>CM075653.1:21950000-23200000 GCA_037953625.1 Crotalaria pallida
CCTTAATCTGGCAATCATTCTCTGCATCTATGTCAAGACTGACAGGGTAAGTAGTTTTCCATAACACTTTTGCACTTTGATTTTGTCTTTGATTCTTTGCTGATGAGTGCTTATGGCTTTGATTTATCAAGTTCATTTTATTCAATTCAATCTGTCAGTGGTGTTCAAGACCCGTCCTATCATAGTTACAAATCCTGACCCAAAGTTGAATTACGATGGGTTTGGTTTCTAGAAATTAGAGCTTGGTGTGTATTTGGGTCAGTTTCAGATATGCATCAGTCATCTTAACCCGATATGCTATCACACGTTCTTTTAAAACTTAAAACTTTTTTTTTGTAACAATTAGGTATAAGTAACAAGATTTCTTTACTTTAATCAACTACCATTTGTATAACATGATAATATATTCGTATTGGTATTATTTGTCTTGAAATATGAAACTACAAAAATTTGGCATACTTTGGTTTTTGTTTCCTTCTTCTTTAATCATATACTTTATCTGTGCATAGTATTTAAACTTATATGTTATATGAACATGTCGTGTTGGTCTGGTTCTAATGCATTATTTGGTGGTCATGACTGGTTCGGCTCCAAGTTAAAGCAAATGGATTAATCAAATTATCGAGCCTAGTTGGGCCAAGCTAAACTAGTCCTGAATTGTCCTATGAACATTCCTGCTATATAATCCTTATTTGTTTTTCTTCAGATTTATTTTTATGTTAATGTTAATTCTCATTGTTCTCGTAATGTTGAACAGGTACCATGGTGGGCCCTTTGCTTACTTTCTCTGTCAAAAAGAGCGCACTCTATCTTTGTGCTTCGTCTCTTTAATGATTGTGTGGCCATGATGCTTCTTCATGCTGCATTACTCCTACTCATGAACCGAAGGTGGAATCTAGGTTTGATTGTGTTCAGGTAATTATTCTCTTCTTGAATTCGGTTTTTCTGAGGTTAAAATGTTTACATGGGCTTTTATAATTATTTGTTAGTGGGGCTGTTTCAATAAAGATGAATGTGCTTCTTTATGCTCCACCTTTACTGCTCCTCATGCTAAAGGTACACACAATTTACAGTTGAGGATGTTGCATTTATTGCCTCTTGGCAACTGTCCCAAAATTCCTTATGTAGCCTTTTCTTTAAATACATGCAGTCTATGGATATCAGTGGGGTGTTTTTGGCATTAGCTGGTGCAGCACTTGTTCAGGTCCCTTACCTTGCTGTCTCCTCTCTCTATATATACATGATATTTGTGAAATTGTTATCTGCCAGCCTAATTTTGATACCACTCGCTAAGACCTTTTTGATGAAATATTACAGTTATTTTTGGGGCTTCCTTTCCTAGTTTCTTATCCAGTTGCATACATATCAAGAGCCTTCAATCTTGGCCGTGTCTTCATCCATTTCTGGTACTTGTTTTAATATGGTATTTTTATGCATGCTTGATAAACCTGAACCCTTGAAATAAATTTAGCCTATAAATATAATGCTAAAGTCATTTTTCTGTGGTCGAATGCTGATGAATGGGAGAATGGAAATAACTCAAATAAGGGTATCTTAAGTTATATTTTATGCAAGGCTATTTGCAACCTTTGGCACTAAACTGCTCAAGACTTGATGTCTTAAATGGTGGGTAATTGGAGACATTGCTTATGATGAGTGCTAAATTCTACATTGAATTAAGTGTATTTTATTATTTTTTTTAAATTTTCGAAAGGTCCAGTTAGCTGTTTCTGTCTTTCTGATATATTATTTCAACTGTGTTATCAGGTCTGTTAACTTCAAATTTATCCCTGAACCAGTATTTATATCCAAGGGCTTTGCAATCTTTTTGTTGGCTGCTCATCTGACATTACTTGCTTCATTTGCGCATTATAGATGGTGCAAGTAGGTATAATTTTTATTTTTGTTTTTTTTTAGTTTCTCCATAAATGGGTTGTTAAAATTTTACAAGTTATTCTTCTCAAGTTATATATATGATATGATCAGTTTTTTATCTTCTGTTTTGATGCAATCAATAATGTCGGATCTTGGTGTATATTGGATTGAAATATTGATGCATCTGGATTACTTATGTTCACTTATTTAGTTGCTGATAGAATTCAATTAAGGGTATAGGTGTACATGGATCGAAATATTGGTACACTTGGATTATATATGTTAACTTATTTAGTTGCTTACAGTCATGAAGGAGGGCTTCTCAACTTTCTGCATTCTAGATATGTCTCTATGAGACTGAGGTTTGCTCTTTTGTTTTCCTCCTACTCTCAGAAATTTGGCAATAGCAATTCATCATCCATCAAGATTCTCACTAAAGAACGTAAGTAGTTAGTCTTTTTAGAGGAGGATTTAAGTCGATAACATTACTTCCGCTTTTCATGGTATGTGATACTAATATTGCCTTAAACTCAGATATCGTGACAACCATGTTTGTTGGGAACTTCATTGGTATTATATGTGCTCGGTCACTGCATTATCAATTCTATTCATGGTAAGCATACTGGTAATGACTCTTGCCTTAATTACACTATTATTAGCTTCAGATGCAAAAGTTTCTTCGTTTAACTTTACCAATCAAAATAATTAAAAAAATGAAAACTATAAACAAAAAGAAAAAACCTTACATACCAGAATCGTTAGATTATTTTAATAATCTATAATCTATAGTGTTGATTCCAATGGAAGGGGTTTTCCTTATCTCTCTTCTCTTCCTTTGAGTAGATAGTTACAAAAGCAGAAAAGATGTTAGTATTCTTAGCCATCAAAAAATAAAGAAAATAGAAAGGGGAGGAGGGGAAAAGCACCAAAAGAAATTCAATGTAGCATCACGTTCATTGTTAGTATTCTTGATGTGGTTGATCGATTACTTCAAGAAAATTTCTGTGAAAAAAAAAAGGCTTGGTTTGAAAAGAGAGATATATACCATGTTTCAATAAGTTTCAAGTCAAGAACTGCCTAATAATACATGGTGGTTAGATTCTGGTGCAACCACTCACGTGCTATGTTATTAAACTTGGCTAACAGTTTGTGATTGCCAATTCACAACTCAAGCATGATAACAGTTTAACTGTGATAGCCATATCAATTAGAAGTCTGGTTCAAGGTTGAACAAGTGAACTGATTAGATTGGCTGCTCCGGTCCTGTTGTTATAACACCGCTCATGTATCACATGTTCCACATCGATTACTTTCAATCCAGCCTATAAATAGAATTGTTAAGTCCCTATGTGAGAATATAAAGAAGGCATGAATAGAAGGAACTGAGATGTACATATTGATCTTGAACATTGACTGTTATTTGAATCTAAAAAAATGCCTCTATGTTAGTGGATGCTCTAGGAATTTAGTTTTTGTTGGGAAATGGGATAATGTATTATTTGACTTTCAAGATTAACAATAATGTTTTTCTTCTTTGTACAAGCTTAAGGCCGTTATCCATAACCATTCAATTACTCTTTTCTTCTTGTTACAGATGTGTAAACCAACTTTTCCTCTTGATTGCCTGTTACTATTTCTCTAATAGACTGTTATAATTTTCTCATAAATTGTTTTATCTTCTCTATGCTGCTTTCGTATAGTAGTTCTAATAGACATGCTATGAATATAATCCAATTATTACACCTTTTTTTTTTTTTTAAAAAAAAAAAATTTAAATTCTAGCCAATGCGATAGTGCTAAGAACTAACTCTTGGGATTTTTCTAATTCAGGTACTGCTATAGCTTACCTTACTTGTTGTGGATAACGCATTACCCAACATTTTTGCGGTAGGTTCATCCACACCCCTTTGCTTTGCTTTAAGCTTTTATTGATTTCATCTTCTATTGAATTCATTAAAGATCCATTTCCCCTGTATGATTAAGCAGATTGATTTTATTTTTGGGAGTGGAGTTGTGCTGGAATATCTATCCTTCAAATAGCTTTTCGTCAGCACTACTTCTCAGCCTTCATCTAATAATTCTCTGGGGTTTGTGGTCTGCACCACCAGAGTATCCTTATGCAAAAGATAAATCATGCTCTCACAAAGAAAAATAGAAGGTCAAAAGTTTCTCTTCCTCTATTTTGTGGAGGAACAATGATGAATAGGACTAATGATTTTTATCTTGCGTTCTTGTTGATCTAAAATTTTGTGATGCATAACAAGCTCAAGATTACCACCCTGGATGTAAAACAGAATATAGGAGTAGCAATCACATAAGATCTGGATGCTCACATTTTGGAAAAGATTTTTATTCGCTGAAAATTTTGTACTAAAAATGTAGTGTAGTTTTAAGCTAACTCTGTCATTACCCTCGCAAATAAAACTCAATTTGGACCTTCATGTTACTCACGAAGTCCTTCTCAAATGTGTGGAATGGTTTGCTAATGCTTCAAGTACAGTGCATGTTCTAAGCCTTTAAAGTTTAGGGGTTGGAGCTTCCGGGTTCCATCCTTGAACATCACTATTTGACGGATTATTGATGGATTTAATTTCCTTTTTCCAATTCTACAAAATTTGATGGATTATTGATGGATTTAATTTCCTTTTTCCAATTCTACAAAAAACTTTGCCTAAAAAAGGAACAAATGTTCCAAATATAATGAGTCCTAAATCATGGACCCACCAGAGGTCATGGTTTCACAAGCTTTTCAATCATATGTTGTGTACTAGTTTAGCACCCGTGCCATGCACGGGAATTATATCAAATTTATTTTGGTAAAAAGAAAAAGTTAAACCACTATCACATGAAGGTATTAAATCAAGCAAAATTCAAGGCTATCATGTATTTAATCACTTTTTGTTGTATATTGACATGTGATATTAAAAGATTTACCTATTTAACCCACGCGCCCTTTAGAAATTTAATGTATTAAAGTTTGATTAAAATGCGTTATTAAAGTGATTTACTTTGACTAAAGGTAATAGTTGAGAAAGTAAATTACTGGATAAGACACCGATTCAATTTAGTACTAAAACAAAACTTTGGAGAAGATATTGAGCTGTAGGAGTAAGCATGGTCACTGGAAAATATAACAAAAATTTGGAAAAACCTAAACAGCTAACAGAGCTGAGACTCAATATTGGAAATCAAGAAGGAAGGTCTAACACACTAACACATTGTTAGCAGAGAATTTAGGACAACTCTTTAACAATTACTGATAATGGGGAAGGATGGAAAAAACAAATTACCTCAAATTATATGTATGTTAAAAATTATAACACGGTAAAAAGAAAAATATATCAGTAATAAGAAAGTATAAGAAGTAGATAACATATATCATAATTGGTAATCATGGTAAAGTGAAAAACTTCAAAATTAACTTCAGTTCATAAGATAATAAAATAATTTCATAAAATTAGCAAGGATTTACTACTACACACAATACACTGGAAGTCCTGAAGGGAAGGTAAAATGCGAAGAGAAAGATCTAACAACAATGTTGATCTAGATATTACAAACCAGCTACAGCACACAGATCAAAAAACAACTACAACCTGATTAACTAATAAAACAGAAAAGTAATCCATTGTTTACTTTTGGTTTAGCCTTGCCCAATATACTGAGTTATGATCTCCCTTTCGTTGGTGGGTTGTGGCTATTTTAATACTTAAAAATTTATTAAGTAATATGAGTTAGTGGCTCTGTGATCTGATTGTTGGTGTCTTGATTTATGTGGTTGGCACTGTGTTTTCCCCTTCCCTTGTTTTTTTTTTTTTTTAGTCTGGCTGCTGTTATCTCCCTTTCTTCTTCCTGGTTTTTCCTTTAAGCGTTTTTAACAATTTGTTTCCATAAAAAGTAGTTAAATCAATTTGTTTCCACAATTTGAAATTCCTGCATGTGAGACTGTAAGCAACCAAGTAGTATGTTGGTTTTTACTAAAGCTTCTAAGGTTGTTTGTCTTTCTTCGATAATTTGTGCCTATTACGTATTAAGTTAAGCATGTTTCCTACATGAATGATGATAAGGTGTTGTGGCCTGAAGGTGATTGTAACCTGAATTTCAGTGCTTCTGTTACAAAGGCTTACAGGGTAGCTACATTCTGCATTCACCCTGATAAGGTACACCAAAAGGGTGACACTCTACAACAGAAAAATATTGCAGAGAAGGTATTTGATATACTCAAAATGAATTGGAGGCGATTTTGCATAACTAACACATACTATGTAATCAATGCTTTAGAAAATAGAAAAGTTAAACTTCCATGACATGCACGTGTAAGCTCACAGAAGAGTGAAATGAAAAGGGGAAACAATGGATTAACTAAGGAAACAGAAAAGTTTCTGAAATTAAGGTTTAGTGGCTATGGCGCTGAACAATAAATCAATGAGCAAAAAAAAGACTTAATACTCGCCCGATATGGTAGCAGCAGTATCATAGTTACATGCATTAGCTAAGGCATATGCTATTTTTCTCTTTATTCCAGTGAACTCAAAGATTTGAATAACCATAAATGTTAAAAAATAATAACACGAAGTACCAGAATATAGTAAGCTTTATAGATGATAAAAAATGGCATGACGGTGCAGCAATTGCAAAAATATATACCCGCAACCCAAGCACACCAAAGTAGTAACATTAGAAAGCAGCAGCTGGAACTAATAAAGATGCGAGAGTGTGAAGCAAATTAGAGGACAAATATCGAACAAAGCAAAGGGTCCAAATCTGAAGCAAAACTAAAAAGTCATTACCATTCAACATTACAAAAGGTCGTTGATACTATATAGTGAAAAAGTAACCATATCATGGACATGGGCATGGAACAACCGAAACTAAGTTCAGAAAATATAATTATCCATATTACAATAATTTCTTAGGCAAAGGCGCAGACAATAACATAGTCATTACCGATAGAATAAGGCAAAACACGAAGACGAAGAAAACAGCCAGATTCAAGGTTAACTGAAAATTATTTCAGGGAGGGGACTGCACTCCACGAGGCATTAGGTCAAGTTCACAGGAATCAACAGCCAGTGAAGAGTCTGTAGTCAAGTCAATCATTGCAGAACCATCACCTTCAACTTGATAACCAAGCATTGCAGAATTAAAATCACTAATTAAATTTATACGGACACCCGTGGCTTTCTTGAAGAGGGATTAAATCTTCTATGTCAGCAATATTAGCAGATGATCGGGCATCCATAACTCTAACAATCTAAAAGGAAAAAAATATACATTAGATAAAAAGCAATAGTATATGATGATTTAAAAAACATAAGATCACAACTGGAATATATACAGGATTGTTTGGTCTATGGGCGCGTGTCTTAATATCACTAGCTTCAACCGAAGGCATAATAGGAGAGTACATAGCCTGCAAGATGAATGGAAATCAGTGAATACAATGTCAAGAGAAAAAAACATATATAACAAACAAAGGAATAGGCAAAAGGAAAATATAACCTTGTTCAATACAGCATCGTCAAACATAAGATGGAAGATGTCATTGTTTTTAATTTCGCAAAGCCTTCGAATTGAATAGCTAGAAGATGATTGAGATGGTGATCCAAGTTTAATAGCAACTTTAAATAAGAAGCTTCTATCAACCAATGAATCCATAATTTTGGCATAGGCAAAAGTGTTAGAGGACTGCATAATTATTTTAGTAATTAGTTACTAAATATCACTTCACATGATGAAAGGAAAATTCGTATTGTCATTTGGAACATAAATACAATGAACTACCTCAGGAGCAATTTCAAATAGCTGATGGCATGAATGACCAATCAAGTGTCGAGCATCACGGTCCAACAAAACAAAATTAGCAGTTGAGTTTGCATCACGGACGATAAGTTTAATCTTGTACCTAAATACGCTGAAAATTAAATTTCCATTTACGAATACAGATTTCACGAATATACAATATAAGGGCAGAAAAAATTAAAATTAAACATGCCTTGGAACAAAATTAAAAACAAATTTTGCACATGTTTGGCAGTAAAGTGCTCCACGTTTCAACAATAAGGATCCCTTGCAAGCACATTCATTAAAAACCCAATCAAATTCACAGCTCAGTCCAACAATTGTTCCAAGGACAATATAAATTCCACCCTGCATAACATTGATGACAACAATCGACCTGATTGAGTAGCAACAAATCAGTAAGTGTGATATATTACATGGATAGAAGCAATAAATTATTATTACTCAGGAAAAAAAAGAGTTATTTACCAACCTCATTAACATGTGATAATTGCTCAAGGGTGATACGTGGATAAGAACACATGAACTGATCTTCAACAGAAGTTCTCCTACCACTCCCAACCATTGAAGGGATGGTATCAAAAAACCCATGTTCAAACATCCTTTGCGGAAACACATTAGAAGGGCTTAAATTTAAAAGAAACAAACTGCACAACTACTATGATATCAGAATGGATTACAGTTGTTTAAAAGAAAATAAACCTGCTCTTTAGTTGAGAAGCTTCATAAATATCAGGATTGAACATAATATTTGAGACACCAGGGAGTGCATGGACAACAATTCTACCTAAATAGGTTAGACAAAGGAATTTAAGGAATGAGTGATAGACATCTAGAAACAGAAGATACAGGAAACTGGTGCATAGTAAAGAAAACTACCATCACAAAGATGCATACGGCACAATTGGACAACAACAACAGTTTGAATAGCACTATTAACTGCAAGAAACTGATGCAATTGCAATACGTGTTCACCAAAGAGGCAGCAATCCATTGTACCACTGGAAAATATTAAATTAAGATATCAATTAACTATGTCTACCAAAACTGAGAAAAAGAAAACAAAGTACAAAAACCTACTACTGATCAGATAGTTCCAACATAATTGCAGGGGTAGAAATTTCATCCTTGACATAACTAATCTCCTCTGTCACAGTAGTGAGTAGGCCTATGACATCTACATAGTTTCAACAATTCAGTATCAAAATTACAATGGGGAAAAAAATTACGTATGAAATAAACAAAATAGACGGAAAGAAAGAGAACATACCTCTGAGGATGTCACTTGAAAAAAATGGCATGAAAACACTATCAATGCTACCAAATGAAAATGAATGATTTGGTATCACACTACACTCTTCAACTATAACTTGTGTGACAGGCATAAAAGAAAGAGCACAAAGGTGTGGAGTCCATCGATAACGGCCTACATTTGGAACACTTGCAATAGAGGAAATAGTGTAAGCAACACCATCACGAAGCAAGTGGAGAAATGAAGAGAGCAATTTGTCGGGAACGGTTGCTTGAATCCTATTTCCCTATTGAAAAAGAAATGAATATAAGTAAAACCCTAGTTAATATTAATATGTAAAAGGGAAGAGTGTCAGAAGCAAGGTCAACCTACATAAGCATCAACCAACAGAAGATGTAAAAATGTCATGGGGCCGGAAACAGTAATATCATGGACAATGGCAGAATGAATCACTCGTACTCTAACATTCCAAGATGACCACTCAAGTGAAATTTCAGAGAGAGGAGAGATGTTGAAGGCCATTGAGGAAAAGGAAGAAAAAGAAATCCAGAGAGTTTGAGAAAAGAAGAAGCGAAATATTAGAGACCACTGAAGAAACAACAGATGTAATAGAACTGAGAGAGAGTACATGTGTTGCAAGAATGATATATATGTATGAAGATTTAAAAACATGTGTAAAGGAATAGCAAACAAAATCTGGTCAAAGGAAAGTTTGGTTGAAACAATGAGATTACAATATGCAGTACAATAAATTGCATTTTCGATGTCCGAAAAAACCGGACAACTATAGATAGATTTAGTACTTCCTACATCACATGTCGGGTCAAAAATCAACCACATCAGTGCAAGAGGTGTAAAATCTAGAGTTAGAGGAAGAGGATAATACGGTTGAAGTGACATAAACTTACGGGTGGGCTATGTAGAATTTTAATGTCCACGGGTCTGTTATCAGTGGATCCATCAACTTGGAGTATTGAACGACCCTGATTTCACAATGGCCATCAACGGCTTATAAAAATAACTTGCTACCTGAAGACTATGCATAGCCACCATGGGCAGGAGTATATGGGGTTCACTTGACTAACTTCATTACAATGTGGGGTTCACTTGACTAAGTTCATTAGAATGTGAGGTTCACTTGACTTAGTTGATTAGAATGTGGGGTTCACTTGTTTAAGTTGATTCGAATGTGGGGTTCACTTGACTAAGTTGATTCGAATGTGGGGTTCACTTGATTAGACCAGAGAAAGTAAAAAAATAGGACCACAAAACCATTCTAAATAAGATCGGAGAAAGTTGATTCGAATGTGGTGACTTGTAAACAAGACCACAAAACCATTCTAAATTGTGACTTATAAATAAGATCGGAGAAAGTAATATATAACCAGTACAAATGCATTATGAAGAGGCGCGTTAGCTACTTTGTTTTACTTGGCAGAGTGACTTTTGAACGAATCATTTAACAATTTAGGAACACATGTGACTTGGTTGTAATCTTTTATTACTAATAAGGGCAAAATATATGCTGACACTATCTTTAAAGCTGTGTTGAGTTTTGTGCTTAACTTAGGCATAGTGTACTTGGAGCTTTGCACACGTTTTAAGCAAGTGTGGCCTTGGTTTGAACCGGTTCGGTCCGGTCTGATTTGTTCCAAACCGAGCCAGTCAACCTTAATATGACTAGTAGTGAGAGACATGTTGCCACGTGGCATCCCGTGGTTGGCTGCAATCTCCTTTGACCATATCCAACCGTCCAAAACATATCCTTTAATTTCAATCCCCCTCATGCCTCACTGTCTTAGGCCCTCACCCACACACTCATGGTTTAACCCTCCTCCATCGTTCACGCTTCAGAGACCTTCACCCACCTCCACAGATTCACAAATCGGTGACCTTCACCTTCAGATTCATACACACTCTCACACTTCATTCACGCGCTTTCATGACGCTCGGTCTCAGCCTCTGACGGTTGCTCTCACTCTCTCACGGTAGCTTTCATTGTCTTCTCTACGCGTGGAGCCGTGGACCGACACTGTGAAGGTATGTTTTTAAAAGGAATGTGGGCATCGTGGGGGACCATCGTGGGGTTATGAGGGACCAGGAATGAACGATTCTGGAAACAATTTAAAATGTTGTGGCCATCTTGGGGGACCATATCGAACGATTTTAGGATTACTAAATTATGGGTTTGTTGTCTAATTATTGAATTCGGTTAATTAGCAGTAGCAATGAAATTAAGAGTTTGTTGAAGCAATGATGTTTGCTGCAGTGTACGAAGGACGATGATGCAATTGACTTGGCTAACCAAACCTTGAAGCATCGAGTGGGGATAGATGTGGATCATGAACCCGAAAGTCCTATGTATTGCGAGCTTGTTGAATATGAACCAGGTGATGGAAGTCCAGACGCGGTGAAACAACATCTTCATGAGAGGGAAAACCTGAAGGATGATGATTGATTTTTGAAGCATCATTTTTACTTCTGGGTTGTTCATTAAATTGTAATGATGCAAACTTTTCTTACGAATCTTGGCTTTTGTGTTGATTTTGTTTTGCCTTGATTTAGTTGTACACACTTTCACACGCTCACTCTCCTTTCTCTCCCTCACCAGTTTTAAGGTTTCAATTTGTGCTGTTCTTATTTTTTTTTGAGTTTCAATTGCTCTCCTTTAATTGTGTCATGTGTCCCATTTCAAGAATAGTTGGGTGGACATCGGCCACCTGGTCAGTGGGCCAGTGACTTTAGGTGGTAGGGTCCACCTTTCTTGTGGATAGGCTCTCGGCTGATAATGAGAGTCCGTGATAAAGTCTTTGACTTTGTATCAGCTGAAAGCCTATCCACAAGAGTGGGAAAAGCCACGGAAAGTTTTCTTTTCCTCACCAAGTGCAGAAAAGAAAACTTTCTGTGCCTATTTTCACTCTTGTGGATAGGCTTTCAGCTGATACAAAGTCAAAGACTTTATCGAGGACTCTCATTATCAGCCGAGAGCCTATCCAAAAGAAAGGTGGACCCTACCACCTAAAGTCACTGGCCCACTGACCAGGTGGCCGATGTCCATCCAACTATTCTTGAAATGGGACGCATGACACAATTAAAGGAGAGCAATTGAAACTCATAAGAAAAATAACAGCACAAATTGAAACCCTAAAATTGGAGAGGAGAGAAAGGAGAGTGAGCGAGTGAAGTGTGTACATATTTGTCTTAAATCAGACAACATTTCACGTGATTAATCAATAATGTATCAAGTCAATTATAAATACACATTATAAAGCTAAATTAACTAACACAAAACTACCAAAGAAATGCAACAAATTTTTCAGATTAAACAACATAATATAATTTGGTTTGGAAAAATTATTTAAAAATTACAGAAAAAAAAAATCTTCCCAGGTAGTGCCTTCTTCACAGCAAGTTTAAACTTAGATCCTTCTTTCATCCCATGTCGGCTGCATAGGAAACGCCGCCCCTTTGAAATATATGCTTCATTTTTACTTCTGCAAGATCTAATTACCTTACAATTGTACGAGTGACCTTATTCATCAACAATCTAATAATTCTTTCGCCTACCAGGCAGTGCCTCAGAAACAAAGTGTGATGAAAGCGGCTGTGTAATCACATAAATTTGACAATAACATCATCATGGATAAATAAGGTACAAAATTTATCAGGTTATTGTACAATATCAATAGAAAGCAAGAAATCATCTTACCAATAACGCTTTTTTGGATTGATATTTAGTAAGTATTTTTGATGTTGAAAAGTCATACTCTCTATTAAAAGCTGTAATATAAAAATTGGTTTATATTGTATATGAAAAAATAAGAAAACAATTAGAACAAGAAGATGGAAAATTAGACAAATTGTAAAAAAAATTAAATACCTTCCTTTTGTGTGCATGATACACACAAACATTTTGGTAACGCTATTTTACGATAATGAGTGGGATAAGTAAAATTTTCATCATCTTCAGCCGAAGAGCGCATCAATAGAGTGTTGTTAGGAAGAGGATAGAAGATGAAGGTTACATAAGAGCCATTTGCATACAATTGCAACAGATTTTGTAAGCCTTCTGTAATGCTCAATTCTTTACCTGGACCAAGCAACTTAATACGGATTTCACATCGGTTTCCTTTGGGGTCGATAACAGTACAAGTTTTGCATTCATCAAATCCCAAAAATTCAGGAAAAGGAAGACTCAATTTCACAGTACTCTTCACATGAAAGCAATGAAAAAAATAAAAAGTCAGAACATTAAATATTATTAAGGATATAAAATCATAGGAAAAAAAAAGCACGAACCATGTGAGGTGAACAGTAAAGCGTGAATTTCTGCATTTTCAATCTTGAATGGAAGAATACAGATAGAGTTAAGATGTGCAATGAGGATCAAATGATTAACATAACAACAATGCTCATATGTATTTATAGAGAAGAAAATCAGTTTATATTTGAGTTAGTGAGATAAGGTGTAAGGGTTGGTTACCAATCCACTTCACCAAGGAAACAGAACTGATAAAAAAACGGTTATCATTTAAAAATTAAAGCCTACAATAAAATAAAAAAAGCAAAAAATAGAAGATGCCTGAGCTGTTATTGTGAAGTTATTTTATGATAACAAATTGTTGAAAAGATAAAATTATTAACTAACTACATCATCCGGTGCAATAAAATAGGAAGAATAAACCACATTCAATTAATAACTAATTAAATCTTTTGTGGAAAAATTCACAATCAATAATGGAAAAAAAAAATTGGACAGCACATTGAATAATAACAAAATAAGTAAAAGAAAACAATTCATAAATAGAAAATATAATTCTGCTAATGATGAGAAACAAAAAAATTCGCAGTATATGAGAATAATAAATACAATAAAAATAAATTAATTAATAAAAAATGGTAGATACTATACATATATAGCATGAGAATAATAAAATACAATAAATATAAATTAATTTATTCTGAGTGGGGTTCACTTGACTGAGTTCATTATTTTATGTGGGGTTCACTTGACTAAGTTCATTATTTTATGTGGTTCATTTCATTAGCGTGTGGGGTTCACTTGACTGAGTTCATTATTTTATGTGAGGTTCACTTGACTAAGTTCTTATTTTATGTGGTTCACTTCATTAGAATGTGGGGTACACTTGACTAAGTTCATTAGAATGTGGGGTTCATTTCATTAGTGTGTGGGGTTCACTTGACTAAGTTCATTAGAATGTGGGGTTCACTTGACTAAGTTCTTATTTTATGTGGTTCACTTCATTAGTGTGTGGGGTACACTTGACTAAGTTCATTATTTTATGTGGTTCATTTCATTAGTGTGTGGGGTTCACTTGACTGAGTTCATTATTTTATGTGGGGTTCACTTGACCAAGTTCTTATTTTATGTGGTTCACTTCATTAGAATGTGGGGTACACTTGACTAAGTTCATTAGAATGTGGGGTTCATTTCATTAGTGTGTGGGGTTCACTTGACTAAGTTCATTAGAATGTGGGGTTCACTTGACTAAGTTCTTATTTTATGTGGTTCACTTCATTAGTGTGTGGGGTACACTTGACTAAGTTCATTAGAATGTGGGGTTCACTTGACTATGTTCTTATTATATGTGGTTCATTTCATTAGAATGTGGGGTATACTTGACTAAGTTCATTATTTTATGTGGTTCACTTCATTAGAACGTGGGGTTCACTTGACTAAGTTCATTAGAATGTGGGGTTCACTTGACTATGTTCTTATTATATGTGGTTCATTTCATTAGAATGTGGGGTACACTTGACTAAGTTCATTAGAATGTGGGGTTCATTTCATTAGTGTGTGGGGTTCACTTGACTAAGTTCATTAGAATGTGGGGTTCACTTGACTAAGTTCATTATTTTATGTGGTTCACTTCATTAGAATGTGGGGTTCACTTGACTAAGTTCATTAGAATGTGGGGTTCACTTGACTAAGTTCATTATTTTATGTGGTTCATTTCATTAGTGTGTGGGGTTCACTTGACTGAGCTCATTATTTTATGTGGGGTTCACCTGACTAAGTTCTTATTTTATGTGGTTCACTTCATTAGAATGTGGGGTACACTTGACTAAGTTCATTATTTTATGTGGTTCATTTCATTAGTGTGTGGGGTTCACTTGACTAAGTTCATTACAATGTGGGGTTCACTTGACTAAGTTGATTATTGTGTGGGGTTGACTTGACTAAGTTGATTAGAATGTGGGGTTCACTTGACTAAGTTGATTAGAATGTGGGGTTCACTTTACAATTAATATTATAATTAATATTATCAATATTTTTTTTTGGTTGTCCACCCGGTTCCCTAAGTACTACCTAGGTACACCCGGATCCGACCCGGGTCGATTATCAATATTATTATTACTGTTCTTGTTCTTATTATTATTTTTTATAACATCCGAATATAAACTTTTAAAATATTTTTTTTTTTGTGAAAAAAATTGAGACAATAATTTGATGATTAAAATTTGAATCAATGTGTTCGGATTTGAAGCTTTGGTTAGAGAAGTGAGTGAACATGGTAGATCCGGTTTTTTCGGTTTAGTGCTTGGTGCACTTGATACTTTTTGAATAAGACAAAAAACTGTGTCACTAGCATTTCACATGCCTCTGAAACGTTACTGCATAGAATGGGCTTTGATTGGAAGGAAGGTGACAGCGACTATACAACCTTCCCATGCATTAAATAATATATTGGAACTTTGGTTTTTGCTTTTTGCACGGGCCAACATATAAAGCATAAATTTCCTTGTCTTTTGTACATGGCATGTAACCTCACAGACACGCAAGCATATATTGCCAGTACTTGGTGTACCTATGAAGTGTATTTTTCGAATAAATTTTTATCAACTAAGTTTAGGTGTGTTATTACATGTTGGCAGGAATTAAATACGTTAGGTTGGAATCAAATTCATTATCATATGTTATGGCATAAATGTAGTGCCCAACTAACATAATAAATATAATGGTTGTCTATATATAATAATAAATGTTGAACGTTAGAATATACATTTGCTAACCTGTGTTTCGATATCCATGGGAAAATACTATGTGGTTTTTGAGGGACGTACTCCAGGGGTGTATTCTAGTTGGGCACAATGTAAGGCACAGGTTAACGAATTTAGTGGATGCTCATATTGTTCCTTTCCAACCAAATTGGAGGCCGATAGAGAGTATGCGAGGTTTATTTCGAAAATGAAGAATTCTGGTGGTGCTGAATTGAGGAAGGTAAGCTTCGAAGACAATGATGACCCAGGTTCATCTATGGGTATGTGTTTAACTGTAATTTATCATCCATGTAATCACTTGTTATAGTATGTTTAAACACTTTACAAGGTTATAATTCATGATTGTTGACATCCAGATCCCAATCCGGTGGTTTTTGCTCCGAGGAGGGACGTGGACAATGAGCTGTTGGGGATTACAATGCAAAATTGGTTGGCCAAGATCAGTTGGAATTTGTTAAGGGCTGAGCCAATTTATACTAAACACAGCGTTATAGATGTTGGAGGAATTGAGTATACATCATATAATGTTAATTACAGTTTTGTAGTTATTGGTGAGGATCAATGCACAATTGGGAGGTTTGCTAAGGGAGAGTTTTTGGCCAGGGAGGATGCTGCATTGTTCATGTTAAGACGATTGCTAGCATGGAGCAATAGAGAGATTGTTGATTTTAATCACTTTAATTTGAAAGATTTCGAAGTTCAAAATGCTGTGTTAGAGGCTCAGAATGTTGAACTTATTGTGGAGAATGAAAAATTAAAGAATGAGCTTAAGATGTTGAGGAGGAAGTTCAACCTAAATTAGTAATTATGAATTATCTGTTTGGTATAACTTAGACCATATGTAATTTAACGTATGACCATTAGTATGACACTCCTTAGACCATTACTATTACATCTATGTATGTATTATAGCCTAAGTATTGTAATTTTATAAATGGAATCCCGTGTACATATTTGCGTCGGGTTTTACGTGTATATGCTATTATGCAATTAATGCATTAGTACCTTTTTGGTGCTGGTGATGCAGTAGATGAGGTAGTTCCCATTTTGGTGTTACTTATTGGATCGATGTAAGAAAACATGGTAAGTGCTTCCTAAATCGTTTAATTTTTCTATATTTACATAGCACATGCTGGTCATTCTATCCTTGTAACTTGTATTGATTTCTCTGGTTCTGCTTAGGACGGAAAAGATGAATGTGCAACAAAACATGCTCATGGACTCAGGCAAAGAACAACAAGGAGCAGACTTGTAAGTTCGATTCAATAAGCAATTTTCATTCCTCTTGTCAATGTTAAAGCTTCATATTTTCTTGTTAATAGGCTCTTTTCAATCTATTCATTCAATTGCCATTTAAAAAACAGGAAGGGAAAGGGAAAGTCTGTTGACCCAGAAATTGTTCATGTTGATATGAGCCATGTTGACACACAGAGCACCATTGAAGCAGTTGTTGTGTCTGAGTCTGACAACGAGGGCAAACCTGATGACACCGGGGTGGATATGAGGATTCTGGGAGCTATGAAGGTAAATCTCAAGCAAAAATTTCCTTTAACAATAATGGTGGTTAAACTAATGTACAAGGTGTTCTGGATGTCGTCTTACTACAAGGAATTAACAGTTAACATTTTTGATTTGTAAGTGCAGATCTTACAAGGTCGTGTGTTGGAGCTTGAGAAAATGGTGAGGTACTTGGAACTTGAGAACAAGGAACGCATGGAGTCAGTCAAGTTATTAAAACTTTTGCTTTGCAAGATGGGGACCTCCAACAACTATGACCAGGACCCAAACAATTCTAAAATGGACACAACCCCGGCTGCACCTGATGATGATTTTGCTTATCCCAAAGGTGTGGCCCCTTGTGAGAATGTTTTGCTTGACTTATCCGATGATGACCACGTCAACCCCATGGTCATGTCTACCCCAAATGTGAGTCTTGGTAGCTACGGTAATGATTCGCATGCTCCAAAGTCCTCTAAGGAGAATGTCATTCCTAACTTCAAAACTATCGTGTTCTATTATTGTTGTTTGCATCATGTATTGAAATCTTTATCTCATTGTTTGTTACAATCAGAGGGTCATAGACGGGTCATGCGATGCCATGGGCAGTCTCACGAAGAAGTTGTTCAAGACTCCAACGAAGACAACCGAGGTGAATGACATTGGTTCACAGAGCACGAAGAAGGTTGGATCACCAACTACGTCTGGAAAACCAAGAAGCAAATCTGTTGGTGGAGGTGGGATTTCCAGCAAATCCAGGATGAACCTGTCAGCTAAGGCACCACCAAAAGCAAGGGGTGTTACAATTCCAAGGGTATTCAAGTGTCCTTTTCGGCCAACCAGTGACACTATCATGAACACCACCGAAGCACAAGTATTTGCTTATGCATTTGACACAGACTTGGGCATTGCGTATTGACATTACCCTCAACTTCAAACTTAATAATATTTTATTTTTAGACTAACATGATGCTAATGATTGATTCTATATTATTAACATGTATACTGTCATTTCAGTTGTTGATATCAATGGCATAAGAGCTTGGAGGCTAGAGTTTCAGTCACTCGTTCCTGGGAAGGAGATATCTGAGAAAATCATTACGCTGCTTGCCATGAAAATAACTATGACCCTGAGGAGCCACTCGTACTGCTCTACCTGGTGTTTGCCACCCTCATTTGCTGTATGTGTACATTACAAGCAATGTTGTGTTATCTTTAGGTCAATAATTGTGTAACACTTGAGTTAATAGTTTGTGTTTCTTTGACAAATTGATAATAGGAAGACGTGAACAAGGGTGTTGTCATCCAAGAGCTTGAATACAAATACGTTGGTAAGTGGATGGCATTAAGCGAGCACCTTGATTACGTCGGTTTTTTTTTTCTTTTTTCATTTTCTTAAAGTCTTTTTCTTTTATTTTTCCTTTTTAAGGAACATGGATAAATTTGAAACGCATGAACGACTTGTATCTGTGTATTTGTAAACACAGATCTATCTCCCAGCAGAAGAATGTGGACATTGGTACCTAATTGTGGTGAGCTTCGTTCATAGGATAGTTTATCACTTGGACACATATTTGGATGCTGGCATGGTTGCTGAGAGGCATTTGAGTATTAAGAGAGTGGTAATTTAAATTTAAACTTGTGCCCATTACCAACTTCTGTTGTAATGTATACTAAGTTGTTTAAGTATGAGTTGTAATTAAACATTGCAGGTGAAAGGTTTGCACAACACAATGATGTCAAGCAAATTCGGTATGGATGTGCTGCAAACACCACATGACATGGCTTCATGGCCTATTCACGTGGTTCAGGGCATTCCAAACCTCAAGGAAAGCAGCACCTCTTCTGTCTGGCTCATTCAATGGATGCAAATGGAAGATTCATTTTCCCCTAACCCACTTGGGGTGGTAAGTTATTTGACATATGTTTTTATATTAAGGAACCAATTTCAAATTAATTGTGTTTAATATATTATGTAACTTACACATTTTGTAATTCCCATGTGCACAGCTTAATGAAACAGATGTAAGAGCCAAGACTGCTCTGGGCCTATTGATGAGCCCCTTCAACCAGCTCCAAAGGCTCGTTGAAATCTCTGCTTCCATGTTCTGGAGGACTGTCTACACATGAAGCACTATGTAAAGGAGTCCTTTTTTTGAATCCCAAACACCATAAGTTGATTAGAAATTGGCAACCTTTTTTGTAATGATTAACTATCTTAGTTCAGTTTTTTTTGCATGTTGTTATGAAGAACATGCTTAGATAGTCTTTGGTTTGGTGTTGGGATTTATGGTTGCCTTAATATTATGTGTATTGGCTTGTGTATTGTGGTTATGTAATGCTTGTATTGGATTTCGGTAATGGAAAACCTTTGATCATTAAAATTATTTCTATACTGTGAAGAGGTTATGTCTTTGTGTCATGTTGATTGGTGATGTTATTTAAATTAGGTGTGAACTAAATCCAGTTGAAAAAAACGAAAAAAATAGGTATATTGAAAAGTAAGAGGTTCGAGAATATGTGAGATTTGGATGATTAAGTACCCATACTTTAATCAATAACTTATGTCTTTACATATAAAATTTTTAACAAGGTATGGTGCATAGTACTAGGCTTAAGATCCAAAACAGAGGTACAAATCAAAGGAGGGTTCAAATCATATTCAAATCTTTCTCATTTTGGTTCCCACGAATGATATTTTAGTTGGCTTAGACAGAATTGAATCTAATTGTAACAATATGATTATAAAAAAACAGGCTGGATATAAATTAACCCGAAACAATAATTACATAACAAACCAAAGCAATACAATTGAACAAACGACGAATTAAAAAGACTGAACAACAATTGGATCAAACAGCCAGATAACAACAGTGACAAGAAACAAGAAACACATTCATAAACCCACTCTACTAAATCCAACCACTCATAAGTTCTACAAACACACAAACATGCTTTACTGCTAGTGTACCCTCCAAAGACCTACACTACGTGAGCATTTTGGTTGTGATTATGCTCCTCGTCTTCCTCCATCTTCAGTCATTCTCAGTTCCCTCATCTTCGTTGCCGTTATTTCCTCCTCCGTTGGCCTCATCGGTGACCTCGTTGAGATCAACCCGAAACCTGGACATTCCCAAAAATTTGAGGGTAATTTTGGCTCCGTCATTGAGGTTAAAGGCTCTCGTGAATTCTGGCCACCCCCAACAATTGCTCCCCAGTCCCCAGTTACAGAGTTTTCACTGTACTCAAGACGCCTAGTTTTCCCATCCAACGAATGAACAGTCCACACAGTTCCAAGTTGGTTATGAAACCTTAATACAAAATCAGTTGGTAGCTCAATTTGAACCTGCCCAGGACGTTAAATTCATATGTTTGGTTGCATGGAATATGAGAATTATAAAAAATAACTATAAACGTCTATACCTTCCCAGCTAGAAATGTGAGGCTCAGGTTATGCAACACAGGCAAATCAAAGACCGAAGCTGTTCCTGCCATATCCTGATTCAAGACAATACAATGTTAGCATACGAATAAGCATGAATATAAATAAGAAATAATTGAAGGAGAAGACGATGTTTATAAAATACAACAATTGGAAGAGAAGATGAAGGAGAGGGTGCGGAGGGAGATTCTGATTCTTACAGCTATGAAGAGTCAAATGCTTGCTTTGAATGAATGGATTGAAGTCGAAGGTCTCACTTTTATAATCCTCACCCATGTTTAGAGAAGCTACAACACATATATTCACATGGTAACAGTAAGTGACCAATCCTTGTACTCTTCCTTCTCTTTTACAGAGTTCAGTTTGTGCCCTATGAGCATAGGTACGACAGAAATTGACAACACCAATGAAGTAAATACTTATACTTTAAAAAATAAGATAACTCATGGGAATATTAATAATATATTTGTATTAAAGTAATACACTAATTTTTATAATTATTATTATTACTACATAAATTAGTATATTATGTTTGAAAAATAATATACTAAAATAAAATAAACCTATACCTAAAATCACAAACCTTCGATACTCCCTACCACAGAAGAACCGCCGCCGCTCTCCATCCCCCACGCTCTCCATCCCCCACGAGTCCCTCTCTCTCTGGCGTCTGTCTCCGTCTTCGTTGCGGCCGTCTCCCTCGAGTTCGCCCTTGTCCGCCTTGCCTCTGTCTCCGTTCAAAGCAATGTCATCAAACCCAGGTGCATTCCTCTCCCCTTTTAGATTAACTTTAGTTTTTGTTTTTTTTTTTTTAAATAACAACCTCTGTACGTATGTTGAATTGGGTCAAGATCGAGGCCATTTATATTAATTAGGAAACGTACATATAAAAGGACCGAAAATTAACAAAAAAATGGAAGCTAGTGTTAGGACATGGTCATGTTATAGGAACTAACCGACAAAACGAACCACAATTAGCAAATAAGAGTAAATGACAAAAAAAAGAGTCCAATTCTCATGACATGTTTGGAAGGTGGGTATGGGGGACCACAAAGAAACTTTCTTAGGAATTGTTTGACTGTTTGTAAAAGGTTATGGCCAACTCGAGGGATCAACCCGTACAATTTTGGGGTTACTAAATTAGGGAGTGTTGATTAATTAAATTAGTTGGTTAATTAATGTTTTTATCAGATATAGTTCTTCACACTAATATGTGTTAGTAGGTTCTCTGTTGTTTTCGTAATTATATCAGATTTAATGGATCAGAAGAATGATGAGATTGATGATGTCCACAACATGGATAGCCATGAAGTACGATTTCCGGACTATGGGACTTCCTTCTATGGTGATCATACATTTGCATCCCGCGACGAGATTGTGACATTTGTGAAAAGGGTTGGTCTTGAGCAAGGGTTCGTTTTGAAGATTACTAGGTCCGACACAGGGAGAAGAAATAGGGTAGCATTTGGATGTGAAAGGGGTGGTTTTTTGAAGCCTGGTAATACATCAAATGCTATAAATAGGCTGCGATAAAAAAAATGGATGTCCATTCAGTATTCATGCCAGTGCAAGTGCAAATGAGGCCCGAGATTGGACACTTGTGGTGAAGTGTGGAGTACATAACCATCTCCCGTACGATTCCCATGCTGAACCTGTAGATGCTGGGGCTTTTAAGTTCCATTGTATTGGACTACCCCTTGTATCGGAAGGGATTAGCAACATTGACAACGAAGCTATTGCACTATCCGCGGCATCGGAAGAGATTACCAAGGTTGACAACGAAGCCAAGTTGGATGATTCGTTGCATGAAGAATTACAAGAAGATTCCCAACCAAGCCTAGCTTCCCAAAGTTCGAAGAAGAAAAAACCGCTGACAAGGAGATCTCAGACACGCACTCGTCGTAGTACTGGGTTCATCCCCCATCATGACTTGGAGCCTTACATTGAGGAGGTGGTTGACGTTGTTGGAGATGACAATTGTGGCTTCCGTGCCATTTCAATGCATCGGTACGGAACGGACGATAAGCATCATTTAATTCGTGTAGATTTGATGAATGAAATGAAAGACAATCGGTAGTTATACATTTCACTATTGGAGGGAATCTGTGAGTATGATGCTACCATGAGTAAGCTGGATGTATCCATATGCTCAAAAGGAAAGGATAAGTGGTTATGTTTTCCGGATATGGGATTCCTTATTGCATCGACGTACAATGTTGTAGTGGTTTATATTCCAAGTTTAACTACTGGGGCATGCGTCACGTTTCTCCCACACCACAATGCGCCTCCTACGAATGTTTGTATATGGGGGATTGGACACAATGTTAGATATGATCATTTCGTTCAGGTAATTTATAGTAGACATTTTGAAAGATTTGATATGGTTTATTAATGTACATACGGTTATTGCTTTAAGTTCCTTATTATTGCAACTACTCATGGACCACAGCTCAAGCTACGAATGGGATCACCTTTACCTCCGCTGTATCAACTATGGCGTACACATTTTACACAAGGAGCAGGAGATTGGGAGGCAGTCATATCCGATAGGCTAAGACTATACACCCCTCTGTTACCAGAGGCACGACGAGAAGGAGAAACAATAGTTATTGGTTGAATATTTTGGATGTGTTGATTTTGTTGCCTTTGAATGTTATTAACCTAAATACATTTGAATGTTAGATGTTTATAGTTCATGACCAAGTTTTATTTGTCCTATAAATTCTGTCTTTGTTAAATTTTGGGTCAATCCAAGAGAATAATCACGATGATGATGCTATGGAGTTCTCCAACTATGGCTTGAATTGAACCTTGGAGTGGAAGTGGACATATTTGTCTTAAATCAGACAACATTTCACGTGATTAAGATCTTTAACCTTCCCTTAATTGTTAATTTTCTTATATTAAAAAAATTAATATTATCTTCATTAATATTATATATGACAATTTAAATTTTATTAGTTTAAATTCTAAACATTAAAAAAAATTTATAATTATATTTGGTTCATCCAGGATAAACAAAACCGGTTCATAAACTCAGAATTAAATCAAATTATAAAACCGGACCAAAGTCTGCCAACTCAAAACTTATTGGGTCACTTTCGTTACTTTAATCCGGCCCAACAACAGCTACATGTCTCCGCTCCAACAAATTCTAAACCTAACATGACTGCATTCAAACTCCATCACTACAAACAAAAACAGAGAGAAGCGAGGTCAAGATGAACCCACCTTCCACGAAGCATGACGGCCACCCAGGTCTGCCGTCGAAGGTGCTGCACGCTGGATTTTCTACTTTTGTGGTTCAGCTGTGTGGACACAATATGGAAGATGGAACACAGGTTAAGTACTTTCATATCACAGTTATACATTCCCTTCCCTTAAATTCTTAAACCATCGACGTAGAAATTGATGTTTCAAAACTTGTGCATTTTAATTCTTTTACCATTCAACCTATCATTTATAAAATCTAATTCGCAACACCCCAATATGGAGTAATTTAATTTCTCAACTCACTGCCTCCTCTAAACCCTAAACTAATTTGTACTTTTCAATATGTGGTTATGTTGTCTTATTTGGTTTCTTTGTCTAAAGTTACTTTATTTCCAACAATTCTCATGTCATATTTTATAAACTTAGATTAGTTAGCTCTGCTATGATATACTCTTTATTTGACGATGCATACTGCATATATATAATGAGTGTCACTTTAATACTGATTCCTATAAAACATTCAGCTAATCAAAAAAACAAACAATGTCATCAGGGAAATTAATAAATTTTCGCTTTTTCACACTTATTTTTAGTTATTACAATGTAACCATTTACGATCAATTTCATTTATACAATTTTTTTCATGCAAATTTCATTATGATTCAGAAGCTGCCACCAAAATTTGTACATCACTTTGGCGACTCGATAACAAATCCAATTGTGCTTCGGATTCCAAGTGGAAGGAAGTGGCTGATAGATTTGAATTGCTATGATGGGGACGTATGACTTGATAGGGGTTGGAAGAAATTTTTAAGTGATCTCTCTTTCGTTCCCACTGTGTCATTGTTCTTTCAGTTAAACACTGACACTTCGATCTTCGATGTCAATGCATACCAGTTCCAATGCTGTGCTGAAGTAGAGTTTAAAGCAGCAGAGAAAGGTAACATAAGCAATTTCAAACTTTATTTCTGAATTTACATAACTATTTAATAAAAACTTTCAACAACGATGATTGGCAGAGGATGAGGAGGAACTAACATTCGCGGTTACAATTAAAGATTACATGATCGAAGCAGACTCGTTGGTAAGTAAATTTTCAATCTAAAAACCAAGTACTTTGCACATTTTATTTAGTGTTCTTCAATTCCTAACGCGTCTGCTTTCTTCTAATCCAGCCTTTCCCACGCTCTTTCATTGAAGACTACCTCACGACAAGGGCTGAACATGAAGTGCTTTTAATTCAATACGACAACTCTAGAGTTGCAGGAATGTCCACTCACCAATTACAATCAACTTGTTTTATAACAAACGGTTGGCAGGAGTTTGCTATTGCAAATGGAATCACTGATGAGGGGGAATGTAAAATTAATGTTGTTGGGGTCAATGATGCAAGACAAATCATGATGGAATTTCGCAAAATAACGATTTGAGCAGTTTTATAATTTTTTTTAGGTAAACGAATTTGAGCAATTTTAGTGAATATTAGGAATGAGAGTTGTGTACCGCTGTTGTTTTATTGAACAACGTTTGTAGTTCTAAATGTAACATACTGGAATTATGTTTAGCATGTCAAGTTCTATCTGCACTATTTACTTTCTTAATATTAAAGATCAATGGATCTCTGTTTAGTTCAATTTAGTGTGACCAGTTCAATATATAACCACTGCTTCTTCAAATATCTCACAATTTCAGTACAAATTATGCATGTTATTAATTTTTTTTTTGAGCACACAAAGGTTGTTCGTCCATACAATTAGCTACAACACTTTTATTCTAACTGGCACCATTATGAATTGAAAAAATTGATATCTTTTTTAATAAATATGAGCTTTCTAAAAGAAAAAAGGTGTTCACTTTAAAGGGGACCTTTAATAATGCACAACAAATTACTTAGTACAGTACAGAACATTTAGAAATGAATTTAAATTATATAAAGTGTCTTCGAATAAATTCCTATATAATCACATATTATTGTGCATATTGTAATTTAATAACCCAACGTTGGAATTTTTTCCGTTTATATAAATAAGAAAAAAAAGAAAAAAATCAAAGCTTTACCACGTTTACCACAACCATTTCTAATTTAAAATTTTTTTTAGCCTTAACTACGAATAATTTATTCATAATCATTCAACAATTTCCAGGTATTTGAACTCCATCTAGTATTTGGTTGAAAACAACCTCTCAAACCAATGGAACCACAAGCAGCACATCAAACGTTAAAAACAAAGAGATCGAGTTAAAAATTAGGACAAATCCTGAGGAAAGGGCAACATTAATTAAGACAAATTACATGGTTTTTTTTCCGGACTGAATAACATGGACTAAATAACATGTTTTCATAACAACAGAAATCAACCATAACATTAAAATTTAATTTCCATCTCATGTCCATAACATGGCAATTGGATTTGACGCAATTGCTGGATACCCCGCCAGGTGGTACCTGAAACATTCAAACACAAATACTTTGTGTGACAAACAAGATGAAGATTTAAATTATACCAAAATATTAAGCACCAGTTCATACCTATTAATCGCCAATGTCAAACTCCTCCGACATAGACTCCGAGGAACTATGCGTACACCTGTCATGTTGTTGTTTCAATCTCTCCACCTGAGATGCAATTGGACATGCCTTCCTGGTGTGTCCCACTATGCGGCATATGCCGCACTTGATAACCCTCTTTCTTTTACCGGTGTTACCGGACCCGGTTGTGGCACAACTTTTGCTTCTGATTATCGCCGGGTCCCTCACCGCACTATAATCATGCTCATCATCATCGGTAGGAGGTATACCCTCAGCATTCATATCATTATTCGATTCCAAAGAGATGACATTTGCCGCGATTATATTCCTTTGCTCGGTATAATCTTCAAGATTACCGCATGCAGCACTACACAAGCGCCTGCACCAATCCATCAAACCTCCATACCTACAATATTTTAATGCCTCCTCACCCCAAGGTACAGTTTGGCAAGACATGTCAAAATTTAGCTTTGATGTTTTTTTCCACCTATCCAAAACTAAGCTATCCGACAACTCAGTTATGTTTAGCATGAAGAGAACAGCCACGATGTGTGCACATGGAATTCCAAAGGATTCCATCCTCATACAAGAACATTTAAATGACGACTGGCCTTCGCTATAGCATACACGCCAAGGGGTGTCTTCCCTTTCATACCTCACAACTTCATAAATTCTGTACGAAGGAGTTTCTTTGAATCCAAGCACTCTCAAGTACATGGCATCAATTACAAACTTCTGAAACATGTGGAAAATCTCCCTTGTGAACACCTTCGTAGCATGCAGTTCCAAGGATACAAGATGAGTTTGCATTATTGGTAACCCCTTCAGCGAATTGAAATCAGCATCCATCTCATTGTTTCTCATGGACTTGATTGCACGTTGGAAGTGCTGTAGCAGTTCGGCGAGGTCATTCCTGTGACATATAAACTTCCCGAGTTGCGCATGGAGAGCCTCACATCGAGAAGTTGTCCGGAAACCTGCAAAGAATTTGCCCCTCATATAAGCTGCTGCCCACATTTCCTTAGTCTTGATGATGTTCGAAACCCATGGATGATCCTCAACTGAGCATTGCTTCACATACATCTTCCTCTTCTGTTCAAATGTCCCAATCTCGTAATCGCTCAACATGCACTTTCTGAACAAATGAGTAAAATGGGTATTGCCAACCCTAACAGAAGCATTGCGGATCAGATGCCAAGCGCACAATCTATGTTGTGCTTCTGGAAAAACAAGTGCTATTGCATTCTTCATTGACAATGCTCCATCGGTAATAACAGACTTCGGGGCCTTTCCGCACATTGCCTCGACAAAAGTCTCCAACACCCACTCATAGGTACTTTGAACCTCATCACTTACTACTGCAGTGGCAAAAACAATTGTCATATTGTGGTGATTTACACCAGAAAACACCACAATTGGACAATTGTATTTATTTTTTCCATACGTGGCATCAAAAGCCAAAACATCGCCAAACAGTTGGTAGTCATAACGGGAGCATCCGTCACACCAAAATAATTTATCTATCCGCCCATCTTCGTTTACTGTGTGCCTCCAAAAGAAACATGGATCCATTTTCTGCATCTCGGTAAGATACGTTATCGCTAACTTAAATACCCCAAATCCAACTACTAACATATCATCTTGCTAAACACAGTAGGGATAAACCAATTTCATCAATGCCACATGACAATTAACATCTAAATCTAACCTACAAACCAAATAATAACAACATACCCAATTTCTAATAAACAATGAAACTTAGATCTGCACTACATACTTCGAAAATATAATCGCACCTGATG
This sequence comes from Crotalaria pallida, assembly GCA_037953625.1. Taxonomy (NCBI): domain Eukaryota; kingdom Viridiplantae; phylum Streptophyta; class Magnoliopsida; order Fabales; family Fabaceae; genus Crotalaria; species Crotalaria pallida. The sequence goes on from CM075653.1 coordinate 21,978,437, forward strand.
GGATGAGAAAAATTTGGAAGATGCTGCTCAAGAACCCTTACAACCTTCCAGGTGTCGAGGAAACAAGGTTGTGAGTGGGCTTAAGGTTATGAGGTACCTTCCACCAATGGGGAACTTACGAGCGACCTTCGAGCTATGGGGGAAGTTCAGATTGTCATTTCACCGTTTCTGGGGAGAACGTGAGGAAGCTCGAAGATGTGGAACTGGAGGGTCAAGACGAAAAAGGAAGTTACGGGGAAGAGGAAGGACGGAGGTCGAAGCTATGGGAGGGGTGGGATAGTCGACCAGATGGGAGGGGTGGAAAGAGGAAAACAATGAAAGTTAAAGTGGGGATATTTTTTAGGTAAATAATCAACCTCCAAGTTAATGTTATTTACCCTTTTACCAGGTACAAAAACCTTTTGTTGTGGGTCAAAAGTCCGGTGGATAGGTTCACTGAAACAGAGCCGGTGGACATCAAAATCGTTCGTGGGCTATTTCTAGGGTAGAAAGTAGGAATGTGAAGCGGCTCCGGTTCGGTGAAAAGGACAGGAGACACCACAAGCACAAAGAGAGTTGAGCTTCCAACCACAAAGACTTAGTGTAGAAAGGTTGGACACGGGTAAATATTATTAAATGGATATGAGTGGGAAACGTCATTTCAATAAAATCTATGAGCTGAAATATTGGCACACGCATGGAAAGTGCCTATGTCAAATAGTGAAAGCTGTAGAAGCAAAAAATGCAACGGAAATTATGGAATCTGAGTAAGTTAAGTAAAAGAAAAGTGGCACTGAAAAAAGTGGGAAAGAAATTAATAAAACAAATGCCATCTAGAGTTTTAAGTAATGATTAAAAAAAATTAATAAATAGTAAGAAATATACAATTCCACGTGTAATGAAACATTTTAGTCGTATGATACTCCCTCGAGTCCAATTATTAAGACTCATTGTGATATTTTAGAAATGTGAAAATTTGATATATTTTTTCAAAATTACCTCTATAATTATCATTGGAACTTTAAAGAGTGTTGACTTTATATACTCTCTCCGGTCCTATTTATAAGACCCTTTTGGGGTTTTTATTTTGGTCCTATTTATAAGACCTCTTTTCAATTTTCAATAGCATTTAATTACTTCTTTCCACTAACACCCCTATAAAGTCAACACTTTTTAGAGTTCCAATAATAATTATAGGGGTAGTTTTGAAAAAGTATATCAAAGTTTCACATTTCCAATGCCACTAACAAATTTATCCACTCTCCTTGGTGGGAGTGAAAACCCCAAAAGGGTCTTATAAATAGGACTGGAGGGAGTCATTGTTAGTGCAAAGAATTAATTAAATGCAATTGAAAATTGAAAATGAGTCTTATAAATGAGACAAAAATAAAAAACCCAAAAGGGTCTTATAAATAGAACCGAAGGGAGTATAAAATTGTAGCATTATGCAAACGTCATTAACTAATAGATAAATATGTAATGACACAACAAAAAATTAATCTGGGAAAATGCTATATAAATTTTACATAAATATGCCCTCATTAAATTTAGGTAAAAAAAAGTTTTTAATTCGGTACTAAATATTTGTAATGATATAATATACATGTTAGAAAAAAAACGGTATACTTTTAGTGTAATCAACTAAAGCACAACATATTTATAGTACTTAGAGAAAATTAATTTCAGTTGTTTAAAAATGAGCAATTGGAAATAAGTGCATGTAAATATAGTTAACAACATGTAACTAAGCCAATGACTTCGAAATGTGAAGGTAAACTCATGACAATACACATTAACATATTAGTGAGAATAGTAACCAAATTTGAAGATAAGTTCCATCAAAATATCATTACATCAACGTCTAATAACTTGCACCCTTGTGCTTGGAAGAGTATACCAAAACACAATAGCATACAATCTCAACCAGAGATGATGGATATGTAATATTAAAGAAACTAAACCTAGTCTGCATACATAGTACAGCCCAAAAAGTAACTTAATTAGACAAAACAGCTGGCTTTCTTCTAAGTATTTAAGCCAAAATACAACAAAAGGCTACTACCACTTTGAGCACAATAAACACTGTTAGAGAATCTAATCAGCTGAGCCAGTTGCACTATTTTGGTTCTTCATTGTAAAATTCGAAGGAGCAGCAGACTTCGGAAAATTAAATGGAATGAAAACACTTGAAGAGGACAGTGGGTTAGTAATATTGTGTAGCTGAGTAAGATTATCATTAACCCTCCAATCCTGATAGACTTTGAACCTGGCCCAGCAGTCAATCCATCAAATTCAACTGCAAGACTCCTCTTAATTGGTTTTTTACAATTTTCAACAGAATCTTCCATCAATACAGACTTCCCTTTACCATCAACAGCCTAAAACGTAGGATAACAGAATTGTCAATAATTAAGGAAAAAAATTAGAGGAATTAGTTGAAGTAAAAAAAAAAGAGGAATGAACACCTAGTTCGAACCTTTGACATTGATGGATCAATCATCAATGGTACAACAGCAGAACTTGGAATAGAAGGGAAAGGTGGAGGAAAACACAACTACAACAATAAATTAATAACTTAATTAAAAACAATACAAAACAATAAGGCATTCGATTATAAAAATGCATAACATTAGCTAAAAGTGCAAGAAAGGAAAAACCAATCAGCCTTACCTTGTCAGGTGTGGAAACATTCTCCTGGCTTAGATGAGTATTGGAAATATTAGTCTGATTTCCAATTCTAAGAATCACATGCTGCATTTCATTGGAATCAGCAGAACATTTACAAACCTCAACCTTAAAGGTATATTGGGAACCAATCAACACAGAAAGCAATGATGGATAAGGAGGAAGTTCATTAACCTAAACATGTGGGAATCAGGAACACAAATCTAAGTATCGATATAAAATTGAGATACATAAGAAAAAGAGAAGAAAAAAACAATTACAAAATATGTGAAAAGATATATTACAGATGAGAGTAAGGGAAACAACTTCATGCATGGTTGTTTCAGAAGGATCCTGGCATCTCGATCCAGGAGACACAAAGTATTAGAACATGTTGAATCAACAACAACAATAGGTATCTTGTATCTGGGAAAAGAATAAATAATATGTATGAGTAAACCTAATGACTGAATGTTATTTAGTTAAAGAAGTCATGAGTACAGTAGAATAATGATAAACCTCTGAACAGGGCTAATTATGAAAGCGCCACATATGTTGCAACATAAATTGGGGAGATCACCAGTGACTACAGCCTTGCAAGAGCACTCATAATAATACCATTTCTTAACAAATGATACACCAACAATAGTGCCATTAATAATGTAAGTTCCAGCCTGCAAATGACAAAATATAAGTATTTGCATAAGGGCTTAAAAAGAGTCATTTATATATATAATATAAATAAAAGTAGGTTAATATTCCATAAAATTCCAAGGTTTTTACTAATACATTATCCACCGATTTTAAAAGACCAAGGGTGATAGGGGGGAAATCCCCCATGAGCTCATTTTCCACACAGGACTTGCTACCCTCAAATGGCATCAAAGCTAGTGAACGACTGAATCCCATGAGTAGCATTCTACATAGAAAGTTAGATTGGTATTGATAAGAAAAATTAAACGACAAAAATAATAATGTGAAGGATTAAGATTCATCCTTACCGTTTCCGAAAGGCAAGAATTTATGGGGATATAGGATTGACAAAGAGTTTGGACACATGCATAACAGTATAAAACACAACTCTACCTACAACATGAAGGCATGAATAAAATAAAATATAATCAGAGTAAAGATTATGATAGTAAGATAACAACATCATTGAAGAGATCATACCTTTACGCTCTTGTCCCTTGCAAAGACGAAGAAGTATGGTTGTGTGTGCATCTCTCCTCTTTGAAAGGTGGGAATGAAACTCAGTAATGTAATCATCAACCAAAAAACAATCGAATGTTCCACTAAGACAAAGAGAGCATTAGATGACAGTAAGGATGTATTAACAACAACACTGAACATAGCTGAAAAAAAATAAAAAAGCTTACTACTCATCGCAGAGCTCTATCCCAATGATCTTCACCCTCACACCATTGTTCATATAATATTTCTCAGAGGACACAGCAGTCACAACTCCAACAACATCTAATAAAAAAAGTATAGAACATTAAACTATAAAAAACATATAAGGATCATAAAATTAGATAAAGAGAAAAATGGATGGTACGAAGCATAAAAAACCAAAGAATAACCTCTAAGTATACTTGCTTCAGGTGCACCACCTAGAACAACATCGACCGAGTTTGGCTTCATACGATAAAATGGAAAAGTGAAAGAAGAGACACGCTCGAAGGATGTATAGAAAAGAAATATCAGGCGATATCCATGACTTGTTGCTTTGTACCTCAGAGAATTTTGGGTCACAAGAAACATAGCAAAATCATATACACACCCTTCGTGCATGTAACGTGTGAAAAAGTGTACCAGTGGGCCATACACAGAAGCTTGGATTTCATCTCCCTATGCATGTTAAAAAAGATTATAAGAACAGAGAAGTTGATATAGATGGCAAAACAAACTAAAAAAAAAAACATAAAAAACAAAAGAAAAGTACATACCATGGAATCCATCAAAACCATGTGAATGTTATATGCTCCATGCAAGGAATTCAACCTCGGAACCTTCCACAACATGGTTACTCTGACTCTAAATGAAAGCCAGCTTATACCAGTTTTGATAGCACGTATTGGAGTGTGAGGCTCAAACATTTTTGGGGTAACGATCGAGGTGAGGGTAATGAAGAATAAAGTGTGAAGAAGATCAGATGAGAAAATGCCACAGGTGCAAGTATAGAAAAAAAAGTTAAAGAAGAAACTTATATTAAGTTAAAAGGCTATATCGATGAGAGACATAAAGAAAACATGGAAAAGAAATAAAAGGAGCCACGTAAAGGATGAGGTAATAGTGTAATATAAAAGTAATTAACACAAAATGACCAACTGGCTAAATATATTGAAACAGTTGACTGATTTTAAACACGGATATGAAAATAAATAGATTGAAATTATATATAGGTTTGATAGTACAACGTAACAAAAACAGTAACCAGTCATGAGTATCACTACTTCAGTCAGGAGTATAGAAGATAACAAAATCCAAAGGAAAGGTAAAAAAATGAGGAGGACGCAAAAAAGAATGGGGATAAAAAATGTGCAAATAAAAGAAAAGAATTTTTTTTTTACAGTATGTGATAATTATATGAGTTAAAATAAAAGAAATTTTTTTTGGATTTAATGTAGTAAAGTTAGTCAACTTAGTGAGGTTAGTGTAGTGCAAACCCACATATTAGTGTGGCGAACCCCACTTGACTAACTTGATTACAATGTGGGGGTCACTTGACTAACTTCATCACAATTTGGGGTTCTCTTGACTAAGTTGATTACAATGGGGGGTTCACTTGACTTAGTTGATTAGAAGGTGGGGTTCACTTGACTAACTTGATTACTATGTGGGGTTCACTTGACTAAGTTGATTACAATGTGGGGTTCACTTGACTAAGTTCATTAGAAGGTGCGGTTCACTTGACTAACTTGATTAGAATGTGGGGTTCACTTGACTTAGTTGATTAGAATGTGGGGTTCACATGACTAGGTTGATTAGATGGTGGGGTTCACTTGACTAAGTTCATTAGAAGGTGGGGTTGACTTGACTAAGTTGATTACAATGTGGGGTTCACTTGACTAACTTGATTAGAAGGTGGGGTTCACTTGACTTAGTTGATTAGAATGTGGGGTTCACTTGACTTAGTTGATTAGAATGTGGGGTTCACTTGACTAACTTCATTACAATGTGGGGTTCACTTGACTAACTTCATTACAATGTGGGTTCACTTGACTAACTTCATTAGAAGGTGGGGTTTACTTGACTAAGTTGATTAGAATGTGAGGTTCACTTGACTAAGTTGATTCGAATGTGGGGTTCACTTGTTTAAGTTGATTCGAATGTGGGGTTCACTTGACTAAGTTGATTAGAAGGTGGGGTTCACTTGACTAAGTTCATTAGAAGGTGGGGTTCACTTGACTAAGTTCATTACAATGTGGGGTTCACTTGACTAAGTTCATTAGAAGGTGGGGTTCACTTGACCAACTTCATTACAATGTGGGGTTCACTTGACTAACTTCATTAAAAGGTGGGGTTCAGTTGACTAAGTTGATTAGAATGTGGGGTTCACTTGACTAAGTTCATTAGAATGTGGGGTTCACTTGACTTAGTTGATTAGAATGTGGGGTTCACTTGACTTAGTTGATTAGAATGTGGGGTTCACTTGACTAACTTCATTACAATGTGGGGTTCACTTGACTAAGTTCATTAGAAGGTGGGGTTCGCTTGTTTAAGTTGATTCGAATGTGGGGTTCACTTGACTAACTTGATTAGAATGTGGGGTTCACTTGATTAAGTTGATTACAATGTGGGGTTCACTTGACTTAGTTCATTAGAAGGTGGGGTTCACTTGACTAAGTTGATTAGAATGTGGGGTTCACTTGACTAAGTTGATTACTATGTGGGGTTCACTTGACTAAGTTGATTACAAGGTTGGGTTCACTTGACTAAGCTCATTAGAAGGTGGGGTTCACTTGACTAAGTTCATTAGAATGTGGGGTTCACTTGACTAAGTTGATTGGAATGTGGGGTTCACTTGACTAAGTTGATTAGAAGGTGGGGTTCACTTGACTAACTTCATTACAATGTGGGGTTCACTTGACTAAGTTCATTAGAAGGTGGGGTTCACTTGAGTTAGTTGATTAGAATGTGGGGTTCACTTGTTTAAGTTGATTCGAATGTGGGGTTCACTTGACTAAGTTGATTCGAATGTGGGGTTCACTTGATTAGACCGGAGAAAGTAAAAAAATAGGACCACAAAACCATTCTAAATAAGACCGGAGAAAGTTGATTCGAATGTGGTGACTTGTAAACAGGACCACAAAACCATTCTAAATTGTGACTTATAAATAAGACTGGAGAAAGTAATATATAACCAGTACAAATGCATTATGAAGAGGCGCGTTAGCTACTTTGTTTTACTTGGCAGAGTGACTTTTGAACGAATCATTTAACAATTTAGGAACACATGTGACTTGGTTGTAATCTTTTATTACTAATAAGGGCAAAATATATGCTGACACTATCTTTAAAGCTGTGTTGAGTTTTGTGCTTAACTTAGGCATAGTGTACTTGGAGCTTTGCACACGTTTTAAGCAAGTGTGGCCTTGGTTTGAACCGGTTTGGTCCGGTCTGATTTGTTCCAAACCGAGCCAGTCAACCTTAATATGACTAGTAGTGAGAGACATGTTGCCACGTGGCATCCCGTGGTTGGCTGCAATCTCCTTTGACCATATCCAACCGTCCAAAACATATCCTTTAATTTCAATCCCCCTCATGCCTCACTGTCTTAGGCCCTCACCCACACACTCATGGTTTAACCCTCCTCCATCGTTCACGCTTCAGAGACCTTCACCCACCTCCACAGATTCACAAATCGGTGACCTTCACCTTCAGATTCATACACACTCTCACACTTCATTCACGCGCTTTCATGACGCTCGGTCTCAGCCTCTGACGGTTGCTCTCACTCTCTCACGGTAGCTCTCATTGTCTTCTCTACGCGTGGAGCCGTGGACCGACACTGTGAAGGTATGTTTTTAAAAGGAATGTGGGCATCGTGGGGGACCATCGTGGGGCTATGAGGGACAAGGAATGAACGATTCTGGAAACAATTTAAAATGTTGTGGCCATCTTGGGGGACCATATCGAACGATTTTAGGATTACTAAATTATGGGTTTGTTGTCTAATTATTGAATTCGGTTAATTAGCAGTAGCAATGAAATTAAGAGTTTGTTGAAGCAATGATGTTTGCTGCAGTGTACGAAGGACAATGATGCAATTGACTTGGCTAACCAAACCTTGAAGCATCGAGTGGGGATAGATGTGGATCATGAACCCGAAAGTCCTATGTATTGCGAGCTTGTTGAATATGAACCAGGTGATGGAAGTCCAGACGCGGTGAAACAACATCTTCATGAGAGGGAAAAACTGAAGGATGATGATTGATTTTTGAAGCATCATTTTTACTTCTGGGTTGTTCATTAAATTGTAATGATGCAAACTTTTCTTACGAATCTTGGCTTTTGTGTTGATTTTGTTTCGCCTTGATTTAGTTGTACACACTTTCACACGCTCACTCTCCTTTCTCTCCCTCACCAGTTTTAAGGTTTCAATTTGTGCTGTTCTTATTTTTTTTTGAGTTTCAATTGCTCTCCTTTAATTGTGTCATGTGTCCCATTTCAAGAATAGTTGGGTGGACACGGCCACCTGGTCAGTGGGCCAGTGACTTTAGGTGGTAGGGTCCAGCTTTCTTGTGGATAGGCTCTCGGCTGATAATGAGAGTCCGTGATAAAGTCTTTGACTTTGTATCAGCTGAAAGCCTATCCACAAGAGTGGGAAAAGCCACGGAAAGTTTTCTTTTCCTCACCAAGTGCAGAAAATAAAACTTTCTGTGCCTATTTTCACTCTTGTGGATAGGCTTTCAGCTGATACAAAGTCAAAGACTTTATCGAGGACTCTCATTATCAGCCGAGAACCTATCCAAAAGAAAGGTGGACCCTACCACCTAAAGTCACTGGCCCATTGACCAGGTGGCCGATGTCCATCCAACTATTCTTGAAATGGGACGCATGACACAATTAAAGGAGAGCAATTGAAACTCACAAGAAAAATAACAGCACAAATTGAAACCCTAAAACTGGAGAGGAGAGAAAGGAGAGTGAGCGAGTGAAGTGTGTACATATTTGTCTTAAATCAGACAACATTTCACGTGATTAATCAATAATGTATCAAGTCAATTATAAATACACATTATAAAGCTAAATTAACTAACACAAAACTACCAAAGAAATGCAACAAATTTTTCAGATTAAACAACAAAATATAATTTGGTTTGGAAAAATTATTTAAAAATTACAGAAAAAAAAATCTTCCCAGGTAGTGCCTTCTTCACAGCAAGTTTAAACTTAGATCCTTCTTTCATCCCATGTCGGCTGCATAGGAAACGCCACCCCTTTGAAATATACGCTTCATTTTTACTTCTGCAAGATCTAATTACCTTACAATTGTACGAGTGACCTTATTCATCAACAATCTCATAATTCTTTCGCCTACCAGGCAGTGCCTCAGAAACAAAGTGTGATGAAAGCGGCTGTGTAATCACATAAATTTGACAATAACATCATCATGGATAAATAAGGTACAAAATTTATCAGGTTATTGTACAATATCAATAGAAAGCAAGAAATCATCTTACCAATAACGCTTTTTTGGATTGATATTTAGTAAGTATTTTTGATGTTGAAAAGTCATACTCTCTATTAAAAGCTGTAATATAAAAATTGGTTTATATTGTATATGAAAAAATAAGAAAACAATTAGAACAAGAAGATGGAAAATTAGACAAATTGTAAAAAAAATTAAATACCTTCCTTTTGTGTGCATGATACACACAAACATTTTGGTAACGCTATTTTACGATAATGAGTGGGATAAGTAAAATTTTCATCATCTTCAGCCGAAGAGCGCATCAATAGAGTGTTGTTAGGAAGAGGATAGAAGATGAAGGTTACATAAGAGCCATTTGCATACAATTGCAACAGATTTTGTAAGCCTTCTGTAATGCTCAATTCTTTACCTGGACCAAGCAACTTAATACGGATTTCACATCGGTTTCCTTTGGGGTCGATAACAGTACAAGTTTTGCATTCATCAAATCCCAAAAATTCAGAAAAAGGAAGACTCAATTTCACAGTACTCTTCACATGAAAGCAATGAAAAAAATAAAAAGTCAGAACATTAAATATTATTAAGGATATAAAATCATAGGAAAAAAAAAGCATGAACCATGTGAGGTGAACAGTAAAGCGTGAATTTCTGCATTTTCAATCTTGAATGGAAGAATACAGATAGAGTTAAGATGTGCAATGAGGATCAAAGGATTAACATAACAACAATGCTCATATGTATTTATAGAGAAAAAAATCAGTTTATATTTGAGTTAGTGAGATAAGGTGTAAGGGTTGGTTACCAATCCACTTCACCAAGGAAACAGAACTGATAAAAAAACGGTTATCATTTAAAAATTAAAGCCTACAATAAAATAAAAAAAGCAAAAAATAGAAGATGCCTGAGCTGTTATTGTGAAGTTATTTTATGATAACAAATTGTTGAAAAGATAAAATTATTAACTAACTACATCATCCGGTGCAATAAAATAGGAAGAATAAACCACATTCAATTAATAACTAATTAAATCTTTTGTGGAAAAATTCACAATCAATAATGGAAAAAAAATTGGACAGCACATTCAATAATAACAAAATAAGTAAAAGAAAACAATTCATAAATAGAAAATATAATTCTGCTAATGATGAGAAACAAAAAAATTCGCAGTATATGAGAATAATAAATACAATAAAAATAAATTAATTAATAAAAAATGGTAGATACTATACATATATAGCATGAGAATAATAAAATACAATAAATATAAATTAATTTATTCTGAGTGGGGTTCACTTGACTGAGTTCATTATTTTATGTGGTTCATTTCATTAGCGTGTGGGGTTCACTTGACTGAGTTCATTATTTTATGTGGGGTTCACTTGACTAAGTTCATTATTTTATGTGGTTCACTTCATTAGAATGTGGGGTTCACTTGACTAAGTTCATTAGAATGTGGGGTTCACTTGACTATGTTCTTATTATATGTGGTTCATTTCATTAGAATGTGGGATACACTTGACTAAGTTCATTAGAATGTGGGGTTCATTTCATTAGTGTGTGGGGTTCACTTGATTAAGTTCATTAGAATGTGGGGTTCACTTGACTAAGTTCATTATTTTATGTGGTTCACTTCATTAGAATGTGGGGTTCACTTGACTAAGTTCATTAGAATGTGGGGTTCACTTGACTAATTTCATTATTTTATGTGGTTCATTTCATTAGTGTGTGGGGTTCACTTGACTGAGCTCATTATTTTATGTGGGGTTCACCTGACTAAGTTCTTATTTTATGTGGTTCACTTCATTAGAATGTGGGGTACACTTGACTAAGTTCATTATTTTATGTGGTTCATTTCATTAGTGTGTGAGGTTCACTTGACTAAGTTCATTACAATGTGGGGTTCACTTGACTAAGTTGATTATTGTGTGGGGTTGACTTGACTAAGTTGATTAGAATGTGGGGTTCACTTGACTAAGTTGATTAGAATGTGGGGTTCACTTTACAATTAATATTATAATTAATATTATCAATATTTTTTTTGGTTGTCCACCCGGTTCCCTAAGTACTACCTAGGTACATCCGGATCCGACCCGGGTCGATTATCAATATTATTATTACTGTTCTTGTTCTTATTATTATTTTTTATAACATCCGAATATAAACTTTTAAAATATTTTTTTTTTTTGTAAAAAAAATTGAGACAATAATTTGATGATTAAAATTTGAATCAATGTGTTCGGATTTGAAGCTTTGGTTGGAGAAGTGAGTGAACATGGTAGATCCGGTTTTTTCGGTTTAGTGCTTGGTGCACTTGATACTTTTTGAATAGGACAAAAAACTGTGTCACTAGCATTTCACATGCCTCTGAAACGTTACTGCATAGAATGGGCTTTGACTGGAAGGAAGGTGACAGCGACTATACAACCTTCCCAAGCATTAAATAATATATTGGAACTTCGGTTTTTGCTTTTTGCACGGGCCAACATATAAAGCATAAATTTCCTTGTCTTTTGTACATGGCATGTAACCTCACAGACACGCAAGCATATATTGCCAGTACTTGGTGTACCTATGAAGTGTATTTTTCGAATAAATTTTTATCAACTAAGTTTAGGTTAGTTATTACATGTTGGCAGGAATTAAATACGTTAGGTTGGAATCAAATTCATTATCATATGTTATGTCATAAATGTAGTGCCCAACTAACATAATAAATATAATGGTTGTCTATATATAATAATAAATGTTGAACGTTAGAATATACATTTGCTAACCTGTGTTTCGATATCCATGGGAAAATACTATGTGGTTTTTGAGGGACGTACTCCAGGGGTGTATTCTAGTTGGGCACAATGTAAGGCACAGGTTAACGAATTTAGTGGGTGCTCATATTGTTCCTTTCCAACCAAATTGGAGATCGATAGAGAGTATGCGAGGTTTATTTCGAAAATGAAGAATTCTGGTGGTGCTGAATTGAGGAAGGTAAGCTTCGAAGACAATGATGACCCAGGTTCATCTATGGGTATGTGTTTAATTGTAATTTATCATCCATGTAATCACTTGTTATAGTATGTTTAAACACTTTACAAGGTTATAATTCATGATTGTTGACATCCAGATCCCAATCCGGTGGTTTTTGCTCCGAGGAGGGACGTGGACAATGAGCTGTTGGGGATTACAATGCAAAATTGGTTGGCCAGGATCAGTTGGAATTTGTTAAGGGCTGATCCAATTTATACTAAACACAGCGTTATAGATGTTGGAAGAATTGAGTATACATCATATAATGTTAATTACAGTTTTGTAGTTATTGGTGAAGATCAATGCACAATTGGGAGGTTTGCTAAGGGAGAGTTTTTGGCCAGGGAGGATGCTGCATTGTTCATGTTAAGACGATTGCTAGCATGGAGCAATAGAGAGATTGTTGATTTTAATCACTTTAATTTGAAAGATTTAGAAGTTCAAAATGCTGTGTTAGAGGCTCAGAATGTTGAACTTATTGTGGAGAATGAAAAATTAAAGAATGAGCTTAAGATGTTGAGGAGGAAGTTCAACCTAAATTAGTAATTATGAATTATCTGTTTGGTATAACTTAGACCATATGTAATTTAACGTATGACCATTAGTATGACACTCCTTAGACCATTACTATTACATCTATGTATGTATTATAGCCTAAGTATTGTAATTTTATAAATTGAATCCCGTGTACATATTTGCGTCGGGTTTTACGTGTATATGCTATTATGCAATTAATGCATTAGTACCTTTTTGGTGCTGGTGATGCAGTAGATGAGGTAGTTCCCATTTTGGTGTTACTTATTGGATCGATGTAAGAAAACATGGTAAGTGCTTCCTAAATCGTTTAATTTTTCTATATTTACATAGCACATGCTGGTCATTCTATCCTTGTAACTTGTATTGATTTCTCTGGTTCTGCTTAGGACGGAAAAGATGAATGTGCAACAAAACATGCTCATGGACTCAGGCAAAGAACAACAAGGAGCAGACTTGTAAGTTCGATTCAATAAGCAATTTTCATTCCTCTTGTCAATGTTAAAGCTTCATATTTTCTTGTTAATAGGCTCTTTTCAATCTATTCATTCAATTGCCATTTAAAAAACAGGAAGGGAAAGGGAAAGGCTGTTGACCCAGAAATTGTTCATGTTGATATGAGCCATGTTGACACACAGAGCACCATTGAAGCAGTTGTTGTGTCTGAGTCTGACAACGAGGGCAAACCTGATGACACCGGGGTGGATATGAGGATTCTGGGAGCTATGAAGGTAAATCTCAAGCAAAAATTTCCTTTAATAATAATGGTGGTTAAACTAATGTACAAGGTGTTCTGGATGTCGTCTTACTACAAGGAATTAACAGTTAACATTTTTGATTTGTAAGTGCAGATCTTACAAGGTCGTGTGTTGTAGCTTGAGAAAATGGTGAGGTACTTGGAACTTGAGAACAAGGAACGCATGGAGTCAGTCAAGTTATTGGAACTTTTGCTTTGCAAGATGGGGACCTCCAACAACTATGACCAGGACCCAAACAATTCTAAAATGGACACAACCCCGGCTGCACCTGATGATGATTTTGCTTATCCCAAAGGTGTGGCCCCTTGTGAGAATGTTTTGCTTGACTTATCCGATGATGACCACGTCAACCCCATGGTCATGTCTACCCCAAATGTGAGTCTTGGTAGCTACGGTAATGATTCGCATGCTCCAAAGTCCTCTAAGGAGAAGGTCATTCCTAACTTCAAAACTATCGTGTTCTATTATTGTTGTTTGCATCATGTATTGAAATCTTTATCTCATTGTTTGTTACAATCAGAGGGTCATAGACGGGTCATGCGATGCCATGGGCAGTCTCACGAAGAAGCTATTCAAGACTCCAACGAAGACAATCGAGGTGAATGACATTGGTTCACAGAGCACGAAGAACGTTGGATCACCAACTACGTCTGGAAAACCAAGAAGCAAATCTATTGGTGGAGGTGGGATTTCCAGCAAATCCAGGATGAACCTGTCAGCTAAGGCACCACCAAAAGCAAGGGGTGTTACAATTCCAAGGGTATTGAAGTGTCCTTTTCGGCCAACCAGTGACACTATCATGAACACCACTGAAGCACAAGTATTTGCTTATACATTTGACACAGACTTGGGCATTGCGTATTGACATTACCCTCAACTTCAAACTTAATAATATTTTATTTTTAGACTAACATGATGCTAATGATTGATTCTATATTATTAACATGTATACTGTCATTTCAGTGATTCACTAGTTGATATCAATGGCATAAGAGCTTGGAGGCTACGAATGTTTGTATATGGGGGATTGGACACAATGTTAGATATGATCATTTCGTTCAGGTAATTTATAGTAGACATTTTGAAAGATTTGATATGGTTTATTAATGCACATACGGTTATTGCTTTAAGTTCCTTATTATTGCAACTACTCATGGACCACAGCTCAAGCTACGAATGGGATCACCTTTACCTCCGCTGTATCAACTATGGCGTACACATTTTACACAAGGAGCAGGAGATTGGGAGGCAGTCATATCCGATAGGCTAAGACTATACACCCCTCTGTTACCAGAGGCACGACGAGAAGGAGAAACAATAGTTATTGGTTGAATATTTTGGATGTGTTGATTTTGTTGCCTTTGAATGTTATTAACCTAAATACATTTGAATGTTAGATGTTTATAGTTCATGACCAAGTTTTATTTGTCCTATAAATTCTGTCTGTGTTAAATTTTGGGTCAATCCAAGAGAATAATCACGATGATGATGCTATGGAGTTCTCCAACTCTGGCTTGAATTGAACCTTGGAGTGGAAGTGGACATATTTGTCTTAAATCAGACAACATTTCACATGATTAAGATCTTTAACCTTCCCTTAATTGTTAATTTTCTTATATTAAAAAATTAATATTATCTTCATTAATATTATATATGACAATTTAAATTTTATTAGTTTAAATTCTAAACATTAAAAAAAATTTATAATTATATTTGGTTCAATCAGGATAAACAAAACCGGTTCATAAACTCAGAATTAAATCAAATTATAAAACCGGACCAAAGTCTGCCAACTCAAAATTTATTGGGTCACTTTCGTTACTTTAACCCGGCCCATCAACAGCTACATGTCTCCGCTCCAACAAATTCTAAACCTAACATGACTGTATTCAAACTCCATCACTACAAAAAAAACAGAGAGAAGCGAGGTCAAGATGAACCCACCTCCCACGAAGCATGACGGCCACCCAGGTCTGTCGTCGAAGGTGTTGCACGCTGGATTTTCTACTTTTGTGGTTCAGCTGTGTGGACACAATATGGAAGATGGAACACAGGTTAAGTACTTTCATATCACAGTTATACATTCCCTTCCCTTAAATTCTTAAACCATCGACGTAGAAATTGATGTTTCAAAACTTGTGCGTTTTAATTCTTTTACCATTCAACCTATCATTTATAAAATCTAATTCGCAACACCCCAATATGGAGTAATTTAATTTCTCAACTCACTGCCTCCTCTAAACCCTGAACTAATTTGTACTTTTCAATATGTGGTTATGTTGTCTTATTTGGTTTCTTTGTCTAAAGTTACTTTATTTCCAACAATTCTCATGTCATATTTTATAAACTTAGATTAGTTAACTCTGCTATGATATACTCTTATTTGACGATGCATACTGCATATATATAATGAGTGTCACTTTAATACTGATTCCTATAAAACCTTCAGCTAATCAAAAAAACAAACAATGTCATCAAGGAAATTAATAAATTTTTGCTTTTTCACACTTATTTTTAGTTATTACAATGTAACCATTTACGATCAATTTCATTTATACAATTTTTTTCATACAAATTTCATTATGGTTCAGAAGCTGCCACCAAAATTTGTACATCACTTTGGCGACTCGATAACAAATCCAATTGTGCTTCAGATTCCAAGTGGAAGGAAGTGGCTGATAGATTTGAATTGCTATGATGGGGACGTATGACTTGATAGGGGTTGGAAGAAATTTTTAAGTGATCTCTCTTTCGTTCCCACTGTGTCATTGTTCTTTCAGTTAAACACTAACACTTCGATCTTCGATGTCAATGCATACCAGTTCCAATGTTGTGCTGAAGTAGAGTTTAAAGCAGCAAAGAAAGGTAACATAAGCAATTTCAAACTTTATTTCTGAATTTACATAACTATTTAATAAAAACTTTCAACAACGATGATTGGCAGAGGATGAGGAGGAACTAACATTCGCGGTTACAATTAAAGATTACATGATCGAAGCAGACTCGTTGGTAAGTAAATTTTCAATCTAAAAACCAAGTACTTTGCACATTTTATTTAGTGTTCTTCAATTCCTAACGCGTCTGCTTTCTTCTAATCCAGCCTTTCCCACGCTCTTTCATTGAAGACTACCTCACGACAAGGGCTGAACATGAAGTGCTTTTAATTCACAACGACAACTCTAGAGTTGCAGGAATGTCCACTCACCAATTATAATCAACTTGTTTTATAACAAACGGTTGGCAGGAGTTTGCTATTGCAAATGGAATCACTGATGAGGGGGAATGTAAAATTAATGTTGTTGGGGTCAATGATGCAAGACAAATCATGATGGAATTCCGCAAAATAACGATTTGAGCAGTTTTATAATTTTTTTTAGGTAAACGAATTTGAGCAATTTTAGTGAATATTAGGAATGAGAGTTGTGTACCGCTGTTGTTTTATTGAACAACGTTTGTAGTTCTAAATGTAACATACTGGAATTATGTTTAGCATGTCAAGTTCTATCTGCACTATTTACTTTCTTAATATTAAAGATCAATGGATCTCTGTTTAGTTCAATTTAGTGTGACCAGTTCAATATATAACCACTGCTTCTTCAAATATCTCACAATTTCAGTACAAATTATGCATGTTATTAATTTTTTTTTTAGCACACAAAGGTTGTTCGTCCATACAATTAGCTACAACACTTTTATTCTAACTGGCACCATTATGAATTGAAAAAATTGATATCTTTTTTAATAAATATGAGCTTTCTAAAAGAAAAAAGGTGTTCACTTTAAAGGGGACCTTTAATAATGCACAACAAATTAATTAGTACAGTACAGAACATTTAGAAATGAATTTAAATTATATAAAGTGTCTTCGAATAAATTCCTATATAATCACATATTATTGTGCATATTGTAATTTAATAACCCAACGTTGGAATTTTTTCCGTTTATATAAATAAGAAAAAAAAGAAAAAAATCAAAGCTTTACCACGTTTACCACAACCATTTCTAATTTAAAATTTTTTTTAGCCTTAACTACGAATAATTTATTCATAATCATTCAACAATTTCCAGGTATTTGAACTCCATCTAGTATTTGGTTGAAAACAACCTCTCAAACCAAATGGAACCACAAGCAGCACATCAAACGTTAAAAACAAAGAGATCGAGTTAAAAATTAGGACAAATCCTGAGGAAAGGGCAACATTAATTAAGACAAATTACATGGTTTTTTTTTCGGACTGAATAACATGGACTAAATAACATGTTTTCATAACAACAGAAATCAACCATAACATTAAAATTTAATTTCCATCTCATGTCCATAACATGGCAATTGGATTTGATGCAATTGCTGGATACCCTGCCAGGTGGTACCTGAAACATTCAAACACAAATACTTTGTGTGACAAACAAGATGAAGATTTAAATTATACCAAAATATTAAGCACCAGTTCATACCTATTAATCGCCAATCTCAAACTCCTCCGACATAGACTCCGAGGAACTATGCGTACACCTGTCATGTTGTTGTTTCAATCTCTCCACCTGAGATGCAATTGGACATGCCTTCCTGGTGTGTCCCACTATGCGGCATATGCCGCACTTGATAACCCTCTTTCTTTTACCGGTGTTACCGGACCCGGTTGTGGCACAACTTTTGCTTCTGATTATCGTCGGGTCCCTCACCGCACTATAATCATGCTCATCATCATCGGTAGGAGGTATACCCTCAGCATTCATATCATTATTCGATTCCAAAGAGATGACATTTGCCGCGATTATATTCCTTTGCTCGGTATAATCTTCAAGATTACCGCATGCAGCACTACACAAGCGCCTGCACCAATCCATCAAACCTCCATACCTACAATATTTTAATGCCTCCTCACCCCAAGGTACAGTTTGGCAAGACATGTCAAAATTTAGCTTTGCTGTTTTTTTCCACCTATCCAAAACTAAGCTATCCGGCAACTCAGTTATGTTTAGCATGAAGAGAACAGCCACGATGTGTGCACATGGAATGCCAAAGGATTCCATCCTCATACAAGAACATTTAAATGACGACTGGCCTTCGCTATAGCATACACGCCAAGGGGTGTCTTCCCTTTCATACCTCACAACTTCATAAATTCTGTATGAAAGAGTTTCTTTGAATCCAAGCACTCTCAAGTACATGGCATCAATTACAAACTTCCGAAACATGTGGAAAATCTCCCTTGTGAACACCTTCGCAGCATGCAGTTCCAAGGATACAAGATGAGTTTGCATTATTGGTAACCCCTTCAGCGAATTGAAATTAGCATCCATCTCACTGTTTCTCATGGACTTGATTGCACGTTGGAAGTGCTGTAGCAATTCGGCGAGGTCATTCCTGTGACATATAAACTTCCCGAGTTGCGCATGGAGAGCCTCACATCGAGAAGTTGTCCGGAAACCTGCAAAGAATTTTCCCCTCATATAAGCTGTTGCCCACATTTCCTTAGTCTTGATGATGTTCGAAACCCATGGATGATCCTCAACTGAGCATTGCTTCACATACATCTTCCACTTCTGTTCAAATGTCCCAATCTCGTAATCTCTCAACATGCACTTTCTGAACAAATGAGTAAAATGGGTATTGCCAACCCTAACAGAAGCATTGCGGATCAGATGCCAAGCGCACAATCTATGTTGTGCTTCTGGAAAAACAAGTGCTATTGCATTCTTCATTGACAATGCTCCATCGGTAATAACAGACTTCGGGGCCTTTCCGCACATTGCCTCGACAAAAGTCTCCAACACCCACTCATAGGTACTTTGAACCTCATCACTTACTACTGCAGTGGCAAAAACAATTGTCATATTGTGGTGATTTACACCAGAAAACACCACAATTGGACAATTGTATTTATTTTTTCCATACGTGGCATCAAAAGCCAAAACATCGCCAAACAGTTGGTAGTCATAACGGGAGCATCCGTCACACCAAAATAATTTATCTATCCGCCCATCTTCATTTACTGTGTGCCTCCAAAAGAAACATGGATCCATTTTCTGCATCTCGGTAAGATACGTTATCGCATTGCTTGTGTTGCCATCTTTGCACTTCCTCATCGTATGAATCTTGTTATACATATCACGTTTCCGATAACCAACCTTGTCATATCCACCCGAAAGCTGTGCACGCAGCTCATACGCATGCGGAGTACTGATGCCGACAGCTTTCAATCCCATCAGCTCAATAACATCAAAATTTGTCATTCCCCTTTGAGATCGATGAAAAACTCCAAAGTTGCCACCAAGGAGACCATGACTATGATCATTGTTAAAAAATTTCACACGTCATAAACCTGTTTTCGTCTTCAGCACAACACGCAATTCAGCCTTGCAACCAAAGCGTGTGACAGTTTTCGGTTCCCTCTTCCGATTGCTGTTTTGTAGATATTTTTCCTTCCGCTGTCCCTCTCCACTGCACACAAAGGCAATCCGACAAACAACACCTTCCTTGTTTTTGTCAACCTTATTCTTGCGAATGCTAAAGCCATGCACTGTTGCAAATGCTTTGTAAAATTCATAGGCAAGTGACTGGTTCAAAAAACCATACTTCGACAAGCTCTCATCGGATAACGTACTGAAATTTATAACCCCTAAGTCACCCACTGATCCAATAGTACAAACTTCTTCAGAAGATTCACCTACACCCTCGTTCAACTCATGATTATCATTGTCTGTGTTACAAATCGCATTCAACAAAGTCTTCTGTCGATCCATTTGATACACAAAAAAACTGCATAAAACATGACATGCAAAATAACTTCAGCTCAACTCTAATTACATACAACATTCAATCAAACTGCATTTGTAGTGTTGTTCTCCCTAACTTAAATACCCCAAATCCAACTACTAACATATCATCTTGCTAAACACAGTAGGGATAAACCAATTTCATCAATGCCACATGACAATTAACATCTAAATCTAACCTACAAACCAAATAATAACAACATACCCAATTTCTAATAAAAAATGAAACTTAGATCTGCACTACATACTTCGAAAATATAATCGCACCTGATGGGATGAGAAAAATTTGGAAGATGCTGCTCAAGAACCCTTACAACCTTCCAAGTGTCGAGGAAACAAGGTTGTGAGTGGGCTTAAGGTTATGAGGTACCTTCCACCAATGGGGAACTTACGAGCGACCTTCGAGCTATGGGGGAAGTTCAGATTGTCATTTCACCGTTTCTGGGGAGAACGTGAGGAAGCTCGAAGATGTGGAACTGGAGGGTCAAGACGAAAAAGGAAGTTACGGGGAAGAGGAAGGACGGAGGTCGAAGCTATGGGAGGGATGGGATAGTCGACCAGATGGGAGGGGTGGAAAGAGGAAAACAATGAAAGTTAAAGTGGGGATATTTTTTAGGTAAATAATCAACCTCCAAGTTAATGTTATTTACCCTTTTACCAGGTACAAAAACCTTTTGTTGTGGGTCAAAAGTCTGGTGGATAGGTTCACTGAAACAGAGCCGGTGGATAGAAAAATCGTTCGTGGGCTATTTCTAGGGTAGAATGTAGGAATGTGAAGCGGCTCTGGTTCGGTGAAAAGGACAGGAGACACCACAAGCACAAAGAGAGTTGAGCTTCCAACCACAAAGACTTAGTGTAGAAAGGTTGGACACGGGTAAATATTATTAAATGGATATGAGTGGGAAACGTCATTTCCATAAAATCTATGAGCTGAAATATTGGCACACGCATGGAAAGTGCCTATGTCAAATAGTGAAAGCTGTAGAAGCAAAAAATGCAACGGAAATTATGGAATCTGAGTAAGTTAAGTAAAAGAAAAGTGGCACTGAAAAAAGTGGGAAAGAAATTAATAAAACAAATGCCATCTATAGTTTTAAGTAATGATTAAAAAAAATTAATAAATAATAAGAAATATACAATTCCACGTGTAATGAAACATTTTAGTCGTATGATACTCCCTCGAGTCCAATTATTAAGAGTCATTGTGATATTTTAGAAATGTGAAAACTTGATATATTTTTTCAAAATTACCTCTATAATTATCATTGGAACTTTAAAGAGTGTTGACTTTATATACTCTCTCCGGTCCTATTTATAAGACCCTTTTGGGGTTTTTATTTTGATCCTATTTATAAGACCCCTTTTCAATTTTCAATAGCATTTAATTACTTCTTTCCACTAACACCCCTATAAAGTCAACACTTTTTAGAGTTCCAATAATAATTATAGGGGTAGTTTTGAAAAAGTATATCAAAGTTTCACATTTCCAATGCCACTAACAAATTTATCCACTCTCCTTGGTGGGAGTGAAAAACCCCAAAAGGGTCTTATAAATAGGACCGGAGGGAGTCGTTGTTAGTGCAAAGAATTAATTAAATGCAATTGAAAATTGAAAATGAGTCTTATAAATGAGACAAAAATAAAAAACCCAAAAGGGTCTTATAAATAGAACCGAAGGGAGTATAAAATTGTAGCATTATGCAAACGTCATTAACTAATAGATAAATATGTAATGACACAACAAAAAATTAATCTGGGAAAATGCTATATAAATTTTACATAAATATGCCCTCATTAAATTTAGGTAAAAAAAAAGTTTTTAATTCGGTACTAAATATTTGTAATGATATAATATACATGTTAGAAAAAAAAACGGTATACTTTTAGTGTAATCAACTAAAGCACAACATATTTATAGTACTTAGAGAAAATTAATTTCAGTTGTTTAAAAATGAGCAATTGGAAATAAGTGCATGTAAATATAGTTAACAACATGTAACTAAGCCAATGACTTCGAAATGTGAAGGTAAACTCATGACAATACACAATAACATATTAGTGAGAATAGTAACCAAATTTGAAGATAAGTTCCATCAAAATATCATTGCATCAACGTCTAATAACTGGCACCCTTGTGCTTGGAAGAGTATACCAAAACACAATAGCATACAATCCCAACCAGAGACGGTGGATATGTAATATTAAAGAAACTAAACCTAGTCTGCATACATAGTACAGCCCAAAAAGTAACTTAATTAGACAAAACAGCTGGCTTTCTTCTAAGTATTTAAGCCAAAATACAACAAAAGGCTACTACCACTTTGAGCACAATAAACACTGTTAGAGAATCTAATCAGCTGAGCCAGTTGCACTATTTTGGTTCTTCATTGTAAAATTCGAAGGAGCAGCAGACTTCGGAAAATTAAATGGAATGAAAACACTTGAAGAGGACAGTGGGTTAGTAATATTGTGTAGCTGGGTAAGATTATCATTAACCATCCAATCCTGATACACTTTGAACCTGGCCCAGCAGTCAATCCATCAAATTCAACTGCAAGACTCCTCTTAATTGGTTTTTTACAATTTTCAACAGAATCTTCCATCAATATAGACTTCCCTTTACCATCAACAGCCTAAAACGTAGGATAATAGAATTGTCAATAATTAAGGAAAAAAATTAGAGGAATTAGTTGAAGTAAAAAAAAAAAGAGGAATGAACACCTAGTTCGAACCTTTGACATTGATGGATCAATCATCAATGGTACAACAGCAGAACTTGGAATAGAAGGGAAAGGTGGAGGAAAACACAACTACAATAATAAATTAATAACTTAATTAAAAACAATACAAAACAATAAGGCATTCGATTATAAAAATGCATAACAGTAGCTAAAAGTGCAAGAAAGGAAAAACCAACCAGCCTTACCTTGTCAGGTGTGGAAACATTCTCCTGGCTTAGATGAGTATTGGAAATATTGGTTTGATTTCCAATTCTAAGAATCACATGCTGCATTTCATTGGAATCAGCAGAACATTTACAAACCTCAACCTTAAAGGTATATTGGGAACCAATCAACACAGAAAGCAATGATGGATAAGGAGGAAGTTCATTAACCTAAACATGTGGGAATCAGGAACACAAATCTAAGTATCGATATAAAATTGAGATACATAAGAAAAAGAGAAGAAAAAAACAATTATAAAATATGTGAAAAGACATATTACAGATGAGAGTAAGGGAAACAACTTCATGCATGGTTGTTTCAGAAGGATCCTGGCATCTCGATCCAGGAGATACAAAGTATTAGAACATGTTGAATCAACAACAACAATAGGTATCTTGTATCTAGGAAAAAAATAAATAATATGTATGAGTAAATCTAATGACTGAATGTTATTTAGTTAAAGAAGTCATGAGTACAGTAGAATAATGATAAACCTCTGAACAGGGCTAATTATGAAAGCGCCACATATGTTGCAACATAAATTGGGGAGATCACCAGTGACTACAGCCTTGCAAGAGCACTCATAATAATACCATTTCTTAACAAATGATACACCAACAATAGTGCCATTAACAATGTAAGTTCCAGCCTGCAAACGACAAAATATAAGTATTTGCATAAGGGCTTAAAAAGAGTCATTTATATATATAATATAAATAAAAGTAGGTTAATATTCCATAAAATTCCAAGGTTTTTACTAATACATTATCCACCGATTTTAAAAGACCAAGGGTGATAGGGGGGAAATCCCCCATGAGCTCATTTTCCACACAGGACTTGCTATCCTCAAATGGCATCAAAGCTAGTGAACGACTGAATCCCATGAGTAGCATTCTGCATAGAAAGTTAGATTGGTATTGATAAGAAAACTTAAACGACAAAAATAATAATGTGAAGGATTAAGATTCATACTTACCGTTTCCGAAAGGCAAGAATTTCTGGGGATATAGGATTGACAAAGAGTTTGGACACATGCATAACAGTATAAAACACAACTCTACCTACAACATGAAGGCATGAATAAAATAAAATATAATCAGAGTAAAGATTATGATAGTAAGATAACAACATCATTGAAGAGATCATACCTTTACGCTCTTGTCCCTTGCAAAGACGAAGAAGTATGGTTGTGTGTGCATCTCTCCTCTTTGAAAGGTGGGAATGAAACTCAGTAATGTAATCATCAACCAAAAAACAATCGAATGTTCCACTAAGACAAAGAGAGCATTAGATGACAGTAAGGATGTATTAACAACAACACTGAACATAGCTGAAAAAAAAATAAAAAAGCTTACTACTCATCGCAGAGCTCTATCCCAATGATCTTCACCCTCACACCATTGTTCATATAATATTTCTCAGAGGACACAGCAGTCACAACTCCAACAACATCTAATAAAAAAAGTATAGAACATTAAACTATAAAAAACATATAAGGATCATAAAATTAGATAAAGAGAAAAATGGATGGTACGAAGCATAAAAAACCAAAGAATAACCTCTAAGTATACTTGCTTCAGGTGCACCACCTAGAACAACATCGACCGAGTTTGGCTTCATACGATAAAATGGAAAAGTGAAAGAAGAGACACGCTCGAAGGATGTATAGAAAAGAAATATCAGGCGATATCCATGACTTGTTGCTTTGAACCTCAGAGAATTTTGGGTCACAAGAAACATAGCAAAATCATATACACGCCCTTCGTGCATGTAACGTGTGAAAAAGTGTACCAGTGGGCCATACACAGAAGCTTGGATTTCATCTCCCTATGCATGTTAAAAAAGATTATAAGAACAGAGACGTTGATATAGATGGCAAAACAAACTAAAAAAAAACATAAAAAACAAAAGCAAAGTACATACCATGGAATCCATCAAAACCATGTGAATGTTATATGCTCCATGCAAGGAATTCAACCTCGGAACCTTCCACAACATGGTTACTCTGGCTCTAAATGAAAGCCAGCTTATACCAGTTTTGATAGAACGTATTGGAGTGTGAGGCTCAAACATTTTTGGGGTAACGATCGAGGTGAGGGTAATGAAGAATAAAGTGTGAAGAAGATCAGATGAGAAAATGCCACAGGTGCAAGTATAGAAAAAAAAGTTAAAGAAGCAACTTATATTAAGTTAAAAGGCTATATCGATGAGAGACATAAAGAAAACATGGAGAAGAAATAAAAGGAGCCACGTAAAGGATGAGGTAATAATGTAATATAAAAGTAATTCAACAGCAATGACCAACTGGCTAAATATATTGAAACAGTTGACTGATTTTAAACACGGATATGAAAATAAATAGATTGAAATTATATATAGGTTTGATAGTACAACGTAACAAAAACAGTAACCAGTCATGAGTATCACTACTTCAGTCAGGAGTATAGAAGATAACAAAATCCAAAGGAAAGGTAAAAAAATGAGGAGGACGCAAAAAAGAATGGGGATAAAAAATGTGCAAAATTAACACATTTTGAATGAGATAAAAATAATATGGTAATTAAAAAAGAAACCAAAGCGGTGGTGAAATAGTAGCTAAGGATAGTTTAGGAGGTAACAGTTAAATATCTAGCTTCCACTGTAGTTGAGAGAGTGGTTGGAGGCTGAGGTAAGAAAGAGAAGCACAATGCCATTCAATCAAGTCATTCTGAACATATGGTAATTAAAAAAATGGTGGGAAAGGAAAAATGGGGCTAACATGTGCATAATTTTTTGTAAGTTTTCGTAAGAACTGGGGGTAAAAATTTAATGTAATGGCATTTGGGAATGATGCAAGCTGATAAATTATTATCAAATTTTAAAATAAGAACATAAGACCAAAATTATTACACCCTCGAAATTAAAGATTATAGAGAGAGAAAGGGAATAACGAAATATAAAAAAATAGTCAATGTATTTGAAATCTAAATAATGATTACATTAGTTGAAGAATGTGTTCGTTTAGAAACATGATAGTTAATTAGGAATGGGAAAAAAATTACTTATGAAATATAATATTTAAATATTACTTCAAAGGAAAAAAATTTACCAACTCTATTTTAAGATCTTATGCAAATGGGACTTAGTTATGTAATATTAAGTATCGTTTAATAGTTTTATAATCATTTAATCACCATCAAGTAAGGATCCAAGCATGATGTTGGAGCAATTGCAAAAATGAGTATCAACAGTCTAAACACACTAAAGTAAAAAAAGTAGAAATTATCAGCAAGGAAATAACATAGTTGCGAGGGTGAAAAAAAAATTAGAGACGGTTATATAAATTGGGTAATTTGATAAGAGAAAATAGATGGTCAAGTAAGAATTAAAAAGGAAAGTCTCGTAATTGTAATAGATAATTGACATTTAAGAATTGATCATAAGAGTTGATATCAATTCCATTCCTATATTTACAAACTGCATAGTACATTATTAGAGTTACCTATGATGCACACCAAACTGACCTAAATAGTTTTTCCTAGCATGGATATCAATTACAATAATTTTTTCGAAATTGTGTTCCTAGCATACAAGATACCAATTTCAGAATTAGTCTTGATTAGAGTATATTTTAGCCAAATCACTTTTCTATTCCCAAATCTCACATATGAATTTAAACGTCAAAATTAACTTAGGTTTATAAAATATTTTATTGAAATTAGCAGGGAAGCACTAATGTACACAAATATACTGGAAGTATTGAAGACAAGGTTAAAGGCAAAAGGATAGAAATAGCAACAACAGTGACAGAGATAAGACAAACCAACTGCAGCTCACAAATCCATACACCAACTAAAATAACACAAAATAAAGAACCACGACATAGCTGAATGAGACCACACAGCAAAGGTAAACCACAATAAAAGGTTTTAATTTATAAGCACAATCTACTTGAAATCATATAGATTGAATCCAACGGTCAAGGCCAACCAATTAAAAACCTCGAAAAATTTGGAAAAAAAATGGCACTGAATATTTGGAATAAATAAATGCATTATGATACGGATAACTATTGCAATTAATAAGCAGAACAGTGTTAAAAATAACATAATAACAACAACAGATATTTCTTGGTGAACAATAAGAAAAGAAATTAAATAAAAAATATACAACACATCCCTAGATTCGACGGAAAACTTCTTGATAAACAACATTTGTTGTGGTATTAGCACGACGTGATTCGTCGTTAGAAATTAAAAACTTCAACCCATCGGGGGACTTCACTCTTGATATGGCTACATATAGTTGCCCATGGCAGAACACTGGCCTAGGAAGATAAAGACCAATATGACGAAGTGTTTGACCTTGGCTCTTATTAATACTCATAGAAAAACATAATGCCAATGGAAATTGACGGCGACAAAAATGAACAGGTAAATTGGAGTCAGATGATATTAAATTCATTCTTGGAATCAAAACCTTTTCACCTGCATTAGTTCCCGTAACAACACGAGCACTTATTATATTCTTTCCAAGTTGAAGAACAATGAGTCTGGTTCCATTACACAAACCAGAAGATTGATCAATGTTACGGAGTAGGATGACCGGAACGCCCACCTTTAAAACAAGCTTATGGTTAGGAAATCTAGAGCATTTGATCTGATTCAAAAATTCTGGGGTCACCCAATCAATATTCAATCCAATGTCTTCATCAACTGAACAAATAGCATCAGAGCTCAAATATTCCTTGCATGTACCAGGAATAAGAGACAATACATAGTCATTCACATTCTCAACTGCATCTAACCTAGATGCAAGTATAGCACGTTCTTCAAAGTATTGAAAGTTACCAACATTTGAAAGAAGGTCAGGATATGTGGAGATGACAATCGCTGCAATAGGATCGGAAGACCACAGAAGACAAAACTCCTGTGGTATATCAACCTCAGCCTCGCCATCAAAATCAACACCCAATTTACCATCTCCCACATCAAGAATCCATTTAGCAAAGTCACGAAGACGTTGCTGCTCAGAATTAGATTTTCCAGAACTGAGACGCATGTTTTGATTCAGTCTAAGCACGGAGCATTTCTCCCAAAGAGGGGAAGAATTAATAGTAGACATAACAACCGTTGCCCTGTTAGATCGTGGAACAACAGGCAAAATTTGCCTGAAATCACCACCAAGAACCACAGTTTTACCACCAAATAGAAGATCATTGTTAGACTCGCAAACAAAGCTCATAATGTCTCTTAGTGTCCTGTCAAGTGCTTCAAAGGCCCAACGGTGAACCATAGGAGCCTCATCCCAAATAATAAGACTCGCTGCTTGCAACAATTCAGCCTTCAAGCTACCCTGATTGATATTGCAGCAGCTATCTTCATTAAGATTCAGCGGGATTGAAAAAAGAGAATGAGCAGTTCGCCCACCAGGCAATAGCAAGGAAGCAATACCACTGGACGCCACATTTAACACAACCTTATGCTCAGAACGCATACGATATGAAAGAGTCTTCCATAGATAAGTCTTACCAGTACCACCGTAACCGTACACGAAGAAGAAACCACCTAAACCTTCATTCACCGCTGCCACAATCGTTTCATTGCATGTAACTAATCAACATTAAGGTTCGCATAATGGTCATCATGGAATGTCTTCATTTTGTCAATATCATAATTTAGTTCAGTTTGAAGGTAAACATTGTGATGAATTGATTGATCAAAGTCATGAGGATAGGGCATGCCTTCAAAGTCTTTCAAGCTCTTACCATTTAGCTGCAAAAGCTTTTCAATTTCTTGCAAGCAAATGTTATATACCGTGGAGAGTGAAACATTGGTAACTGCAGAAAAATCAATTAAAAAAACTTAACTACTTAAATGTGAACCTAACATAAATAATGCAGCTTTAAAATAGCAAAACGTACAATTTCCCCTGCTCCTAAGGCCATGAGAAATGTCATCGGACAGAACATCACAGGTTTGTTGCCACACAAAAAAAGGTTTACTCAAGGAATTAGAAAGAAGTAGCATCGAAAACAATCTGCGAAGGTACAGTCCTGAGGTAATCAAGAACGCTTCACGGATACCAGCAATAAATTCATTGTCATTTGCCAATAGCCCAAGAGCAGAGCATGCCTCTTGAAAAGTTCCATATACTACACCATCAACAGTTTTTATAGAATCAAAGCTTGTACAACCTCTTTGTACATTTAAAAGAAGACGCAAATAATGCAGTTCACCCGAACCAGGTGGAACAAAGCTTAGCCGACCAATAGATGTACCTTGCTTCCTCAAATGTCATTCCTTACTCTGGGAGCAATAAACAAATTTGGAGGGAAACTCACCATATGTTAAATCAAGGCCCTCCTCAAATTGTTAGTTCCATGATGAACATGATGAATGTTTTGATAATGACAAAGTGTTTTTGAACAAGCTACAAGTGTTGATCAAGTTTCAAGCTCAACAAGCAACAACAAACATCAAATGAAGAAGAGAGAAAGCAAGCTCATGAAGACCTAAGTTTGAGTGTATTTGTATTTCTTTTATCTTTTGCCTCTCAAGCTTCATAGGTTTTTTTTATTTGGGTAGATTATTATAGAGGGTAGTGAATCTCATTCATAAGTCATGATTTAATCATAATTTGAGTTTTCACTTAACCTAGAATCAATAGGTGGCTTAAAGGTTTTAAAGGAAAGGTTGGATTTTGAGAAAACAAGTTTTGAACATGTGCAGTACCAACTTAATCGATTAAGTGACTAACTTAATCGAGTACTACTCGAGTAGTCTGCAACTTAATCGATTAAGTACTGCTGAACTGATTTTTAAAATACGTTTTTCACTTCTCAAAATCAGTTTTCAAGTGCTACAACTTTTGGGTATTCTATATAAACCTTTTTCTATTATTTGTGATCAATTAGAATCATTTCATACAAGTTTTACAAAGAATCAAGCCACTCTATTCTCTCTCATTTTTCTAAAGATCAAAGTTTTCATATTTTCATATTCTTTGATCAAGAACCTTTGAATCTCTTATGGTGAATTGTCATAACTCTTGATTGAGATTCATAGGATTGTTTTGTGTTTTCTATTGTGTTGTAATCTTTGCAAGAAGGCAAGCCACTACAACAAACAAGAAGCCTTGGTGTGTCGATTATCATCAAGCAAATCTCATTGGAGAAGAAGAAGTCTTGGTTGTGAATCAAGCAAGTGAAGCCTTGATGTGTGGATTATCATCAAGCAATTGAAGACTTGTTGTGTCGATTATCAACAAGGGGTAGAGGTTAGATTAGAGAGAAGATCAATAGGATTACAAGGCAAGGGTGTCGGTTATCTCTTGTACGCTAGCAAGAAGGAAGTCTTGTGAGGCAATCACTTGTAATTTGAGAACTCTAATTCCTCATAGTGAAGAATCTCTCTTGGTTGAAGAGAGGACTGGATGTAGCTTTCAAGCGGATGAAAGTGAACCAGGATAAATCACTGTGTCGTATCTCTAAACCCTTATTCTTTATATTCAAGTCATTTGATTGCGTTCTTGGTTGAAAACCTAGAAAGATTGATTTTCATAATTGATTGAATTGAATCTTTAATTGTTCAAATTGATAAAGGGAAAATCATTTTCATAACTAGGTTAATCAATAAGAATATAGGTGTTAATCATTTCTGTTGAATCTCTGATCTTTCGTGTGAATTGATTGATTTTCGTATGCGAATGAAAACTTGATTTTTCTGGTTTCTGCAAGTAATACTCGAGTACACGACTTGCTTAATCGAGTAAGTAATTTTGATCTCTCAGACTTAATCGATTAAGTTGCAGATTAATCGATTAAGTTAGTGAAAATTTGCAAAAATCTGTTGTTTTGATTGTTTCGATTTGTTTCATTCGAAAATCTTTCAAGGTAGCTTCAACACCTATTCAACCCCCCCTTCTAGGTGTTTTCCTAGGGTTCCTAAGTCTCTCCAACCACCAATTGCGGTTTCCTCACAAATGACTTGTTAACTTCCATCCAAGACAAAAACATAGTATTTTTATTCCGAGATCGCATTACAACATTATCAATACGGTCAGCATCATCAAAATAAATGAGCTGGTGCCCTGGCAAATGGAAACTGAGTCGTTGCACGGAGGGCCATCGCTCATGAATCTGGAATGCAAAGATTCGCCACACGGATTCACATGGAGATAAATAACGGCAATCATAGTATTGCTTAATCTCATCGAGAACCAGTCCATCATCCGTAGACGGACGTCCATGATCAAAAGCAACGGTTACACGATCAGGACCTTTGCTGACGTACTTGAATAAATATTTGATAGCATTTGACTGGTTGCAATATTCTATATTTATGTGAGCCTGATATTTCATAAGCAAAAAAGGACAATAAGGAACAACAAACCTATTGTCCAGCAAAACACCACCATGTTCGACATTAATCCCCGTATCTCGTCGTCTATATATAGGATACCCAGCATCATCAAAGTACGTGTGAGGTGAAAATTTCTTAGGAAAGAACTTTGAACACCTACCATTTCTCATACAGGGAGAATGACGGCGGACATGACCACAAGGCCCATGAATCATGAAAGAACTAACAACTTTGTAAAGCTTGGGAAAAAGGACGGGATCAGGTATCTCAGCTGAAATAACACCATCAATTAGATCAACTTGATTATTACTGGAGCACGGGACTAACCATAGAAGAATATGAGCATGGGGCAACCCTCGTTTTTGAAACTCTATAGTATACATGCCTGCATATATTAAATCGTATCTATTAATGAAAATCGAGTGGCTAGTTAATAACGATGAATAAGAATGGACTAAAACATCAAACCTGCCATAACCTGACCAAATACATTCCCCTTTCTAAAGTCATTCATCATCATATCGATCTTGATTTTGAATACTCTGCATACAATGTCAGGACGATCGGATGCATTCAAACCATACCGAATCATGTATCTATCAATATCATCTTGGCAAGTAAAGGTTAGAAAAAAATGGGGATAGCCAAATTTCTTGCAAACAGCTATAGCATCTTGGCAATTGTTGAACATATATCTCCTGCCGCCTGTGAAAGACGATGGTAAAACAACACGTTTACCAATGGAGGATGGTTGAACATCACCGCGGTCAACAGCCTCTTCCAATCCCCTTAGAAATTCTGTCCTAATCTCCTTCTGATGGTCACTTATATATGATAAACGTTGGGATTCGATCATGGAGTAGCAATCAACAACAAATTGTTGAAATAAACAACAACTTCTAAGAAGAACAGATGGCTCGTCTTCACGATGCTGGATACGGAATGCGATGAACTCTCTCAACGATACCCTTTCACCAGGCAATAGCGTATGACCAAGAGGAATATAGGCACGAGGTATATCTTCTTTGAATCCATCTTCACCAAATGGAAAAACAGTAGGATATTGGAGAGGAATATAGCAAGGATGTGTCTCGTGTATCCTCTGTAAAAATCCATTAGAGGAGCGGACAATTATATCATGACGCAAATTAGGACCGTCAAAATCACCGACAACCAAAGCAGCAATCTCATCAACCATGGGTAAATTGTGTGTTCGAGGGTCACTTGAGCGGTGTCTAACCAAACGAACAGAGAAAGGCACTGCTGGGTTTTCAACAGTAAAGTCTCTAACATTTTTAAAACTCTGAGCCAGAACATTGTGTTGGTCAAACAAACGGATAAGTTGTGCACACAAGAGTGGATCAAGCTGTGTGGTACCATTAACATCACTAAAGAATAAGAGAAATTGGGCACAAAACAGAGGATACCATGATCAGATAGTTAGAAAACTGGATCAATATAATAGCAATTATGTTCAGGTACAAAGGTGGATAACATACCAAAAGGATCTCAGACGATTAGACAACTCATTGTCGGTGTCATAGATATATAACTGGGCAAACTTTGGTTGTTGTCCAATGCTCGGCAATAGAGTTCCTATTTGATGATAATTTTGACCACTAATCACAAACTGAGGAGGACCCATGCCAGAGTTTACGTGTGTCTGAACCTTACCCCCAAGAGAAGTGAAAGAAAACATACTATTATAAGACCAAATATTATTTAAGAAGTGAGAACTACGGTCATCATAACCCATAAATAAATTCCACAACAGTTCGGGTGGTTTACGCAAATAGGGGATTCTAATATCTCCCTTCATACAGCACAATGAAAAGCGAGCACTCTGTATAGTGGTTTTCTTATCAGCTCGCTCAGCAAACCACAGAGAAGCATTACAGTGAAGGCACACACAATCCATGTCTCCACAATCAGAATATGCTGAATAAAAGGGGATCAATTTAAAAAATTAGCTACATACATGGAAAAAATAAATAAAATTTTTTCTTAACATCGTTTCCGGTTCAAACCTGTGCTCTCAACCTGCTCAAACATTGAATGGTTCAAGGTATTCAAATGAGCTTCGAGAGACAATGACAATGATTGGGAAGCAAAATATTCAGCAATATATGAGTCATCTGAAAAAAATACAATTTAAATGTGCAGCACACATCTTAACTAATGAAGTTAGATGATAACAGCAGAAAGTAATTACATCAATGTTAATAAAGATAATTACCAAACTGATTCACCAAAGCAGGGGCCAAATTTTGGTTGAAAGAGTGGCCCGGTGAAGCAGATACTGCAAACATCAGTTAAAATGAAATCAAATTAACGGGAATTCAAAAAAATGTTGGAACATTGGAAAACATTTGGTTATAGGAAAGTGATTTGAACTTCAGAATACAAAATATACGTGAAAAAAATTGGAGCCTACATGTGTCATTAGCAATAAGATAGTCGAATAACATAAAGCAGTTTAGGTCAGCATCAAAGTAACAAAATTAGCAAGATTTTGCAATAATAAGGAGGCAAATATGGCTTTGAAGAGTGACCTGGTGAAGCAGCCTCTGCAAACATCATTTAGAAGTGAAGCAATTTAACCAGGGTTTAAAAAAAGGGAGATAAGTGGTAAACATTTGTTCACGTTAGAAAGATTTCTAAAGGAGAAGGAGAAACAAAACTAAAACAAAAAAACAGAGGCATCATGTGTCATTAGAAACATAATGCCCAATAAAAAAAAGCAATTTAATTTAGTATGGAGGTAACAGATTAGCAAGAATTAGGGGAAAATTTTTGATTGGAAGGATGATTTGGCGAAGGAGGGACTACAAAAATCATTTAGAATGGAACCAATTTACCCAGAAATCAAAAAAGGGGGATTAGTTGTGAACATTGGGTTATATGAAAGTGATTTGTAATTGGGAAGGGAATAACTTCAAACTAACATAAAGACTCATCAGGTGTCATAAGAAATAATATAGCACAATAGCTTTACGCCGTTTAAGTTACACTGTATAGTGGTTTTCTTACACTGTACAATGAGGACACACACAATCAATGTCTCCACAGTCAGAATATGCTGAATAAAAGGGGATCAATTTAAAAATTAGCTACATACACGAAATTAAATAAATAAAATTTTTAGATAACATAGTTTCAAGTTCAAACTTGTGCTCTCAACCTGCTCAAACATGGAATGGTTCAAGGTATTCAAATGAGCTTCGTGAGACAATGACAATGATTGGGAAGCAAAATATTCAGCAATATATGAGTCATCTGATAAGAATACAATTTGAATGTCCATCACACATCTTAACTACTGAAGTTTGATGCTATCAGCAGAAAGTAATTAAATCAATAAGAATAAAGGTAATTACCAAACGGATTCACCAAAGTAGGAGCCAAATTTTGTTTGAAAGAGTGGCCCGGTGAAGCAGATACTGCAAACATCAGTTAAAATGAAATCAAAATAACGGGAATTCAAATAAATAGTGCAAAATTGGAAAACATTTGGTTATAGGAAAGTGATTTGTAATTTAGAATGCAAAATATACGTGAAAAAAAAATAAAGAGGCCACATGTGACATTAGCAATAAGATAGTCGAAAAACATAAAGCAGTTTAAGTCAGCCTCAAAGTAACAATTTAGCAATTATTGGCAATAATAAGGAGGCAAATTTGGCTTGGAAGAGTGACCTGGTGAAGCAGGTACTGCAAAAATAGTTTATAAGTGAAGCAATTTAACCAGGAATAAAAAAAAGGGAGATCAGTGGTAAACATTTGTTGATGTCAGAATGATTTCTAAATGAGAAGGGGAAACAAAACTATAACAAAAATAATGAGGCATCATGTGTCATCAGAAACATAATACCCAATAAAAAAGCTGATAAATTTAATTTATTATGGAAGTAACAAAATAGCAAGGATTTACAATAATAAGGGGAATATTTTTGCACGGAAGGATGATTTGGTGAAGGAGGGACTGCAAACATAATTTGGAATGGAAGCAATTAAAGCAGGAATCAAAAAAGGGGGATCAGTGGTAAACATTGGGCTATATGAAAGTGATTTGTAATTGGGAATGGAATAACTACAAACTAACATAAAGACTCAACAGGTGTCATAAGAAATAATATAGTCCAATAACTTTAAGCCGTTTAAGTTAGTATCAAAGTAACAAATCAGCAAGGATTTGCAATCATTAAAATAAATTATATCGAATAAGATAAACCCAAAAAAAAGACAGCCAACGTATATTGCTGGCAGAAAACCTGGGACAACAACGTTGGATGGGATAAAGGTCCTGAACTATAACACATTGGAAAGTTAGGCCAAGATGCTTAATAAAAGAATCTTAGTAATGGGGTGATAATAAACCATTAGCTAAGCAAGATAATATCCACTACCTTGGCAAATAGATATCAGCTTAAAGAAACACAGAACGAAGGAACTAAGAGTCAATAAGACAGCAACATAATGAAAATCCATAACGCAATATAGAGCCTTATAACAAACCATTGAAGACATGACGGTGGTGTATAGAAATGGCTAAGAATAGAAAAAAATACGATGGAGATAGAAGGAAGCACAACTGTTATGTGATGAAACTTCCAACTTTAAATGGTGATATATTAAAAAGTAAAAAACAAACCGTGGGGAGAATCCAAACAATAAAAAGGCAGCCGGTCCATAACAGCAGTTACTATTAGAATCTCCAAATGTGGAAACAGGTTTAGAGCAGAGTGCAGATTTGAAAAATTGTGTTATTGTGAATGGTAATAGCTAGTAGATAGAGTGGGAATTTAAAGTGCCCAAAATAGCTAAGGCTTTATCTTTGATATGGGCTATGGAATTGGCCTCAAGCCTATGCTTTACAAATTTGGAGTTTGAAACTTATTGCAAGAGCATTGTCACGTCGTGGAATTCACCAAGGAAAGGTGATATGTCTTATTTTGGTACTTTAGTTAATGGTAGCATTGCTTTATCAATGAAATGTGCTTTTAATACTGTCTCACATGCTAGAAGAGCTGGGAACAGGGTAGCATACTTGCTTGTGAATTTATTTTTTTCCACCAAAAGCCGTTACTTGGCTTGAAGGAATCCCTTCACGTGCTTTCTTTAATAGGCCATCTAATGTAATTGTTGCCACATTGTTGCTGCTTAACGAATTATTCCAGGAAAAAAAATTAAGGAGGTTGAGAAGGTGAAATAATAATAGAAGAGAACCAAGGATAAAGTGGCAGTAGCAATATTATAATCATTGAGTACGATATTTAAACATTTTTATAAAAAAAGGTGTGCACAAGTATTAAATAAATGCTACAGCCGCAATGACAGGTGCCTGAAAGATAGAAAAGGGGTAAAGGATACGCAAGGACAAGTGTTGGAAAGGTAAAAAAAGTGTAAAGACAAAAGGAACAGAATATTAGATTATTAAGAAAATCCATTACATTGCTTACATACCACGTACAGATTACATTCAAGTCAAAGATGGCTACCAAACTATAGTAGGCAGTAGTACAGGACAAAAGATTTATCCTAAACATAGCTAGGACAAAGGCCAAGGAGACAAGTAGTATTGACCACATATAGTAAGTGAAACACATAGCAGACAGTAGATAGACGGTACAGCCAACAGACTCAACAGAGACACCAATAAAGACATGGACTAATTACTAAAAAGCACTACTTAAGAGCCTTAGTTGAACGCTTCACCAGGGAAACAGGTGCACCAGAGATCTCTCCATTTGTGAACTCGAACATGGTCTACAAATCACAAGCTGGAGTAATCCAATTGCTAGACATATTTCTGATAGCTGATCACTTACAACAATGACGGGATGCAAGTATTATTCATTATATATAGTAGTAGAGGTAGCAGACAACATACAGACCCTAAAACCAACAGCCTGGACAGGGACACCAACCCAGACAGTAACTTGTAGACAAGTATCACTTCTTGTTAGTCTTATTTGAACGCTTCCTCAAAGGAACAGAAGCAACGGAGCATTCTCCATTTTCCAACACTGACTTTCTCTTCAAATCACAAGGTGGATTAATAAAATCGCTGGAGATAATATCCACCTGTTGAGGACTAACATCAAGGTCGGACACAAATTGCAAGCATTGGTCAGGGGCAACAGGGTCATTGGCAGAAAGATCAACAATGGGGCCAGAGCATGACACTTTAATGGCCTACAAAATTGGAATTTCAAATTAAAAAATTATTGAATAAGAGTTGAGAATAGGAAGCACAAAGGTATAGACATTACCTTTTCAGGTGGAAGATCGGCTCCTTCCAGGCAATACATAGAGATAATGTTTTCGTCGTCACAAACACCTCGAACCCGAAGCATACCGAGCTCCAAGGAAGAAGCCACAGTTGTGATAACAACCTTAAATAACAGCTTACGTCCAACCAATTTCATCAATTCAACAGGATAGCCAGTGCATTCAGCAACCTATAATCCGGGAATAATACAATATCACAATCAAAACAAAGTATCAAACATTGAAATAGCAAGTATAAAATAGAGGAATAGTTACCTCCTTAGATGAATTAAGTATATCAATGCAGTTTTTGCCAGTAAGATAGGTTACATCACTATCAAATAGAGTCAGCACCACATCACCAGTGCCATCATTGACCTCAAGTTTCACCTTATACCCGTTAAGAGGAGGAAAATAATACATATGCAATTATGAAGTTAAAGAAGTAGTTAGCAGATGAAACCCAGAGGGTGGACAAAAAATGAAAGAGTATGAGTAAGGAGAAAGAGAAAATTCTCCAGAAGTATGGAACACAGTTATACCTAGGGACCACATTGAAGACAAGGCGTTCACATATACCACAATAGTAAACGTCGTTATCAGGATTGACAAGGCGACCACATTTACACGCAGGATACCACCACTCACCGTCATCAGCAACACCAGTGATAGTAGCCAGAAGGATATTAGTGGAATCCTGGAATTATGCAACATTTAATATAAAAAGAGAAACAGAGATGTTCATGGTGGAATTAAAGGGAAAGAATGAGAAAACAAACATTTGGTTCAACTACTAATTGTTCAATACTCTTTTTTGGATAGAGTTTCAAAAACTCATCCTCAACAGAGACATGAGAAGCTGAGAACATAGAAGAGCAACTATCAGCCACAATAAAGCCAAACGCTGACAATCTGTTGACCAGGAAAACATAAGCAATTGATAAATATTGGAATGCAAAAGCAACAACAATATATCATATGAAAAATCCAAAATAATATAAGCCGTTAAACTTATTACTTGTCTCTCAAACCAACTGCCTCAGCTATATCAGGATTGATAAGCAACCTAGATGCATACATAGAATTCTGTACAACAGGTTTGCCTACATTCAGAATAAACGAAGTGAGATTTCAGTAAACTATTAATTCAAGTGATATTAAGTAGGTAAGAGGATGTTCAGGTCGTAATAAACCTTTGAACATCTTCACTTTGGCATACTGCAGAACCAGCACAGGTGTTTGTTGATGACCATCAGATATAAAAGACTTAAGTTGGTCCACAAAATCACCAAATAAAGTGCAATCAATCTTGCCCCTATACATATATTCACGTCAGCAATGGCATTGAGAGCAGAACAGTAATCATGTTATCCTAGATATTAAAAACTTAAAAGTGAATAGGGCAAGGAACAAACTTTAGGTCACACAACTCAACAACAACCATTTTCACAATTTTGCCATCATGAAGGTATTCCCTATCAGAAGACACAGCATTCAGCACACCAACCACGTCTGCAAAACAGAGAGTGAGGTTTTAAGGCACAATTAGAAGGGAAACAGTAAGGCATAGTTGTAGAAAAAAGCAAGAGTCTGCCCTGGAACATTACCAACTAAGTAGTCAGAATCAAAATCCATCTGAGATATGACATCAAATGGGACAACAGCAACCCCGAAAAAAGGAATAGAAACACATTTAGTCTCAGACACAGTGGTTCGAAGTTGGAACATCAGCTTAAATTCATGGGAGGTAGCACGGTATGAACCAGTATTCGGCACGACGCCAAAATAGGACATGCGATAAACATGACCTTCCTTAATAATTTCAGAGAACTTATACATAACAGATTTCCGAACTGTTGCCTGGATCCGATCCCCCTAAAGGATAGAACATATAGCAATCATGAAGGGGAACTTAATAAATTTTAATAGAAAGAAAAAGGATACAACATAAAGCACTCAACATAGCCTTGTAAAAGGAAAAGAAAAACAACTTAACAATGGTTTATTAAAAAAAACTCACATATTCATCCATCAAAATAAGCTCCATCGACATTGGTTGTTCATGGTTGATAAATCCAGGTACAAACCACTTCCTAACAACCCTCACGCAGAAGCGGTAAGACTCACGATCAGCCTTCACGCATTTCAAAGCGTCAAATTTCAAACCCATTGAATAGGATATTTAGGTAATAAGAAGGCGTGTATCAGAGAGAGGAGGTCGAAGAACGATTTGCAACATACCAATAATACGTTTATATACGCACAAGAGAAATTCAAATTGCTCCATTGGGGGGGAAAATGGATTTCGCAAGAAACAAAGAAATTGGTATGCCACGTTATTGTATTAGGTGGAGAGGCTGAGCCGACCTAGATACATAGAGCCCTAGAACCATAGCAAGGGAAGGCACATGACGAAATAGTGCATTTGATAAAGGGATGAAGAAGCAAGGCTAGAATATACGAAGCAAAAGGAATGGCTAAAGGGTACATAGAGCCCTACGACCGAGGCTAGCAGAGGCAAAAGGAATATAGGAAGACTAAAGGGTCAGAGTGAATGGATGAGGTAAAGGAATTGCTCGTATAGTAAGTTAGTGTAGAAGATACGGTGAGATGGGAACAAACAGTGCCAAAATAGTGGTATCACCGAACTCAACGTTGTAGTATAGAAGATTCAATCATATAATGTTCCAAATGCTATCTACCATCTTTAATACTCCCTCCTGTTTTTATAATGAGAAAAAATAATCGAAATTATACTTATTAATAAAGTTAAGTATAATTTTTTCAAATTCATGAAAAATATAGCTACTTTAGGAAATGTGTATTGATAATGAACGAAAATTCAATGAAATCACTATTTTCAAGAAATATTATAGGAATAATTGTATTGAGAATAAAATGTTGGTTAATTTTTTCTTATATTTGAGATCGAGTTAATATGCCTTGATTTTCTAATATTAGAGATCGTAGAGAGTATGAATTTTTATTGAAAATTTTTATGAGAATTAAGGATGTTAGTTAATATTGTTGGAAACATTGAAAATGATTGCATTTTGTTTATTTTAAAAGAATTACTTTTATAATTATTATAGGTGCTATAAAATTTTTTGAATAAATAAGAGTATTTATAAAAAAAATTTAATTAATGTCATTTGAAATTAGAAAAAAGACTTATAAAAAAATTTAAAACTAATGCATATATTTTGTAGGGTTAACCAGCATTCCCATCAATCTTTGTTGGATGAACCTACACCGAACATAAGGTCGGCATTATATGGAGCCTGCCTGGCTTCTGCACAGGTTGGAATGTCGACTACATGACCTTGGATGGACTAGGACCAGTTAACTTTGACCGACCTCCCACAGGTCGAAGGCATCTCATCCGACCTGATTCTCATCAGGTCGGACCCCCCACATGGTCGCTAATCGACCATACACTCGGTCTCCCTTAGGAGCCCACCGAGTGGCCCAACTAGGGATGGGTAGGCATCCACTCGACCTCGGGACGCCGTACAGGTCACAACATCCTTAATATGAGCTAGACATGAGAAGGGACGTGCTGACCTGTCCAAGTTCAAGAATATGAAGCGTTACCCTTATCCAGGGAAAATACCAAATATTTTGCAGATATTCCCTAAACCTGACACCAGCATGTAAACCCTAAAGGGCCTCACCCCTTTGGGCCCTATCCACCTGCACACCCTATAAAAGGCATAATCATGCCTTAGGGTCAGGTAAGTTCTTTCATCCTTAAGTTGTCACTTTGCACACACTCTGTTGACAAGGGGAGACCATGAGTATTCCAACTGAATACTCAAAAATATTTCATTACCGTCATACATTAACTCCTATTCACACATAGAGTTCAGGGCCATTGGCCATTGGTCTTGAGGTCCATTGAACAAGAACATTTCTCTATTTTCCATATCCACTACATTTAAAACTTGAGATAATATTAAGATGTCCACTTACATAGCCAATGATGACTACATGGTGCATTTGATTACAAAGAAATGTCTTCTACAATGTATTTTTAGATACAGTGGATATGTTGGACACAATTCAAGTTCAGACTTGAATACAATTATGGGTTTAAGATTATTTCTTTTTGTGATTGCGATTGGTGTATGAATCTCGTGGCATATATTCAGGGTAATTTATAAATTTCATGCAACCTTATGTGATGGGTTAAGTACCTCTTGTACTTCCAAATAAAATTCTTGCTTTGCGAATAAAATTTTTTAAGTACTAAAGCATCTAAAAAGTGGCAATTTTATTTTGCCCAAATAGAAGTACTAATGCATATATTTAAAACAAAGAAGAAATGGTCTCATAGGTGTGAGGTATCACCAAGTGAAGGAGAAGACTAAGAGGCGAGGCATCCTTTTAGAAAAAGGGGAAAATCTAGGAAATGAGGCATAGTGAGGTATCTTTCAAGTTAGAGGTTCACGAGGGAACTTAGAAGATTGAGAGAAGTACAAGGCAAGGGTGAGGTATCCTTTGCTTGGTGTTCAAGTGAAGTATCTTAAAGCGTGCTTGTACGTATATTTTCTAAATTCATGGTGAAGCAAATCTCCCAAATCGGAAGCTAGGGGAGGCCAAGACGTAGCTCTCGGAGGTTGAGAATGAACTACGATAAATCGCTATGTCATATCTCTTTCTCCTATCTCTTTTACTTTACGTTTATTTTGATTGTTTTGTGAATAATCGAATTTTGGTGATTTCAATTCTTGAATCAATCAAAACAAAAATCTTTTTAATTGATTTAGAACTTGTTAAGCATCCATACCGATTGTTGTCGAGTACGTATAATGGTTGGACAAAAAGATTTTGGAAAGAATCATTTTCTAATCGATTACTCTCAAGTCTCAGGTTACTTAGTTCAACAACCAAGTGAAGTTGATGTTAACCAAGTAAAACAGTACAACAACCAAGTAACAACTTAACAGCAGCCAAGTAAATTGATACTAACACGCACGTTTTTTATTGTAAACAGAAATTGGACAAAGTAACCATTACACTTATTCACCCTCCCTCTAGGTGTGTATAGAGCTTCTTGTAAATCCTTACACAAAGCCTCTTTGACGATTTTGACAGTAACGAGGACCTACCATACATTATGGTATCTCGGAAATTATCATAGAATAGAGATAATAAAGTCAACAAAATCATAACTTGATCAATATCTCCTACTGTTATTCCAGTAGCTTGTACATTTGTGTTCATCAGACTGAAATCGTCGACATGGTCTTGCAACAATTTTAAAAGAATTGAATGACAAGGTTCATCTCAATAAAAATGGGTCCAAGGTTTTGAACCAAAACAGACAATACAGAAATGACAAGGGGA
Source organism: Crotalaria pallida (assembly GCA_037953625.1). Lineage (NCBI taxonomy): Eukaryota > Viridiplantae > Streptophyta > Magnoliopsida > Fabales > Fabaceae > Crotalaria > Crotalaria pallida. The sequence goes on from CM075653.1 coordinate 22,021,739, forward strand.
GCCATCGTTTGGTGTGTCGAAGTCCTCTTGGGAGAGGAATTTGTCAAGGAAATGGCGACACTAATGGACATGCCTAGCCTATTGACAAATATGACAAAGTGATGGTAGAAACACTGAATTCCCCTTCGTCAATAGTTGAATTGGCATGATAATGAAAATGACACAGTAAAAATAGCTTCCTTGGTTGAGCATTCGACAATTTTGCCACCAGACTTTGACCAAGAATCATATTAGAAAAGAGGTAAGAAATGTATAAAGACTGAAGTTCGACGATTTATCATCAGCCAGTTGTCGAAACCATCATGGAAAGAATTGTTGAAGTCTTGTGTTGAAGTTGGACATCGAAGGCATAGTATTAGGATAGACAATTTTTCAGTTTTGATTTGAATTCAAGTGTAATAAAATAACAGCTATCTATTTGGCAGTAGGTTGCATAAAAAGTTATTTTATCATTTGCCTATAAATAGGAGAATTTTCTATGTAATCAAGGTGAGAACTTGGTCATTCCTAACATCTTAGTAAGTAGATTAATGGAAAACTCAATGTAACTTTCTTTTTACTTTCAATGAAATTTACCATTTCCAAATCTTTCACATTTCAAGCATTTTAGATTTCTGTCCTTTTAAATTTCAACCTTTACATTCATGTCATGTCCTTTACTTTCATGCACTTTTACTTCTCATCTATTGTAAACCTTATTTTCATTTCATTTTAAATACTGGTTTGTTTTATTAGAAAACATAATTATCGTAAAAACTTGTCAAAATCAACTTCTGTACACATTATATGTAAGAGACACGATTTTGAAAGACATATTTTCCTAGTTAAACATGAACATATTAAAGATGTCATAGTAATTAAATTTTGGTTTTTTTAAGCGATAGGTCCCTAAATTTAGGGGAGTTTTGGATTTAGTCCTTAATCTTTTTTTTTTGTTGGATCTGGTCCCTAAACTTTAACGTTGTTTGGAACTAGTCCTTCTGTTAACTCAAAGTTAACTCCGTTAGTGTCTTCCAATAAGATGTTGCCACGTGTCCCAACTTGCAATTTTTTTTGGCTTTTTTGACTTTGAGGTCCCTAAACTTAGGGGGGTAATTGAATTTAGTCCCTATCTTTTTTTTTTGATGGATCAGGGCCCTAAACTCCAGACCATTTTGGATTAAGTTCTTCTGTTAGTTTTAATCTAACATCGTTACCCTGGAGAAATTTTTATGCCACGTGGACCAATAAATTAATGTCCCATGGAATTTTTCTTTTAAAATTGAAAAATTACAAAAAATAAATAAAATTAAAAAGGATTTTTTAAGCGTCAGGTCCCTAAACTTTGGGAATGTTTAGGATTTAGCCCCTAATCTTTTTTTTGTTGGATCTGTCCCTTAAGTTTTATCTATTTTGTCCATGGTCCTTCCGTTAAATCATCGTTAACTCTGTCTGTTTGATGCTGACATGTTATCTCTCTGCCAATAAAATTATGACACGTGTCATTTTAAAAAAAAAAACTATTTTATTTTTCGGAAAATAAAAAATAAAACAAAAACATTAAAATAAAAAATAGTGGGCTGGATGGAGAGGAGCATCTTTTTCATTTCTTCTTCTTCTCTGCTGCTTCTAGAAATGGTGGCGAAGAAGCATGAAGTCGGAAACCCAAAAAAGAGAAAGCGAATTGGGGACTCTAACAATAATACTGAATCAGCAAATGAATCTCATCCAAAGAAGCCTTTCAATTCCGCTAAGAAACCATTCAAATCCGTTAATAATAAGAAGCCATTCAAATTCGATAATAAGAAACCATTCAAATCTGATAAACCGAACGCAGATGGCAAAGACAAGAAGAGCGCCGCTCCCGCTTCAGGCCGAGAACGTCGTCTTTATGCCAAGGTTTGTTACTTTACTTTATTCACTTTTACTTCAGGCCGAGAACGTCGTCTTCATGCCAAGGTTCCTTACTTTACTTTATTCACTTTTACTTCATTCCGCTATGTGTTTTTGTTTGTTTGTGTTTTACGTTTGTGTTAGGTGCAGAGTGGGGGGGTCCCTGAACTCGAGGACGGGAGGAGGGGGGCTCCTTAGAAAATTAGGTGAGGAGGATTGACTGGAATATTTCTTATCTTCTCATTCATGACACTGATACTTATATAAGTCTAAGCAGCCAATCATAAGGGCCTTTACAAAACAGTAATGGAAGGAAAAATAACAAAATGCAACAACAATAACAGAATGCAATAACGATAAATTCCCATTTCACGTGGGTTGGTGATGCCTTTTCCATAAAGTAGATTCCTTGCCAGCTCACTGTGTATAATCTTCTAGAATCCTTGGTTTCCTTGGCACCCTTTTTGGCAAAGTGACTATGTCCTCAGGTTCTGCAATTGTTTCCACTATTGGGTTGGTGACTGTCTCCTCATTTGGCCCAATAGATATGGGTCCTTTGCTAACACTCCCCTGCCCATCAAGCAACACCTTGTCCTCAAGGTGATAATCAGATTTGAGAGTGGCCCAATCCTCCCAAGAAGTGTCGTCAGGAGAGAGGCCCAGCCATTGAATCAGGACCAAAATGCGGGGAGGTGTGACAGAGTTGTCCTGTTTAACATTCAGAATGGTGAGGGGTTGGATGATAGGTTTGTGATCGATCAACGAGGGAGGTAACGGAGCTGCGGAGACTGGAGTTGGGCCTGTGAATGGTTTGAGGAGAGAACAGTGAAAAACGGGGTGAATGCGCGCGGTTGGTGGCAAGTCCAACTTATAAGCGACGTTCCCCATCTGTTGTACGATCTGAAAAGGACCGTAGTAGCGTTTAGCAAGCTTGGAGTATGGCTCGCGTGAAGCGGAAACTTGGCGGTGGGGACGTAATTTCAGCATGACCCAATCCCCAACCTGGAATGATATGTCTCTCCGGTTTGAATCTTCCCAATGTTTCATAGTAGCTTGGGCTTTCAGAAGCTTACTCCTCAGTGCACCTAACATTGCTTCACGGGTTGCAAGGACATCATCAACTGCTGCTATGTTAGATGAGCCTGTAATGTAGTGAGGAATGTTTGGAGGTGGCTTGCCATAGGTGATCTCATATGGAGATTTTCCAGTACCCGAGTGAACTGAGGTGTTGTAGCACCATTATGCCCAAAGTAAATATTTGCCCCAACTGGAAGGATTTGAATGGACAAAGGCGCGAAGATACTGCTCAAGAACCCTGTTAATGACCTCTGTTTGACCATCACTTTGGGGGTGGTATGCAGAGCTCATGCGCAATGTGGTGCCACACAATTTGAATAATTCCTTCCAAAAATGACTGATGAATAAGGGATCTCTGTCAGAAACCAAATTACGGGGAATACCATGCAACTTGCCCACAATATCCATGAAGAGCATATCAACTTTGTAAGCTGTGTAGTGAGGTTTCAGAATGCCAATGTGAATCCCTTTAGAGAAACGGTCCACCACAACTAGGATGGTAGTGAAGCCGTTGAAAGGGGGAAGGCCAACAATAAAGTCGAGGGAGAGATCTTCCCAAGGTTGATGAGGAATGGGAAGAGGATTGAGGAGGCCTGCTGGTTTCTTTGTGATGTATTTGGTGTGTTGGCAATCAACGCAAGCGACAATATGGTTCTGGACATCCTGACGTGCCCCTGTCCATTAGAAACTCTCCATGATACGAGCCAATGTTTTTGTCACTCCCATGTGGCCACCGGTGGGGGAGTTGTGGAATTCAATGAGAATGTTGGGAATGAAAGGATGATCCCCGGGCAACTAAATACGGTTTTTGTGAAAGAGTAAATCCTGTTCAAGTCGGAAGTCCGGATGTGATGCTGGGTCAAGTTGGACTGCTTGCTTCAAGGACTGGAAAGTTGGGTTGGATTGAAGGTTCGCTCTTAAGTCAGAAAGGAAGTTGAAGTTCGGGACTGATAAAATGAGGCAGCTTCCTTTAGTGACTTCGGGCAAGCGAGACAGAGCATCGGCGGCAGAGTTCGCAATGCCAGGTTTGTACTGAATAGTGTAATCGTACCCAATCAACTTAGCCAGGTACATTTGTTGTTCCGATGTTTGGACCACCTGAGACATCAGCTCCTTCAGGCTGCGGTGATCTGTGAGAATGGTGAAATGGTGACCCAAAAGGTATTGTCGCCATTTCTTAACTGCAGCTGTGATGGCGAACAATTCGCGAACATAGGTGGACGAATTGACTAGTTTGGGGCAGAAAGCTTTACTGAAAAAAGCGATAGGGTGATTGAGTTGGGACAGAATAGCACCCATACCAACACCGGAAGCATCCGTTTCCACTGTGAATGGCAAGTCGAAGTTTGGTAATGCAAGGAATGGGGCGCGGCTGAGAGCCGATTTCAAAGCATCGAAAGCCAATTGAGAGTCTGGACCCCAATGGAACTGGTCTTTGCGAAGCAAAGTTGTGAGAGGGGAAGTAAGGCCAGCATACCCCTTGATGAAACGCCTATAAAAACCAGCCAAACCAAGGAATCCACGAAGTGCTTTAATATTTTTGGGTACTGGCCAATCATGAATTGCAGTAATTTTGGCTTGAACTGGTTCGACCCCTTGTGCAGAAACAATATGTCCCAGGTATTCCAATTGTCGTTGGGCAAAGAGACATTTGGAACGTTTCAAAAAGAATTGCCCTGTGGTCAGAACCTGAAATGCTTGTTCTAAATGTGACAAGTGAGCCTCTAATGTTTTACTGTAAACAAGTATATCGTCAAAAAAGACAATAATGAATTTGCGGAGAAAAGGCTGGAATACCGAATTCATTGTAGCTTGAAAGGAAGAGGGGGCATTGCACAGGCCGAACGACATGATCAATGACTCATAATGGCCATGGTGAGTGCGGAAGGCAGTTTTCTCCACATCTTGAGTATTCATGAGGATCTGATTGAATCCTTGCAAGAGATCCAGCTTAGAGAACCAAGTGGCACCACCGAGTTCATCCAATAATTCGTCGATGGTGGGAATGGGAAAACGGTCTTTAACCGTGATGGAATTGAGGGCACGGTAATCAACACAGAACCGCCATGTGCCGTCCTTCTTTTTGACGAGAAGAACTGGGAGGAGAAAGGGTTGCGGCTGGGACGGATAATACCGTTCTGCAACATTTCCTCAACTTGCCTCTCAATTTCTTGTTTCTGGAAGTGGGGATAACGGTAGGGGCGTACATTGACAGGGTGGGAGTTGGGGTGTAAGTGTATGGAGTGGTTTATGTCTCGGGAAGGGGGTAAAGTCTTGGGAGTTTGGAAAAGGTGGTCGTATCGGTTGAGGAGAGCTGATACAGAGGGGATGGTGGAATTTAGTTCCTGTTGGAGGGGTATGGAAGGAGTTGTAGAAGAGAGGTGAATGTGATATAGTTCTGATGCCCCATTGGTGTGGATAAGTCTTTTGACTTGGTGGGCTGAAATCATATTGGGCCCGGTGAGTGTATCCTCCTTTAACTCGATGATGTGGCCTGCGTGAAAAAATTTCATGGTCATGGATCCATAGTCAGTCAAAATAGGGCCCAAAGAGCGCAGCCACTGCATGCCAAGAACAACGTCAGCCTCACTTAGTGGTAAAACGTGCAAATCAACAGTGAAGGAATGACCCTGGATCGTGATCGGAGTGTTTGGACAAAGATGCTGGCATGGAATTTCGTTGCTGTTACCAACCATAACTCGCATGGTGGAAGTGGGATGAGCTGAAAGGCCCAGGAACTTGGAGACACATTCCTGGATGAAATTGTGGGTGCTCCCACCGTCGACCAAAATGACCACTGGGTGATTGGAGATGTGGCCCTTCAAACGCAAGGTCTCTGGTGCGGAGTGGCCAGAGAGTGCGTGGAAACTGATTTGAGCCGAATGGGGTGAGTCAGGAATTGGTGGGTCATGGGTTTCTGGTTCGGAGGGGGTGTGGGGGTCAGGAGGGTCCCATTGGTCTTCTTCGTCAGCAATGAGGAGGAGGAATTTAGAAGGGCATTTATGGCCAGGGCTATATTTGGCATCAAAATTGAAACAGAGCCCTTTTTCACGTCGTGCAGCCATCTCAGAGGGGGTGAGGCGTTTGAAGGTGAGGTTGAAGGGTTTGGGATTTTGGGGAGGGGGGGTAAGAGGGCTAGTGGGACTTTGGGGGGTGGAGGTGGTGGTTGTGGAAGTTGTGAGGGGGGTGGAGATGGAAAAATACCTCGATACCGGGGACGGCGGTAGTCAAGGAATTTGTCTTCCTGTAAACGAGCAAGGGCAGCGGCTTGAATAAGGGAACGAGGTTGAAGGACCTGGACTTCCCGGCGTATCTCCGGTGACAAGCCGGAGATGAAATAGCTGAGAAGGAAAGTCGGTTGCAGGCCCACTATGCGGTTGGCAAGCGTCTCAAATTCGGCCAAGTAGTCAGCCACGGTGCCCTTTTGGGTGAGTTTGAAGAGGGCACCTCTGGGGTCATCGTACTGAGAAGGAGCGAACCTGGTCTCTACCGCATAGAGGAAGTCATCCCAAGAAGAGATCTGGCCATTTCTGAACATCCATTGGTACCAGCCAAGGGCAGGGCCTTCCATGTAGAAGGAAGCTATGCGGGTCCTGTCCTCAAGTGGTGTCTCATGGTACTCGAAAAACTGGGTGATCTTAAAGATCCAACCAGTGGCGTCGGTACCGTCAAAACGGGGAAGGTCAAGTTTCATGCGGTGTGGGGAGGAGGGAGGTCGAGGGGAGTAAGGTGGTTCGGGTTTTGGGGTGGTGTGGTTTTGTTCGATGAGAGCTACTCGATCAAGTATTTCATCGAGTTTGGAGGTGAGGATATTGTGGTTGGTGGTGAGGGTGTTTTGGTTTATGGTAAGCTGCTGGATGGCGTCTTCTAGCATCTTAGAACGGGTACTTTCTGCCATGAGAAAAGTGCAATGAAAGCACCAACGTGTTAGGTGCAGAGTGGGGGGTCCCTGAATTCGAGGACAAGGGGGGCCTCCTTAGAAAATTAGGTGAGGAGGATTGACTGGAATATTTCTTATCTTCTCATTCATGACACTGATACTTATATAAGTCTAAGCAGCCAATCATAAGGGCCTTTACAAAACGGTAATGGAAGGAAAAATAACAAAATGCAACAACAATAACAGAATGCAATAACGATAAATTCCCATTTCACGTGGGTTGGTGATGCCTTTTCCATAAAGTAGATTCCTTGCCAGCTCACTGTGTATAATCTTCTAGAATCCTTGGTTTCCTTGGCACCCTTTTTGGCAAAGTGACTATGTCCTCAGGTTCTGCAGTTGTTTCCACTATTGGGCTGGTGACTGTCTCCTCATTTGGCCCAATGCTCCACATGTTTAGATCTATCTAGCCCCTATTTTTTATTTTAATGTAGAAGAAGAAGAATGTTCCACATGTTTAGATCTATCTAGCCCCCTATTTTTTATTTTAATGTTTTTGTTTTATTTTTTTATTTTCCAAAATAAAATCGTTTTAAAAAAATTGACACGTGTCGTAACCTTATTGGTAGAGAGGATGACACATCATCATCAGAATGACGGAGTTAACGATGACTTAACGGAGGGACTATGGACAAAATAGTTAAAACTTGAGGGATCATATCCAACAAAAAAAGACTAGGGACTAAATCCAAAACATCTCCTAAGTTTAGGGATCTGGCGCTTAAAAAAGCCAATTAAAAAAAAACAGACTCTTGCTCCCTCCTTCTATCTGTTCCATCAGCATGAGTTTATTCCTGGAACTCAAGCATTTGTTAAGAGTAATAGATTACAAACCCTCGTTAGTATCCCAAACCCCTTTTTTAAAAGTGTAATTACCATAATGTCTTAATTAAAACAAACGTAGAATACAAACCCCTTTTTTTATCCCCAAAACCCTTTTTTTATCCCCAAAACCCTTTTTTTATCCATAAACCTCAAACCCCTTTTTCATATATCCTATCATAGAAACTTCATCCTCCTTATTCTCTCCAAAAAAAAAAAAAACCTCGAATGCAGTGATGGAATTTGTCTTCCTTAAGTGTTGATGATAGTCATTTAGTAACAGTGGTTTAAAATTGTGTATATGATGAAATTCCAAATACAGAATCTCAAGTTGAGGAAGAGTTGCAAACAAGGCAAATGCATAAGCTATTTCATTGTAACGGGCTCTGCACTTCAGGCTCTTAAGAACGGGGGCGTTAACTGACAAATTCTTCAAATTATTACCTTTGAACTCCAACGAAGTGAGTTTAATGCAATCCACTGAACTCAGGTCTACAGGATTAGGGAAGTTTCTACCCCTCTCAGATTGGAGAAGGCAGGTGGACAACTAAAGATGGCATAAGGATGAACTTACTATATTCGGTATAGTTAATTGGAAATAACAGCGACATAAGGTAAGCTCTTGAAGCAGTTCGCAATTAGATAACATACTTGTAACAAAAGTTTCATGCACTTCTACTTTTTCAAGTTCAAGAGATCTCAAATTTGAGAAAGGACTAAAGTCAAAGCTGGTGGAATAGCGAACAAAACACTGCTCCTAGCGCATACTCTTTAGAGTTGAAGTATTAGTATTAGACACAGAAAATTCATCATACACACAATTCTAAAGCACTACTACTAAATGACTATCATCAACACTTAAGGAAGACAAATTCCATCACTGCATTCGAGGTGTTTTTTTTTGGAGAGAATAAGGAGGATGAAGTTTCTATGATAGGATATATGAAAAAGGGGTTTGGGGTTTATGGATAGAAAAAGGGTTTTGGGGTTTGGGGATAAAAAAAGGGGTTTGTATTCTACGTTTTTTTTAATTAAGGCATTATGGTAATTACACTTTTAAAAAAAGGGGTTTGGGGATACTAATGGGGGTTTGTAATCTATTACTCATTTGTTAATTCATCCACTTGTATCCTATCTGTTCCTTTTAACTTATTATTACCTGATTTGAAGCACAGCTGAACCAAACATCATAAACAGACGCACCATACCACAGAAAATTTTTCAGGCCAGACTGTGAATCACCTTCCCTATCTTCCTCTCGTTCCTCGTCATGCTCGATCGTCTCGTTAAGGCTTGACATCATGGTTTCTTCACCTTGCTTAGGGGGTGACATTGTTTTTCAGAATATAAAGATCTAAAAAAAAAGAACACACACAGTGTCAAATGATAAAAATTGAGTTAGACACTTACCAAACCTTCATCATCAAACTCTAAAGTAATAAAAAAGAGATTTTTCTGTGTCAATCAAAGATAGTTGTTGTCTTTCTTCCTCCCTCCAGACTCTGCATATGACGCGCCGCTAAGAAGAAGGCAGAGGAAGCGGAGAAGATGGCGAAGGCTGGAAAGCAGAGGACGCTACACGGTGAAGGAAGCGCGACTGGTCTCCTTCGGTGTCGCATCAGATTTGCAGAGAAGATGACCAAGCGAAGGATGAAAAACGAAGATGATCTTCGGGGTCGCCGCTGCAACTAGGTTCCAGGGGCTTTGGCTATAATTAGTGCCGCCGCACACCATCAAGCGAACTCGTGACTGTGACTGTGATTTTCGCTGTAAACCGAAGCAAGCACAAAACTCAGATCGAGGCGCGACCTTGAGGACGGTGGCGAAAGCTTCTCGAATCGTTACCCTGATGGCAGTGGTGAGCGCTCGAGACATCACGACCATGACGATGATGCATCTCGTCGCAGACGCGTTGTATTCCCATCGTTATAAAAAAAATCAATTTTTTTTAATTTTATATATTTTTTGTAATTTTTCAATTTTAAAAGAAAAATTCCATGTGGCATTAATTTATTGGTCCGCATGGCATAAAAATTTTCCCAGGATAACGATGTTAGATTAAGACTAAAAGAAGGACTTAATACAAAATGGTCCAGAGTTTAGGGACCTGATCCAACGAAAAAAAAGGATAGGGACTAAATTCAATTATCTCCCTAAGTTTAGGGACCTCAAAGTCAAAAAAGCCAAAATAAAATGCAAGTTGGGACACGTGGCAACATCTTATTGGAAGACACTAACGGAGTTAACTTTGAATTAACGGAAGGACTAGTTCCAAACGGCGTTAAAGTTTAGGGACCAGATCCAACAAAAAAGATTAAGGACTAAATTCAAAACACCCCCTAAGTTTAGGGACCTATCGCTTAAAAACGCCTTAAATTTTTATGGAAAACTAAAAATATCACATCTCAAAGTACTAATAAACTCATTTTCTTGTACAATTTTACCTTTTTAAAGTATGTTTAACATGTATCATTTAATAATGTGTCTTGTGACACATTAAAAAACAATAAAAAAACTCATTTAAGATGTGCTTGAATATTAAAATTTATATTCTATTTATTTATTTATTTAAAAGAAAATAATGCTAGTACAAAAGGGATTGTCTCATAATCCACATAATAAGTTTAAATCTCGTTATTGATGTGAGGACTGTGTTAATGGATAATTTATTATTATATTTGTAAGCGTTCTTAGAATATTGAAATTTACTCCATCTAAGATGTTCAACGAGATTAAATTCCCCTAAACTTTTTTTTAAGATCCAATTTTTTTTTAATATAAAAGAATAATAAGTTAAAATATATGGCATGTAGAGTTGGCTTAATTAACCTTATGGAATGAACTGAGATCTTAAAAATGAGATTTAGGTGATAGTAACACCAAATTCGATTCCTAAAAAAAATACCTCGTTGGGAAGAACACCCTCATGACCTCGAAACGGATTAACTTCAGGGACCCCATTAGTAATGACATTTCCTTGCGGATACTGTGGACTTGCCAAAGGCATAAACCTAAAAAAATATATATGGCATGTAAAAAAAAATACTCTCTCTGTCCCTAATTGTATAACACTTTTAACTAAATCACACGGATTAAGAAAAGTAGTTAGAGATAATTATTATTATTATGAAACTTAATTATCAAAAAATTTCAAACTTCCAAAATTACCTCTATATAAAATTAAATACAATTTAAATTAATGTATTCATTATTATGAGAAAAGTAAAAAGGTTTCTTGGAATGTGGAATATAGAATAAAATCATAAGGAATATATTTGATATATATTATTTAAGAGTAAATTGTCACTTTGGTTCCTGAATTTACACAACACTTTCAATTTAGTTACTGCAATTAACAAAAATGCTATTAGGTCCCTGACTTTGTAAAAAGTCATTCACGTTAGTCCATGCCCCTAACCCTCGTCAACAGACGTTAACGGAGTGATAACGTGACTGATTGGGGCCCTTAAACGACGTCGTTTTTGTGTCCTCGTGGCACTTATAACGGAGTAAATTGTCTCGTAAGTTCTACCGACTGCATCAGTGTCATGTTCAGCTGCACCAGTCCCGTGTTTTGAAGTTGAACACTTCAAAATATGCACACTTCAAAACATGGTATTGATGCAGCTGAACATGGGATTGATGCAACTGAACATGGCACTGGTACAGCTAATGGAACTAACGTGACAGTTTACTCCCAGTTTACTCCTTTATAAGTGCACGAGGACGCAAAAACGACGTCGTTTAAGGCCCCCAGTCAGCCACGTTATCACTCCGTTAACGTCTGTTGACAGGGTTTAGGGGCAGGAACTAATGTGAATGACTTTTTACAAAGTCAGGGACCTAAAAACATTTTTGCTAATTTCAGGGACTAAAGTGAAAGTGCTCTGTAAATTCAAGGAGCAAAATGATGGTTTGCTTTATTATTTATTGCTACTCAGATTTTCAGATTTTATTTTCCTTTCAATTTCTATTAACATATTAGGGTTTCTTCTTTTGCCCCCTCTCAGAGCCTCGCCCCGGCTATTCCGACGACGAAGTTAGCATCTTTACCAGAAGCTTCGAGGTTCTCTCTTCCAGAAGATTCTCTGTATTGATATATAACGCTCTCTTCCCTTCTTCTAAGTTCTACTCTCCCGGGAACCCTAATTTTTCAATCCTTGAATTAGATAGAAGGAGAGTGAAGTAGTAAGTAGTGTTTCATTCACTCTGTGAGGAACCAAGTTTGATTATTAATAATTCAATGGCTGATTCTTTTCTCGCTGACCTCGATGAACTCTCCGATAACGAAGCTGAAATTCCCGTCAGTATTTTTCAATTTTCTTTGCTTTTTTAAACTAATTGATATAATTAACTCCTGAATCTGACTTCTTTTCGGTTTCAGGAGGAGAACAATGTGGGTACCGCGGATATGGAAGAAGATATCGATGGAGATCTCGCTGACCTAGAAAGCCTCGATTATGATGACTTGGACAGTGTTTCCAAGTTGCAGAAAACACACCGATACATCGATGTTATGCAGGTACTTTAATTACTAATAATCATTCTTGTTGGTTTCTTTTAAAGTGATTTTAAAATTTATATTGCTTGCCGTCATGGTTACCATTACATTGCAAATTCGCAATTACTGAATTTATGGAAAAAAATGTTTGGGGTGCGGCTAATTGTGCGCATGGTTTTATGTTTTACGCCCATCGGATAAGTTGTCTGAATGTGTGTATAATTTCGGTTAGCTTATATATTATCTAATAATAAAATAAGTCTTTCGGACGGGTTATTATCCAAAAATATGGATGAGTGTGAAACCAAAACAGGTGGATGCAAATAGCCACACCTTGGTTTTGATGCTGCTATTGCCGTTGAGGAATATCGAAAATTGGGAATGTTTTTACAATCCATTCTCACTTGGGAATGCGAGATTCCCATGATTGTTGGAAGATTTTTTTAAAAAAATATATGCTTGAGAATTTGACTTTGTAAAGTAGGTGTTATTGTTGGTTTCCACCATTTAGATGGGAATGCTTTATATTCCTGCAGCCGAATCTCACCATAGGTTAACATATTTATCACTTTGAATTTGAATTAGTGGAAATACACAAATTCATCCCTTAAAAAAAATGTGACCTTGATAGTGATCATTGTGCCTCTAACTTATTTTCCCCAAATGACTCATTTGACTTGAATGTGAGATTTATGGACCAAGATGAGATTTTTCATTTCTCTGAACTAATTTGAGGGGCATATTTTTTCTCTGGGACACATCTGGGTATTTACTCTTAAGATTATGTTTTGAGTTGCGGTTATGTTTCCGCGTATAGGGTTCACTATGATATCTGAGTCTATTGTAGCATAACACCTTTTTATCTTTAGGTTTTCTTATTTTGTTTAGGTGTATATTGACATTGGCATGAGGGCTAATATTATTCATTATGGCAGAAAGTGGAAGAAGCCCTTCAAAAGGGTTCAGAGGTCTCAATTCAGGGAGTAGACTTGGAAGATGTTCCTGAATACCAATTGATTGTGGAATGCAATGCACTCTCAGTAGACATCGAGAATGAAATTGTTATTATCCACAATTTTATCCGTGACAAGTATCAATTGAAATTTCCAGAGCTTGAGTCGCTGGTGAACCACCCAATCGACTATGCACGTGTTGTTAAGAAGATAGGAAATGAAATGGATCTGACCCTTGTTGATCTAGAAGGGCTTTTACCCTCAGCTATTATCATGGTTGTCTCAGTTACAGCATCAACTACAACTGGCAAGCCACTTCCAGAAGAAGTTCTTAACAATTGATGCATGTGACCGAGCTCTTGAGCTTGATTCTGCTAAGAAGAAGGTCCTTGATTTTGTTGAGAATAGAATGGGGTACATTGCTCCCAATGTTTCTGCTATAGTTGGGAGTGCTGTTGCAGCTAAACTTATGGGGACAGCTGGTGGTCTATCAGCTCTTGCAAAGATGCCTGCGTGTAATGTTCAGCTTCTTGGTGCCAAGAAAAAGAATCATGCTGGATTCTCCACTGCAACATCTCAATTTCGTGTCGGTTACATTGAACAAACAGAAATATTTCAGACTACTCCTCCTCCTCCTCTGAGGATGCGAGCATGCCGACTCCTTGCTGCAAAGTCTACACTTGCAGCACGAGTAGACTCAATACGTGGAGATCCAACTGGGAACACTGGAAAGTTTTTCATGGATGAGATCGTCAAAGTGGCAGGAGCCCCCTCCTGCCAAGCAGCCCAAACCACTGCCAGTTCCTGATTCTGAGCCTAAAAAGAAGAGAGTGGCCGTCGACCGTCGTCTTAGGAAGATGAAGGAAATGTTAGCATAGTTTTAACTTGTTTAGGTTGAAGAGTTGAGGTACTTTTTCGTTTTTCCATTATTTGGTTTATGACACAGTGATTCTTATGTCTGTTATGCAACAACAGACATGAGGAAGTTGGCTGACAGGATGCTATTTGGAATCCCTGAAGAGAGTTCTTTAGGTAATCTTACCATATTTCATATGTCCATGACTGATTCACTTTTTTAATAAACATTTTTTGCTTTTTAATTTATTATTTGTTGCTATATTTACTATATTGAAGTCGCAGGAATTGGAGATGAAAGGAGAAAAGAGAAAATACATTTAAGTAACTGAGTTTTTGGTTAATTTTGATGTTGCTGTACAAAACGCTAACCCATAACTTGTATCTCATATTCTACTAGTAATAAAGGTAGAATGACACTGGTTGTACATTGTAGAAGCGTAAAACCAATACAAGCTAGCTAAATAGTTCTTCAAACATATCAAGTCTCCTTAGTCCTGACATTAACATTCTGAACAACATAGTATGGATTCTTTGGAAATTTATTTTCATCTTTTTTCTTTTTTTCTTTTTAAAAATAATTAAAAAAATATTTTGAATTTGTAAACATGTCAATACCTTCTTTTTTAGTATATTTTTATGCTTTTGCTTTGTAGGGGATGGTCTGGGTGAGGGTTATGGAATGCTTGGTCAGACTGGCAGTGGCAAGCTTCGTGTGTCAGCTTGTCAAAGCAAACTTGCTGCAAAAGTTGCAAAGAAGTAAGTCTTGTCTATGCCCTTGGTTTTTCATATCTTATTATGTTCTAGTTATTTAATTTTTTAATTGTGTTACTAGACACTGAACCATCATTCCTGCTCAGATATACTATTTTTATCTAACTGTTAACAATGGCAATTCTAATGGACTTTTTTGATTTGTCAGGTTCAAGGAAAAGCACTATGGTAGCAGTGGTGCTACATCTGGTTTGACCTCAAGTCTTGCATTTACACCAGTGCAGGTTAGCATCACTTGTTACTGTTTCTTTGGATTTTCTCCTGCCGTTTCGCACCATAACTAGTGTAAAATTGTTAAGTTATAGGAAGAGAATAATAGAAATAAGTATTATAAAGCATGAGAAGCTAAAATTGGAGACTTGGGGACAAAAGTTAGTGAGTTACTTCCCTATTGCTACCGTTCAAACAGATATAGAGGTTTTTGGCCATTTCTTTGTTCTTTATGTGTTTTTGGTCTCCCTTCTGTTAGCGAACATGGTATTTCCAGCTGATGATTCAATGAACTTGGGTTGTTTTGGTTGATGTTGTGAGAATAAAAGGATTTGACCCCTGAAACTCTGCAAGTAAACTAATACATCTAGTAGTTCGCAGTAAATTGAGTCTGAAAGTGGAAATATGTGTTTTATGGTTGAGATATCATTAGAACGTGAAAACAGCTTGAAATTGAGCAGGCAAGAATGTAATCCTAAACATGGTAGTTGTTGCAACATCAACTTCCTTCTATTTTCGAACAGAGGGTTAAAAAAAAATTGCATAGAATGTTTTTGATTCAAAGAAAGGAAGTGGAGGGAAGAAGCCTTGTTTGGCTCAGAAATTTGGAGGGGAGGGGACACATCCTTAATTTTCCTTCCCTTTATTTGGTTGATTGATACCAATGGTTGAGCAATTTTATTTTTATTACGGTGCACAGTTTCTGGCCAATGAGAAAAAGTTCAAGTTCTCTGTAGTTTCTCTTTTTCTTGTGTCTTTCGCCCATTTCTAAATGCATGTTCATTTCAATTTGCTTCCACAGCATATAAAATTCTTTATTATTTATCAATGTACAACAATCACTCACTTGTTGAACTCGAGGCACTTTTAGCAGAATAACTCTCGTTAAGTTTAATGAAGTTTTGTATTTTTATTCGAATTCTTTGTTCGCAGGGGATTGAGCTGTCAAACCCACAAGCTTATGCACACCAACTTGGAGCACGTTTGGGTACGCGTTTGTGAAGCCCAAATGCAGAAGCTATAGAGAGGGTGCTGTTGGGCAAACGCGCGTTTGGAGAGTCCAAACACTGTTCCAAACACACTCTTGGTGGTGGAACTCAAAGCACTTAATTTCTCTGAAACAGGAACGTTTTCGAAGATCAAGAAGACTTGAAACTTTTTTTTTACTTTCAATGAAATTTAGCATTTCCAAATCTTCACATTTCAAGCATTTTAGATTTCTGTCCTTTTAAATTCCAACCTTTACATTCATGTCTTGTCCTTTACGTTTTAAACCTTATTTTCATTTCATTTTAAATACTGGTTTGTTTTATTGGAAAACAAAATTACCATAAAAACTTGTCAAAATCAACTGTACACATTATATATACTAGTAATTTTACCCGTGCATCGCACGGATTTAATTTTTTTTTTAAAAAAAAAGTTGATTATAGATTTTGGAAATATGTCTTTTTAAATAATAAGTTAATATGAACATTTTATAAAAATGATCTACATGTATTTAGAAATGAATAGTCATAAACATTAAACTTTGAATCTAGTTTCAGCAACCAACTTTTTCATTAATAAAAATTAACTAATAATGTATCCAACTATGCGATTTTTAATTTTAATTAACAACATAATTTCTTATATTAAAAAAAAATCCAATTCATTTTGATTTTTGTTTTATTTAATCCATCATTCCAAATGCATTTTGTTAATAATTTGTTTTGCAAGTCTAAATGCAGCTATATTTTTTACCATATATATCATCATTATTATTATTACATCTGTCACAATATAAGACATGTTTTCACGCTTTTAATTAATTCGTGTTTATAAGATTCGAACTTTTAAATTACTTGCTTGTATTAGAACTTCATAATTGTAAATAAGTATATTGTCTAAAGTATAAAATAACGCATCATTAGTTTTCACAATTTAAATTGCAACATATTGTATAAATTTTTGGATTTTTTTAAATTTGAATTCATGACTGAGTAAATATTTGATTGTATTAAGCTAAATCATTATACCAAATTATTTATTCATAATGATGCTCTGTTTAAATGTTTAATACTAATTTGTCTGTATTATGACTTGTTTTGTATTAGAATTTCTGAAATTACAACATTATATTCGTTTTTTTTCTGGTTAATTATCATATGACGGGTCGTTTAGGCATTATATATTTTTTATGTCAATATTTGATTCAAATTATTTCCTTTTGAAAAGATCATTAATAACCCGTGTAAATTGTAATAATATCGAAATGCAAATTGTATGTTTGCGGGCAATTTTTATATTTATGTGTAATCCAAATTGTACTAATAAAAATTTACTAAAAATAACTTAAAATAAATATTTATTCTCGTGCGATGCACGGACAAAGAAATTTGGAGGGAAAAGCAAGGATGAAGGAGGGAAAATGAAAATGACAAAAATGCCCTCAACTTCTCCTATTTTATAATATGTTGTTTATAACATTCGAACTTTCAAATTACTTGCTTGTATTAGAACTTCATAATTGTAAATAAGTATATTGTGTAAAGTACTCCCTCTGTTTCACAATATTTGGCCTTTTAGCCTTTTTTTCTTATTTCACAATGTTTGGCCTTTTACATTTTCAATACACAAACATATTTTTTTTTTCCAATATTAACCTTTCATTCAATCATTTCTCTTACTCCTCATTAATTCTACTTTTATCATCTCTCTCATCTCTAAACCACTATACATTAATTAATGGACACACTTACTAATAAAAATTAAATACTATTACAATTTTCAATAAGGATTAAACAGGGGCATTTTAGACAAACTATACATAATACTTACAATAATTAACACTTTCTTAATCTGTGTGTCCAGACCTAAAAGGCCAAACATTGTGAAACGGAGGGAGTATAAAATAACGCATCATTATTTTTCACAATTTAAATTGCAACATATTGTATAAATTTTTGGATTTTTTTAAATTTGAATTCATGACTGAGTAAATATTTGATTGTATTAAGCTAAATCATTATACCAAATTATAGCTCATCTTTAATACTTATATATCCGTTTTTTCCGTTGTACCCAAAATTTATTATTCATAATGATGCTCTGTTTAAATGTTTAATACCAATTTGCCTGTATTATGACTTGTTTGTATTAGAATTTCTGAAATTACAACATTATATTTTTTTTTGCTGGTTAATTATCATATGACGGGTTGTTTAGGCATTATATATTTTTTATGTCAATATTTGATTCAAATTATTTCCTTTTGAAAAGATCATTAATAACCCGTGCAAATTGTAATAATACCGAAATGCAAATTGTATGTTTGCGAGAAGTTTTTATATTTATGTGTAATCCAAATTGTACTAATAAAAATTTACTAAAAATAACTTAAGATAAATATTTATTCTCGTGCGATGCATGTACAAACAAATTTGGAGGGAAAAGCAAGGATGAATGAGGGAAAATGAAAATGACAAAAATGCCCTCAACTTCTCCTATTTTATAATATGTTGAAGAGACACGATTTTGAAAGACTTTTAATCATTTTCCTAGTTAAACATGAACATATTAAAGATGTCTTAGTAATTAAATTTTTATGGAAAGCTAAGAATATCACATCTCAAAGTACTGCTAATAAACTCATTTTCTTGTACAAATTTACCTATAACATGTATCATTTTATAATGTGTCTTATGACACATTTAAAACAATAAAAAAACTCATTTTAGATGTGCTTGAATATTAAAATTTATATTCTATTTATTTATTTAAAAGAAAATAATGCTAGTATAATTAATAGGGGATTGTCTCATAATCGACATGAGTTTAAATCTCGTTATTCATGTGAGGACCATGTTAATGGATAATTTATTATTATATTTGTAAGTGTTCTTAGAATATTGAAATTTATTCCATCAGGATGTTCAATGAGATTAAACTCCCTAAACTTTTTTTTGAGATCCATTTTTTTAATATAAAAGAATAATAGTTAAAATATATGGCATGTAGAGTTGGCTTAATTGATCTTGTGGAATCAACTTTGATCCTAAGAATGATATTTTCGTGTTAGTAGCTCCAAATTCGATTCCTAGAAAAAACACCTCGTTGAAAAGAACACTTTCATGACCTCGAAATGGATTAACTTCAGGGATCCCATTAGTAGTGACATTTTTTTGTGGATACCGTGGACTTGCCAAAAGCATAAACCTAAAAAAATATATATGGCATGTAAAAAAAAAAAAAACTCTCTTTGTCCCTAATTGTACAACATTTTTAACCAATTCACACATATTAAGAAAAGTAGTTAGAGATAATTATTATTATTATTTTCATAATTATCAAAAAATATCAAACTTCCAAAATTACCCCTATATAAAATTAAATACGATTTAAATTAATGTATTTATTATTATGAGAAAAGTAAAAAAGTTTCTTGGAATGTGGAATATAAAATAAAATTATTAGGGATATATTTGGTATATATTATTTACTGCTACTCGGATATTATAAAATGACTTATATTTATATTTAGAAACAAATAAACTTTCAAAAAGTAACTTATAAATAGGGATCGAGGAAATATTGAATAAGCATCAACACAAAATAAAAGGATTCAAAAATAAATAATAAATCTTCCCTTTTAGTATAAAAAGATGCCCCAATGGAGGCTCCTTATTCTCCCATTTCAAAATGGAATCTCCACATTAAAAGTTATCAAATACTAACAATCTATGATGCCACATGTCATGCTGAAATTTATTCTTACCAAAATTGTAAAAGAAAAAGTGAAAAAGTCTCAAATATAAAAATCTCAACTGCATAATTGTTTAAATGGTAGGAACCAGGTTAACCACTTATTTCTCCTTCTCTTTGCATAGAACCTAGTTTAACAATACTTATTTGATTTTTATGTTGATCACTTTGTCTTTCACAATACATGTTTAAAATAAAAAAGCACTGACACTATCTATATACACACTTTCGGCATAGGAATTTGCAGCACTGTCATGTTGTAAATTATAGTGGAATGAGAATTGTAGAAGGCTTAATTTTCATGTCTTTTTTTTCAATCGGAATCAGTAATGATTCAATAAAAAGAGTGTAATCCAACTACATACAATAAATTCATGAATCAAGGAACTTTGACAATTTCTCTCTCATAACGGTATTTTCTCTATTCCTATTCCTTTTTTCCAATTCGAAATTTTGGCATGCAACTACATTGTAGTTTAAATTTACTATTCAATTGTTCTTCTTAATTTCTCTTAACTCATGACAATCTCATGGTTGCATCCACAAGAAAAAATCTATATCCCATTAATTGACATAGAAGTTTGTTGTGGGTTCTCCCTATTTTCCACGAATATATTATGTCATTCTTTGAAAATTATTTTGCCGGTACAATATTGCCTCTCAATTGTTTGATTTATGTTACGAATCACTCATTAGTATAGCAGATCGTTTACGTGAATGAATTAGGTTACATGATGTTTTTGTTTCACATTATCATCTTATGTACACCATCAAAGAAATTGGCTCAATCTCATAATTTTTTTTTGTTTCATGTTATAGTAATTAGGAAAATCGTTTTCCACGCATATTTTTTTTTGGTTAAGTAGCAATTTTGTAGTATTAATACTAACTCTCAAATTTTACATGATACGTGACTTCAAATCCTTACTTTAAATAAAGGTGTCTTTGACTTCATTTTGCTTGCATCAGTAGCCTAATTGCTTACGATTCTTTGCAAGAATTTGCAAGGATTGAATAATCTTATATAGTTATATCATTGGCATAATTAATATGCTTGCTGTCACCGTCAAAAATAATGATTAAATTAAAGTACAAAGGTATATAATTCTAGATGAGATTAGAAAAGGAAATTTGCAGAAATCATGTTCAATTTTGCCTTCTCTTATACATAAGCAGAGCAATGAAATATGAAATGAAGCGGTGATAATCACCCAAGTTTTGCCCAATTCTTCAACCCAATTTCAAGATTAGAGGTAGAATAAAGCAATTTTTATATGATTGGTTAAAATGCTTTTGGAATTCAATATGGGATGAGTTTACTAATTTTGTTTTGGTATGCAATCTAATATAAGTATGTGATTTACATTTATTCATAGTTGTGAACATTTAAGTTCTATAAAAAAAATTTGATACTAGTAAAACTCCTGAAAAAAATTTTGTCTTGAAAAGGAAAAATGTCCGTTTAGTTTTCCATTTTTATTAAATTATTAGATAATTAAAAAAGAACACATTCCTCGCATCAACGCAATTATAATGCACTAATGCTCCTATATTCAATCTTTTTGAAACACCGTAGAGATATTAAGTTTCTTATGTAAATCAATATCCAACCATGGAGTAGATATTATAATTGCTAAAATTTAGCCATGTGTATGTCAAATAAAAAATTTGAACAAAATGTTCACATTATAAAAATTTCTAAAAGCAAGATAATCATACTTTTCGCTAATCATGTTGTTTGGCTATACAAATTTGATTTAGTACAAATGCTTGAAGCATTAAAAATAAACAATATTATACGTTCCAAAATAATATTGGATTATAAAAAATTATTATCAAATAAATAATTTTAATATACTTAACTTCCACAATTTAATTTAATTTCGTTAATATGTTTTCACGAATTTGATCATTTGAATTTCATCACATAATTTTTTATTTACAAATTAAGTGATACTGATTCAATTCGAAAATTCATAATGTTTTTGAATTATTTAATAAATTATGTAAAAATATATAAAAATGTCTATTAAAGTTATATAATACTCTCTCCCTTCCTATTTATAGGACCCTTTAGGGAGATTTTACGTCCATTAAGAAAATTGATTAATTTAATTAATTGTATTTTAAATGTGAACTTTTGATACGTATTTTCAAAATTACCCCTATTAATATTATTGGGAATCTAAAAAGTGTTAAATAAATATGGGTGTTTGCGGAAAAAAAGTAATTAATGATCATTGAAAATTAGTATAGGGTTTTACAAATAGGGACAAAATAAAAGTGTCAAAAAGATCTTATATTTAAATTTAGAGACGAGAGTAATAATAGTTTACTAATAATAAGCTAACAAAAATGCCCCATGTACTGTCAACAAAGCCGAACACAGTTGATAGATAGCTGAGTTCCTTAAGCATGATGTCAGGGGTTCGATCCCTGCCGTGGGCATGGAAAAGACTTTGTTGGTAGAGGCAAAACCCACTTCGGTGATCTCTACGCCTCGAAGGGGATTAGTCTTCGATTGTCGGCTAGATGATACCCTTGATATACACCTAAAAAAAATGCCGCATGTACTATAAGCAAAATAACAAGCACCCTGTAAAGTGCACGGGTTTAAAACTAACAAATAAATAAAACGAGAGAGAAGTTGAAATTTGAAATAGGAAAAAAGAGAAAGTAGTGTACTTTTGTAATGACACATATAACCCTGGTTAGACTAAAAAGAATCTGATATTTGTTGCCACATTACAAAGTTAAACGGACCTGAGTCGCTGCCATTTTCTTTTGCCTTTCAAAACTTTTCCGTCTCTTGCAGCTGTTGCGTTTCTCAGATCAATGGTTACCCTCTCTCTCTCTCTCTCTCTCTTTCTTTCTTGATTCTTTTGTATTTTATTTTTCATATTTGATCCAATGCGTTTCTATTCACGAATCTCAATTTCAATATTTTTTAAGCAATTAGGGTTTCCAAAATTTCAATACCAAACACAAACTGGGTCCGAATGTGCCTACCAAGCCTCGTAGACTTGTTAATGTTTTGAATTGTAGCCTATTGATTAGTTATATGTTATTTAAATTTTTAATTTTATTTGGTAGGTTTTGATTCATCGCTTCATATGTTTCCTTTTTCTGGCCAATTTTTTTTCCTTGATTTAACATTTTTATTTTTAATTTTTTTTATTTCAGGACGGACATGATTCTGAAGACCCAAAGCAAAGCACTGCTGACATGACTGCTTTTGTAAGTTTTTTTTTTTTCCATAATTTTTCAATATATACATACATACATATATATATATATATATATATATATTTTTTTTTTTTGGGGTTCTATTATTGCATCCGTGTGTTCGTGTTCATAATGCTGGTAACTGAGTTGGGATGCGCCGGGATTTATGATATTATTAGTATTTTGGTAAGTGGTTGTCTACATGCATCTCAATTTTTCAATGAGTGGGAGAATGAAAAATGGATGACCTCATGTGAAAGATTTTTGTTTACTAGCATAGTCTTAAATTGCGATTGCGGTTATGATTACGGCTGCTGTGGTTGAGCTACTGCTATTGCAGGCATTGTGGTTTTTTTAACGTGGATTGCAGCCATTGTAGAAGCGTGGATTTATCTTTGGCTTAAGACTGGTTTTTGAAACTGTTGCAGCTTCCGGCAGTCTATTTTGGCTGCAATGCGGTTCTTATGTAGCAGTGTCACTGTTTCATTGGAATCCTTTTCATGTGATTTTGGAACCACACCACAAATGCAGCGGTAATCGTAACCGCAATATTGCGACTGCATCAAGGCAAGGGATGCCTTCACTTTAGGGCCTTGCTTGTCAGTGTACATTTTGAGCCATTTCTGTTGACTGATTGTCACATAGACCATGATAATAATATGCATAGTGGTGTACTTGCTGTTAACATTTCTGATAGTTTAGTTAGGTGATTAATTTGTTTCTCTTGAAATTGAATGTCAAATTGTCAATCAGTCTTGACCTTTGTCTGTCCCCCTTTTTCTCTCCAGGTGCAAAATCTTCTTCAGCAGATGGTGAGTTAAATACTCTAGGCTCTAAGAGCTGCATTGCTGATTTTCTCTATGTATTTTACTGCTGCTAACTTGATTTTTTTGTTTCCAGCAAAGTAGGTTCCAGACAATGTCTGACTCCATCGTTACAAAGAATATCCTTTTCATATGCTCTTCATTTTGATAAAATTAGAGCTAATCCTGAATAGTTAATTGGAATTTTTAAGAAAAGTGATTTTGGAAAATGGTAATTCATGAATATGATTCAATGAGGTCAGATGATAGGTAATATGAAGTGGCTTTCTTGTTGCTACTCTGCATTCTTAAACAACAATCTTGCATGGAATGTCTTTGGACATTTGGTTAGGGAATGAAGTAGAACTTTTAAGTTTGGTTTTGTGGTTTTTATTTTATACCATTGAGCTGTTTGAGTTTTGAAAAATTTAAGTTGCAGTTTATAACTCATGGGCAAGTCTGCAGTACCCATCCATACTAAATGAGTGCCAAAACTCAAACCAATAACACGATGGCTTATATACACAACAGAACGGGTGGTAAATTACTTGTTCGTGAAGCTGCGTCTGCATCTTCACCTTTAAAAAAAATAAAAATAAAATCAATGCATCACTTGTGCAGTTGTGCTCAATTTGTGACTCATAACTTTATGCAATTTGTCTATAGTCGTATATTTGTGGTATCATGTTATTGGCTAAGGCGGCTAAGGCAGGATCGGCAGTGATGCCAATTCTATTATATGGGCATTGCTGATTTGCTCATTACTCAAATTGTTGAAGTAATGTTTTCCTTAACGTCAATGCACTTGATGAGATGGGAAACCGTATAAATGAGTTGGAGCAAAGCATCAATGACCTAAGAGCAGAGATTGGAGTGGAGGGCACTCCATCACCTGTGGCCCCTGGAAAGCCAAAGGAAGAAGAAGAGCCGAACAAAGAAGAGGGTTCAGCTTAAGAAACGTTTCATGTTCAACTGCCTTTTATTATTGTCTAGCGACTCATCAGGATTTTGGTGCTGTGCATCCTTGTATGTGGTTGTGGTTCAGAATTCAGATATTTGCCATGTAATGAGTTTTCTTTCTCCTATGTAGCTAAATTGACTCGCTGTGCAAATGAGGAAAAATCATGCTCATGACTGATTAATTTTCCGATTTATGAGCTTATATGGGGTGCTATTTTATTATCTGTTGATGATTTTCCTAAAACTTATACTGCAATTGCTTTGTTACCCCTATGCCCCTTCTCTCTGCATGCTCTTTGCTGTTTGTACTCATCGGTATTCAGAGGACATGGATCCTCTTCAAGATTTTCTTTGAAGAGCTACACCATGTGCAATTCATCATCTGATAGTTGCCATCTGTTAACCAAATTTTCTTTCTGTTATGTTTCACAAAATTAAATTGTTTTTGAAGGCTACGATTATCTCATAGTTTAAAAACAATTGCAAAGGATCCTTATCTGTTTTCAGATTTCACAATCTCCACTGGATATCTATTTGATAGTCCTATTATTTGAACAAAATTTTGAAGATTACATCCGATACCTTATACACATAATATAAATTTTCTTTGTATACATACTTTCAAAAGTTCCCATCCGTTTCGATAAATCCCATGGCTGTTCAGAAACGAATGCATCCCATTTTGTGAAACTTTATTCCTATGAACAGCTGTTACTCGAATCCATATATTTTTTCCCTGGAAAAAGAATGAATTTTTGTGCGTCTATGCACTTGCTGGCATGAGTAGACACTAGACTTGTTCACCCTAGGACGGCATCTACACAGTCCCATTCTATATTTGTTGTCTTTGAAGGTAGACTCACATCCCAACGGCTACCTAGTTTCATGGAGCAGGATCTGCCTCATTGCACGAAACAAAAGCTATCTTACCAAAATCTGGTTGTTAAAAAAAAAAAAATTGTTAACGAGTGTCTTACATTGATTAATGAATACATTAAGAAAAATTTTGCATTGGAAATTCAAGTTCATTAGTTTGAGGATAAAACTATGATTTTGACTTTTTTTAACAAATATTCTAAGAGATTAATGGGTATGCACTGACGGTGTAAAAGGTTTTTACATCATCAGTTTATCATCCACCATTCATTTGTATTATTTTAATCTAGAAGTCAACGACCATAAACGGATGAACGGTAGATGATGCGCTGATGGTGTAAAAAACTTTACACTGTCGATGCATTACCCATTTTCTCATATTGTAAAAACATGAGTTATCATTAAAAAAACGGAATGTAAACTTTGAGAGCCAATACTGTATGTTATCTCATTCAATGTAACACCACTATGTATCATTGTTTTTGGTTGGTTTAAATAATAAATAGGTAAATTAAGAAGTTATATTTTTTTAACTAATCAACAGGAGTACACATGGTTGTGGTGCATGAAATGCATAGTCAAATATCTTTCCAAACATTGTTTTTGTCTATACTATGCATCAAATGCAATAAGAGAATATAAATAATAAAATTTTATTAGAAACTTGAATAATAATTTTTAATTCATTAAGTATCTCAGTTTCAACAAATACTTTTTAAAATTGGGTCTTGATACTAGATCTGAAAAAAAAAACATCATAAATTTCACTTCTTTCTTTTCTCGAAAACTAAAAAAAAGTATAAATTTCAATACTTTTAAACTATATTTCATCTATTAACAAGGGTCCTTAGAGCAAATATTACTAACATTTTCCTTTAAAATTTGATTAAGTTGGTGCTTAAGTGAGAAGACCCTTGTTTTCAACTAATGGTCGCTCTACGTTCATACGCGATCTATTAATATTGTTTACTTTCATATTCTTTAAAGAAGAGTTTATCAAGGTATATTGGATCTTAAAATACTATTATTTGCACATGAGCTTCATTAAGTGGCTACCAAAACTAGGAGAGAAGCTATACAGTAATTCCATATGGATTGACAAAGTTAACGAGGGCAAATTCATTTTATTTGACTTCAATTGACTTACAATTCACGTTAGTTGCTTAAATTAGAAGTGTATACGCATAAAAAATAGATTTTGAGATTTGCAATCCTATATTTTAAAATTCAGCTCCATCGGAATTAGAGACCTTTTTTTTCATGATTAATCTCCTTACAAAATTTATCTTAAATTATGAATGCAAAAGTTTTGTTCAAAGTTACACTCATAGCTTCTTAGGTTGCCTTTAGAGAAGATAAGTTTAATACTCCCTCCGGTCCTATTTATAAGACCCTTTTGGGGTTTTTATTTTGCTCTTATTTATAAGATCCCATTTCAATTTTCAATAGCATTTAATTACTTCTTTCCACAAATACCCCTATTAAGTCAACATTTTTTATATTTCAATAATAATTTTAAGGGTAGTTTTGAAAAAGTGCATCAATTTTTCACATTTCCAATGTCACTAACA
Organism: Crotalaria pallida; assembly: GCA_037953625.1. Classification (NCBI taxonomy): domain Eukaryota; kingdom Viridiplantae; phylum Streptophyta; class Magnoliopsida; order Fabales; family Fabaceae; genus Crotalaria; species Crotalaria pallida. Next base: position 22,048,921 of record CM075653.1, read on the forward strand.
ATTTTAATCATTGTCCTTGGTGGGAGTGAAAAACTCCAAAAGGGTCCTATAAATAGGACCGGAGGGAGTAATAATATAAGTATTAAAAAAGACTGATATAGTCTCTAAAATAAAAGGTGTGGTTAAAAAGTAAAAAAAAAAAAAGTTTAATCAATAAATGATACCAGTAAGTTTTTTTCTAAACTCACGGTGTCCATTAGTACAATTAGGAGATTAATCCATTCGCATATTGATTTGGCTCTTTTGAGGATGACACTTCTAACAGAGCACTCCTTATTCACATGATCACATACTTAAAAGACACAGACTCCATTCATCTGTATCAACCTCTTTCGATAAATGAATAATATGTTGATGATAAAAAAAAAAACCTTTTATAAGTCACATCCCATTTTCCCACACATAAAAAGAGCACAGACCAACAATTACATTTAAGGACCTTAAATTGGCTTATGATAGAACACAGATATTTTGCTAAACCAACAATAATTTAACTTGTAATTTACATAAAATTACCAAAATGAAAAAGTAAATTAAAACACCATTAGAAGTAAAACATCATCACAAGCAAATGAAATGGTATTATGAAATATGAAGAAACTAAGAATTACGGCAACGAGTGATGCTGTCACAACCACGGGTGTAAGGATTAACACTTGCCTCTGGCTGGCAGTTGTAGTAGGATGCACCCCTCTGAGAACATGGCACGGTGTTTCGCTGCAGCGCTTTGTAGCTTATATATTGCGAGGTGGCTAGAATGCGCCTGTGGGACTCTTTTGGGTCCATCATCAACTCACCATCAGCTATGCACTCTTCTATGGAGCCTTGGCATGGTGCTGTTGTGGTCACGGGCGCCCACCGTACGCGGTGGTCGCCGATTGCAACGGTTGTGGGGTGATGATTGATTGATATGGCCAGCATGAATAAGTACAAGGTTAGGAGGAAAGAAGCACTTGCCATTGTTGGTTGTTATGGTTGTGGTGCTTCTCTTAGTGTTCTCTCAAGTTTCAAGTGTTTAGTGTTTTTTGTTTCTACCATTTTATAGATGAAGGCTTACTAGGAGGAGAGTGTTAGCGGGTAAGCAACTTGTTTAAGAAGTATTTTGAGTTCAATAAGGTATTCAATTGTGGGAAATTTAATTAAGAAGGCAAGGTTCGTGTGTGGTGGATAAGAATAAGAACATGATATGATAATTCAACTAATCTTATTGTTATTTATAATTTGGTAAGTTACCGGGATAAAATAATCCTATCATGTTGACATATTGTATATTGTCTGCTTAGTTTATTTTCTATCCTATAAATGAAGTTAGGTTATATATGAGCAATGAGATAGGGATAATGTTACCTCACTCATATCTCACTCATTAACACCACTATTGTTACTACCATTGTTACACTACCATCATCATCACCACCACCACTACCTCGTCATCGTTATTAAACACTAGACAAAATAAGGGCTATATTGCTCATATTTCATCATGCTCTTATCTGCTCTCTATCATATCTTATCATTATCTATTCTGATTACCAAACGCGCTAGTAGATTATTGTTTAAGAAAGTAAAACATGTAATATAACATTCAGAGTTGGCTCAAGAGCATGGCAAGTGATGCGACCGCTCACGACCCAACATGAAGAGCATGTTTGGAAACACGTTGGAAGCAGTCCAACGTGAATTTGGAACAATACCCAACGTGATTTTTCCAACGCAGGTAAGGGTAGCTTCTTCGTTGAAAAATCAATTCTGGCCTAAATTGAATTTGTTCTAAACATGCACGAAAAGGGCCTGAACAAATTAATTTACTACCTACACTTAATTTTTTTAAATTCTATTTCATGACTAATTTTGTTTCAAAACCAATTTTATCATTTTTTCTATCATTGTTGCTATTTTAAAAATTATATGAAATACACTATACATTTTTATTGTATTATTTTTAATAAATTAGGAGCATTTTTTCGCTCTAATAAGGCCCTGCAATATGTTAGGGCTGACCCTTGTAACATTGAAAAATGATATGTTTAACTTATCGATTTTTGATCTATATTTTTAATATTTACTTATATTTTTGTATTCGTAACTTTCAGGTGCTCATTAACACAATTAGTACAGCAAATCTTTAAAAAAATAGTTTCTAATTTTCAATCTAAGTTTTGTTGAACGAATATTTCTTGCTCAACTTAAATCAGTCAAGACCAATATAGCTTTTGAAAAGCAAGAGTCTTATAATAAAAGATTAGAAAATACTGGGAAAAAAATTGAGCAAGTAATTGCTTATGCAATAAACTCGAGTATTCAAACTCTTGACTGTTGTAACAGCAGTATAACAGAATAAAATTAAAGAGAGAGAACACACAAAATTGGTCACGCAGTTCGGCCAATTATACCTACGTCTGCGACTATAGAGCGACTATAGTTCCGTATTATTTTTTGTGCTAATCAGGGTTGCAGAGTATAAGCATATATAGTAGAAAACAAATTACATTAAGGCCCATAACCCGTACCGCGGGGGGCTTTGCAAGATGGGCCACTTCGTGACCCAGTGACCCTTTGCCCTTTTGCAGCACCTATGAGCCATACTCAACATTGACGGCTTTTTTACCTAAGTGGGGTAGTTTTACAAACAATTTACGAAAAAAGGGTAGTTTTGAAACTATTTACGTAACATGGGGCAGTCAACAAAACTATTTACGCAAATGGGGGCAGTCAAAGTCAAAAAAAAAAAAAGTCTAAGAAGTCATGTGGGATGACTAACCCAGGTCACACGTGTCACTCTTTGATTGGGTGGGGCGATTTTTTCTGGATAAAATTATTTAAAAAAAAAACCCAGCCGACACTCGCGCCACGTGGCGCAACCACAGGGTTGCGTAGCGTCAGCCGCAGTGACGCAACCACAGGGTTGCGCCACGTGGCGCGCCTGTCCCCCCTCCCGGTCTCCCACGCGCCCCACGGGTTCCAATACCCCCCAATCCCAGCAACCCCAAAAACCAGTATAAATACCCCCTTCACTCAGCTTCTATCAAGCAAGTAACATACATTCTATCAGCAATATTTGTAATTTAAATCTTCAGTTTAAACAAATTGTCGGTCTATTATTCGAGGTAATTTTTTAAATTTAAATTTACATATTTATTTTATCTTTAATTTTGTGCTTTTATAATAATACATTACTCCCTCCGGTCTCATTTATAAGAAAAAAATCATCCTATTAATGTTCTTAAATATAAGCAAAAATTAACCAACTTTGTATTCCCAATTTTTTTCTTTAAATTGTGTGTAAATTTAATTTAATTTTTATTTTGTGCTTTTATATTGTTATTAATGTTTAGCCATTCTAATGCAATTATTTATTTATTTTTAATTTAGTTTATTATTAAATGTGAAAATTATTTTTTAGTTTGTGCTTTTATGTTGTTATTAAAGGTAAGTTATTCTATTGCACTTATTTATTTATTTTAAGTTTATTTATTTATTTTTCATGTTTTATGCTATGATTTATTTATTTATTTAAATTTGTCGTAATAGTTTTTTTTTTAATTTTTTCATGTTGTTATTTTTTGTCATATATTTGATATGAATATTTTTTTTTATTGTAAAAAAGGTATGGGTAAAATTTTGGCTTTCATTTATTATAATGAGAGATATTATGAAGGAGCCGAAGGCATGACATTCGAAGGAGAAAAAAAATGATACAAATTGAACGTGATATCACTTTGGAGCAATTAAAGAAGAAAATTAGTGAGAAAATTAGGCTTCGACACGGAAAATATATTAAAGATTCGTGTAGAACAATCAACGATAATTGACAAGAAAATAAATATTCTTACAAAATATGCTGAAGTAGAAGTGGATTGTTTATGCTGCAATGTGATAAGAAAAATACACTGGGCGAAATTGCACTAGAACGTGGGAAGAGAAAATATACTGAGGGAGGGAGTGTTTGCAACACACTGAAGCAGGAAGGGAGTGTTTGCTTAGGGAGGGAGTCTTTGGTGAAGTATTTGGTGTATATATAATATAGGAGATAGGATAAGGGGGGGGGGGGGGGGGGGGGGGTTATATTTACCGGGTAATAGGGTGGGTTGGGGGGGTATAGAAATCCCGTGGGTATATCCTGTGCTGGGGCGTGGGGGGGGGGGGGGGGGGGGGGGGGGAGGGCACGCGCGCCACGTGGCGCAACCTTGTGGTTGCGTCACTGCGGCTGATGCGACACGTTGCGTTAACCGCAGTGACGCAACCACAGGGTTGCGCCAGGTGGCGCGAGTGTCGGCTGAGTTTTTTTTGTTTTTTTTAAAATAATTTTATCCATAAAAAATCTCCTCACCCAATCAAAGTGTGACACGTGTGACCTGGGTTAAGTCATCCCACATGACTTCTTAGACTTTTTTTTTTACTTTGACTGCCCCATTTGCGTAAATAGTTTTGTTGACTGCCCCATGTTACGTAAATAGTTTCAAAACTACCATTTTTTTCGTAAATTGTTTGTAAAACTACCCCACTTAGATAAAAAAGTCCAACATTGACACTTTAGATAAGGGTTCACCTAGCATTACAATGGATTTTGATCCGGTAACTTCATTAAACGATAATTCATCAATCTAAATCGTTGAATAAAAATTTTATGATTTATAACAACACAAAATCAAAACAAAATCTAAAATTAAAGTCCTCAAATTTTTATCAAAAATTCAAATGTAGTAAAGTTACTAAATAGCAAAGTCATCTGATCCAAATAATCCAATGCATTTCTATTCCAACCACCCAAGGTTTCTCAGTCTTGGTATAACAAATAACAACCTCAAAATAAATGATAAAAAGACCCAAGCAGGCAACAACTTAATACATGCATTGAAGAAAAAAAATGAAACTGAACTGTTGGTTAGTTTATAGTTAACACCCTTGTCGTAGCACTTTTCAAGTTCAAATGTGTTCCAATTGCTATGAAGAAAGTAGGGAACCAAATAAATAAGAACCCTTCAAAACCTACCAAGAAAATGACAGGGCATTGATAATCCTAGATTCAGATTCAAAGCACTGTAATATTGGGCTTGAAATGTATGGATTACGCAGACGTCTAATTCGTCTGAGCCCATGAGAAATGATGTTGGGTTTGAAACAATGTTAGCTAGATTGGCCACTACAAATTATTTTACCCGCTAAATTCCGTTGTGACAGTTTGACACTGAACCAGCTTCTCGAAGAAATATATGGTTCTTATCCAAGTCAAGTTTCTTCAGACTGAAAATTAGAACAGTATTCAACAACACAGATCAACGTCATGTTATGACACGAATGTTCCACTAATTTTCTAGTGATGGTTGTTAAACACTCGAATTAATTTTTAAATTTTTATGAATATATAATTTAAATTTTTAAGTTATAAGAATGAGTTGAGTCATTTTTTTTTAATTTTAAATCATATGAGATTAAGTAAATTCTATCAAAATTGTTAAACTCTTAGGTCGATTCTCAAGTTTATGAATCTATAATCACATATTGATTTGGTCTGAAAAAATAAATTTTATTTTCATTATTGTTTTTTGCTTTTATTGAATTACATATATCTTGCGATATATAATAGATTTATTAAGCTAATATTAACTTTTCTATTGTATATGATGTATTGTTGTATCAAGATACCAAATAAAGTAAGTAGTTGATTAAAAATCACATAATAATCATATAATAGTGGGGTAAATATCGAATTATGATTTCACTTTATATTTTTATTTGTTTTATTATAATGTTAGAATGCTTAAAAATAATTTTGGGTATGACTTTAAACTATGTCATTTAAGTACAAAAAATATCTTATTAACTAACATTTTTTAACGATGTAAACTTATGTGTTTGTAAGTTTAGCATACGATTCAAGTTATTAAAACTCCTCAAGTTTACTTGTACTTTCGAAATTGAAAACCACGATTCAATTGCTATTAAAGGTTAAAGGCTTAATAACTCATTTTTAAATAATACAAGTGTTACCGCCTTCTTAGACTATAAGTTCAAACTTCAATTTTTTTAATTTTTTTTTTGAGCATGTGGCCTTCAATCATAATTCACTTTGAAGAATTTAGATGGTTAGGATAACTAAGACATAATATGATATTATCTCTGTAATCCAAGGATATAATAGTCTTTTTTTTTTGTGTACACCAAGAGTATCCCCCAGCCGACAGCCGAAGACTAATCCCCTCTGAGGCATAGAGATCACCGAAGTGGGTTTTGTCTCTACCAACAAAGTCTTTTCCATGCCCATGCCAGGGATCGAATCCCTGACATCATGCTTAAGGAACTCAACTATCTACCAACTGTGTTGGGCTTTGTTGGTTATAATAATCTATTTTATTGGAATCCAAATTTGGTAATTCATGATCATAAATTAATTGTATCTTGTTGGCTTATTACCCTATTTATCTAGTTTATTTTTTTTTCCCTAAGGGATAAATTGAGTTAAAATGATCAAAGTATGATAATATGTTTTTTCCCCTCACCTTAACACCTAGACATCGCTACCATCAATTCCACCACCATACAATTGCTATCTCCACCGCTACAACAACCAAACCAAACCAGTGTCATCATTATTGTTATTGCCATTGTCACCACCACAATCCCCAACCCTATCTGTAACACCCTAATAAATATTACCCTTAATTCCCAAGTATTAAAAATGTGAATCACCCGTCAAACGGACGGAGTTTTGTCTGTTTTTCGGACTTTCCAAAATTTAACCTGTATAAACAATTTTCAAATAAACAACTAATAGCCAGCAGAGCTTCAGATTATATTTCTAAATCATATCAAGGTCCCATGGGCTCCAAATATATCAGAGTAATAGCGGAAAATACTAAGTTTGAGTGTCATAACCAAAACATATAACTTGTCAAAATAAAACATCCTAAGCCTCACTTAAAATATGAATAACAAATTTTACATCAAAATAGTGTAGGAGGCTTAAGTTCATAATATTCTTCCATATCCCGTAATAACCCTACTCTCCCTGTAAGGGAAAGTACTCCTGCTCGGCCGGGGGCTGTGCCAACTCAATCTCCGTACCTGAAACTGTAAGGGAGTGAGCATTGCACATGAAATAGAAAGCAGTTTCTAACTAGACATAACAACCCACTAGGTCAAACACATTTAGCAAATAAGCAAATATTCACATATTTCACAACATACTCATTTCCTTATTTCCATATTCATTATTCATTTCAACATCCATTTCCGTTATTCATTTCAACATCCATTTCCTTTACTTTTATTTCCTTTCACACACTTTCTTCATATAGGTACATCACCTCAAATCAGAGGCCAATGCACAGTTTCATTCACCACAATTATCACTTCAAGTCAGAGGCTCTCATTCATTTCCTTATTTAAATTACGTGTTCCTCAGGTCAGAGGTCAACACTCATTCATTATACTTCATTCTGTGTCCCTCAGGTCAGAGGTCAACACTTCAATCTCTTAATTCGCGGTGTGTCTCTCAGGTCAGAGGTCAACACACCCATACACATTCTATCCAGTGTCCCTCAGGTCAGAGGTCAACACCCAACTCATTATTTAATCCGGTGTCCCTCAGGTCAGAGGTCAACACTCATTAACATTCATTTCATCTTGTGTCCCTCAGGTCAGAGGTCAACACTCAATTACTTTAATTCATTTTGTGCCCCTCATAGCAGAGGTCAGCCTAATCATCACTTTCCATTAATCGTCACCTCAAATCAGAGGCCAACGCACTTATCACATTTTCATTTACCATTACCTCACATCAGAGGCCAAATCATACTTTCATCTTCTTACACAAACAATTATAACATATACATTTGCTCATTCATACGATATCCACATTCTTAACACAATTAAATACAATGGCACACATTCAACACCTAATCATTCTCATCATAAACCATTTATCATAAGTTAAGGAATGCCACCTCAAAACAGAGGTCAACACATATACCACATTCTCAATATTCGGCGCCTCATTTCAGAGGCCAAGAATTATTCACTTTCTTGTTCAATCAATTTTAACACATTTAAATACAACAACACACATTGCACAACTAATTATTCATGTAATCACCTTATTCATTTTCTTTCTCAGTTATCACATTCATACCAAATAGTATTCTCTTTCATAGTCCAACATTTATATTACACTTCATTTCAAGTTACATATTTCACCTTCTTACCTATTTACTTTATCACCACATAATAAAATCACCTTTTACTTTTTGTTTACACAAAATCATTTGCTTCTATATCCGATATTCACAAGTTCAATTCATAAGCCATGACCTTTGTTCACAATTGACAATATTTAACATTTAAACTCATTTAGCATTTAGGTACAAACACGCACATTCATCACATATAGTCGTTTCCATTCCATTTTTCTTCCTATATCAATTTACTCCATAGCACCTACATTTACTTGCAACATCAATCAATTATTATTTTATCCACAACTTTGACAATTAAATCCATAGTCATAGAAATCATTAATATCATCTTCACCATCATATTACCCAAATCCTCTTGTACTTCATTATAATCATTAACCAAATTTCATTTATCAAATAATTCATTCTCATATTATTGGGTTTCCTTTTCCTAGTCTCAACATCCAATCATCATGCATATTTAATTAATTAGAATTTCATATTCAATAACCTAGGGATTTATAATCTAATTTTCTCCCCTAACACATAACCCTAACAAGCATTATATACTAACTAGAGCCTACTCCCTAGAACAAGGCAAAGCTCACCATATCCACTCCCTTACCTTAAACCAAGAGAGATGGGGAAAAATCTTCCAAGCCCTAGCTCCTAAGTTCCTTAATCAAGAGCTCCAAGGATTGAGTGGGAAGGGAGAGATTCTTGACCTCCATGAAACAATAGAGCACAACTGAGTCATAATTTTGTTAAACCATGACACAAAATTCGTATACCATGGGAGGGAGGAGAGAGAAATTCGTATGAGCCCTAGAGAGAGAGAGAGTGTTGAAACTTACCAATGGAGATGGATGAGGATGATTAATGGGTCTTGAGCTTGAGGAAGAAGAAAAACAAGCTTGACCTTGGTGGGGAGGAAGAGGGAGTTCGAATGGGAGGAGGAGGAGAGATGGGGGAGTTGTTTTTGTTGATGGTGGATGGAAGAATGAAGATGGAGGTGAGTATATGAGAGAGGGAAAGCAAATTTGATGGCTGAGATTAGAGGAACCATGGGAAAATTCCCATCGAACGGTCCAGATCGCGCCTGGAGGACATCAGATACGGCTATTTTCGCTTAAGCGAGAGCCTACTCGCTTAAGCGAACTTCGTTCAGTAAGTTCGGGTTTTTGCTCGAGCCGGTTTCGCTTAAGCGAAATCCGTTCGCTTAAGCGAACATCATTTGGGTTGCTACTGGATCAGTTTCGCTTAAGCGAAATATTTTCGCTTAAGCGAAATGATCAGGTACTGTTGTTTCACTTTTCTATTTTCCTTCTATTTTATTCCTAACTTCAAATGGCTATAACTTCTTCGTTCACCGTTGGATCTTGCTCAAATTTGGAAGCAAGTTTCCTAAAAATCATAACTTCATATCCAACGGTGGGAATTGTGTTTTGAGCCTCAAATCTTTTATTTTGAATTTCCTAACGTCGGGTGTTTATAACACCGAAAAATCGATTTTTAACACTCGTTTGGTCTTCTTTAACTTTGCTTTTCGATGCCAATGCTCCTTGACTCCTATATGGCACTCAAAGCACTCCTAACCCATCATTTTAAATCCCTTCTAGGATAATCCTTACTTCCAAATCTTATTATTATTCTAATTATTATTAGAATTAAAATTCGGGATGTTACACTATCTACCACCATACCACCGCCACCGTTACCACAAACACCCTTACCACACCACTATCAATACCATTGTCAGTGCCGCCACCACACAAACCTGTATCACAATCATCACCCTACCACCACGGGCAACATCATTGCCAAACCACTAGTATACGGTGTAGTTTAATTTACTCAATACAACTACAATAATAAAAATCTTGAAAGTACATAACTTTCACATGATATAAAAAAAAGATAATAAAGAATGCGATTAGTAACCTATATCCATTACTAGAGTTGAAGAAAGAGAATTTTTCGAAAATTTTTCGAATGTCCTTTGATCGAAAGTCGCAAAATTCGGTTTCTATTTCTTTGCCTTTTTATGTGTCAAATTAGCTGCTCTGTGATGGTTGGAGAAAAAAATACCTTATTTTTGTATTCAAAATAATTTATCATGCAAAATCTAAAGGTTTTATTTTATTTATAGAAAAGCAATTATTTTTCTAAAGGAAATTACCAAAGTTCATTCTAATCTTTTGTTCACCCAAAAACTAGCTATCCTCATGTCACTTCTAAAAAGTCGCTAGCAAGTTATTATTTTTTTAAAATAACTTTTTAGCTAAGAAAATGTTATTTTCACTACAAACGGCCTTAATCTCAAAAAGAAAAGTGAAAAAAAAGGAGTATACCCTCTCAGGGCTAAACTCATGCACTCACTAGTCAATTTTTCGTAGCACAAAAATACAACTTGGCTTAAGTATAATATGGATTTGTTACCAAACTATATTTGTATATCAATATTCATGATCTTCTTTCCTTTTAGACCTCTCAGTTGCAACATTTTGTTTGCAATTGTCAGCAATGATCATTGAGGATGTAACAGACGTTGCTGTGGGACATAACCAATGAAGATGGCACCAGGATTTTATTGACACTAGGACAGAAAGATAAATACTTGCAATGTAATACTTCTCATCTTTCTAGTTTGCTTAAAAATGCTTCCATTGGTGGCAGCTCCTTCACAATTTGCTCCCAATCAGGCACACCCTGCAAACGCATGATAGTTAATTAGTATATTACTGAATGTGTCAGAGTATGAGAAGAAGTATTGCAATTAGAAGGTAAAAAGAAGAAACTAGTCGTGAATTTTGTTTGACAACTTAAGAATTTGTTGCACAAAATTTCGCTTGCATCAAACTGCTTTGTCGATAATTTATAGGTAAGAAGCAATGGTTTATAACATTTCCCTTAATGCGATTAATCCAGCTAGTAAAATGAAAAATATCCCATGTGCTGATTGTTAAGATGTAAATCGAATTCAAAGCACGCCAGTTTCTGCATGTTCATCAAGCTTTGCAAACAAGTCATCACTCATTACGGTATGAAAGGCATCTCCAAGGAAATGATTTGGACGGTTGATAGTATTCTAAATATCCAAATCCTTTTACCTTATGCTTGTCTTTTAGCAAGTATGAAGATAAAATTAGGCTTGTATATACATTCTATTGATGCTCATAGTTTTTGTTGACATCCAGCAAGCTAATATAAATATGATAACTCTACATCAATGAGAAGAAATGCAAAACAAGTTTGCTCTGAAATGGCACTTACTTTCCCTGATCTTCGCACACGGCCATCTAAGCGCAGTATTATGTACACGTCTTCACCAACAGTAACGCCTTCAGACTTCTGCTGATCCCTTATCCACCTAGACAAGTTAGAAACTGTTAGCATGCAGCTATTGCCTATTAGCAACTCTTTCCTCTCTCTCTCTCTCTTGCATTTCTTTATCCTGATCTTCTTAGGTGACAATCTACCCTTTCACTGTCTATGTCACTATGTCGATGCTAATTAACCCCTCGTTCCATCAAGAAATATATTACGGCAGTAGGTAATTCAATAGTAAAGACACGATGAAAGAGCATATTACCGTTCCCATTCTGCTGGTGATACAACCTCAGCCCTGAACCTAATTTCAGCTTTCAACTTAGATTTTGCAGTTACGGACTGTGTCCGCTTCTCAAAATCTTCCTAACAAAGTTTAATGAGTTAGTGTCATCAAAGAAACATATTTTTTGGATGTGAAACAGGATTCACAAAGACACATGGTTAGATATCAATTCTTACACCAATGGATGGAAGAGCTTCAGCAACCTTCGGTTGTTGACCAAAACCTTTCTTCTCAATTTTTGTTTCCCTACCTTCTCCCCAGATGACAGGAGCTAGGAGAACACCACGTCTAAGGAGCTCAGTGCGAAATCTCTCTGCTCTTTGCAAAGCCAAAGATACTGTTTCTTTTTTTCCTGCTAATATAACCTATAACCCAAGCTTCAGTTGAAGAATAGAACAGTCGTGTAGAAAGGAAAAAGAACAAAAGGGAAGAAACAAAGAAAACAGACAAGGAATTTTTCAAAGAGAAAGAAAAGTCATAACTTGTTAATTACATTAGTTTATTGTAAAACAATATGTCAAGAATCAAGATCCAATTGCAAGGTACGGGACTTAGAGTTTCTCGCTAGAAGTATGGGATCCCTGTTTAGGGTTTACATGGCCTTGGGCACTCCAACCACAATAGCTAGCTTTTGTGGTAAGGTTTCCCAAGGTTTGTTTCCATTGGTATTAGAGTTTTCCGTAAATTCTCTCAGCCACAAATGAACAATGCAGGTGGTGCCACCAATGTTGGAATGGTTGATTGGGACTAGTTAAAAAAATAGAGGAAGAATTTATCACTGAGCAAGCTACTAAGATATTAAAAATTTGAAATAGTCAAGTTCAAATTGATCTCTTGTTAAAAGCGCATGGATTGTGAAGCACTTTTCTTTGTTTCCCTTCTTTAAATGCTGGCAAACAAAAATACAGAGTAAACGTTCAAGTTTCAGCAAGAACCCTCACCCTCTCTTCACAGAAATAAATAAATAAAACAGAAAGAAAGGGGAAAAATTAAACAACTAAAATAAATAGTAAAAAAGATCCGAAATAATGTAATGTAGGAATGCACAGAGACAGAGAGAGTAGAGGAAAAAAGAAACTATACTGACTGGTCTGACTGTGTCCCGTAGTTGGACAAGTTCAACTATGCGGTTAGTTGAAAGGCGCAAAGGCAACCTTGATAATGTCTCATTTCGGGATATTTGTGCAAGCTGCTCCTCCTCTTTTTTATTGTCCCAGAAGAATAATGCCACAAAAATAACAATACCTGCACATTGCTGATTAAAGTGCTTAGTCATTTAATGAAGCAATGGTAAACCAATTTTCTCAGGTGTTACACATTGTAGTTATTATCTTTAGAAGTTTATGAATAAAAAACAAAACAAAACAGTAACTCACTAAAATTATTAAGTATATATTGAACCAGAATTTTTTTTTATCAGGAAGTTAAATAGGTCGGTATTCACCTCCGATGTTAATGGCAGCATTCCCAGCAGTTGCCAAGAGATCAGGAGCACCATCACCACCTTGAATTGCACGAAATAACCTGGGCACGGTAAACAACAAAGATATTCCTGCTGCAGCTGTGAATGCTACATAAAAGAATCTCCTAACCCCACGAAATGGTGCTTGAACTTCACTAATAAGTTTTAAATCTCTCCGAAAACTGTTGCCAATATCTTCCCCACCCAGCCTGGCCTGATTGCTTGGAAGAAAAGTACAAGAATCAACATTAAGAGATTTCAGCCTCCATATTAAGATTATAATGAGGATCATAAATTCCTTTCAAATGATTTTTCACTCAAATTGACAATATCCCTCTTAATGATAACCTCTCATATTTTAGGTTGTTCCCACAAAGAGGGCCGGGGCGACAAGGGGGGGGGGGCGGTTGTCACCGGGATCAAACTCGGATTTCAACACTATGTCCCACAGCTCTACCAACTGAACTGGTTATCAGGGACAAATATATATAAAGTCATTCATGGACCTTCATCTAATAGCTTTAATCTTTTAAGAGAGTTGGTTGTTGGCAATTTCAATAAAGCACATAATAATCGGGCAAGCTAGCATTGCAAAATCCATGGGAACTAATTAAGAAACCTCTTCTTGTAACTCTTTGAATTCAGGCAAAGCTCTGAAGGAGGCCAAATCTGGATCATTGAGAATTGTACCAAATTTCAGGTTGTATTCCCTCAAAGCAGTGCGGAGACAATCAGCAGCTTTCTTTCCTTCCCCTCTTCATGAAAACAATAACCAAACAACATCCAGATTAGAATGTAAAGATAAATTCATTCACTTTAACAATGACAGAATCATGAATATAGAAGATAACCTAACAACTGCCAGTGTAAATCAATTGAATTTTCCATGCCCTTTATAGCATCTAGAAAAGAAGAGGAGCTGAAAAATATACTCATTTTAAAGACGTCCACTTGTTCAGTCATTTGGCTGCTAACAAATCTAGAACCTCCCTGGGATTAGAAATGAAAGCTTACAAAGGACATGTAGAGATAGCAAGTAGATACCTCGCCTTACTATCATACAATATAAAATTTCAATGACCCATTTAGTTGGTTCAATCCGAATGATAGCAACTAGTACCATATAATAGCAAATTTGACTTATTAAATGCCTTCTCATGTGTGTTTTCACATGACAAGGTCATGCGAAGATAAAGATAGACACAAAGACCTTAAAAAGGGTTCACCAATTTTGAAAAGCCCTCATCCATTTAAAGCATTTGTGTTTATCTTGTCTCCTTACATAACATTGTTGTGGGAATATTACACAAAAGGAATCCATTCACCTTACGAATGGATCCTCTCGTATCTTTTTTCTTATCATATGGTGATTTGGAGAAGAGAGACAGACACACACATAGATATTATTTATTGAACTGAATCAAAACTTGTGAAATTTCTTTTATAACTTATAGTATCAGTTACATATGTCAATTTCTTTCAACCACATTACCACATTACTTATGATCTCACAGTCCATATGGCAGACTAGTCTAGGAACAGATTCAAAAAATTCATAAAAACCAATGAAATAAATTTTCTGACTAATGATATATAGGCCTACAAAATCAACCTACAAATAAGCTTATACAACAAGAACATGTGCTACTTGTTAACCAATCAATATTAAGCAAGTGACACATGTCACTTGTTTTGTGATGCAGGCCTATTTGTAAGTTGATTTTGCAAGCATGTCTATCATTTTTGTTTTCCAATAGCACACTGAAATTCACATTCTTTCCTTAATTATAAAAGGGTCTTGCTAACAAGTGCCCTTAGGACACATGTTAAGGGCACTTGTTAAGGTTTCTAAACTTAGAAAATTAATCATGAGCGCACATTACTCTGTGTCTCGATAATCTAAAAAAATGCATTTATCAGTGGTTATTTAATTCATTTGGCTTCTTAACAAGTGCGCCCTTGTTAGCATTTGTCATTATAAAAATATATCATAAACATGACATACATACATACATACATACATACATACATACATACATACATACATACCTGTATGCATGGCAGCAAGCTTTGTTATAGAGAGCAGCTTGGGCCTCCACTGGATTGGGATTCAAAGTAAGCGCTGTTTCAAACTGAGTTAAAGCATCTTTAACCTGAACAAACAAACATTCAATTTTTAGTTAATTTTTTCTTCAAAAAGAAAAAAAAAAAACACAACTTTTAAAGACCCAAACTGGAAAAGTTTAAGACTTTACCCTTCCTTTGGAGAAAAGCTCAAGACCCAAATTGACACAAGATTCAGGGGTTTGAATAATATCAGCAGCTTCAGGGGTCTGTGAAGAAGAGCATGAAATGAGTGAAAATTGAATCTTTTTGTGTGAACTTAAAAGAATGTTGGCACTGTAAGGGGAAAAGCATGGTGAAGGCTTTGTTGTAATTCTACTTCTTCTGCAACTTGGTTTAGTTGAGAAGAAGAGGAATTGGTTGTGCACACCAACCGCTACCATAGCCATTGCAGTGTTTCATGTTGTCAGTTAGTTAATGTTATTACTCTGTTATCCAAACAAGTTATGATCTGGACCCTCTGTAAGTGCTAAGTGTGAAAATGGACGGTTAGGATCTCAAGGAACAATGCTCCTAGATTCTGATTGCTACTAGTCTACGACATCGTTGCATATGGATTATGGGGTCCGGTTGATTAACCACTAGCATTAGTATGACATCCATGGAATACTCTTAACTTAAGACACATCAGCGTTAACATCCTCATCATGTTATCATCATTTTGTTATTAGACTCAACTTTAGACTTTTTCATATCTTCCACTACAGCATAATTTTAACACCAGTCTTAATACCGGACTCATCAAACATGCATCAACATTACATATTATATCATTATGTACTATTATACATAATTTTATTTCAATAATGGTTTTGTAATACAATTTCAATAATATTAATTACGTAGAATTTATAAAAATGATCACAAATAATATTTAAATATTGAAATAAAATAAAATTTAATATTACAATAATTAATGGTACCTACTAAAAATTATAAAGTACATAAAAAATAAAATATAATTCAGATTCTTATTATTATTTAATTAACGTTTCCTTCTTATCCTCCAAAATGTTGTCACAAATACTCCATTAAATCTACTTGCAATTGATAATGTTGTGTGCGATTACGAAGTCGCCTATGATTTTGGATGTATATCTTTAAACAGCTATTGATTTCAAGTTATTTATTATTTATTTATTTGAATATAAAAATATGTATTTTTATTTATTTATTTTTCCATAACAAGACAATATATTTAAGACTAAAAGAGAAAAAGTATATATTTAAAACTATTATTTTTATTTTTTTAAAAAAATATTGTTATTATTATTTGTAAAATTATTGTTATTTATTATTGATTTATTGTTATTATTATTTATTTACTGTTAATAATATTTATTTATTATTATTATTATTATTTGTTTATTTGGGTATTATAAAGTAAAAAAGGAAGAAAAGATAAAAACGGGTCACACAGAGTCTTAAGTTGAATCTATTATCTTACAGACTCAACTTAAGACTCTCTACCAGATTTTGAAGATTAACATAGTCTTGAGAGAGTCTGGAAGACAATCTGATCTTAAGACTCTCTCCAGACTCTGTTGTGAATGTCATGACAGATTTTGAAGATGTGCATGCTAAGGGCATCCACATAAGAGTCTTAACTTAAGACTCACCAGATTCTGACACATCAGCATTACATCATCATTCTGTTATCAGACTCAACTTCAGACTTTTCATATCTTCCACTACAGCAGAGTTTTAACACCAGACTCACCAAACATGCATCAACATTACATCATCATGTACTTTTTTACACAATTTTATTTCAATAATGCTTTTGTAAAAAAAATTCAATAATATTAATTACGTAGAATTTATAAAAATAATCTCAAATAATATTTAAATATTAAAATTAAATAAAAGTTAACATTACGATAATTAATAGTACCTACTAAAAATTATAAAGTACATGAAAAATACAATATAATTCAAAATCTTATAATTTAATTAACACTTCTTCTTGTCCTATAAAATGTTGTCACAAATGCTCCATTAAATCCGCTTGCAATTGATGATGTTGTGTGCGATTATTAAGTCGCCTATGATTTTGGATGTATATCCTTAAACGGTTATTGATTTCAAATTATTTATTTATTTATTATTTATTATTTATTTGAATATAAAAATATGTATTTTTATTTGTTTATTTATTTTTTCATAACAAGATAATATATTTAAGAATAAAAGAGAAAAAGTATATATTTAAAAATATTTTTTTAAAAAAAAAATTATTATTATTATTATTGTTTGTATTTATTAATGATTTATTGTTATTATTATTTATTTATTGTTAATAATATTTATTTATTATTATTATTATTATTTGTTTATTAGGGTATTATAAAGTAAAAAAGGAAGAAAAAGACAAAAAACGGGTCCCACATGAGGAAACCGCAATTGGTGGTTGGAGAGACTTAGGAACCCTAGGAATGCACCTAGAAGGGGGGGTTGAATAGGTGTTGAAGCTACCTTGAAAGATTTTCTAACGAAACAAATCTAAACAATCAAAACAAATGATTTTTGCAAATTCTACAGCACTTAATCGATTAACCTGCAATTTACTCGAGTAGTACTCGATTAAACTTGAACTTAATCGATTAAATATGATAGAAAACAGAAAAATCAATTTTTCATTCGAATACGAAAATCAATCAATTCACATGCAAGATCAGAGATTCAGCGGAAATGATTAACACCTATATTCTTATTGATTAACCTAGTTATGAAAATGATTTTCCCTTTATCAATTTGAACAATTAAAGATTCAATTCAATCAATTATGAAAATCAATCTTTCTAGGTTTTCAATCAAGAACGCAATCAAATGACTTGAATATAAAGAGTAAGAGTTTAGAGATACGACACAGTGATTTATCCTGGTTCACTTTCATCCACTTGAAAGCTACATCCAGTCCCCTCTTCAACCAAGAGAGATTCTTCACTATGAGGAATTAGAGTTCTCAAATTACAAGTGATTGCCTCACAAGACTTCCTTCTTGCTAGCTTACAAGAGATAACCGACACCCTTGCCTTGTAATCCTATTGATCTTCTCTCTAATCTAACCTCTACCCCTTGTTGATAATCGACACAACAAGTCTTCAATTGCTTGATGATAAACCACACACCAAGGCTTCACTTGCTTGATTCACAACCAAGACTTCTTCTTCTTCAATGAACGTTGCTTGATGATAAAATCGACACACCAAGACTTCTTGTTTGTTGTAGTGGCTTGCCTTCTTGCAAAGATTACAACACAATAGAAAACACAAAACAATCCTATGAATCTCAATCAAGAGTTATGACAATTCACCATAAGAGATTCAAAGGTTCTTGATCAAAGAATATGAAAATATGAGAACTTTGATCTTTAGAAAAAGAGAGAGAACAGAGTGGCTTGATTCTTTGTAAAACTTGTATGAAATGATTCTAATTAATCACAAACAATAGGAAAAGGTTTATATAGAATACCCAAAAGTTGTAGCACTTGAAAACTGATTTTGAGAAGTGAAAAACGTATTTTAAAAATCAGTTCAGCAGTACTTAATCGATTAAGCAAGTCGTGTACTCGAGTAGTACTCGATTAAGTTATCACTTAATCGATTAAGTTGGTACTGTACATGTTCAAAACTTGTTTTCTCAAAATCCAACCTTTCCTTTAAAACCTTTAAGCCACCTATTGATTCTAGATTAAGTGAAAACTCAAATTATGATTTAATCATGACTTATGAATGAGATTCACTACCCTCTATAATAATCTACCCAAATAAAAAACCTATGAAGCTTGAGAGGCAAAAGATAAAAGAAATACAAATACACTCAAACTTAGGTCTTCATGAGCTTGCTTTCTCTCTTCTTCATTTGATGTTTGTTGTTGCTTGTTGAGCTTGAAACTTGATCAACACATGTAGCTTGTTCAAAAACACTTTGTCATTATCAAAACATTCATCATGTTCATCATGGAACTAACAATCTCCCCCTTTTTGAAAATGACAACCCATGTTTTGAAATCGCTTGAAGTTGTTGATGCTTGAAACATTTGATCACTTGAGAAGACTCTTTCTCCCCCTCAATAAATGCTTTAACACTTGAATCCAATTGAGATAGAAGCTTGATTCTCCCCCTATCTTAAACAACTTAGCTCAACCTACATAAAAACAACAAAACAACCTTTCTCCAAACAAACATCTAAAAATATATTTCTCCCATGTTTCAAAACATACCATGTCTCCCCCTTTGAGAAACATTTCATTCAATTCAAAACATCATATTTCTTCCCCTTTGGCATTATCAAAAAGTAATATATACCAATTGAAATATAACATCTAAGCCAAGGTAAGAAATCAATGATCATTTCTTCACAACATTGATACCAATTGAACAAATACAATAGAGCTTTACTTTGAAATGTGATATCAATTGGTAAGAAAATATAACAATGAAATATAATACCAATTGAGAACTAAAAAGATCATAATATCACTTAACAAAGAAGATATCAATTGTAAAGAAGAATCAATAATCACAAAAGCATGATAATCAACTAATAATCTCTCAATGATACAAATTGAATTAACTAAACATTTAGAAAAGTAATATCAATTGAGAAGATACCAATTAAGATAATATATCAATATCAAATATTACCACTTTGTAGGACATTCACTTGAGATGCAAGTGTGATACCAATTGAAGATGTGAATATAGACATTCATAGTTGAGACCAATTGAGAACATGTGTCATTCATTTGCATCTTCAATCAAACCTACAAAACAATCATGCTTTGCTTTTTGGTATCCAAATGGTTTTGGATCCATTTTTGTTAGTGTAGGGACTTTCACCCTTTTTCATCCAAACAAAATTTCCTTTAGATATACCATGCACTTTAACATAACACACATTTGAAGTATGTCCATGAGTACCACAATAGAAACATGTTGGAGGATTTGAAAAATCAACTTTAGAAAAATCAACAACATTTCTATGAGATTTACTCTTAGCATTAGTATAACCCAAACCAAACTTGTTTGAATTTTCTCTTTGAAAATTTAACAATGTGCGCAATCTAATATCACCATTTGAGAAACTTGCAAGCTTATTTTTCAAAATAGCATTTTCATTTTTAAGCAACTTGCAATTCTCACAATCAACCACAATATTCAATCTACTAGCACAATCACAAGAAGAACTAGCATATATAAGATCAAGAGTTTCATTTTCAAGATTAAGCTCATCAACTTGTTTTTGAAGATCTAAAATCTCTTTTTGATGTTTCAAAATGAGCTTCTTTCTTTCAATGTTTTTCAAAGCTAGTTTTTCAAGTTGTTCATACATTTCTTCATAAGCATTATGTAACAATTTATATTTAGAAGAAATTTCGGATTTAGATTCACTTACATTGCTATCCTCGCTTTGATAACTTGATTCATCATTTGAACTTTGTTCTTCATCATCTACTAGAGTTATCAAGTTGAGACAAGCGGCTTCTTCATCATCCGATGAACTACTCGATGTGCTTTTCTTGTTATCTTCATCACTATCCCAAACTATGTATGCTCTTTTAGATTTAGAATTTTTCTTGTCTTTCTCCTTCTTCTTGAGATACTTAGAGCATGAGTACTTGAGATGTCCGGGCTTTCCACATTCATGGCAAGCTACACCTTCTTTTGAAGTTTTGGTCTTATAGTGTGGGGAATCCTTCTCTTTACTTTTGTCCTTGTTCAACCTTCCTTTTCTCCTTAGAAACTTGTCAAACTCTTTTAACAAAAGTTTCATGTCTTTTTCATCAACATCGGAATCGGAATCTTCACTATCATCATCATCAGAACTATCTTTCTTTTTATATGCACTTTTGACTCTAAGAGCAAGTCCTTTCCTTGATTTGTTCTTATCCGACTCTTCATTGATACTTAATCGTCCAAGCTCCATTTCATGTTCTTGAAGCTTTCCGAAAAGTGTTGCTAGATCCATAGCATCCAAATTCTTAGATTCAACAATAGCCGTTACTTTTGGTTGCCAATTCCTGTCTAAACATCTCAACACTTTGTTAGAAAGTTCACCTTGTAGAAAAGTTTTACCAAGAGCAAGTAAATGATTTATAATATGAGTAAAACGCTTTTGCATATCATTTATAGATTCATTTGGAAGCATTTGAAACAATTCATAATCACGCATCAAAGCATTCAATCTAGCTCTCCTAACCTCACTAGTTCCTTCATGAGTCACTTGTAAAGTGTCCCACATTTCCTTAGCACTAGAACATTGAGAAACTCTAAAGAACTCATCATAGGATAAAGCGGATGTGATGATATTCTTTGCTTTATAATCATATTGTACTTTCTTTCTATCATCATCTTTCCACTTATCCTCGGGGATCAATTGTTCTACACCTTCAACTAAACTAGAGGGGATATGAGGACCTTTTTCAACTACTTTCCAAATTTCACTATCTATGGCTTGGATAAAGATTTTCGTTCTAACTTTCCAATATGCATAGCCTTCTCCGGCAAACAATGGAGGACGACTTATTGAAGCACCTTCACCACCAAAGGGATTCGTAGAACCCATTGCGATTTTCTTAAAGGATCTTTACGAAAAAGCTCTTATGCTCGTGTCTTTCGACCGAGCTCTGATACCAATTGAGGAAACCGCAATTGGTGGTTGGAGAGACTTAGGAACCCTAGGAATACACCTAGAAGGGGGGGTTGAATAGGTGTTGAAGCTACCTTGAAAGATTTTCTAACGAAACAAATCTAAACAATCAAAACAAATGATTTTTGCAAATTCTACAGCACTTAATCGATTAACCTGCAATTTACTCGAGTAGTACTCGATTAAACTTGAACTTAATCGATTAAATATGATAGAAAACAGAAAAATCAATTTTTCATTCGAATACGAAAATCAATCAATTCACATGCAAGATCAGAGATTCAGCGGAAATGATTAACACCTATATTCTTATTGATTAACCTAGTTATGAAAATGATTTTCCCTTTATCAATTTGAACAATTAAAGATTCAATTCAATCAATTATGAAAATCAATCTTTCTAGGTTTTCAATCAAGAACGCAATCAAATGACTTGAATATAAAGAGTAAGAGTTTAGAGATACGACACAGTGATTTATCCTGGTTCACTTTCATCCACTTGAAAGCTACATCCAGTCCCCTCTTCAACCAAGAGAGATTCTTCACTATGAGGAATTAGAGTTCTCAAATTACAAGTGATTGCCTCACAAGACTTCCTTCTTGCTAGCTTACAAGAGATAACCGACACCCTTGCCTTGTAATCCTATTGATCTTCTCTCTAATCTAACCTCTACCCCTTGTTGATAATCGACACAACAAGTCTTCAATTGCTTGATGATAAACCACACACCAAGGCTTCACTTGCTTGATTCACAACCAAGACTTCTTCTTCTTCAATGAACGTTGCTTGATGATAAAATCGACACACCAAGACTTCTTGTTTGTTGTAGTGGCTTGCCTTCTTGCAAAGATTACAACACAATAGAAAACACAAAACAATCCTATGAATCTCAATCAAGAGTTATGACAATTCACCATAAGAGATTCAAAGGTTCTTGATCAAAGAATATGAAAATATGAGAACTTTGATCTTTAGAAAAAGAGAGAGAACAGAGTGGCTTGATTCTTTGTAAAACTTGTATGAAATGATTCTAATTAATCACAAACAATAGGAAAAGGTTTATATAGAATACCCAAAAGTTGTAGCACTTGAAAACTGATTTTGAGAAGTGAAAAACGTATTTTAAAAATCAGTTCAGCAGTACTTAATCGATTAAGCAAGTCGTGTACTCGAGTAGTACTCGATTAAGTTATCACTTAATCCATTAAGTTGGTACTGTACATGTTCAAAACTTGTTTTCTCAAAATCCAACCTTTCCTTTAAAACCTTTAAGCCACCTATTGATTCTAGATTAAGTGAAAACTCAAATTATGATTTAATCATGACTTATGAATGAGATTCACTACCCTCTATAATAATCTACCCAAATAAAAAACCTATGAAGCTTGAGAGGCAAAAGATAAAAGAAATACAAATACACTCAAACTTAGGTCTTCATGAGCTTGCTTTCTCTCTTCTTCATTTGATGTTTGTTGTTGCTTGTTGAGCTTGAAACTTGATCAACACATGTAGCTTGTTCAAAAACACTTTGTCATTATCAAAACATTCATCATGTTCATCATGGAACTAACACCACAGAGTCTTAAGTTGAGTTTGTTATTTTACATACTCAACTTAAGACTCTCCACCAGATTTTGAAAATTAGCAGAATCTTGAGAGGGTCTGGAAGAAAATCCGAACTTAAGACTCTCCACCAGACTCTATCCAGACTCTGCTATGGATGCCCTAACGGCACATACATGGATAATAATCATATTTTACTTTCATAAGAAGAGTCAGCAATGTCTTTCCATATATAGTAATCATTGAGTTTGATTTTGAAGTGAGTAAAAAATTGTTTATTTAAATATTTTTTTTTTTACTAAAAGATCTTTTTCAAAAGAGGTTATGCCCTGACCATTAAAAATCACTTTGACTTTCGATCCGGTTCTACGAGGTATTGATCAGTTTGCCCTGATTTAATTTGGTTTTTAACCGTAGTCAATAATTCATCTAGGGATGACAATTGGATCCAAATCCAGTGAATACCTGCAGAAATTACTCACAACGAGAAGGGATTTACCCAGTAAATGAGAGGTATGAAGATAGGTAATTATCCATAAAAATCTACGAGAATGGGTACTATACTACCCAACTAATCTTTTACCCACATATACATAATCATTATTTTTTTCCTATAGAAGATGTTAGAACAGAGTGGTAATATCAACAAAATCCCATATTATTCTTAATACATCTCTAATCGATAATATACTTATATAGTCAATACAACACTTAAAGCTATATACATATATATTTTTAAGGTAAAATTAACAACATCTCAATCTATCCAATTTACAATCTATTGGAAGATTGTTTAACTTTGCGATCGATTAATAAGTTGTATGCCAAGTTGGAAGTTTTAAAAAAGAACTATGAAAGTACAAAGAGTACTCTAACATGTCTAATCTGTTGTAGGAATAATTTATGTTAAATTTGTTACGTTGAAATATTTTGAATTGATTATGTTAAATTTGCGGGTAAAGGATACAGATATAGCCGTATAAGTATATAGATACCCATAGAGCATGGGAACTGATGTCAAGATTGTTACCAATGCGGTCGTGAGAATAGGAATGGGTCATTTTACAAACTTGCGGGTATGGGAATGGGTACTCTACTGCTCTACTCAAACCCTACCCATTATCATTCCTAGCCGTTCACCTACACTTCCGGCTATTAAAACAACTGAACCGCTCATGAGTCCAAGCTAGACATAATTACAAAGTTGGCAAAATTCTCCCTTTGCAAATTTTTCCTACCAAATAGTTTAGCAAAAGCATTCTTAAGGATTTAAACTGGCATTCTAAAATATTTAAAACTCGAATCCCTGGTTAAGCTAGAGCAATCACATGCGATCTATGCATTTTTAAATGATGATTATTGACACAAAATTATGCTAACTCCTTTAAAAAAACGTATGGTGTAATCAAACCAAAGCTTAATTACTACTAATCCATTAGTGTTGAATGGTAGCTTACATGAAGTCATAGGTTAAAACCTCATTGTCACCATTAGAAAAAAATAAACTTATCAAAGATTGTGTTAAATTTGTTATTTCCTGTTGCCCAAGTAATGACTAGGCTGAATAGGATAGAAAGGGATTTGCTGTACTAGCTGTACCAGCTGTAGGACAGTTAGCATATTCCCTCTGCAGAGTTAGTTATTGATTCTTTTTGCCTTTTTAGGGAATAATCCTGTGTGGCTTCCTTTCACCACAGCAGGGCCATGTACTTGTATATATTAGGGTGACATTCCTTTTGTATAGCATTCAGTGAGCAATCAATTAAGTCTCACATTATTTTATTACTCGATTCTCTCCCTTTCTGTCCTTTTTTCTTTTTCTGCTTTTTCTGTCAATTAAGGTCACAATGACCAATTGCACAATACCTTCTTCTCTTATTTCTAAGATGGTATCAGAGCTCTTCTAAGAGGAGTTCTGCTACGTCTAATCTCTGATCCTTTCCTTCTTTTCTCACCTTCCTTCATATTTACCTCTTCTTCTTCATCTATACTTCTCTTTGTCTTATATCACTATCTTTTGTCATTTCTGGTATCTGTTATCAGTATTATTTTTTTTCTGAGCTATGGGAGAGAATCAAACCACCTTCATTCAAGACCCTTCAAGTTGCTATTACATACACCCAAATGAGAACCATGGAGCACTTCTTGTTTCTACTGTGCTCATAGGGGAAAATTATCACACATGGTCCAGATCTATGACCCTTGCCTTGAAGACCAAAATAAGCTTAAGTTTGTGGATGGATCTCTGGAGAGGCCAAATGTTGCAGATCCTCTATTTCCAGCTTGGGACAGATGCAACACCCTTGTTGTGTCTTGACTTAATCAAGCTATGGACAAGTCCATTGCACAAAGTATACTGTGGTTGGAGAATGCAGCAGAGATATGGGCAAATCTGAAAGAAAGGAACTACCAGGGTGATGTTTTTCGAATCTATGAATTGCAAGAGGAGCTGTATTCCCTCAAGCAAGGTACTCAGTCAGTTAGTAGTTATTTTACACAACTGAAAAGCCTATGGCAGGAACTTGAAAACTTCAGGCCTATACCAACTTGTACTTGTGAAGTGAGGTGTAGGTGTGAGTTAGTGCCTATAATGAAATCTTACAGGGAATCTGACTATGTGATTAGGTTTCTAAAGGGACTAAATGATCAGTATGTGAATGTTAGATATCAAATCATGCTCATGGAGCCTTTGCCAGGCATAAACAAAGTTTTCTCCATGTTGACTCAACAGGAAAGGCAATTAAATTTGCCACTAGATGAAAACAAGGTTTTGCTGAATGTGAATGAGAATTTTGCAGGAAGTAAAGGAAGAGGAAGGGGAAAACCCTCCAACAGATATGGATCAAATGCGGGAACAAGCTCAGTTCTAGGTAAAGGGCCTGCTAATTTCACTCAAAATCCCTCTGGTTCTGCTGGAAAAAGGTATAATAAAAAATTATGTACCTATTGTAACATGAATGGGCACACAGAAAGTGTTTGCTTCAGGAAACATGGGTTTCCAAATTCAAACAATAGAAAGACAGGTAATGTGAACAACTGCACAGCCTCAGAGAATGGTGATAATGCTGATTGTGATGATGATCCAGAAGAGGAACAGAAGGAATCTCAGCAAGGATTCAGTGGAGTTTTTACTCCAGAACAGCATAAGGCAATCATGGCTCTAATCCAGAATTCAGGCTCACTCAATCTGCCTACCACCAACCAAATTACCACAAATAATAACCAAAACACAAACCATAACAATAAAAATAACTCATCAGGTACAAACTACATTCTGTCATGCACTAATGAAAATAGGGTATTTCAATGGATTCTTGACACTGGTGCCACAGATCATGTGTGCTTCTCTCTGTCAGAAAACCACAGCTACAAAAAAATCAAACCAATTACGGTGAGATTACCTAATGGCAGTAATGTAGTTACTCAAATATCTGGAACAGTCATTTTTAGTTCATTACTATATCTGACTGATGTTCTTTTTATCCCTGAATTTTCTTTCAATCTCATTTCTATTTCTAAATTGACTCACTCCTTACAATGCAAACTCACTTTTCTTGATAGAACTTGTCAAATACAGGAACTCTCTACTATGAGGATGATTGGTGAAGCTGAATTGAGGAGTGGTCTATATGCATTGAAGTCTTCAAGTACCTCTCACACCTCAAAAGCCCAACCTCAACACCTCATTTCCAACTTTACATCCCATGACAACAACCTTTGGCATTTTCGTTTAGGGCACCCTTCGTATGTTAAATTGCAATCCTTAAATGATGTTTTCCTTTTATTAAATGTTCTAGAATCAAGGATCCCTGTGAGATCGGTCACTTTGCAAAGCATAGGAAATTACCTTTCCCTGATTCTGTAACAAATTCTGTAAAGTGTTTTGATCTAATACACACTGATATTTGGGGTCCAATTTCAATTCCTTCCAAATTTGGACATAGATATTTTTTAACTATTGTGGATGATAAGAGTAGGTACACTTGGCTGTTCCTCATGAAACTCAAATCAGAAGCTTCTACTCTTATTAAGAATTTTGTTCAGTTAGTTGAAACACAATTTGATTCTAAGATTAAGTTTATTAGGAGTGATAATGGAATGGAATTCAGGATGCCTGAATTCTATACTTCAAAGGGAATAGAACATCAAACAAGTTGGGTTGAGACTCCACAAAATATGGAGTTGTGGAGAGAAAGCACCAACACATCCTAGGAATAGCTAGAGCTGTGTTGTTTCAATCCTCTCTTCCAAAATGTTTCTGTAATTTTGCTGTGAAACATACTGTGTTCCCCATCAATAGGTTGCCAAGTGTGCATTTAGAAAAAAAAAATCTCCTTATCAAATCCTTTTTCTCAAGACCCTTACATTCTGAACCTAAAGGTTTTTGGTTGTCTTTGCTATGCTTCCACTCTCTCTGGACACAGAAAAAAGTTGGACAGGAGAGCAAGGAAGTGTGTTTTTCTAGGATACAAGCAGGGTGTAAAGGGTTATATCCTATATGACCTAGGAGAACCATGAAATTTTTATCTCAAGAAATGTCCATTTTTATGAACATATGTATCCTTTTAAGTCTTCACAGGACACAAGTGTTTTGCCAACTTCAATTTCAACTAGCACTGACAATTTTTTGGACTTCACTAGCCCTGAACCAGACAACCAACAGAACCACATAGAACCTATACCACCTGACACAGAAAATTCCAACCCAACAGAACCTCATACTGATGATGAGGAATCTGACAGTAACACTTGCAATCCAATTGAACCTGATAGAAATAACCATCATCAAAGTTACTCTGACCAACAAGAACCTGACAGTGATGAAGAACCTGAGCCCAACCAAGAAATGCAAGCACCACTTAGACAATCCAATAGGCTCAGAGGACCACCCACCTACTTGAAGGACTTTCACTGCTCATTGACAACTTCCAATTCAATGCATCAAGCAGACTCAAGTAAAGTCTGGTATCCTATCTCTCAATTTCTGGCATATGACAAACTCTCACCCTCACATAAAACCTATAGCCTTGCCATATCAACTGCAACAGAGCCAGTAAATTATGCAGATGCAGTGAGCTATGAATGCTGGAGAAGAGCTATGAATGCTGAATTGTTGGCTCTTGAGAAAAATGACACATGGATTCTTACTGAACTTCCAACAGATAAGAAATGCATAGGCTGCAAATGGGTATACAAAATCAAGCACAAGGTAGATGGTAGTGTTGAGAGAAATAAAGCTAGAGTTGTGGCAAAGGGATATACACAGACAAAGGGTCTGGATTATTCTGAAACCTTCAGTCCAATGGTGAAAATGACAACAATTAGAGTACTTACAGTAACAGCAGCTAGAAATTGGCGCATACATCAACTAGATGTAAACACTTTTACTGCATTCCTGCATGGAGATTTGATTGAAGAGGTTTACATGATGCCACCACCAGGACTCAAATTACCCAAACCCAATCTGGTATGCAAGCAACAGAAATCCCTATATGGTTTGAAACAGACAAGCAGACAATGACATACTAAATTAACTACTGTCTTAATAGACTATGGTTATCAGAAATCAAAGGCTGACTACTCATTGTTTGTGAAAAGCTCAGGAGAATCTTTCACAGCAGTATTGATTTATGTTGATGACTTGGTGTTGACAGGGAATGATTTGACAGAAATCAACATGCTAAAGAAGATACTAGATGACAAATTCAGCATAAAGGACTTGGGGAATCTGAAATTCTTTCTTGGTTTTGAGGTTGCAAGATCCACTAGAGGTCTTCACATTTGCCAAAGAAAATATGCCCTTGACCTTCTGGAAGATTCAGGTCTCCTAGCCTCTAAGCCACAATCTACTCCTATGGACAGCAGTATCAAGTTAAAACAGGATCAAGATTCAACTTATCCTGATATCACATCCTACAGAAGGCTCATAGGAAGATTGCTCTACCTCACTCACACAAGGCCTGACATATGTCATGTTGTCAATCTCCTCAGTCAGTACTTGTGTGCTCCCTCATATGCCAATTTCAATGCAGCTCAAAGGATCTTAAAATTCATCAAAAGTGATCCTGGTCTTGGCCTATTCTTCCCAACAGACTCAAGCTTAGAATTGAGAGGATTTACTGATTCTGACTGGGCTACTTGTCCAGATACAAGGAGGTCTACAAGTGGTTTTTGTTTTTTCCTAGGATCAGCTCTGATTTCATGGAAAAGCAAGAACAAAAGACAATCTCTAGGTCATCATCAGAGGCAGAATATCGAGCCCTCGCCCTTGGTGGTTGTGAAGCTCAATGGCTACTCTATCTCCTCAATGATCTCAAACTTCATACACCTAGACTTGTTGTTCTATACTGTGACAATCATACAACAATCCATATCGCCCAAAATCCTGTTTTTCATGAGAGAACAAAACACAGAGCTAGATTGTCACAACATTCGTGAGAGAGTTGAAGATGGAATTGTGCATCTCATGCCTATATCTTCTAAAGATCAGCTGGCAGACATCTTCACTAAAGCTTTGCCTCCTAAACAGTTCCGGTCTATGCATTCCAAGCTGAGCTTGTGTTCCATCCACAGTCTAGCTTGAGGGGGGGGGTGTTAAATTTGTTATTTCCTGTTGCCCAAGTAATGACTAGGCTGAATAGGATAGAGAGGGATTTGCTGTACTAGCTGTACCAGCTGTAGGACAGTTAGCATATTCCCTCTGCAGAGTTAGTTATTGATTCTTTTTGCCTTTTTAGGGAATAATCCTGTGTGGCTTCCTTTCACCACAGCAGGGTCATGTACTTGTATATATTAGGGTGACGTTCCCTTTGTATAGCATTCAGTGAGCAATCTATGAAGTCTCACATTTTATTACTCGATTCTCTCCCTCTGTCCTTTTTTCTTTTTCTGCTTTTTCTGTCAATTAAGGTCACAATGGCCAATTGCACAGTACCTTCTTCTCTGATTTATAAGAGATTGCCTTGTACTTGTCTTTTAGGTGCCGGCCTCACTGGACCGACGTCCACTTTGGTGCATGCTGCACTTGGGAATGGGGTCTAGCCAAACCCCGTTTTTCGGTAAAATTTTTTTAATAGTAATTTGAATTCACTGACACACTCCATTGTAAAAGGAAAGGACGTCCTTTCATGCCTTTTCACTGTGATTTATCATTGACACACACCAATATTTTTAATTTTTTTAATAAGTTTTTTTAAAAATAAATTACCCCCTACGTCCCATGATTGACGTAGGGGTTGGTTTGGTTTTTATTTTATTTTTTTTATAAATAAATTACCCGCTACGTCCTATGATTGACGTAAGGGTTGGTTTGGTTTTTTTTTTAATTTTTAAATAAATTACCCCCTACGTCCCATGATTGACGTAGGGGTTGGTTTGGTTTTTATTTTATTTTTTTAAAATAAATTACCCCCTATGTCCCATGATTGACATAGGGGTTGGTTTGGTTTTTTTTTTAAAAAATAAATTACCCCCTACGTCCCATGATTGACGTAGGGGTTGGTTTGTTTTTTTTTAAATAAATTATCATCCTAATAATTTACAAAAAGTAGTCGTTATATAATAATATAGAACATTTTAAATTATAGTTATGATTTTGGTGAAAAAAGTCTAGTTAGTTGATGATGATTTTAATTTATTGTAAAATACTAAGAGTATGAGAGATATTTTTGATGGTAGTTTTTTTTCGTTACAACTGAAGATAAAGAAAACAAACAGAAAGAACAAAAAGATTAAGGCCTCAAACCGTGACCCCCATCTTGTCTGCTAGCGAGAGAGGAGAAATTCCAGGAGGAGGAGCGGTCCAAATTTTTAGCTTATGGTAATTAGTTGCACTATGCTTCTCATAAATTCTACTTTTATCTTATTTTTTATTTTTAAATCATTATACATTAATTAAAAAACACGTCCTAAAACTAATATAAATCTATATATATATATATACTTAATAACATTACAATATGTTATTACTTCAATCATGGGACGTACATCATGGGACAAGGCATGATGACAGTCAAACTCAAAATTGTCACTATAGCACTGTACGTCGTTGATGGGGCGTGGAACATATTCCTGCACTTGAGAACCCACATGTTTCGTTGGAGTGCTTTATTTTTCTATAGAAAAATTGGAAGCACAATTATTTAATTATTTTTATGGCTTTGATTTCATATCACATGGGATGAAGAAATGACCTCACTCCTTTGAGCTTCATCTTCCAGCTGTGAGTGCTGGGCAAAAATTTGTTCTTACTCTCTACTAGGAAAAATTAGAAAGAAAAAAAACCAATACGAAGGGGCCTACGACTTTTTTTAAATTATGTTTAATGTTTTATTAAGAAAATGTTATGCGAATTTATATATATATATATATATATTAAAAAAAATATTTAAATTTTATTAAGATCTGAAACGAAATGGCTATGGTGACTGGAGGTTGACCAGAAAATATGAAGTATAGTGGGTGACGAGCGTAAATGGAGTTCAGAATACAGTGGCTCCAATGGTTGGAAGATGCCCGAGGGGATGTGGCGGAGTGGTATAGTAGTGGGTTCCACTGTCAAGAGTTCTTTTTTTTTAATGATCATATTACCGAAACTACGGGTAATCCATAAAGCAATTTTTCAACATTTTTTAGCACAGTTATAATTGCAAAGGAAATGCATGCTGCACCTCATGACTTTGGTGCATTGAAGCCTTGGCTCGTCTTTTATTGCGGGCATCCATTTTCTTCTCTAACTATTAGCAGCACTTACGGAGATGTGTTCTTCACCAAAGAAAAGTGCAATTTGTCTTCAAGATGCTAGAAAAATTGCTTCTTTCTCCATGTCTACTACCCCTACAACGATATAACTTAAAACACAATTCTTAGAAGAAAAAGAAATTAATAAACATTGAAGACCTTCAACATTCCATCCTTCCTTATTAATTAGGGGATTCAAATGACAGTAAATCAAGTCTAAAATACCCTTAATACCCACATTGGACTGCTTCTGAGATACGTATGGCAAAAAACAAAGGAAAAGAATCGGAAGATAGTGAAAGAGCAT
The DNA here is from genome assembly GCA_037953625.1 of Crotalaria pallida. NCBI lineage: Eukaryota > Viridiplantae > Streptophyta > Magnoliopsida > Fabales > Fabaceae > Crotalaria > Crotalaria pallida. The sequence continues at coordinate 22,081,559 of CM075653.1, forward strand.
AAATATAATTCTGAATTTCTGATCAGAAAAAAAAAAAAAAAAAAAAAAACACTAATCTAGTTTCAAAACCAAAACTTGCCGATACATAGAATACAATTATCCACCCAGCAAAAGCTAAGCTGTGTACATACTGGTTCTTAAAGAACCTTTTTATTCAAATTGAAGGAAGATCAGTTGTTCTTCTCAATGACACGCTTGGCACCCTCCAAAGTATTCTTCAGCAACATTGTGACTGTCATTGGACCCACACCGCCAGGAACAGGAGTAATCCAACCAGCAACTTTAGATGCTTCCTCAAAATCTACATCTCCAACAAGCCTGTAACCTGACTTCCTTGTTGGGTCATCAACAGCATTGGTTCCAACATCTATAACTGCAGCTCCAGGTTTGATCCAACTGCCCTTGATCTAAAAGAGAAAACAAATTTCACTACGCATAAAATGAACTCTGAACCAGGAAGAAGAGTGAAATTTACTAAAGCTTACTTGATGATATACATGTGTTTTTTTTTCTTTTCGTGTGCAAACAGACATGCTTATACCATTGTCATGAAAGGAAGAACTTAAGTTTAAGAAATGCTATTAAACAGTCATAGTTAAATTTGAATGAAAGCTATTGTACATCTAACAGATGTGCATGTGTATCAAGGATGGGAGGTTGTATGGAAGAAACTTTTAAGTAAGATAATTCTTAATCCATCCCATATATGCCTTATGCTATCCATGCCTTTTTACAGTAAGAAACATCCCAATCCCAAATGCTAAATTTGAAGAAAAGAACTGTGCAGGCACTCAGAATAAAGATGCAGATAAAGTAAAATATGCTTTAATAGTTACCATTGCCGGCTGCCCTGCTGCTGCAATAACAATATCTGCTTCACGTATGATACTTTCTGGTTGACTTGTGCGAGAATGGACAATGGTAACTGTGGCATCAGCTTTCAAAAGCAGCAAAGAAGCCGGTAATCCAACGATGTTACTTCTACCAACCACAACTGCATTTTTTCCCCTTATACTTACACCACTTCGTGATAAAAGTTCAAGACATGCCTGCATGGTAGCAAATGTAAATATGTGACTTATGATTTTGAGAAAGGATTTCAAAAGTTTATTCGAATACATTCTTGATCAGCTAGAGTTGAAGTGATAAAAACTAGAGAAGTATAAGCTATTGGCTTCAGACAGGTTTAGTTCATCACTAAGGATTTAGTAACAATTAGAGAGTCCCTTTAAATTAGGAACGATGAAAGATATTTCCAATGCAATTTTGATGATTTTAAAATAATGCTGCTTTCTTCTGTGCAGCTTTTTCCTCAAGTCATATATTTGATCATGTTCAAATATTTTTGATAGATATCACTCTTAAAATGAGATCAACACCTCTCCAAAATAACATCGGTTAAACACAAACACCAATGTCTCAGCTGAAGCTACCTCATAAGTAAAAATTATGCTTTGGCAGCTTTGCAACTAAAAACAAATTTGTAAATTGCCAACATCAATAAATCTCGGTCGATAGAAGGGGCATCTTGATTAAAACAATGCACCAATGACAGATTAGTTTTCTTAACAAATTGACGATTTATTGCTTTTTACTTTCCCTTCTAATTCAAGTGGTCCAAACTCCAAGATTGCCTTTCTCAGTCCTTCTTACAGTTTATTGATTATTTACCTTGGGAGTGCAGGGAAGGAATAGAGGATCTCTGCCTTTCATTGCAAGCTTGCCAATGTTCAAAGGATGGAAGCCATCTACATCCTTTTCAAGGCTGATTTCAGTCAGAATTTTCTCCTCATTTATATGTTTTGGCAATGGAAGTTGAACCAAAATACCTATGATACAACAAACCAATCCTTTTAAAAAAAATTATACAAAAGAAAATGCAAGAAAAAGTACATCATTAATAGTCTAAAACTGTATAGACATTATGCAATCAGGAGTAAGACTCCTCTAAAGTGAGCTTGTATCTAAATTAAGAAAGTAAAAGTATATTACCATTAATTTGATAAAGTAAATCATTTGACTAAACTCACTAAATGATCTTAAAACAACTACAAACCAATCCTTTTAAAAAAAATTATACAAAATCTTCAATCATCTTTAACTGTATAGACATTATGCATAAAATCCTAAATAAATTAACCAACTTTTTGAATGAACGTGAACTATTTAAAGGTTCTTATGAATAAAACCCTAAATAAATAAATAAATAAACTGACCAACCATGCACATCAGGATTAACATTCAACTGGTGAACTTCCTTAATCAAATCAGCTTCAGAAACTTGTTCAGGAAGGTCAATATCAAACGATTTGATCCCTAATTCAGCGCAGGCCTTTCTCTTCATTCCAACGTAGCTTTGAGAGTCCTTTCTGTTCCCAACTATAACAACTGCAAGTCCGGGAACTTTTCCGTATTTCTCTGACAGGGCACGCACTTCCGTCGCTATTTCACTTCTTATGCTTTGCGCCACAGCTTTCCCGTCTATCACCGTCGCCATTTTGATCGATTGGATGAGATTGTGAAGGAGAAGACGAAGAGCGAGTGAGAGGTGCGGTCGCGGAACTGGATTGTGTAACATAGCACCTTCATTGTCCCTCTAACTTTACCAGAGTCTGAGCCGTTGGATCACTTCAATTGCTAACATTGGGACACGTGGCAATTTGCTTTTATTTTTAAAATGACTAAATTATCAGTTTGTAAGGAGCTTTCATTTTGGTCCCTGACTTTTCAATAATTCCTCTTTAGTTTCTCACTTTGAAAAAACCACTCACATTAGTCCCTGACAACCTTGTCCGTTCATAGATGTTAACGTCTTACATATGTGGTCGTTAAATAACCTATAAGACGTTTGGTTGTTGTGTTGCTGTCACAGATTCAGCTACTGTATTTTCTGCGGATGTCACAACTTTAAAAGTTGTCTTATATGTAGTTGTCTTAGCTTCTGCAACTGCTTTAGCTGTCTTTTTAACGGTCTTAGCCCTCTTTTTCCTCTAATTTCTGTGTTTTTGAATTCAGCATCATGTATAAGACGTTAACGACCACTTGTGTATAAGTTATTTAATGATCACATATGTAAAACGTTAACATCAATGAGCAGAGAAAGTTGTCAGGGACTAATGTGAGTTGCTTTTTTCAAAGTGAAGGATTAAAGAAGAATTATTGTAAAACTAGGAACTAAATTAAAAGCTTCTTACAAAGTGAGAGACTAATGTAAGAGTTTAATTGTAAAAAAATATACCGTAACACACAAAACACATAGGAGTACCACCTTGGTTCGGCTCCTTTATAATAATAACTCCCTCCAATCCATCTTTTCATTCATGACCGTTCCGCTTATTTATTTATTTATTTTTTTGTTTTACGAGGGACTAGAACCCATAACTTGAGGGAGGGGGAAATCCTAAGTGTCCTTACAGCCACCAACTGGGCTGTCTTATGCGGACATGACCGTTCCGTTTATAAATAAAATATTATCCTAGTCTCAAAAACAAGGAAAAAAAATTTATTAGTGATTTCAAATATAAAAGAAAATTAATTAATTTTTTATTCTCAATACAATTATTTCTAAAATATTTCTATAAAGTGATTGTATAATTTAATATTTTGTTTCATAATCAATATAAGTTTAATAAAGTAGTTTTTTTTTATAAATTTCAGAAAATTAAATGCATTCAGCTATCTTCCTTACTAAGTGTAAAGTTGGTTTTTTTTACTTATATTTTGAGACCGAAGAGTATACGTAATTATTTTATTTTTTCAACTACACTTTTATTCAAAATTATCTCTTTTTCACCTTCATACTTTTCTTATTTCCTCCCCTCTCTCCTTGATGATTAACGATTATAAACGGGTATTTTAGTTAAATTATTCCCAATTCTTATGTCATTTGATCATTTTTTAAAATTTGTGCATCTTACATACAATCAAGATTTTTGAATCAGAGAGTATCACATTAGCAAAAATTGATTTATTCCTAACTAACTATTATTCTACAAAACAAGGCAACATTAATTATTATTTTTAAAATTTTATCTTTATATAAATGAAGAAAAATGATCATGCTACATAAAGATAATAGGTAAAAATGGTGAAACAAGCATTACTTTATTATAAAAAAAGACATATTAAATATGTGGCTTAATTATGTCAAGGGTTCTTGTAGTTTGACCCTATTTTGTGAGATACCCCTGTCATTTTTTTCAATGAATATATCCCTGTACTTTGCTCCGGTGAGGTTTTTGGCCTGAAGCCCTTTTCCGACCAGTTCTATGCTGACTTGGACCACTGGAGTCCTCGTCAGCACAGTTGCATGTCAGTCACGTGGTACACTGTTGTCCACATGGCACTGACTTAATTTTTTTAAAGTTAAAAAATAAAAAAAATAAAAACCCTAATCCCTTTAACCTTTATTCCCTCCCATTTTAAGTCCCTCTAGTTTTCCCTCATGACCCTCATATTCTCTGTCCCGTTTCACTTTTCTCTCTCATTTCACTCACTACTGACTATCACAGTGAATCACTACTCTCACTTCGTCCTCAGTCTCTATGTGTCGCGTGTGAATATAACATTTCTTTTGTGCGGTGTGGAAGCGATGTGTGTGAGCACGCGAAGCTGTGGCGATTGTTGTTGTCGTCGGTGGTGGGTCCTTAAAGGTACGACTTTCTTCTTCTTTATTCTCTTTCCCTTTCTTTGGTGTTAGTCATATCCTTTCTTTATTCGTGGGGGACCATTAAATGAAGCTTTTTTTTAATATGGGTTGGGACCATCATGTGTGGGCACATGCATGTTTAATAAACTCTGTTCACATTCGAAATCGACATTAGGTTTTAGGTTATGTTACTTGGATTTGGGGGTTTAGGGTTTCGAAAACCGATTTGGGGATTTAGGGTTCTGGGTTTCAAAAATCGATTTGGGATTTAGGGTTTCTGGATTTGAAATTGGGGGTTTATGCTTTCGAAAACCAATTTGGGGATTTAGGTTCTGGGTTTCAAAATTCGAATTGGGATTTAGGGTTTTTGGATATGAAATTGGGGGTTTATGCTTTCGAAAACCGATTTGGGGATTTAGGGTTCTAGGTTTAAAAATTCGATTTGGGATTTAGGGATTTCTGGATTTGAAATTGGGGCTTAAGGGTTTCAGATTTTATGTTCTATTTGCTGTTTTAGGGAATGAATTTTGGTATCTAGGGTTTTTTGAAAGGGTATTTGTTGTTTTGTGTTCTATTTGTTGTTTTAGGGTATTTTTGGTTCCTTTACTTTATAAAATGAACTTTTATATTCACACAACAAACTTTGTTATGCAGGAATGGAATTATTTTTTACTGTTGTATATCATCATGGAGGAACCCTTGTTCATGGTCCTTCTTTCAAGTATGAAGGCGGCGAAATACATGCAGTCAAAGGACTCGAGCCTGCTAAATGGTCCTATTTTGATGCATTATCCATTCTTAAAGACTTGGGCTATTGATTGTAGTCTAATATATGATATTTTTCAATGGATTTTATACCCTTTTAACTTAGTTTTTGTTTGATTTCCTTTGCATATTAGTAAATTTTAGGTTGTTTTTAGGTTTAGTGTTAATACCATTACTTTGGGTATTTATATATGATTTCAGGTGAGTTTTGATGATTAAAGGAGAAAAGAAGAAAATAAAATAAAAAAGATAGAAGATTAGAGATAGAAGATAGAAGATTAGAGATAGAAGATTAAATTTGAAGACTCCTTTCTAGTTTAGGATCTATCTTTATCTCAATTAGATAGAATAGATAAAATACTAATTTCCTGTTGGAGATAAGAAATTTAATCTTGTAATTTATTATTTATATATCTCCAATCCTTAGGATTAGTAACATATATAGAGAGCTAGAGATCATAGCACATCCTTCTTAGAGAGAGAACCATTACTCCTTCTTCTTATTCATCAATTCTCATGTATTCCTTTAGTATTACAGACTCTATGAGCAGCTAATTTTCCCATTGGGATTGAACACACCATCAAAATCATGTGTATTCGATCATGTAATCGTATTCTTATTCATCTATTTAATTATTGGTATTTATATTCTACTCTTAATGTCTGCAATTATTTGATCAATATTTGCTTAATCTAGGTTTTTGGCTTTGACTGGAAAGTAGAGTTTTAAACTTGACTTGAATAGAAATACTTGGTTTATTGTTATGCTAGGAATAGATAATAACTGATCAATTGCTTTTGATGCTTGGTTTTAATGCTGGGTATTCTTTTGAATGTGCAAGGAATTGAAATTCAAGGGAATTATCTTAAAATTTTATATGCAAGGAATTGATATAATTGAATTTAGTGCATTGCATCAATAATTGTTTAGTGAATAAAAGTACTTATCACTAAATTACCAACAAGTGTGATCGGTAAGGTTCAATCCTCGTTTTCCCCATAAATTCAATCACTGTTTTATTGTTTTTATTTAACTCAAGTTATTTTCATTGTTTTTATTTATTTCAAGTTATTTCCATTAATTTCGTAATTATCTTAATTCACAAATTAGTTTAGAATTACTTACTTTTTACACACGCTTAATTAAATTGATTATTAGAGAATTAATAGAACCACCAATTTCGTGTGGATCGATACTCACTTCTACTATATACAAGTTGTGTTCTGGTGTTTAATCGGAAAACACAACAACTATGGTGTTGGATGTAGCATGTGGTGGTTTCCCACTGGTGGGACACATGGTCCAATTAGAGAAATCAAAGAAGACAAGGATGCACTAGAGGTGGCTTCTTATGCTTTGAAGAACATGACAGAGGTTGACATCTATATTGAACACAATATGGTTTCAGTGCCTCATGAAGTTTTCCTTATCAGTTCTGTTGAAGATATAATGAGCAAGTTAAGTCAACCAAACACTGATGATGTTGAAATTATTTATGTTGAAGACCCTGTGGCTGAGAGGGTTGAAGTCCATGTTGACCCTGTGGATGAGATTGTCGAAGACCATGTTGACCCTATGGCTGAGGCTGACAGTGTTGAAGACCTTGTGGCCAGTGAATATCTTGTGGCTGACCATGATGACCTTGTGACTAAGAGTGTTGAAGACCATGTGGCTGAGTGTGTGGTTGACCATGTGCATGACACTGAGTGTGTGGGTGACCCTGAGACTAACATTGTTATGGAGGGCACCGTCCAGAGAGAAGATGCTGGCCCTATTCCTCACCCTTCTGGTAGAAGTGAAGACACCACTTTTGGAAGTGATGACAGTGAGGATAGTGAGTACGATGTCCTCAAGGATTCACATGAGTCTGATAGTGTTGAGGACACTGATGTGACTACAAATGTTGATGTTGAGGGAGGACTGATAGTGACAATGACAATGTGAGAAGTGTCTTCTTTGATGACAGTGAAGAGGAAAGAGACTTAGACCTTGATGATGGCTTTGATTGTGACCTAATACCCGAAGGTGTGCATATAACTTATGTTGATGCTCCTGCAAGTCAAGTCACACCACCAATTCAAGTGAGGAAGAAAAGGAGTGCTGCTAGTGTTAGTGGCAGTTTTACAAGAAGACAGTCTGCTAGACTTAGAAGACTGAGGGAGTCAGCAAATGATGACACCAATGGTGGCAGTGCATTTAATGAGGATCAATTTAAAGAAGGGTATGTCAGTGAAGAGCTTCATAGTGATGTGATGGATTTTGAGGATGATGATGGGGTTGGTCAAAGAAGAAGAAGAATTCCTCTATTCAAGGAGGGAGATATGAAGAAGGAATTTAAGTGGTGTTTGGGGATGGAATTTACCTCCATCAAACAGTTCAAGAAAGCCATGTTGGAACACTCTGTTCTAAATGGCAGAGAGGTGAGGTTTGAGAAGAATTGTAGATCAAGGGCTAGAGCTGTTTGTATGAGGAAATGTGGGTTTGTTGCATTAGTGAGCAAAGTTGGACATTCAGGGACTTTTAGGATGAAGACTCTGCAACCTAAAACAGATGTGGGAGGGTGTTTGATAACAGAAATGTCAATTTTGAGTGGGTGTCCAAGGTTGTGGTTGATAGGTTAAGGTCAAACAACAATTACAAGATGAAAAAGATTATGAATGATATAAGGAGGGAGTATTCCACTGGGATCACAGCTTGGTCAGTTTTCAGAGCAAGGAAGATTGCAAAGGGTATTATGGAAGGGGATGCAATTAGACAGTGCTCCCTTCTATGGAGCTATGCTGCTGAACTTAGGAGGGTAAATCCAGGGAACACATGTAAGATGGGGCTAGTTAGGCCTGACCCTAATTTGCTCCCTAGATTTGGGAATTGGTATATGTGTCTTGATGAGGTTAAAAAGGGTTTCATTTCTGGTTGTAGGCCATTTATTGGTGTTGATGGGTGTCATTAAAGACACAATATGGTGGCATATTATTGATAGCAGTAGGTAAAGACCCAAATGATTGGTATTTCCCATTAACAGTTGGTGTTGTTGAATCAAAGTCCAGGGGTAGTTGGAAGTGGTTCTTGGAGTTGCTTCTTGAGGATATTGGTGATGTGAGAAGCAATGGTTGGGTTTTTATTTCTGATAAACAAAAGGTAGCTATTCTGTTGTTCAATTTTTGTTTTATTATTGTGCTTTATGATGCTGTTTTATGATGTTGTATTCTGTTTATTATGTTTTTCTATTTTGTTTATTATGTGGTTCTATGGTTGGGTTTTTATGCTGTTCTAAATTGTGTATTATGGTGCTGTATTTGGTTAAAACAGGGTTTGGTTGAAACGTTTGGTGAGCTCCTGGATGGTGTGGAGCATAGATTCTGTCTTAGGCATTTGTACAACAACGTGAAGAGGTATGAAGGAGCTGGAGGTGCTGATGTGAGAAGCTTGGTAATGGCAGCAACAAAGGCAATAAATGAAACCCGATGGCGTGCACACATGTATGAGCTTAGGGAGGTAAATTCCCAAGCTTATGAATTTCTTATGGTTGAGCCCAGAACTACTTGGTGTAAGCATGCCTTTAGCACTTATCCAAAATGTGATGTGTTAATGAATAATATAAGTGAAATATTCAATAGTACAATTCTTATAGCTAGGGACAAGCCCATCCTAACCATGTTAGAATGGATTAGGACATATATAATGGGGAGGAATGCCAAGCTTAGGGAAAAGTTGACTATGTTTGTAGGAGATGTAATGTCTAAGCCTAGAAAGGGATTGGATAGAGAGATGGAATTTAGTGGCAATTGGATTCCAAGGTGGGCTGGACTGAACCTCACATTTGAGGTGCATCATATGATCCGCTCTAATGAGAGTTATATGGTGGATTTAAATGCGCGTACTTATGCCTGTGGGTTTTTCCAATTGGTGGGGATTCCTTGTAGACATGTCGTGGCTGCCATTTGTTTGAAGAGGGATAATCCTGATGAGTGATGATTATATTCACTCTTATTATAAAAAGGAAACATATGAGTTAACATATAATCCTGATGCTGGGAATGTCCTCCAAGTTGTTGAAACTGAACCTCCAGCAAAGGTATTGCTCTTATACAATATAGTACTGTTACTTTGGCCTTTTTGTATATAATTATATCATAAATATCAAATATATGTGCAGAGGAGAAAGGGCAAGAAAAAAGCCATTGCAAGTTCAGAGAATGTTGTAAGCTCTCAACCTATCACTAGGAGCAAAGTTCGTAAAGAAATTACAAGAGGAGTTACAATGTCACAACATGTGACAAGAAGCAAGGTATGATGAGCTAGTGGGTGTATTCACTTTGGACTACGCATTTGAGTGTTACTGTCTCTGTTTTTTTAAAAAAATTTCCCTATTCCAATAGAGATGGTTACTGTACAAAGGGTTATCATCAAGACATCTAGCTCCTGATGAAGAATATTGCAAATGCAACTATTGGCCAATTGGTCTCGATTATATGTCCATGATGGAGACATGGAAGAAATAGGCAAAGAAGAAAGGCTTAAATATTAGAGGTGAAGACAACAACAAAGTTGGGGTGGGGTGGGGTGGGGTGGGGGGGAGAAAGGAGGAAAGAAGTAATCAAATGAAAGGAAGATATAATAGTGGTATTAGTATTTTTTGATGTAATTATGCTTTTAATTCCCCTATTTTTTATGGAATTGTGTAATTAAGGAGCAAATGTAATTATATGTTCTACTTTTGGTTATGCAGATGTTTTGTGAAAAGTACTTGATTATGGGGATAGTTGGAAATAGTAATTTTTTTTTGTTTGGTTTGAATCGGGGGGTTATTGCCTGCGTGCTTAATATGGGCTATATGCCCTGTTTCTTTTTTGGACAAGTACAGAATGGTTTGGACATGTAGTGCTTATGTACACAACAATATCAATATTATCATCATCAATATATATGCCCTGTTATGATCTCTTTTAGTTGTGGTTTCTGTATTTTTTTTGTTTTTCTATTTTGGTTAATGTTATGAATCATAACAAAACATGTTACAAAGTTGTGGTTTCTGTTTTTTTGATTTCTCTATTTTGGTTGATGTTATGAATCATAACAAAAGAGGGTACAAAGTTGTGGTTTCTGGTGTATTTCTTTTTCTTTTTGGTTGATGTTATCAATCATAACAGTGTACAAAAATAAAGGAAAATAACACATTGACCAAAGTTCATATTTCATTCAATCAGTGAAACCAATTCATTACATTTCAAGTACTTTTCATTACACAACACCTATTTTTTCTTCTTTCTTTTCTGCATTTACTTAACTAATTACAATAACAATTACATTTCATGGTGCAAAACATAGCCACACTCAAAGACATGAAAAAGGCTATCATCCAAAATTGAGACTTCTTTCTTTCAAATGTTAATTTCTGTTTCAGCTTCATAAGTTTCTTCTTCATTTCATCATCTTTCATAACATGAGCAGGAGCATGAGCATATACACCAACATCTTCAATGACTTGGGGTTCACCATCTTTATCATCTCGAGTTGCATAACCTTTTTCCTTCATTTTTTCAACAACTCATCTTCCCAACCAAAGAAATTACACGTTCTCTTTTTATCCTATCAAGTGAACAACAAGATCATTTAAAGAAAAAAAAGCATCACTAATTAGCCACCGAATATGAACATAATGAAAGAAATTTAGGGCACAAATTTTAACTAGGGCAAATTGGGATTACTCGCCATAGAGGACAACTCAGGAATCGCCTACCAAGGTTGTTTTCGATGTATGAAGTTTTCAGCACTAACTTCCCGCACCGACAAGCCGACTCTTCTATGCTCACAAGTCCAGCTACCCTAAACGATGACCTCGAAGACGCTTCAAATCTGGAGCTAGAGGACTTCATGGCGGAAGAGTGAGAAGAAGAAGAAATAGCTTACACGACGGAGGGAGAGAACAACACCGTGGACAACGAGGGAAATAGAAGGAGAATAGAAGGAGAGAGAGAGACAACATCGTGGACAACCCTCATTTTTTTCCTAGGCATAGTAAAATTAAATTAAATTTATGTTTACAAAACAAAATTACAATGCTAAGACAAACGAGTAAATTTGGCCTATGAAGTACTTCTTTTTTTTAAGAAAGGAACATAATCCTATTAAATAAAAATTTCATTGAAACCTGAAAAAATTTTAAATTATTATTTATTTAGTGAGATATTATTGACACTCGCTTCATTACTACTCGCACTCGGTTTTTATAAATTTTAGCACTTACTTACCAATATTCTATTTATATTAATACTTACATTCATATGTCTAATACGCACACCCCTATTTCTATTTGAACCAATAATCCTAAAAATCTAAAATCTAGTACTTAACCAATTTTACTACTTATACCCACCACCTTCAACCTCTCATCATTACTCCAACATATTGTAAGTTCCATGATGAATGTTTTGATAATGACAAAGTGTTTTGAACAAGCTATCATGTGTTGATCAAGTTCAAGTTCAACAAGCAACAACAAACATCAAGTGACGAAGAGAGAACAAGCTCATGAAGACTTAAGTTTGAGTGTAATTGTTTTTGTTTTATCTTTTGCCTCTCAAGCTTCATAGGTTTTCATTTGGGTAGTTTGTTTAGAGGGTAGTGAATCTCATTCATAAGTCATGATTAAATCATAATTTGAGTTTTCACTTAACCTAGAATCAATAGGTGGCTTAAAGGTTTGAAAGGAAAGGTTGATTTTTGAGAAAACAAGTTTTAAACAAGTATCAGACATGTTTAATCGATTAAGGATTAATTTAATCGATTAGTACTCGATTAAGTAAAGATTTAATCGATTAAGTACGGCTGAACTGGTTTTTTAAAATACGTTTTTCACTTCTCAAAATCAGTTTTCAAGTGCTATAACTTTTGGATATTCTATAAAAACTTTTTCCTAACCTTTGTGATCATAACCTATCATTTTGATATTCATTTTACAAGAATCAAGCCACTCTATTCTCTCTCAAATTCAAAGATCAAAGCTTTCTATTTTCATATTCTTTGATCAAGAACCTTTGAATCTCTTGTGTGATTTCTCATAGCTATTGATGGAGATTCATTAGGATTGTTATGTGTATTCATTGAGTTGTAATCTTTGCAATAAGGCAAGCCACTACAACAAACAAGAAGCCTTGGTGTGTCGATTATCATCAAGCAAAGTTCAAGCAATTGAAGAAAGTCTTGGTTGTGAATCAAGCAAAGAAAAGCCTTGGTGTGTGGATTATCATCAAGCAATTGAAGACTTGTTGTGTCGATTATCAACAAGGGGTAGAGGTTAGATTAGAGAGAAGATCAATAGGATTACAAGGCAAGGGTGTCGGTTATCTCTTGTAGGCTAGAAAGAAGGAAGTCTTGTGAGGCAATCACTTGTAATTTGAGAACTCTAATTCCTCATAGTGAAGAATCTCTCTTGGTTGAAGAGGGGACTGGATGTAGCTTTCAAGTGGATGAAAGTGAACCAGGATAAATCGCTGTGTCGTATCTCTAAACCCTTACTCTTTATATTCAAGTCATTTGATTGCGTTCTTGATTGAAAACCTAGAAAGATTGATTTTCATAATTGATTGAATTGAATCTTTATTGTTCAAATTGATAAAGGGAAAAACATTTTCATAACTAGGATAATCAATAAGAATATAGGTGTTAATTGTTTCTGTTGAATCTCTGATCTTAAGTGTTGATTGATTGATTTTCGTATTCGATTGAAAAGTGATTTTTCAGTTTTTGATAGTTTTAATCGATTAAGTGTTCGTTTAATCGATTAAGGACTTTTGAACTTTCAGGTTTAATCGATTAGTACTCGATTAAATTGTAGGTTAATCGATTAAATTTCAGGTTAATCGATTAAGTGCTGTAGAATTTGCAAAAATCATTTGTTTTGATTGTTTCGATTTGTTTCGTTCGAAAATCTTTCAAGGTTTCTTTTACACCTATTCAACCCCCCCTTCTAGGTGTTCCTAGGGTTCCTTTGTCTCTCCAACCACCAATTGCGGTTTCCTCAATTGGTATCAGAGCTCGGTCGAAAGACACGAGCATAAGAGCTTTTTCGTAAAGATCCTTTAAGAAAATCGCAATGGGTTCTACGAATCCCTTTGGTGGTGAAGGTTGTTCAATAAATCGTCCTCCATTTTTTGCCGGAGAAGGCTATGCTTATTGGAAAGTTAGAATGAAAATCTTTATCCAAGCCATAGATAGTGAAATTTGGAAAGTAGTTGAAAAAGGTCCTCATATCCCCTCTAGTTTAGTTGAAGGTGTAGAACAATTGATCCCCGAGGATAAGTGGAAGGATGATGATAGAAAGAAAGTTCAATATGATTATAAAGCAAAGAATATCATTACCTCCGCTTTATCCTATGACGAGTTCTTTAGAGTTTCTCAATGTTCTAGTGCTAAGGAAATGTGGGACACTTTACAAGTGACTCATGAAGGAACTAGTGAGGTTAGGAGAGCTAGATTGAATGCTTTAATGCGTGATTATGAATTGTTTCAAATGCTTCCAAATGAATCTATTAATGATATGCAAAAGCGTTTTACTCATATTATAAATCATTTACTTGCTCTTGGTAAAACGTTTCTTCAAGGTGAACTTTCTAACAAAGTGTTGAGATGTTTAGACAGGAATTGGCAACCAAAAGTAACGGCTATTGTTGAATATAAGAATTTGGATGCTATGGATCTAGCAACACTTTTCGAGAAGCTTCAAGAACATGAAATGGAGCTTGGACGATTAAGTATCAATGAAGAGTCGGATAAAAACAAAGAAAGAAAGGGACTTGCTCTTAAAGTCAATAGATCATACAAAAAGAAAGAGAGTTCCGATGATGATGATAGTCAAGATTCCGATTCGGATGTTGATGAAAAAGACATGAAACTTTTGCTAAGGAAGTTTGACAAGTTTCTAAGGAGAAAAGGAAGGTTGAACAAGGACAAAAATAAAGAGAAGGATTCCCCACACTACAAGACCAAGACATCAAAAGAACGTGTAGTTTTCCATGAATGTGGAAAACCCGGACATCTCAAGTATTCATGCTCTAGGTATCTCAAGAAGAAGGAGAAAGACAAGAAAAATTCTAAATCTAAAAGAGCATACATAGTTTGGGATAGTGATGAAGATAACAAGAAAAGCACATCGAGTAGTTCTTCGGATGATGAAGAAGCCGCTTGTCTCAACTTGATAACTCTAGTAGATGATGAAGAACAAAGTTCAAATGATGAATCAAGTTATCAAAGTGAGGAAAGCGATGTAAGTCATACTAAATCCGAAATTTCTTCTAAATATGAATTGTTATATAATGCTTATGAAGAAATGCATGAACAACTTGAAAAACTAGCTTTGAAAAACATTGAAAGGAAGAAGCTCATTTTGAAACATCAAAAAGAGATTTTAGAACTTCAAAAACAAGTTAATGAGCTTAATCTTGAAAATGAAACTCTTGATCTTATATATGCTAGTTCTTCTTGTGATTGTGCTAGTAGAGTGAATATTGTGGTTGATTGTGAGAATTGCAAGTTGCTTAAAAATGAAAATGCTATTTTGAAAAATAAGCTTGCAAGTTTATCAAATGGTGATATTAGATTGCACACATTGTTAAATTTTCAAAGAGAAAATTCAAACAAGTTTGGTTTGGGTTATACTAATGCTAAGAGTAAATCTCATAGAAATGTTGTTGATTTTTCTAAATTTATTTTTCAAATGCACCAACATGTTTCTATTGTGGTACTCATGGACATACTTCAAATGTGTGTTATGTTAAGATGCATGGTATACCTAAAGGAGATTTTGTTTGGATGAAAAAGGGTGAAAGTCCCTACACTAACAAAAATGGATCCAAAACCATTTGGATACCAAAAAGCAAAGCATGATTGTTTTGTAGGTATGATTGAAGAGCAAAGAGAGCTTACAAGTGTTATTCATATTTGCATCTTCAATTGGTATCAAAAGAAGTCCTACAATATGGTACAAATGTTGTTGATAGATTTGTGAACTTCAAATGGTATCTTCTCAATTGGTATTACTTTTCTAAATGTTAATTAAATCATTTGGTATCATTGAGTAGATTCATAGATGGTTATCATGATATAGTGACATGCTTTGGTTATTATTAAAGAAATATCACAATTGATATCAAATATTTGTTGATATATGTACTTCTTTACAATTGATATCTTCTTTGTTAAGTGATATTATGATCATTTTAATTCTCAATTGGTATCATATTTCATTGTTATATTCTCTTGCCAATTGGTATCACATTTCAAAGTATAGTTCTATTGTATTTGTTCAATTGGTATCAATGTTGTAAAGAAATGATTATTGATTTCTTACCTTGGCTTAGATGTTATATTTCAATTGGTATATATTACTTTTTGATAATGCCAAAGGGGGAGAAATATGATGTTTTGAAATTGATTGGAATGTTTCTCAAAGGTGGAGAAATAATATGTTTTTTAGATGTTTGTTTGGAGAAAGGTTGTTTTTGTTTTTTTATGTAGGTTGAGCAAAGTTGTTGAAGATAGGGGGAGAATCAAGCTTATCTCAATTGGATTCAAATGTCAAAAGCATTTATTGAGGAGGAGCAAGAGTCTCACCAAGTGATCAAATTGTTAAAGCATCAACAACTTCAAAGAACTTTTGGAGAACTTCAAAACATGGTTTGTCATTTTCAAAAAGGGGGAGATTGTAAGTTCCATGATGAATGTTTTGATAATGACAAAGTGTTTTGAACAAGCTATCATGTGTTGATCAAGTTCAAGTTCAACAAGCAACAACAAACATCAAGTGACGAAGAGAGAACAAGCTCATGAAGACTTAAGTTTGAGTGTAATTGTTTTTGTTTTATCTTTTGCCTCTCAAGCTTCATAGGTTTTCATTTGGGTAGTTTGTTTAGAGGGTAGTGAATCTCATTCATAAGTCATGATTAAATCATAATTTGAGTTTTCACTTAACCTAGAATCAATAGGTGGCTTAAAGGTTTGAAAGGAAAGGTTGGTTTTTGAGAAAACAAGTTTTAAACAAGTATCAGACATGTTTAATCGATTAAGGATTAATTTAATCGATTAGTACTCGATTAAGTAAAGATTTAATCGATTAAGTACTGCTGAACTGGTTTTTTAAAATACGTTTTTCACTTCTCAAAATCAGTTTTCAAGTGCTATAACTTTTGGATATTCTATAAAAACTTTTTCCTAACCTTTGTGATCATAACCTATCATTTTGATATTCATTTTACAAGAATCAAGCCACTCTATTCTCTCTCAAATTCAAAGATCAAAGCTTTCTATTTTCATATTCTTTGATCAAGAACCTTTGAATCTCTTGTGTGATTTCTCATAGCTATTGATGGAGATTCATTAGGATTGTTATGTGTATTCATTGAGTTGTAATCTTTGCAATAAGGCAAGCCACTACAACAAACAAGAAGCCTTGGTGTGTCGATTATCATCAAGCAAAGTTCAAGCAATTGAAGAAAGTCTTGGTTGTGAATCAAGCAAAGAGAAGCCTTGGTGTGTGGATTATCATCAAGCAATTGAAGACTTGTTGTGTCGATTATCAACAAGGGGTAGAGGTTAGATTAGAGAGAAGATCAATAGGATTACAAGGCAAGGGTGTCGGTTATCTCTTGTAGGCTAGCAAGAAGGAAGTCTTGTGAGGCAATCACTTGTAATTTGAGAACTCTAATTCCTCATAGTGAAGAATCTCTCTTGGTTGAAGAGGGGACTGGATGTAGCTTTCAAGTGGATGAAAGTGAACCAGGATAAATCGCTGTGTCGTATATCTAAACCCTTACTCTTTATATTCAAGTCATTTGATTGCGTTCTTGATTGAAAACCTAGAAAGATTGATTTTCATAATTGATTGAATTGAATCTTTATTGTTCAAATTGATAAAGGGAAAATCATTTTCATAACTAGGATAATCAATAAGAATATAGGTGTTAATTGTTTCTGTTGAATCTCTGATCTTAAGTGTTGATTGATTGATTTTCGTATTCGATTGAAAAGTGATTTTTCAATTTCTGATAGTTTTAATCGATTAAGTGTTCATTTAATCGATTAAGGACTTTTGAACTTTCAGGTTTAATCGATTAGTACTCGATTAAATTGCAGGTTAATCGATTAAATTTCAGGTAAATCGATTAAGTGCTGTAGAATTTGCAAAAATCATTTGTTTTGATTGTTTCGATTTGTTTCGTTCGAAAATCTTTCAAGGTTTCTTTTACACCTATTCAACCCCCCCCCCCTTTCTAGGTGTTCCTAGGGTTCCTTTGTCTCTCCAACCACCAATTGCGGTTTCCTCACATATACTCCTAATTCACCTAACTTATTTTCATAATTCTTTTTTAATTTCCTTTTCTTTGAAGCCTTATTTTTTGTGGGATATTCTTCAATGCCCCTTTTGAGTTTTTAATTCCATGTTCTCTCTTTTTATTACCATTGATTTACTAACTAAAATATTTTAATGGTTGAAATTGAAACATAAAAAAAGGGTAAAATGACAATTTTATCATTGTTATTTAACTCATGCTAGTTTCATGGCAACTCCAATGACCGTTATCTTCACTCCACTCCACTCGACCACTCATTTTTTGCCACCAATACCTCTATTACTACCCAACCACCCCATCTTACCACCATGAAATCTCAATACATAGTTATTAAAAATAAAAATAAAATCTCAATAAATCCACAACCAAAAACACCTAATCAAACAAGTAAAATTCACAAATCCAACCATTGCGATTCAACCTACAAGTGACCATCGAAAGCAGAATTATTTTTTGAAGAGAACACCATGCTGGAAACCAACAAGCGGGCTAAGCAAATACTAGAGGGGGGGTGAATAGTAATTTGAAGCACTAATACCAAATAATTCGAATGATAATTGAAGAATGGAGCTAAGACTGAATTTTCTGGAATCAGACAATAAATACTCGAGTCTTTTGTGAAATACTCGAGTTTTTCAGTGATGAACAACTCGAGTCTTTCTAAATATACTCGAGTTTTTCTTGACAGATAGCAGTAAAACCAGAAACGAAAATCCAGCAATTTTACTCAAATCAATTCAATACTAAACAGGAACTTATCCAACAGATTAGCAAGCAATCTAAATAAACTTTTAACACCAATATTCCTTGAACTTGCTACCTAATTGTATAAATCCTAATAGATTGAAATGACTTAAGTTGATTGAGCTAGAAAGTAGAATAAAAGCAATACACCAACACTCTAGCAATTTTATCCTGGTTCACTCCAACAATGAGCTACATCCAGTCCTCCTAATCACTTAGGAGTTTCTACTAATAATCAAATTGTTAGAAATTACAAAGGATTGCTTGAGAATGGCCTCACTCAACCTAACCCTTCAAGAGTGTACCAAAATCTTGATTTCTACCCCAATTTGATTCCGGTGATTGAAGAACTCTTCAAAAGCTTCCTTGAACTCCCTTCAAGAAACTCCACCGGGCTAGGAACCTCCTAGTCTTGTGCTTGAGAACCTCTCAAGACTCCAACACCCTAAGCCACTTAGGGTTTGCTTGGGAACAATCCAAGACTTTGAATAATCAAGCTTTTTGTATGTGTATTACTAATCTCACAATGGATTAGCACAAATAAGCACAGCTCAATGTATGAATTGAGACCTAAAACTCAACTTGGAATAAAATGACAATATGAGTGAGAAGTTGAGCTTTTTGGAAATTAACACTTGAGAAGAGAAAATTAAGAAAGCTTGAATCAATATGATCTTGTTGTCTTGTTTGTTCTTGCACAAATTCAAAGAGAAATTTTACAATAAGGTTCTGAAATGCTCTCTTGGGTTGGATGAGACTCAAATGCCCTCAATTGAGTTTTTGAGTCTCTCCAACGTTCATTTTT
Source organism: Crotalaria pallida (assembly GCA_037953625.1). Classification (NCBI taxonomy): domain Eukaryota; kingdom Viridiplantae; phylum Streptophyta; class Magnoliopsida; order Fabales; family Fabaceae; genus Crotalaria; species Crotalaria pallida. Next base: position 22,100,869 of record CM075653.1, read on the forward strand.
GCTGACTGGACAAAAATACTCGAGTCTTTTGGTAAATACTCGAGTCTTTTTGGTCGGTCACGAGTGAATTGGTGCACGAACAAGACTAACGGTCATATTTGCTGACCTGGCACAAATACTCGAGTGTTTTACAAAATACTCGAGTATATACTCGAGTCTTTCTCAAAATACTCGAGTATTTTGATCAGACATGAGAAAAATTAATTTTCAATTTTATTTTTCCTCTCAAGTATTAATTTTAGATAATCTCAACCTAATAGTCATATAAAATTTTATTCCTATAAGAGACTAACTATTTTTACCCACTCTCAACCACTCTCAACATAAATTAGAAATTTACAATAATATTTGATTGAGAATGATTGGCCACTTGTCTTCTTTTCTTGACTTGTTGTTGTTGTGAATGTTGCAATGTCTTCAAGACTTGATTTGTTAATTACTTTGTCATCATCAAAATATAATCACCATAATTAGGAGCATTGAATTTACAATCTCCCCCTTTTTGGTGATGAAAAAATAATTAATACTTGTACCATTTGTTGAGCTTGAATCCACTTGAAGATGCAACTCCCCCTCACTATAGGATCCTTTTCACCTATCTAAAAATTCAGTTTGTGCAAGAGGTTAAGACAATTTAATTTTAGCACCAAGCCTATGGTATAGAGTATTCAACAATTATCAGAGTATATACCATAATTACAAAAATTTAGGTTTAGGTGCAACAATGTCAAGACAAGTGTATAATATCTCTCCCCCTTTTTGTCATACGCCAAAAAGATGTAACAATTTAGAAAAAGATCAAGGGAGGAGAGGTGCAGAATTGGAAAACCCCATAACCAACTATGCAATAAAACAGAGACAGAATAAAAACAATAAAGAGCTCCCCCTGAAGCTTTGCATAAACACCAAAATGAAAACCAAATTCATTAACATAATAACATCATAAAAGGTCCAAATCAAAGGTGCAATAATAAACTCAAAGTCTCAAAACACCAAGTTCTCAAAATACAGAAAATGTAACAAAGACCAACATGATAAAAACAGAATGAAAACTATGAAAGACTGCAAAGGTCAACATCATCAAAACATCGAAGGAGCTGGATCATCTGGAGGAGGATAAAATCGAGAGAAGGCCGCCATCATCTCATCAAACCGGCGGTTTATCTGCTCTGAATGCTGGTCCAGGCGGGAATTAAGCTGGGCCGAGTGCTGATCTAAATGAGAATAAAACATGGCAGACTCTGCACTCATCCTAGTGTCCAGGCTAGAAAAATCATCACGCTGGGCGTCCATAGCATGCACAAGAGAGTCCATCCTCCCATCTAAAGTGTCCAGCCGTGTGATAACATTGTCTCTCCAGCCCAAGTTATCAAACCCAGATTGAGATCCAGTAAAGTCATCAAAATTAATCTGATTCTCAATAGGGTCCCCTCCTTCAGCCTGTGCAAATGCTGCAGCTTCCTCTTCCATCTGATGGGCATCCACCCCTTGTCGAGCTGCAACATTCGCAACCCTCTCCAACTCAGCTATGTCAGATCTGTACAGGTATTGGCCAGAGGGTTCATGAAACGCCATGTCTTGATGACTCAAGGTACCTTTGTTGAGGCAGTGCTGGTTAACATGAAGAGTCTTTTTCTCTTCATTTCGTGGGATAGGCACCTTAAAGTAACTCAACAGGAAACAAACATGCATGACATAAGGTAAGGTTTTCGGGTGTTTAGATTTTGCAGCAAGTAGCATTCGATCCAAAATTATGCGAGACCAATTTAGCTTCTCATTGTTCAGGATGGCACTAAGAAGCCTAAGATCATTGTTTGTGGGCTTAGCATAATTGGGTGAGGTTTGAGGCACTAACTGATGGCAGACTATATAGTGCAACACCCTAGTTTGGACAGTCATAAATGAGGAATGCTTAACTCCTTCGATCCATACACGACCGGGGCGCAAACAACTTTGAAAAATTCTGTCCGCATATGCCTTTAAAGAATTGTCCCCGTTTCGTGTAGTCCCAAAAGCAACAAAAAGGTCCTTAGTGCTAATTTTGAATCTAACACCCTCAACCATGGATTCTATGACATCATTATGTAGCCTAAGGTTCGCATAAAAGGTTCTAACTAACCTAGGATAGATAGGGCCATTAAATTCCAGAAATTGAATAAGTTTTTGATACCTAAGGTTAGTAACAAATGAGAAACCCTTACTTTCAAGGAATGCACTGTTGATCCATGTGATAACTCCGAACTCTCTAGTGGCAAAGCCTTCCAACCGTTCCAAGCATTCATCTTCTTGATAGAACTCCGGAATTTCCTCCTCGGAAGATGATTCGGCAACCCTTACTCTCTTTCCTTTACCAGATGATGAAGCCATAGAGGAATTGATGTGAAAATTGAAGTTTTGGAAAGTTAGGGTTTGAAAAGGGGGTGACGGATTTGAGGTTGAAAAGTGTTGAAATTCGTTGAAATAATGGTAGAAAAGTGATTAGAGGATGTAAAACTAGTAAGATTTGGCAAAAATTTGAGTAAAAACGGAGTTTTGAGGAGAGAGATATAAGAAAACTGAGAGAGAAGAGAAAGGGGTCGCAGAAACTCGAGTCTGGAAGGCTGAGAGTATATATAAACGTTCCAAAATACTCGAGTATATTCATAAATACTCGAGTTGTTCTTTAGGATATACTCGAGTTTTTGAAAATATACTCGAGTCGTTCGTGACTCAGCCCAGATTTCCCAGAAAACTCGAGTAAAAACTGAAAAACTCGAGTTTGGTCCGAAAGTTCAAATTTCAGGAAAACGCAAAATACTCGAGTTTTTGGAAAATACTCGAGTTTGGTCTCAAAGTTCAAAAATTGGGGGTTTCGAAAGACTCGAGTGTTTTGAAAAACACTCGAGTATTTTTATCAGACCCTGATTAAAAACTTTTTCAATTTAAAACTGATTTAATTTTGAATTAATATACTCGAGTGTTTTTGGAAAAACTCGAGTATTTTGACAGAACAGAAAGTAAAAACTCAGTTTTAAAAGACCAAACACAAATGCTTCACTACCAACTTGGAATACAGTACAGAATCACACACAATTAATACATACAATTTTAAATATCATCAAGGACAATTTAATTAAGAATCAATAACACATTAGAGTAAGACTAATATGGTGATTTTCCAAAAATGACACACAATGCAATTAGCCTATATTAGCTTCATCTAAAATACCAAGTTCTCTCCTAATATGATAAAAGGTGTCCCTTGGTAGAGGTTTTGTAAAAATGTCGGCTAATTGATTTGTGGTACTAACAAATTCAATTGTGCAATCACCCTTTTGTACATGATCTCTTAAAAAGTGATGTCTTATTTCAATGTGTTTAGTTCTTGAGTGATACACCGGATTCTTAGTCAAATTGATTGCACTCGTGTTATCGCATCTAATCGGAATATTTTCAAGTTTCAAACCAAAATCCGATAATTGTTGTTTCATCCATAATAGTTGAGCACAACAACTACCGGCTGCGATATATTCTGCTTCGGCGGTAGAAAGAGCGACACAAGCTTGCTTTTTAGAAAACCATGACACCAATGAACTTCCCAAGAAATGGCAAGTACCACTGGTGCTTTTGCGATCAAGCTTGCATCCCGCGAAGTCGGAATCCGAGTAACCAACTAAACTAAGATAGGCATCAGCAGGATACCATAAACCAGTGTTAATTGTTCCTTTTAGATACTTGAATATATGTTTAACTGCGGATAGGTGAGATTCTTTAGGATTAGCTTGAAATCTAGCACACATGCATACACTAAACATAATATCCGGTCTAGATGCAGTGAGATATAGGAGACTACCTATCATACCCCTATACTTACTAACATCAACCGGTGTACCTTGTTCATCCTTGTCTAGGTAGCATGATGTGCTCATTGGAGTGTGGGCTTCCTTGCACTTGTCCAATCCGAATTTCTCAAGGAGCTCTTTGCAATATTTCCCTTGATGTACAAATATCCCCTCCTTGACTTGCTTTATTTGTAAGCCTAGGAAGAACTTGAGTTCTCCCATCATTGACATTTCAAATTCCTTTTTCATCAAATTTGAAAACTTTCTACAAAGAGACACGTTAGTAGCACCGAAAATGATATCATCAACATAGATTTGTACTAAAAAAATGTCATCCTTGGTTTTATAAATAAATAGTGTATTATCAACCTTCCCTCTTTGAAACTTGTTTTCTAATAGAAAGGAACTCAATCGATCATACCAAGCTCTAGGAGCTTGTTTCAATCCATAGAGTGCCTTTTTCAATTTATAAACATGGTTTGGAAATTCACTATTTTCAAAACCGGGGGGTTGTTTGACATACACTTCTTCATTTATTAAACCATTCAAGAAAGCACTTTTAACATCCATTTGATATAAAGTGAATTTCATGATTGAAGCATAAGCAAGTAAAATTCGGATAGCTTCAAGACGTGCAACCGGAGCAAAGGTCTCATCATAATCGATACCTTCATCTTGGTTGTACCCTTGAGCTACTAGTCTAGCTTTGTTTCTTATAATCAACCCGGATTCATCAAGTTTGTTTCTATAAATCCATTTAGTACCAATTATGGTATGATCATCGGGTTTAGGGACTAGATCCCAAACTTCATTTCTTTCAAATTGGTTTAATTCTTCTTGCATAGCAAGAACCCAATGATCATCCTCAATGGCCTTTTTTAATTGAATCGGGTTCAATTTGAGAAACAAAAGAGACATAGTGGCAAATGTTTTGAATAGACCTACGAGTAAGTACTCCCTTTGACATATCTCCTATGACATTGTCTATAGGATGAGCCTTGACCGATTTCCAAGTTGGAGGAAGTTCTTCCCTTACTTCTCCTTCATCAACTTTTGATTTCTCTCTCTCTTTTTCTTCTTTTGAAAAATCAATGCCATCTTCACTAGCATCACATAATACACCATCTTCTTTCGAAGACTCATTAAAAACCACATGAATTGATTCCTCAATAGTTAAAGTTATTTTATTGAAAATTCTATAAGCTTTACTATGAGAAGAATAGCCTAAAAATATGCCTTCATCGGATTTGGAATCAAACTTGCCAAGATGTTCTTTTCCATTATTTAAAACAAAAACTTGGCATCCGAAGACATGAAAATGAGATATATTTGGCTTTCTTCCCTTGTAAAGTTCATAGGGGGTTTTATCCAAAGAGGGCCTTATCAAAATACGATTTAAAACATAACAAGCCGTATTGACAACATCGGCCCAAAAATATTGAGGTACTTGAGAATCATTTAACATGGTTCTAGCAAGTTCCTCTAGCACCCTATTTTTCCGCTCTACCACTCCGTTTTGTTCTGGAGTTCTTGGTGCGGAGAATTGGTGCTCAATACCATTTTTAGCACAAAATCTATCAAATTTGTGGTTTTCGAATTCACCACCATGATCGGTACGAATAATAATTACTTTTTGATTTACTTGGTTTTGCAAAAGTTTGACATGATGTTTAAAAGATTTGTAGGTCTCACTCTTAGCAGTTAAAAATAGAGTCCATGTAAATCTAGAGAAGTCATCAACAATCACCAATGCATAATAGTTGCCACCAAAGCTTTTTACTTGTGATGGTCCAAACAAGTCCATATGAAGCATTTCTAATGGCCTTGATGTGGACATCACCAATTTTGATCCAAAGGTGTTTTTGGTTTGTTTACATTTCTTGCAAGGAGAACAAACACCTTCAATAGAAAAATTTAGCTTTGGTAAACCAACTACTAGATCTTTAGATTGTATTTTCTTCAATTGGTTTACATTTATCTGAGCGGTCCTACGATGCCATAACCAAGTGTCATTTTCTTTGCTCACTAAACAAGTAGATACCAAAGAAGTGACTTTGTTCAAATCAACTAAGTAAGTATTATTTGACCTTCTACCAACAAATTTGATTGATTCATATTTGTCACTTTTAATGAGGCAATGGGTAGAGGTAAAAACTACATGATTACCAATATCACATAATTGGCTTATGCTCAAGAGATTATGTTCTAATCCTTGAACATAGAGCACATTATCAATAATCAAGTTTGAAGAGTTTCCGATTTTACCAATACCAAGGATTTTGCCTTTGTTGTTGTCCCCATAAGTGACATAACCCTTTTCCTTTGGAGTAAGCTCAATGAAGTGCCGCTTATCTCCCGTCATGTGCTTCGAACATCCACTATCAAGATACCACAATTGTTTTCCCGTTCGAAGACACACCTACAAAATGAAATCACTTGTTCACTTTGGGTACCCAAACAATGTTGGGTCCCTTGGGGTTAGTGTTGGGACTTTCTCCCTTCTTAATCCACATATAAGTGCCCTTTTTCATTTCAAACTTCTTAATATGGCACTCAATGTTGATATGTCCAACTTTTCCACAATAAGTACAAGTTGGTTTCTTTGATGAATTTTTCTTAGAAAATGTTCCAACCACCTTGTACTTTTTGTCCTTTTTATGAACATATCCTAAACCGGTTTTGTTGTGATTCTGTCTTTGAGAGTTCAACAACCGGTTGAGGTTTCTATCACTATGTGAGATTGTGAGTTTGTTTTTCAACTCTTTCACTTCTTTTTCAAGTTCATCACATCTCTCACATGGAGTGATAATCTCCTCATGATTTGCACAATCACTTTGATGACTAGAATTAATAAGTTCCAAGGATTCATTTTGAAGTTTCAACTCATTTATAGATTTTTGCAATTCATCAATTTCTTGTTGAAACTCCAAAATTTTCTTTCCTTTTTCCTTATTGATTTTAGCAAGCCTTCTAAATTGAATTAACATTTCATTGTAGGCTTCTTGCAAATCATCATAGGAAATGGAGTTTGAAGAGGAACAAGAAGAGCTAGAGGTTACCTCATCATCACTTTCACCCATGTCATGATTAGCTCTTGATGAGGACTCATGATTGTTCTTGGCCATGAGACAAAGATTTGCATTTTCATCACCGGAACTACTTGAAGATGATTCATTGCTCTTCTCCGGTGCATCCCAAACAATGTATGCACGCTTCCTCTTGGTCTCTTGGGTCTTCTTGTCATTCTTCTTCAAGAATGTGGCACATTCCATTCTAATGTGACCAACCCCACCACATTCATGACCCTTAACTCCATCATTGGTACTCTTTTCTCTTTGTTTGGAGTCTTTGGTTCTCTTGAATTTGGATGAAGAGCCACCTTTCTTCCCTTTGAAGAATTTGTTGAACCTTTTCACAAACATCCCAAATTCTTCTTGATTTGGTTCACCATCGGAATCTTCACTTGTAGAGCATTCTTCAACTTCTTTTGTAGCTTTAGTTGAAGCTTTGAGTGCTATGCCCTTTTTCTTTTTGTCCGATTCCTCATGCATCCCAAGTCTTGTAAGTTCCATCTCATGCTCTTGGAGTTTGCCAAACAAAGTGGCTAAGTCCATGCTATTTATGTCTCTTGATTCCTTGATGGCGGTTACCTTGGGTTTCCAACTCCTATCAAGACATCTTAGAATTTTGTTAGTAGTTTCACCATTGCGAAATACTTTTCCTAAGGAAATCAAATGATTGACTATGTGAGAGAATCGCTTTTGCAAGTCACTAATGGTTTCATTTGGCAACATGTGGAACAATTCATATTCGTGAGTTAGAGAATTTAATCTTGCATCTCTAACCTCACTTGTTCCCTCATGTGTGACTTGCAAAGTATCCCACATTTCTTTTGCCGATTTACATTGGGAAACTCTATAAAATTCATCATGGGATAGAGCCGAAAAGATGATGTTTTTAGCTTTTAAATCAAATGAGACTTTCCTTTTTTCATCATCATTCCAACTACTCCTTGGAATTTCAACAATTTCTTCATTTATTTTCTTTTTGGGAATGAAAGGACCATTTTCAATTGCATCCCAAATATCTATATCAATTGCTTCAATAAAAACTTTCATGCGAGTTTTCCAATAAACATATCCTTCACCATTAAATAGTGGAGGACGGTTTATTGAAACTCCTTCTCCACCAAAGTTATTGCTAGAGCCCATTTAGTTTCCAAAAAGGATCTTTTTCGAAAAAGTTGTTACACTCGATCTTTCGACCGAGCTCTGATACCACTTGTTGGAAACCAACAAGCGGGCTAAGCAAATACTAGAGGGGGTGAATAGTAATTTGAAGCACTAATACCAAATAATTCGAATGATAATTGAAGAATGGAGCTAAGACTGAATTTTCTGGAATCAGACACTAAATACTCGAGTCTTTTGTGAAATACTCTAGTTTTTCAGTGATGAACAACTCGAGTCTTTCTAAATATACTTGAGTTTTTCTTGACAGATAGCAGTAAAACCAGAAACGAAAATCCAGCAATTTTACTCAAATCAATTCAATACTAAACAGGAACGTATCCAACAGATTAGCAAGCAATCTAAATAAACTTGTAACACCAATATTCCTTGAACTTGCTACCTAATTGTATAAATCCTAATAGATTGAAATGACTTAAGTTGATTGAGCTAGAAAGTAGAATAAAAGCAATACACCAACACTCAAGCAATTTTATCCTGGTTCACTCCAACAATGAGCTACATCCAGTCCTCCTAATCACTTAGGAGTTTCTACTAATAATCAAATTGTTAGAAATTACAAAGGATTGCTTGAGAATGGCCTCACTCAACCTAACCCTTCAAGAGTGTACCAAACTCTTGATTTCTACCCCAATTTGATTCCGGTGATTGAAGAACTCTTCAAAAGCTTCCTTGAACTCCCTTCAAGAAACTCCACCGGGCTAGGAACCTCCTAGTCTTGTGCTTGAGAACCTCTCAAGACTCCAACACCCTAAGCCACTTAGGGTTTGCTTGGGAACAATCCAAGACTTTGAATAATCAAGCTTTTTGTATGTGTATTACTAATCTCACAATGGATTAGCACAAATAAGCACAGCTCAATGTATGAATTGAGGCCTAAAACTCAACTTGGAATAAAATGACAATATGAGTGAGAAGTTGAGCTTTTTGGAAATTAACACTTGAGAAGAGAAAATTAAGAAAGCTTGAATCAATATGATCTTGTTGTCTTGTTTGTTCTTGCACAAATTCAAAGAGAAATTTTACAATAAGATTCTGAAATGCTCTCTTGGGTTGGATGAGACTCAAATGCCCTCAATTGGGTTTTTGAGTCTCTCCAACGTTCATTTTTGCTGACTGGACAAAAATACTCGAGTCTTTTGGTAAATACTCGAGTCTTTTTGGTCTGTCACGAGTGAATTGGTGCACGAACAAGACTAACGGTCATATTTGCTGACCTGACACAAATACTCGAGTGTTTTACAAAATACTCGAGTATATACTCGAGTCTTTCTCAAAATACTCGAGTATTTTGATCAGACATGAGAAAAATTAATTTTCAATTTTATTTTTCCTCTCAAGTATTAATTTTAGATAATCTCAACCTAATAGTCATATAAAATTTTATTCCTAGAAGAGACTAACTATTTCTACCCACTCTCAACATAAATTAGAAATTTACAATAATATTTGATTGAGAATGATTGGGCACTTGTCTTCTTTTCTTGACTTGTTGTTGTTGTGAATGTTGCAATGTCTTCAAGACTTGATTTGTTAATTATTTTGTCATCATCAAAATATAATCACCATAATTAGGAGCATTGAATTTACACACCAAACATCAATATGTAAATTAATCCACCAAACATTTTGTCACCATGAAATTATGTGTACAAAGCAACAAATATATGGATGCAATCACGTTGTAATTGCAAGCACATATAATAGACGGTTTTGTGATTTCGAATAAATATGAGATTATGATTATGATAAATTATTAGATAAGAATTAATTATGAATTGGGTAAAAGTGGTTTACAATTGATGTTGGGTGTATTGAAATTGATATTGATGATGATGAGGGTAAAAATGGATTTTCACAAATAAAAATAAAAAGGTAGCATGAAACATCATTTGAAAATGGAGCATTAAAGAACTTCTCATCTTTTGTTGTCTTTTCAACCATTTAATTATTGAGAATAAAAGGTGGAAGCTCGATTGCCCACTTGCAAAAACTTGTCAGCACAAATAACAAAATGCGGCAAAATAATGACAATACAACAACAACGAGAACAAACCAAGATATAAAGATGGAAAAATCCATCAAATCAAGAGTAAAAAACTCATAAATATATAAGACCAATAAAGAAATTTCATTACGATCAAGTTAAACATACAAACATATACAAACAACCAACCAACAAACTAAAGCAATAAAATTTGCAACAGAAAATAATAATGTAAAAAGCCTCAAAACATTGCTACTATGCGACATGAAAAACTTACTTATAGGACCTTGAAATGCAAAAATCACGTTGTATTTGAAGAGAAGGATCTCACAAACATACTATTCAAATTTGACTAAAATCCGACCATTATTAACAACTCTCCAAACGCAACTTGAAGTTTTTGCTTTGTATGAAAAACAAGTCAATTTTTGCTGTTATGAATTTCACTTTTCTTTCATTCTTTAACTATCATTTCTCACTTGAGTGACTCACAAACACACACCCTAAACACACACCCTAATATGTTTACCTTTTAATATGTATCACACTTGATCAGCTTGCAACTTTAGACCTTTCTCCACCTAGGAAGTAATTAATCTCAAACCCTAACACTAATTTCATCCCGAAAATGTTCGACCTGCTACAATTATTATTGTCTTCGTGAATTGGGAAGAAACGTAGAAAACAGATAAGAACGTTAGCCTTCAATTAAGAAGTCATCGTTATCTCAGCATTGCATATACTAGGAAAATTGCCCGTGCGATGCACGGGTCTTAAATTTTGCTATCCTTACATTTTTTTTAAGGGCTTTCCATTTGTTCAAACATTAAACATTAATTTTATTTACATGTGATTGAATAAATTGAAATGATAAATTGAAAGGATCTAGTTATTTGATTGAAAGTATTTTTTGTTTTCCTTCAAGTGTTTTCCTTTTGCCTTTTTCTGAAAGCATACTTTAGGTTTTAAGATCAAATGTGCTTTCCATGTGTAGAATTTTGGTTTCTTGCAGTCAGTTATATATACCCCTTTATAAATTTTACTTCTGTCTGTCTAAATAAGACTTCTGCTAATTCATATTATTCTTATCGCCTGTATTGCTTCATCTCTAACTGCACAAATGATGATCTTATATTATATATTTTAATTATCCAAGGTTAGTACTTTTTGCTAAGTATGATTCTTATTTCATAGCTAATGCTTAGAAATTATGATGTGATCTGAAAGTTCTGAGACTTCCGCTTTGAGTATGATAACTTATATTTTTCTAATTTGTGCCTAAGCATTCACTTCCAAGGTTGGAAATTAGGCACGCTGGTGGTAAGGTCATACACTCAATACCACGATATTTGCAAATCAATATCTAACTTAACTTGAAATACCTTGACTGGTTTCACTCTGGAAAGATAACTTCTAAAAATTTAAAGATACACATTTTTTACTTGATCATTACAAATTATTTGATTTACATCAGTTGACGAATGATGTTATTGAGGTCAAATAGTTTTCCTGTGTGTAGGTATGGGCAGACAAAGCCTGTGTTTTCTTATCGATTGTTGGCTCATTGTAGGTATGACGCTTTGAATAATATAATGGGAGGAGCCATGGGTAGTGAAAACAGCGCGGCAAATCCTTCTTCTACCTCAACCCATTTTCCCAATGAAGAGGTATAACCTATTTAATGTGTGTGTGTGTGTGTGTGTGTGTATATATATATATATATATATATATATATATAAAACGTTTAAATTCTCTATTTTAAACATGTATATTTTTTTTTTTCATATTGCAGCAAAATTTGAATGTTGAGGAAGACCACGCTGAAGATGAATGAGAATGATGTCATTGGCAAGCATATATATATATATATATGTGTGTGTGTGTGTGTGTGTGTGTGTGTGTGTGTGTGTGTGTGTGTGTGGATTATTTATAGCATTGAGTTATTTTCTTTTGAACTTACAAAAAATTATGTTAACTAGCAAGTACTTAATTTAGTGTTGTACTCTTTGGATTATAGAACAATATAATCTTGTGTTATAATCTTATGTTATTTTGGTATGTGTGGTGATTATAATTTAATTTATTATGTATATATATACACACACACACACACTACTCAATAATTAAAAGTGTTGCATATAGAGTGAACCTAAAATAAGTGTTGTCTATGTGAAGTTGACAATAGTTATATAACTGTTGCTGAAACATAATGCAACGGTTTTATCAGTGTTGCATATGCTATAAATGAAAAAACCGTTGCTGTTTAAAAGGCAAAGGCAACGGTTTTCTTACCAAAGTCGTTGCATATTCTGAACGAACAAAGCTGTCTATAAGTCAAAGGGCAACGATTTTCTGAAAATTGTTGCCAAATACAGAAAACTGTTGTTGTTTAAAAGGTAAAGGCAACAGTTTTCTTACCAAAATCGTTGCATATTCTGAACAAACAAATCGTTACTGTTTATAGTAAAACCGTTGCATATTATGTACGAAGAAACCGTTGCTGTTTATAAGTCAAAGGGCAACGGTTTTCTGAAAATTGTTGCCAAATACAAAAAATGTTGCCTTTGACAATAGGAAACACTCACCTAGAGAACAGTTTGAAAACCGTTGCCTATACTTTCAGCAACGGTTTTGTGTCGTTGCAGAAAATTAAAAATGTTGTAGTGGGAAGACTTCCATAATCAACATATTATAAAAAAAGAAATATTGAGAAAAAATATTGTGTTAAAGATCAACACAATATTGAAAATAAATATTATTATACACACACGTTTACAGTTATTTGGGCATTAAAGGAATAATTTAAAGCAAGAAAGAGGATTCGTGTCAGCATCCAGAATTGGGTAAAAATGCCAGCATCCAGAATCATCAAGGTAATATGTTTAATAAAAAATTTAAATGATAAATTGGAAGGAAGGCTTTCATGATCAACATATTATAAAAAAATAAATATTGAGAAGAAATATTGTGTTAAAGATCAACGCAATATTGAAAAGAATTTAACTTACTTCTTCACATTCTTTGATCTTCTTTTGTGCACCATCAAGTCTTAAGTCCCTGTATTAAGAAATGTTTGAGCAAAATTCAAACACTTAAAAATACAAAAAAAAAATGAAAACGCTTTCTAGCTACCAATTAAAAAAAATAATACTAATTGTTCATATGCTTAATGTTTATGACAAATAAGGAAATAAAATATACTTAATAAGGAAATAATTTCAGTTGAAATGAAGGCTTTCCACCAATTTAAAAAATAAAAAATAAAAAAAATACTAACTATTCATATGCTCAAACAACCAAGGTTTCCTTCTTTATACGTTTTTTTTTTTGCAAGTGGCATTTTGATACCAAAAATAAAAAAAAATCCCATTGAAAGATGAAAGGCCGGTAACAAATAAGCTTTAAATAGAAAACAAAATGACCAAGCATTTATATATATATATATGCAGATTGTAGAGGCCTAGAGGGGCAGGAAATGTACGATGGTGCACATAGTAGCTTTGATAAAATAAAAAATTTGCATGATAATCTGATGGACTACCTTGTAAGTTTGGTCACCAAAGAAGTGAATTTCATTGAAATCATCAAGGTAACATGTTTAAACAAAAATTTAAATGATAAATTGAAAGGAAGGCTTTCATGATCAACATATTATAAATAAAAAATATTGAGAAGAAATATTGTGTTAAAGATCAACGCAATATTGAAAAGAATTTCACTTACTTCTTCACATTCTTTGATCTTTTTTTGTGCACCATCAAGTCTCAAGTCTCTGTATTAAGAAAGGTTTGAGCAAAATTCAAATACTTAAAAATACCAAAAAAAATGGAAAAAATACTAATTGAAAGGAAGGCTTTCTACCAATTAAAAAAAAAAGTACTAACTGTTCATATGCTTAATGTAACCTTGTCACTTTTCAAGCTTTTCATGACTATCAATTGTAAGCGGTCAGAATAGCATTTGTTGCATCGCACATTGAAAGGAAATAATGAAAAATACTAACTGTTTCAATTGTAAGCAGTCATAAAATGAAAGGAAAATGAAAAGATTAAAAATATATGGACGAATGTGATTTACTTGCAATGGAAGGCTAGGATTAGAATGAAATTTAGGAGGGATATGAACGAATGTGATTTATTTGCACTGGATGGCTAGGATTAGAAACAAATTTGGAGGAAAAAACTATCATGGAGGGAAAGTAAAAAATACCCCTCAACTTCACCTATTTTAATATATGTTGACAAGAAATAATTAACCTTAATTTAATTTGTCCTTTTTATTATCATAAAATGTTGAAAGTTTAACTTTAAATTAAAAGTAAAGGGCCATTGCATCTTTTTCATGTTCCTCTTATCAAAAGGGGACGTAAAAGAATCATGTAAACCCTCAATAATAGGCTTTCTGAAACCTTGAAATTTTACAAATTAAAGGAAATCCTCCATGATTATGCAAAAAGCTGCAGGTAGATTTTGGAGAAAATAATGATAATTAACACATTTATACCGATATCACCTTACATATATTTGTAAATTTTTTATTGAATATTTTGTATAATTATAACTAGGTGAAATCACCTCAAATTTCCTTTAATCTTTTTTTTTTATAAATTTTTTGACATCTTGTTCTAATTATCACGTATGATACTTGATACTTATGTGTAACGTAACATATATTTTCCCTTTGAGAAGAAGACTAGAATAGGAATTTTCTAGATTCGAAATGAATCATATTCAGCTGTGAGGGACCCCCGATATCATACCACTGCATCTTTGCATATAAAGTCTACACAAAAGAGGACTTTTGGATATAATAGCTTTGTTGCAATAATTAATCCAAATAGAGTTAGCCCTCTCAATTTCTATTTGATAATCAATTAGCAAGTCATTCTTTGATCTAATAATTAGTCTTACACAGATAGATGTTCCTCGGGGCATTCTAGAAGTTTTGTGGAGGATGAAAATGAAAAGTTTCGAAGGATTATATGTATGGGGCTGAAAATTGATAAACCTAGTGAGAGTAACCTGCTGGCCAAATGAAGATTACATGCACATTGTTGTAGGTATAGGGTGATTTTTATTGATTTGGCTCCTCCTGACTCTGTTTTTCTAACTCAAAAATTTTAGTTATTGAAAATTTTTAGTGATTTAGATTTAAAAGGATTTAATTATTATAATTTGTGTAAAAGATATCCAATAACCCTAAAATTTATGAATTAGGGATAATCACAAAATACTGAACTAGAAGATCTAAATTTATTTCTTTACTTATATATGTTTTTTTTCACCAAACAATCGAGAAAAGTAAAATCAATATTAGAAAATGGTATATTTTATAAAATTCAAAGTGAGTTACATTCAAAGTTAAAAAGTTTGAATGTAATTTATATTTGATTTAATTCATAGAGTTTCAATATGCTAGATGCCGTAAGAGTAGATACATTATCACTTTCAAGTTTCAAGCCACAGAGAGGGTCTAAATTATGTACCTTATTTTCAATTTTAAATTAGTCTTTTACGTTTTTTTGGTATCATATTAATCCTTCATATTTCTTTTTGTTATCATATTGGTCCCTAAGTCACTGTTTATACTATGTATCAACATCATATTGATCTACATTTGCAATGTTGAAGAGAAAAATGATACTTGTGCGTATCTTATTGATCCATGTAGCATGAGTATTGGTTCAGAGATCAAATTGATAGTGAAAAGAAATGTGAAGGATCAATATGATAAAAAAAAATTGCAAGGGACCAATTTGAAATTAAAAAACAAAGTAAGAGACCAAAAATGTAGCTTAGCCGAGAGAGGTTTGGAGGAGCTGCCAATATGAGATGAGTACGAAAGTATAGTATATGGAATCCGGTTGGCTCTGTAAAGTGATCATGATTAAGATCATAAGGTTCCACTTTTCTTAATTTGTTCTTTTCCTTCTCAGTTAATTAACTAATTGAAGCATAAGCCCACTTGAACTATATAAATTGTTCGGTTGATTCTTATTCCGATCTCTCAAACCAAAGTAAAACCTGCACAAATGAAATACCCAAAACATAGGTTTTAGCCAAAGCAAGCAGAAACATTGTCCTTTTTATTTTTATTGCTATTGGTGCCGACCCTGTTCTTCTTTAGATTCAGAAAGAAAGAAATAAAAGGTAGCAGCTAGCAACAGCTGCCCAAAGAAGCTTTTTATTAGTACTTGAAAGTGAGATGGTTACTGGAGTACATGTATATTCAAAGAATATTAAAGTAAAAGAGTATATACGTTTAGCAAAACAAGAGGATCGCTTTCTAAAAGACAATCAAACATTCACCATAAAAGTAACAAATAGAGCACCTCTTCGGTTAGTGAGCTAAGATTTTGGGCAAGGTAGCTAACTTGCAGATGAAGTAATGCAAAATTGGCACACTTATTCTCGTCTTTTTTGTCTTTCACACTCCCTCCGGTCCTATTTATAAGACCAGTTTTGCGCTTCCACCAAAGATTTTTTGCTTCAACCAAAAAAAGTAGATAAATTTGTTAGTGACATTGAAAATGTGAATATTTGATATACTTTTTCAAAACTACCCTTATAATTATTATTGAAACTCTAAAAAGTGTTGACTTAATAGGGATGTTTATGGAAAAAAACAATTAAATGCTATTGAAAATTGAAAAGACATATTATAAATATGACCAAAATAAAAACGCCTAAAAGATCTTATAAATAAGAGACCATCTTATTTTTAGGATTAGTAGTGTTTTGTTGTTACATATTCATACTTTTAACACCTCCAGCAACAAATGTATAGATCAACAAGCGAGAGATTATTGGATCCGGCTCGTCTACATTTGAGGCGGAAACTGTACTCTCATGTTCCCTTCAACTGGACCGTTGGATCAATCCAAAGGTCCAGATTTTGACACGTGTCCCACTATTTATATAAAAAAAAAAAACCATCTAAAACCCCCATTTTGTTTCAGACTTTCAGTTTCTTCATTTCCCCACTTCTTTCATTCTCCATTAACCCCGCACCGCACAGACCTGCGCCACACCACACCGACCCGCGACGCACCGCACCGACCCGCGCCGCACCACACCGACTCGCGCCCCGCGCCGTGTCGCACCAACCCGACCCGCGCTGCACCGGCGGCCTTCAGCCTCCACCGAAGCACCATCGTTCTTTGTTCTCTCCGATCCGCCTCTGTTCTCTCTCCGGTCTCCCTCCGCCTTCTCCCTTCGTTCTTCCTCCGCCACCTCTGTTATGTTCTCCCTCCTTTCTCCACCATAACTGATTGTACCTCTCCCTCAATTTCTATTTTGTTTGAATCTATTAAATTTAGTTCTCTATTTTGTTTGATTCGATTAAATTGTGTAGTTCTCTATTAGTACCTTTCCCTCTCTATTTTGTTCTCCTATTCTGTTTGTAATGTTGTATATCTGTTGTATATGCTAATAGAAAAAAGAAAAAAAATAATGCATGGGTATGTTTGAGCACAAAGGACTGCATTGTTCTTCTGTCGTGTATAAACATAAATAGGGGCAAACAAATATGCCTTGGGTATGAGTAATTATTCTTTAAGATGGAGTTTGATACATGTTATATGTCTGTTGTCCTGATTCTGTTATGCCTTGAACTTTTTTTGCTTGATTGAAATTTGATTCTGCTTGGACTGCATTGTTTAGTTAATTGAAATTGCCTTGAACTTTTTTTGCTTGATTGAAATTTGATTATGCTTGGACTGCATTGTTTAGTTAATTGAAATTGCCTTGACCTTTTTTACTTGTGTTGGTTTATGCAGCTTTCAGGCCCAGGTTCAGCAAAACTATATCAACAAGTTATTTTTGGCTTGTGTAGACATACTTCCTCAAGAGTTGTTAAAAGAAGTGCATTCCATATGCCAAGATGAATGTGTTTCCAAGGTTACTGAAGCTAGCAGGGATGTAATGTATAAGGGTTTTGATGGGTTCATGGTTGTAAAGGGGGTATATTGGGTTAATTATCCAATATGTTGTAAACGTTTCATAAAGAGATGACAGTTTTCTTCATATCATGTATTTTACTACTTCTCAATTGATTAATAATCAATAAAATTCAAATTTATTTAAACTGTTGTGTCATATTAATCTATTGTTTTTCTTTTAATTCTGTGAAATGCGATATGTAATGGAAGACACAAAACCAAACCATACTTTCATTGACATGCTGATATGCAACAAGGCACAAACAGATTCATTAAAAACAGGGCAGAGTAAAAGCAATACTCTAAACCCACAGAAACCATAATTCACAAACAGCATATGCTATCCCACTTTTACAAAGTAAACCATAAGCAATCTAGCAGACAGTTAATGTGCACAGATTGAGAACAGATTCAATAACTTATACTTCTATCAGCACATATCTGAGGTAACTTTGCCAAGAACCACAAAATAGGCACAAACAAGAGCTTCCATCAATACCTGCAACATTGGACCGGATTGAGGAACCATTCGTACAGGGAGGCAAGTATTTTTGGGTTTTTCACCTGACAACACCTCATCATCAAAGGCTGATTTGTTTCTCCACAACCATATATTCCAAATAAGTATAAGCCAAATTGCAGACCAGATATGTTGAGCTTTTTTATCATTCAACAAATACAAATGATGATCAAAATGCAATTTAACTTGATTATAAACATCAGGTTCATCAAAAAATTACATGACTAAAAGCAATATATGACTTGCTATAATATATGAAGTTAGCTAGTTTATCAAAAAATTACACCACCAAAAGTAAGATATGACTTGCTATAATCAAGTTCACCAAAAAGTAAGACACTGAGTCCTAATAATATCAACATCAATCTCACCAACAAGTAAGACACTACGTCCCAATAATATCAACATCAAGTCCACCCAAAAATGTTAATATTGTGCACCATGAGCTTCATAACTTAGATTGCAGACCAATGATCGAAGGGTATGCCTTCTAGTGTTGGAGTGTTTGAGTCATCAAGGGGTGCTACAAATAACACAAAGTGGTCAAGGATGATGCAAGTAAAAAAAAAAGGTAATCCCTTTTTATTTTTATAAGCATAATAAATATAAAAAGAAGAATAATCTTTTTTAATTACCATCAAAAATTCAGTGTAACTAAACTGAGGAGGTTTATAAGTTGAAGGTGCCGAACAAGAAACTCCAGTAGGTTGTTGATGACCTGTTGATCCTTTATCCTAAAATTATAATGCAAAATTCAATGAATGATAATGGAAAATTCCTAAAATGATTTGGAAAATTCAATAAAATGATCCCTTATATACCTCAGACGCTTGACGATGTTGTTGTCTTCCAGTTTTAACTCTTTTTTTTGTTGATCCCTTCTCAATGAAAGATTTCAGCCGAGTAAAATTTCTCTTGGTGCCAAGTCGATGCTTAAATCCTTTCGGTTGCACCACATCATTACACACAGATGTTGGGTTATCACTGGTATTACCATTGGTGTTTTTATCTTGCAAGCGAAGTTCCATTACTTGCTTGCTCAGGGCATCTACACCATTGTCTACAACCTTGTGGTATTTTCCAGAAGTCGACACCTCGGCTGCCAATCTAATGAATTTAGAGACAAGTTGCCTAAATGTTCGTGTGCTTGATAATTTCATATCTCCTACAACTTCCTTTCCCCTCACGTCATGCACAATTCCATTGCGGCCATCTCTTGTCCACCTTTTTATGATATACGTTTCAGGGATGACCTTAATATCATTTGCTTCAAACACTTTCAATGCATGCGAACAAAGTATGCCAAATGTCTCAAACTTTTTGCAACTACAAGATATTGAGGTTGAAGCACGATCAAATGACACTTTCCAAGATCTTTCATGGTTGACCATAGTAATGACATATTCACACAAAGAGTCAGACTCATTTTTTTCTGTTATGCATAACGCTAAGAAAAGCTTAAACTCAATTTGGAACAAGTCAAATATAGTGTGTGTATACACCTTGGCCATTTGTATTAGTATCGGTGATGTGTCAAACCTCAACATTGCAAGCTTATGTCGAGCCTCATACTCGCAAGTTAACTCGTTGTTTCTCTTCTCCTCAACAACTCGTTCAAAGTGTTTGAAGAATTGAACAATATCCACATTTGGATTCATACAAGATTTGAAATTTGAATTCAAACTTTCACTAAGTTGTGTACTTCGCATTCCAAGTGTGTATGCTTCCTTCATGTAACATGAAGCCCATTTTTCTTTTATCTTTTGACATGATTCGATCCACTTGCTTTCACCAACATTATATTTTTCCTTCAAATCATCCCAAGCACTCTTAAATTCAGTTTCAGTGTCAATGTCATACATACATTTCTTGAAATCTCTTAACAAATAACTTCCTTCCTTCATAAGGCTTCCAAGGTGTTTAACTCCATTCTGCAGCAAGTGCCAGGTACATAATCCATGTCGAGTCTCCGGCATCACTTCAACAAGTGCATTGGCCATCGCCGGGTCTTGATCAGTAAAGATGGTCAGAGGCCTTTTCTGGTTGTGTGCTTGTAAGAATTTTTGAAACAACCATTTAAACGATTCGATTGTTTCGTCATACAACAATGCTGCACCAAAAACAAGACAACCCCTATAATGGTTGAAACCAGAAAATAGAGCAAGCGGCCTATTTGCACGATTGGTACAATATGTAGTATCCAACGACACAACATCACCAAAATACCCATAATCCAATACCATTTTTGCATCTACCCAGAATACATTTGTGATTTGTTCATCAATATCCATCTGATATGCATGGAAGAAAGATGGGTTCTCCAACAACTGCTGGTCAAAATATTGTGAAAGACATCCGGCTTCACCATATGCCATACTTCTTTGTCTTCTTACAGTGAGGTAATTCTTCACATCCCTGCGTATAAATCCAACATTAGAACTATGCCCTGCTTGTGTGCTCATCAGTTGAAATGTTGATTTCTGGCTTAATCCAGAGTCAACAGCCATATCAATCTCATGTGCTTGGACTTCAGTTATCTCTTTCTGTGTGATGCAAGCATGTGTGTTGTCTCTGGAAGTTGTAGCGGATGATTATGTTCCTCTACAAATTCATGAATAACAAACTTGTCATCCTTTAATATAAGTGAAATTCTTGCTTTGCAGTTTGTTCTAGTCTCGGCTCTATGCTTAGTAACGAAAACATCCCTTTTGTCTTTCCTTCGTACCCCTTCCTTGCTACAAACAAACCTGCATGAGGAAATAGCACCGTCTTTCTTTCTCCTGTTTGTATACTGTAGTCTAACTCCAAAACCAGTATGTGCACCATATGCAAGCCAAAATTGGGAAGCTGCCTCAATGGTGTCGAATCTCATACCAATCTTCGGCTTCCAATCAACATTTGGAGATGTCATATTATAATCCCTGCATAGCAATAAAGGATTTTAAAAGCCAAAAAAAGCATAATGATTCGGCTTATTTGCATATAAGTCTTACCAAATTACATAGTTATCAATTCCAATAAAGTTAGGTAATTAATCACCAATGCAACAATGATGGAGTCTAACCATATAACTAGGAGGATAAAGCATACACATTAAACATGGAAGAATCTAAGAAGATAAATGATAAAAGCATATGTTGTAAATAACCCTTTATCATATTAATGTGTCCCACAGTCTTACTAAGCTCTAAACATGGAAGACTAACCATAAACTATATTTGTAGGCTATAGCTCCAAAGTTCAAGTAACCAATTTTTACTCACCCATGATGTTGTTTAATAATGAAAAATCACACAATAACAAGCAGAGGGCAAAGATTAATGAATCGTCAAAGAATAATGGTAAGTATTAAAGAAAGCACACAATAAGCAATAAAAGCATATATTTTACCTTGATAATAAGTAAACCAAAATGCAACATATATTGATCAATGGGGGTAGGAGGAGCA
This sequence comes from Crotalaria pallida, assembly GCA_037953625.1. Classification (NCBI taxonomy): domain Eukaryota; kingdom Viridiplantae; phylum Streptophyta; class Magnoliopsida; order Fabales; family Fabaceae; genus Crotalaria; species Crotalaria pallida. The sequence continues at coordinate 22,122,834 of CM075653.1, forward strand.
AGGTAACACAAGTCACTAATGAACAGGGGTAGGAGGAGCGAACGGCCGCCGGCGACAGAGGCTCACGGAGGTGCGACAAGAACAGCCATCGGAGGTGGGGTTTGGTTCGTGTATTCTTGTTGAAGAAGCCAATGAAAATAACGTATAAAAGCTTCTGAAGGTAACAGGGGTTTTAGATGGTTTTTTTTTTTTTATAAATAGTGGGACATGTGTCAAAATCTGGACCTTTGGATTGATCCAACGGTCCAGTTGAAGGGAACATGAGAGTACAGTTCCCGCCTCAAATGTAGACGAGCCGGATCCGAGATTATTTTAATTTAATCAAAGATTTTAAATTTGAATAACTCGAAATATAATTAGTACATTAAAACTTGATAAAGATTGCATTAAATACTTGATTTCGGATTTCCAATAATTAAAATTTTGGATTTGAGTTCGGAATTACCATAATCAAAATTTTAAATACAATGATTTCGAAATCTCCGCAACCACAAGATAATTGCAATATTGCAATTATGAGTGCATCTTTTCACAATTTGAATATGGATATATTTGGATAAATAATTTTAAATTCCTAAAAACGTAAAACATTTCCAACTGATTCAAAATAAAAAAATATGAAATTGGAGAAAGAAAATAATATTTATAAAGTGTTGAAACTATAGATTGAACGATTAGTCTATAATCTCAACACTCCGGATATCCTCCGATCATAGGCGAAGACTAATCCCCTCGAAAGCGTAGAAATCACAAAAATAAATTTTGCCTCTACCAACAAAGTTTTTTCCATACTACATACAACAAAGATCAAACCCCTGACATAGTTAAGAAACTCATCTATCTACCAACTGTGTTGAACCTTCTCGGTCAATCTCTATATTTCCTACCTTAGAAATACTTGAAATAAGCAATTTTTTAACGAGAATTACCAAAATCATTGAGCAGCTAGCAAGGAAAGAGAAAAGGTAAAAAGAAAACAAAGTAAATTGGTACAAGAAAATCTACTTTACACATAAGATAGAGAGGGAAAAGAGAGAATTCAGGTCCTACAAATTACATAGCATTTAAGCTGGTTTGGCCCTTTTTTAGCAAACCCCTAAAGGCTAATAAAGCTGTACCTTTAACAAGATAAGAAAAGATCAGGAAAAAACAAACAGAGCAAAGGAAGAGCAAGGACAAATCATTGAAACATTAAAGACCCTCCATACCTTCAAATACCCTCTTTCTTATTTTTGTCCGCAACTTTTTTCCACTTAGTTCATTTCTATTTTAATTTGGTAGCACAACATGATATTACAAAACTTAATAAACCCCTCACTTCCCCTTAGTAATAGAGCACTAATAACTCTTACTATATATCATATGACATACCCTCCACTTTGTCACATAATGGAGCATCCACCTCCATATTCATCATCATCATCATCATAGCGCTTGATTGGATCAGACGGCGGAGGAGGAGGCGGCGGAAGGCGAGGGTATGGAGCATTATAAGCATGCATGGGCATGATTGGAGTAGCAACATAATATGAAGCACTAGAAACAGGATATGCAGTGTTGTAACTTAAACCATATGCTGGTTGAGGAGGAGGAAGAGAAGGTGGTGAATAATACATTTGTGGATATGGGTAAGCATGTTGAACAGGTGGACCAATAAGATCCTTAGAATAAGCCAATGAATTAGTGGCTATGCTTGAAGGAAGTTGTTCTAGAGGTTCTAATCCTCCATTATTAGGAGGAGGAGGAGGAGGAGGAGCAGAATCATCACCACCATTTCCACCACTCTTGTTCTTCTTCTTCTTTTTCTTTTTCTTCTTTTTACCACTTTCGCCGCCGCCGCCATCACCACCAAAACCAACATCCTCACATTCATCTCCATGGTTTTCTTTGTCTGACTCTTCCTCAGGAACATCTATGCAACCCTCATTGGAACCGCCACCATCATCACCTTCTGCTTGATCATTGTTATGCTTCTTCTGATCTTGATCCTTTTCTTTATTATTGTTATCACTACCACCCTTGGATTTTCCAGATTTCTTCTTTTCTTTCTTCTCAGGAGGAGGTTTAATCTCTGGCAAAAGCTCTGCAAATTTCCCTGCTCTTTCAAGCCTCTTGATGAGGGTTTCGGCTTCCACGTTACCGGTGACTGTAACCTTGTGGTGCTGAGAATCAACCTCTGTTGTATAAACCCCTAAATATTCACACATTTATATGAACAAATTCGTTAAAAAAAGAAACATGTTAAATACTTCTATGTTAAAACTTAAAATAGCTGAAAAAAAAAATGACCAAACATGCATATTTATATTGCATGGTAAAGTTTGAAGTGAAGATATATGTGTAGATAGATACCATCGATTCCCTGGAGAACTTTCTTAACTTTCTTTTTGCAGCCATCACAGTGGATCAAGACTCTCAAAACCCATTTCTGAAAAAATTAATTAAGAGAGTATTTAGAGTAAATTTGAATGAATATCAATGAACAGATTAAAAAGAAACTCCATTATGTACATGTAAATTCAAAAAAAAAAAAAAAAAAAAGAAAGAAAGAAAAGAAAAAGGGTGAAAGAAATGGAATTGAGAAGGGAAAGGAAAAGTGTGCATGTTATGATGAATATCACCTGGTACTTGAGGGTTTCTCCACCATGAGGAGGAGCTTCTTGATCAGCTGGGTCGGCTGCCATTTGAGAGAGTTGATTTGGTAGGTTGGTGGAGTGGAAACTAAGGAACTAAGAAAGTTTGGTTGGTCTGAAGTGTGGGGTGAGGAGCAAGGGGAAATAAATAAGAGTAAATGGTTCAACAAGGGAAGATTCACATAATTCCTTCTTGGTAAATACGAACAAGTCCCCTTGGTGCACTTATTAAAAAGTTAAATATAGTAAATTATTATTCAAAAATGTATGTTTTTAAATTTTCAAAACACTAACTAATGTGCATTGATGATTGTTTTTCTAAGTATAAGAACCTTAACAAGTGCTTTTAGGACACTTGTTAGCAAGACCCTTCCTACTTTGACTAATTTTACGCTTTATTAAGGAGTTTAATTGATTGTATTTAATTTTCTAAAATTTATAATAGAATAGAGGTATTTTAGAAAAGTTGCGTTGAAAATGAAGCAAAAATTAATTAAGATAACAATTTTCTAAGAATGTTTTAGGAAAATTGCATTGAGAATGAAATAAAATTCAAGAGAATTGATTAATTTTGCTTATATTTTAAATAAAAATAAATATGTTTTTTTTTCTTATATTTGAAGTCGGAGAGAATGGTATGCGATAAGTAATCTTTTTTCAGTATGTAGTAGTTAGTTGGAAGTATATTTTTTTTTCGAAACCAGGTAGTGTCTGGGTTTCACATTTTTTTCGCTCAATTAATCCACTCAAAATTTGCAAATTGTGTGAATCTTTGACTCAACGGTATGGATCTTGGCCTAAAATTTAGTGGAATATATACTTAGTTGGTACAATCTATTAATTGGTAAAATGGTAACAAAATTCAACTAATATTATTTTCACCGAAAATGAAAATCTAAAGGTAAAGCTTTTTATCATTTCAATTTTTGATATGTCTTCTTGTATTACCATTATGTATGATATTTTATCCCTAACATTATATGGTTTCATTAAAGCTTCACATTAATGAAAATAGAAATTATTGTAAAATTATCAAAATGCATTTTATTGAAGTTGCCTTAAGTCTTGAGATTTAGAAACATATTCACATAGGATGGTAGGTGGGTGAACCAATTATTGCACCTTTCTTCCTTTCTCTGTTTTTTCTTCGATTGAAAATTTGATTCCTGAATTTGCTTTTTGCATGGAATTAAAACAAGAATTAAAGATTGTTAATTAAAGAAAAACACGAATTGATTAAAAAAATCAATTCTAATACGCTAAACATATGAGATAATTGTGACTATATAAGAAGTATCAAGGAAAACCAAAACATTTTTTTTAGAAATTATTAATTGGTTTTGAATCACCATATTATTTATGATTTAAATCAATTATAATTTGTTATATAAGAAAATAAATTTAAAAAATAAAAGAGATAAAATAAATAGATAATTATTCATATTACTTGTAAGACTTATATTAATCTAAATTATAGATAATATAATGATGCACAACCAACTAATAATTTTTTATATGAATAATTGAATATGATGGGTACCATGGAATATCCCACAAAGTAATGACCACTATGCTCATGACACATCATCAAAGTCACGTGCTTCACTCACGTGACCCCATGGTATATAAATTATTTGGGGTGTTATGTAACCCATGTAGTAAACTAAAGTCTTAAAGCACTCGAAATTATCGAAGTGTGATGTTATTTCTGCATCAGAATTTTGATAATATGATGTACACATAACTCTCCAATCTTTTTCTTTGCATAACTTATCTCTCACATATCTTCTATCTTTTATATATTATATAAGATAAGCATAAAAAAAAATAAAAATGAAAGCGATAATAAAAATAAGGGTTATATTAATCGGTTTTGATATACTCAGCCCATAGGGCTGAGTTTAAGTATTAATAATTTCCTCTTTTCATTTGTTACAACAACAACATTTATTAGTATTAATTAAAAATATATCTTTTTCATTTACTACCTTTAATTTTTCTGATTTGACATTTTTTACAATACTACCTTTTATATCATTTTCTCTTTCCTCTTTTCTTTTTTAAGTTTTGCTTTTATATATATATATATATATATATATATATATATATATATATATATATAAAACTTATAAAAAATAACAACCTACAACTGAACAAAGGGGTTTTCCCTACGCAGGTGATATATTTTTTTTTTGTGATTTTAAAAATAAAGTTTTAAATAAATAGATGCATAAAGATTAAAGCATAGGTGAGGAATGAAAATGATTTTTTACCTCTCCATTCTCCCTTTATTCAGTTTTTTTTATAAGCAAAAAATATTATTATTGCTGTTGAGCGATAGTTTAAAATACAAGTCAAACCTTGTGCAGCAAAAAAGCTCAAACATATTACATACATCCTCATTTAATTACAAATACATGACCCATGTATTCTACTATGTTCCATATAACAAAGTGTTTAATACTGTATTTCTTCCTTGTCAGTCTTTGATCTTTATGCTCAGCTCCAAACATTACCCTCAAATAAATGTATCAGTTTCCTTTGTTCAGGAGTAGGTTGTTGTATTTTGTATAAGTTTTGTTTTTTAAAAAGCAAAACTTAAAAGAGAAAAGATAAAAGAAAAAATGATACAAAAGATATTGTAAAAAATATTAAATCAAAAGAATTAAAGGTAGTAAATAAAAAAAGATATATTTTTAATTAATCCTAATAAATGCTAATAAATGTTGTTGTTATAATAAGTTAACAGAAGAAACTATTTAATGCTTAAACTTAGGGCTGAGTATATCAAAACCGTTTATTAATCTCAATATTTAGGATTGAGAATAAAAATCTAAAAGTAGACAATATTTTTTGTCCACGTAAGACAGCCTAGTTGGTGGCTGCAAGGACGCTTAGGATTTCCCCCTCCCCAGGTCATGGGTTCTAGTCCCAGACCTCCCATGTAAACCAAAAAAAAAAAAATCTAAAAGTAGACATTTTTTATTGAGAAATTTTGTATTGATAAAGTAAAAAGATTTTGTATTTATTTTTTCAATAAAATTTATCCATTTTGGTCTAAATTGGATAACTTATTCATTTAACTTGTATTATCCAGTTAACCACTGTATTAACTATTAGCCTTGTATGCAGAAAATAAATTATCTATTTTTTCAACTTTTCCTTTTTAAATTATTTTTATTAAGTGTCAAATTGTTATTGGTATAATTTAAGTGGGTTGGCTTAGTGAAAATTGGTTGAATATAGAAAGAATTTGAGGTCAATTCATGATAAAATAACAATTTTAAGAAAATGCTACTTCCTTCTTCTTACAGTGATGTTTAAAAAATTCAAAAGTAAAAAAAATTAAGGAGACATTCATTTAATGGTTTGTTTAACACATCAACCAATTATCAAACAACTAATTCAATACATTTTGCATGATCCAACTAATCACAATTCAAAGTTAGTTTACACTTTATAAATTTTTCATTAATTATTTTAATTATAATTTGGATAAAAAATTTAATATTTTTTACCATTATTGTGGAATGGAGGAAGTATTTCATTTACATTTTGTGATGTCCAGTGAATTAATCTGAACATGCAAAATAAAATAAAATATCACTTAAAATTAAATAAAGAAGATTGTTATTGGCGCAAATGATATAGTGATACTCCTCCGTTTTTATTTATTTGTCATATTTCAAACAAAACATATCCTTTAAGAAATTTAATCATTACTCAGATTTCTAATACATTAATTATGTTTTTTTTTCCACTATACCCTTTTTCTCTCTATGATCATTAATTTTTCTCTACTACTCCCAGCGTTTCAAAAGTATTGTTTTTTTAGCATATTTACCATGTTTCAAAAGTCTTGTTCTTTTACAAAATTCAATACATAATAAATGCTATTTTTCTCAACACACCCTTATTTATTATACTCTCCTTTTCACTTTCAATACTTTTCTCTTTCTTCAACAATGATTGTATAGGAGCATTAGAGTCAAAACACCCTAAATTCTTACATCATTTAATCATTTCTTAAAACTCGTGCATAACCTTAAACAACACTACTTTTGAAACGGAGGGAGTATTTATATAAATCAAGATATATTAAATATGGACAAACATAAAAAAAACATTTATTATACTCTTAAAATCTCGAATACGGCAGGTAAAAAAAACAAAAAATCTAAAAAAAAAATAACACATAATAAAGAATGGAGGGAGTACAAAATAAACTACGCAAAAATTTCTTCCCGAATTAACACTAAAATAAATTAGACATAATGGGTTTTGGGTGGTCATTTAAATAAACTTTGGGTGGCATCTTATCTGTCATATCAGACGGTTTTAAGGCCTTCATCACTTCTAGTACCACTCATTTTCTGAGTCTGATAGCAGAGCTCATTGGGACAACCAACAAACCATGCGAATATGGGTCCACCGCCAATGGAGCCATTGTCATACTCATTTGTGTTGAGGCTAGAAGCTTCATGCAGTTAATCTGACCTTGGTTATTAAAAATACACTTCAACTAACATACTCCTCTGGTTTTGTTTATATAAAAAAAAAAAAACTAATTTCATAAATATTAAAAAGTTAGTTGTGTATATTTAATTTTTTCAAATTCATAAAAAAATTTACTATATTGAGAATAAAACAAAATTAAATGATTTAACCTCATTATAAAGATATTTTAGAAATAATTGTATTCAGAATGAAAATTAGATATTTTTACTTATATTAAGACCATTAAGGAAATGTTTTGTTTTTTTTTTTAATTAAATGAGAAAGGAGGAGTTGGATACAAGTGAAAAAGTAATACTCCCTCCGGTCCTATTTATAAGAGCCTTTTGGAGTTTTTCACTCCCACCAAAGAGAGTGGATAAATTTGTTAGTGGCATTGAAAATGTGAAAATTTGATATACTTTTTCAAAACTACCCCTATAATTATTATTGGAACTCTAAAAAGTGTTGACTTTATAGGGGTGTTAGTGAAAAGAAGTAATTAAATGTTATTGAAAATTAGAAATGAGTCTTATAAATAGGACTAAAATAAAAACCCCAAAAAGATCTTATAAATAGGACCGGAGGGAGTATACCAAAGTGAGGTATAATAATGCACTATACTGTATGTCCTAAATTATTTACTTCTGCCTCAACCTTTTATCAGCTTCATACAGTAGAAATAAGTTTTTTAAATGACTTAAAATGCAAGTGATATAATAATGGACCTAACAACATGCATTGAAACTACAATTCATAAAAACTTTAACTTCTTAAATGTAGAGATATACCCTATACATTAAAAAAAATTAGTAAATTTTTTAAAATTCAACAAAAATAAGGAAAGATGTTTTTAATACATTGTCTCCTAAATCAATCAATTATCAAAGCAAGTATTTAATATATATATTTTTTAATTAATCAATCATAAAATATACAATGCAATTTTAATTTTTTTTATTACTCCCTCCGTTTCACAATGTTTGACCTTTTAGACTTTTTTCCTTGTTTCACAATGTTTGTCCTTTTACATTTTCAATACACAAACATATTTTTTTTCCAATATTAACCTTTCATTCAATCATTTCTCTTACTCCTCATTAATTTTACTTTTATCATCTCTCTCATCTCTAAATCACTATACATTAATTAATGGACACACTTACTAATAAAAATTAAATACTATTACAATTTTCAATAAGGATTAAATAAGAGCATTTTAGACAAACTATACATAATACTTACAATAATTAACACTTTCGCCTAAATCTAAAAGGCCAAACATTGTGAAACGGAGGAAATAACTATTTTAATTTTAATTTGAGACAAAAATTTTCTATATTTTTTACAAACTTTGTGATAGGAGGAAGTATAAAGTTAATAACTATGCCCTCGCCGTAGGAAATGAAGAGGACATGAGAGAAGGAGAATGCTCAAAGTTTTTTAATATTTTGATTATATTTTCTTGATTTTTTTAATCTCATAACTAAGAATTGAGGCAAATTCATATTTTTTTTTTATATATATATTTTTGGTTTTGATTTTTCTCATATTTTTTTCTTGCAAATGCACCACTACAAAAGAATATTTATAGATATTTTAAATGAATTAAGATGCAAGTGATATAACAATGAACCTAACAACATGCATTGAAACTACAGTTCATAAAAACTTTAACTTCTTGAATGTAGAGATATATATTGAAACGACAATTCATGAGTACACTAATTAATAATCCCTCGTGTCCTATTTATAGGGCATATTTATTTATAAGACATACTTATTTATATCATATGGACTAAGAAAGGTAGTTAAGTTTATTGAAACTTTAAAAAAATACATTAACATTACAATTTTACTCTTATCTTATATTGAGAATTTCATAATGTATTATTTCACATTAATAGATAAAGGGCAAATAAGAGAAATAACAATAAATGCTTCCTAGAAAATGCAAAATGCCTTATAAATAGGACCAAAGAATTCTTATAGAATGTGCCTTATAAATAGGACCGGAGGGAGTAAAGTATACGGATAAAATTTATATTTTCAACATTCTTCATTAAACTACAACTCCTTCTCCGTTCTACAAGGATGATAACAAATTAAAAAAGTCAAAAAATTAAAGATAAATACATTTAATGATTTGTTTAACACATTAACCAATTATCAAACACCTAATTTAATGCATTTTGCATTATTAACCAATCATAATTCAAAATTTAAACTTTTAAACTTTTCGTTTATTATTTTAATTTTAGTTTGAGATAAAAATTTTGTGTTTTTTTATCATCCTTATACGACGGAGGAAGTAATAATTGCTTATTATTTCCATCTATCTAATCAGCTTGGCCAATCACCCTAAAAATATAATCGCAATCCAAGCATAACCTTAACTCCGATATGATCCATTTTTGCAAATTTGATTCATTTATAGAAAAAGGTACTTCTTCGAAATTTAGAAAAGTATTTTCATGATTTTTCATCTTTGCTTCTTCATACTTTCACAATTTTGTTCCACGGTCAATAAAGATAGGGTTTTGCCAGGACACTAGCTAAGGATTTCAAAAGTGGAAAAAAAAAATTCATAAATCTAAGTTATTTATTCTCTGAAAAATTCAAAAAAGTATATTTTCTCATAATTTTTAACCACTTTTAATCTCTTAACAAGTGTTCCAAAGACACTTTTTAGCATTTTTCATAAAGTTATTATCGTTTCATGATTTCTGCAAGGTTTTTGAGAAATAAAATTCTCATCTCCATCATGCTTTACCTCAATACTACTCAACACGATTTTATTTTTAAGCAAAAATAACTAATTTTACACCTATTAAAAAAGTTAGTTGAGTGTGTTTAATTTTCTCAAATTCATTAAAAAAATAGACTACTTTATTAAATTTTACATTGGGAATGAAACAAAAATTAAATGACTCAACCACATTATGAGGATATTTTATGAATGATTGTATTGATGAGAATAGAAAATTATTTAATTTTTGCTTATATTAGTGATAGCATATCTTTTTTTCTTACAAATAAAACTGGAAGTAATGATGTAATAGACCGTAACTTCAATGTCAACCATCTCACATTCTTGATCCATTACCTTCTTAAATTCTTTAAGCATCGTCTTCAAATAATCATATTACTCTGTCCGTTTCATTGAGTTTGACCTTTAGGCTTTTTTTTTTATTTAACAATGTTTGACCTTTTACATTTTCAATACACAAATATATTTATTTTTCCAATTTTAACCTTTTATTCAATCATTTTTCTTACTCCTCATTAATTCTACTTTTATCATCTTTCATCTCTAAAACACTATACATTAACTAATGGTCACACTTATAAAAATTAAATACTACTACAACTTTCAATAAGGATTAAATAGAGACATTTTGAACAAACCATATATAATACTCCCTCCGTTCCAATTTAACTGTCACTTTAGCAATTTCACACATATTAAGAAAGTCATTTAATATTTCAATTTTCAAGAGAAATATTAAATAACTTTACTATAATACTCTCAAAATACATTAATTATCATCCATTTCACTTATTTCAACATATTAAATGCAAGGTTAAATGTGGAAAAAATCAATTAATACATCCTCGAATTCCTAAAGCGACAAATAACTTGGAACAAGTTAAAAATGCTAAAGTGACAGATAATATGGAACGGAGGGAGTACTTACAATAATCAACACTTTCTTAATCTGTGTGCCCGGACCTAAAAGGTCAAACTCAATGAAACTGAGGGAGTATTACTTTATTTCTCAAGAAAAATGGTACTCCCTCCGTCCCTAAATATAAAGCCTCTTTGGAGGATTTCACGTTCATTAAGAAAGTTGAATAATTTAGTTAATTGTATTTGAAATGTGAACTTTTGATATGTAATTTCAAAGTTACCCCTATTAATATTATTGGGAATATAAAAAGTGTTAAATAAATAGGGGTGTTTGTGGAAAAAAGTAATTAATGATCATTGAAAATTGGTATGAGGCTTTATAAATAGGGACAAAATAAAAGTGTTAAAAGGGCTTTATATTTAGGGACAGAGGGAGTAACAAGTTTTCTTATGGCACTTGCCACTTGCCAAGGAGCTCTAAATAGTTAGAAAATTTTAAAAAAATGTAGTTTTTATAATCTTCGGAGAAGAAAAACTAGAAACTTGTATTGTTTTTTTTTTATTTTTATGAAGCTTAAGACATTTGTTAGCAACACTTATAAGTAAAATACTTTCATATCTATTACTCCCTCCGGCTCGAAATATAAGCAATAAAAAACATACATCTCTTGGTTTAAAATATAAGCAAAACTAACCAACTTTCTTAAATTTTATTTCATTCCCAATGCCACTTTTCAAAAACATCCCTAGAAAATTGTTATCTTATTTACTTTTTGTTTCATTCCCAATGCAACTTTATTAAAATATCTCTATTCTTTCATAAATTTGAGAAAATTAAATACAAACAAATAACCTTCTTAATAAGCGTAAAATTAGTTAGTTTTGTTTATTATTCGAGCCGGGGTGAGTAGCATTTCTATTGGGAAGAATAGAAAGCTTCCATGCTTCATTTAGTGTAATTTATTGAATCTCTTTGGATTCTTTGCCATTAACCATTTCTCACTTTTATGGCTTCTTCATCTTCTTTCACTTCGGCAGCGTTTCCTTTACTTGATAGTAAATAAAACCAAGAGCAAGTTGTAATTGTTCGGCAACGTTTCCTTCTTCTTTCACTTTGGTAGCATTTCATTATTGTAAATAGGATGACTTTGTTGTAATTGTTCTTCGCCTTGTTGGAAATTGATAGGAGATATTAAAATATAAACCAGAATACATTCATGTCAAATCATCAAGAAATCATACAGCGGAAGCGAAAGCGAAAGCATACCTGTATATATTCATAGAGAATATGATGAACATGTGAACTTGAATTGAATTGTCCTTGAATCTTGTATCCAAATGCATACCTATGAGAGAACATGAGGGTGAAGATTGGTCTTCCAAGCCATTATGCACAAATGCTCTAGCCTTTCTAATGATGGAGTTAGAGAAGGGAATTGGATGCTTCTGACTTGGGGACCATAACCTATTTATAATAAGTTCGTACCCTTTCGCGAATGGTTACGACTATTGAACTTTCTTATTTCTATTTCGGCCCATCAACAAATATAGAAATAAGACTTTGGTATCTACACATTATAAAATCCATACCAAATGAGACGTCCTCAATCCCAACACTTTAATCCTTTAAAGATCACTTTAGTAGGGCTAAATCTTTACGATAGCATATAATACATGATTAATGATATATGTAGGCTCACATATTAGATAAATATCTAACAATCTCCCACTTGAGCCACATATATCGGTATACAGTCATGCATTATAGAATAACCTTATGAGCGCTCAAAATTAGCTATCTATACCAAAAGGTCATCTCTAACAATCTCGTCCATCAATTATATCAACATAGGATCAAAGAGATCTTCGTTACATTTATATCGTAACTAGACCCATCGGTGGTCACATATATCAATATAACCAAAGACACAGATCAAGTATGGATGTGTAGCATGGAAATTACATACAATGTGATCTAAATATGTCTATTTCCAACTGGTCCTACTTTATTCTTTAGCGAGATCCCAATGAATAAATTCAGAGTGAAGCTGAACCATAAACTTTTTTTTTTTTTTTGCAGAAAATATATCCATAGATATGTCTATACCAGAAAAACACCCAAATACAAACTCCCACTGAACCAACATATCATCAAATGATATAATGCCCATATACATGAGCAATGTTATCAAGAAAGACCTTAGATGATAAACCTTTAGTGAGCAGATCTGCAACCATGGAGTTTATGCCAATGTGCTCTATAGACTCTTAACTACTCTGAACTTTTCCTTAAGTGAGATATAGCACTACTAACATTTTGTCACAAAGTAACTTTAATAATGATCTTTCAGTTTATCCAAAATTCGCAGCCAAGTGATAAAATTTCATAGCCATATCCATTTACTAGAAGTCTCAAAACACACCATTGCAATATCGGAAGAAACTATTAGTGTCTGCTAAGCACTTTACCGAAATAGTTCATCCACCTAACAAATAAATATAGCATGGCACAACACCGACATGCATCCAATAAAAATAATAATAATAACAAGAATACCTGATGATCTCTTACTGAATCATTGTACTGCATGTCTGCATGTGAGCATATAATTCTTTGTTCGCCTTAAGTACCTGATAAATTGTTTGCCTGTTTTCTAATGATTTGTCTCTTAATTACTTAAATATCTGCACTCTCCTTAAGTACGCAATATCCGGGTGCGTACGACTTATGTACACATTAGACTCCCTACGCCAATGCATAAGGACAAATTTTGTGACTCTTTAACTTTAAAACTCCATCTAAAGGCACGAGTTGAGACTAAACTTGTCTCCTTTAGCAACAAGATTCTTACCTGATTTGCAATCTTTAACATATAAAGCTAAGAAAATTTATTTACTCCCACTAAATTATGGTACACATAATCAACAACTGAAGTCACCTCAAGACCAAAAGAGATGATAACTTAATGAAATATATGATACCATTGACAGAAAACTTACTCAAGCTCTTAGATGAATTTCTTTAATTTGCAAGACATATCTTTGCACATCCTTCACAAAGTTTTGTGATTGCATTGAATATACTTTGTTTCAAACAAAGTCTTTATATTCATCTAATGAAACTCAAGATCAGAATGAGCCATAAATGCCATTATAATACTCAAGAGTCTTTTAGAAAACTTGATGAGAAATTCTCTTTACAATAAATGTTTTCCGTATGAGTGAACTCCTTTCAAGCAAGACAAACCTTATATCTTTCCACAATACCCTTTGATCCCCTTTAGGTAGTAAATATCCATTTACTACTATTGGATTTCAAACCTTTAGGTAAAGGGACAAGATCCTAAATGTCATTGTCTTTCATGGTTTCAATCTCTTCATTCATTGCACTATCCCATTTGTGAGAGTTAAAACTTTACATGGTTCAAAAGGAAGTTGAGTAAATCATCCTCCATCACCTTAATGCCAACCTTATGTTCTTGATGAAATACAACATAGTCATTCAGAAGTGCATTTCTTCTCTCACTCATAACTTTCCATAATAGCATTACTCGAGGTTTTTAAGGTTGATGAGTTTGACCTCAAGGATCAATCTATTGATTTTGAATAGGAGTTAGTCAATATTGCCCTATTCTAGATTTGTTATTCAACCAATGACAAAGTTAGAAAACCTTATCATTTGTCAGTAACAACTGTAGGAAAAGAAACCAAATAAATTCCTCTTCAAAAGCAATATTTATAACCTTATCTCCCCCCTCAAACTCAATCATCCTAAAAAATTCAAGAATTTCCTCTCTCAAAGCACCTAATAGTGGAGTCATAAAACATTAACTCTTAACTATAATCAAAATATCCAATAAAGTAACAACTCACTGTTTCTTTTCATTTGGCCTAAAAGACCTTGCCTTAGTTGGACAACCACAATTATGAAAATATTTCACGATAGCCTTTTATATGTCCATGATTTATGAGGGTCTTTGCTACTACTTTAATTGAGACTTCATTTTCGTTTCTCAATGAACATCATTCATAATGGGATTACGCTAATTTGCATTTTGTGCCACATTAACTTAAATGCAAGATTACAATAAACGAGGCAACAATATCAAACAAATTAAAAAATAGTTTATTATGCAAATTTAAAGAACATGTAATGATAAATTTAAATCTTGACATTGACATGAATTAGCCTTATTATTTCCAAATGAACAAGATAACCAAATTAGTTCATCAAAGAAATTAAAAAAAAATATTGTCTACATGACAACATAATACATGTCTCTTAGCTTTCAGATTTAAATAATCATAACACTTTACCAATAGCTTAAAAGTTGATATTGTCTCTATCTTAACTTATTTGTTATTGCCCATAAAAAAATGTATCTTTCAACATCAGATGACAATGAACAATTTAAGCAACCATGCATAGACATACTTATGTGAGTAGTAAAACCCAATCTACTCACCATGTGTGTGTGGACACAAAAAAATTAAATTAACTCAAAAACAAACCAAAATGAAAGATGTACCCTTCTTTAATTTGCACCCTGATGTGATTCTTAATATCACTTTAGTCATGTTTATTTACTTTTGCAAGAGAAACAAACAAATAATTCATTATGTTTGGGAGCGCATTGTAACTACATCATCATTGTTCCCTTTTGGCCTTTAGAGGCATATGCCAAATTAGCACCATTAATCTTGTCTTGCTTCAACACTTTTCTTGTACACAGTATCTAATGATCTCTAATGAAATCATTTGTCCATTGGAAACGTAACTTAATTTTAACTAAATTGTGTTCAAGCTTATCATAACCAAATGCTCAATTAAAGCTTTTGGATAACTTTACTTTTGGTCCTTACAATTTTGAAGCAAGATTAGATATATACATGTAGTACTCCTTTATGTTCCATTGTCCGTATACCTTCTTGAAACAAACATAATAATATTATATATGTTAGTTTCACCCTTTTCCTTAATGGCCAAATGCCTTTCAATTTCCTTATGGAACAATTTGGCATTAGTCTCTTAAGACATAATATTCTTGAATTGCACACCTATTGATCATGAGAGTCATGCAATAGCAACATCCCAATTTCTCAATATAATGTCCATTTATCCTTATAGGAACCTTATACCATAAGATCAATATGTTCATTCCAAATTGCAAAATCTAAATTCATGCAATCAGATAAATGTCACAATGCTTCCTTCCCAATTCTTAAAGTTTGTGCCTTTAAAATGAATAAATTAATTTAATTTATATTGTAGATATTATAAAAGCAGAAAATTAATAGAACAAAGAACTAAAAAACACAACATAAGCTCACAATAAACTTTAATCAATAAATTCAAATGAAGGTGGGCCCATCACAAGGTATCTAGCACAACATTAACATTCAGTCTTTGGATAGAAATATTAACTAGTAAATGATACACTCAGCGTAGTAATCAAATATTAATAATCAATCCTGTCAAACAATAACCCTTTCTTTGGATCGACTTATTGTTCACATGGATAACCTTATAATTATTACATATTTATTACCACATGTATGTTTGAAATTTTGGCCAAATAGTAATCTTCCTTTGGGACGATCATTATCCGCATAAATTACAAACATACTGTTGTCTTGATATTCCAAATCAATTAATCTACACATGAGAGGTTACTTTGGCAACATGATGCTTCAATCAAATAATTTAGAATATTAGACATTAAGTCATAAAGACACCAAAATTTGAACTTATTTCGTTCCCCTTTAAAAATTAATAAATAAATAAATAAAAAATAAAAATTATGGGAACACTTTAGTGGCAATAAAAAAAATTACCATAAGTGAGATTTCTCAAAATCTGTTGCAGCGGTACAAAACCATCACTATATGTACATATAAAAATTGCGACGGTTCAAATTGTTGCTAAAAAGAAAATTGCAAAACATATTTGTCTTCTTTCGCAGCGGTTTTCAAAATCGTTGCTAAAAATTTAATAAAACAATTGTGATGGTTCACCACCGTCACTAAAGATAACTGTCGCTAAAAATAACTACTGCACTCCAAAGTTAACTGTTGCAACAAATTCAAATTCGTCGCTAAAAAAAACCATTGGGAGCATAAATTCTTTCGCGACAGCCATATCCGTCGCTATTAACAGTGCATAAAACTAATAAATAAAAAATCAAAAATAAAACATGCTTTATGTTGTCACTGGGTTTAGAACCCACAACCTCTACAATGAGGAGCAATGCCTCAACCGCCAGGCCAACTACCGAACCGATGCACTGTTTGGTCAACTAATTTACTTAAATTAACCGTATTGGTTTTAATGTAACCGTTTCATGCAATATCATTACCATCAGACATCAGTGCAACAGAAAAGATGAAAATAAAAAATTTGCAGATTACCAAAGGTAAGGCCCTGTATATATTGATGGTGAATTAAAATAACTTTGTGTCCATTAAAATCAAAAGCGTATAATGGCTAAAATCAGAGTGTGGCAAATCAATCTTTCATACATTTCTTAAAATCTTGAAATCCATAAATATTATCTTTCAAAATAGATAATTACATGAATAATTATTGGAAAAGCAATTTCCATCATACCTTCAAAGCAAATACATGAAAATTGAAGAAAAATTTATTTCTTAATGATTCAACATGACTGACTCTGAAACCACTTGTTGGAAATTGATAGGAGATATTAAAATATAAACCAGAACACATTCATGTCAAATCATCAAGAAATCATACAGCGGAAGCGAAAGCGAAAGCATACCTGTATATATTCATAGAGAATATGATGAACATGTGAACTTGAATTGAATTGTCCTTGAATCTTGTATCCAAATGCATACCTATGAGAGAACATGAGGGTGAAGATTGGTCTTCCAAGCCATTATGCACAATTGCTCTAGCCTTTCTAATGATGGAGTTAGAGAAGGGAATTGGATGCTTCTGACTTGGGGACCATAACCTATTTATAATAAGTTCGTACCCTTTCGCGAATGGTTACGACTATTGAACTTTCTTATTTCTATTTCGGCCCATCAACAAATATAGAAATAAGACTTTGGTATCTACACATTATAAAATCCATACCAAATGAGACATCCTCAATCCCAACACTTTAATCCTTTAAAGATCATTTTAATAGGGCTAAATCTTTACGATAGCATATAATACATGATTAATGATATATGTAGGCTCACATATTAGATAAATATCTAACACGCCTTCCTTGTATTTCCGTTCTTTGTCTCTTGACGAGAACAATGCATGGACAATATTTGAAACTTCCTTCGCCTTTGTTGCATAAACCACCTTCTCAATTTATGAATCATTCAATGCATCATAAACAAAACCAAGAGCAAGTTGATCCAACTGGTGAATTTTTTGCAAATTGCTTTTTTGAGCTTGAGTTAAATTTTCTTCGATCCCTGGTTCTTCATACCCATCCTTAACCATATCCCATGCCACATGAGAGCCAAAAATTTCCTTCATTCGAAGAAGACACAAATTCTCAAAATTCTTTTTCGTGAGTTTTGGAATTGAAATAACAAAGACTGACATCTTGAAAAATAACCTAACTTTGATACCACTTCGAAGGAAATAAAAAGGATATGTGAAGAAGGAGAATGCTCAAACCCTCTTATAATATCACTTGATTAGATTTATTTTCCCTTTACACTTTTGATCTTGGCTTTTTCTCTCATTTATTACTTTCTTGGTTTGTTGGGGTTGTTTGGCTTTGTTTTTGGCTTGAATAGCTAACTTGAAAATGTACTAGAACATGCGTATTTATAGATGTTATAAATGACTTATGATGCATGTGATACAATAAACCTCAGTACATGCATTTAACTACAACACCTAAAAATTTTAACTTCTCGAATATAGAGATACATGTATGCATTGAGAAATTACCATGAACACTAATTAAGAGTGAAGAGTCATTTTATTCCTTAAGGTTTTTGCGTTATACTCCCTCCGCTCTCATATATAAGCCAAAATAACTAATTTTGCAAGTACTAAGAAAGTTAGTTGAGTGTATTTAATTTTTTTGAGTTCACAAAAGAAATAGACCATTTTAGAAAAGATGTATTGGGAATGAAACAAAAATTAAATAATACAACCACTTTGTTGAGATATTTTAGGAATAATTGTATTGAAAATAGAAAGTTAGTTAAATTTTGCTTATATTTAAGACCATAAATAAGATGTTTTTATTTGCTTATATTCGAGACCGGAGAGAGTACCAATTTATTCCTTAAAGTTTTAAAGGACACTTTAATCCTTAAATTTTTTTAATATACCGATCATATAACAATTTGCTAGTCTCTCACCAAACGAAAACACATCACATGTCTCACAAAAGTTCACTTAGTGTTCTATTGGCTATTCACCTAAACATCAAGTGTTTGATGTGAGAGGTCAATGGTTTGAACCCTCTCTTTTCTGATTTTTTTTTTTTAAAAAAACCCCACATGTTTTATACTGTGTCATTTCATGTGTCAATCTGTGAAAATTATTTAAAAACTACTCTTTATGTCCATTAATATAAGATTCCTTTTATTAGCAAAATAAGAGAAAATGAATGAATTAAGTTTATTGGAATTTGAAATTTGTCTTGCTATTACAAGGGAAAAAGGTTTATACAAGAAGAGAAAATACTATAATGACCCTATACAAATATGCTAAATACATACTCTAACATTCCCCCTCAAACTCAAATGGGTGGAGAATAAACCAACTTGAGTTTGGAAAGTAAAATATGAAAACGACTAGCTAGGATGATGAGCCTTTGTAAACAAGTTAGCCGGTTGGTCAATAATACTAATAGGGATGAGGTGAAGAGTGCCAAGAACAACTTGTTGATGAATGACATGACAGTCAATCTCAACATGTTTGGTACGCTCATGGAATACATCATCGTGAGCAATCTGAATGGCACTACGGTTGTCGCAGCAAAATGTAGGAGGAGACTTCTGGACAAAACCAAGGTCACTTAGAAGCCATTGAAGCCAGTGTATCTCAGAGATGGTATCAACCATGGGTTGGTATTCAGCCTCAGTGCTAGAACGAGAATCAAGGTTATGTCTCTTACTACGCCAAGAAATGAGTGAGCCGTCAAAAAAGATACGAAATTTGTAACAGAGAGGCAATCAATGGGATCACCACCCTAATTAGCATTGAAGAAGGCCCGAAGGATCAATGAAGAGTTCGATGAAAAATGGAGACCATGAAAGAGAGTGCCTTTGATATTATGAATGATATGAAGAACAACTGCATAGTGAGTGATCCGAGGTGCGGACATGAACTAACTAACAAGGTGGACAGCATGTGCAAGATCAAGTCGAATAATAGTGAGATAAACTAAGCTCCCAACTAACAATCGATAAAGTATCGGGTCATCAAGAGTAGTACCATATGATGAAGTGAAGCGAACATTGGGCTTAAGAGGCGTGGAAATTGTTTTACAATTCGTGACTCTTGCTCGGGAAATAAGATCAGATGAATATTTAGACTGAGATAGGAACAACCCATCATTTGAGGAGAGAATCTCAATGCCTAAGAAATAACTAAGAGGATCGAGGTCTTTCATCTCAAAATGTTGATTCAAGAACTCCTTGAGCTTAGAGATACCAGCAGCATTATCACCTGTAATAATCATGTCATCAACATATAAAAGAAGCATGACGGTACCATTAGTTATCTGATGAAGAAAAAAATGCATGGTCGTAAGGACTGGAAGAGAACCCAAGTTGAGCAATAGTGTCATGCAACTTGGTAAACCAAGATCGAGAAGCTTGTTTTAGACCATAAAGACTTTGGTGGATACGACATACCTTGTGTGAAGGAGAAGAATAGCCAAAAGGAGGTCGCATATAGACTTCGGCATCCAAATCACCATTCCGAAATTCATACTTGACATTCATCAGATTAGTGGATCATTTCTGTGTGGTAGCGATAGCAAGGAGTGTATGGAGAGAAGTGATAAGGACGACAAGAGCAAAGGTTTCCTCATAATTAATGACATATTCCTGTGTGAAGCCTTTGGCGACCAAACGTGCCTTGTAGCGCTCAACAGAACCATCAAAATGAGTTTAACTTTGAAAACCCATTTACAACCCATTAGATTCTTGACATGGGGATGATCAACGAGTTTCCATGTTTTAGTGCTCTCTAAAGCCTGTAATTCAACTTGCATTACTTTTTGCCAATTAGGATCTATGGAAGTTTCTCTGTAGGTCCGAGGCTCACGATGAAACAACTTGGAAGAAAAATAGTGACAATCACAGAGGTATGAAAGGGATTTCCTCACCCGAGGAGGAAGGTCAGGAAGGAGTGGTGAATCATGATCTACGACATGATCAGGAGAAGGCGGAGGAGCAGGACCGGGAATAGGATCAATAGTTGGGGCAAGATCATGATCATGCTAAATAATAGGAAGCTTAGCAAGCTCCGGTAGCTGAGTAGAGGAATTAGAATTTGAGTCATTAAGAAAAAGTTCTATAGAAAGATTAGTTAACATAGGTGTGGAGGTGGACGAGATAGACTTGAATTGGGAGAGAGATCAGAACATTTTGTGCTCCACAAAAGACAACATGACGAGAGATGCATATGCGTTGAGAGATTGGATCCCAAATGCGGTAACCTTTGTGTTCAAAACTATAACCAAGAAAACAACAGAGACGAGTACGAAGTTGGAGTTTAGTGTGCTCATGCACTTGAAGAAGAACAAAACAGGCACATCTGAAAACTTTGAGTGACTCATAATTTGGAGGAGTACTAAAGAGGCGCTCAAAGGGAGAGACGTTATCCAAAACTGAGGAAGGGAGACGATTGATGACAAAAACAACGATAAGACCAGCTTCTAACCAAACACATTTGGGACATGAGGAGGAAAAGAGCATAGCTCTAAAAATGTTAAGAATGACAATGCTTTCTTTCAGCATGACCATTCTGTTGGGATGTCCCTGGATAAGAGAACTGAGAAGTGGTGCCCTGTTCACCAAGAAATCTGATAACCTTGCAATCACGATATTCAGAGGTATTATCATGAAGAAAAATCTTGATGTACGTAGAGAATCGGGTATGTATCATTGTGACAAAACGAATGTAAATCTGGGAATTCTCTGATCTGTTCTTCAACAAGTATATCCAAGTGAAACAGGAAAAATCATCAATGAAGATAACAAAGTACCAGGAACCACCCATAGTGGTGGTTGGAGCCGATCCCCAAACATTCGAATGCACTAGATCAAATGAAGAGGCAGAAGTAAAAGCATTTTGATCAAAAGGTAAAGCAGTTTGCTTGGCTGTTTGACAAGGAATGCAATAAAGTTGTTCTTCTTTGATAGAGCCCAAACTACTTTCAGAGATGAGGGGTCGCAACTTGCTAAAGGAAGTGTGACAAAGGCGCTGGTGCCAAAGATGGATGAAGGAGGAAGTGGATGTAACACATAGAGTAATGGGTGAAAGAACATGGAGTCTAGTGAGCTCAAACATTCTACCAACCTTTCGACCAGTACCAATAATCTTACCAGTCTGCGGATCTCGCACAGAATCGCGAGTAGGACAGAAAGTAACAACATAGCCATGGTCACAGAGTTGGCCAACAAAAACAAGGTTAAAGTTCAACTTTGGAATGAGATAAGTATCCAACATAGTAAGAGAAGGCATGGAAACAGGTCCTTTATGGCTCACTTCCATAAGAGAACCATCAGCACTATGGATATGACGAGTATGATCTCCAAAGGTCAAAGTAGAATGACTTGCAATGATGATGTCATATGGTTGCAAAAGCCGAATTAGAATATCAAGCGGTTATACCCGGTGTGACCGCTAAAGTGCTAGGCGTGTTACCAGTAAGAGAGAGAACTTGCTTAAAAAGGAATGGAAGATCAATAGTAGAAACAGGTGATTGAGTAGTAGGCAAGTATCCTTATGTAGAAGTTGCAACATTAAGAACTCGAGAAGGTGCTACATACGGAGAACGAGTAGGACATAGAGGATGACTAGGGCACTGATCAATCAAGCGCTTTTTATGTTTGCAATACCGACATACTTGATAATAACAACGACCAGCAATATGTCCTTTATTCTGGCAAATATGACATACAACAATTGGACACTCAAAATAAGCATGTCCTATACTGCGACAAGTGCTGCAATAGCTTTCTTTTCGATTAAAAACAACATATGCCATGATATTGAGAAAAGTAAATTATAGGAACAAATTTAGAAGAAAGTAACTTGATAAATGGAAAGATATGAAGGAAAGAAAAATTCTTTTTTTTTGTCTTTTTACCTGGATGATCTCATGGCGGGCAAGGCTTTGTCTATGCTGGACAACAACGCGTGGAGGAGGGTAGCCGGAACGTCATCGGCGCGTGAGGGCGTTTGGCGACTCTGGTGGTCACAGGGGTGGCGGCCTCTTGGTCGGAATTCAATGACAAAGGTGGTGATGACAGTGGCTTGGCGGAAAAACAACGTCACACTGGTAGATTTGGACGAGACAGTGGCGCCACGGTGGGAAAAGCGAATAATGCGAGGTTGTCGTAGCAGGGCTTTTTGACGATGATGGTTCAATGACATGGTCGTTTGAGAACGACGAACACAATGGATGCAGAGGTATGAGCGACGAAACGCTACACAACAGTGGATCGAAAACTAGCTCTTATACCATATTAGCAAAATATGAGAGAAGAGAGAAAATGAATAAATTGAGTTTATTGGAATCTAAAGTCTGTCTTGCTATTACAAGGGGAAAGGATAAATATACAAGAGAAGATATTATAATGACCCTATTCAAATATGCTAAATAAATATTCTAACATCTTTATGAATTTTTTTTTGGGTCCTAATTATAAGAATATATTCTAATTTTCAATGACATTGAGTTACTCCTTTTCATAAACACTCATATTTACTCAGCATTTTTCAAAGTAAATTATAATTATGAGGAGAGTTTTGAAAAAGTATATCAAATCTTTAAATTTTCAACATTCAAGTTCAATGCTTACTATTTTTGATGAAGAATGGTGGACCCTTTAATTTATTTTTTTAATTATCTTTTACATCGTTACCTAAAATAATAGATAGTATCCCCGCCCTATAAATTAAGTCTTTTTAGAGATTTCGCGTAGATTAAGAAATGATTAAATGATGTAAGAATTTGATATGCTTAGACTAAAACACCCTCATTTAATAATAGGGGAGAGAGTAATAATAAATGTATGAAGATTATATTGAAGAGAGATAGAGAGATGAGTGGTGAAAAGATGATATAATACATAGGAGTATGCTTGAAAAAGAAGTATAAATGAGTATTGAGTTTCTAAAAGAACATAACTTATGGTACAAAATGAAAAATAAAAAGGACTTAACTTATGGGACGGAGAGAATATTGAACCTAGATGTTAGATGTAAATGCCAAATAATATTATTGTATTTGAAATTACATGATCATGCACCTTACAATAATTTTTCCATACAAAGCGCTAATCAAAGCCATCCAAATCCAACTATCGAAGATGCCACAATGAAGAAGCCAAATCCCAGATTGTAAGGCTTCTTCGCATAGCATGCCATTCTTGCTTTAACCGTGGTGAGCATCCACACCGGGGCATTTTCTTTTGTCCTTAGAAGATTATGGACAGTCCATATATTTTTCTACTGGTGGGGAAGAGGGTTCATTTGTCCCTATTTTTCATTTGTCTATGTACAGGGACAAATGAATTTGTCACAGGAAGAGAGAAGGAAGAGAGAGAAGGCGAAGAAATGGAGGGAGAACTGAACAGAAATGAATCGGAGAACTCGAGTACTTCTTCAGGTACTCGAGTAGTGTGATTTTTTTTATATAAATGAATGCAAAGAACTCGAGCACCTCATGGTACTCGAGTAGTGTGGCCCCCTTTTTTTTTAACTTCAAAATTTCATATCTTCTTCGTTAACCGTTGGATCTTTCTCAAATTTGAATACAATCTTCCTTACATACTTATCTTCACATCCAACGGTGGAATTTGTGTTTAAAGTTGAAAAAAATAGTTTAAAAAAATAGCTAAAAAAATTTAGTATCGTTGCAACATGAGAGTATAATTTTTATTATTTCTTTACTTTTCAACAATCATTTAGTTACCGTTGCAAGCATAACGTTAATAAAGAAATGAACCGTTGAAATTTTTCTATATAAAGTGCAACAAATAACAAGACTTTACACAACAATTCTACTCAATTACTTCTTATTTCTTCTCAATTCATACAAGAATCATTTAATTTTCTTGTTGTTTTAATTTCTTGTTATATTGTTGTTTCTTTCATCTCATTCACTTTTAATTTTTTATTTAATCTTCTAGAATTCTAATTTTGATGGATCCTAATCAAAATGAATTGGAATCTCTTAGGAAATTGTTAGTTAGTATTTCCAATTCAAATGCATAAAATTTTCAAATTCCCCATCCTACACCAAATACCCAAAGTTCTCGTCAACCTTTTTACCCCAACCCTCAAAATGCTCCACACAACTCATATAATCCATTTTACCCAAATACCCAAATGAACTCATCCAATGCAAATCAACAATCATTCCCAATCCAATATCCAATGTTTCCTCCACCACCACCACCACCAACCAACCCCGTCATAAACAGTACTTCGGCAACACCTGTGGGATCAAATAATGAGTCTGAAGGCCCAGCATTCTGTACACAAGATGGCTTGGAAACAATTGATCTCAATCAAGAAGAAGGGTCTAGTGAAAAAGCAAAGAAGACAAGAGAAAGATTTACGGTCGAAGAAGACAAACTCCTAGTGGAATCATTTTTCAACGTTTCTAAAGATCCTATTGTTGGGGTTGACCAAAAATCTATGAATTTTTGGGCAAGGATAACAAGTCAATACAGCAACTTTCTCAACAAGAATACGAGGCCTAGAAGTCTCAATCAAATAAAGGCTCGGTACCATAGACTCCAAGGAATTACTTCCAACTTTGTTGGGTGTTACAAACACGCCGTGGACTCCAAGACAAGTGGCAGCAACAATGAAGATATAATGGAGAGAGCTATGGCAATTTATCATCAAGATCAAGGATAAAATTTCAACGCGGAGCACGTTTGGCGATTAATAAAAGATAAACCAAGATGGTTTAATATAGGTGAAATAGGAGGGTCATCAAAAAGAACAAAGAACTCTCCATCTGGGGCATACACTTCATCATCTAATCCGCCAACACCAAGTAGTGAAGACAACCCAGAAATCCTCTTTATGGAACGTCCAATTGGACAAAAAGCAGCGAAAAGGAAGGGAAAATCAACAAAAGGGGAAATATCTTCTACCAAAGTGGAGGCTTTTAACCAGTTCAAGGTTGAATTTATGGAACTGGAGAAGAATAGGATGGCTTTCGAGGAAGAAATGGAGAAGAAAAAGCTGGCTTTCGAGGAAGAAAAGGAGAAGCATAGACTGGCTTTGGAGGAAGAAAATTTGATGATCAATGAGTACGAGATACTTTTCAAAGATACTTCTGGGATGACCGAGTTATAAAAGCGGGCTCATGAAAAAGTTTGCGATGTTATTAGAAAAAAATTAGGTCTTTGATATGAACTTCATTATGTAACTTTTTAAAGCATTATGTATTTTATTTGTAGTTTTATTCCATTATAAGCATCTGTAACTTTTTTAAGCATTATGTATTTTTTTTGAAAAACTAGCCGTTGCAAAACTAGCTGTTGCAAAAAGTAGCCGTTGCAAAACTAGCCGTTGCAAAACTAGCCGTTAGTAGCATCCAAGTTGGCTATAAGTATTAGTAACCTTCTGAATGTATTCACAATACTGATCTTTGCACTCTTCTTCTATACAATAATTTGTTTTCATCCTTCACTACTCGAAATGGATCCCACAAATGCATTCAATTTGGAGAACAACATTGTCTGGCGAGCTATTAACATGTTGTTCTCTAGTAGTGACGAAGAAGATAATATCTCCATCACCCGCAGAAGGAAAAGACCAAATATACAAAGAAATCGTGAAGAGGGGCATGCTCGATTGTTTAATGATTATTTCTCTGATCATCCAACATACACCAATGATCATTTTCGTCACAGGTTCAGAATGCGCAAGCATGTGTTCATCAGAATTGTAGATGTTGTTACCGCACATGACGAGTATTTCGTACAGAAGCGCGACGCAACTGGTGTGCTTGGGCATTCTCCACTACAAAAATGTACTAGTGCTATTAGAATGCTAGCATATGGAGCAAGTGCTGACAGTCTCGACGAGTATGTGAGAATGGCCGAGACCACATCACTGCCATGCCTCAATAGATTTACAAGGGCAGTAATCAATGTATTTGGGGGTACGTACTTGAGAAGGCCCAACAATGATGACATTCAGCGGCTACTTCAAATCGGTAGCAACCGTGGGTTTCCAGGCATGTTAGGCAGCATTGACTACATGCATTGGGAATGGAAGAATTGTCCAATTGCATGGAAAGGACAATTCAGTCGAGGCGATCATGGAAACCCAACAGTGATGCTCGAAGCAGTTGCCTCAGCTGATTTATGGATATGGCACGCTTTTTTTGGAGTTGCGGGATCTAACAATGACATTAATGTATTAAACCGATCCAATGTCTTCAATGATGTTCTTATTGGTCAAGCACCTCAGGTAACTTTCACAGTCAATCAAACACCTTACAATATGGGCTATTATCTTGCAGATGGTATTTATCCTCAATGGGTTGTATTTGTCAAAAGTATCTCTATGCCACAAGGAGTTAAGAGAGAATTTTTTTTAAAAAAAACAAGAAAGCTTCAGGAAGGATATTGAACGAGCATTTGGAGTACTGCAACAACGATTTGCAATCATACGTTGTCCAGCTCGACAGTGGCATTTGGATCAATTATCTAATATAATATATGCATGCATCATATTGCATAACATGATTGTTGAAGATGAACGATATACGTATGCTGTTGGTAATTTTGGCGAGTATGATGGTGACGTGGACAATCCGGAAGTACCTAACGACAGTCATCATGATTTTCAAGAGTACCTTCGTTTGAGATCAAGTCTTCACGATAGGTCTGTTCATCAACGACTTCAAGCCGATTTGATTGAACATGTTTGGAATCATTACGATGGCGTCGATGATTAATATTGACCATTGTTTGGTGTGACTTAAGTTATGTATTTCTTTGTTTTCGTAAGCTTTAATGTAATTTTTATCTTACTTTTAATGTATTTTCATTCTTCTTATTTTCTGTATGGTGTGACTTATTTTATGTAATTCTCTGATATTGAATCATTAATGTATTTTATTTTTCTATTTCTCTACAAATTTTATTGTGATTTTTTTTATTTTTAATGCATTTTAAATTTAATTTTATTGCGTTTAAATTTATTATTGTATTTATTTACGGCGAAAATATAAAAAATAATAATTTAAAAAATTAACCGTTTGAAAATAATATAGAAGGTTTTAAATTATAGTTATAGTTTTGGTGGGAAAAATATAGTTAGTTGATGATGGTTTTTATTTATTGTAAAATATTAAGAGTGTGGGGGTAGTGTGGGTCCCAATTTTAAGGACAAAAGTGAGTTCATGGGTGTGGAGAAAATATGTGTTTGTCCTTAAAAGTGTAGGAAAGTGTGAAGAATAATAAAATAATATGTGGAGTCCACTTAAGGACAAAACTTATGTCCACAGGTGTGGATGCTCTAATGAGCTTCTGAACTGCCTAGCTATCCCCACAGTACTGAATTTAGATCAAATCAATCATTAGCATCTAATAATTTCTCCCACCCATGCCAATTTTCATGTGTCATTTATCACGCAACCAATATATGCATGTTAATTCTATGTTTAGGATTTGAAACTTCCAATTCAGCATTTATCTAATTTTAACTTTTAGAAACTTTTTAGTGATTTGAATTTAAAAAAATTTAATGATTATGCTTTGTCCAAAAAATATTCAATTTTACCGCTAAGCGCGAGCTCAGTTGGGTCTGATCGGATGAATAGGATTCTGGGTAAAGTAGATCCGGGTACCGGTTGTTATTAAAAAAAATTCAATTGCTAAAAATTTTGAATTAAAGAAATTAAAAAAAAACCTGAGTTAAAAGGTCCATATTGATGCTCCTAACTCTTTCATTTATTCACTCTATCAAATACTAAAGCATAATAATCAGCCGACTTAAATATGTCAGGGATCTTTGTAGTTTGGGTCTCTTTTGTCAGGTATCTATTATTTTTTTTAATGAAATTACCCCTTAACTATTTTCCGGTTTGAAATATACTCCTCCATGCCATTTTCGGCCACCGGTGCTGACGTGAATGACCGAAAAATCATGTCATCCACTCGTTTTTTGACACGTGGATATAATTTTCTTTTAAAAAAAATTAAAAATTAAAAATTTTCTTTTTATTTAAAATAAATAATTTATATTAAAAAATTATATAAAATTTAAAATGAAAAGATTAAAAAAAAAAAAGAAAGAGCAGAAGCAGATATGCGAAGAAGAAGAGCAGGGGAGGGAAGGGGCGGAAGAAACAGCCGCCACCGGCAGCAGCGGAAGGAAGAGGGAAGGAAAAAGAGGAGCAGCGACGGCGGAGGCGGAAGAAGAGGAGCGACGACGGAAGGAAGAAGGAAGGAATAGAGAGAGATCGAGAGAGAAATAGAGAGAGAGAGAGAGTCGCCGCCGTCGGCTTCCTCTTCTTCTTTCCCTCTTCCATCTGCCGGCGGCAGCGGCGATTCTTCCTCCCCTGCTCTTCTTCTTCACAGATCTACTGCTACTTCTTCTTTTTTTTTAAAAAAAAAAAATTATATACTTTTTAATATAAATTATTTATTTTAAATAAAAACAAATTTTTATTTTTTAATTTTAAAATAAATAATAATATCCACATGTCAAAAAACGAGTGAATGACATGATTTTCTGGTCATCCACGTCAACATCGGTGGCCGGAAATGGCATGGAGGGGTATATTTCAAACCAGAGAATAGTTTAGGGGTAATTTCATTAAAAAAAAGAACAGGGGTAACTAAAAAAAGAGGCCCAAACTACAAGTACCCTTAACATATATAAAATAATTTGCAACAACGAAAATGCTTTTCTTTGCTAAACCGCCCTCTTATTTTTTCTTTTTTGAACTACTCTGTTATTAAAGTCTAGGTTAAAAAAAACCACTTTACCTTCTTCGTCCCGTCTTCTTATTCTCATTCTCGTTCTTTCTTTTTCAATCACCACTCACCCTCGCTCACAGGCCACAATTCACCACTTGATTTCGTGAATCACCACCACTCTTTGATTAGGTAATCGAGATGCTGGCTTTTCCTGTTTGATTTTGTTTTTGAGGATAGATTTCAATTTTAATTTCGATTTCACTTTCATTTTAGGAATTCTATTTCGTTTTTGGTTTTGATTTCGTTTAGGGTTTCTCTTTCATTTCCGATTTCGATTTCGTTTTATTTTTAATGTAAATTTTTGTTTGTGATTTTACTTTTTGAATCTTTCATTTATTTCGAGCATTCAAGCACCGCATTTTTTCATCATCATCCAAAATGGTTAAAAATAAACGAGATTTGATTGTTTATGAAGGGAATAAATACTGGATGATTTGTTGAAAAAT
The DNA here is from genome assembly GCA_037953625.1 of Crotalaria pallida. Classification (NCBI taxonomy): domain Eukaryota; kingdom Viridiplantae; phylum Streptophyta; class Magnoliopsida; order Fabales; family Fabaceae; genus Crotalaria; species Crotalaria pallida. Next base: position 22,153,223 of record CM075653.1, read on the forward strand.
CTTGAGGTGATTTTGCATGCCTCTTCTTAATCTAGCTTGCATTTCAACTTCTTAAAGAGAATCTTTGTTTCTTTGTGTTGGTTTTCAATATTTGAAATCTATCTTTTGTTTATTTGTTTCACGTTCAGGTTCAAGAACATAATAAGGTCAATCCCTGCATTATGGATTACCTAAAAGTGAAGGTATGTACAAATGTTTTTGATAAGTAAAACTCCAAACTTTTCACTAAACGAACCTTAATTGTATATTCCCAATATCTTTCAACACTGTTTTGATTTTTTTTTATTATAATCTTTTTATCTTTATTATTTACTATACATGTTCGTGAATTAATATGGTTTCAGAATCCAAGAACACCAGGGGCAACTCCTAAGTCCACACCAAAAACCATTCGTAAAGAAAAGATATACAGTGCAAATTGGGATATTGAAGCAACACAAAGACCTACAGGAAGTTGGGATAAAGTATGTAGTTAAGACTTGATATTCATCGTGATTATTCTTGATCTTGAAGGAATATAAAATCACACACACACATATACATATATGTATGTATGTACAGGTAAATAGATGTCTCTTCCTACGCTCTCAACTAGGGGTGTTCGCGGATCGGTTCGGTTCGGTTTTGGGACAAAAAATCATCCGATCCAATTATAAAATATGCTTGCGGTTCGGTTTGGATCGGTCCATTATATTACCAAATCCAATTTGATCCAATCCAAAAAAAACCTTGCTGTTTCGGTTTGGTTCGGTTCGGTTTTCACTTTATCAAAATTTTTCTATAATCTCTGAAAAAAAAGCCACATAAAAACAGTAACAAAACACATGAATTCCAACATGAACATGAATTCCAAACTTAACAATGCTATACAAAAACACAGTAATTCCAAACTAACATACAGTAGGAAGTAGAAGTTTGACAAATGAATACAAATAGTATCAAATTTAGTGGGCACTACCATATGTCTATTACAGTGGCTTTTCAGAAGAAAAAAAAAGTTATTGTGACTTTTAGCTTTGTTACTCTGCATTAAGAATATAGAAAAAAATTAGTGACTCTGCATTAAGAATACCAAGTTGCGATAAGGAAATTCAGTGGACAAGCTTGAGGGAGGAAAACACTGTATACCACAAACACCGGTAGCACCACCGACACCCGGTCCTTCAGATCTTTAGTGCTTGAAAGGAGAATGGAAAAAAAGATGCAGAGTTGTGGGGCGTCGGGGTTGTGGTGGCAGCGGGAATAGGGGTTGGGGCTGAGTTGGTCGCGATTTGGTGGGAGAGGAGAAGAGCTGGCGGATCTGGGGGGAGGAGGCGGCGATCGCAGGTTCGTGACACGACTGGAGGCTATGGGGTTCGAACGGAGGGAGTTCAACTGGAGACACGGTGCAGGGTGGGTGTAGAGGATTGGGTGGTGGCGGTGGAAGGAAGGGGGCTTCCTCTAAAGGGTTTTTGGTGTGAAGAAAATGTTGTGCAGTTTGTGAGTGTGTATTTGAGAGCAGGCAAAACCTAAAAAGATAAAACACAACACTGTGAACACAACAGAAAAACGCTGCGTTTGATGTGCACATAGGCAAGGATCGATTCGGTTTGGATCGGTTCGGTTTTTCAACTGAAACCGAAAACCGAACCGAACCGATCGGTTTTTAGAAAATGAGTCCAAGAAAAAACCAGTACATGTGGGTTTTTTCGGTTTTCGGTTTTTCGGTTTGGTTTTTCGGTTTATAATTGGTCCGGTTCGGTTTTGAACACCCCTACTCTCAACTATAAGTTAGGGAGAAAACAATCTTGTTTAGTAGGAAACTAGAACTTGTTATTAAGAACATTGAAATGAAGTAAACAAGGGAAAATAGTTTGCTACATGATCATGGTTTGCAACTGTTCACTTTGTTTTGTTTAGTTGCACCAAAAAGGATAGTATCATTGATGAATGAAATCATAACATATTCCATTTTTTTTTTACAATTGAAACGAAAATTAGAAATGATTTCATAAATGCTTATATTAGTTGTTATGAAACTTGGATATTTTCTAGAATGGTGTTTTTGATCTAGTTGTTGTTCTGGACTTGATTAAAGTGATCTTCTAGTCTTGAGTTTCGGATGCATGTAATAATATTATTTTATCAATTTCATTTTGGTGCATGTATAAATCCAAAGTAAAGCCTGTATTTTTCTTTGGTGTTTCCCTAACACTCATTTTAATTTAGCACTTTGGCTTATTAAAATTTCCCAAAAGCAAACTGATTGTAATGTATTTTCATTCTCGTTTTTTCCTTTTAACCAAACATATGCAACCATATTCTCATATCACTTTTTTATAAAATAATTTTCCACAACATCAATTCATCTTTGCTTCATTCTCATAAATTGAGTAATTTAATGACCATTTTTTTTGTAATGTAGACTTATCGCCACAAGGTTCACAATGTCAGATGTCAATCCTTAAAAGGGGTTGAAAGATATGAGGCCAAACTTAGGCAAAGAGAAAAAGGCAAAAAGAAGAAATGTGCCTCGGAAAAAATCGAAGTGAGTTTACAAATTGTGATAAATTTATATATGATTTCAAAAATTTCATTAATATACTTGTGGTTTGCAACTAAATTTTCAGGAATCGGGTGCTAAAAAGCCTGAGGAGGGGATCACTGTTGAAATGTTTTTGGCTAACGCGTATAATAATCTAATGAATCTATAGGTAAACTTTTTGGAGATACAAGTAATAGAAAATATTTGAGGAAAAATTAATCTAAGCACACACATATACAATATCTATGAAAGCTAAGTCTAGTCTTAAAACTAAATGAAAAGAGACAAAATCTATGAATTAATACGTGACTGATTACTTGTTTTGCCCGATCATTAATTTTTAGATTTAAAAAATGCTTACATTACCTTCCATATCTTTCATTTTTCTTAATTCTGTTTTAATTATTGTTGTTTTGTTATTTCACACTTGTAGAAGACTACTCCTCCTCCCGGTTCTATTTGATGGCATGAAATATAAAGGTTGAATTTATTTTTTAAGATTGAACTCATTATAATATGCTCTGTATTTGAAAAACATCCTTTATGTATTTAACTAATTAATTATATGAATATATCCTCATGAATTTTTCATTATAGCTTATGAACTTATGAAGGTTGAAATTCACAACGGACATATTTGGTTTAAATATATTATGTGGAGGCTAATGCTTGATAACTTGGTTCTCATTTTGAGTACTATATTTTGCAACTTAAAAATTTCTACAATGAATCATGTTAAGGATACCATAATTTGAATATTATACTCATTTACATGGAGTACCATGTTTTATACTTTTGCTATAGGTGTATTATCTTAATTTTTTTCACTTACAAGATTGTTTGTTTATGTTGTTCAAGTTAGGTACTTGCTGCATGTCCAACATCTCATGCCTAGATGGAAGTTGATCCCGTCACTACAAATTAAACTTCAATGTTGAATTGCTTTATTATTCATCTTAAGTAACTGAATTTGAATAATGTAACTTTGACTTATGGGTATGTATTTATACTTGTATACCTATATCTTATGCTGTTATTTCGAAAATAATATTTTGTGTTTTAGACTTTAGATATATATCATTGGTTCCCTTCCTTATTTCAAATATATTGGTAGAAACATACTTATATGCATATTAAATTTGGATTATTTTTATGTATTTGTTAGGTCACGAACCTGGTAAAGTTAAGATGGTTCGTTTTTCTTGGTGATAAGAAACAAATTAATCATAAGCAATGTTTTAAATTTGGGTCTATAACCACATTATGGTTTTAGTAGCTAGTCTTCACGATCACATTGTGACCATAATTGTGATTATATTTTTTCATAATAGTTTGTAATTTCATTAAAATTGTAGCATAATAGTATCCGCGATCACAATTTCAAACCTTATTCTACTTTGTAACTCATTAGTTTGGATATGATGAATAGTTAGATGGCTTAATTATGTCTGGGGTCCCTGTAGTTTGAACCTCTTTTGTGAGATACCCCTATGCTTTTTTTTTTCAATGAATATATCCCTGTAGTTTACTCCGGTCAGGTATTTGCCCCCAATTCCTTTTCCGGCGAGTTTTTGGGTGAGCTGGACCGCCGGAGCTCCACCTGGAGCCATGTGTTATACACGTGGCAGTCTCTTAATTTTTTTTAAATTAAAAAAAAATAAGGCTTAATTATGTCTGGGGTCCTTGTAGTTTGGACCTCTTTTGTGAGATACCCCTATGCTTTTTTTTTTGGCTTAAATATGAAAATGGTCCCTATAAATATTGACTTTTTTGAAATTGGTCCCTGTAAAATTTTTCTTTTGGTTTTGGTCCCTACATTTATAAAATATTTTGGTTTTGGTCCCTCCTGTTATATGTGGATGGAAAATGCCGAAAATGTAATATATTATATTCTATAATCTATTAAGGATGATATTCTTGCATTAATTCTCAAGGGTATACAGAAAACTTACATTAAAAAAGAAAACCAGTTCAAAAACCATGATATTAGAGGGACCAAAACCAATTGAATCTAAATAATAGAGGGACCAAAACAAACTACCAACATAATTATGGGGACCAAAATTTAATATGAGGGACCAAAACCAAAACGTTTTGTAAGTGTAGGGACCAAAACCAAAAGAAAAATTTTACAAGGACCAATTTCAAAGAAGTCTATATTTACAGGGACCATTTTCATATTTAATCCTTTTTTTTCAATGAATATACACCTATAGTTTACTCTGGTTATGTATTTGCCCCCAGCTCCTTTTCCGACTAGTTTTTGGGTGAGCTAGACAACCAGAGATCTACCTGGAGCCACGTGTGGCAGTCACTTAATTTTTTTTTTTAAAATTGAAAAAAAAAATAAAACAATAGAATAAACTAATAAACTAAAAAAAACAATCGAAATCAATTTGCTGATATACCATGCAAAGATTGAATTCTATAATTTAGATGAAATGATTTGTCAAAGGATTAATGTCTGTGCTTGATTAATAAATTTTCTAGAAATGAAAACACTATATGTCCCTTGACATGGGTATATGCTTCTGTATGTATGTTCCTTTTTCAAAGCCTCATCTTCTATTTCACTTGTTTCTATTCTATTTGCTGTTTCTTTTTTTTCTTTTTCATTTTTATAATAAAAATGTCAATTGTTCTTGTGCTGCTCATTTTCGCTCATTTTCGCATGCCACCTTGATACCAAACGGTGACCTCAAAGAAGCTGCAGATCTGGAACTGGAGGACTTCATGACTGAGAAGAAGAAGAAGAACAAGACTGAGAAACGCCAGAGAGAGATGCTGGTTGTGAGTGAGAGAAAAAGAACGAGGGAGATAGATGGATCGAATGGAAGGAAATGAGAGGGATTATAATAAGCCACGTTTTTTTTTAGTTTATTGGTTTATTCTATTGTTTTATTTCTTTTTAATTAAAAAAATTTTTAAGTGACTGCCACGTGTATAACACGTGGCTCCAGGTGGAGCTCCGGCGGTCCAGCTCACCCAAAAACTCGTCGGAAAAGGAGCTGGGGGCAAATACCTAACCGGAGTAAACAATAGGAGTATATTCATGAAAAAAAAAACATAGGGGTATCTCACAAAAAAGATCCAAACTACAGGGACCCCAGACATAATTAAGCCTACTCAGCCTCTTAATTATGTCAATGACAGAAGGTTTACTTCCTTTATTAACTCAATCTACTTTTAATGGAACTCAATCTACTTTTAACAAGCCATTAATTTAATAGAGTAATATGTCATATTGGTCTTTGATTTTGTGGGCATCGGTCAAATTAATTTTGGAGATTATCCAAATTTCAAATTAGTCATCGAGAGAGAAACAAGTCAGTCATATTAGTCCCTGATGTTAATAGCCCATAAAGTCAAGGACTAATTTGATCGGTTTCGACAATCTCAGGGATTAGTTTGACCGATACTCAACAATCTTTGTTTTTTTTTTTTTTTTGCCAAAATGACATCATTTTGGCTATTTTGCTATTCCACATTAAGGACCACTGACGATCATTAACATCAGGGACTAATATGACCTACAAAGTCAAGCACCAACCTAACCGTATCACTCTAATTTAATATGCAACCTGGGATCTTGATTTTCCGTTACCACCATTTTGATTTGATTTGTGGCTCAAACAATACTCCATATTATATGGCTAGAAGAATTGTTTTCAACGTGAAACCTCAACCATTAGCGGATTTGATTCTCCAGTTTTGCAATCTGGTGATTTAGGTGACTAACAAAAACCCTGACAATCTTATGGACAATTCGACCAAAATGGTAGTTACTGAATTCAAATTTTGTAATTTGAGTTTAAAATTGATAAGTTATAATTGAGATTGGTCTAAATTCACCAAAATCACCCATATTTCCAGAATTTGAATCCAGTACCTAATCAAGTTAATTAAAAACCATGCTAATGATCCCATCATCCCCGACTAACTTGGAATAAATTTAAATATATATATATATATATATATATGAATTTTTCTAATTAATGGATAATACTATAAAAAATCATAAAAATTAAATTTCTGTTGAAAAAATTAAAATTTATCTACTAAGCACATCATTTCTCCATAAATATGTATATTCATGACTTACACCATAGTTTCCTTGACTTACACCATAGTTTCCTCAGTCCTACTCCTATGATACGCCTTCAACTTCTTGTCCCACGGATGGAAAGAAAAGTCAAACAGTAAAAAGGTTGCATGGTATGTAATGTAGATTCTAAACTAGGATTTAGATATACTCCTTTAATGGAACAAATTGAAAGATATAAAAAAAGTTTATTTAATCTTAGCTTTTAAAAATTTAAAAAGTAGTAAAAATATTTTAGAACATTAAATTCACTAACTCTTAACGTATCTGATATTTAGTTTTTTAATCTTTTAATATATTTTTTTAATCCTAAAAGTTAAAATTAAGAAAATCATGTAAAAAAAATATAATAAAGCAATTTCATACTTCAATAATTCATAAGTATATCACAATTCATAGATACTACGAAAGGACGCCCAAGCAAGAAGATACCCGATGTAAGCATGCATGTCACGGCCCTCATTTTGTAAATAATAACAAATAAATAACAAGGTGAAGGCAATTTGCAAAATACAATAGTAGTGTTGCAAAGAAAAAATAATAATAATAAACCAACGGATTATCACTAACGTGTAGGAGTTCCACTTCAAACAAGCAATCATTAGAATAGAATATTTGTAACAAAAACAAAAGAACGCAGTCTTTTGGCAAATAATATACCCATAACATTCACAATACAAGAACAAAAACATCTATATCAATACAGTAAGATATCACGATGGAAATCAGGTTATCACCCACTTTATTTAAGCTATAATGGTTTTGGCAGGCTTTTAGAAAAGTGACCAGTGAGTACAATTATCAATATTTCATATCCCATCTTCCATATATACCTTCCCTTCAACCAATGAAAAGGATAGTGCTCATCCATCCTTATCAAAATGATGCACTCAAACAGTCTACAAAAAGATGGTGTCTGACGGCTAAAATCACAATGTGCAGGGGTGCAATATTACATCCTTGAACTTTTTTTTTTAAAGTCAATAATATATTGATGAAGCATAAGATATGATCAACTAATATACAAAACCAATATCTAAAAGGTGCTATTAGAAGCATCAACAATACAAGTTATAGAACTAGCATACCATTGTGCAAAACCAAAGTCACACTTGTTAACATGCAACACAAATTATCTTCACGACTTGTCTTGAATTAAATCCATAACATGTACCTAGTCCCTCTTTGAATCACAGAAGACAACATTGTTCCTAAGTAACCAAGAGACCAAACAGTGGCAAACAAACTAAATTAATCTCCCAATTTTGCCAGTACTCCTATTTCCGAAAATAGAGATATGGTGGTTGAAATGATTCTTGCAATTATTTGGGAGAACCACGAAGCCACCTATAATAACCCACCCAAACATCATAACTAAAATTACAGTTGAAAAGAAGATGATTTGAAGATCCCAGTGATGAATTACAAAAAATAGCACAAGATAAATTAGCTCTACTGGGCAAACTAAGTTGGTAACTTGCCAAGCACCGCTTTCAAAATGAATCTGGAAACTTTGCTCGGAATGCAGATGCTCCAAATCTTTTTAAATCATGGTTACCCCTCCGCCAAGTCACTGTCCAGCAGCAACAGATAAGCAGAGTTCACGGAAAAGCACCCATTCCTTGACTTACCGGGCTACTAAGCTTCAAGCATATCAGCAGGTTAAAGAAGGTTCAAAACCTCACGTCAAAATATCTTCTCGGAAAAACAATGTCCAAAACATTATATATATATATATATATATATATATATATATATATATATGCGCGTGTGTAAATGCATGTTGTTTTAAAATTACAAATAAAATCAAATATAACAACATAACAAAAGATCTAAATTTTATAATCATTAATTAATTATATATTTTCAACGAAAATGAGTTTAAAAAAAAATACTAAGAAATCCCATTTAGCTCTGGTTCATCAAGTGACATATTAGTAACTTCTAGAAGTTTCCTAATTTACTATTTTCTTGTCTTTTTGAAAGTTACCCAAGAAAAAGTTCTCGACCTATGACAAAAATTCAATAAAGAAAACAAATGATACATGCATTACAAATGCGTTTCTCATGGTACAAAATGGAACAAGTTTCCATCTTATATTTCGACGAACCATGGTGTAACCAGAGACAAGCTTGTGTTAACCAAATAAAGGATTCACTACTTGCCCATTACAGGAACTACAAGGGTCCATTTAAATTCAGAATCATTCTACAACTAAACAAATGTATTCACAGTCTAACCAAAAAAAAAAAAAACAATAGAAAAAGGAAAAATGAGAAGTAAAAAATAAAACTAAGTGGTAAGATATTATGCTTATTCTCCTTTTCAGTTACATTACATTTTTAGTTACAACTTCAAATTTAATCTTGAAACATGAATAGTTTGCATTTGGAGGGGAATTTAAGGAGGATATAGAAAATCACTCATGGATTTAGACTTTAGATTGAATATATTAATGAATCAGAAGAACACAAGTCCTACGAACGGTAGTTGTTGTTAAAAGCCTTTATACATAAAAGAACACCTGAGGTGATAGAAGCAAGAATGATCAAGGCTCCTTGCCTAGAAAGCCAAAACTCGGTCCATGTCAAGGGTTTTGACACCTCAAGCAAGACCTTCTGAAACTGTTCGTTCAAGTCATCCAGTGAACCAGTGTTATCAATTACTATATCTGCTTTACTCCTTTTCGCATCCAGCGGCATCTGAGCATTAATCCTGTTCCTGGCATCCTCCTCACTTGATCTGTCCCTTGCCATGAGTCGTTGTATCTGTGTTTCAGGATCAACCCAGACAACAATAATGGGCTTTGTGAACTTGTCCAACTTGGCCTCAAATAACAAAGGGATATCAAGGACAATAACCTTATACCCCTTCAACCATAGCTTCAAAATTTCCCAAAAGATTCCAGAGGATATATAAGGAGCCAGCAATCTAAAATAAAATCATAAGCAAAACTCAAAAACTAATTCAAATAGAATTCCTACGACAAAGTAATGCTGTTAGGATCCTATTAAAAGGTATGGGACGAGTCCGAAATTGGAAGAATAGGATTCTAGCGTGTGGTTTAAGTGTAAACTGTGCATTCACTATTCTCATTAACCTAGAGGTATGTATACAAGATCTGTATCAAAGTGGTGTGAAATAACGAAATTCGGCTTAATAGAACTAGCACGAGTAATAAAATAATTATGCATGGGAGATAGGATACTAAAAAATAGCAGCTTTTGATAATCCACATATGTAGAAATGTGATAGAACTCCAGATTTGAAATGAACACTTTTATTGATAGAAACAGAAATTATACACTGTATAACAATAAACTTGGTTCCCCAAAGACCAAGGTCTCCTACTACACGCACAATACAGCAATGACTTGCTGTCCCAGAGACTGTCTCCTACAGAGAATGTTCTCTGTCCCAAACTCTCTAAATAACAACATACATAACCTCTTTACACACTAGCAGCCCATATTTATAATAAAACTACTCCCTCCGTTTCAAAAGTCTTGTTTTTTTAGCATATGTACCATGTTTCAAAAGTCTTGTTCTTTTACAAAATCCAATACATAATAAATGTTATTTTTCCCAACACACCCTTATTTATTACACTCTTTTTCACTTTCAATACTTTTCTCTTTCTTCAATAATGATTATATAGGGGTATTAGAGTCAAAACACCTAAATTCTTACATCATTTAATCATTTCTTAAAACTAGTGCATAACCTTAAACAACAATACTTTTGAAACGGAGGGAGTAATACATAACTTCCCTAAACTGCCACATGATAGTTATTAAGAGTTAAGACATAAACAAATGCATTTCAGACCTCACTACAATATATTTTGCTAATATACCCCTAATACATAACTTTCTCGGTTTCTCCTAAAATACATAACTACTGAACTCATTATGATAATTATGATCATTCACTGGTCCAAGTTAAAATGTGCTGATGCATTTAAAATGGAGAAAAAAATAAAAAATTAAATACCGATTGAGAAATTGGCGCTTATCAGGGTCAGAGAAAACAATCTGGCCAAGCCTGGGCCTGTTAACTTCACCATTATCAAGTAGAATTTCTTCCCCAAATGTTGCAACGACTTTTTTCCACCCACCACTTCCTTTCTTCAACGCATCCTGGAAATTCCAATAATCAGTTTTAATTCTCACAAGCCTCTTCAGCACGGGATCATTAAACTTGGGAGAATTTACCCAAATCAAAAGCAAAACCCCAAGAAGGCATAAACAAATGTAGAAGGAAAGAAATGAAAAGGAAAAAGAAGTACACGAGCGACGATGTCTGCATCGACAATTGCTATGCCATGGGACTTGAACAGATTGGAAACGGTGCTTTTCCCAGATGAGATCCCACCAGTGAGTCCAACAATCCTCATTGTCTTTGCTAAGTGTACCGATCAACGTCTGCACTGTTTTAAAGGCAAAAATATAACACTTTTCCAATTGTGAAACGGCTAAAGAAAGAATAGGGGACCGGAATTTGGACTAAGGGAAAAACAAACAAGTGCAAGGAAAAGCAAACTTTATGCTCCCATATAATACATTGCCATTTTTGTATGTTATCAGATGTTCAGAATGAAATTCAATTTACATTTCGGCAGTTGTGCTATTTCAAATTGATGATCCCACACTTTTGCCATTTATAAGTGATAACAGCAATACATAGAGAAAACTAAGGTACAATTTTAATTAACAGAATCTATTCCAATTAATAGTAACCCCCTTGCTATGACCTATGTGGTCTCAAGTGTAAGGTGCTGAAGTAAAGAATAAAATTGACATGGCTTTCCTTCTGCTTTGCAAAATGATAGCAGAACCCCGATTGTCATAACCAATTATCTAACCATGGCAGTAAAGTTGATCAGGATAAGATAGCAATTAATAAAAAGTCAAGTAATAAAAAGTCAAGTAATCAAATCATATTTGACAAAAACAGAAGCTAGTAAGGTGCAGCAGAATTGGGCCAAAAACTCATCCTAGTATTTTTATAGCTTTTTAAACAGCACCGTTACATACAGGGGCCTTGAAACAAAAGATATATGATACTCTATTCAAAATAATGATAAACCGGAGGGGATTTCAAAAGGGCTTTTATCCAGTCGCATGTTGAAAAGAATAGTTCCCTTAAAAAAAAATTGCATTAAGCATTGGACTAGGCAGAAATCACATTGGACTTTGACTTTAGTTTCTTGACTCTTGAACTGAATTTTGAAACATATCAAAACAGAAACGAAAAAAAAAAAAGAGTACAGCGTATTCAAGGAGATACTCAAAGACACTGAAACAAAGATTCTGCAAGAGGACTTCATAATTCAGTAATTCACAGAGAAATAAAATCAAATTACTAACCATCTGAATCTTTAAAGACAAGCTATAATATAAAAAAAGAGTAGCACAATTTTCAAATACAACAGGCTCATCAGTATTTGTGAGTCTGACATTTCATCAAACACCTAGCATACAAGCTGTGTTGCACGAGTACAGGTACGGTACCGGTACCCGGTACGGGGTACGACATTTTCTAAAAAATTAGGATACAGGTACGTTTATAATATATATATATTTAATAATTTATTTTATTATTATAATTATATTTAAATTTTATAAAAAATTGAAAAAATAAAATCAGTAAGTTAAAAATTAAAATTCATAAAATCAGTAAGAAAAAACATTAAATTCAAATTAATAATAACACTTAAAAATACAGTTAGCTTACTAAAAAGTAAAAAGTAACAACATTACCAATTTACCAAATTTAAAGAACAAGCTTAGTCTCTTTAATCTTTATAGAACAAGAGCACAACCAAGCTTCATAGAACAAGCTTAGCATATTTACTCAATCAGTCAATCATAGAGTCATAGTCATAGAACAAGCTTAGCATATTTATAGAACAAGAGCACAGCCAAGCTTCAACAACAAAAAAAAAAAAAAAACCATAACTAAAAAAGAAAACAAAAGAAAAAAAGGAAACGTACCTGGGAGTTGGGGAGAAGAAGAACAGCATAGAAAGAAACGGAGCAGCAGAGGCAGCAGCGACGAACCACCGAACCACCACGAGCAGCAGCGCCGACGGGTTAGCAGGAGCAGCAGCGACGGGTTAGCAAGAGCGACGGCGACGGGTTAGCAGCAGCGACGGCGATGAACCACCACGGCGGAGAAGGAGAGAGAGGCAGAGAGATCAGCCGCAGCGGCGCCGGAACCAGGGGAGGAGCTGTGTTGCATTAGGTGATTAGGGTTTTTTTTTTTTTTTGTGGAGAATGGAGAAATGGGGACTGGAGAAGAAATGGGTATGTGGGGGGGGGGGGGGGGGGGGGGGGGGTGTGTGTGTACGGGATTTGGTTTTGGTGGGGTATTTTTCACAACATAAAAAATGGGTTTCAAATTAAAAAAATAAAAAAAAAAAAGATTAATGGTCAGCCATACCCACTTTCATGGGTACAGTACCCATGGAAGTACCCACCGTACCCGAGAACGTATCCAATTTTTTTTTTGTTTGGATACGTATCCAGCCGTATCCACAGCGTACCCGTATCCGATATGTATCCGGTACGTATTCGTATCCGGTACGTACCCGATACGCGTATGGCTCCATTTTTGGAGTACCCATGATGACGTGTCAACATCATATCTAAATTAATTATGAACCATAATTCTATAATTTAATCATAATTGAATTAAAATTTAAATTAAAATGAAAAGGGGAAGGGAAATTAAAGCAGAAGCAACAAGAGAGAGATATTTACCTCCGATGGGGATGCAATGGTAGTCTTCGGAGATGTAGTTGTCTTTGATGGTGCGATGACCAAAGCGAGAGATGGAATTAAAGAGCGAGCAAGAGAAAGTGACAGAGAAGCAAAGGTGGATGAGTGAACAAAAATTTTAAGGGCAAACATGTAAACATAATAGAGAATCAGTCAAGGCAAATGCTAGATACTCCCTCCTTTCCTTATTATATATCCATTTTTCAGAGATTTTTTGTTTCTTTTTATCAGTCCTATTTAGAATTTTAAGAGTATAATAAATGTTATTTTTCATTTTTGCTCCTATTAAGTCTTGGTTTACATAAGTAGTGAAGAAAAATTAATGATTATAGAAAGAGAAAGGGTATATTGGGAAAAAACGTAATTAATGTATTGAAAATCTAAGTAATGATTGAATTTCTTAAAGGGTGTGTTTTGTTTGAAATAGGACAGATAAATAGAAACGGACAAAAACGAGAAGTATGTGTTAAGAAGTGCACTATAGTATTAAATTATAGAAAAATGTGACTTTTTTTGGTTTATTTATGGTTTTAGTTCCTGAAAGTTGGGAGTGTTTTGATTTTGGTCTTTGGAAGTTTTTTTTACTTTGACTTATCCTTAATTGTTTTAAAAATTTGGTTTTAGTCCCTACCGTTAGGAAAGAAGGCAAAATTAAAAGAATGTAAGACATGATAAAAGGTTACAAGTGAAAGATAAAGGCGACAGGAAAAAAACAGGTATGGGCCGAGTGAATGATGATAACTTTGTATGATGCATGTTTTGGATTGAATAATGTGATTATGTGCTTACTTGAATAACTGTGTGTGACTTGGTATGTCGGCATGTCATATTAGAAACTGCTTCCCTAAGTTTTGTGTAATGCTCACCTCCTTACCATTTTTCAGGTACCAAGTCCGAACATGCATGTTCTCCGGCCGAGCAGGAGTACTCTCCCTGAAGTCTTATTAGTTAGGACATGTGTTTTGTCATGAGTCTTGTTGATAGGGATGATGTGACTTTTGGATATTTGTATAAAAATGAAAATGATATTTTTGGGAAACCTAAACAGATACACAACCTATTAATAGTGTTGCTATCTCTGATGTTAAATATACTGATTCTGTTACATGTGCATAGTGATGCACTAAATTATGATATATGCTGATTGTAGCCCTGCTGGCTCCTGGTTATTATTTAATGAATGTTTGAGCAAGTTGCAAGGAAAACTAATTTTTGGGAAAGTTGGAAAAACAAAGGAAACTCTGTCCGATTTGACTGAGATTTTTATAAGTTAATGAGTTTTAATAAGAAAATTTTAAACTCACTATTTTAATATGGGTAATTAAGGGTAATTATGAATAGGGTGTTACATTTAGTGGTATCATAGCAGTTTCCCTCGGCCTTTGGAGTATGGACTCACATCTCCTGTGGTTTACTCAACAAGCGAGTAACCACAGGAGATGTGAGTATCTAAGTTAGAGTAATAAGGTATATGAGTAGCTACTTAATTGAATATGTATTGATTTGTTATTTTCCCCAGGACTAAGTATTATGGCAAGTAAACGCAGTGACGATGATAGGATCGCTGCAATTTTAAGAAAACTTTGTTCAGATAAGCCGAAGACAAGCTGAGGCAGAGGTCGCAGCTGAATTGGCAGTGGCAACAACTAGTCAACAATCACAAGCACCTCAGAACCCATCCTCAGTTGGGATTCACTGGTTGGCTGAGTTCAGGTGGCATGGTCCGCCGAAGTTTGAGGGTGGCTATAACCTGGATGGATGGTCCCTCGAGAATGTTCGATGAGAGAAGGAACTTGTTTCCCTAAACTTGACTTAGGGGAGCATGAGTGTTGAGGAATATGTAGGGCGATTTGAGGACTTGATTCGTTGTGCTACCAGCTACAATGATGTAGACGAAGGAACCAAGTGCATTAAGTTTGCTGCAGGACTCTACATGGACATCAGGACTGCCCTAGGGGATGCAACTATTGGCAATTTTGCCCAATTAGTACACTTGTCCAGCGTTTGGAAAAAGGGCATTCAGAGGTCGGAGGATTCCCTAAGAGAACCAGAATCATACCCTAACCCCGAGATCGAGATGGCTACTCCAAAGAAAACAAAGCCGATTGTGACCATTCCATTTTCCAAATCTCCTTGCGCACATTGTGGGAAACCCCATCGAGATGTATGTTGGGAGGTGATGCTGAAAAGAAGGAAAGGCATGTGTTCCCCATGTGGTCAACCAGGGCATTTGGCCGTTGGCTGTCTTAATCATGACCCCAAGCAAGAAGTGAATACACTGCAGGAGCACTACGCTGTTAGAAGCCAACCTATACCAAGACGTACATGTAGGTTGGCGTATTCCTATGTGGTGTTACATTTAAATGCGTGACAAGACTAGGAACACTTTATAAACATTAGGCCTGTATCTTCACTAGTTCTTTAGTCAAGTCTTACAAAGCGTACTCTACTTATTTTCCCAAACGGTTAGTCAAAAGTTTCGAACCAAGCCATCGTGCGAGCCCCATTGCACGAAGTTAAGTGACCAATACCTTTAGATCTTTTTGAAAGCGACCTTACACGAGGTTGCATCCGATAACTATTCTTAGATTACATCTCTAATAAAGGCATCGTCCTAGAAGTCAATGGCGATAGAAAGGGACTTAGGATTTTTGACTCTTCATAGCAAGGGACTGTGAAACTTAAGGAATGCACAGAGTTAAACCAATCTGTTAAGAAATAATGAGAAGCCTTAGAAAGAATTAATAAGTGAAGGACTTTGACTGAAGTTTAATAAAAAATTGTGATGATGTTGTTGTTTAATAGAATGTAAGGTTAGAATTGATCACTCTAATCCTTGCATCTGTTAAGTAACGATATTATCAGCAAAACCTGACAATGATGTGTTGTTGATAGACGTGAGGTTGGGACTGATCACCTCGATCTTTGCATCTATTGACGGATGGTATCATTGCAGCCTCTTAAGTTAAATCAAGACAACCAAGATAGTAGCATACCAAGAAGTAAATCCTTTATAAGAAAATAAATTAATCGGAAAGTATTCTTTCCAAGACTTCTTGTAGAATCAGGGGAAAAGAGTTAGGACAAAGTTATCGCACAAGAACCTTAAGCTATCCTAGTTATTTAAGAATAATGTGATCGAACCCTGAGTCCTGGAAATAATTAAGCAAATTCTATAGGAAATTATTTTGACCAACATGAAAACCAAATTAGATTTTGATACCCTAAACTTTACCGGGAATCTTCCTAAAGTTCTAGGATGACAACCCGATAGAAAAGCCAATCATTACAGCTTAATGAAGTCTCCACACCGAGACCGACTAAGTGGAACAATTGATTCGTAATCTTTGTTAGATACAAGATCCTAGGTATGCTCGAACGCAAGGTCTCACGAACCTTAGAAAGTTTGGTCCAAACCATCGACCATCAACAAGTGGGCAACTCAACACGACCCTCGATATTGGAAGTGCTGTAAATCTCAAGAGTGCTCTAAGGATAAGATTTTATTAGCACTCTTCATCTATATCAGACTCAATTAAACTTCATCTATATCCAATTTTATTAACTTTTGATGTATGGCTTAAGTTCCATTAACCTGAAATAGTGTTTAACGAAGCGTTCAAAACCCCAAGAGTACTTAACTACGTCAATCCATAACCACCCAAAATTCATTCCAGGCTTTATGCAGGTTGTATTGAGCCTTAATTAAGGTTGCAATTCGTGCAAATAAACCCCTTTATTCTCATTCTCTTTGACCGTTTCAGCCATGAATTAGCAATTTTAAAATTCCAACGAAAGATTTTCTTGCTTCAACCGACTCGAGGTTGTAGACTCATGATCTTCTTCTGGTTTCTTATCCTGGAATAGTAAATGTCCTTGGAGTTTCAGTCTTGTTGATTTGGCCCGATCCCTCATGAATGAAAAGAGTTCTAACTATAACTCGTTGCATCCTATAAAGAGTCTTTAGACCACATGATCTTAGGTAAATTTTCTTAAAGAAAAAGCACAAATTCTTAGTGAATTCTAAGGAGTACTCTTCTTTCGTGCTAAATTCTCGCACTCTTGTCTGGAAGTTATTCGAACAACGATTGAAAATTTATACAAGCAACCTCATACCTCTTGGCATTGGTATAACCAGGTATGTTAATGCCAAGTGGGGGAGAACCTAGTAACCCAATTTAAATCGTGTCCGGGTAACCAAAACGAAAGTAATAAGGAAAGTCGAGCGAGGATAAGAAGTAGAATGGTCTAGCCTA
The DNA here is from genome assembly GCA_037953625.1 of Crotalaria pallida. Lineage (NCBI taxonomy): Eukaryota > Viridiplantae > Streptophyta > Magnoliopsida > Fabales > Fabaceae > Crotalaria > Crotalaria pallida. Next base: position 22,170,888 of record CM075653.1, read on the forward strand.
AACCTGTGAAACTCCCAGAAGTATGGATTTGGAAGTATCCAAGGTGCAAGAATGAAACCGAAGGGAAGTACTAAGGGGATGGTTCTCCATTTAAGGGACTGAACGAAATTTCAGGGATGAAATTCCAGTAAGTAGGGGAGAATTGTAACATCCAGATTTCTAAATCCAAGCTTATTTAGGAAAAGTCTAAGTTAAGCTAATGAAAATCAGAAGAGTAAGCTGGGATGTAGTTAAATAATCATGGCCAAAGTGTATGTAGGAGTTGAGGAATATGCCATGCAGTTAGAAGCCATCGATACGTAACAATCTGTTAATGTAATTGATTACTGTGGGGTGTTAATCGATTTCCATCATTCTGTGAGGTAGCTAAGCCTTAGCAAAGAACAAGCGGGTTTAAGTGTAGTGGCTCGGACCTCGGTCCGACCAAATTCCATCTTAGCCGACCAAAAGCGAGGTTCAGAGTCATAAGCTGACCTCGTTTCGACTCTCACCCCTCGTCAATAATCAGACAACGACATCGAGGCGTCTCATGTTAGTTGATCTAAAGCAGTAACCAGTCTTCTCAGATTTAAAGGACGTTGGACCGAACAGTTAGTACCTAGCTCATCAGTAGCACCGAGCTCATGGAAATCGACCTCGTTTCGTTTGACAACCTTTGGCTGTGAACAGCCGACCATATCGAGACGATTCGCGACGGACGATTATACGCACCTACCTCAGCAATATCCCGTAGGCCACAGCAAGTCGCCTTGTGTAAACCGAGTATAAGTTCGGTCTCTTACCGACCCTCTGTAGGCCACACAGACCTCACATTGACGCCAAGGCATCTCAGCCTCCACGCGCTTAGCATCTTGTTAGAGGCTAAACCGATCTTGCACCGACGACAAGATATCTCGGCCTCCACGTGCCGAGCATTTCACTTTACTGACTCATTCCGAGCAGGTGCTTCCAAGAACCCGAGCACCGAGGTCCTAACACAGGCCCCATGATTCCATTCCGATCGATTCGATTGTAGGCCGAGCAGTTAGCACTTTATGAGCACCGACCAAGATCTAGTCGGATTCGTAACACACCGAGCTAGGGCCGAGCACCAGAGCTAAGACAGATGGCTCTCACAGCGTGTCCCACGCCCGGGCGCACCATTCTCCTCGCCCAGGCGTGCACGTCAGACTTGGTTCCCTCTCAACCACTCATTCTCAAAGCTTCTCAAGGAAGCTTTCATTCTCCACCACATGTTTCAAAGCTTCTAGGAGAAGCCTCTTTTGTGGACCACATGTTTATTTCCAGAGGGAAATAAAAGAAAAGCAAAGGCCAACAACAGCAAAGACTCTTCTTCATTCTTCTTCTTCTTCGTGAACCCCTTTATCTCTCAAGCTTAAGAGCTCAAGAGTTCACTCTACTCCATTTTCATCATCACCACCCGAACCCCATCATACGAACTTACATCATCATCAAGCCCGTTTCTATTATTACAAGAGACACTTCTTCATTTTCTTCATCATCAACACACACGATTTCCTTCTCTTCCCACCAAGAACAAGTTTTGGTCTTCCTTCCCTTCAAGATACTAAGGGCTTGTTATCAATCATTATCAAGCTCATAAGGTAAATTTTATCTTCCTCTCTTTCTCACAATTCTCACGAACTCTATCTCGTTCTCTCGTGAGTTTCTCTCTCTTTCTCTCACGATTTTCTCTCTCTTCCAAGTGTAGGAGGCGTGTCTTTCCAACCCTCCACTTCGCAAGCTTGTTGCGGTTCCTCGGCTCGTCTTCTTGCCGACCTCGCAACTGTCACACTCGGCTTCTCCAGTTTCAGTTGAAGGAACTTCTTAAAAGCTAAGGTTTGGTACTCGGCTTACCTCTCTACATTCGGTTGAGGTAAGGAGTGGGTGTTACCTTAGCTTAGGTTTGGGTTTCTAGTGTGCTCATAGTGAGTACTAAGAATGGGTGTTAGATTAGGATATTGAACCATAGGATAATGGATATAGAACACTATTGGAGAATGAAAATAAATAAAAAGAACCCAGTAGATTAAATGTGAAATATGTGTATGTTTGACATCATGATTTCTATTATAAATATGTGTGAAATGGGATAACTGTTTTATTCATGTTTGATACTATTTGATTAACATGCGTGCCGACCATAGGTGGTCGAATTTGATAAATGATGTAAAAATGCTAAGGAAAAGATTAGATGAGAAATAATAACCAGAGGATAGAGACTATGACAAGAAGGCGAGTGAAATGGTAAAAGGGAGTGAGACAATAGAAGTCAGGAGGGAATGAATAAAAGTAAAAGAATAAGTAAAAATTAACGGTTGTGTGAGACGGGTCAAGTTAGACATTTCGGTTAGGTGCAATAAGCTGCGCATGAAAATGTGTGATGTAAGCCACAAGCGGACTGAGTGAAATGACCGAGTAAGACACATGGAATGTGCATCTGTAAGACGTGCCTCATGGGGATGCACGCAGTAATGACTCACACAAGATTCCGAGTATTGTAATCGGTTAGGATGTGCTCCTGGTCATGTAAGACGTGCGGGGTGCCGTATGGCGTATGCCATGATTGCGTAAGTCGCAAGAGATGCTCAGCTGTAAGACGTGCACCACGTACGCGGGGGTGTACGCAATGATGGACGTTCCATAACTCTGAGCAAGGTGTAAGACGCATACTGGGTGTGCGCTTCCGAGAATAAGAAAGGTGTAAGACGCATACTGGGTGTGCGCTTCTGAGGAGAATAAAAGTGTAAGACGCATATTGGGTGTGCACTTCTCTAAAAGACATGAAAAAGATGAAATAAAAGGAAAAGGAGGAAAGAAGGCAAAATAAAAAGCATGTAAGACATGATAAAAGGTTAGAAGTGAAAGATAAAGGCGACAGGAAAAAAATAGGTATGGGTCGAGTGAATGATGATAACTGTGTATGATGCATGTTTTGGATTGAATAATGTGATTATGTGCTTACTTGAATAACTGTGTCTGACTTGGTATGTCGGTATGTCATATTAGAAACTGATTCCCTAAGTTTTGTGTAATGCTCACCTCCTTACCATTTTTCAGGTACCAAGCCCGAGCATGCACGTTCCCCGGCCGAGCAGGAGTACTCTCCCTTACAGGGAGAGTAAGTCTTATTAGTTAGGACATGTGTTTTGTCCCGAGTCTTGTTGATAGAGATGATGTGGCAAAGGATGACAACGGGGCGGGGAATGCTCGGGGTGATCTTTCTCATTCCCCATCTTCGGGTCTCATTTGCCCCCCATCCCCATCCCCAAACCCCATGTCGGGGGTAGATTAATCCCCATCCCCATTCCCCACCACCCCACGGATCCCCACGGGGTCCCCACAGGGAACCTAAACATATAATTTCAGTTTGACCTATTATAAAATTAGCAATGTCGAATAATATTTTTAAACTTGTATACTACATAAAAATAATCATTAAAATTCAAGAGATTCAATCCAAAAACATATGATAAACTGATATTAATGCAAAATTATAAATTGAAATGTTCCAAAAAAAATAAAAATAAAATTACCCAATCTAACAGCATCAACAACATACTTGATTAGTGACAAGTGGTGGAGCCCGTGAGATGGTTAGAGAAAGGCGGAGCATAGAATGGTTCCACATACACCTTTCTGACCATCTCTGCTACTAAATTTATCACCAAACTAAAGCAACAAACAAAGACCAAGAAGAGGTGAGAGAGAGCGGCGGATCATGGCGGGCAGCGCCATGGAAGGAAGAAGAAGAATCACGCAGCGGAAGGAAGAAGAACAAGAAGGGCAGCGCCGCAGCAAAGGAAGAAGAAGAAGAAGCGTCGCGCAACGGAAGGAAGAAGAAGAGCAGCACCGAGCAACGAAGGAAGATGAAGAATAAGCGTAGCGCCGCATCGGAAGAAGAAGAAGAAGAAGCTGCCGCAGAGGGATTAGAGAAGGTGTTGCGCTACTGAGTCTTAAACTAGGGTTGGGATAGGTTTTCAACTTTTTTTTTTATAATTAATATATGTGAAATTACGAAAAAACCAATTATTTAAGGGCTTATAAGTAAAATATTTAAGGGCATATAGGTAAAATAGGTGAGGACGGGGAATCCGCGGGGACGAGGGAACCAATCCCATTCCTCGCCCCGAAATCTGTTCGGGGGAAAAATCCCCCCCATCCCCGCCCCCGATGGGAAAAATCCCCGAACTCGAATACCCGAATGGGACGTTCCTCGCGGGGATCCCCATGTGCAGTCCCCATTGCCATCCCTAGATGTGACTTTTGGATATTTGTATATAAATGAAAATGATATTTTTGGGAAACCTAAACAGATACACAACCTATTAATAGTGTTATCTCTGATGTTAAATATACTGATTATATTTAAAAAAAGTACTAATTGTACAAAAAAGAACTACTCCATCCATCAAATAAATACAAGATATATCTCATAATATCATCAAACAAAAAAGATCAAAATGTTTAAGTCTAATTTAATTTTTATTTATTATAATAAAGTTGATAAACAGGTATAAAAATGTCAATTTATCCATCAAATAAATAAGGAATATCTCAGATAAAAAGTGTTATTTTTTATTTATATGAGGAAGTACAAAATTTATCAACAAAATCATTTATATTGATTTTTTAAGTGTAGAGTTTGGTTTGAACTCCACCTTTTTATATAATTATTTTGGTTATTGTTTAATAATAATCTTTACTTTATAATAAAAATAATAATAATTTTCAATTTAAAATATTTAATATAAAAAATTTAAATATCAACAACCTGTTCATTGCACTGGATAAGAGATAGTTAGTTATATGTTGACCTTAAAACAAAATGAATCACAAAATCTTTGAGAGATTGTGCCCATGAGAGTCTGAGAGACCCCACCATTTGAATAAGATTGTAACACCCCTAATTTTCGTCTCCCAAATAACAAAGAAATTAGTTATAACAATTATTTTATAATTGATTTATAAAAGTTTTGAAAGTTTTAGTTTTTGTACATTATGTGTTTTTATATATAAAAATATGAGATATATTTTTATATGGTTATTTTGTACAAAAATATGAATATTGTAATTTAGTACTTGGGTTGGGACCTAATTGCAATATTATAAAGGTTTTTGAAAAAAGAATAATTAAATTATTAATTTTTGAAGCTTTATCAGTATGTAACAAGTTAGAAGGGCTCTGTAATCGGTTACACGATGAACCTAGAAACTGAGATAGTGGAGTTTGATGAGTAATCCAGCTGTGGATCATGTTCTTGGCACGATTTCTTCCTTCCTTGAGTGGAGATAGACGTGTCGCCCTGCATGTGAAGCCAATTTCACTATAAAATGCTTGGATTGAGATCTGAATCAAGGTTTTGTGAGTGTTGGTTGGGAAATCCTTATTCTAGGGTTCTTGATTCGTCTTGTTCGATTCTTCTTCTGTGTGGGGAGTGAGACTTTGAGTGATACACGAACACGAAGCTTACATTCAGAGCTTCGTGTTGATATAAAATTTTTAAGCTAAAAGTGTGTGTGGAAGAAGAAATCAATCTCTGAAGTTGAAGCTTAAAAACTGGTTCAGTGTTATCCTCGTTTCTGGAAGCTAGGTTTAAGCTCGGATTTTGGTAAGCTCCTGCTATCCCTTGGTCCCAAATTTTTCCTAATCCCTTGAGCATGTTGCAGAGATTAAGTCCTAACTATTTTCCCCAATTTTGATGCATGTTTTCTATGTTGAATTCTCTGATTTTGGGAACCCACCAAAGCTGTGTTGCATGTCCAGCAGAGAAAGGGAATTAGTGGATTTTGGTGTTCGAACTCATTTCTTTGTGAAGTCTTTGTTCTTAATCGATCTAGAGGTAAGGGGGAAGCTTACTATTTGCTAGAGTGAGGATAAACATGTTTGGTAAATAGGATGAGTCACCAAGAGACTCTAAGGGCATAGTGTGAATTGGTTTAATGGCTTGGAGGCCAACTTAGCTCATTTCTGGTTTTTGAGCAATTAAAATATGATGCATGCAAGCTATTGTGATAACAATTTTATGACTTATTTGGATATTATGTGAATTGATGCATTAACTTGTGAAATATGTGATTTATGCACTTTTGGTGTATGAAGATTTGGCATGCATGAATTTGTGATATGTTTAAGTGTTTAAACATGTGTACTTTAAGGTATTAAACCTTGGGTAATGATGAAAATAGGTTAGATTTGAGTACAATTGAAAATGGTGCTGAAAAATCAGTTTTAGTATGTTGTGCTGCATATTCTAACCGGTTAGAGCCTGTATGTAACCGGTTAGAACCTGACAAAAATGAAAATATACAATTCTGGTTTTGTTAAGTAATTCTCACCATTTTTAATTGATACTTAAGGCTTATTAACACTGTTATTACCCTGTAATTGTTGGATATGAATTCCAAACTAGATAATTGGGTTATACCTTAAAGTGAATGACAAATTCAATTGAAAATTGTGAAGATATATGCAATTTGATGCTCATAATGTTAATGGATGCAAGATGAATGTGATTCAGTGGGTAAACATATTAATATTAAGGTATTGTAACTCTGTGTATGGTTGAAATTGGTTAGACTTGAGTATTGGAAAGAATGGTATGCAAAACCTCACTTTTCAGTGTATTTGCTGCATAATCTAACCGGTTAGTCTGAAGCTGTAATCGGTTAGATACTGTCAGTTTTCAAAAGAAAAAGGTTTCTGAAATTGGCTAAGTATTCATACCATTTGTACTCAAGTTTAAGCTAGAATTTCATATAAAATCCAATCTAAAAAATATGTGATTGAACTCTGTTTGGTTTAGATTGGAGGTGATGAGTTAATACCTTAATATTAAATGATAATTTCAAGAGGAAATTATGCATCCATGAAATTGGATTATGACTTAGATATTTTGAATGATAATATGTGTTGAACTTGAGGTATGTTGTTATGCTAAGACCCTGTTATTGGATTGAGTAGAGAATTCAAGAAAAGATTCTTTGAAAATCAGTGGTTTCAAGTTCAGGTCTGTAATTCTAACTGGTTAGGTTGTGATGCAACCGGTTAGCGTACCTGAAACTTAAAAATAAAAGTAAAGTTTTTTTTAAATAAGGATTGTTAATACCAATGATTATATTCTCTCAATCCAGGTCTATGAGCATATGTTTAACTTAAATTCAAAGGTGAATTTTATGAGTAAAGTTATACCTCAAGATATCATTCAGAAGTTGTGTTTTTCTAAGTCATAATAATGGAATTAATGGAAAGACCAACCTTAGTAATTATTTGTGCATTCATAAATGTGATGAAATAGATTGGCAAAGATTGTTTGTCATGTTCTGGGAACATGAGGAGGGTACTCTGGGAGTACCATGTTGATGCAACCTACTTGATGACACATTCTGGGAATGTGGCCAGTGTCTGGGACATGGTTTTATGCGTTCTGGGAACGTAATGCACACTCTGGGAGTGGTGCTTGTTTTCCAAGTATGGTTTGTCATACGTTCTGGGAACGTATGTTTGTGAGTGCATTCATTCATAGAGAATGAAGATTAAGTTGGCAAGGATCGTTTGTCATGTTCTGGGAACATGAGGAGGGTACTCTGGGAGTGCCATATTGATGCAACCTACTTGATGACACATTCTGAGAATGTGGCCAGTGTCTGGGACATGGTTTTTGATGTGTTCTGGGAACACATTGGTGTGCAATCTACTTGATGACACATTCTGGGAATATGGCCAGTGTTTGGGACATGCTTTCTTTGATACGTTCTGGGAACGTGATGCACACTCTGGGAGTGGTTCTTGTTATATTCCTAGTATGGTTTGCTATACGTTTTGGGAACGTGATGCACACTCTGGGAGTGGTGCTTGTTATATTTCAAGTATGGTTTGCTATACGTTCTGGGAACGTATATTAGTGTTATGGGAACACACTGGTGTAATGGATGGACGTCCGAGATTGATTAGTATGGAGGCCTCAGTGGTGGATAGAAATCATGCATCATGCCACCTGCATTGAAAGACTTATTATGATTAACCGGGTGTGCTCATATGGTTATGCATTCTGGTTTGCTACATGATTACTTGTGTATGTTAGTTTTATTCTCATTTGATTATGCGAATATGTATAGCTAACCCCCATGCCCTTATTAGGTGTTGATCGCATATCTAGCTTGCACAAAAGTCAGTGAAGGGAGATGTCCCTTAGGTGCATGCAGAGTGTAGAAAGTGTGAGTTAGGAACCCTTTATGCAGATATTGAGGATCTGGCCAGATGGATGTTTGGACAGAAGACCAGTGACCAGCTCTATAACATCTCTATTATTTTAATAGTATTTATATGATACACATTTTGAAAGAGGTATCATAAGATGAATTTAGTTTCATAATAATACTTATTTGGTATCCATGGGCTTGTTACACTTGATAAATTTTGGGAGAATAATATGACTATTTTACTATGTTTCCGCAAACTCTGATTTTATTAGTCAAACTCATTATTAGACAAATTTTGGTAAAAGGAATTCTCAAAGGAAAGGGAAATTTTTATTTTCAGATCTTTTTCCAACAAAGACAAGTCCATGTAATCATAAGTTTATTACTTTTCTTATAAAGTAAGATGATAATATAAGGAGTGTTTCAAAGATGAGAGAAACCCCATTCGGTATGCCATTGCATAACAGAAAAATTTAATAAAGAATATGTCAAAAATATTTGTTTCTTAAATTTTATGTTTAATTATATTTTTGTCCCTTTATTTTTTTTTAAATTCGTTTTGGTCCTTAATTTTTGTCAAACTAATTTTGGTCCTTTATTTTTTTTTCAAAAAAATTTAATTTGATCCTTCCGTTATAACAGTTTTATCTTAAAAATTTACACTTATTATCGTTTCATGAATAAAGCTTGACATATATTTCTATAGCTACATCGACAGAGCTCTAACTACCATCTCCATTTATATTTCTATCACATTTTCATCTCTGACCATATCAATTAATCACCACCACGAGTCAGCTTGCTTTGACATTAGCGAATCTACAACATTATTCGTAGCCTTTGTCAAGTGGTGCCTTGAAATTTTTTCAGAGTTTGACAACATTTTCCAGTTTTTAGCAATGTGTGTGAATATTTCGTTAAAACTAACATTGCTATGATGGAAGAACCAAATTGAATTTTTTGAAACAAATAAAGAATCAAAATAAGACAAAAAAGATTAAGGATCAAGTTGAATCTTGAAAATAAGATAAAGGATAAAAAATTAATTAAGGCCAAAATTGTATGACTTAAATAATCTTTCTCTTAGCTTGTAAAATATAAGTATTATTTTTGGAAATTTTTTTATCTTTTTTATAACTCCTATTTTAATTTTCAATGACAATAATTATTTTATTTTAGAACATGAATAATAATTATATATTTAATTTTGAAAAGTATACTCCCTCCGTCTCACAAGGATGATAAAAATTGACAAAAAATTTTATCACAAAATTAAATTAAAGTAATCAATGAAAAACTTTAAAAATGCAAATTTTGAATTGTAATTGGTTGATCAATGCAAAGTGTATTAAATTAGTTATTTGACAGTTAGTTGATGTGTTAGACAAATAATTAAATGCATGCCTTCTTAATTTTTTAAGTTTTGCAATTTTTTATCATCCTTATAAAACAAAAAAAAACTAAATATTCTCAATTCCAATATCAATAATAATATTAACTTATTTCATTAATCTAATACCTTTAACACTTGGGAAACTTCCATCCCGAACTGTAGAGCTCCTGTTCTTCATCCACGTGGCATGTCATGCTGCTCTCCTCTCTCACTTCTTCACTTCCCTGTTTCTTATCCTCCATTTGTTGTTTTGTGTACCCCAAAGAGCAAGGGGTCGGGTGGCAATGGCTACGTCTGCTCCTCGTGCACTCGCTCGGGTTCATGGTTTGACATGCCTCCCCTTCCAGGTACGCTTACTGTTCTACCCTTTTGTACCACCACTGCAATAAGTGTGCAAGGGGCATAACCAGATGCCCTTGTTTGTGAGTTTTGGGGTATAATCGCTTTTCCCCTTCTGTCATCTCTGATGTACTGGATTAACTTGATATTTGTTCATACGCTGGGAGCATGGGACTGTCTCCTGTCAACCTCTTTTTAATGAAATACTCGCTTTGCTCTTGCGCATCTTCGTTGGGTGTGTTACCATCCCTTGTAAATCATTGTAAATTCTTGCCTTTCTTGGGGGTAATTCCATGTTCAGGTTTTGAGTTGTTCCTACTCTTGATTTGGATGTATAATTCCCCCCAAAATCGGTTCTAGGAAATTTTGAATTTCAAAATTTTTGGCTATAAAGTGGGGTTGGAGGCTTGAGCCAATTCATTTTTCCCTTCCCATGTGTTCCTCTTCTTTGTTTATTTTTGGTTTCTTTTATCACTTTGCCTGCATCAATGGCTCCTGAGTTTGATGCTTTGAAGAGTGTTGTGCCTCAGCGTGAGGCATACCACTTCCTTGTTCTCGTTGATAGGTTGTGGGTCGTTCTCGTGTTCATAAACCCTTATCAAGCAATGGCCCTTGACATGGTGTTCCTTGATCAACTTGTACGATTGACTTCTCTCCTGTTTCATTTATTTTTCCTTGCTTATATTTTTTTTTGTTATAGTCCTTGTTTTCAATTTTGTTGTTGATTTAAAAATCATAATAACCTGTAGTTCAATTCTTTAAAAGTTTTGCTATTAACTTAAATCAGTAAGTACCTGGTTAGAATGAATCAGACCTTAACTTTTATTCTATTTTATAAAAAAAATCAGAAGTTCCACTATTGCGTTCCTTTCCGTTGAGAGTTTGCCACAAAATGTATAACTCATTACCTATTGTGTGGACTTCTGCTATTAAACAAGAACAAGATACTTGTATTAACTTAATCGGTGAATTTTGCCATGAGATATGAAATGCACCAATGATATTTGAATTGAATTTCTAAATTCAAACCTGAATCATTCTTATTTTCTTAATCCTGAAAACATGAATGTGTAGTTCCACAATTAATAATGACTTAATTATGTCACAAGTCCCTGAAGTTTGAGGTACTTTTGTCAGATACCCTTATTCTTTTTTTTTCCAATGTCTGACTCCCCAAAGTTACTTATGAGTTTGTCATATACCCCTACTACCAATTTTGCCGACATGTAACATCGGAATCCTGATCAGACGCAGGAGGTTGGTCGTGTGGTGTCGAGTGATGTCACACGGGCGAAGACGACCTCTCTCTTCAATTCTTTTTTCTCTTTTTTTATTTAACTAAAAATATAAAAATATTAAGTTTTTTAGTTTTCTAAATTTTTTAAAAAAGGATCTTCGACCACGGGGCACCAGGTACTTAACCTCCTGCATCTGATCAGGATCCCAATGTTACATGTCAGCAAAATTGGTCAGAATTGGTAGTAGGGGTACATGACAAACTCAGAAGTAACTTCGGGGAGTCAGACATTGTAAAAAAAAAAGAATAAGATATCTGGCAAAAGTACCCCAAACTTCAGGGACTTGTGACATAATTAAGCCATTAATAATTAGGGATGGAGATTATTCTATTGAATAAACATTCACAAACTATTTCTCATCATTCTTATAAGGAAATATATTGATACGATCATAGTACGAAATAGTTAGGAAAATGTAATATAGATAAAGCACATTCACTTCATTGGTGAAAGATTGTTTTCGTTCATTGGTTTTTTAATGTGGTGTTCTTATTTGTCTTGAAGGTCGATAAAATTCAGGCCACTATACGAAAAACTTTTGTTTATAAGTTAACTGATCAGCTTAAGGAAGGCGCGGTATATAGGTTTGCTTACTTTGGTGTGGATCCAAACACTGGTGCTTATATGGCCACTCGCCATGAGCACAAACTTGTATTTCAGATGAGGACCATTGTCCAACCTTGCGAGAGTTCTATTATCCCTCGCTATGGTTTGTGTTGTGTTCCATGCCCCGATTTGTTGAAGTATGTCAGGGATTTATACTTCTTGATTGATAAACTTTATTTTAATTATTTATTTTGTTTTTGTTCTATTTTTACGATTTTTTATCCTGATGTTGTTGTTCTTTTTATATATAATACTCTTCACCATTTAAATTAGATGTGATTGGTGTCCTTAGCAGGATCTCTACTGATAGGGAGTATCTGAAGAATGGAAAGGTGATCAAGATGTTGATCTTGGAATTGACTAACTCTGGGTATGCAGTATGCTTTATGAACTTTGTTACACATGCATCTCTTTGTTAATTTCCCCTCAATATTTTTACTTGTTTTTAGGGGCAAGATTGATGATTTGTGTGTAACATACATAATATTTCCTTATTAGTTTTTATTTATTTTAATACATATCCATGCATTTTATTATAATTTAGCATGCATTTAGGTCATATTTCACTTATAAACATTTTTGGTACTTATGATGTGCAGATTACTAATTTGGAGGCTTGGAGAGAATGGCGTGTGAGAACAGATAGGAGATTAGTGGGCCTATTTTCCTAATTTGGGCCCAATGGTGTGAAGTAAACAACCAAATAAAAAAAAAGAAATAAATAGAAACCCTAGGAGAAATCTAATCTAGAGTGAACAAACTAGAAAATAAGGATTCAAAGTGGCACAACTCTCTCTATTGAAGACGGAATCAATTCTTCTCATTCATCTTTTGGTTATTTCTACTTTTCATGCCTTATTTCTATTTTTTGGTTTGTATCATGAACATGAGTGAGTAATTTCTTGTTTTCTAAGGATTAGGATTAGTCCAGGGAGGCATTGACATAATGTTTTTATATTTTTATCTTTTATTTATGCTGGACTATTTTTATGACTATTTTTATTTAATTTTGGTGTTCTTAATGCTTGTAATTGTGAAGAGCTTTATAATTGCATGATCCCAGATAGTAGGGGAAGAACAAAATGGTGAACCTTAGTATTAGAAAATACAAAATTAAACTTAGGAACATAAATCAAGAAAGTAGATTTAATCCGTGAGAGGATTTTAATTGAATTATCAAAGAATTTAAGGGATTTGATGTTCCTTAATTACCACGAAAGTAGGAATTAGGAACCGTTGGGTACCTTGCTAGATTATTCTGAAAGGAACTATTATTCTACATTGGGATAATTCACCTTTAAAATAAATTTAGCAAAATAAAAGAGATATCACTAAAGATTGTCATTGCAGATATGTATGTGGTGAAACTTTTTTTTGGTTACATGGAAAGAAAAACACAAAAGAAAAGGACTTATCTCAAATGAACAACCCCTGAACTATCAGTTTGTAAAGCCAAAGCCAGGAAGTTAGGGAGAGAAGACCAAACTATTTCTCTGCCATTGTGAGTAGAACCCCACTTAGCCAAGCCCTCTACCACATAATTGGTCTCCCTTAAAACTTGCTGAACTTGAACTGCCCAATCCTTTTTCAAGAGGCAGGAAATATCAATAAGAATAACTAACGCCATACACATGGAAGGAAGGGGCTGATGAAAAATTCACCAAGCGGACAACTTCTGAGGAATTGGATTTACAAATTAAAGCTCATCTCCCAAGTCAACAAAAGGCCATGTTTGATAGCTAACAGTTCAGCAAGAAGAGCATCTCCCAAACCCTTGAAGCAGCTAAAACCACAAACCCAATTAGCAGCAAAATTCCTCAAGACACCACCAAAACCATTCACTCATTAGCAATGCAACTCCATCAACATTAATTTTCACCCACCCAAGAGGAGGGACCAAGAAACTTCAGAGAAGTTATTAACGAGCAGTAGAAAAGGGAGAGGCTTCCAAACATCTGAAAAATAGGCAGCATCATGGAAAATGTTCTTAGTTACATGAGTGATATCCCAAATTAATTCATCAAAGCAAACATTTTTCCCCCACCTCCAACTCCACCAAATAGAATAGGCAAAAAGATGAAATGATGAGGTTGACATAAAATGTTGTTGGATCCAAATACTCGGGTCAAAAGAGAGAAAATGAGGTGAGCCACACAAACCAATTCTCAACCAAACCTCCTTCATAAAAGGAAAATCCCTTCAGGAATGAAGAATTGTCTCATGAGGAGAAGAACAGAGGGGGCAACCTGCAGATAGGGAGAGACCTTGGCGAAATCTCATAACATTAACCGGGACAGCATCCTTAGTGACCAACCAAGCAATCCGTTGAATCTTTGAAGGAATTTTAGCACGCCATAACCATGGAAGTCTATTATTAGTGCTCCATCCCTAGATTGGATACCAAGCCAATGATACGCAGACACAGCAGTGTACAAACCATCCAAACTATAACCCCACCTAACAACATCCTCAGTTTGTGAAGGGATAGGAAACATAATAAAGTGGATGAGCTCTCTTATGTTTTGAGGAATAACTGTGTAAAGACTATTCAAGTTCCATCGGCCATGATCCCAAACATCTTTGACTCGAAGATCAGTATCCGATATATGCACATAATCAACGTAATTACAAAGGTAGTCATTACAGAACCATTTGTCGTACCACAAGGAAAGAGACCCATTACCAAGTCTAATTGTGAAACCTTCCAGCAGAGCATCTCTAGCCTTAGTAATACTTCGCCAAATAAAAGAACTAGAAGGCATGGAAACAAACACATGGGTACTCAACACATCACTTTACCCAAGTACAAAAGTAACTGCTCTGATAATTCCCCATGTGGTAGCCAGTTGGACCTCGAGCCACGTGCAAAATCTTCTACCAAAGTAGGGTTGCATTCTCCATCAGCTCACCCTAGTTCTCTTGCTGGACCGAGTCATGCGGCTTAATCTTCTATCCTTGAGGACAAGGGCTCTCTTGAAGATGAGGGCAATGTTGGGCCAAGAGCCCATTTCAAAACCAAGCCTAAATGGCTTAAGGAATTTATTCACTAGCTATTTGATGTTTTATGTTATTTTTTCCTTTAAGTTGTAATTGGGCTTGGCCCTTTTTAATTCCAGTACTCTTTGTAATTAGGGATTTCCCTTATATCTGGTTGCAGCTTGGCTACCGTAAGTAAGAAAGAAGTGTTTCTTTTAATTTTTTTTCCTTCTCTTTCTCTCTTGACTTCCCTTTCCCTTCCTTCTTCCTAGACCAGCCTAACAGAGAGATTGAAATGGAGAAGAGGCAACATGTTTGTAGAGAGAGACTAAGATGATGGAGGGAGAAAGATAATATGTCCAGGGTAAATTTGTAAAACAACAAAGTCATAAAAGTAAAAAAATAAAATAAGAAAATAAAAATGCCAAGTGTCAATTTCTCCCTTGTAGGTTCATAATGTTGGCCTACCTTGTAGGTTTCCAAATCATTTTCCATACCTTGTAGGTTTCAAAGTCATAAAAGTAAAAAAAATAAAATAAGAAAATAAAAATGCCAAGTGTCAATTTCTCCCTTGTAGGTTCATAATGCCTTCGACACATGCATGTTGTTAGTTGCATGGTACAATGACTTAGTACTACTTCGACAAAGCCTTGAAGCTAAGACTTGGCCAAATTACATCAAGGAAGGCTTCGAGCACAAGTGCAACTAATATTTCGACCAAAGCATGGATGGGCCTTCGAATTAAAATAACAAAAATGATTTAGAGACTTACAAAATGAACCTACACCATAAAAAAAAATGACATGTGTCACTGCCTACCATTGATTGATTAACAAGTGACACGCATTCTTATGGTGTTTGATTTGCAGGTTTATTTTCTAGTGTATCATCATCACCCTTAAAATAATTAGGCACTTTGACAAGAGATAAAATTGGAGGCAGTTGCAAAGGAGTTTGCTGCACATGAAGCTGGCAGTTACATAATATGGAGTAGTTTAGGAAGTTAAGTAGACTAGGAAGTTACTTGCAGTTATTAATTACTACTAGTTTTTATTATTAAATAAATCATGTGTCAATAGGTAGTTTTAGGTAGTTATTTTTATTTGTTTATAAATAGATGTTTGTACAATGTAATTTTGATTGGCATTTGGTTACTCCTACATATCTCATCGAAAACATCAAGTTACCTTCCACTTTCAGTTCAATGCAAATTTTCTTTTTCTTGTTTAAGTCTTTACTTTTCAACCCTTTAATTTCCTGTCACAATTACTTTCTTGCAATTTAATTCCCAAGTCCTTTACATTTCATCGCATTGTCACTTCACCAATTTTCATCACTTGAAAAAGAACAAGATTACCACATAACTTGTCCAAATCCACTACCTTAAATGCATCCTTAAAAAGACTTAGTTTCGTCATAAACTTGTCATTTTTTCCCGTAAACACTAGCACACACCCATCCAACCCATCCAAACTGAAATACCATAGCTCCTACCATTTTTACTATGAAATAGATTTTTAAATCGAATGCAAAAGTCCTTCATAGATTTCTAAACTGATGGTAAGAGTGGTGGTTGTAACGTCTCGACTCTCTAACCTTGATTTATTTATTATAATGAAAATAGAGAATAATTTTTCGCAAATAAACTTCAAAACTTTATTATTCAATTTCATAAGCGAATCTTCAAGTATCATCAAGTGCGGAAGCGAAATAACAGAATCTAGTTCAAATAACAAAACACAATAATTTACACCAATTTATTTTAAATAGCAAATAGACTCTTTGCTACTTAAGACACTAATCGTAACCCAGAGCATGGTTCTCAACTCCAACGGTCGGGAAGAGAATCTCATATCCCTTGCCGCTCCTACTCCTCTTATGTGAAAACAGAACCTTCATTACCTACAAGGGCAACAAGGGAGTAAGTCATAGCTAATCACGTTAAATCGAATGATAAAGAACATTGGCTAAAAACAACAAACACAAGTATTCAAATAATAACAATTTCCACCATGCATATACATATGTTAAACCCTTTTTATTCAAGCAGTTAATCTTATTGTTAATGGCATGATGCATGTTGATCTCCACAATTTCCCGGGGCATCACAGTCTGGAGGTGGTAGGACTTACGAGCTTCCTCTGCTCTGCACTCATGACTTACGAGCTTCGCTCTGCATAAGACTTACGGGCTTAGCCCTGCACTCATGACTTACGGGTTCCCATCTCCCGGCGTACCAGTATAACAGGGAAAATCCTCACAAACTGGAGGAATCAATGCATGAATGCAAACATAATCTATTACCAATCCTTCGTATCAATTCATTATCATTTCCATCAAGGACATAGTCCACCATTCCATCTTTCAATCCATCAATTTCATCTTTGACTTTTCTTTTAGCTGGTGTTGATGCTTTCAAAAAAAGACTATCAGCGACATAGCCACTTTGTGATGGGATTCATTGTTTCCATTTAACAGTTTCAGGAAAAGTCCATCAGTGGCCTAGCCACTTTGTGATGGTTTTAGAATTAGTATGTAACTAATTATTTAGTAATCCATCAGGGTATAGCCTCCTATTGATGGTTATTGCAACGACCCCATTGGGACTCCTATAGAAAAATATCAACCAAGTGAATAGAAACTTTCACTGGGACATCTATAGGATAAACATCGACCAAATGAGTGTACGCACTTCCGTTGGGACTCCTGTAGAGAAATTATCAAGCACTGAATAAAATTCCAATAGGACACCTCCAAGATGGTTATCAACCAAACGGGATTAAGTTATTACAATATTAAACGAGTTAAATTCTTAAAATTAGAAGAAATCTGAGTTTTATGAAGTTTTCTCAAAATACTCGAGTAGTTCATGAACTACTCGAGTGGTTCATGCAAAAATACTCGAGTACTTGAAGAAATACTCGAGTCGTTCATCACTTTTGCAGAATACTCGAGTCTTTCTCTAAATACTCAAGTCTTTTTACTGCAACATCACCACTTTTCTGCATTTTAAGCACCATTTCGTGATTCTTACACTTTTACTTCAATTCTGCACAAAACAGAAGTTATTCCACATAAAATAAACATGTTACATATATCAATTAACATCAAATTAACAGAAATCATAATCAAATCAGAGAATTGCATAAAACATAGAAAATGTCCATTTTAACATATGAATTTCATTTTTACTTGATTTTAAGTTCGTAAATCAATCCAATGAGCATCATTAGGTCCAATTAAACTTGTTTGAACATAAAAACCGTGAGTTCCTGACCTCCAAGTCAGATTCCTATTTCAAACTATATTGCCCATGAACCTCAATTGGTTCCTATGAATTTAGCTTGTTAAATACCATTCTAGCCATTAGGTAACTTCCCCCTTACCTTAGAGAAGCTAAAGAAACGGTTGGTTGAGAAATAATTGATCTGAATCAAACTTTGAGTTTTGACACTCAAGTTTTGCACTTGCACATCGAACTTTGGCCACGAATTTGACAGGGAATATGAACTGAAAAAAGGGCGAAATAAATTAGCTTTAGCAACTAGGAAATACTAACTTCAATCAGAAACAAATTTGGGATCAAAAGGGTTCCTGAATTTACCAAACCAATTCAAGAAAGAGAGGTTGATGGTGTTGTTTTGCACTCTGTTTTCACAACTTTAGATTGCCAAACTTTGAAAGCTTGTAACTTGATCTACAGGAAGTCAATTTGTGTGGTTCTTGGTTCTAATTCAAGATTGGAATTAGAACTCGAATAGTGTTTTGGTTTTTCTGATTTTGGTTGAGTGAGAAGGGAGAATCGAAGGCACCAAGAGAGCACCAGAAAACAGAGGAAATGAGAATAGAAATTCGAGTTTGGATGATTTTAATGAGTTTGGGGCTTCCCCAATCACCTATTTATAGCATAAGATTACCCTCCTTCGAAGTAAAGTCCAGCTCTGTGCTTGGAACCAAGAGAAAACGCGTTTTGGTGCGAATTTTAAATTGAAACCGACTTATACTTTTCAGCCACCTCCTCGAACTACTCGAGTCTTTTTGGCGCACCAGCTCAAACTGGTCAGCAGCACCACAGAAGACTCAAGTAGTCCAGATTATACTCGAGTCTTTTTGTCTGAAAGGCCAAAAAGTCATTTTTAATTCTTTTCCCTCTTTCCTAATATTGTTTCCTCAATATTAAATAATTTTTAAAATTATTAAGCTTATAAAATTCAATAAATAACCATAAATATATATATATATATATATATATATTATTATTATTTCAGGAATAATCCCAGTAGGTATTACAGTGGTTATCAATAGCAGTAATTAGGGCAATGGTAATGATCGAGGCAGTGATGGTGATGATTGGGGTAGCAACGATGGTGTTTGTGGTCTCGGAGAAGGAGGTGGTGGGAGTGGTGATGGTTATGGTAGTTGCCGTTGGAGGGTGATGGAATTGGTTGTGACGAGGAGAAGGTGGTGATGGTGGTGATTATTGGAGGTGGTTGTAGTCACTAGGAAGTTGGTGGGTGATGATGGTCAAGATGGTAATGTTGGTCGAGTTGGTATAATTTTTAAATTAAAAACTGAAATTGGGAAACTTTTTATTTATTTTGAAAATTGAAATAAAATTGTTTCAAAAATGCGTTAAAAAAATTTCTATCAATTTTGACATAGATAGAAATGTTAATATTATATAAGGAGCTTTTAACTTGTGAAATAGTCAAATAATTTTCTAATCATATAAAAAATTTAATTTGCCAAACACCTTTAGCTTTTATTTAAGTAAAAAAAAATAAAAAAAAGCTAGGTCAAACACACCTCAATATGTCGAGAAGTGTTGAACTTAAGTTTTCAATGTTGACTTACTCCATTCGGTTTGCAATATAAGCAAAAAAAAATTAATTTAACTCTTACTAAGAATGTTAGTTGATTATATTTAATTTTCTCAAATTTATAAATAATATAGGTATTTTAAGAAAGTAACATTGGGAATGAAACAAAAATTAAATAATAAGGTAATAATTTTCTATGAATGTTTTAAGAAAATAACATTAAGCATAGAATAAAATTAAAGAAATTTAGTTAGTTTTGCTTATATTTAAAATTGGAGACATGCCAACCAGGGTACTATTGAACTATATTCCCTTGGATGCAGGGTCATTATTGAACTAACTAAAAAATTGAACTATTAATAGAGAAGTGATGTTTGGCCATTTTTGTAATTTATAAAAAATTTGAATTATTGGGATTAGATACTATTTTAATTGTCCCAGATATTTTTTCTCCTCATATTCAATTTTTGTTAGATTGGAAGAAATGCTTATAATCTTCTCTTTGATTCAATCCCAAAATTTTTAATCTATAAATCATTCCGGAAAATAAGTGTTGGCAAAAGAACTAGATATATTCAATTTGTATTTTTAGCAAATCATGAGGACACTGGCTATGAATTTCAGTGGTAGAGATTTGGAATTGGGTAGGCATATTTTTGCAAATGTGGAGCCGGTTAACCTACGAACCTGCTTAAAGTTCGTATTGGTGCAAACTTTTCATCCAATAGATATTAAACAATACTAAAATCTAAGGGTGGAAATTTAAAATTGCTGACAAATACATCTACCTTGGAAGAGACACAAGAGAAACATCATGATCGTCTTCGTCACACCCTTCTCAAACCCACTGCATGTGATCTCTTCTCTGCCTCACTGCCACCACCATCTTATTAAATGTTCAACTCCATAATCACCTTCAACATAGCAAGTGAGAGAGGCCACTTAGTTAAAAGGTTAAAAGGGTATTCAATCAATAAATTTGCACAAATCCACGGAGTTACTAAAGTTTTATATTTTTTTTATCATTGCAACTAGCTCTGCAATAACTAATAATTCTTGAAATGTGACTGCTCTATTTCCCTAAAACTTTTCATTCTCATAAAACAAAAATGGGTCGAACATAGGCTCATGCTCCATTCTTAGTGACTCATGAGCTGATTTCTTCTGTAACATCCTAGGATTTATATCAAATCTTAATTAGAAATAATCCGAGATTATACTGGTGGATATCGTGGTAATAAGTTGAGTGTTGGCTAGGCCGACCGGACCCGAGTTAGAAATGGCATAGTCTCGGACGAAAGAGTACAGTTATAGTCAGGCCGACCTCGTTCTGACCTAGTCTTTCGTAGCCATTGAGAATCCGATCAGTAAGCATTCGACAGTTAGGGCGCTGGTAAAGCCGAGCGCAGCGAAGCATTTCACCCAGTTCAAGCGAAACCCAATAGAGTCCCAACTTAGTTTCTCTTGTCGACAGTCGACTCGGTAGGCCATGCACCGAGCTGAAGCCCAGTGTATACCGCTATGGCGCGTGGGTGTCTATCTCCTCTCACGTGTGTGTGTGTGTGTGTGTGTGTGTCAGACCTTGACTTTTCTTACTTATCCACTGGAGGCTTCCTCAAGAAGCCACTAATTTCTGTCCACATGTTACCAATCTTCCTTAAGAAGCTTTTATTCAAGACCATACATTTATAGACACATGTGTAATAAAGTACAACCAAGACCCAAACTATTCTCGTAATACACAACACTTTCTCTCTCTCTTCTTCCACCATCTTCTTCGTTTTCTCTCATCTCTCTTTTAGGGCTTGAGGAACTAATACTCCCTAAGATACTAAATCCAAGCCCCATTCTCTGTCAAGATCCAACCTACAACTACAAGTTGAAGATCATCTTCTTCTTCTCTTTCTTTGGCATTTCAAACTCTTCCTCTTTATCTCGCGGGTCTTGAGGTAGCTAGCAAGGAAAATACGGTTGAGGATTCGGACGCAAGATCAAGGCAAAGCTTGCTCTTTCTCCTTATCTTTCACGGTTTAAGGTAAGGGGTGAGTGTTACCTTAGCTTAGGTTTGGGTTCCTAGTGTGCTCATAGTGCGTACTGAGGAATGGGTGTTGAAAAGGTAGGTTAGAGACATCACTAGAGCATAAAAGGATTTATGAGTGCTAAGTAACTAAGGGAAAAACGGACTAGGTGAGTAGGGATATAATGTTTATGTGGCTGTGTATGAATATATGTACTAAATTTTTAACATGGTTGTTTGATTATGAATACAGTGTGATATATGTGTTAAAGGTAGGGTATAACTGTTTACTGTTTGAGTTTTTAGTGCACAGAGTGTAAGCCGAGCGTAGGAGTTGATTGAGGAAAAAGAGATTAATAATGAATAAATGAAAGAAAGATAAGTAATGGGAAATGGTTGTGTGAGCCAGGTCAAGTCAGTCACATTAGTTGGGGGCAATAAGCTGCACACGAAAGTGTGTGCAGTAAGTCACAAGCGGGCCGAGTGCAATGATTGCCGAGAGCGCAGTTAACGTGGTCATGCGTGGCTGTAAGTCCTGCAGCAGGTGAATGTTGTACGCAGTAATGACTCACACAAGATTCCTAAGAGGAATCGGTTAGAATGTGCTCCAGGTCATGGAAGCCATGCGGAGTGCCGTATGCAATGATCGCTGGCGCAACTGTAAGTCGTACATCAGGTGAATGTTGTACGCCGAGATGGACATGTTCATAACTCCAATGGTAATGGTGAAAGTCGTGCAGGTGAATGTACACTTCATAAAAGTAATGAGATAATATGGAAGGGAGCTGTGCAGGTGAATGTACACTTCCGAAAAGGAATAAGGTAGAAAGGATAGAGGAAAGAAAGAGGAGTAAGAGGGTAAAACCAAGAGAGTTATTTTCCGCTGTATATGTATAAGGGTGCCGAGAGTAGGTCGAGCTCATGTGCAGGCATATAATACCGAGGTAAAATGTAAGGGGAGAGGAAAGGGAGTAGAGATAAGGAATACAGGAACTATGAATGTGAATGTTGCATGTTTCGGTATGAATGATATGTTTACACGTTTATTTGTATAATTGTGTTTGACTTGGTGTCTTAGTATGACATGATAGAAACTGCTTACTTAAGTTCTGTGTAATGCTCACTCCCTTCCCACCATTTTAGGTACTGAGACCGAGCTCCAACCAGAACTTTCCCCGACCGAGCAGGAGAGCTCTCCCTTACAGGGAGAGTAGTGTATCCGCTCAGACATCGTTCAATGTCCGAGGCGACTATGTTGATTTGATTCAAACCGAGCGAGTCTCGGAAAAGCTTATGTACCTCTTTCCTACATGTTTATGAATGATATATTTTGCTGCACTCTGATTTGCACGAACATTGTATTTTCGTTTATAAAAAAAAATTAGGTTGTTACATCTTCCATGAAAATTACTCCTTCCGGCAACGGCGTCTCTCCTGCCTCCCACCTCTTCTTCACCACCGACCAATCTGTAATGACCCTAAGATTGAATTGGGGAATTAATATATGTGCAAACAAGTGCCACATGGCCTTGAGGATGAGAAAGTGGTTAAAAGGCAAAAGACTAAATGGAAAAAGGGTGAAGAATGATGAATTGAGATTCCTTTCCTCCCCGTCTTCCTTTGTCCTCTCCCTCTCAGTTACTTTCTATTTTCATGCTTTCATTACCGTTTCCTTTTCCATTGATTCTCTGTACACATTGTCCCCTCTCTTGTATTGGTGATTGAATTACTGAATTAAGAGTAAAGACAATTCCATATTAATAAAGCTTGATTCCATTTACTATTGCTGCTGCATTTTATAAGTTTACTTGTTCAGTAGTTAGATATAAAAACCGGTATTTTTACACAATCCTCCACCACCAACTTCTTCTCCATCAACAACGATGTTGCAGTTTCGACATCGTTGCTGCTCTTAGTGTAGATAAGCATCAGGAATAGTGGTTCTTTGGGTTTGAGCTGAGGGAGATGATTGTGGGGCTTTTCTTGTGTCTCTTCAAAATTTTGGTGTGTTGGTTAGCAATTTTTAATCTCCACCCTCAGATTTTAGTATTGTTTGGTATTCGTTGGATGAGAACTATGCACTGATACAAATTTTAAGCAAGTTCGTAGGTTAACCTACTCCATCTTAACAAGACTAAAAACTCTTGCTTCGTTCACACAATTAGTTTTAGATTGGCAGTTAAAAATCTATATATCACTGATGAAGATATGTTCTAAGGACCTCTTCCAAAGACAATTTATATAAGATTAAATTTTTGGACTCTTATTAATGAAAATTTCTACTTATCTTAAAAACAAGAAAGTTGAAAACTTGCATTTTGATTTTTAATTTACTCGATAATTATAACTTTTAATTTATTATTATTTTATTAGAACTCAAATACTAAACATGTCGTTTAGAAAAATTACATAAATGCGCTTAGTAATACAAGGGTTAAGTTAATACCAATTTATTCATTTTTTTAATTTAATATATTTTTTCTTATATAATATATTTAATATATTTTTTTAATTTAATATATTTTTTTAATTTAATATATTTTTTCTTAAATTAATATATTTTTAATTTAAGTTAATACCAATTTATTCATTTTTTTAATTTAATGCAATGCACATGGTATTTTCATAAATAGCAATGATAAGGAAAAAAAATTCAGCTAACGCAAAATGATCTAAAAATTACATAAGAACCGAATGCAGATGAGGGGAAGCGTAGGAGTTCATATCCAAAGAAAAAAGTGTAGACACTAAAAACCATTTTCGAAAAAATTAGAAGAAATCTAATGTATCAATACATACATTAATGTTACAATATTGTTAATTTATGAGAAGGTAATCAATGCACTTTTTTTTTTCGAGTGAGAATGCCCATATCTATAATGATAACGATGCAATCAATATTCAAGTGTATATGTGGGCAAAAGATTGCATAGAGAAATATAAATAAAAGAAAAACGTGTAACTTAGATAGTGCCACCTTATGTGATAGACATCAATTCTCTGTCTGATCCATTATATAAAATATAGAAAAAAATAATATATATATATATATATATATATATAGACACACACACAGTTTCGAACCAATTTCAGCTTTTCACTGTCCTCTTAATCTAAAACTAATACTCCTATATGTGATCTATATACTTATGTTCCTGTGGTAATCTGGTATTACCCTCATCGTGCTAGTTTTACAACTGATTAAATATTGTATACTAGAATACAAATTTTTAACTCAGGTGAGTTACTTGTGCAATAAATGTAACTAGAAATAGAATCAATTTATTTAAAGGGGAAATTTTATTAATAAAGATATATTAGCTAATACAAGCTAATTAACCTGCTCTTAGGAGAGCAAAATCAAACAGACAACAGTATTTGATTTCAGAAAAAAATTAAAGGTGATTTACATTTATTAAGCCGCACGCTTTTAGAAATGGGTTTGCCATTCTCATCCACATAGATGCGAACTTCAGTAAGGTAGTGAATATTGTTTTTCTCAGAGCATTGAAGTTCTATGTGTTTGGATCCAGTTATAGAGACCAATGCACTAAAGAGCAAATTTGCTTGGTATGTCTTCCCAGGTGTCACTTTCTTCTGACCTGATTTGATTACATGTAATGAAAAGAATTATTATAAATAACAAAAATTTAAATGTTTATAAAAATTGGAAATTAATCAAATGATAAAAAGTTTTATATTACCCATTAGATTAGCCAACTTATGACCCGTGTACCGAAAAAACATATTCAATGTGGCAGAGCAGTAGTACTCTGGATTCTGAACTTTGGAATTGGGCCCATTCTTGGTGTCCATGCAAGTTCCATGTTTCCGCCACTCGTCACCCCAGAAGGCAATATTGCTCGTAGTAGATAAGCTCGGCCAGTGTTCTGCCAATTGTGATGTTGTAAGTTTAGGCCAATCATCGATTTTCGATGGAAAACCGATGGAGGGATTACATTCCCTTACATCACCACCAGCCCGAAAAGTGGGCCAAAGCCCATGGATCTTGAATTCTCCTCTCCCAACTGCACTAGGACATGCGTTGGTTTTGCAAAAACCATCCGTCCATGTCAGCGATAGAATGAATGCATCGTATTTTTGAATATGAGGCTGGGGTGTCACAATCTGAGGGGCAAGGGCAAGTGTTAAGCAAACACTTAGGAGTGGGACGACTAACATCATGTTACTAGCACTACTCATATTGATTACTCCTTATTAAATTAAATTAAATTGTATGTGGTGTAAGGTGTTTAATCGAATCAACCAGTTATATAGACTCAAAAAGCAAAAAGTTATTAACATCAATACGTCATTACGCTCGCATGCAAAACAATTACCTATTCATATTGAGTTAACCAAGTATAGTTTGGCTAATTTAATTTATTCATGAAAAAGCTATAAATATACAATCTTTAATTTCAGAATGAAATAGGCAAAGAGAGAGAATAGGACGTGAAGAAGTGAAACTCTTTTTTCAACTTATTTTCCTTTTAAGTTTGATTCCTGGTTCTATCAACTAATCTTCATTCTGCATCTATGCTTTCTTTAGATAAAACCAAATTTTGAGGTTCACACATTTGATCCTTCGTCATTACTCCGTAAGTTTTTTAAAGGGATACGAATATCTAAATTATGCTAGTTCAAGTAAAATCAATTCCTATAATACTAAACAAACCATTTTTTTTTTTTGGTATAATTATGTATTCATATTTACTTTTTAATGCGACGCGTACCATAAATTACGCATTACAAAAATCCTTCAAACTCTCATAGCTGGCATGAATACTTCGATAAAGATTTGGCTCCTCTAAAACTTGTTTTTCTAAGGTTTAATTTAATTGACGTTTAACTTTTTAATTAGCTAAATTAACTTGTTTTATGAGTCAAATAAACTGAAATTGATTTAAAATATTTGATTAGTAAGGTATAGTTTGGCTATGGCTATATATATATAATACTAAAACATTAGATTATTTTTATGAGTCAACGAACTTTTGAATAAACTCTAATACTAGATTATAAAAGTTGAAGGTAAATTCATTTGGTAAAATTTTCTTTTCATGAAATGTATTTTAGAAGAAAAAAAATAACGAATTCAACCATTATGAGATGATAAATCAATTCAAAAAATTCGTGAATTTAAATTGAACCGAATTCTTACAGGAAAAAATTGCCCGTATGGATTAGTATTAAAAAAAATGTCACAACTATATTTTTTTTAACCAATAATATTTTTTGGTTTACCCTTGAGTACGATAGAGATTACCAAATTTGATATAGGCTTTCCCGATAGAACTTTTTCCGTTAATCAAACTCTTGACATTATGCTTAATAATCAAACAATAATAGATTAATGGTTACCCCCTATATTTCATATGTAGTGTTTATAGAGTTTTCGTCTCATGTTTCATATGTAGTATTCTTTTACAAAACCCAAGACATAATTAATTAATGTTATTTTTCCTAACACATCCCTATTTAATACACTATTTTTTCACTTTCAATATTTTTCTCTCTCTTCAATAATGATTATATAGGGACATTGTAGTCGAAATATACCAAATACTTACATCATTTAATCATTTTTTTTAAACTCATACATAATCTTAAAATACACTACATATGAAAATAAGAGGAAGTAGTTGTAGACTAAAAAAATTAGGTTTAAATATGATTTTGATTCTTAAAAAGTTATCGAATTTTAGTTTTGATCCCTACATTTTTATCGTTAGTAGTTTTTATCATTAAATATTAAAAAAAAAATTGGTTTTAATTTTTGTGGATGATGTGAGAATGTCAACATCACACGATTTCTCAAGTTGAAAATCATTATGTCAGAGTTAGACACGATATTTCTAGAAATTACAAGCAAAATTTTGAAACATTTAAAAAATCAAAACCAATAAAAAAAATTTATAGACCAAAATCAAAAGTTGCAAAGGACAAAAAAACATATATTTAATAAAAAATATATACGAGGAATTGAAATATTATGCACATTTGGATTCAGAAAAACAAAAATAAATTATTAAAAAAAAAGAAAGTAAAACAAAAATAATAAAAGGAATTGAAATAGCATCCACTTTTTATATCCAATATTTCCACCCACGGATATGATTAAGCAACCTACAAATTAAATTCTATGGTATAACTACTAGGGTTAGGGGTGTAAGTGGCCCGATCCGAGATCGCGAGACCACTCGGACCGAACCGAAAAATGCAATCTGGTCCGGTCTCACAGTCCGGTCTGGTCCCAAAAAATTCATACCGTTCTTAAACGGTCCGATCCACGATCCCAGATATTCTTAGACCGATGAGACCGGACCGGACCGATAGGACTAATAATTAAAAAAAAAAAAGTAAAAAACCTACTGTACAGATATTACCCTTACCCTAAAATCTAAATCCCTAATCTAAAGCAGTCCCTCACAAGTCTCACACCAGACACCACCAGTCCACCCCGCTGCCCCTTCCTCCTCTCCTACTTCTCACTTCAGCCGGCCAGACTGCCACCTTTAGCCGGCCGAATCGCTTCTCCTTCCCTTCTCTGTGGCTGACTCGCTTCTCAGTCCCGCCCCGCCTTGGCTTCCATCCATCTTCGCTCCGTTCTCAACCTCTCTCTCCCTAAGTCACTCCGATCCGTTCTCGACTTCTCTCCCTCGTTTCAATCGCTCGAAGTCGACTTGCCACCGCAACCATCCACCGCGACCTCTCTCTCGCTCGCCAGTGTTCTCCGCTCTCCACCGCGAGCATCGAAGTCGTCGTTCCACTTGCCATCGAAGTCCACCGCCGAGCCATCTAAGTCCACCGCCGTCGCCTTCTTCCTCTCCACTGCCGTCGCCAGCCGCCAACCTCTGTCGCTCCAACATCTCTATGAAGGTACATCCAGATCTTGAAATCAGGTCTTCAAATCAGGTTTTGTTCCTCTAGCCCTCTCTGCTGTAAGTTGAATTTGATTTTGCTTAATTGATTTTGCATTGATTTTGATTAATACCTCTATGCTGTGAGTTGAAAATTGATTTTGCCTAATTGATTTTGCCCTAGATTTGATTTTGGGATTGATTTTTGCCCTTTGATTTATTTCCAGCATTTAAATTTAATTTAATGGTCTAAATGGATCGGACCGAGTCGGTCCGGACCGAGTCGATCCGGTCCGGTCTTTTTACATAAAACACACTGAGACCGGATCGGACCGGATCATATTAATTTGAGGTCTCCAATGTTCGCCAAAGACCGAATCGGACCGGACCGTTACACCCCTAACTAGGGTAGTAGGGTGGGTGGTGGAATGTGAGCCATTCTGGGGCAATGTGCTCTTGCTTGCTCAAAAGCAACTCGGGAGGTGCTAGTTTTAGGGATGGCAATGGGAGACTGCACATGGTGATCCCCGCGGGGAACGCTCCGTTCGGGTACCCGCGTTTGGGGATTTTTCCCCGTCGGGGGCGGGGATGGGGGAGATTTTTTCCCCGAACAGATTTCGAGGCGGGGAATAGGATTGGTTCCCCCGTCCCCGCCTATTTTACTTATATGCCCTTAAATATTTAACTTATATATAGTTAAAAAATTGGTTTTATGGTAATTTTCCATATATTAATTATAAAGAAAGTTGAAAACCTACTACCCCCAACCCTAGTTTAGTACTGCTTGCGCTACTTCTTCCTCTTCTCTAATCTCTTGGTCGCAGCTCACTCACGCCAGGCACCGCTCGCGCCGCACCACTGCTCCGCTTGCGCTAGTCACACTCACTGCTCCACCGCACCGCTCGCGCCAGTCAGCCACTGCTCCGTCGCTCCCTACGCAGCTACACTCCACCACTGCTTCGCCTCCGCTCCGCCGCCACTGCTCCGGCGACTACTTCGCCACCGCTCTCTTAGATTGGGTAATTTCTTTTTTTTATTTACTTTCCTATACTATTTATAAATTATAATATATATGCTTGATAATTTATAGATGTTTTAATTTACTTTCCTTGTTTGAATATTGGTTCTTGTACGCTATTTTGAGAGGTCAAATTGAAGTTAGGTTCCCCGTGGGGTGGTGGGGAATGGGGATGGAGGTTAATCTACCCCCGACATGGGGAATGAGGATGGGGATGGGGGCAAATGAGACCCGAGGATGGGGAATAGGAAAGACCTCCCTGAGCATTCTCCACCCCATTGCCATCCCTAGGTGCTACGATGCACACGATTTCCCTTCAATGCTCATGCGGTAAAATACTATAGTAAAATGGTAAAAAGTGACGATAAAAAGTTACTCCCTCTGACCTATTTTGTTTGGCTTTTTTTTTACCTGGGCACACACGGATTAAGAAAATGTTGATTATGGTAAGTTTTATGTGTACTTTGTTTAAAATGTCTCTATTTAATCTTTATTGAAAATTGTAGTAGTAATTAATTTTTATTAGTATGTCCATTAATTAATGTATAGTGATTTAGAGATGATAGAGATGATAAAAATATGCATACAAAACTTCAACATATTATGATTCATATGTATAAAAATATTATGATTCATATGCACCTAAGTTTATATTTAACACTTATACATAGAGAGCATAAAAAAACCCAATAATGCAATGATAATAAAAAGTCATGTTTTGTTTTGTGGTTACAGTGTTTCTACCTAGAGTAAGACTTTTTATTGCAGAATTACTTAAAAAGTACATTATTATAATGATAATTGATAAGTTTTATGGTTAGTCAAAAATTCTGAAAATAGGACATGTCCTTTATTACCTAGGGTGATTATGAAAGTAGTCAAAATACACATTAGAATCATATCTTATTAAAAGAATTTAAGCATGCATGGCATAATAAACACCATACCTTTTTTGCTAGGTCCATCATTTTCCATGGACAGAATACCCGGGTCTTTTTCAAAGAACCCTAATTGTTAGAAACATTGTTTTGATTCGAAGTATACAAGAAAGATTTTAGCATCTAGGAAAACATATAAATCAGCTTTAAACAAAGCTGCTCCAAAAAGGGCATAAACATACCTCCTGTTAGGTTCCAATCTATGGAACAGTATTATCTCCAGATACTAAAGCAGGTTCAGAGTTTTATTGCTCTGTGTAAATCCTTCAGATGACGTCACTTTGGCTGCCTCAATAGTCCTGTTTATAGAGAAAAATTAATATAAATCAAAATCACACAAGAAATAAAAACAAATACACCACTTTTACTTAAGGTGTATTAATGTATATCAACTAAGGCAAGAACTGACTGACTGAAAGCCAATACGAAAAAAATCAGCAATGTTCAACTGTGCGGCTTCGTGTGCTTCAGCTTGAAATTCTCATCCGAAAACTCCGTGCTGTAAATTGACTTCCTCCCGTTCCATTCCCTCTATAGTGAAATGCCGACCCTTTGTAATGCAAAGGTTTCCCGGATCTTCTCATCCCCTTTTCTCAGATGCAAAGAACTCTAAAGTTTTCTGCTATTTTAGAGGTATCATCAGCAAAAAGCTCCATGACTACACTCCCAGTTTTCATCTGTCCAATTAGTTAGAATATCAAAGTAAACTTTTGGTTTCAGCATCTTGACCACAACCAAGATTTGCAGCAACAGAACTTCCTACGCATATAACATCATAAAATTAATTATAATAGATCAAAATATAAGTAGACTCCTAAAAGATATGACTTTTGATAGAGTAATTTATGCCATTTAATCAAAATGCAGTTTAAACTACACCTAAATGAATAAAAACATAGTTGGTGTATCAAGTAGCAAAATATCACTATTAACTGAGATAATAGCATTGCAGCAACCATTACATCAAAATGAGACAGTACACAATAATATGAGAATGTATTTCACAACAACAAAATGAGAATGTACACAACAATATGCTTACTCTCAAATGAATTTAAAGTATAATATGAACTTAAAGTCTTGCTAGCTAGTGATTGAGATATATCACCTCTTCCACATTTTGAGCTATCTTGGCAGAAGCCTCCAGTAATAGAAGTCCATTTTCCTTGACAAATTATTCGCCCTCCTCTTTGCTCACAGCCCTTCGGTGAGTAGATCACACTTATTCCCTATGAGCATGATTGTCTTGTTAGGATTTAGAAGGGCGATATAAAGCCTACTATGATTCTCATAAACTAAAAAAAGTAGTGCATTAGAAAATCAAGTAGTGCATCAGAGTTATTGTTCAATACAAAAAAGTGCATTGAACCTATCATAACAAAATTAAGCTATCTAATATGCAAATTCATTAGATACCAAATTTCTTCTATGAACACCTTGGTACTTATATTGGCAGAAAAAAAAATCAAGCTTGAGATTAACTTTCTTACAATGTGAAAACAAATTCAGATCAGATTAAGACGTCAAACATTTGAGTTAATTCACGAAAAAAAAAACACGCATTTGATATTAAGTTCTATAAGGTACGATGCAGAGAGAGCCAATCAATTTGGAAAAAAAAGCACTTCAACCAACTAATAATCTTCTACATCCAATAAGACTTATGACCAAAAACTACTTTACAATGCATTTGGTTGGAGGGGAATGGAGTGTTGAGATTTGCTACTGTCAAATTTATAAATCCATGAAATCTCAGCCTTTTTAAATTCTTTTTCAAAGCTTTAAAAGTAAAGGAACACATGGTTCAAACAATACCAGCCATTGGATTCATTGGCTGTAGTGACTGAAGCTTAATGTGACTGCAGCAAAACCCAATCCTTGGATTCATTGACTGCAGTGATTGAAGTTTAATTTGACTGCAGCAAAACCCAATCCATGAACTCAAATTTCAAGATTTGATAGAAGTAAAATGAGTTCAAGTACATCATAACTGTTCTACACTTCTACTCTATGTCAATCTTGGAATTATATGTGTTTTTCTGAACCTTCTCTCAAATCCCTGACTGCAAATGCAATTAAATAAGCTCTGGAAATATAACTTTATACGGCTAGCATGAAATGCAGTATGCTAAAAATGCGGCAGGCAGAGAGAACTTGTATATAATGACTAAACAGAATTAGGAATTGCCCATTGCCTTACATCATTTAAACGGTATGATGGTTGCACGAAATTGGGATATTTATTCAAATTTTCCTCCAATGAGTTCTGATATTTTGACAATGTAAAGAAGTAATTATCCTCTTTCCTTGAAACACATTAGAGAAGTCGTTTGAATTTTCTCTTAAATTAAACCTTGGTTAAGAAATTTAGAAAAACTTAGGCTCTTTAACAATAGTCTCTCAGGCAAGGAATTACAAAACTACTACTGCAGATTACATATGAATTTTTTTTAACAAAACTAAAAAGAAATTTAATCATGATTCCCTTTAAGAGAGCCTGTAATCACAATAAATCACACATTTCCAATAATATAAAAACCCAAATTCGACTCTTGCCAAAAAGAATGCATATCAGGGGTACCAAATACCTGCATCAAAAATTTACTCTTAGAGAATGGGATATCAAATACCTGTGCCAAAAAGAATGCATATCAGGGGTACCAAATACCTGTACCAAATTTACTCTTATAACATAAGACCTTATTTGCTAATAACACCAAATTTTGCAAATAGATACCAAGCAAGATCTAGAGCATGATTTTAATATCATGAAATCTAAGCTGGTTGCTTACTCATGTACCAAACATAGGTGTTTTCCTATCAATCATGCTGCGACCTCACATCAGTATATACTTGAGAAAGCATGTGCATTTGTATAGATAAAAGATGTCTCCTTGCTTCTGCTTACTCTATTTTTTTTAAATTAAAAAAAAAAAAAACAGAGAGAGAGGATCAGTTCGTTTGTTGCAGAACCTATAATTTCCAAATAGTATACTTGAAATGAAAAATAGAGAATAAAGAAATCGGGAAAAAAGCAACTATTGACTAGCAGAAAACACATTACGAAACACAGACATAGGAGGGATTTATGCTATCATATTTAAGAAGATTAAAAAAATACCAACTTCCTTGAAGACAGTAAATGTTGCAGAAGTATCAGTATTTTTTCATCGAATTTAGCTAACCCCTAAAATTTGCAGTAGCTTAGAGCGAAATCCAACATTAAGAAAGAAGAGAAAAGTATTTTGACATATATTTGCATTCATAAGATAGGCATATATCAAGAACTGTCTTTCTTTAAACAACTGCCTTTTATATATAGATAAATCAGCCCCAAATTAAATGGAATACAAAACACGGAGTCAGCATGAAATTTTCAAAATTGAAACTATCTTGAACAACTTGTAAGAGCATAAAGAGCACTAAAAATTCAAACAGTGAGGAATTGCATACCTCAGGGACTTCATCATGAGGGCAATGACCTGCAAGGCTGATTTGATAATATGGAGTTCAGGCACCTTCCTTTTAATCTGAAGTCCCCAAATTGGCTTCACCCATGGATCTTCTTTTCCATACACGAGGTAGATTGACAGTTTGACACGTTATTTGTTCTACATCTAAATGCAAACACAATGAAAATCTTTAATTTGGGACCATATATATTCATGCAAGATGCAACAAAGGAATGCTAGCAATTGCTTTTTCTTTTGTTCAAAACACTTTATCACACTCTTTTAAATACTTTCTGACACTTTATTCATGATAATATGAAACCTATGACAGAAAAAAAACACTTAAGAAGCAAACCTCAAAATGTTATATAATTTATTCATAATTTTTTTTCCCCAAAAGTCATGTTACTAAAGTTTTTTCGTGTGACCTGCTTATTTATGTTACTAAAATCATGTTATAATAAAAAATGATACTCAACAAATGATAATCAAAATACCAAACCATGAATAAAAGTCATAAACACTACTTACTTTTATCAAACATGTGGTGTGCATCAGTTGTAGTGGATTCATCCTGCATTGAGCTTGAAGTTTTTCAAGCTTTTAAAGTTGGAAACTAACATATATGATTCAAAACTCATGATGAATAAATTTTCTTTTTTGCATTGTAAAACATATTAAAAGAAAATCTTAAAAAGAAGTTCATGTTTATACCTAATATTGCATCAGCTTCCCCACGCCTCTTCCTCGAAGCATCCCTTCCAACTTCCATTCCGATTTATCAGCTCAATCGCCCATGTCTTTCTCACCGACAGACAGATCTCAATGAAATTAGCAACTTGGTTTTTTCCAAGTAATAAAAAGATAGAGGAGTGAATGAGCACTTCAGTCCTATAGAGAGAATGCAAAATGAGATTGAATTAATATTCAACAGCCTTCTAGAAGTTCTTCTCCCACCATGCTTGCAAGTACACGTGACATTCATGTATGACGCACATGGGATCGAAGAATGGTCCACCAACAAAAGCTCCGAGTTTCTAAAAAGGAGAAGCCTTTCTAGTGGGCTCTTTTTAAAGCTCTTTCACATAAGCTCCTTAAAGTAGTAGAGCTTTTAGAAAAGTTTGTTTGGCTTAGTTTCTTCTTCTAAAGAGAAGAAAAGTAGAAAAAAAGCTAGGCCAAACAATACCAAAAGCT
The DNA here is from genome assembly GCA_037953625.1 of Crotalaria pallida. Taxonomy (NCBI): domain Eukaryota; kingdom Viridiplantae; phylum Streptophyta; class Magnoliopsida; order Fabales; family Fabaceae; genus Crotalaria; species Crotalaria pallida. Next base: position 22,206,004 of record CM075653.1, read on the forward strand.
GGACATCAAATATCCTAAGCAAAAATCTGAATAGTTATTCAATCATTCTAACTTTCGCTAGACTAGACAAGGATTTATGATATAATTACAACTTTGACTGAAAGGGAGTACCTAACTGAGGGGAAAGGTTGTTTGTTTACTTTGTTTCTCTCCACATTCAACTGGCAATACAGTTAACACTATTAAAAAGTCAAGCAACTCGCCAATCCCATAATTCCCATAATTCCTATGTAAGTTAACACAAATGCACCAATTTCAATGAAAATATTACATGGAAGGTAACAAACATACAGGAAGAGTGAATCAATATTTTTTACAATGTTAATCTCTTTATAATGTATCAAGCAAAAGATATAGATTATAACAGTAACTATGATCAATGAAGGTTCCAAATGAGCAAATGAAACAATCCAATCAAGGGAATGCTTGCAAAGCTATTTTAAAGTTCAACATACGATGGCAATTTTTAGCATGAACTAATGAATCCAACCTCAAGATCCCAATGAAGCTGAGAGAGAGCCACGAAAGCAAGGAAATGAAGAAAAACAGAAACAAGCTTAAGCAGCAGTAAGTGATGGTTCCTAGTATACACGAATATAATGTAAACCTTGTTACACTCACAACTATGTCACGGGCAAGGAAAAAAGTTGAATAGATAATAGATAATGAAGGAATATAAAGATACGTACTTTGCTTACTATTCATGTCCTTGAAGGAAAAAAGGAAGGATCGAAATTTGTAAGTTTGCTGAATGGTTACTTACTGTAATTGCTATAACTACAGAAAGAAAATTTACATTTGTTGCTCACAACAAACCCTAGGAGCTTTGGAGGAGAGGTAAAAGGCACACCTCTGCCCTTTGCAATGCCTTCGCATAAAACAAATAAGACGATATATTCTGTATATTTTGAAAGAGAACAAAGATAAGAAGAAAAAGCATGGATGGCCACCAGAATTAAAGTTCAGTAACAAAGCATGTCAATTCATTTCAATGAAATCATCATAAACATACAACCAGAGCACAACACCATAGTGGCCTCCACAGAGTCTGGTATTTGCATAATTATTCTTGTTCATCTTACATAATGTGATGATTAGGTACTTGGACAGAGACAAATATACTACTGTAGACCTAAATAGTGTCTCACCTAGCTAGAAAAAAGATAATGGAGTTATGCTTTCCACATACGTAAGAACATCCTCCCGCATAAAAGAAGATGACCTACTAACGTCATCAAAATGGCGCACTGCTTGACCATCAGAGTTATATGATACCAAGTGATCCCCAAGGCAGTAAGTGCTAGAAGTTCCAGACGGTCCAAGGAATTCAGCACCATCCTTCCAAATGGTATAGATAGGAACTTGCCAATCAAGTGGCCCAAATTTGTATTTTTTGGTCCAACAATTCTCTTGTTCCAAAATCCAAATTTCAGCTTCCCACCATGTAAGCAGGCGAGGAAGAACAAAAGCAATGGAATCATTTACCACATCCAGAAACGGTTCATGAATGTCTCCTGCTGGGGGATTAAAAGGACAACCGGTGACGACTTGTGGTGGTAGCTCAACTTTACGAAATTGGTTGTTGCGGAAGTCGAAGCAGAGGATGCATGTGTTTTCGGTTTTTAAACCACATAACCAGTCACAAACCAACCAGTGACAAATCCCGTTGGCAAGAGTACCGCCACTTCTCGGCACACCACAGGCCGCGTATGAGTTTATTATCAGATCTTTATTCTTGAGAGGGACGACTGAATCTTTAATAAAGGTCCAAGAATTGGTGCTAAGATTATACATCTCTGCTGAGGGATAATGATGCAGATTCTCATTATCAAGAACAAAAGCAACAATACTGAGATCAGGATCGCCACCAAAACCGAAAAAAAGATCATAACCAACAACATTTCCCATAATTGCAGGTATGTAACTAGGAGGAGAGGTAACTAGCTTCACTTCTCTGGTAGCCGGATTCCACAGAATGAAGTCATCAGCAGGGGAAAAACTATCGTATTGTACGTAAAGACAAAAAATACCCCTGTGTGATGAGGTGTAGGGAACAACGTGTCTTAGTGGCTTCGTGGAGGGGATTTCAAATTCCAGATTAATAGGTGATTGTGATGGATCATCTGAGATCATGCAATGGGGCTTTTCATAATTCTCAAATATCACGAGACGCTCCTCCTTATGCTTAAGCTTTTGCATCATCATGTGCCCGGTGATGAAGGTAGGGGTTCTGAAAAGAGCATTAAAAGACCTATGAACGCACTTGAATCGCATCAACGACTTCACTGGCAGCCTCATCAGTATCTCGCTCACCAAATCATGCCCTAAACCACTCTGTTACAACATACAAAGAATTAATCTATTTATTTGAATGATAATAATAATAATCGATCATTTATGATATATGATGGATGTTGTATACCAATTAGAAACCAACCAACCTGTCCAGTGGCTAATATAACAGGATCCGTGATTAAAATTGGGGGCGGAAGAAAAGGGAAGTCATCAAAACGGTGCATCTTTCTCAAAGGCTTGAGAGCTTTAAGAGTAGCTATAGCATCATCGATGGTTTGAACGGTGTAGTGGTAATCATCATCCACAATCATCTTCACCAATTCACGCAACTTCTCTTTCAATCCTGGTTCATCTCTCCTCGCTATCGTCACCTTCTTGTCCAAAACACAATACAGAAAATAAAAAATGTGACTCAGTGAACACGATTAATTTAACAAAAAGAAATAATAAAAAGAGAGGACGGGAACGGAACCAATTCATATTCCATCATCAATCAATCTTTCTATCGCCTCCGCCTGTAACAGAAAGCGTTACTAAAATATCACCCACCCCGCAAGAAACAATTGCAAACAAACAGATAGTACTGGAAAGGCACATAAGAGAAGAGAAGAGAATTGCTTATGTCGATCGCGGTTGATTAATGAATGATTTAGTGTCATTTGGATTGGGGGTAAGTGTGGTAGGGCACGGATCTAAAATCCATTTTACTCTACCCTTGCCGAACATAACCTTAATGTGGTTTTAGGCTCTGTTCGGCAAGACGAGCTAAGAATTTTTAGTTAACTAGGAGCTTTTAGATTCAGTCAATAAGCTATTAGCCCCGTTCGGTGAATACAGATTAGAAGGAGCTTATAGCTTTTAAAAAAGGAGCATGTAGCTTTTGAAAGCTAGCTTTAAGTAGCTTTCTAGAAACTAAATTAACTTTTAATAATTCATATACTAATTATACCCTCAAACAAAATTTAAAATTATTTTACTACCTTTTAATTAATTATTAATTATAATTTAATAATTTTGTTATAATTAATTAACTATATAATTAATAAATTAAGAAAAAAATGAATTTAATTAATTATAATTTAATAATTTAATAATTTTTATATTTTATTAATTAATTAACTATCTATTTAATAAATAAAGAAAAAAATTTGAAAAATGTAAAATAATAAAATGTTGCATGTCCTTTTTGATCATTTAATAACTTTTAGCTATTTCAAAAGCTAGTTTTGCCGAACAACACTATTTTAAATAATCAACTAAACAGCTATATGCTCTCAGCTGCAAACTCATAGCTCCTACCTAGCTTAACAACTACAAGCTAGAAGCTCATAACTACAAGTTACAAGCTCGCAACTACAATTTAATTTTGCCGAACAGTCCTCATAATGTGGTTTTAATTGAAAGATAGTTTAATGGGCTAAAAGAAGTGGGTTAAAGATTATGTATCCGTTGCAATATTGCAAGAAGAAGTGAGCTAATTCTTTTTTTTTTATTACCAGTGAGTTTTCCCGTGCATCAGTCTTATAATTGAAGATATTATTACTATTGGGTGAAAAATTGCATTTGACAAAATATGAGTAAAATATCTTGAATATGTAGTGTATAATATTAAATTACTACTTAGTTATTAAATTATGTATAGCCAATGTGTAATTTATGTTTTACATCATATAAATTAAATTTATTATTTGTTTTGAATTGTGTAAAAATAAACTTTACAATCATAGAAGACAACAATTTTGAGTTTTATATATAATTTATATGAAAGAGTTGTTCCAAATAATATTTATGTCGTGTTGACATGTTTGGAACATAATTTATATTTTCGAGCAAGAGTTTCTATTTGATAAGATTAGTGACTTGTTGTAAATTCTCGAAACAAAGTACGATTCACATAGTAATATATTTAAATATTCAAACTGAACAATGCTAAATAGACATTACTTTAATAATTTTTATTACTAATATTGCATATGCATACATTGTAATGATTTGAATCGGAATATTAAAGGCTTAGCTTTCTGATAAGAAATATTGTAAAAAATTTTGAAGATTTGAAACAAAGTATTAATATCTATTAAATTTATATAGCTATGAATCTATAATTTTTTAGGAACATATATTTCTCTAAAGATTACATACTGCAAAAAGAAGTTTTTAATGCAAGGCATAAAATAAAATACTTTAAAAAAAATTATTAAGATGAATAATAATGATATGAAATATACAACAAGTGTTTTATTTTTACATAAAATATGGACATATATATAATTGTCGTTAACATTATATATAGTTAATAATAATTTGCAAAACAGAGTATTTTTTTAACATATATAGAATTGTGTTAAAGTATTTTCTTAAAGTTTCAAGAAATTTAATTACTTTCCTTGGTCTGTTCATAAAAAAAAAAGTGAATTAAAATGGTTAATAGTATTGAAAATGTAAATATTTAATAATATATTTTTTCAAAATTATCCCTATAATTATTATTAAGACTATAAAAACCGTTAAACTTAATATAAGTATTTTTGGAAAAAAAAATAATTAAATGTTATTTGAAATTGATAAATAGTCTTACAAATAAAATTAAATTTTTTTTCCAAGAAATTTTTTATAAACAAAACTGAAGGAAATAATGTAATAAAATGGAGTACTACATGTTAAAAATTAATACTCCTATTTATTGATAAATTTGAATACAAAATTTATATAATTAATTTACTCGACTTTTATAAATTTGTGAATTTTGAATGCAAATTTATTATGAGTATATTTAGAACCAGAACCAAAATATTTAATCAACGAGATGTTTAAATTAACACTAATAATTTTTTTTAAAATTTCAAAAATTACATCTTTCTATAATGATATATTAGTTTTAGTTTCTTATCAACTTGTCTTTAAAACATTTGTTAACATTTTTCTTAAAATAATTTTTTTACTCCCTTGTCATTAACTTTTACGACAACATTAATAAAATGTTTTATTTATTTTAAATAATCTTTTTAATTTCTTTATTTAGTGCATTAGATGATTAAATTTCCAAAAAAACAAATTTTTCTTAGAAAATGATAAACTTGATAAATTAAAAATGACTATTTTATTTTTTAAATTAAAATTTATTTAAACAAATGTAACAGCCCAGCCCCAGTCAGCCGTACGGTACTGGGCACTGAGGCCAAGTACACCGTCACGTGGATATTGTCCGCTTTGGGTTATGCTCACCCTCACGGTTTTGCTCTTGGTCTCACTTTCTGTAACAACTAAATTTTAATAACAAAATACACAATCCACGTAAGCTTACCAAACACAATAATCAATATATGTCTCCTTCCAAAATAATTGTTAAATAAAATTACATTGAAAAATTTACTTATTCTACAATGACACTGGGCACTAAACTAGAAGGGCATTACAATGCCAACAATTCTCTTTAAACTTAACGTAGACTCCTTGAAAATAATTTACATAAGAAAACTAATATTATAAACTTGTCTTCTTCCTAACATCTTGCTTTCCGAAAATCTAATCTGACAACATCAAACCTAAATAGTGAGATAAAAATCTCAGTAACACTATTTAGCTTGAAAGTATTTTTGAACTATGATATTGTCAGCCGTCACATGTACGGAAAATATCCATAAAATAATAATGAGGGAAATAACATTTAATAATATAACTCATGTCTAGTATCATACTATTATCAATCACATGAACAAAAATAAATATGACTATCTAATATAATCAATACAGAACAATCACTAATTGCATCTATGGCTTTTTAGCCTCGAACTCCAACCAATAACTTTAACTTTTTATCTTGCACATAGCACGCCTGCTGGAGGTGCCTACCCCTCACCCAGTGCCCCGGGTTTGGATAAGTTACACCTGCGTCCGGGTCAGTCCTCTGAATTATTTGTTGGAGTTCGTTTGCCTGTGCCTAGACCAAACAATGAGTCAAAAGATTCGTCTAAAATAACATTATAACTATATATTTATATTTGGTGCACAGAACATTCCCAACCAATGACTTCTCTCTTGCACACAGCACGTCTGCTGGAGGTGCCTACCCCTCGCCCGACGCCCCGGATTTGAATGACTTACACTCGCATCCGAGTCAGTCCTCTAAATATCATATGGTTGATGTATGTGATCAAACAATGGATTCAAAAGAATCCTCTCAACAATATATACACTCAACAATAAATACATTAAGTCCTAAAGTGTCAACCTCGTCAATCTACAATTATAACTTTTATCTAATAAAAATTAAAATAAAAGCGAGTACTATACTTTTATTTATATATATATATATATATATATATATAATATATATCACACATAATATATATCCCACGTAGCACTTGCAACTATAATAGTATATATTATATATTTACCACTACTGTAATCCTACCTAAAAATGCCGCATAATTTCAATTATATATATATATATATATATATATATATATATATATATTAAATTAAAATTACCGCTCAACGAAACAATAAGAACAGCAGCATAATATATAGTATAATGTAGTACATGGTACATTTAAATAAAATGATTTACTCGTTATCATTGTTATTTATGGAGGTTTGATTGGGTTATAGTATTACCTTAATAGGGACTCTCTCTTTTTCTTTTTCTTCTTCTTCTTCTTTCTCTTGTACGTTTTCTCCCTTTGGTTTTCTTAACGGAGGCTAGGTTTTTGTTTTTAGGAGAATGAAGCTAACTTATCTTATCTCAACTTTTTATTTATTTTAAATCAATTATTCTAACTTATCCTTTTAGTCACAACTATTATCAAAAACTAATATTGATAAAAAAATAAAATAATATCTAATACTATCTCATCTTATAATAATAATAATAATAATAATAATAATAATAATAATAATAATAATAATGATAATGATAATGATTCTATCAAGTACCCTTATTTAACAATGTATTACCATAAAATCTATATGCCTATTTTATTATCATTATAATATAATATAAAGGTCTAAGTTCTTTAATAATCTAATACTTAAAAAAAATAACTACAAGAATAAAATTATAACGCATGAATTTTGGGATGTTACATTTCTCCCTGTAGAATCAAGTCTCCAATAAGGTGGTTATAGTTTTGATGATGACACTATAATTAGATCATGAATTTAAATGAAGAATTCAAGCTCATCAAGTCAAGAAGATCAAGTGCACCTATAGCTAGTCATTCTCATTGTATTGAAATTTTCATATGTATTGTTATATTGAGAGTGGGTAGCTTAGGAGTTAATCTCAGCCTAAGTCAAATAATTTTAATGCATGAAAAAGGTTGGGATTACATAAGATTATCAGAATTGAAAATAACTTTAGAAAAACTTGATTTTTATCATATCTGGACAAAAGACTCGAGTAATCTGAAAAAGACTCGAGTAACTCTGGTCAAGAGACTCGAGTAATTTTCAAATGACTCGAGTAGTTTGCTTCAAATCAGAGATATGACCGATGGTTCAAATACAAAGGCATCTCTATTGAAAGATGGGCAAAAGACTTGATTAAAGTCAAAAAGACTCGAGTATTTTGCTTGAAATCATAGATATGACCATTGGTTTAGCACATGGGCATCTATATTAGAAGATGGGCAAAAGACTCGAGTAGTCTAAAAAAGACTCGAGTATTTTGGTCCTGACAGCAAATTTTTTAACCGTTGGAAGAGGGCAAGAATGGCATTTTAACTTTGTTTTCACTCTCTCATTCCCTCTTCCATATATTATGATTGCCCTTGTACAACAAGAAGTAGAAGAACCCTTGAACAACAACAATCACTTGCAAGTCATAAGCTTAAATTTCTTTTTGCTCTTTTCTCTCTCAAGTGGAAAATCTCTCTAACCCAACCTATCATTCATTGTGATTACATTGTCTTAAGAGTTAGAGATTGTGCTTACATACACTCATACATCTTGTTCCAAAATCTTGGTTGGTTACCAAGTGTACCTAAGTGGGTCTTAGGTTCATCCAAGTCTTGAGAGGTTCTCAAGCAAAAGACTAAGAGGTTCTTAGCTTGGTGGGGCTCTTGAAGGTTTCAAGGAGATTAAGAAGAAGGAAGTCTTCATCACCAAAATCAAATTGGGGTAGAAATTCAAGAGTTTGGTACACTCTTGGAAGGGTTAGGTTGAGTGAGGCATCTCAAGTATCCCTTGTAATATTTCTAACAATTTGATTATAGTAGACACTCCTAAAGGTTTTAGGAGGACTGGATTAGCTCTCTTGATTAGGGAGTGAACCAGTAAAATTTGGTGGTGTCCTCTTTTTATTGCTTTCTTTCCTTTCGAGCAAAAACCAACCCTAAGTTTTCTCAAAAGGGGCTTTTTAAATTGGGTAGTAATTCCGCAGCAATTAAAGTGTTTTTAAGTTGTTATAGCTTTATTTAATTGCTTAATACTCTTGCATTTATCTGCTCTGGTCTGGACTTATTGTTAGTGAGTTAAAGTGCAATTTCTCAGAAACTGTTTTTCAACACTCTGCACGATATACTCGAGTGTTCTTCACAAGACTCGAGTGTTCTTGCCATTTTACTCGAGTAGTCTGAAAAAGACTCGAGTGTTCTTGCTCTGTTTCTGAAAAATCTGCACAGAATCAATTATTTCTTAATCACATCCGAAAATTAGTCACTGTTGCTTCATATTACTATTCACCCCCCTCTAGTAATTGCTAAGCCCGCTTGTTGGTTTCCAACAAGTGGTATCAGAGCTCGGTCGAAAGATCGAGTGTAACAACTTTTTCGAAAAAGATCCTATTTGGAAACTATGGGCTCAAGCAATCCCTTTGGAGGTGAAGGCTCTTCAATAAACCTCCCTCCACTATTCAATGGTGAAGGGTATGCTTATTGGAAAGTCAAAATGAAAATTTTATTGAAGCAATTGATATGGACATTTGGGATGCTATTGAGAATGGACCTCACATTCCAAAGAGATTGATAAATGATGAAACCGTAATCATTCCAAGAGCTAGTTGGAGTGATGATGACAAGCAAAGAGTATCATATGATCTAAAAGGCAAAAACATCATCACTTCCGCTTTGTCTCATGATGAATTTTTCCGGGTTTCTCAATGTAAATCTTCTAAGGAAATGTGGGATATTTTGCAAGTTACTCATGAGGGAACAAGCGAAGTAAGATGTGCAAGATTAAATACTTTAACTCATGAATATGAATTATTTCGCATGATTCCAAATGAGTCCATCAATGACTTGCAAAAGAGATTCACTCACATAATCAATCATTTGATTGCTTTAGGAAAGACATTTCATGATGGTGAAACTACTAACAAAGTGTTGAGATGTCTTGATAGGAGATGACAACCCAAAGTAACGGCCATCGTTGAATCCAAAGACTTAGACAAAATGGAGTTAGCCACTTTGTTTGGTAAACTTCAAGAACATGAAATGGAACTATCAAGACTCATCACTCATGAGGAATCCGACAAGAAGAAAAAGGGCTTATCTCTCAAAGCTTCAACAAAAGTCACAAAAGAAGTTGAAGAATGCTCTACAAGTGAGGATTCCGATAGTGAACCCAATCAAGAAGAATCCGGGATGTTTGTCAAAAGATTCAACAAATTCTTCAAGGGTAAGAAAGGTGGTTTCCCATCAAAGATGAAAAGAACCAAAGACCCCAAACCATGAGAAAAAAGTTCCAATGATGGAGTTAAATGTCATGAATGTGGTGGAATTGGTCACATTAGAATGAAATGTGCCACATTCTTGAAGAAGAATGACAAGAAGACCCAAGAGACCAAGGGGAAGCGTGCATACATTGTTTGGGATGCACCGGAGAAGAGTAATGGATCATCTTCAAGTAGCTCCGGTGATGAAGATGCTAACCTTTGTCTCATGGCCAAGAACAACAAAGAATCCTCATCAAGAGCTAAACATGACATGAGTGAAAGTGATGATGAGGTAACTGTTGGAAACCAACAAGCGGGCTTAGCAATTACTAGAGGGGGGGTGAATAGTAATATGGAAGCAACAGTGACTAATTTTCGATGCAATTAAAAGATAATTGATCAAAAGCTTGTTTTTCTGAAACTGGGCAATTTACTCGAGTGATTTGAAGAACACTCGAGTGAAATGCTACGAAATACTCGAGTGAATTGGAAAACACTCGAGTGTTTTATACAGAACAGAAAGGATCAGTTTCAGAGAAATTTAGCAAAATGGTTCAATATCTTAAAGATTAGTCAAGAGCAAATATTAATCAAAGTAGAGAGCAATTAATCTGAGTTAAAACAAGTTGAAAACAAGTTAATTGCAACCAATTTCTACTTGAATTATAAAAGCCCCTTTCTAGAGAACTTAGGGTTTGGTTTTTCTTGAAATCTAAGAAAGCTATAAAAGAGAGAGACAACACCAATTTTATCCTGGTTCACACTCAATATAGAGTGCTAATCCAGTCCCCCTAATCAACTTAGGAGTTTCTACTAGTAATCAAATTGTTAGAAATTACAAGGATAAATTGAGATTCCTCACTCAATCCTAACCCTTTTCAAGAGTGTACCAAACTCTTGAAATTTCTACCCCAACTTGATTTGGTGATGAAGAGTCCCTTCTTCTTAAGCTCCTTGGAACCTCCAAGAGCCCACCAAGCTAAGAATCCTCTTAGTCTTTGTGCTTGAGAACCTCTCAAGACTTGAGAAACTTGGATACCTCACCAAGTACTTGGATACCTCACCAAGATTTTCTAAACAAGCTAAAGTGTTTGAGTGTTTGAGAATTTTACAACAAATAATTCTCTTACAATTAAAAGCACACTCTCTTAACTCACTAAGACAAATAATAAAGATGAATGCTTGGTTGAGTTTAGAGAGAGAAATGATTTTTAACACTTGAGAGAGAGAATCAATGAAAGATTATGAGCTTCTTTTTTTTTGGATAATGGCCACTATTCAGAATATAAGTGAGGGGACAAAAGGGAAGGAAAAACCAAGTTATTCTTCCTTTTTGTCCTCTTCTAACGTTCAGAAAATATGCTGTCAGACCCAAATCACTCGAGTCTTTTTGAAAACACTCGAGTGTTTTGGTCAACTCTGATAGGGTTACCTTTTTACTTTATCCAACGGCTATATTACTGAAAATTCATAAATCACTCGAGTGAATTGAGAATCACTCAAGTGAATTGCTCAATATTGGAAAAATTAAGTTTTTCTAACATTGTTTTCAATTCTCTTCTCAAGTCTAATTGGTTTTAATCTCAACCTTTCATTGCATGATTATTATTTGACCTTATGTGAGAATAAAAACCTAAACTACCCACTCTCATAAATAAAATAAAATACATTAAAATTAAATGAGAATGAATAAATAACTAAGCACTTGATCTTCTTTAATGTTGGGCTTGCATTCTTCACTTTAAGTCCATAATTTAATTACATTGTCATCATCAAAATTAATCCACCTTAATCGGAGACTTGATTTTACAATCTCCCCCTTTTTGATGATGACAAAATAATTAAACCTCTAGCACTTGAGAGCTCCCCCTCAATCTAGGAACCTTTTTAACCTGTACAATCCATAAAATGCCAAGCACAACGTAATACAATAATAATCATAATCAAGTGCTCATTGGTATCAGAGCAAGAGCATATAACATCAGAGTGTAAGCAAGAAAGCGGAAAAAAAATATGTTCTTTTCTCTTTAATCTCCGTTCTCCCCCTTTTTGTCATGATCAAAAAGATAACATTTTGGAAACAAGGTGGAGAATGAAGGATGCCAATAAGAAAACTTTCCCCTTAAGAGTAAATAAGAAGTAAAATATGACTATGAAGCAATAAAGAAACTTTAAAGAACATGAAAACCATGAAGAAAACATGATTAATGCATAAATATCATAAATCCATCAGTTCACACACCATAAATAGACCATGAAACATGAGTTTTAAACAAAGTACACCCAACTCCAAAAACAACAAAATACTCAAAAGTTTCAACATAGCTAAAATAAAGTCATAGATATAAAAATAAGTAGTGCAAAGGAACATCAGGACTCAGGCAGAAGGTGGCTGCTGATCATCATCGCGGGGATAGGGCTGAAGTCTTCCAAGAGCTGACAGAAGCTGACTGAGATCGGAGCGCACATGTCCAAATCTAGCATCCATACTAGCCGAATGGGCATCAAGCCTACCATGAAGAGCGGAGTGCTGAAGATCCATCTGAGTCCGCATGTCGAATAAGGTTGCCCTTTGCTCTTGAGCTTGAATTTCCAAAGCATCCAAGCGCCCATCTATCCTATCAACCCGACCAGTCATAAAGTTCCTATACTCCTCAACCTGATGACCCAATGAGGCAAACTTCCCATCAAAACCGTCCATTCTCTCATCCATATATACCCTGTGCTCTGCAAATTGGGAGTTCCAGGACCCCGACATATCAAAATTAATTCCATCAGTAGGGTCATCCTGGGGTACACTACCACTCCCTCCGGCCTGCTGATCAAAAGTGGCCTGCTCCTCCTCTAGCTGCTGAGGGTCAATGCCCAGCTGATCTGCAGCCTGCTGAACATTGCCATGATCCTTCAGAACAGCCGCCTCATCAAAATATAAACATCGATTACCGAAGTATTCGATGTCCATCTTACCCAAAGAGATGTCAGAAAAGGCATGGATTTTTGCAGGTAGACGAACGACAGACTCTATTTCTGGAATTTGAACCTCAAAATGTTGAAGGAGTCTGCACACATGCATTGGGTAAGGGAGGTGTTGCTTAGGTTTGGAGTCGGAGGCTTGTTTCATCTTAGCAAGGATAATGGAGGCCCAATTCAAAACATTACCATTTAAAATGGCATCCATAGCTCTAAGTTCAATTTGAATAGGGCAGGAGTAATTAGGAGAAGTTTGGGGCAACAAAATATGGCAAATGAGATAGTGGAGGACTCTATTGTTGGCGGTCATGTGGTTTGCCTTCTTCTCGCCCTTGAGATATACACGATCGGGGCGGAGCAAGTTTCGAAAAATAGGGTCAACATCCCCTTTAGATGTGCCTTCGCCCGATCGTGATAGCCCAAAGACTTGGAATAAAGCCTTAGGGGTAACCTCAAAACGTTTTCCTAACACGGAGGTCTCATATGAGTTTCCATTTTGCCTAAAGTTTGCATAAAATTGACTAACTAGCCTAATGTAAATAGGGCCATTAAACGATAGGAAACCCATAAGCTTTTGAGTTTAAGGGCATTGACAAAAGGGAATCCTCTACTATTGAGATAAGCTTCACTTACCCATGTTTGTGTAGCATAATCGTTGGAAGCAAACTTTCTTTCCCTCTCAATGCAATTTGCCCTTTGAAAGAAATCATCCTCCTCCTCTTCAATGGGTTCCTCCATTCTAGGCTTTTTCCCTTTTCTTCTATTATCCGATGATGAAGCCATTTGCACTTACAATTGAAAACTAGAAGAAATTTTGAGAATTAGGGGTTTTTGGGAAGTTAGGGTTTTGGAAAGGGAATGATGAATTTGAGGGTTAAAAATGTGGATTTGATGTGAAATAAGGATGGTAATGAGTTTAGAAGATGAAATCTTGTTGAAATATGAAAGAAATATTGATTTTGGGTGAAATATGTGATGAAAGAGATGAGAGAACAGAGAAAACGCAGGTATGGAGAGAGAAGAGTTCGTGCAGATCTGGGCAAAATCGCAGCAGCATCAGACTAAATCTGATGAATTCACTCGAGTGAATTTAAAAACGCGTGTTTTTCATGAAACCTGAAAAACACTCGCGTGAATTTGAATTCACTCGCGTGTTGGCCGAAAGTTGGATTTTCAGAAAACTGCGATTCACTCGAGTGAAATGGGATTCACTCGAGTGTTGGCCGAAAGCTTGATTTTTCCCTAGACTCAAAACACTCGAGTGATTTAGAAAACACTCGAGTATTTTCCATCAGACCTGCTCAAAAACTTTTTCAATTAAAATTGATTTAATTTGGAATTAAAATTACTCGAGTGATTTTAGGAACACTCGAGTCTTTTTATCAGTTATGTTGAAAATCATAGTTTTTAAAACACAAAACACAAAATTCAACACATTTAATGAAAACAATAGATGGGAAACATGATCACACACAGTTAAAACATAAATTTATAAGCTCTTAAGGCAATTTCAACCAAGTATCACCACACACTAGAGTTAGACACATTTGGTGATTTTCTAATGGCACAAATCAATTAGTTTATACTTGACTCATCTAAAATACCAAGTTCACCTCTTATATGATAGAAGGTATCACTTGGTAAGGGTTTTGTAAAAATGTCCGCTAATTGATTTGTGGTACTTACAAATTCAATTGTGCAATCACCCTTTTGAACATGATCTCTTAGGAAATGATGTCTAATTTCAATGTGTTTAGTCCTTGAGTGATACACCGGATTCTTAGTTAGATTAATGGCACTCGTGTTATCGCATTTTATGGGAACACTTTCTAATTTTAAAACAAAATCCGCTAATTGTTGTTTCATCCACAAGAGTTGAGCACAACAACTACCGGCGGCGATATATTCCGCTTCGGCGGTGGAAAGAGCAACACAAGCTTGCTTTTTAGAAAACCATGACACTAATGAACTTCCCAATAAATGGCAAGTACCACTAGTGCTTTTGTGATCAAGCTTGCATCCCGCAAAGTCGGAATCCGAATAGCCAACTAAACTAAGACTAGCATCCCTAGGATACCATAATCCGGTGTTAATTGTTCCTTTAAGATACTTAAAAATATGTTTAACCGCGGATAGGTGTGATTCTTTAGGATTAGCTTGAAAACGGGCCCACATGCATACACTAAACATAATATCCGGTCTAGATGCGGTAAGATATAGAAGACTACCTATCATGCCCCTATATTTACTAACATCAACCGGTTTACCTATGTCATCCTTGTCTAGGTAGCATGATGTGCTCATGGGAGTGTATGCTTCTTTGCATTTGTCCATTCCGAATTTTCCAAGGAGCTCCTTGCAATATTTTCCTTGATGCACAAAAATCCCCTCCTTGACTTGCTTGATTTCAAGTCCTAGGAAGAACTTGAGCTCCCCCATCATGGACATTTCAAACTCCTTTTTCATCAAATTAGAGAACTTTCTACACAAGGACACATTAGTGGCACCAAAGATAATATCATCTACATATATTTGCACTAACAAAATGTCCTCTTTGGTTTTATAGATGAATAGGGTATTATCGACCTTTCCCCTTTGAAAGTCATTTTCTAATAAAAAGGTACTTAATCGATCATACCAAGCTCTAGGAGCTTGTTTTAATCCATAGAGTGCCTTTTTCAACTTATAAACATGATTTGGAAACTCATGACTTTCAAAACCGGGTGGTTGCTTAACATACACCTCTTCATTTATGAAACCATTCAAGAAAGCACTCTTGGCATCCATTTGATAAAGAGTAAAATTCATAATTGATTCAAAGGCAAGCAATATTCGGATTGCCTCAAGGCGTGCAACCGGAGCAAAGGTCTCATCATAGTCAACACCTTCCTCTTGGTTGTACCCTTGGGCAACAAGTCTCGCTTTGTTTCTTATAATCAAACCGGATTCATCAAGTTTATTTCTATAAATCCATTTTAAACCAATTATGGTATGATCATCGGGTATAGGCACTAATTCCCAAACATCATTTCTTATAAATTGATTTAGCTCTTCTTGCATGGCCATAACCCAATGTTCATCCATAATTGCTTCCTTAATTGAATTTGGTTCGATTTGAGAAACAAAGGAAACAAAATGACAAATATTTTGAATTGACCTACGAGTTAATACTCCCTTTGAAAGATCTCCTATGACATTGTCAATAGGGTGAGCTTTCACCGTTTTCCAAGCCGGATCAAGTTCATCTTTGACTTCTCCTTCATCCTTTGGTTTTTCCATCTCTTTGTCAACATTTGAACTCTCAAGTCCATCATCACTACCATCACATAAAACACTATCTTCTTTCGAAGACTCATTAAAAACAACATGTATAGATTCTTCAATAGTCATAGTTCGTTTATTATAAACTCTAAAAGCTTTACTATGAGAAGAGTAACCCAAAAATATTCCCTCATCCGATTTAGAATCAAATTTTCCAAGTTGATCTTTTCCATTATTTAAAATGTAGACTTTGCATCCAAAAACATGGAAATGGGATATATTCGGTTTTCTACCTTTGTAAAGCTCATAGGGGGTTTTCTTTATCATGGGCCTAATTAAAATTCTATTCATTACATAACAAGCCGTATTAACGGCATCGGCCCAAAAGTATTGAGGTACTTGAGAATCATTTAACATGGTTCTAGCAAGTTCCTCTAGCACCCTATTTTTCCTCTCAACAACTCCATTTTGTTGTGGAGTCCTAGGTGCCGAATATTGGTGCTCAATTCCATGCTTATCACAAAATCTATCAAATTTATAGTTTTCAAATTCACCTCCATGGTCGGTTCGAATAATAATCACTTTTTGGTTTACTTGGTTTTGGGCAAGTTTAATACGGCGTTTAAAAGACTTGTAGGCCTCACTCTTAGCACTTAAAAATAATGTCCATGTAAATCTTGAAAAATCATCAACAATCACCAAGGCATAGTAGTTGCCACCAAAGCTTTTAACTTGATAAGGTCCAAACAAGTCCATGTGGAGCATTTCCAATGGTCTTGTTGTGGACACATCATTTTTGGAACTAAAATGTTTTTTAGTTTGTTTGCACTTCTTGCAAGGAGTGCAATCACCTTTAATTTGAAAATTGAGCTTTGGTAAACCAACTACTAAGTCTTTGGATTGAAGTTTCTTAAGTTGATTTACATTAATGTGAGCGGTCCTACGATGCCATAACCAAGTATCACTTTCTTTGCTAATTAAACACTTTGAAACTAAAGAAGTGATATTATTCAATTCAACCATGTAAGTGTTATTAGACCTTTTTCCAACAAATTTGATAGATTCATCTTTGTCACCTTTTATGAGACAATGAGTAGAGGTAAATAATACATGGTTACCAATATCACATAATTGACTAATGCTCAAAAGATTATGTTCTAATCCTTGAACATAAAGTACATTATCAATAACCAAGTTGGAAGAATTACCAATTTTACCTATACCAAGTATTTTGCCTTTGTTGTTGTCTCCATAAGTGACATATCCCTTTTCCTTAGGAGTAAGCTCAATGAAGTGCCGCTTATCTCCCGTCATGTGCCTAGAACATCCACTATCAAGTATCCAAAGTTGCTTTCCGGTTCTAAGGCACACCTACAAGACATAATCATTTGCTCATTTTGGGTACCCAAATTATGTTGGGTCCCTTTTTGTTAGTCTTGGATGATTCTCCCTTCTTAATCCAAACATAAGTACCATTTTGAATTTCAAAATTTTTGATATGGCACTTATTGTTTGTATGTCCAAATTTTCCATAATAAAAGCAAGTTGGTTTCTTTTTAAAATCAATTTTTGAGAATGAACCAACCACTTTGTTTGTCTTTTTCTTGTGGACATATCCTAAACCGGTTTTGTTTGAATTGTGTCTAAGAGAACCAATCAACCGATCTAGGTTTCTATCACTTTTGTTAAAAGTGTTGAGTTTGATTTTTAAATCATTTACTTCCTTTTCAAGCTCACAACACTTTTCACAATGAGTGATGGTATATGATTGATTTGCATTTTCACAAACATGACTAGAGTTAGCAAGTTCTAAGGATGCATTTTGGAGTTTCAAATCATTAATAGATTTTTCTAATTCATTGATTTCCTTTTGATACTCCAAAAGCTTCTTTCCTTTTTCTTTGTTAACTTTAGCAAGTCTTTCAAATTGAGTGAGCATTTCATTATATTCATTTAGCAAATCATCATAAGAAATAGTATGAGAAGAGGTGTAAGAATAGTTAGATGATACCTCATCCTCACTCTCATTGTCTTTGCTTTCACTACTTGAGGAGGCTTCATTGTCATTCTTGGCCATGAGGCAAAGCTTGGCTTCCTCATCATCCGAACTACTTGAGGATGACTTGGAATCCTTTTCCGGTTCATCCCAAACAATGTAAGCTCTTTTCCCCTTGCCATCTTGAGTCTTCCTCTCATTCTTTCTCAAGTAGGTGGGACACTTCATTCTTATGTGTCCTATCCCACCACACTCATGGCATTTTACACTCTCACTTGAGCTCTTGTTTCTTGGCTTGCTATCCTTGGATCTTTTGTCTTGAGGTCTCTTATCCTTAGAGAATGATGAACTACCCTTTTTGCCTTTGAGGAATTTGTTGAACCTCTTGGCAAATAAGCTAATGTCTTCCTCATTTAGAGCACGATCGGAGCTTCCACTTGAAGATTCATCTTCATCCTCTTTTGACATCTTAGTTGAGGCTTTTAGAGAGATTCTCTTCTTTTTCTTGTCCGAATCTTCATTTAAGTGGAGTCTTGATAGTTCCATCTCATGTTCTTGGAGCTTCCCAAACAAAGTGGTCAAGTCTATAGATTTTACATCCTTAGCTTCCTTGATGGCGGTCACCTTAGGTTGCCATCTCCTATCAAGACATCTCAAGACTTTGTTAGTAGTTTCACCATCTCTAAATTCCTTTCCTAAGCCAATCAATTGGTTAACGATATGTGTGAACCTTGTTTGCATATCATTGATAGACTCATTAGGGAACATATGAAAGAGCTCATATTCATGAGTTAAAGCATTTAATCTTGAGTCTCTAACTTCACTAGTTCCCTCATGAGTAATTTGCAAGGTATCCCACATTTCTTTAGCCGATTGACATTGTGAAATCCTATGAAATTCATTTTTGGACAAGGCGGAGAAGATGATATTTTTAGCTTTTAAATCATATGAAACTTTCTTTTTATCATCTTCATTCCAACTTGTCCTAGGAATAACAATGGCTTCACCATTAATCACTCTTCTAGGAATATAAGGACCTTTTTCAATTGCATCCCAAATATCGGTGTCTATTGCTTCTACAAAGACTCTCATCCTAACCTTCCAATAAGAATAATCTTCACCATTGAAGAATGGAGGTCGGTTAAGAGACATAGACCCTTCTTGTTGATTGCTAGAGCCCATTTGTTTCCAAAAGGATCTTTTTCGAAAAAGCTTTTACACTCGATCTTTCGACCGAGCTCTGATACCACTTGTTGGAAACCAACAAGCGGGCTTAGCAATTACTAGAGGGGGGGTGAATAGTAATATGGAAGCAACAGTGACTAATTTTCGATGCAATTAAAAGATAATTGATCAAAAGCTTGTTTTTCTGAAACTGGGCAATTTACTCGAGTGATTTGAAGAACACTCGAGTGAAATGCTACGAAATACTCGAGTGAATTGGAAAACACTCGAGTGTTTTATACAGAACAGAAAGGATCAGTTTCAGAGAAATTTAGCAAAATGGTTCAATATCTTAAAGATTAGTCAAGAGCAAATATTAATCAAAGTAGAGAGCAATTAATCTGAGTTAAAACAAGTTGAAAACAAGTTAATTGCAACCAATTTCTACTTGAATTATAAAAGCCCCTTTCTAGAGAACTTAGGGTTTGGTTTTTCTTGAAATCTAAGAAAGCTATAAAAGAGAGAGACAACACCAATTTTATCCTGGTTCACACTCAATATAGAGTGCTAATCCAGTCCCCCTAATCAACTTAGGAGTTTCTACTAGTAATCAAATTGTTAGAAATTACAAGGATAAATTGAGATTCCTCACTCAATCCTAACCCTTTTCAAGAGTGTACCAAACTCTTGAAATTTCTACCCCAACTTGATTTGGTGATGAAGAGTCCCTTCTTCTTAAGCTCCTTGGAACCTCCAAGAGCCCACCAAGCTAAGAATCCTCTTAGTCTTTGTGCTTGAGAACCTCTCAAGACTTGAGAAACTTGGATACCTCACCAAGTACTTGGATACCTCACCAAGATTTTCTAAACAAGCTAAAGTGTTTGAGTGTTTGAGAATTTTACAACAAATAATTCTCTTACAATTAAAAGCACACTCTTTTAACTCACTAAGACAAATAATAAAGATGAATGCTTGGTTGAGTTTAGAGAGAGAAATGATTTTTAACACTTGAGAGAGAGAATCAATGAAAGATTATGAGCTTCTTTTTTTTTGGATAATGACCACTATTCAGAATATAAGTGAGGGGACAAAAGGGAAGGAAAAACCAAGTTATTCTTCCTTTTTGTCCTCTTCTAACGTTCAGAAAATATGCTGTCAGACCCAAATCACTCGAGTCTTTTTGAAAACACTCGAGTGTTTTGGTCAACTCTGATAGGGTTACCTTTTTACTTTATCCAACGGCTATATTACTGAAAATTCATAAATCACTCGAGTGAATTGAGAATCACTCGAGTGAATTGCTCAATATTGGAAAAATTAAGTTTTTCTAACATTGTTTTCAATTCTCTTCTCAAGTCTAATTGGTTTTAATCTCAACCTTTCATTGCATGATTATTATTTGACCTTATGTGAGAATAAAAACCTAAACTACCCACTCTCATAAATAAAATAAAATACATTAAAATTAAATGAGAATGAATAAATAACTAAGCACTTGATCTTCTTTAATGTTGGGCTTGCATTCTTCACTTTAAGTCCATAATTTAATTACATTGTCATCATCAAAATTAATCCACCTTAATCGGAGACTTGATTTTACAGTAACTTCTAGTTCTTCTTGTTCTTCTTCAAACTCCATTTCTTATGATGATTTGCAAGAAGCCTACAATGAAATGTTAATTCAATTTAGAAGGCTTGCTAAAATTAATAAGGAAAAAGGAAAGAAAATCTTGGAGTTTCAACAAGAAATTGATGAATTGCAAAAATCTATAAATGAGTTGAAACTTCAAAATGAATCCTTAGAACTTATTAATTCTAGTCATCAAAGTGATTGTGCAAATCATGAGGAGACTATCACTCCATGTGAGAAATGTAGTGAACTTGAAAAGGAAGTGAAAGAGTTGAAAAACAAACTCACAATCTCACATAGTGATAGAAACCTCAATCGGTTATTGAACTCTCAAAGACATAATCATAACAAAACCGGTTTAGGATATGTTCATAAAAAGAACAAAAAGTACAAGGTGGTCGGGTCATTTTCTAAGAATAATTCATCAAAGAAACCAACTTGTACTTATTGTGGAAAAGTTGGACATATCAACATTGAGTGCCATATTAAGAAATTTGAAATGAAAAAGGGCACTTATATGTGGATTAAGAAGGGAGAAAGTCCCAACACTAACCCTAAGGGACCCAACATAGTTTGGGTACCCAAAATGAACAAGTGATTTCATCTTATAGGTGTGCCTTCGAATGGGAAAAGAATTGTGGTATCTAGATAGTGGATGTTCGAGGCACATGACGGGAGATAAGCGACATTTCGTTGAGCTTACTCCAAAGGAAAAGGGTTATGTCACTTATGGTGACAACAACAAAGGCAAAATTCTTGGTATAGGTAAAATTGGTAATTCTTCCAACTTGATTATTGATAACGTATTATATGTTCCAAGGATTAGAGCATAATCTTTTGAGCATAAGTCAATTATGCGATATTGGTAATCATGTCTTATTTACCTCTACTCATTGTCTCATTAAAAGTGACAAAGATGAATCCATCAAATTTGTTGGTAAAAGGTCAAATAATACTTACTTAGTTGATTTGAACAAAGTTACTTCTTTGGTCTCTACTTGTTTAGTGAGCAAAGAAAGTGACACTTGGTTATGGCATCGTAGGACCGCTCACATAAATGTAAACCAATTGAAGAAAATACAATCTAAAGATCTAGTAGTTTGTTTACCAAAACTAAATTTTTCTATTGAAGGTGTTTGTTCTCCATGCAAGAAATGTAAACAAACTAAAAACACCTTTGGATCAAAAATGGTGATGTCCACATCAAGGCCATTAGAAATGCTTCATATGGACTTGTTTGGACCATCACAAGTAAAAAGCTTTGGTGACAACTATTATGCATTGGTGATTGTTGATGACTTCTCTAGGTTTACTTGGACTTTATTTTTAACTACAAAGAGTGAGACCTACAAATCTTTTAAACATCATGTCAAACTTTTGCAAAACCAAGTAGATCAAAAAGTAATTATTATTCGTACCGATCATGGAGGAGAATTTGAAAACCTCAAATTTGATAGGTTTTGTGCTACAAATGGTATTGAGCACCAATTCTCCGCACCAAGAACTCCAGAACAAAATGGAGTGGTAGAGCGGAAAAATAGGGTGCTAGAGGAGCTTGCAAGAACCATGTTAAATGATTCTCAAGTACCTCAATATTTTTGGGCCGATGTCGTCAATACGGCTTGCTATGTTTTAAATCGAATTTTGATAAGGCCCTTTTTGGATAAAACCCCCTATGAACTTTACAAGGGAAGAAAGCCAAACATTTCTCATTTTCATGTCTTCGGATGCAAAGTTTTTGTTTTAAACAATGGAAAAGAAAACCTTGGCAAGTTTGATTCCAAATCCGATGAAGGCATATTTTTAGGCTATTCTTCTCATAGTAAAGCTTATAGAATTTTCAATAAAAGAACTTTAACTATTGAAGAATCAATTCATGTTGTTTTTAACGAGTCTTCGAAAGAAGATAGTGTTTTATGTGATGCTAGTGAATAGGGGTGTAAGCGGTCCGGTCCGAGACCGCGAGACCGGTCAGATCGGACCGGACTTGACCGAAAAATGTGGTTCGGTCTGGTCTCGCGGTCCGGTCCGGTCTCAAAATTTTGGGATCGTTCTTGTATGGTCCGGTCTACGGTCCAGCAAATTTTCAGACCGCAAAGACCGGACTGGACCGATGGTTCAAATATTTATAAAAAAAAAATTAAAACACACAGTGACTTCATAACTCAACTTTCCAACCTTAATTGAGTACATCTGTATATGCAAACACACCCTCACACAGCCGCCGGTTCTCTCTCCCCACGGTTCTACCCTCACACAGCCGCATATTCTCTCTCCGATCTCGATACCTCCGTTCTCCTTCTCCATCATGCCTCCGGTTTCGCGTGCCTTCGTTCTCCCTCCGCATGTCAGCCACTGCCCTTCGATCGCTGGAGAAGTCGTCGCAGCCTCCGTCTCTGGAGAAGCCGTCTCTCTTCCTCGCTCCGCCAGATCTGTGCGTGCCTGTTCTTCTTCCTTCCACTCGTTGCTGCTCACCGTCGCGCGAAGTCGTTGCTCACCGTCGCCAACCGCCGTTGTCGCGGTCTCTCCAGTTCTCAAGCGCCTCAGTGAGACAGCGACTGCCTCCGCTTGCAACCACCTCAGCGACTGGTTCAGTGGTTTGTCTACTTTCCTTTAGTTCTCATTTCTCAGTTCTCATCTTTCCATTAATTGATAAAAATGATGCAAATGATGCAATGTTCACCTGGGGATTATGTATTGTTAGCCTTAGGCCTTAAGATCTGGAAATTATAATACTACATAATCTCAGTTCTCAGTTTTTCCTTGGGTAATTTTTACTTTTTTAGATATTTTAATTAATTTTTAGTTATTTTTAGAATCTAATCAAAGATGGTCTAAATAGACCGGACCGGACCAGACTGAAACGGTCTGGATCGTTATGGTTCGGTCCGGTCTTTGCATGTGAAAAGCTTTCGGACCGGACCGGACTGGACCATATTAATTTAATCGGTTCGGTCCCTAAAGTCCAGTAAAGACCGGACCGGACCGGACCGTTACACCCCTACTAGTGAAGATGACATCGAATTTTCAAATGAAGAAAAAGAGAGAGGAAATTCAAAGAGTGATGAAGTTGATGTCAAACAAGAACTTCCTCCAACTTGGAAATCGGTCAAAGCTCATCCTATAGACAATGTCATAGGAGATATGTCAAAGGGAGTACTAACTCGTAGGTCTATTCAAAACATTTGCAACTATGTCTCCTTTGTTTCTCAAATTGAACCCGATTCAATTAAAAAGGCCATTGAGGATGAACATTGGGTTCTTGCTATGCAAGAAGAATTGAACCAATTTGCAAGAAATGAAGTTGGGATCTAGTCCCTAAACCCGATGATCATACCATAATTGGTACTAAATGGATTTATAGAAACAAACTTGATGAATCCGGGTTCATTATAAGAAACAAAGCTAGACTAGTAGCTCAAGGGTACAACCAAGAGGAAGGTATCGATAATGATGAGACCTTTACTTCGGTTGCACGTCTTGAAGCTATCTGAATCTTACTTGCTTTTGCATCAATCATGAAATTCACTTTATATCAAATGGATGTTAAAAGTGCTTTCTTGAATGGGTTTATAAATGAAGAAGTGTATGTCAAACAACCCCTCGATTTTGAAAATAGTGAATTTCCAAACCATGTTTATAAATTGAAAAAGGCACTCTATGGATTGAAACAAGCTCCTAGAGCTTGGTATGATCAATTGAGTTCCTTTCTATTAGAAAATGAGTTTCAAAGAGGGAAGGTTGATAATACACTATTCATTTATAAAACCAAAGATGACATATTGTTAGTGTAGAGTTTCGGTGTTTTGATGCTAACAAACTTATGCCAATCAACAACATTCAACAAGGAAGCGCCACTCATGAAGATTAGAATTAGATTAAGTTCATTTTATTTCTAATCAATGTAATATTTCTTTTTGCATATCATGAGAGTGGGTGGTAGCTTTAGGAATCTCAATTAGATTTATAATATTGTTTGATTAATAGTGAAGAAAGATTAATCTTGATAAAATAGCTCTAAATAAAGTATTTGTCAAAGTACATTTGAAAAGCTTTATTTTTAATCACTTTTTACAGTGGTTAATCGATTAGCACGTAAGGCTTAATCGATTAACACAAATAACTGTACAACACTGATTGTGTTAATAAGGGTTAATCGAGTAGTGTGTTATACGTTAATCGATTAGCACGAATTAACACAGGTTAATCGATTAGTGAGTTTCATTTAATCGATTAATTGCTGTTGTTTCTGAAAAATAATATTTTGTTTAAATGTACATCATTTGTACTTGGACAAGGTTACACACTCTTTCATAATTTTCATATTGAGAAACATACTTTCATATTTTCAAGAGCTATTACTTCTTTTCCAATTTGATATCAAGATTCAACTACTTTCAATCTTCTTCACTCATAATCTTTCAATATTCTAAGTTCTATTGAGATTCAAGTTTTTCTAGTTTTTAGTATTGTGTTGAAGCGATTCACAACAAGAAGGTTGTCACATTCAAGCTTTCAACAAAGAAGTGAAGAATTCACAATTGAAGACTTTGAAGAATTTCAAAGCAAGTGGAAAAAGGAATTTGGTTGGAAGCATCTTCAACAAATTCAAGAGAACAAGAGATAGATTCAATTGGGTAGATTTTCAAAGAGTTTGGTACTCTCTTTGAAAGGGGTTAAGATAGGAAAGCTAGAGTGAGCTACATCTTAACATTGTAATCTAACAATTGAATTTCTAGTAGAAACTCTCTATCTTTGATAGAGGGGACTGGATGTAGCTTTCAAGTGGGTGAAAGTGAACCAGGATAAAATCTTGTTTCTTTTGTCTTTCCTCTTTCAATCATTCATTAATCAAGAACAATTCAATTAGGTTTAATTTGGGGTTTTTCAATTCATTGATAATTAACCTAAATTGGATTGGTAAATTGATTTAGTATTGTTCATACATTTATTAATCATTTGTGGTGCATCATTGTATTGGATTTTCAATAAGAATTCTGATTAAACAAATTTTGAACGTATTAATCGATTAAGCATTTCATTAATCGATTAGTTTTTAAGTTGCTTTCGGCATTAATCGAGTAACCTATTAGTAACTCGATTAGTTCAGAAGCAAGCTTCGGCATTAATCGATTAAGCATCTGATTAATCGATTAATCAGTACATTTTTGTAAGAAAATTTGTTTTCTTAAATTCTATTCTCTTAAGCAATCGAAGTATTGGTATTGGGGCTTCAAAATTCTATTCACCCCCCTCTAGACGATTTTGAGCCGCTTGTTGGTTTCCAACAGTTAGTACAAATCTATGTTGATGATATCATATTCGGTGCTACTAACGTGTCTCTATGTAGAAAGTTTTCAAATTTGATGAAAAAGGAATTTGAAATGTCAATGATGGGAGAGCTCAAGTTCTTCCTAGGCCTACAAATAAAGCAAGTCAAGGAGGGGACATTTGTACATCAAGGGAAGTATTGCAAAGAGCTCCTTGAAAAGTTCGGATTGGACAGATGCAAAGAAGCCTACACTCCAATGAGCACATCATGCTACCTTGACAAGGATGAACAAGGTACCCCGGTTGATGTTAGTAAATATAGGGGCATGATAGGTAGTCTCCTATATCTCACTGCATCTAGACCGGATATTATGTTTAGTGTATGCATGTGTGCTCGATTTCAAGCTAATCCAAAAGAATCTCACCTATCCGCAATTAGGCATATATTTAAGTATCTAAAAGGAACAATTAACACTGGTTTATGGTATCCTGCTGATGCCAATCTTAGTTTAGTTGGTTACTCGGATTCCGACTTCGCGGGATGCAAGCTTGATCGCAAAAGCACCAGTGGTACTTGCCATTTCTTGGGAAGTTCATTGGTGTCTTGGTTTTCTAAAAATCAAGCTTGTGTTGCTCTTTCTACCGCCGAAGCGGAATATATCGCAGCCGGTAGTTGTTGTGCTCAACTATTATGGATGAAACAACAAATATCGGATTTTGGTTTGAAACTTGAAAATATTCCTATTAGATGCGATAACACGAGTGCAATCAACTTGACTAAGAATCCGGTGTATCACTCAAGAACCAAACACATTGAGATAAGACACCACTTTTTGAGAGATCATGTACAAAAGGGTGATTGAACAATTGAATTTGTTAGTACCACAAATCAATTAGCCGACATTTTTACTAAACCTCTACCAAGGGACACTTTTTATAATATAAGGAGAGAACTTGGTATTTTAGATGAAGCTAATATAGGCTAATTGCATTGTGTGTCATCTTGGAAAATCACCATATTTGGTCTTACTCTAATGTGTTCTTGATTCTTAGTTAAAATTGTCCTTGATGTTGTTTTAAATATTGTGTATTAATTGTGTATGATTCTATATTGTTTTCCAAGATGGTAGTGAAGCTCATTGTGCTTGATTTGTGTTTGTTCATTTAAAAATGTGTTCAAATCTGATTTTCTGCTAAAACACTCGATTACTTTATATTTCACTCGAGTACTTTAAATTCAAATTTAAATCAGCATAAATTGAAAAAGTTTTTGGGCATATCTGATGAATTCACTCGAGTCTTTTCAAATTTACTCGAGTAATTTTAAATTTACTCGAGTCCTTTAACCTTTACTCGAGTGATTCGTGTTTTTCAAATTTGCATGGTTTCAGGTTCCCCAAAACACTCGAGTGATTTTCAGTCCACTCGAGTAAATTTCAGAACCTGAAAATTGAAACTCTCGGACTAGGCAAAATACTCGAGTCCTTTCCTGAATACTCGAGTCATTTTACTTAGAACAGTGCAGTTATTAAGCAGCAGCAGTTTTCTCTTCACTTTTCATGAACTTCCTCTCTCCTCACTCCAGTCCTCTCGATCTCTCTCAACAAAAATCGGTTTTCAACTCAATTTCTTGCCATATTTCAACTCCAAAACACTTCCTTATCATTGTTTGACCTTGATTTAACATCAAAACACACTTTTACACCCTTTAATTCAAAACCCCCTTTTCAAACCCTAACTCCCAAAAACTCGAAAATCCTCATTTTTCTCTTCAAAATTGTGCAAATGTCTACTTCAAGAGGTCCAAAACATCCAAGGAAGCAAAAGAAGGCTCCCTCTCCTCCATCTTCTTCATCATCATCGGAGGAGGATGACTTCTTTTCTGCAGAGGAGTGTGCTAGGAGGGAGGCTCTGTTTGTGTCTCATACTTACGTTGTTCAGAGTTGGACGTCGGAAAGCTTTCTTCAGGGTAATGGTTTTCATTTTGTTCAAAATCTTAAAGACCAAAAACTCATGCCATTCATAGCTTTTCATGGTCCAATATACCTTAGGCTAGTTCACCAATTTTATGCAAACATTAGGTATATTGACAACTCTAGGTATGAATCCTGTGTAAAGGGTATCCAATTTCAAATTCGCCCTAGGGACCTAGAGACTGTTTTTGGTATGTCACGATCGGGGACGAACACATATACTGCTGATACTGATGCTATTTTTCGAAGTTTGCTTCGTCTTGATCGTAGATATACCGGAAATGAGAAGAAGGCTGTGATCATGACCGCACCCAACTGAATCCTACATTACATAGTATCTCACCAACTTGTTCCCCAAACCTCTCCAAACTACTCCAAGCCAACCCAATTAGAGCTTAGAATTATGGATGCCATTTTGAATGACAATTTACTCAACTGGGCCACTATTATACTGTCTCGAATGGCAAAGGCAGGTAGCTCCAAATCTTCACAAAAATTGCCCTATCCGATACATATTGGTAGACTCCTCCTGCACTTCAATGTGCCCATTCCTATAGATGAGGAGTCCTTTGATTCCCAGGAGGAGTTGCATGCTATTTATGATGGGTTGCTTAGGCAGATGAATATGAGGCTACATGGAGGTAGATATTATTGGAAGGATGAAGTGCAAGCTTTAGAAGCTCAGGTGGCAGCAGAGCACGCAGCCGCTCAACAAGGTTTGGATGCTGTGCAGTTGGCTCAAGAGCACGCTGAGTTTGATCAGGCTGCCGGTGGTGGTGATGCTGAGGATGATCATGCTGATCATATTGATTTCAGCAATCCTGCATTTCATGAGCATCGGCATCACTTTGATGCTCGACTTGATCATTTTGATAGTCGCTTGGACAGTCTTGAGCATCGAGTGTTAGAGCAACAGGATAGTTTTGGCAGGCTTGAGACACAGATGGGAGTTCAGTCAGCTATGCTCTACTCATGGTTGGATCAGCATTCAACTCAGATGAATGCTCGATTTGATGACATGATGACTGCTTTCAGCCGCTTCTTTCCTCCGCCCTCTAATGATCCTCCTGCACCGGATATGTTTTGAGATTGGAGGACTTTGCACTACATTTTCAGATTTCTCATGTTTTTTTTATATCATGATTTCATGGATTTTTAGTCTTTCATTCTGTTTTTATCTTGGGAGTGAGTTGCTTTCTTGTAACCCCTGTGTGGGTGTTTTCTCAGTATTTGTGTGTTGTCTTTTGATTTCAAACTTTGGTTAAGTTTTTATGTTATCTTTGGCTCTGATTTCATTTGATTTACACATGGTTTATATTCTTCAGTTATCATGTTTATTATCTTGCTAATATTCAGGGGGAGTTTATTCATTGGTATCTTTCTTCTCTCCTCCCTCGTTTCCAAATGATAACTTTTTTTTTATTATGACAAAAAGGGGGAGAAGTAAAGGGGAATAAGTAAGGAGAAGTAAGGAGAAGAGCAAGCACATTTTTTTTAACTCTGATAATATTTGCTCTCGCTCTGGTACGCTCTGATACCAACTATAAATTGTGCACTTGACTATGATTATTATGATATTATGTTGTGCTTGGAATTCTCTGGATTGACAAGTTTATAGGTTCCTAAATTGAGGGGGAGCTCTCAAATGTGCTGGAACGGTTTAATTATTTTGTCATCATCAAAAAGGGGGAGATTGTAGAATCAAGTCTCCAATAAGGTGGTTATAGTTTTGATGATGACACTATAATTAGATCATGGATTTAAAGGAAGAATTCAAGCTCATCAAGTCAAGAAGATCAAGTGCACCTATAGCTAGTCATTCTCATTGTATTGTAATTTTCATATGTATTGTTATATTGAGAGTGGGTAGCTTAGGAGTTAGTCTCAGCCTAAGTCAAATAATTTTAATGCATGAAAAAGGTTGGGATTACATAAGATTATCACTTGAGAAGAGAATTGAAAATAACTTTAGAAAAACTTGATTTTTATCATATCTGAGCAAAAGACTCGAATAATCTGAAAAAGACTCGAGTAACTCTGGTCAAGAGACTCGAGTAATTTTCAAATGACTCGAGTAGTTTGCTTCAAATCAGAGATATGACCGTTGGTTCAAATACAAAGGCATCTCTATTGAAAGATGGGCAAAAAACTCGAGTAAAGTCAAAAAGACTCGAGTATTTTGCTTGAAATCATAGATATGACCGTTGGTTCAGTACATGTGCATCTCTATTAGAAGATGGGCAAAAGACTCGAGTAGTCTAAAAAAGACTCGAGTATTTTGGTCCTGACAGCAAATTTTTTAACCGTTGGAAGAGGGCAAGAATGACATTTTAACTTTGTTTTCACTCTCACATTCCCTCTTCCATATATTCTGATTGCCCTTGTACAACAAGAAGTAGAAGAACCCTTGAACAACAACAATCACTTGCAAGTCATAAGCTTAAATTTCTTTTTGCTCTTTTCTCTCTCAAGTGGAAAATCTCTCTAACTCAACCTATCATTCATTGTGATTACATTGTCTTAAGAGTTAGAGATTGTGCTTAATTGTTGAAAAAAATCATTTGTTTGATTTCTCCACATACACTCATACATCTTGTTCCAAAATCTTGGTTGGTTACCAAGTGTACCTAAGTGGGTCTTAGGTTCATCCAAGTCTTGAGAGGTTCTCAAGCAAAAGACTAAGAGGTTCTTAGCTTGGTGGGGCTCTTGAAGGTTTCAAGGAGCTTAAGAAGAAGGAAGTATTCATCACCAAAATCAAATTGGGGTAGAAATTCAAGAGTTTGGTACACTCTTGGAAGGGTTAGGTTAAGTGAGGCATCTCAAGTATCCCTTGTAATATTTCTAACAATTTGATTATAGTAGACACTCCTAAAGGTTTTAGGAGGACTGGATTAGCTCTCTTGATTAGGGAGTGAACCAGTATAAAATTTGGTGGTGTCCTCTTTTTATTGCTTTCTTTCCTTTCGAGCAAAAACCAACCCTAAGTTTTCTCAAAAGAGGCTTTTTAAATTGGGTAGTAATTTCGCAGTAATTAAAGTGTTTTTAAGTTGTTATAGCTTTACTTAATTGCTTACTACTCTTGCATTTATCTGCTCTGGTCTGGACTTATTGTTAGTGAGTTAAAGTGCAATTTCTCAGAAACTGTTTTTCAGAACTCTGCACGATATACTCGAGTGTTCTTCAGAAGACTCGAGTGTTCTTGCCATTTTACTCGAGTAGTCTGAAAAAGACTCGAGTGTTCTTGCTCTGTTTCTGAAAAATCTGCACAGAATCAATTATTTCTTAATCACATCCGAAAATTAGTCACTGTTGCTTCATATTCACCCCCCTCTAGTAATTGTTAAGCCCGCTTGTTGGTTTCCAACACTCCCCTCGTTTAAAAAATTTTGTCCTCAAAATTTGAATTATCAATATTCTATGGACTCTAAAGACTCTATGTGTAACTTTCAAGTTGCTTCATGTAACTATTTCAATATATATATATATATATATATATATATACACACACACAATAAGTATTTTCTTTCATAAATCATCAGTCAATACTCTTATCTTACCTCCACACTGCTACTTCAACTCAAAGTTTGTCTTCTAAAAAATTACATATCCTCACATTTGTAAGTTCAAATCATGCAATTTTCATCTAAAAAAAAAGAATTATAATTCAACAATGAAAATAGGTAAAAGTTCAAAATGAATGCAAAAAATAAAATTATGCATAAGAACATATCAAATACTTGAGATACATATGGTTTCATATAAATTAGTAAATGTCATTTGTTCAGATTTATAGACATCGTTAAATTAAATTTAAGATTTAATGTTTCTAATGTCACATTATGATAACCTCTAGATCAAGAACAATTATTCGTTCGTTAATGCATTACTGTAAACCTCAAATTCATTTAGAGGGTTTGAAAAATTTAAGATAACATAGTTGTCAATTTCTTCCTGGGCTAAAAAAAATATTTTCACATTCTTGAGGTTTCTTTATAAAAAAAAATAAATAATCAGCACCTAAATGGTAATCACATATCCTATAAACTTTATGTTATTCAATCAAAACTAACATTTTCAATATCTAACTGTACCTTAGTATTTATTGAACTAAATCTTGGAATTAAGTCAATGAGAACTCTAACCTATATGGCAGCAAGGTACATATTGGTCTAAAAAAAACATTTAAAAAGTCATGTTCTTTACTTGTCTAATGTAAAATTAAAAATCTAAATATTCAACTAAACACAATAATATAATTAAAGTATAATATTATACAGAGAATACCATGTATAATACAAATAATATAATAATAATTCATGTATAATGAAGAGACATAACTTACTATCAATCATCATATAAACAAAAAATTAGATTTTGTATATCTACAAGAGAAAAACTTAAAGAAGTAAGAACATAATAATATGTTAATCACATGACAATAGAACAACATTGAAACAAGACACTTCTAAAAAAAAGGTTAAAAAATACACATCTAACTAATAAGACAATTTGCTCATAATACATATGAAAATAGAGTTTAATGTACGCTAACAAATAATTTAAAATTTATGTAAGTAATTATTTGTGTAATCATTATGTGTCTCGGGAAAAAAATCGAAGTATAAATTTCCTAAAATTGAATTATAGTCGCTTTAAAGTTACCTAAACATGTAATATCATATAAATAAAAAAAAATTATAATTGAATATATTAAGCGATACACATGCACATATTATATAAAAATAATATTAAAAAAAACGAAAGTGTATAACTTTCAAATTATCACAAAAGTTTAAAAGATATTAACTTTTATCATGTGCATCTAATTGAAAAAAAAATAATAGCAAAATTAAAAAAATTTCCAACTTATATTTCATTTTTTTAAACTAACACATGTTAGAAACAAACAAAATAAATATCATTTGACACTCTCATGCTTTTCGGTTCAAAAGTAATTACTTTACTTTTAGCAAAAATAGATTTCTAGATAATCTATATTTAAATCTGTCACTAGAATAACTGGAAAAAAAAATTTAGAATATATATATATGTGTGTGTTGTTTGACATCAAGCAAAACTTTATTTTTATTGTAATTGTTTCTAAATTGTACCTAAATCCTCAGTGAAAATGATGCAAGAAAACAAACAATTTGATAAAAGAAATTACTTAAGGCTCTTAGGTCTCAAGATAAAAACTAAAGGATTAAATCTTTTTTTTTTTGCTTTTAAATGCCTCATTTTCTGCTAGTATATAAAAAAATGCTATAAAGCTGGATTTGTTGCAGAGAAATAATATTATTGATATATAAGTATATTGTATAAAGAGAAAATTGGCAAGGAATATTAAAAATAGGGAAAATAATTGTTATTTTGCACAACGAAGATAACTAAACTAGATAATTTGACCCTTGTACTTAGCAACTTATGTCAAAAAGTCAATGCTCTTTTTTTTTTTACATGGGAGGTTTGGGACTAGAACCCATGACCTGGGGGAGGGGGAAATCCTAAGTGTCCCTGCAGCCACCAACTGGACTGTCTTATGTGGACAAAAAGTAGCTTGTCTAACACTTAGAGAAGTTATATTCCTTTATCAATCGAGAATTGAGTATTTAGTATAATAACTATGTATACAATTATTTATCACAATATAGCATTTTTTTAAATAAAATATTTTATTAATAAGTGTCTGCGTAAGCATCATAGCACACACAAATCTCACCTTCTATGAAATTTTTTTAAAAAA
Organism: Crotalaria pallida; assembly: GCA_037953625.1. Taxonomy (NCBI): domain Eukaryota; kingdom Viridiplantae; phylum Streptophyta; class Magnoliopsida; order Fabales; family Fabaceae; genus Crotalaria; species Crotalaria pallida. Next base: position 22,239,961 of record CM075653.1, read on the forward strand.
ATGCACACAATCATATAATCGAAGCAAGACATAGAGTAAAAAAAACACGAAATAGATTCAATAGATCTCAATTTTTACTACGAACTCATACTCCAAAGACAAGATGAGAATCATTCACTAATACACCTATCCTCTGCTAGCCGAACATGATACAACATTGAGGCTAGAGCCACCTAGACACGGCTAAGTTACATAGCACAAAGACATAGCACAAAACAACATGGACTTGTGAACAAAGTTAAATAATTTTATTCTAAAACCTGCAACAAAGACCCAGCATTAAACAGACACCAAAGCTAGATGGTCATAGATTCAGAGTCCCCTTGCTTTCCTTCCTTAATTGCATTAACTATATGACGTAAAGCTAAGCAATTTTATAACCGATCAGAATGAAATCAATGGATTATTTTTTTTAACCTTATTATCACATGATACTTGCTAACATGTATATTAATCAATACTTGAGTTTTCAAGATCAATAGCCTCTAATTGAAATCTGATTCTGCTATATTTACAACACTAATTAATAAGTGTATATTTTGAAGTTAAAAAAAATATATGTATATTATATGTTAGTGTCTTGTTTTTTTTTTCTGAAAATATCTTTGATTGCATGAATTTATGTAAATATATTTGCAAACATTGACATCTTTATGTATCAAAAGAACATGCATCAATTCAATAAAGAGTAAGAGTATATAATAGTCTTAAACATGTAACGTTGTGTCCGGATCACAATGTTACAAAATAGGATTCTACTTATACTTTCATCTTCACAATGTACACACAAAAACAAACACTAACGACTGTGTGCCGAACGGATGTAATGACTTTACACCAGGATAATTATATTGGGGTAGCTAGTCCCAATACCATTTATCCGAGCAGAAAAATTAATCACGATCCCATCCAAACCTTATCATACACATACTAATCCAACTTCACGACTCTGTCTATTCCCTAAGTGTCCAGTTTATAGTTAATTAACTTATACGGTTGTCCGAAAAGAATCGCTCTGATACCAAAAATGTAACAACTAAATTTTAATAACAAAATACACAATCCACGAAAGCTTACCAAGCACAATAATCAATAAATTAAAAAAATGTCTCATTAAGAAAAGAGTGAAGGGACACTTTGGTCCCTCAAGTTTTTCGACAGGGACACTTTAGTCCCTCAAGAAATTTAATTCAGTTTTAGTCCCCAAAATTTTCCAAAAGTACCAATTTAGTCCTTGTCCTATTTCCGTTGGTCACTTCGTTGAAGGACTAAATTGGTACTTTTGGAAAAACATGAGGGACTAAATTGGTACTTTTGGAAAACACGGGGACTAAAAATGAATTAAATTTCTTGAGGGACTAAAGTGTCCCTGTCGAAAAACTTGAGGGATCAAAGTGTCCCTTCACTCTTAAGAAAAATATATGTCTCCTTCCAAAATAATTGTTAAATAAAATTACACTGAAAATTTTACTTATTCTACAATGACACTGGACACTAAACTAAAAGGGCATTACAATGCCAACAATTCTCTTTAAACTTAACGTAGACTCCTTAAAAATAATTTAAATAAGAAAACTAATATTATAAACTTGTCTTCTTCCTGACATCTTGCTTCCCAAAATCTCAATCTGACAACATCAAATCCAAATAGTGAGATAAAAATCTCAGTAACACTATTTAGCTTGAAAGTATTTTTGAACTATGATATTGTCAGCCGTCACATGTACGGAAAATCTCCATAAAATAATAATGAGGGAAATAACATTTAATAATATAACTCATGTCTAGTATCATACTATTATCAATCACATGAACAAAATATGACTATCTAATACAATCAATACAGAACAATCACTAATTGCATCTATGGCTTTTTGGCCTCGAACTCCAACCAATAACTTTAACTTTTTATCTTGCACACAACATGCCTGCTGGAGGTGCCTACCCCTCACCCAGCGCCCCGGGTTTTGATGACTTACACCGGCGTCCGGGTCAGTCCTCTGAATTATTTGTTGGAGTTCGTTTGCCTGTGCCCAGGCCAAACAATGAGTCAAAAGACTCGTCTAAAATAACATCATAACTATATATTCATATTTGGTGCACAAAACATTCCCAACCAATGACTTATCTCTTGCACACAGCACGCCTGCTGGAGGTGCCTACCCCTCGCCCGACGCCCCAGGTTTGGATGACTTACACTCTCGTCCGAGTCAGTCCTCTAAATATCATATGGTTGATGTGCGTGATCAAACAATGGATTCAAAAGAATCCTCTCAACAATATATACACTCAACAATAAATACATTAAGTCCTAAAGTCTCAACGTCATCAATCTACAATTATAACTTTTATCTAATAAAAATTAAAATAAAAGTGAGTACTATACTTTTATATATATAGCACATGTAGGGTCTGCCGACCATACACGGACTTAAGTCTTGTCAAAGGGATTCTCTAAGGGCACTTCCCTCAGATTACTAAGCATGAACGTCCCTCGCTCGGACTCATGGATTCCGAGCATACCAAAGGACTAGGCTCGGACTTGATGGGGCCGAGCCTTACAATCGGTCCCCAACCCATCAGGCTCGGGACTCCAGGGCCGAGACATATCGTCAGCTTGTGGATAGACTCAGTCTCATCAAGGCTTCTTATCCCTTCCGCAAATCTCTCCTAGATTCTCGCAAACAGCCTAGACATGAGATCTTCAGCTGATCCTAACCAGATTCCCAGAGCATAATCTTCCGATATTATCTCAACAGAATCCTGGCTCAGCACGGTTCTAATACAGGGCCCAAACGGCCCATATCAGCCTCCTCCAAACCCTATAAATAGCTCATTACAGCTAGGGTTTCAGGTACGTACTCTCATCCCTAAGTTGACACTCTGCACACACAAGTTGATTGGGGAGACCCTGCTTTTCCCAACTGGAACTGCAGGAATACTATAAAGTCACATATTAATACTTGATCCTCTCTAGGGCTCCTGGTTTCGTAATCTTGAGCACTTAGAGGGTTAAGGACATTTAGTGTTCCAGGACACTACATTGGCGCCGTCTGTGGGGATCGAATCACAAGTATTCCCACGTCCATTGTTCTCATGGCAAACGATAACAATAACGATAATGAAGGAGATCTCCGCCGTCGCCTCCGGGGGAGGCCGCCTAAGAACGGGCGTAACGTCAGGGACAGAATTGCCCCAGGGGTACCAATTGAAGGCAATCAGGCTAATGCTCCTCCAGTTCCGCCGGTTCCTCCGGTGGGACAAGCACAAGTCACGGTTCCTCCAGTAGGCCAGGCACAAGTTATTGTTCCTCCCGTCATTGAGGGCGGCGGAGGGCGATCCAACCCTCAAACTGTCCCTGATGGCCATGTTTCAGAGTGGCACGATACTGCGGACTCTGGACCACATCAATCTCGGAGGGCCCCCGCTGGATCACGAACTGGTGAGGATCGGCGAGTTGAGTGTCCCGATCGTCGCGATCATTCCAGGGCCGAGAGATCAGATAGAGAGATACCTCATTTGACTAGGGGTCGTTTTGGAACGCTTCAAGGTTGTCAACGTTCTGAAACAGAGGGTAGATCTTACATGACTACCTCTTCGACCCGTAGGAGAGATGAATCAATCATGGAAATCTTGAGAACTCAGACCTCTTTAATTGAAAAACAGAATCAGGCTATTGCCACTCTTCAGCAGCAAAGCATGGCAAGGTTGGCCGAGCAAGGCCCATACGCGGCCTACGGCAACCCGAGCAGCCTTCCTCCACCTCCACCCCTCAACCCGAACATGGTTCCTGAACGTGTCATCAGGGAACCCCATCCTGGGCACCCTTTCACACTTGAGATTATGACATTCCAAACCCCACAGACTTATGTGGGCCATCAAAACATCCCTCGGTACACTGAGACAACTGATCCAATGGACCACATAGCTGCCTACGAATCCTCCATGATGTTTTATGAAGGAGGGAATTTTATGAAGTGTCGTGCTTTCTCAATGACTCTGGGCTCGGCGCCTTTGAGATGGTTCAATTCTCTACCTGCCAATTCGATCCGCTCGTGGGCCGAGCTTAGGCAAGCGTTCATAAACAGGTACACAGCCAGTATGTCACAGCCGAAGTCAGATCATTCATTAGCTGGAGTTGCACAGAGACCTGACGAGTCTCTATGCGACTACCTAGCTCGGTACCAACAAGAAGCCAGTGGCATATCAGGTTTGCAATCTGGAGTATCTGATCTCTTGCTCACTCAAGGATTGCAGGATGAAGATTTCAAAGATTGTTTGGTTGGGGAACCACCGAAGGATATGGCCAAGCTCAGGGAAAGGTCCAGGAAATTTGTTAATCTAGAGGAATTCCACAGGACCAGTACTGCAGCAAGGGGTAAGGAGGGACGACATGAGCAACGTCCTCGTCAAAACGACGTTCGTCAAAACGATCGTTTTCGAGATAGGGGGAGGAAGGACAAAAGAGGAGAAAGAGGAGAAAAACTGCCTCCAAAAGGCAAGTATGATGAATATACCCAGCTGATGGTCCCGAGGAGTCAAATCCTTCGTGAGACTATGCATACCGAGATGCGTAATATCACTCGGCCTCCAGGTTTGAGAAAAGCTGCTCAAAAGGACAGGACAAAGTATTGCGATCATCACGGTGGATGGGGGCACACTACTGATCAATGTACCCAGCTGAAGGATTTGATTGAAGAAATGGTAAGGGATGAAAAACTTCAGTAATACATTGGTGAAGCATTGCGGAAGCGTGCGAAGAGAAGGAGCCATTCCCCGCCTAGGTCCGAACCGAAACAAAGAAACAAAATCCCTTCACCACCTGCAAGGGGAGCCTCCACCCTATTGTCCGAGAAGGATAAGGGTCGAGAAACTTTCCTAATCAATACCATTGCTGGAGGATTTGCAGGTGGAGAAGAAAGGAAAGGAGATCGAAAGAAGTATGTGGGGCAGGTCCTTTTAGTGGCCAGCCGACCCATCCAGAAGCCAAAAAAGAAGAACATTATCATCAGCTTTAGTGATGAGGATTTCGCCGACATTATTCAGGACCACAATGATCCAATGGTAGTTACAGCCAGACTCGGCATCTACGAAGTGAAAAGGATCCTTGTTGACCAAGGGAATTCGGCAGACATTATGTTCTTGGATCTCTTCGAGGCCTTGAAGTTGAAAAGATCTGACCTAACTCCATTTGAGGGAAGTTTGATTGTTTTACTGGCCATTCGATTGTTCCCTTGGGCCACATCCATCTTCCAGTGACTATGGGTGAACAACCATCTGCTCGGACTGAGATGGTGAAGTGGCTAGTTGTCCAGGCACCATCGGCATACAACGCCATCCTTGGCCGTACTGCACTCCAATCTTTTGGTGCCGTTGTATCAACTGTCCACCTAGAAATGAAGTTTCCAGGGTCGGATGACAGGGTGGTAACGGTGCGTTCCGAACAAGAGCTGGCTCAAAAATGTTATAATATCAGTTTGGGTAAATTAAAGCTTGATGATGATGAGAAGATTATGCAAGTAGCTCTCAACAAAGGAAGCGTCAATCTAGCAGATCTTGACGTCAGGGAGGAAGATGAAACTAGGCCAACCCCTCAAGGGGAATTTAAGAAGGTTGTGTTGGGTTCTGATCCAGCCCGTTGCGTCAAGATTGGCGTGGGTCTTACTGAGGAAGTTGAGAGGGAGTTGACAAGACTGTTGGTAGAAAACAAAGACTTGTTTGCCTGGACTTCGGCAGACATGCCAGGAATCGATCCGAACTTCATATGCCACAAGTTGAGCGTGTATCCTGGCGCCAAGCCAGTTTGTCAAAAGAAGAGACGGGTCAGAATTGAGAAGGCTCAAGCAACAGAGGAGAAGGTCGTCGAGCTCCTCGAGGCAGGATTTATCAGGGAAGTAGTATATACTGATTGGTTGGCTAATCCCGTACTGGTTAAAAAGTCCAACGGAAAATGGAGAATGTGCGTGGATTACACAGACTTGAACAAGGTCTGCCCCAAGGATCAATACCCACTTCCCTGCATAGACAAATTGGTAGATAGCTCGGCGGGATATCAAAGGCTATCTTTCATGGACGCTTACTCGGGATACAATCAGATCTCGATGTACCCCCCGGATCAGGTGAAGACTTCGTTCGTCACGGAAAATGCTACGTATTGTTACAACGTCATGCCGTTCAGACTTAAGAACGCTGGGGCAACTTACCAGCGAATGATGAACAAAGTCTTCGGCCCACTGATCGGATCCAGAATGGAGGTGTACATCGACGATATGATTGAAAAGAGCTTGAAGGAAGAAAACCATGCAAAGGATTTGAATATTATCTTGGACAGGATACGACAATTTGACATGAGGTTGAACCCAGAAAAGTGCACATTTGGGGTTCCAGCCGGATCATTCCTCGGGTTTATGCTTACTGAACGAGGGATCGAGGCAAATCCAGAGAAATGCCGAGCCATTATCGAGATGAAGAGTCCATCAAATATCAAAGGGGTACAACAGCTGGCAGGTCGGGTTGCTGCTCTATCTAGATTTTTATCTTAGTCAGCTCGGAAGGCTTTACCATGGTACCAACTGCTGAGGAAGGAAAAGGAAAAGGCGTTTGAGTGGGATGAGGCATGCGAAAAGGCCTTCACTAACCTTAAGCAATACTTGGCATCCCCTCCAATCTTATCAAGTCCTGTAAGTGGAGAAACTCTTTTTCTTTACTTATCAGTAGGTGATTCAGTGGTTAGCTCGGTTCTGGTTAGAGAGGAGACAGGCAAAGAATCTCCTGTCTACTTCGTTAGTCGAGCACTTCAAGGGCCAGAGCTGAGGTATTAGAAGGTAGAGAAATTGGCGTTTTGTTTGGTTATCACGGCCAGAAGACTGCGCCAATACTTCCAGAGCCACCACATCAATGTCAGAACTGAGCAGCCGATCCGTCAGATTCTTCAAAAACCCGATTTGGCTGGAAGGATGGTGACTTGGGCCATTGAACTTTTCGAGTTCGATATCACTTTCGAACCTAGGAAAGCAATGAAGTCTCAGGTCTTAGCTGATTTTCTTTCTGAGTTTACTGAGCCATTGACGAGCTCAAACTTGGACTGGAGTATTTATGTAGACGGGTCGAGTAACAAGCTCGGATCAGGTGCTGGGATAATCTTGGAGAACTCCGAGGGAGTAACCCTGGAATATTCTTTGAAGTTCGGGTTTCCGACTTCGAATAATCAGGCGGAATATGAAGCTGCAATGGTTGGACTGAGAATGGGAAAAGAAGTAGGGGCCCGAGAGGTGAAGATTTTCAGCGATTCTCAGTTGGTGGTTTCGCAAGTTAAAGGGAATTATCAAGCCAAGGAACCCATCCTTCAGAAATATCTTGAGAAGGTAAAGTTCCTATCCTCAGAGTTTGCCAAGGTTGAATTCTGCCACATCCCAAGAGAAAGCAATGGCCGAGCGGACATTCTTTCCAAGCTTGCTTCGACAAAGGGCCCTGGAAATAACAAGACGTTGATTCAAGAAATGGTGCATGGACCTAGCGTTGTCCTCTCCGTTTCGGTGGATCCGAGTTGGACTTCTCCGATCATAAGCTTCTTGGAACATGGAATTTTGCCGACATGTTCAACCGAGGCCAAGAAGCTCATCAGAAGGGCATCTCAATTCACCATGGTCGATGGAATTCTATTTCGCCGAGGGGTCAACGGCCCCATGCTCAGGTGTTTAGATCCAACTGAAGCAAAGCAGGCATTGGAAGAGGTCCATGGAGGTGTCGGAAGCCATCATGTTGGGGGGAAGTCACTGGCGAAAAAGATTTTAAGGGTAGGATACTACTGGCCGACCTTACAGCAGGATGCGATCAGTCATGTCAAAAGATGTGAGAAATGTCAGTTTCACAGTGATGTCTACCAGAAGCCGGCCGAGGAACTCCATTCACTTTTATCTCCCTATCCCTTTTATCAATGGGGAATGGGTTTGATTGGTCAGTTCCTCACCACACCAGGACAGCTCAAGTGGGTGATAGTGGCCATCGATTATTTTACCAAATGGATCGAAGCTGAACTGATAGCAACCATCTCGTCGGCCAAGGTTCAGAAGTTCTTTGAGAGACAGGTTGTAGCTCGGTTCGGAGTACCACAAGTCTTAGTAACTGATAATGGAACTCAATTTGCGGCAAAAGCATTCCAGGACTTGGTCAACGCTCTAAACATTGAGCATTACTTTTCCTCGGTCGAACACCCTCAGACCAATGGACAAGTAGAGTCAGTAAACCGAACTATCATCCAAGGGATTAAGAAGAGGCTCATCGGTGCAAAAGGAAATTAGCTGGAGAACTTGCATGAAGTGCTTTGGTCTTACCGCACCACTATACAGACTTCAACAGGAGAAACCCCTTATCGGCTTACTTATGGTTGTGATGCAGTCATTCCGATAGAGAGGATTATCCCTTCATTCTGAGCTATGCAACAACCGAACCCCCTCAACAACACTTTACTGTGTGAGGACCTCGTTCTATCGGAAGAAGTAAGAGATCTAGCTGCCAAACGAGAAAAGCATGCCAAGTTTATGCAAGCAAAAGGATATAATCGGTCGGTAGTTCCCAGAGAGTTCGAGGTAGGTGACCTCGTCCTAAGAAGAGCTGATATTGGCCTCAAGAACGCAAAGGATGGAAAGCTGGCCCAGAACTGGGAAGGGCCATACCGAGTAGCTTCCAAAACAGGAACAAGAGCTTATAAGCTCGAAACTCTCTCGGGAGCTCTCATCAACAACACATGGAACGTGGCAAAACTTCGAGCTTACTACAGTTAGAGTTTTTTTATTGCTTTCAATTCTGTTCAATTGTTTTCCTTGTTTTATTACATTTGTTAGGTTTGTTTAAACTTTGATTATGGTGTACGCTCGGTGAAACTCCGAGCCCATTATATTTACTGCTTCTTGTGATGTCCTAGGCAGTGAGATTCTCCAAGGTCAAGGAAGGATACCTCAGAGAGCTCTCAAGCTAGGGTTGATGTGTGATGTTTGGTGGGAGTCCTCAGGTGGCCAATAGAATAGCCAAGGAGTAACCCCAATCACCGGTGTGTGAGGGTGATGATTAGGGTTAGAGGACGTACCTTTGCCCCATGTAGTACTGAGCTACTTATAGGGGAGAGCTGGTTGCCCTAATGGGCTTGCTTGAGGCCCAAGTAGGGCCAGCCTGTAATGAGCTATGAGAGGGTAAGCTGTCCTTGTGGATAAGGATTGGATGAGTTGTCCTTGTGGATAATATGGAAAGACGTCATCATGTCCTTGATATCGGAATATCTGGGAGGTGTCGGACTTGGGATGGTATCGGACTTGGATGTCGGACCTAAGTTGGAGCGCAAGGTCGGCCCGTATCTGGCGTCTGTTCGGCCGTTGAGCTTTGAGCTCGGCCAAGCGTACAGAGGGCTTCCTGAAGGGTCCTTAGGTATTTGGTGGGGCTCGGCCAGGTCGAGTCCACCACAGAGTTCGGCTAGGTCGAGTCCACCACATAAGCCCCCCAGCTCGGTCAAGGCTATTTGAGCCTTGCTCCGAGGTCTTGGCTTAAGTCCTTTTCCCAAGTCCACCATATCGGGACCGAGTCCACCACATAAGCTCCCCAGCTCGGTCAAGGCTATCTGAGCCTTGCTCCGAGGTTCTAGGGAGTTCGGACGTTGGTTGGTCGAAAAGTTGGATCCAGCTGTCTCTGATGTCCTTTCATTATGACGGAGCAGGTTTGACAGCTGTCTACTCATTAGTACCGAAGTGACGTTTGATTTTACCGAATCTGACACGTGTCAGAAATCACGACCTACGAAGCGTCACCATCATTGCGACGTTGCTCGAGGTCTATGATTTCAGCTGCTGCGCGCCACGTGTCCCCGTTTATGTGGCTGTATGATGGGTTGGGCCTTTTGGGCCAAGCCCAAATTTCAAAAATGGAGGGAAGACGGTTTCTCTTCTCCCATTTTGACAAAAACCATTCCTCTTCTTCTCCCTACCAGACGGTTACTCTTTCATTCACTCACACAAATCCCATTCTTCTTCTTCCCTTCGAAACTGCTTTTTGGAACTGTGTTCCTTTTGCCTTCCTTCTTAGCAGGAGATCAATAGCAAGTCATTCTCTCTTTCCCGTTCATTCTTTACGGTCGCATACTTAAGGTATTCTCGTATTTCATCTTTTTCATTCTTGCTTTTCATCTTCTCTGTTCTGGTTTGCATGGGAGGGAATTGGGATTTTAATGGTTTTGTTTCTACGGTGATGGGTGGTTTTTTCTTGTTACTGGGTTTTATATTAGCATCTTTGGGGAATGAAGTTGGTGGCTTATAGTGTTTCTGGGTTTTGGAGCGTTTTAGGATTTGTTGGAAGGTTTTTTGATTCATTGCGCTTTCATTTTTCAGAAAATCAAAGGGATATATTGGGTTCAATATGAGTAGGGAATGGGTTAGGGAATGGTCTAGAGTGGTCTCCCTATCCTCTAGCAGTAACGAGGAAGAGGACGGCTCCTCATCCTCGTCCTGTTTTCTCCATGGAGGTCGACGAGGAATATGAGGAACAGGTTCTAGAGGTTGATCCCGTTGAGGTTGTCTATCCTCGGGATTGGGAGGAGAAGAAAGAGTGGGTCTGGCAATACTCCTGGGCCGAGTTTGTTGGTGGTGGGGGGTGTGCCGATCTCGGGAAGATGGAGGAGGGAAGGGGATGTGAATGGGGGGTGTCTGTGGAAGAGGGGAGGTGCTCGCCCCTCGGAACGACTTCGAGGGGGTTTTCTGGGGGGTTATTCTTCGTAACCCATAGGACTAACATCGAGCTCCCCTGTTCTTCCACAGGTACCATGCCGCCCAGGAAGTGCGTCAGCCGACCTGAGCTGTACCCTGCATCCACCGATGCCGACCAATATCAATGGGTTGATGTGGAACCGAAAGGAGTGCGGTCCAGTTTAGATTCCGAGGATAATCTCGCCGGGGTGAAAAGAGCTGTGTTACCCTGTTCGGAGGATGTCGCTGGTACTTCTTATGAAGTTCTCCCGTGTTCGGCAAATGATAGGATTTGCACCTGAACTGATAACAACTCGTTCTTTTTTATGCGGACTTGATCCACAATCTTGGAGTAACCTTGCCATTTACCGATCTGGAGATGAGAGTTTTGAATGAACTCGGTATGGCGCCTTCACAACTTCACCCCAACACCTGGTCGTTCTTGCGAGCATTTCAGAAATACTGCGGAGCCAAGGGGTTGGTGTGCACAGTACGCCTTTTCTTATGGATGTACAACCCGTTCGTCAGCAACAAAGACGGGGTGAGTGGTCGTCTATGGGTGTCGGCTAAGGCCCGAGCTCACTGCGGGTTGTTCGGCATGTACTCTGAATCTTGGAAACATTTTAAACCAAGGTTTTTTAAATACAAGTACGTTGGGACGGGGCTACCTTGGTTTCGGTCCGAGACGGGGCCGAAATTCCCTTTGGAATGGACCAAGGAGTTTTTCGATCGTCATACCAGCACCCCGCAAAGGTGGTCGGGCTCAATACTCGATGCTGACGAGGCCGTAACAGCCCACCACTTTAAAACTGAGTATCGTGCTTGGAAATTCCAGCTTGATATTGGAGTTTTCATGAAGTGTCTTGACGACGAGGTCTTGACAAAGATTGGTAGTTACTTTTGCTCTTGTACTTGTGGATTTTCTTTTAACTGCTTTACTGATTTCTCTTCGTTATTTGGTTTGCAGAAGAGCCTTGGTCAAACATGTCGTCCAGGGCGATAAGAGCTTCGCTGGAGGCCCGAAAGAGGAAGAGGGTTGAGAACACTTCCAACGAGGCCGTAGCCGCCGAGGTTTCCGCTAATACAACTTCATCCGACTCCGCTATTCCCAACGCTACTCCTCTTCCTCAATCGCCGATGCCAAGTACCGAGGTTATTAGTGTTGCCGGTACCCCCTTCCTCGGATGGCGCGAGGAGGAGGATTGATGCAATCCCAAGACCGGGAACCACCACTGCTAGGACCTCGGTCAAAGAGGCTCTCGTAAAGATGTCGGGGGTCGAGTGGCAAAAGATGGCCGAGGGGTTGGCCTATCACTTGAGGAAGGCCACCAATATCTTTAACGTTTTAGCCGAGTGTGCCAATGACGTGGCTGAAGGAGTGTCACCGGCCAAGAAAAAGGCTCGAGCTGAACTGACGGCCGAGGTGGCTGAACTCAAGAACGGTAAAAGTGCTGCCGAGTAGAAGTTGTTCGAGTTGGAGGAGAGGTACCGCCAACGGATGGAGCAACTTCGGAAAAGTCATGAGGAAACACTTGCTCAGGCCAAAGCCGAGGCCAAGGAAGCTGGTCGGCAAGAGGGTCTGGCCGAGATGGGAAAGGTGAGGACCTTGCTGGGGAAAAGAGCTGCTCAAGCTCTTAAACACAAGGTAGCGGCACACGAGGCGGATTTCAATTTCGAGAAGGCGGGGAATAAGATTTTTGCTGGTGTCGTGGAGCAGATCCTCCATCTGAACCAAGGGCTCCGAATCCGGGTTGTTGGTGCTTCTGCCGGATTTGGGGTGGAGGGTGGGAAGATGGTAGACTATGAGATGGAAGGGGCCGAGGTTGACCTCGACCAGCCTGAGGAGAATCTTCCTAACCCCTTGGTGGAGAGATCGGACGAGGAGTTCAACCCAAGCTCGGTTGTCCTTTCTGATGTGGAAGATGAAGCAGCGTAAGTCCCTTATGCTGGGCAGCTTGTAGTATGTCTATGTTTATGTAACATGTTTGACAATACTGTATTTTACTTTGCTGATTATGTATAATCTTTTGTTGGAATGTGGATATATTTCAGTTTGTCTTGATAATATTTTGATGCAAGTTTTTACTACAACTTGTTGCACACTGAGTTTGAGGTAGTTTTTATGCAAGTTTTTTCTAATCAACTTGTTGCATGAATGCGAGTTTTTTTCAACTCGTTGCATGTTTCATTTGTTGGACCTTGGATCCGAAGTGCGATTGGTTGAAGGTTGACAAAACCTGTTCTGAAAGATGCAAGTGATTAGGACTTGTTGCATATTGCAAGTTTTTATTTTAACTTGTTGCATACGTGGGGTTTCATCAATCCGTCATTTATATTAAACCTTGGGTCCGAACTGTAACGGTCAAGAGGTTGACTTTAGATAGTAAGATTAAGCTCGGACAACTCAGTAAGTGCAGTAACCTTATAAGTTCTCCTCTGAAAAGAGGTACTGTATATAAGTGCATACGGTAAGGAGCTCGGATCTACCCACCTTAGCCGAGGTGTGTGTCCTCGTCCCCGATGTAAAAGAGGTTGCTGAGTGAAGCTATGTGAAAACATTTCACAGCAAGCTGTCCTTTATCGGGTGTCCCTTGTACACTGTGCATATGAGCCGATTTATTTAGAAGATGTAGGCTGTGCATAGCGCCATGCAGCACTTAGGTGGCTAGTGCTAAGTGAGAAGCTAGTACGTACGTATATAAGACTGTGGCACTTGAGTAAGGAGCAAATTTGTATTCTTTCATTAATCAAAAAGCCCGAATACATTGCTTTACATGGAATTTTGAGAAAGTATGTATATCACAGTGGAGTGAGGCATGAGTAGAGCATGACTAGGAGGTTAATGTAAAAGCATTAACTAACATATACTTAAACTCTTAGTTGTGGGTGTTAGTGACTGCTGATGATTACTCGAGGTGAACCTAACTGAAGTAGGTTCTCAGTTTTGCGACGTTCCAAGAATTTTTGAGCGCGGCTCCTTCAAGAGTCTCTAGCCTGTATGCCCCAGAGTTTGTTTTTGAAATGACTCTGTAGGGGCCCTCCCAATTTTGGGCAAATTTCCCGTCTCTTCGGTTTCTAAGGCCAATGTCGGCTCTTCGGAGCACGAGATCCCCGACTTCGAACGATCTGGGTAGAACTGTTTTGTTATATTGTCTGGCTTGCCTCTCCTTCGCTTTCTTTTCCCGAACAGATGCGACATCTCGGATCTCTTTGGCCAGTATTATGTTTTCTTTGATCAAGTTTCCATTTTCCTCCTCGGGTCTGTCCCTCATTCGGAAGGTATGAATCCTTCGTTCGATGGGGATGACCGCATCACAGCCATAGGTGAGTCTAAAAGGGGTTTCTCCTGTTGAGGTCTGAACCGTGGTTCTGATCGACCAAAGGACCTCAGGAAGCAGTTCAGCCCATACTCCCTTGGCCTATGTGATTCTCTTCTTGAGGCCGTCGACAATAGCTCGGTTGGCAGCCTCGGCTTGCCCATTGGTCTGGGGGTGTTCAACCGAGGAGAACCGGTGAGAGATTCCGAGGTTTTCCGCCAGGATTTGGAAATTGTTGGCAGTGAACTGGCTGCCATTGTCCGTGATTAACGTGAGTGGAAGTCCAAAGCGAGAAACGACTTGTTTCATAAAAAACTTCTGGATTCTAGCCGATGTGATGGTAGCTAGTGGCTCGGCTTCGATCCACTTGGTGAAGTAATCTACTGCTACTACTATAAATTTTAGCTGGCCCGGGGCTGTTGGGAACTGTCCCACAATGTCCATTCCCCACATGCTGAAGGGCTAGGGGGAAGCCAGAGAGTGGAGTTCCTCGGAGGGTTTTTGATAAACATCGCTGAAGAATTGGCATTGAGGGCATCGCCGAACATGGTCAATGGAATCCGCTACTAAGGTCGGCCAGAAGTATCCAGCCCTCAGTATTTTCCTCGCTAAGGATTTACCTCCGACGTGGTGGCTCCCCAGTCCTCCGTGAACCTCGTTCAAGGTTTTTTGAGCTTCCTCGGAGGTGAGACATCGGAGGAGTGGGGAAGACATTCCTGTTCTGTAAAGGATCCCATCTATGTTAACATACTCGACCGCCTTTCTTTTAAGTGTTTTTGCCTCATTTTGATCGGCAGGGAGTATATCATGTTCTAGATAAGACCTTATCGGATGCATCCAGCTTGGCGAAACAGAAATGGCCATTATCACACTTGGGGCCGAGATCTGTTCCTGAATGAGGCTTTTATTGTTCCCTCCACCTTTTGTGCTTGCCAACTTAGAAAGCACATCGGCTCGGGAGTTAGAACAGCGGGGGATGTGGGTGATAGAAAATTTTGCAAAACCAAGAGCCAGGGATTTAACTTTGTCCAGATATTTTTGCAGGGTGGGTTCTTTTGCTTGATAGTCTCCAGTAACTTGGGAAACTACCAACTGGGAGTCACTTAGGATTTGGACTTCGGCTGCGCCGAGCTCCTTAGCCATGCGGAGACCAGCAAGGACTGCTTCATATTCTGCCTGGTTATTCGAGGTTAAGAACTCGAATTTCAGGGAATATTCTATGCTGAGGCCTTCCGCATTCTCCAAAATAACTCCGACTCCTGCTCCCTTTTGATTGCTCGAGCCATCAACGTATATCACCCAAGTGTCCGAGCTAGAGCTTGGGTGGGGCTCTGTAAACTCGGACACAAAATCCACCAATGCTTGAGATTTAATTGCCTTCCTCGGTTCATAAGAGATATCGAACTCGGACAGTTCGATTGCCCATGCCATCATTCTCCCAGCGAGGTCGGGCTTCTGAAGAACTTGTTTTATGGGCTGGGCGGTTCTTACGACAATGGGGTGACTCTGGAAATATTTTCGAAGCCGCCGTGCAGCAAGGATCAAACAAAATGCAAATTTCTCGATTTTGGTATACCGGAGCTCGGGACCTTGCAGAGCTCGGCTTATGAAGTAGATAGGGAATTCGTTTCGACCCTCATCTCGGACCAAGACGGAGCTGAGGGCGGAATCACCAATGGAAAGATAAATAAAAAGACTTTCCCCCTGAAGGGGGCTGGAGAGGACTGGAGGAGAAGAGAGGTATTCCTTGAGTGCCAGGAAAGAGGCTTCACAATCTTGATTCCAATTAAAAGTTGTACCTTTTTTTAAAAGCTGGTACCAAGGTAGGGCCTTTCTTGCAGCTTGAGGGAGAAACCTTGACAGTGCGGCCATCCTGCCTGCTAACTGTTGTACTCCTCTGAGATCGGCAGGACTCTTCATCTCCAATATGGCTCGGTATTTGTCGGGGTTGGCTTCAATTCCCCTCTCGGATAGCATGAAGCCGAGGAAAGCACCAGCGGGGACTCCGAAAGTGCATTTTTCCGGATTCAACCTCATCCTGTGTGCCCTTACCCTTTCAAGAACCATGGTTAGATCTCGGACATGATCCTCCTTTTTCTTGCTCTTCGTGATCATGTCGTCAATATAAACTTCCATGGTGGTACCAACGATGCCATCAAAAACCTTATTCATCATCCTCTGATAGGTCGTACCAGCATTCTTCAACCCAAAAGGCATGACAGTGTAACAGTAAGTTGCCTTTCCCGTTGTGAAAGTGGTTTTGTCTTGGTCTGGGGGATACATGGGGATCTGATTGTATCCCGAGTAGGCATCGGTAAAAGACAGTAGTTGGTATCCTGCCGAATTATCGACGAGTTGATCAATAATTGGCAATGGATATTGATCCTTTGGGCAGGCTTTGTTGAGGTCTGTGTAATCCACACACATTCTCCAACTGCCGTTTGCCTTCTTCACCAAAATGGTGTTTGCCACCCATTCGGCGTATGGTACCTCTTTGATGAACCCTGCTTCCAGCAGCTCGGAAACCTTTTCCTGAATGACTTTTGCTTTTTCTGTTCCGACTCGTCTCATCTTTTGGGCTACCGGCCTTGCGTTTGGATCCACGCTGAGTTTGTGGCAGATGAAGTTCGGATCAATTCCCGGCATGTCGGCCGAGGTCCAAGCGAACAAATCCAAATTAGTTCGTAGGAGGTCGATGATCTCGCCCTGGATCTCCTGAGAGAGGTCGGCGCCCACTCTAACGGTTTTGGTGGGGTCAGAAGGGTCAATTTGAACGGCCAACCACTTCCCCTGAGGGGAGGGCCTAAGGTCGTCTAGCTCAGCCCTGACATCCAACTCAGCCAGAAGGACCTTCCCCCTGGCCAGCATCGGGCCAGTAAGCTCTTCCTGTTTCTTCTTGGCTTCCCGTAGACTCGCGTTGTAGCAAAGTCGGCTTTGATTTGGTCGGCTTTGATCGTGACGAGCTTGTCGTCAGAACCGACGAACTTCATAGCTAAATGTACCGTCGACACCACTACCCCGAAAGCTTGTAGACAGATTCTTCCCAGAATCGCATTATAGGGGGAGTCGGAATCAACAACTAGGAACTTGATGATCTCCGTTCGGGCTGAAGGCTGCTCGCCTAAGGTCACCGGGAGATGGATAGCTCCTAAAGGGCGAATTGCCTTACGCGTGAAGCTGATGAGATTACCTTCAAATTTTTTGAGGTCGGTTGTCCGCAATTTCAACGCTTGAAAAGCATGAAGAAAAAGAATATCGGACGAACTTCCTTGATCGACAAGGACTCGGGCGATTTCGAAGTTGCCGATCATCGCCGCGATCACCATTGGATTTTTGTGATCGGAGATGATGCCTTCCATATCCTATTTGGAGAAGCTGATGGGGATGTTCCGAGGTGGTTTTTTACAGATAGGTTTGTGGTGAACAGCTAATACCTGGTTGATGTACTTTTTCCTTTCCAACTTCTTCTCCCCGCCGCCAACAAAACCTCCCGAGATTGTTTGCACTCGGAGATTCTCCGGTGGTTTGACCAGATTTCGTACGACGACACAATGTGGAAGTTGATTTGGGGCTTGAGTTTGAAAAACAACTCGTTCAGCAAAAGGCGACATTGGAAACAACTGAAGCTGTGCAATAGTGTGGTCTTGCTGTTCTATAATATCTGTGTGATGGCTTGTCATGGTTGGAACCTCCGCCCCACGAGAGCATAAAGACCGTCGTTCGTGAGAACGATGAGGGGCACTGACGGAGTGGGCACGTTCACCAGATAGGTAGTGCCGTTCCATCGGCCATGAGGATGCGGCGTGGAGGGGAGATGGAGGTGGTGGGGGAGGTGGGGGTGGCGGTGATGGGGACCTTGCTGCCCTCCTCTGAATTGGTTGTGTCTCTGACATGGTAGAGATTTTGGGAATGAAGTTTATCTTTTCCCACAGACGGCGCCAATGTGATGTCCTAGGCAGTGAGATTCTCCAAGGTCAATGAAGGATACCTCAGAGAGCTCTCAAGCTAGGGTTGATGTGTGATGTTTGGTGGGAGTCCTCAGGTGGCCAATGGAAGAGCCAAGGAGTAACCCTAATCACTGGTGTATGAGGGTGACGATTAGGGTTAGAGGACGTACCTTTGCCCCATGTAGTACTGAGCTACTTATAGGGGAGAGCTGGTTGCCCTAATGGGCTTGCTTGAGGCCCAAGTAGGGCCAGCCTGTAATGAGCTATGAGAGGGTGAGCTGTCCTTGTGGATAAGGATTGGATGAGTTGTCCTTGTGGATAAGATGGAAAGACGTCATCATGTCCTTGATATCGGAATATCTGGGAGGTTTCGGACTTGGGATGGTATCGGACTTGGATGTCGGACCTAAGTTGGAGCGCAAGGTCGGCCCGTATCTGGCGTCTGTTCGGCCGTTGAGATTTGAGCTCGGCCAAGCGTACAGAGGGCTTCCTGAAGGGTCCTTAGGTATTTGGTGGGGCTCGGCCAGGTCGAGTCCACCACAGAGTTCGGCCAGGTCGAGTCCACCACAGAGTTCGGCCAGGTCGAGTCCACCACACTTCCAAATAAATAAAAGTTCTGTTATTGAATTCATTGTATCACGTACTTTTCCTCATAACCGATTAGCCACCGCTTATGACGAGAACGATTATAAACAGCTCTAACAAGAGCTTATAACTCGTCAAGTACTTTGAAAAAGATTCCCGATTAGAACATGATTCGTCATGAAAATCATCTTATATATCGCGGATAGAGGAACCCACCTCGGCTAAAGTGCTAGAGTTCCGAGGTCTTAACACTTGAATTCTTAACAAAAAGAAGCACAAAATAAACGGCACAAAATAAACGGATATTATAAATATCCAAAGTTGATTACAGCAAAAGAAGTTCAAAACCCATCTATTGGGGCAAATACAGGATTAAAAAGGAAAAAAGTCTACTCTATATCAGAAAGTACAATGCCTTCAGGGTCAAACTTATCCTCCTCTTCATCTCCTTCAGCATCCTCGGCTCCCTCCTCCTCGGATTCTTCAGCCAAATGATCAGGTAGATCATTGCTACCCATGTCAATTGGGACCCCATTCTCGCCCACTATTCGCCCATCCTTCACAGCAAAATTGGGGTCAGCACCCTTGGTCACAAGGCCAGGATTCAGAACGTGAAGTTGCTCGGCGGTATTGAGAAAAGAATCTTCAACCGCATGATCCCAGTTGAAAAGGTATTCCTTGGTAGCTTTTTTATGCTTAAGAGCCTGTGCCTTCACTTTGTCCAAGGAGGCTCGGAGTCCAGCAACCTCGTCCTTAGCATACTCGAGTTGCTCTCGAGCGACAACAGTATCTTCCTCGGCTTTCCGAGCCTTATCTGTGGCCACTTGCAGAGGTAAATTATCTTCCTCGGCCTTCTTCATAATTTCCTCGGCTCTCCAAGCCTTCTCCTGGGCCTCCCGCAATATGACAGCGTCCTCCTCGGCCTTTTTCAAGATTTCCTCGACCTGCCTCATCCCCTCATGGACTTCTTGAAGGGTTTTCATTGCTTTCTCCTTCTCCGCCTCGGCCCTAGCCTTGGCCTCTTCAGCATCCTGCCTCCCCTTTTGCAGTTTCTCATTTTCAGCAGCCAGTAATTGAAGCTTTCTCTCGAAATGTTCCACCTGAAGCTATAGATAATCTTCCCGATCAACAGCTTCTCTTCCTTTCTTCTTCTCCTCAGGAGCAACCCGAGCGTGCACATCCTCGCCTCGGCGACCGAGGTAATGGAGAACACCTGCACCCCTAAGAAGACCCTTCACCAGGGCGGAACAGTTGTTTCCCCAAGTCGAGGGGTTCCAAGCATCCATCACTTGGGCATCTTCGGGTGGGAAGGCTGCTGCATAGTAATTTTCAGGTGCTCTTTTGGCCCAGATAGTTTTGGCAACAGCATCCTCCATGCCCTCCTCGACTTGGATATCCTTGTGGGATTTGCTCAAATTGAGCCAATCCCCGGTTGTTCCCTTCCCTTTCTCTACCCGAGTCCTCTTGGCTGGACGCTCGGGGGTACCTTTAGCATCTTGTTGCGCTTCCAAGTTGACAATTTTTTCAGCTCCTTCGGCAGCCTGAATCACCTCGGGAGTGACTGCGCGAGGAGCCACAGTTGGACTATTTACTGGTGTTGGTTCGGAGGTCTGGCTTCTAGCCGAGGAGCCCGAGCCAGCCTTTACTGCCGCCAGTTTAGCCATCCGATCGGAGGCAGCAGTATTCTTCTTAGCTTTTGACGCTTTCTTCCCCATCTTTTCTGCAAGAGAAAACGTGTTATGCCGAGCAAAAAAAAAAACGTGTTATTTACCCAGCTCGTCTTTCACTTCGGCCCGCGTCTTCTTCAACAATATTTTCTTTGTATCAATTTGACCCTTCTCTTGGAGATACTCCCAAACTCGGTCACACAGCCGTCTCTCGGCCTTTGTTAGATCTGCCTTGTAATAAAATTGATACAAGGAGGCCCCTCGGTTATAAATACCATTTGTCCAAGCCAATGGGAATCGAGGCACGACCTTGACTTCCCCCTCTTCTTCCAACTGCTCCATAAGCCAACACACCCCGTCTCTAGTGTGCTCGTACCTAAAGAATAAAGGTTTGAAGGACTTCCAAGAGTCGGTAACTTTGGCAAAGAGTGCATGATCCTTCCGAGCTTTCAACGACACCCAAAGCCCTTTGGAGTCGCCAAACTTATTTATTTGAGTGGCATATAGCCAAAAGAAAGCGCGTAACGTTGCAATTAGGCCTTCGGAGTCGCAGAACTATTGAAAATCTCTGACAAACGCTCATCCGCTTGGGTGAAGTTGGCTCGGGGCTATACCCAAGTGACTAAGTACTTCCACTTCAAAGGTTGAAAAGGGTGTGCGAACCCCGACCTATGTTATTATCTCTTCATAAAAATAAAAGAACTGTTGGTCTGGCGGCACCTCGAAGCATATCCGATCATCAATGCCCACATGTCTCAATACGAATTCTGAGACATGCCCTTCTGCGCTCGGAGGGGTAAGAATTGGACGAAGGTGGTTCAAACTGTCTCTCGTCAACAACGAAGGCCTCGTCCCAAGTACCTCCCGATCAAAAATAGCATCGTATTGCGCATGGTTAGGCGGCAATGGATATTCTTCAGGATGGGAATCACACCTGCCCTCCACCATATCTGAGGAAGAGGTAAAAGGCTCGGCATTAGTATTTTTAAAAGCAGACGTTTTAATTCTAAACCTAAGGCCGAGCCCTAAACCTTTTCACCCCTCTTCCGTATGACCTCCCGAAGGCTCTTCTCCCCTTGTAAAGCGTTCGGGACTAATCCTAACTTGAGCTCGACGTTTGGCAAACCTATAAGCCAACAACCACTTATTCTCTTCTGCAGAGTTGGAAGGATACTCTATGGCTAACGGCTCTATCTCGGATGACTCGTTACATCTTTGGCCACAAGGGGGCATGGGAAGATCTACGGTGTTATTGCTATCAGAACTAATTTCTATGGTATTGCTTTCGGAGTCAGAATCGCTATCGCTAGAAGGTTCTTCACCTAACCTCCTACAAAGTTCATGGTAAATTTTTCGCCAATCTCTCCAACCTCTCATGACTAGAAAATACAAACTCTATACTATCTACCCAGAACAAAATCCCAAATCCCTGCAAAAACCCAGAAACGCGAAAACCCTCAAAAAGGTAGAAAGAAACAGAACCAGTTAATCCAAGTTAGAAAAAGAAGAGTTACCTGTATTTGGTTCTGAATCTCTGGAGGAATTGGAAGCAACGAAAAGGTAATGGAGGAAATAAGCTTAAGAAGGGAGTGAGTTTCTGGTGTCCAGGAAGGTATGAAGCAGTAATATGGGAGCAAGTTTGAGAGATTTGGAGGTTTTGGTGCGAATCTGATGAGAGTGAAGAGAAAAGCGAGTAAGGGGGGATTCGTAGATGTCCCGAAACCTTTTGGTTTCCCTCCAATATGCACCTATGGGCCTGTGAGGATCCAAAGCCCATTACCACACTCACCCACACGCATGATGAGACGTGGCAATTACCAAAAGGTGGGGCAGTTACCAAAAAGGCACTTTTTCAAAATTCAAAATTTGAAATGATTTGGCACAACTCACAAGGGAACGCGCCGTACCTAGAGAACCTAAAACGTCACCTCGAAACAGGCGGCATAATTACAGCTATCGAAATACATTCGGAAAGGTCAACCCTAAAACACTTGTTACTTCGTCACAGACTTCTTAAAGTCTTACGAGCTGGGGGGCTTGTAGGGTCTGCCGACCATACACGGACTTAAGTCTTGTCAAAGGGATTCTCTAAGGGCACTTCCCTCGGATTACTAAGCATGAACGTCCCTCGCTCGGACTCATGGATTCCGAGCATACCAAAGGACTAGGCTCGGACTTGATGGGGTCGAGCCTTACAATCGGTCCCCAACCCATCAAGCTCGGGACTCTAGGGCCGAGACATATCGTCGGCTTGTGGATAGACTCAGTCTCATCAAGGCTTCTTATCCCTTCCGCAAATCTCTCCTAGATTCTCGCAAACAGCCTAGACATGAGATCTTCAGCTGATCCTAACCAGATTCCCAGAGCATAATCTTCCGATATTATCTCAACAGAATCCTGGCTCAGCACGGTTCTGATACAGGGCCCAAACGGCCCATATCAGCCTCCTCCAAACCCTATAAATAGCTCATTACAGCTAGGGTTTCAGGTACGTACTCTCATTCCTAAGTTGACACTCTGCACACACAAGTTGACTGGGGAGACCCTGCTTTTCCCAACTGGAACTGCAGGAATACCATAAAGTCACATATTAATACTTGATCCTCTCTAGGGCTCCTGGTTTCGTAATCTTAAGCACTTAGAGGGTTAAGGACATTTAGTGTTCCACGAAACTACAACACACATAATATATATCCCACGTAGCACTTGCAACTATAATAGTATATCTACTATCTAAATATAAAAGAATCCCTTTTCGAGGCACCACGTTTGTCGGAGAAATTTTCGAGGCACCACGTTTGTCGGAGAAATTTTCAAGGTACCACGTTTGTCCCGTGAAGCTTTCCTTGCACCAGAAAGTTTATAGGTAGATAATCATTATCTCTAATCAAAATTACAATTTAAAATTAAATAAATTATTTAAATTCATTTAATCATTATATGTATGTAAAATTATTATCCTCAATTATTTGTTGGAAAAAAAACGTGATCATTGTCCTCAACTAAAGTATTGAAAAAATATTAAAAAATCACAAATTTATTTAATCATTATCTGTACGTGTAATCATTATCCTCGATTTGTTAAAAAAAACTAATCATTATCCTCAACAAAAATATTAAAAAATTTATAATAGGATCTCACATTCAATTTTACATTTTTTTTCACCTTTAGATCTCTCTAATTTTAATAATTTTGTTCTCCTATTATTTCTTATTTTATATCCTAACTAGCTCTTACCCCGTGCAATGCACGGATTGTGTAACACCCCGTAATATAATGAATAATAAACAATAAACGTTTGAAAAATGAAACATTGGACTTTAAATTTTCTTTTATAAATTAGAGTTCACAAAGAGCGCTGGGGGCTTTCAATTACAATATAATAAAATACACTTGAGTTCCTTTCTTTCGACTGATCCGCTGAGCACTCTTAACTCCAAGCTCCTTACTCAAGTACCTAAAATGTTAACCACATAAGGGTGAGACCTTTTCACAACACAGTGGATTAAAAGATAGTAAAATGGTATATAACAAAAACTCAAGGATAATAAGTAAATCAAGCCATGGATTAACAAAATGTATCATAATCACATATTTTCAATATCCAAATACATTTCCATATTCATTCTCTTTCCAGGTTCATAAAACTGTATGTCACCTCACGGTCAGAGGCCAACATACCCACTTATACATTGTATGTCTCCTCACGGTCAAAGGACAACATACAAACCACATATACATTGTATGTCTCCTCACGGTCAGAGGACAACATACAAACCATATTCTCTTTTTCTTTTTATTTTTGCACCACTAGGAATTAGCGCACCTGCTAGGCAATTCGGCACCTACTAGGGACTTTACACCTGTCAGGACTGAGACACCCATTAGGCATCACCCGTTAGGACAACGCAATTAATTACCTTTCCATTAATTATTCATTTCTCAATTCCAGTCCACAATCCATTAACTTTTTCCGGTGGTTATGCAGTGTATTGATCCATTGGCGCACCGACGCCTAACGGGAATTTAGGACCTAATGGGCAATTCGCCTGACAGGCAATTAGGCCCTAGCAGGCAATTCACCACCTAGCAGGGCACCTAGTGTGCCGGGCATCCAAGGATCAATTACACTGCATTCCTTTTATTCCATATCAAAACTCATTCACAAAAGTCATGAACAACATGCACACCATTCATCAAATACTCAGAGAATTGCAAACAATATCAAATATTCATTTTCACCACTTTTAACAGACATAATCATTCCTTTAATTTATAGATCAAACCATAATTTACCGAGGATTTCACAAATCACACATATTTCCAAACATTATTTACACACCAACATTCTCAAGTTATATCTATATATAAATTCATTTCAAGTTCCAGCTTATTATATCTTTTTACATCACATTTCCATTTTTAATGTTTATACACATACACCATCAATTAAACACATATAGGGTCACATTTCAATTAATCACATATAAAACTCTTAGTGAGCATATCAATTTAACAACCATCACAAATCAGTCGACATACTCAGGTATGTCTCAGAGTACATGGAATGTAAGTCAACTCCCTAGGGTTCTTCACTTCCTACTTTAGTATTAATAAAAAGAGAATTTAACATAAACAATTTAATTAATATAAAATTAACCGTAAACATATTAATCACCCCTAAATCAACTTTAAATCAAAACCATTTTGCTACCCACAACCCGGTCTAAGTATTAAACTCAAATCCTATTATACACCCTAACTATCCCTAACCCAAAGTGTGGAAAAGTGACTCCCCTTACCTGGAAATCCTAGCAATAACGACAGAGTCCCGTTTACATCCGCGACTTGCTCCAGGGTCAAGGTCAATAGCGTGTTGGATCTAAATAGGGACATATAATAAAACTAATTATAACATTAAAATATATATATATATATATATAAAATAAATTCATTTTTGTCAAAATAATAAATATATATCATTTACAATAAAAGTATATCATTTTTCCCTAAAACATATCTTTATTTGAAAATATAGGGATAATAAAAATATTAACGGATCGTCGAATAAATTACATGGATGGGTAGAGGGAGTTGAAGATGTTATTTACCTAAGGAGGATTTGATATTGAACGGTTGGATCTTGAGTTATTGGACTGAGAAGTTGGTAAAAGACCAAAAACGTCTCCCTCCGGTTTGGCCTCTGTTCGCACCCTCTCTCTCGCACGTAGTCTCTTTCTTTCTTTTCTATTCTTATGACTTATGAGATGGTGCTGCTTAACTGCTTGTGCTTTTGTTTTCTTTGTGTGTTAACGTGGTGGCCTAAGGGCCACGCCTTTTATTTTATTTTTTTTTTAATTCACGGGATTGGGTGGGTTACGGGTAGATAGTTAGAAAATAAAATATATTCTAATAATTTGTTCTTATTTGTGGGTTAAAGACCGTAAGTATTTTGCATTATAACTAAAAGTTTGACAATCTCAAAAATAAAATATATTTAGGTAAAATAATATCATATTTTGAATTACTCAAAAATAGATTAAAAATAGTAAAGTTGTCTGTCTAGTTTGAAAAGAGACAATTTGATTCACCGATCTTTAAGGATATCTATTGTGTAAGAAAAAGTATAAAAATTCAAATGTAAATATATTTTCTCAATCTTGATATTAAACTTGATAATATATAGTATTTAAAATTTTGAAGTAGAAGATTATTATATATAACTTAAATTAAACCGGTAATATATTAAACCAGTGCAGAAGCTAAAAATAAAACAACCTTCGAACACTATGAAAATTCACAGGGACGCTCAAAATATTAAGTTAAACATATTTTTCTGAAGAAACTATTTAAAAAATGCCTCTAAGGCTTGTCACTTGAGCTCCCTGTCAAAATGTTAATTAAACTAAATAAAAGTATTACTTTATTTTTAGAAAACGTATGATAACAAATTTATACTTATTTTGACTAGAAAACATATTTCAAATATAATGATGAAATCAGAATTTTATTCCGAGACTCAAATCTTGAAAACATCATATTAAATCATTTAATTATTTTACTAGAGGTATTAGAAATAACGGGATGTTACAGATTGTTGATATTTTAATTTTTTTATATTAAATATTTTAAATTAAAGATTATTATTAGCAACAACTAAAAATAATTATATAAAAAAGTAGTAGGAGTTCAAACCAAACTGTACAACGAAATAAAATTAATCTAAATGATTTTTTTGATAAATAACATTATCTCTAACCAAAATTACAATTTGAAATTAAATTAGTCCTTGTAAAATTTTTCTTTTGGTTTTGGTCCCTGCACTTACAAAACGTTTTGGTTTTGGTCCCTCATATTAAATTTTGGACTCCATAATTATATTGGTAGTTTGTTTTGGTCCCTCTATTATTTAGATTCAATTGGTTTTGGTCCCTCTAATATCATGATTTTTGAACAGGTTTTCTTATTTAATGTAAGTTTTTAGTTTACCCTTGAGAATTAATGTAAGAATATCATCCTTAGTAGGTCATAAAATATAATATATTACATTTTCGGTATTTTCCATCCACATATAACAAAAGGGACCAAAACCAAAGTATTTTGTAAATGTAGGGACCAAAATCAAAAGAAAAATTTTACAGGGACCAATTTCAAAAAAGTCAATATTTATAGGGACCATTTTCATATTTAAGCCTTAAATTAATTATTTAAATTTATATAATCATTATCTGTATATGAAATCATTATCTGTATATGAAATCATTATCCTCAATTTGTTGAACAAATCATTATCCTCAACAAAAATATTTAAAAAATATTTAAAAAAATCACTCTATATATATATATATATATATATATATATATATATAATAGGCTCTCCCGTTCAATTTTTAAAGTTCTATCTAATTCTAAAAAAAACTCTTCTCCAAATTCTCTCTTTTATTTTTATTTTTTCCCTCATTCCTCTGCTTAAAGCTCTTAATTTTGATTTTTGAGTGTTTGATAAATTACTTATTAGATCATAGATATTTTGTTATACTTTTAATTGACTTTTGTTTATTCCTCTACTTAGAGCTCTTAATATTGATTTTTGAGTGTTTGATGAATTACTTATTATATGATGCATATTTTGTTATACTTTTAATTAACTTTTGTTTAATGCTAATTTCAGGAAGAATGACAGCAATGAGTTACTTCAAACAAGAGCATGACCTTGGTAAGTTGGTTTTTTTTTGAAATTTTGGTAAGTTGTTATACATACTTACTTTGATTATTCTTTGTTGAAAGAATATGCAAATAATTGATCCTTTTCTCGGGCATTTTACCAAAAAAAAAAAGAAGAAGAAAAGGGCTAAGGCTCCCAGGATTAGGAAGAAATACCCTGATCGTATTCCGGTGAGAAATAATTTTAGTGAGTCTTTTGCCTGTTTGAAGAAACAATGTTTTTCGATTTATTTATGATTTTTTTTCCGTTTTTGTCATGAGATAAGATAAATGATGAAAAAATCAAAATATTTAAATATGAATAATAATAATAATAAATGTGATAATTATATTAAAAAAATATTAATGGTAAAAAAATATTAATTTATCCATCAAATAAATATAAGAAATATCTTATAATATTATCCAATAAAAAAATCAGAATGTATAATTTTGGTTTAATTATATATAATTTTTCATATTAGATGTGATAATTATATTTAAATATGCTAAATATCATGTCTTATGCAATAGAAAATATTTTGATTTATCTTTAAATCTACTCATAATACCATCAAACAAAAAAATATAAAAAAGTTTAATTTTCATTTCACTCTAATAAATAATCATAATAAATAAGGAATACATTAATTTAATACTCATCTATACATAGACAAATATAATATTAAATATATAAAAAAAAGACCCAACATTATATTCATAATAAAATGCAATGTGTTAACCAAGATAGTCAAAAATAACAATTTCAATGTCGTCTTGATGTTCTATGAAATAGTGGATATTCCAATTTATCTTTAAATTTTCTCATAATATCATTAAACAAAAAAGACCAAAATATTTAATTCTGATTTGTTTTTAATTATCATAATAAAGTTGATAATCATATAAAAATATTAATTTATCTATTAAATAAATAAGGAAGATCTAATTCTGATTTACTTTTGATTCATCATAATAAAGTTAATAATCATGTAAAAAAATGTTAATTTATCCATTGAATAAATAATGAAAATCTCAGATAAAAAATGTTATTTTTTTTATTTATATAAGGAAGTACAAAATTTTTCAACAAGCTCATTTTTTATTGTTGTTTAATAATAATCTTTACTTTAAAATATTTAAATATTAATAATCCGTGCATTTCACATGATAAAAATAAAAAAATTTCATTTTGATTTCACTTTAATTAATAAAACATGCTAATTATCGATCAAATAAATAAGGAATACATTAATTTAATATTGATCTATACATAAATAAATATAATATTAAAAAACGGACCGTCATTATCTTCTCATAATACCATCAAACAAAAAAAGTCAAAATAATAATAATAATAATTTTTGATATATCATAATAAAGTATATTGAATAATATTTTTTATAATTATTTTTGATATTGTTTAATAATAATCTTTACTTTATAATGAAAATAATAATAACAATAATCTTTAATTTAAAATATTTAATATAAAAAATTTATATCATCAATCCGTGCATTGCATGAGGTAAGAGCTAGTATTATATATTTACCACTACTGTAATCCTATCTAAAAATGCCGCATAATACATAATATATATATATATATATATATATATATATATATATATATATTAAATTAAAATTACCGCTCAACGAAACAATAAGAACGGCAGCATAATATATAGTATAATGTAGTACATGGTACATTTAAATAAAATGATTTACCCATTATTATTGTTATTTATGAAGGTTTGATTGGGTTATAGTGTTACCTTAATAGAGACTCTCTTTTTTTCTTTTTCTTCTTTTTCTCTTGTACGTTTTCTCCCTTTGATTTTCTTTCTTAACGGAGGCTAGGTTTTTATTTTTAGGAGAATGAAACTAACTTATCTGATCTCAACTTTTTATTTATTTTAAATCAATTATTCTAACTTATCCTTTTAGTCACAACTATTATCAAAAACTAATATTGATAAAAATAAAATACAATAATTTAAATAAAATAATATCTAATACTATCTCATCTTATAATAATAATAATAATAATAATAATAATAATAATAATAATAATAATAATAATAACAATAATAATGATAATGATAATGATAATGATTCTATCAAGTACCCTTATTTAACAATGTATTACCATAAAATCTATATGCCTATTTTATTATCATTATAATATAATATAAAGGTCTAAGTTCTTTAATAATCTAATACTACAAAAAAATAACTACAAGAATAAAATTATAATGCATGAATTTTGGGATGTTACACTTTCCGTGAGCCCCAAAACGCGTCCACGTGAGGTAAGGTATCCACACCCTATATAAGGCATGCTTCGTTCACCTTACCAGCCGATGTGGGACTGAGGCTTGCCCTTACATCCACCCCCCTTGGAGGCCCAATGTCCCTGCACTAGTAGAAAATATGGATTTTACATCGCCTAATTAACATCAGTTTTAGAAAATAGATGTAAAAACTAAACAAGGTGACAAATTTGTAAATAAGTCTATGATAAAAAACTTTTCGCATCACGTTTTTTTTATAACTGATGCGAAAAGTAATAATTTGTTGAACATTCCACATCTGTTATTTGATAAGCGAAATGTCTTATTTTCCTACTTTTCGCATCAGGTTTTAGATAAATGATGCGGAATGTTTAGTGCGGTAGCAAACTTGTAAATATAATAAATTCAAGATATAAACATTCCACATCAGTTTTATATAATAGATGCGATAAGTTACACATTTCCATCTTTTTTTTGTAACTGATGCGAAATGTCCTTGTTTCTCCTACTTTTCGCATCATGTTGTAAAGAAATGATGCGAAATGTCCTTAGTTCTCCTACTTTTCGCATCATGTTTTAAATAAATGATGCGAAATGTAACACCTAAGTTTATTTACCATTTTATACCCTTAAATAAAATAGTGAATTTAAAATTTCCTTTTTAAGTTACAAAAATCTCCCGTCAAATGGACGGAGTTTTGTTTGTTTTTAGGACTTTCCCAAAATTTCTGGTTTTCCTGCAACCTAATAAATACCAACATTTCCAAATTCCAGAAGCCAGCAAGGCTATATACATATATCACAGCTTGTGCAACTTCGTGCACGCATCAGAAAAGCAAGTTTAAAACATCAGAGTATAAGCATCAGAGTTAAGCGGAATATAAACAAGTTTTTGGAAAACAGTTTTTCCCCAAAATAAGACCCCTTCCCAAAAGGAGTCGTCCTGGGCCCCCAAAAAGCTATTTACATTATATAAACAACAAAAATGATTCACATCAGATTACTGGGCCCAGGACATTCCCATGTCCTACATAGCTAAAAGTGACCTACTCTCCCTGTGAGGGAGAGTACTCCTACTCGGCCTGATCGGGTGCAAACTCTTCCTCAGTACCTGTGGAGATAGTAAGGAGTGAGTATTGCACATAAAATGGGGAGGCAGTTTCCAATTAAGACATAATGCAATACCAAGTCAAACACACTTAACAATTTAATCACAACATAATAAGTCTCATCACATCAGAAAATATTCACTAATCATCATAATTCAGTTAATTCCACCTTGTTCATAATTCAACATTTTCACCAAATCTCTTATTCTATTCTCTTCCATTATGTTCACATTACTTTTACATTTTGTCCCTGGTCACGTCCTACTGCGTCCGCACTAATGTGCTGGTCACGACTTACTGCGTACGGGTATATTTCATTCTGTCCCTGGTCACGTCCTACTGCGTTCGCATCTTTACGCAATCACGACTTACTGCGTCCGGGAATATTTCATTCTAACCCTGGTCACGTCTTACTGCATTCGCATCTTTACGCGATCACGACTTACTGCGTCCGGGTATATTTCATTCTAACCCTGGTCACGTCCTACTGCGTTCGCATCTTTACGCTATCACGACTTACTGCATCCGGGTATATTTCATTCTGTCGCTGGTCACGTCCTACTGCGTTCGCATCTTTACGCGATCACGACTTACTGCGTCCGGGTATATTTCATTCTGTCGCTGGTCACGTCCTACTGCGTTCGCATCTTTACGCGATCACGACTTACTGCGTCCGGGAATATTTCATTTCACATTTTCCCCGGTCACGACCTACTACGTCTGCACTCCTGTGCACTCACGTCTTACTGCGTCCGGGTGTATTTCATTCTCATTCTTTCAACATTATCCATTCTTACTCTTTAACAATTACCTTCCTCTCTTAAATTGTTACACTAAATATTTTTATTACCCAATTATCACAATTATCCATTATAAAATCAACTTTCACAGTCCAGGCATGTTATCCACATCATCACTATTATACTCCATGATTCAAACAACATAATTCAAGCACATTCATGTTATCATTTCTATTATTCTTAGCTCATAAACCTATCTATTAATTAACCTATGGTGCAATACCCTATCTAGCACATAATTCTTAGTACACATTATATGCATATCGTAAACTAAACCCCAGAGTAAGGCAATACTCACTATAACCCACTCCTTACTTCAAATTAGCAAGAAGTAAATAGAACCTTAGTGAGCCCTAGCTCAAAACCTTGGAAACTTGAATTTCCTAAGCTTAGCTTGCCACCTCAATAAGGAAATGATGAAATGATGGTATACAACCCTATTTGAGAGAGCACAAGATGAGTGATCCTTGTCCTTGCCTTGGTTTGGGTTGGAAGGCATGAAACACAATCCCTACATAACCATGAGTGCAAGAACCCTAAGGTTTTAGAGCACAATTTCTTTGAGCTAAGGAAAGTTGAAATGGAAAGGAAATTAATTCATGGCATGAAGCTAACTTACCCCAATCAATGGTGGAAATTGAAAAACCAAGAAGAAGGAAGAGAGGGAGCAAACTCGTGTGAATCAAGGGAGAAGAAGGAATGAAGCTTCAATCAAAATCCATGGTGCAAGGCTTGATGGGTGTGTTTGATTTTGGGTTTAAGGTGCCCAAGAATCAAGTGTTTATGGTGGGATGATGATGAGAGTGTTCTTGGGGTTGAGAGAATTTGATGAAGATGGTGGAATGAAGTTGATGAAGATGATTGAAGGAGTGTAAGGCTTTACACTAATTATTTCATGCCTTAGGAGCCTCCAAATCATGTGGCCATCAACAAAAACTTAGCCACCAAGTTGCATTTGGACGGCCCAGATCTGGTCTGGCTGGCGAGCGCTCGCTTGGGCGAGATTTTTACTCGCTTGGGCGAGAGTCCAGCACCTGTACACGTGCTGATGAAATCAGGGGCTCCCCTGGGCGAATTGGTGCCTCGCCTGGGCGGGTTTTTCACTGGCTTGTGCACCAATGAACAGTGCACTCGCCTGGGCGATTGGGTAGCGCGCTTGGGCGAGAATCAAACTTCAAATCTTCGATTCGCCGTAACTTTTTCGTTAACCATCGGATCGAGTCCAAATTTTTAGACAAGCTTCTTCACCCCATAAACTTCATATCCAACGGTGGAATTTATTTTCTTAGCATCCTATAATAAATTTCTAATTTTTCTCTTTTCTGTCAATTTCTAACATCGAAAACGCCGATTTAACTCCCGATTTCGCTTAGTTAATTTCGCTCGAAGCCACAATCGCCTTCTATACCACCCCTAGGACTTATAATCACCACTCATCTATCTACCAAAATTCGTTAAGTCATTATTCCTATTTTTCTTAGGTTTTTAATAATAATTCCATTTAAAGTAAAGTTTAGGATGTTACAATTCTCTCCCACTTACCTGAATTTCGTCCTCGAAATTCGTCGAACAATTGTGGATGAGACTGCCTGATCTTGTCCTCCAGTTCCCATGTAGCCTCCTCCACATTGTTTCTCATCCAAATGACTTTCACCAAAGAGATTTCCTTGCCTCTGAGCTGCTTCACCTGCCTGTCTTCAGTTCTAACTGGCAGAACTTCAAAAGTCAAATTCTCCTTCAAAGGCAAATCATCTAAGGTAACCACATGCGAAGGATCATGGACTTATTTCCTTAATTGTGAAACATGAAACACGTCATGAAGCCTTGCCAAATGAGGGGGTGATGCAATCCTGTACGCCACTGGGCCGACTTTCTCCAGAATCTCATAAGGCCCAACAAACCGAGGAGTTAGTTTCCTGGATTTAATTTCCCTACCAATTCCTATGATCGAAGACACTGTTAGGAACACATGATTTCCAACATCGAACTCCAAAGGTCTCCTTCGCCTATCTGCATAACTCTTTTGGCGATCCTGTGAAGTTTTCATTTTATTCTTGATCATTGTGACCTTCTCTGTTGTCTCTTTCACAATGTCAGGACCTGTCAACAGATTTTCACCTATCTGGAACCAACACAAAGGCGTTCTACATTTCCTTCCGTATAGAGCCTCAAATGGTGCCATACCGATACTGGAGTGAAAACTGTTGTTGTAAGTGAACTCCATCAAAGGTAGTAACTGCTCCCAACTACCGGCTTGTTCCAGGACACGTGCTCTCAACAAATCCTCAAGTGTCTAGATAGTACGCTCAGATTGTCCGTCTGTCTGCGGCTGATAAGCTGTACTGAACTTCAACTTAGTACCCAATGCCTGTTGAAGACTCTGCCAAAATCTAGACAGAAATCTCGGATCGCGATCGGATACAATACTAGTAGGAACACCATGCAACTTCACTATGTCCCTGATGTACAACTGAGTCAACTTCTCAAGAGTGTACTTCTTGTGGATAGGAATGAAATGAGCACACTTTGTAAGACGGTCCACAACCACCCAAACTGCATCACATCCTCCAGCAGTCCTTGGTAAACCCGTCACAAAGTCCATAGCTATACTGTCCCATTTCCACTCCGGAATATCAAGTGATCGCAAAGGACCACCAGGCTTTTGATGCTCAATCTTAACTTTCTGACAAGTTAGGCAATGAGACACATGATCGGCCACATCAGTTTTCAACTTCGGCCACCAATAAATCCTTTTCAAATCTTGGTACATCTTTGTTGCACCAGGATGAAAATTCATCTTGGTTCGATGTGCTTCCCATAGGATATCTCTTCTAACTTCGAAATCCATAGGAACACATATCCGACCCCTAAATCGGATGATGCCATCAGAACCTTTCACGAAGTCGGGCTCTTCATTGCTCGATTCCCCTTCTAACAACTTTTGCAGCTCTACATCATCGGCTTGTCTTTCTTTAATAAGACCAATCAAGTCATTCGTAACCCGCAACATTTCAAGAACGATGCTCTTCTCTTTCACTTGCATGTTCAAGTTGAGGTCACTAAATTCTTGAATCAATTGCATCTCTTTCACCATCAGATTGCTGACATGCAAAGTCTTACGACTTAGTGCATCAGCCACTACATTGGCTTTGCCCGGATGATACTGAAGATCGAAGTCGTAGTCCTTCAGGAATTCCATCCACCTCCTCTGTGTCATATTCAACTCTTTTTGATCGAAGAGATAGCGAAGACTTTTATGATCGCTAAAGACTTCGAACTTTGAACCATATAAATAATGCCTCCAGATTTTCAAAGCAAAAACCACTGCCGCCAACTCAAGATCATGAGTGGGATAGTTCTGTTCATGCTGCCTCAATTGTCTGGATGCATAAGCTATGACTTGCCCTTGTTGCATCAACACACAACCCAACCCTTGTTTAGAAGCATCACAATACACCACAAAGGACTGAGTCGGGTCCGGCAAAATTAACACTGGGGAACTAGTCAACCGCCTCTTCAATTCTTGGAAACTACTTTCACATTCCGAGGACCACTCAAACGGAACACCTTTCCGTGTAAGAGTCGTCAAAGGAAGAGCCAATTTAGAAAACCCCTCAATAAACCTCCGATAATACCCAGCCATACCAAGAAAGCTTCTGATCTCAGTAATGGACTTAGGTCTCTCCCACTTAAGTACCGCTTCCACCTTAGAAGGATCAACAACAACACCCTTCTCAGAAATGACATGCCCCAGAAACTGCACTTCATTCAACCAGAAACTACACTTAGAAAGCTTTGCATAAAGCTGTTTGGATTTGAGAATCTGCAACATCATTCTCAAATGCTCGGCATGCTCACTTGGACTCTTAGAATAGATTAGAATATCGTCAATGAAGACTATGATGAAAGAATCCAAGTACGGCCTGAATGTTCTGTTCATATAATCCATGAAGATGGCCGGAGCATTAGTGAGACCAAAGGACATAACCACATATTCAAAATGTCCATATCTCAACCTGAATGCCGTTTTAGGGATGTCCTCCTCTCGGATAAGGATTTGGTGGTATCCTGATCGAAGGTCAATTTTAGAAAATACAGCTGCTCCTCGCAACTGGTCCAACAAATCGTCAATGCGAGGGAGAGGATATTTGTTTTTCACAGTCACCGCATTCTGTAACATCCCAAACTTTATTTATATTGTAATTTATGTTGTGATGGTCTTAGGGTAGAAGAAATGAGAGCATAGGTGAGAAACTTAGCCAAATTTGCATGCAATCTTAGGTTTAAAACATAGGAACTTAGGAAATTAAAATAAAATGATGGGTAGCTCAAAACACAAATTCCACCGTTAGATGTAAAGTAGGATATGTGAGGAAGCTTGCCTTAAAATTTGAGGAAGATCTAACGGTTAAAGAAGAAGTTATGGCCGTTCAAAGTCGGGGTGCTGAAAATCCTACAACTTAATCGATTAAGCTGCAGCTTAATCGATTAAGACCTGAAGGGGGGAAAAACTTAATCGAGTAATACTCGATTAAAGGCTGTAGATGCAGAAAAAAATATAAGTGCAGCACGCGTTCTTTCATGCCCAATTCGAACTTCTCTCTTCTAGGGCACAAATCCACTCACTCCAATTGATCAATCCTCAAGAGAATCACTCCAAATCCATCATCCAAGTCCTTCCTTGTTGCTCCAAGTAAGTGTTTGTGTTTGTGTTCTTCTCTTCCTCCCTCCTTAGAACTCGAATTTTTCTCTCTCTCTCTTTCTCCCATGAAGTTTAGTCACCAACTTAGAGGAAACTTGTGGGGGCACGAATTTACCTCAAGAATTTGGGCCAAGGCTTGATAAATTGTCTCTTTATTTTATTGATTTTAGGTTCCTCCCTCTCCTTTTGATTCTTGGCTATTACTCAAGTGTGCTCCAAGCACAAACTCTCTTTCTCTCTCTAAGAACTTGAGGTAAGGAGGTTTGTGTTACCATATTCTAGGGAGTAGATTGTATTGTGTATATATTGGGTACTAAGAGGTAATTGTTAGTTAGAGTAAGGAACCCTAGGGTAGTTAATATTATGTTTAAATGTGACTAAGTATAAAAAGATATTTTTGAGTTGTTATGTTGGGCCTAAATGTGACTATTATGCTTGGTTATGTGGTTGTTATTTTGTTACATTTTGTTGGGCCCTAGAATTGATGAATGATAATAATAATGTGATGTTGAAATTGGTATAAAATGATTCTTGGAAACTTTTAAAAAAATAATTATATGTTTAAATTGATGAAGCTATGAGAATGAATACAAGTGGAATAATTTGAAAATGAAATGCTCAAACCTAAAGAATAAAGAGTGTGTGATTCCAGATCTTGTAAGACGTTGTCCGAAGGAGACTGTACGCATTGATCGCGTAAGACACACATTGTGTGCAGCTGTAAGACGTTGTCCGAAGGAGACTGTACACAATTATGGACACACACACACACACTATATATATTAATTAAAGATATAAATGGATTGTGCCTCTCCAGATCTTGTAAGACGTTGTCCGTAGGAGACTGTACGCATAGATCGCGTAAGATGCACTCGATGCGCTGCTGTAAGACGTTGTCCGAAGGAGACTGTACGCAAAGATGGATGCACCTTCCTATTGTGGAATCCAGGTCTTGTAAGACGTTGTCCGTAGGAGACTGTACGCATAGACCGCGTAAGACACACATTGTGTGCAGCTGTAAGACGTTGTCCGAAGGAGATTGTACGCAATGATGGAAAGCCACGTAACAAATTCTACAAGTCTTTACAAGGATACAAAGAGTATGTGATAAAAGGCGGATGTTGAACTTGTGCAAAAATATGATTAGTATGAGACTCTAGACTAAATTATAATAATATGAAATGTGGAAATCAAAGATATAATGAATTAAATTTATTATTGGAAATGGAATTAATGTAAATGTCTGAGAATGATTTATTGACTTATATGCATTACATGATTATTTGTGTTTGGCTTGGTGGTTCAGTATAGCATAATAGAAACTGCTTCCCTATTTTATTGTGTAATACTCACCTCCTTACCATTTTTTCAGGTACTGAGTTGGAGTATGCACCAGGATCGGCCGAGCAGGATTACTCTCCCTCACAGGGAGAGTAGGGTTGGGATTTAGTTACATTGGTTTTGGCCTAAGCCTCTGTGTTATTCGATGTTTATGAGCTGTATATGTTTTTTTTAGAGAGGCTTAGGATAGTTTCTTTTGTGCATGTTTTATGATTCATTTTTGGGCGTAGTTGCTGATATGGTCACTTGATTCACAAACTTTACATTTCTGCTGACACTCTGACAACCTGATGCTGTTGTTTTACACTTGAGCCCATGGGGCAACTATGTGATGCACATATGAGTATATTTGAGCCCTGCTGGCCACTGATGTTATTAAGTAACTGTGTTTATTAGGTGGAAGAATTTGGAAAAGTCCGACAAACAAACGAAACTCCGTCCGTTTGACGGATGATTTTCATAATTTAAAAAGGAATTTTTAAGTCCGTATTTTTAATATAAGGGGAATTAAGGGTAAATAATTATAGGGTGTTACACATTCAATTGCCTATAATCGATGCACATTCGGAGACTTCCGTCCTTCTTTTTAACAAAAAGAATCGGGGCTCCCCAAGGTGACACGCTCGGTCTAATCAAACCCTTAGCCAAAAGCTCCTCTATCTGCTTTTTCAACTCTTCTAACTCCGGAGGTGCCATCCGGTACGGGGCTATTGAAATAGGACCTGCACCAGGCATCAG
This sequence comes from Crotalaria pallida, assembly GCA_037953625.1. NCBI lineage: Eukaryota > Viridiplantae > Streptophyta > Magnoliopsida > Fabales > Fabaceae > Crotalaria > Crotalaria pallida. Next base: position 22,278,392 of record CM075653.1, read on the forward strand.
ATCAATACTAAACTCCACTTCTCTGTTTGGCGGTAATCCAGGAATCTCTGTAGGAAAGACTTCTGGAAACTCGTAGACTATCAGAATCTGACTGATCTCTGCCTCCTCATTCATCTCCAGGGCAGATAAAGAAAGATCACTGATAGTAATTGATTTCTGATGACAGTCAATCAGAACATGGTGCCGAGACATCCAGTCCATGCCCAGAATGATGTCAAGTTTAGTTAGAGGTAAACAAATCAGATTTACTTTGAATTCCCGCTCCAATACTCGAAGTGGGCAATCCAAACACATAGTTGATGTGACTACAGAAGAATTTGTGGGAGTAGAGACAGATAATTTATAAGGCATTTCTATTGCAGACAAACCTAGCTTCTTCATGCAATCGGCAGAAATAAATGAATGAGTAGCTCCGCAATCAAAGAGAATACCACAAGGAATACTATTAACATAACCGGTACCTCTAATCAGTTCATCAGCATCAGTAACTTCCTCGCCGTCCAGAGTATACACCTTGCCCTTCCGAATCATCCGATTGTCACCAGCTTTCTGAACCTTAGCCACATTCACCTCCTTCTTGACTGCATTACTAGGACAATTCAACATAATGTGACCTGGCTGACCACACCTGTAACAGGTTGGTCCCCCCTTACTTGGATCCAATCTCCAGCAAGTCCCCTTATGCTGTCTACCACAATGTGGACAAGTCGGAATAGGACCATAGGCTCTCATTACTGGGCCTGTTCTAGGCTGGGAGTAAGGACCTGGTCGCTGCACCGAACTCTTGCCCCTGATAGCACCTCCAGACTTCTGAACATTTTTGCTGCGTTTCTCAGTTGCACGCTGCTTCCTGCTCTTTTCATAAGTGCTAGTCATGTTGATCAACTGAGACAGGTTGGCGATGTTCTGATATTCAAAGGCCATCTTAATCTCAGAACGAAGTCCGGTCTCGAACTTGATGCACTTGGTCCTTTCATCTGCATCCCTGTAACTCCCTGCATATCGGATCAAGTCCTCAAACCTAGCAGCATATTCACCAACGCTCATGTTCCCTTGCACGAGCTGCAGAAAAGTTATCTCTTTCTCCCTACGAACATCTTCAGGAAAGTACTTGCCCAGAAAACGGTCCTTGAACAAATTCCAAGTGATCGCCTGATTGTTCGCCGCCAGACCCCTCCGCATTTGTTGCCACCAGTGTTCTGCTTCACTAGTCAGCATGTACTGTGCTAGCAGAACCTTCTGTTCCTCCGGTGGTGCCATAGTGTTCAGGATCTTTTCAATCTCCTGCAACCAAAGTTGTGCTCCATCGGGATTGAAACTACCTTCGAACTTCTGTGGATCGTTCCTTCTGAACCGTGCCAACCAATCAATTGCATTTGGAGCTGGGGGTTGAGGATTCATTGCTGCTGCGGCGGCCGCTGCTGCTGCTGCAGCTGCTGCTGCTATGTTCTCCCCCTGGTTATGATGTACTTGCGCTATGTTAGCAGCCTGATCCTGTTGCATCTGTACCAGATGCTCCAGAATAGCGCGGATCCCGTCATTCTCGACCCGTCTACCAGCCATTCTGTTTAGTCATGCATAAGGCCGATAGTTAATGCTTGACAGCATAATTAATAGTATAAATATCCTATCAATAGACTCTAGACTCTAAACTATAATTATCGATTACTCGCTCGGTGAGTAATCACTGGAGTAGCTCATAACTCCAAAGGCCGAGGGAAACTGCTCTGATACCATTTGTAACATCCCTGGCAGGCAAATGGATTGTGACTGTCCCCACATACCAACACGAGTCTTTTCAGTGTGCTTTGTCCTCACTCGCACACTTGCCAGGAAAACTTCCCAGGAGGTCACCCATCCCAGAATTACCCCAAGTCAAGCACGCTTAACCATGGAGTTCTTATGTGATGGGCTACCGAAAAGAAGATGCATCTTGTTGATATGGGTAGTACCAATCATATCATTTAAGCCTTCTTGTACTATGTAGTCCCATACCTACACAGTCTCAGGATCACCCTCTCATTCCGGTGTGTCGGTTCATTCATGTACCCCTCCCTTAGAAGCCTTGCCAAGAGCCGCTCCTTGTCCGTGCCTCTTGCACCGGCGATCACTCCCCGCCCTCATCAGCCCGGGTGTTACATGCCCACCAGCTTCCGCCTGGTTCGTCCCCGAACCACACCGTACTGGGAGAGGAGCCGCTCTGATACCATAAGTGTAACACCTAAGTTTATTTACCCTTTTATACCCTTAAATAAAATAGTGAATTTAAAATTTCCTTTTTAAGTTACAAAAATCTCCCGTCAAACGGACGGAGTTTTGTTTGTTTTTAGGACTTTCCCAAAATTTCTGGTTTTCCTGCAACCTAATAAATACCAACACTTCCAAATTCCAGAAGCCAGCAAGGCTATATACATATATCACAGCTTGTGCAACTTCGTGCACGCATCAGAAAAGCAAGTTTAGAACATCAGAGTATAAGCATCAGAGTTAAGCGGAATATAAACAAGTTTTTGGAAAACAGTTTTTCCCCAAAATAAGACCCCTTCCCAAAAGGAGTCGTCCTGGGCCCCCAAAAATCTATTTACATTATATAAACAACAAAAATGATTCACATCAGATTACTGGGCCCAGGACATTCCCATGTCCTACATAGCTAAAAGTGACCTACTCTCCTTGTGAGGGAGAGTACTCCTGCTCGGCCTGATCGGGTGCAAACTCTTCCTCAGTACCTGTGGAGATAGTAAGGAGTGAGTATTGCACATAAAATGGGGAGGCAGTTTCCAATTAAGACATAATGCAATACCAAGTCAAACACACTTAACAATTTAATCACAACATAATAAGTCTCATCACATCAGAAAATATTCACTAATCATCATAATTCAGTTAATTCCACCTTGTTCATAATTCAACATTTTCACCAAATCTCTTATTCTATTCTCTTCCATTATGTTCACATTACTTTTACATTTTGTCCCTGGTCACGTCCTACTGCGTCCGCACTAATGTGCTGGTCACGACTTACTGCGTCCGGGTATATTTCATTCTGTCCCTGGTCACGTCCTACTGCGTTCGCATCTTTACGCAATCACGACTTACTGCGTCCGGGAATATTTCATTCTAACCCTGGTCACGTCATACTGCATTCGCATCTTTACGCGATCACGACTTACTGCGTCCGGGTATATTTCATTCTAACCCTGGTCACGTCCTACAGCGTTCGCATCTTTACGCGATCACGACTTACTGCGTCCGGGTATATTTCATTCTGTCGCTGGTCACGTCCTACTGCGTTCGCATCTTTACGCGATCACGACTTACTGCGTCCGGGAATATTTCATTTCACATTTTCCCCGGTCACGACCTACTGCGTCTGCACTCCTGTGCACTCACGTCTTACTGCGTCCGGGTGTATTTCATTCTCATTCTTTCAACATTATCCATTCTTACTCTTTAACAATTACCTTCCCCTCTTAAATTGTTGCACTAAATATTTTTATTACCCAATTATCACAATTATCCATTATAAAATCAACTTTCACAGTCCAGGCATGTTATCCACATCATCACTATTATACTCCATGATTCAAACAACATAATTCAAGCACATTCATGTTATCATTTCTATTATTCTTAGCTCATAAACCTATCTATTAATTAACCTATGGTGCAATACCCTATCTAGCACATAATTCTTAGTACACATTATATGCATATCGTAAACTAAACCCCAGAGTAAGGCAATACTCACTATAACCCACTCCTTACCTCAAATTAGCAAGAAGTAAATAGAACCTTAGTGAGCCCTAGCTCAAAACCTTGGAAACTTGAATTTCCTAAGCTTAGCTTGCCACCTCAATAAGGAAATGATGAAATGATGGTATATAACCCTATTTGAGAGAGCACAAGATGAGTGATCCTTGTCCTTGCCTTGGTTTGGGTTGGAAGGCATGAAACACAATCCCTACATAACCATGAGTGCAAGAACCCTAAGGTTTTAGAGCACAATTTCTATGAGCTAAGGAAAGTTGAAATGGAAAGGAAATTAATTCATGGCATGAAGCTAACTTACCCCAATCAATGGTGGAAATTGAAAAACCAAGAAGAAGGAAGAGAGGGAGCAAACTCGTGTGAATCAAGGGAGAAGAAGGAATGAAGCTTCAATCAAAATCCATGGTGCAAGGCTTGATGGGTGTGTTTGATTTTGGGTTTAAGGTGCCCAAGAATCAAGTGTTTATGGTGGGATGATGATGAGAGTGTTCTTGGGGTTGAGAGAATTTGATGAAGATGATTGAAGGAGTGTAAGGCTTTACACTAATTATTTCATGCCTTGGGAGCCTCCAAATCATGTGGCCATCAACAAAAACTTAGCCACCAAGTTGCATTTGGACGGCCCAGATCTGGTCTGGCTGGCGAGCGCTCGCTTGGGCGAGATTTTTACTCGCTTGGGCGAGAGTCCAGCACCTGTACACGTGCTGATGAAATCAGGGGCTCGCCTGGGCGAATTGGTGCCTCGCCTGGGCGAATTGGTGCCTCGCCTGGGCGGGTTTTTCACTGTCTTGTGCACCAATGAACAGTGCACTCGCCTGGGCGAGTGGGTTGCGCGCCTGGGCGAGTGGGTTGCGCGCCTGGGCGAGAATCAAACTTCAAATCTTCGATTCGCCGTAACTTTTTCGTTAACCATCGGATCGAGTCCAAATTTTTAGACAAGCTTCTTCACCCCATAAACTTCATATCCAACGGTGGAATTTATTTTCTTAGCATCCTATAATAAATTTATATTTTTTCTCTTTTCGGTCAATTTCTAACATCGAAAACGCCGATTTAACTCCCGATTTCGCTTAGTTAATTTCGCTCGAAGCCACAATCGCCTTCTATACCACCCCTAGGACTTATAATCACCACTCATCTATCTACCAAAATTCGTTAAGTCATTATTCCCATTTTTCTTAGGTTTTTAATAATAATTCCATTTAAAATAAAGTTTAGGATGTTACACGAAATGTCCTTAAAAAATTACTAAGCGCCAAAAGCAATTCATTCCTGCGCCAAAAACACATTCTCCTTCTTCTCACTTCGTCTTCTTCGAGTTCTCCTTCTTCTTCTCCTCGAGTTCTTCTTCTCACTTCGTCTTCTCACGAGTTATCCTCGAGTTCGTCTTCTTCTCACGAGTTCGGTGGTGGCACGAGTTCGTCTTCTCCGTTGGTCTTCTACTCAGTGGCGGCACGAGTTCATCTTCTCCGTTGGTCTTCTATATGGCGGCGGCGGTCTCTATTCTCTGCGAAGTTCATCACTCGCGACAGTCTCTATTCGACAGCGGCGGTTCTATTTGGCGGCGACGGCGACGATCTCTCCCCCTTCAGCTGGAGCAAACCCTATTTCGTCAATTTCTTCCTCTTTTCGAAGGTATTTACTTCTTTTGCTTCTTTAAATCTATGAGGTTTGTGATATTAAATTCAGCAATGATGGCAAGTCGATGGTTCTGACTACGACTAATAACAATGTCTATGTTCTTGATGCATATGGTTCTGACTCGAACAGTGGGAGCATGAACCTGTAGGGTTTGCCGACCACATACGGACCCGAGTCTCACCAAGGGGTTCCTCTAAGGGCATTTTACTCGGTTTATTTGTCATGAAAGTCCTTTGCTCGGACTCGTGGACTCCGAGCGTAGAGAGGGCCAGGCTCGGACTTGATGGAACCGAGTCTTACGATCGGTCACCAATCCATCAGGCTCGGGACTCTAGGACCGAGACATACTGTCGGCTCATGGATAAGCTCAGGCTAGCCAAGGCCTCTTATCCCTTCCGCAAATCTCTCCTAGATTCTCGCAACAGCCTAGACATGAGATCTTCAGCTGATCCTATCAGGATTCTAGAAGCATAATTATTCGATATTATCTCACAGAATCCTGGTTCAGCACAACTCTGATACAGGGCCCAAACGGCCCATATCAGCCTCATCCAAACCCTATAAATAGCTCATCACAGCTAGGGTTTCAGGTAAGTACTCTCATCCCTAAGTTGACACTCTGCACACACACGTTGACTAGGGAGACCGTGCTTTTCCCAATTGGAACTGCAGAAATACCATAAGTAACACATTAACACTTGATCCTCTTCTGGGCTCCTGGTTGTTATAATCTTGAGCACTTAGAGGGTTAAGGACATAGTGTTTAAGGACACTACATTGGCGCCGTCTGTGGGGAATCAAATAACTAGTATTCCCACATCCACTGTTTTCATGGCAAATGACAACGACAATGGAGGAGATCTCCGCCGTCGCCTCCGTGGGAGGCCACCCAAAAACGGAAGAGGAAATATAAGGGACAGGATCGCCCCGGGAGGACCTCCTGGAGGCAATCAGGATCCTCCTGTTAACCCACCCCCTCAAGTTCCTCCTGAAAATCAGGCTCATGTTCCTCCAATTATTGAAGGCGGCGGAGGACGATCTAACTCTCACACTGTTCCTGATGGTCATGTCTCAAAGTGGCGTGATACTGCAGATTCTGGATCACACGTAGCTCGGAGGGCCCCTTCTGGATCACGAACTAATGGGGCCCATCGAGTAGAACGTTTCACTCGTCATGACCATTCTCAAGACGATAGATCCCAAAGAGAAATACCTCACTTGACGAGGGGCCACTTTGGAACGCTTCAAGGCGGTCCACGTTCCACCGAAACTGAGGGCAGGTCTTACATGACAACCTCTTCGGCTCGAAGGCGAGAAGAGTTAATCATGGAAATTTTAAGGACCCAGACTTCCTTGATTGAGAAGCAAAATCAGGCTATTGCTGCTCTTCAGCAGCAAAGCATGGCAAGAACGGCCGAGCAAAGCCCTCGCGTGGCTCCCGGCAACCCAAGCAACCTGCCTCCTCCCCCACCCCTCAACCCGAGCGTGGTTCCCGAGCGTATTACCGGGGAACCTCATCCTGGCCATCCTTTCACAGCAGAGATCATGGCATACCAAACCTCGCAGACTTATGTAGGACATCAAAATATTCCTCGTTATACCGGGACAACCGATCCGATGGACCATATTGCGACTTACGAATCCTCCATGATGTTTTATGGAGGAGGGGACTTCATGAAATGCCGCGCTTTCTCAATGACTTTGGGCTCGGCGCCCTTACGATGGTTCAACTCCCTATCGGCAAATTCAATTCACTCTTGGGCTGAACTCAAAAGAACGTTCTTGAATAGGTATACTGCCAGTATGTCACAGCCAAAATCCGATCATTCATTAGCTGGAGTTGCACAGAGACCAGACGAGTCTCTACAGGACTACTTAGCTCGGTATCAACAAGAGGCTAGTGGCATATCGGGTTTACAATCTGGAGTATCTATTCTCCTGCTTACTCATGGGTTGCGAGACGAAGATTTTAAGGATTGTTTGATAGGAGAACCACCCAAGGATATGGCCGAGCTCAAGGAAAGGTCCAGGAAGTTTGTAAATTTGGAAGAATTTCACAGAATCAGTACTGCGACACGTGGTAAGGAAGAGCGTCAAGAGCAACGGCCTCGTCAAAACGATCAGTTTTGAGATGGTAGAGGGAGGAAGGAAAAAAGAGAGAGAGAAAGAGGAGAAAAACTGCCTCCAAAAGGCAAATATGATGAGTATACTCAGCTTACAGTACCAAGGAGTCAAATCCTTCGCGAGACTATGCACACTGAGATGCGCAATATTACTAGGCCTCCAGCTTTGAGAAAAGCTGCTCAAAAAGACAAGACCAAGTATTGTGACCATCATGGTGGATGGGGACATACCACTGATCAGTGCACAATGTTAAAAGACTTGATTGAAGAAATGGTGAGGGACGGAAAGCTTCAACAATACATTGGCGAAGCAATGCGAAAGCGTGCTAGGAGAAAAAGCCATTCTCCACCCAAACCCGAGCAGAAACAAAGAAATAGGAGCCCTTCACCACCTGCGGGGGGAGCTTCTACCCTACTGTCCGAACAGGATAAGGGTCGAGAGGCTTTTTTTATCAACATTGCTGGAGGATTCGCAGGTGGAGGGGAGAAAAGAGGTGACCGAAAGAAGTACGTGGGTCAAGTTCTTTCTGTTGCTAGCCGACCAATCCAAAAGCCTAAAAAGAAGAATATCGTCATAAGCTTTAGTGACGAGGACTTTGCTGACATAATCCAAGACCACAACGATCCCATGGTAGTTACAGCCCGGCTCGGTAATTATGAAGTAAAGAGGATTCTTGTAGACCAGGGAAGCTCAGCAGACATTATGTTCTTGGATTTGTTTGAAGCTCTGAAGTTGAAGAGGTCTAATCTAACTCCGTTCGAAGGAAGTTTGATTGGCTTTATGGGCCATTCGATTGTTCCCCTAGGCCACAGCCACCCACCAGTCATCCTGGGGGAACAACCATCAGCTCGAACGGAGATAATAAAGTTTTTGGTCGTCCAGGCTCCGTCAGCGTACAACGTCATCCTCGGTCATACTGCACTCCAGTCTTTTGGCGCCGTTGTTTCAACTGTCCACCTAGCTATGAAATTTCCAGGATCTAACGATAAGGTGGTCACGGTGCGTTCTGAACAAGAGGTTGCTCGGAAGTGCTACAATATCAGCCTGGGTAAATTAAAGATTGATGATGAAAAAATTATGCAAGAACCACTAAATAAGGGAAGTGTTAACCTGGCAGATCTGGATGTAAGGGAGGACGACGAAACGAGGCCAACCCCTCAGGGGGATTTCAAGAAGATAATCCTGGGATCCGATCCATCCCGCTGGGTCAAGATTGGTGTTGGTTTTGCTGAGGAAGTTGAGAAAGAATTGACAGAACTGCTCGTAGAGAACAAAGATCTGTTCGCCTGGACCTCGGCAGACATGCCAGGCATTGACCCAAATTTTATCTGCCACAAGTTAAGTGTCTATCCTGGCGCTAAACCAATTTGTCAGAAGAAGAGGCGGGTCAGAACCGAAAAAGCTCAAGCCACAGAGGAAAAGGTTGTCGAGCTGCTTGAAGCCGGGTTCATCAGGGAAGTGGTATACACCGATTGGCTGGCTAATCCCGTACTGGTCAAAAAATCCAATGAAAAGTGGAGAATGTGCGTGGATTATACAGACCTGAACAAGGTTTGCCCCAAAGACCAATATCCACTTCCTTGCATAGACAAATTAGTAGACAGCTCGGCAGGATACCAGAGACTATCCTTCATGGACGCTTATTCTGGCTACAATCAGATTCCGATGTATCCCTCGGATCAGGTGAAAACTTCCTTCGTGACTGAAAATGCTACATACTGTTATAATGTCATGCCCTTCGGCCTCAAGAACGCTGGGGCAACTTACCAGCGAATGATGAATAAAGTGTTCGGCTCACTTATTGGGCCAGAATGGAAGTGTACATCGATGACATGATTGCTAAGAGTTTGAAGGAAGAAGACCATGCCAAGGACTTGAAGATTATTCTTGACAGAATTCGGCAGTTTGATATGAGGTTGAAGCCGGAAAAATGCACCTTGGGGTTCCCGCTGGATCATTCCTTGGATTTATGCTCACTGAACGAGGAATCGAAGCTAACCCTGAGAAGTGTCGAGCCATCCTCGAGATGAAGAGTCCATCTGACATTAAGGGTGTACAGCAGTTGGCAGGTCAGGTAGCAGCTCTTTCCAGATTCTTATCCTAGTCAGCTCGGAAGGCCCTACCATGGTACCGATTGTTAAGAAAGGAAAAAGAGAAGGCGTTCGAGTGGAACAATGCGTGCGAAAAGGCCTTCACTGACCTTAAGCAATATCTGACATCCCCCCGATCCAATCTAGCACTGTAATTGGAGAAATTCCTTTCCTATACCTATCAGTGGGTGATGCAGTTGTCAGTTCAGTTCTAGTTCGAGAAGAATCAGGCAAGGAATCCCCCGTATATTTTGTTAGCCGAGCACTTCAAGGACCAGAACTGAGGTACCAAAAGGTGGAAAAATTGGTTTTCTGTTTGGTCATCACGGCCAGAAGATTGCGTCAGTACTTCCAGAGTCATCACATTAAAGTCAGAACAGCTCAACCTATCCGCCAGATTCTCCAGAAACCCAACTTAGCAGGAAGGATGGTAACTTGGGCCATTGAACTTTCTGAGTTCGACATCACTTTCGAACCAAGGAAGGCAATGAAGTCTCAGGTTCTAGCTGATTTCCTCACTGAGTTTACTGAGCCACTGATGAGCTCAAACTTGGACTGGAGCATTTACGTTGATGGATCGAGCAACAAGCTTGGGGCAGGTGCTGGAATAATCCTGGAGAATTCCGATGGTGTTACCCTTGAGTATTCTTTGAAGTTCGGATTTCCTACTTCAAATAATCAGGCAGAATACGAAGCTGTAATGGCTGGTCTCAGGATGGCAAAGGAGGTAGGGGCCCGAGAAGTCAAGATTTTCAGCGATTCTCAACTGGTGGTCTCTCAAGTTAAAGGTGATTATCAAGCCAAAGAGCCCATCCTCCAAAAGTATCTTGAGAAGGTGAATTTCTTGTCTTCAGAGTTTGCCAAAGTTGAATTCTGTCATATTCCAAGGGAAATCAATGGCCGAGCAGACATTCTTTCAAAACTTGGTTCAACGAAAGGCCCAGGAAATAACAAGACTTTGATCCAAGAAATGGTGCACGGACCTAGCGTTGTCCTCTCCGTTTCAGTGGATCCAAGTTGGACTGCTCCGATCACGAGTTACTTAGAACAGGGAACTTTGCCTGCTGATCCAACCGAGGCTAAGAAGCTCGTCAAGGAGGCGTCGCAATTTACTTTGGTTGAAGGAATTCTGTTTCGCCGAGGGGTCAGTGGTCCTATGCTTAGATGTTTAGATCCCACTGAAGCAAGACAAACACTTGAAGAGGTTCACGGTGGAATCGGGAGCCATCATGTTGGGGGTAAATCATTGGCTAAAAAGATTCTAAGGGCAGGATATTACTGGCCAACCCTTCAACAAAATGCAATTAATCATGTGAAAAGATGTGAAAAGTGTCAGTTTCATAGTGATGTGTACCAGAAGCCGTCCGAGGAACTCCATTCACTTTCATCTCCCTATCCTTTCTATCAATGGGGAATGAATTTGATTGGCCAGTTCCCCACCGCACCAGGACAGCTGAAATGGGTGGTAGTTGCCATAGATTACTTTACCAAATGGGTAGAGGCCGAGCCTCTAGCAACAATTTCGTCTGCCAAAGTTCAGAAGTTTTTTGAAAGGCAGGTTATAGCTCGGTTTGGAGTTCCACAAATTCTGGTGACTGACAACGGAACTCAGTTCGCAGCAAAGGCGTTCCAAGACTTGGGCAATGCTTTAAACATCGAGCATTATTTTTCCTCGGTTGAGCACCCTCAGACCAATGGACAAGTGGAATCAGTGAATCGAACCATTATCCAGGGAATTAAGAAAAGGCTTATTGGTGCGAAGGGAAATTGGTTGGATAATCTACATGAAGTACTTTGGTCATACCGCACCACAATACAAACCTCGACGGGATAGACTCCTTATCGACTTACCTACGGCTGCGACGCGGTCATCCCGATAAAAAGGATCATCCCCTCATTTCGAGCCATACAACAACCAAACCCTCTCAACAACACTTTACTGTGTGAAGATCTCATTCTATTCGATGAAGTCAGAGATCTAGCCGTCGAGCCAGAACGACATGCCAAGTTAATGCAAGAAAAAGAGTATAATCGCTCGATGGTGCCCAGAGAATTCGAAGTAGGTGACCTCGTCCTAAGAAGAGCTGACATTGGCCTAAAAAACGCTAAAGATGGAAAACTGGCTCAGAATTGGGAAGGGTCCTACCGAGTAGCCTCCAAGATGGGAACAGGGGCCTACAAGCTCGAAACTCTCTCTGGTGCTGTCATCAATAACACTTGGAATGTGGCAAAGCTCAAAGCGTATTTCAGCTAAAGTTTTTTTATCCCTATTTCAATTGTGTTTTCAATTCTGTTTCATAATTACCTTTGCTAAATGTTAGGATTGTTTATTTTTGATAATGGTGTACGCTCGGTGAAACTCCGAGCCCATTGTATTTACTGCTTCAAATAAATGAAAGTTCTATTTTTAAATTCATTGTATTTATGTACTTTTCCTCATAACCGATTAGCCACCGTTTATGACGTGAACGATTATAAACAGCTCAAACAAGAGCTTATATCTCGTCAAGTACTTTAAAAGATTCCCGATTCAAACGTGATTGTCTTAAAATCATTTCATACATCGCGGATAGAGGAACCCACCTTGGCTAAAGTGTCGTAGTTCCGAGGTCTTAACACTTGAATTCATAACAAAAATAATAATATGACAAGCACAAAATCATGACGAATATTATAAATATTCAGAATAGTTACAGCAAGAGATCCAAACCCATCTATTGGGGTAAATACATCAAGTTGAAAAGCAAGGGTAAATCTACTCTATGTCAGACAGCACAATATTTTCTGGATCAAATTTATCCTCTTCTTCCTCGTCGCCCTCGGCACCCTCGGCCCCGTCTTCTTCAGACACTTCAGCAAAATGGTCGGGCAGATCGTTTCCACTCATGTCTATTGCGACCCCATTCTCACCCACAATCCGACCATCTTTAACACCAAAGTTGGGGTCAACACCTTTGGTTACAAGACCATCTTTAACACCAAAGAGTCTTCAACTGCATGATCCCAATTGTAAAGGTTCTCTTTGGCGACCCTTTTGTGCTTAAGAGCTTTCGCCTTCATTTTGTCTAAGGAGGCTCGGAGTCCAGCGGCCTCATCCTTGGCATACTCGAGTTGCTCTCGAGCCACTGCAGCGTCCTCCCCGGCTTTCCGAGCTTTTTCTGTAGCCTCCCGAAGAGTTGTGGCATCCTCTTCGGCCTTCTTCAGGATTTCCTCGGCCCGCCTCATCCTTTCGTTGGCCACTTGAAGAATCTTCTCAGCCGTCTCCTTGTCAGCCTCGGCTCTAGCCTTGGCATCTTCGGCCTCTTGTTTCTCCTTTTGCAGCTCGGCCTTCTCTGCAGCCAGTGTTTGAAGTCTTTTTTCAAAGGCTTCTACCTAGAGCTATAGATAATTCTCCCGAGCCTCAGCTTCTTGCCGCTTTTTCTTCCCCTCGGTAGCCACACCAGCATGAACATCCTCACCGCGCTGACCGAGGTAGTGAAGAATGCTCGCACCTCTTAGGAGACCCTTCACCAAAGCCGAACAATTGTTTTCCCAAACCGATGGGAGCCAGGCGTCTATCACTTGCGCATCCTCAGGTGGGAAGACTATTGCATTAAAGCCATTAGAAGTCTTCCTGGCCCACACTGTCTTTGCGATAATGTCCTCCATGCCCTCAGCGCCTTGAATCCCTTTGTGGGATTTACTCAAATTAAGCCATTCCCCAGCTACCCCTTTTCCCGTGTCTACCCGAGGTCTCTTAGGGGGACGCTCGGGGGTACCTTTGGTACTCGGCTGAGCATCCAAGTTAACTGTTGGCTCAATGACCTCGGCTGCCAAGGCCACCTCGGTAGGAACCGCACTGGGAATAACCGTTGGACTATTGCTGGGTGTTGGCTCGGAGGATTGGCTCTTACCCGACAAACCAGAACCTACCTTCATCGCTGCAAGTTGAGCCATCCTGGATGAGGCTGCAGCACTCTTCTTGGCCTTAGATGCCTTTTTCCCCATTTTTTCTGCAACAAAGAGTATGTCAGTATTTTACCGAGCAAAAAAAAAAATAAATTTGATGAATACCCAGCTCGGCCTTCACTTCAGCCTTTGTTCTCTTCAGAAGGATTTGTTTTGTATCAATCTGACCCTTTTATTGAAGATACTCCCAAACCCGATCACATAAACGCCTCTTGGCCCTACTCAAATCCACTTTATAATCAAATTGGTATAAGGAGGCCCCTCTATTATAAATGTTGCCCGCCAGTTTAGCGGGAATTGAGGCACAACCTTAACTTATCCTTCATCTTCAACTTGCTTCATGAACCAGCATACTTGGCTCCCGTATACTCGTACTTGAAGAAGCGTGGTTTGAAGGATTTCCAAGAGTCGGTTACCTTATCAAAAAGGGCGTGGTCTTTCCGAGCCTTCAATGACACCCACAGCCCTTTGGAGTTGCCAAATTTGTTTACTTGAGGGGCATATATCCAAAAAAAGGCTCGTAACGTCGCGACCAGACCCTCAGCATCTCAAAATTGCTGGAATGCTCTGGCAAAGGCCCATCCGCTCGGATGAAGCTGACTCGGGGCTATCCCTAAGTGGTTAAGGACCTCTATTTCAAAGGTGGAAAACGGCACACGAATTCCGACCTTTGTGGCTACCTCCTCATAGAAGTAGAAAAATTGTTGGTTCTCTGGCACTCTGAAGCATACGCGGTCGTCTATGCTCACATGCCTCAAAGCAAATTCCGAGGCATTCCCGTATGCGTTCGGAGGGGTCAAAATAGGTCGAAGGTGGTTCAGGCTTTCTGACGTAAGCAAAGAAGGCCTCGTCCCGGGCACTTCTCGATCAAAAGTTCCGTCATACTCCGCGTAGTTGGGTGGTAAAGGGAACTCTTCGGGATGGGTTTCACACCTGCGCTCCACCATATCTGGGGAAAAAGTAAAAGGCTCGGCGTTAGCATTTTTTACAGCAGGTATTTTAACTCTAAACCTAAGGCCGAGCCTTGGACCTTTTCCCCTACCCTCATAGGTTTTTCCCAAAACTCTCTCCCTCTTGTGAAGCACTCTGGGCTAGTCCTAACCTGAGCCTGACGCTCGGCAAACCTATAAGCCAATAGCCATCTACTTTCCTCTGCGGGATCGGTGGAGTACTCCGTGGCCAAAGGTTCTACCTCGAGTGGCTCGTTTATCCTTTCACCACAAGGGGGGGTAGGAGGATTTGCAGTTTTACTAGTAGAATTATAACCCATTCCTAAGGGAACGGATTCAGCCTCATAATCCCTAGAATCCCCAGAGGAACTAGAACTAGAATCACTCGAAGGTTCTTCGCCTAATCTCTCACATATTTCATGGTAAACCTTCCTCCAACATCTCCAGCCCCTCATAATTCAGAAATCCTAGAATACCAAACCCTTTAACTACCAACCTAGAACTAAGACCCCAAATCCCTGCAAAAACCCAGAAAAAATATGACCCTCTCAAAAAACCAGAAGTGACAGAACCAGAACTAATTATTTGAGTCAGAAGAGAAGAAAAGTTTACCTGTTGTTGGTTGATGTTTGAACTTTGAGAAAGAGTTTGATTGCGGTGGTTGATCCTGAGTGCGCTAAGGGGATGCACAGAAACGTATTGGGAATTAGAGAATGAGGAAGCTTTCTGGTTATGAAAATGCAAATAAGTGTAGAGAAGTGGAAGGAAACGAATAAAAGGTTTAAACACCCCTCAAAACCCCTCAACTTCCCTCCTTCCACGATGCGCCAGTTGGGCCAAAGGCCCATTAACCCGTTCAGCCACTCATAGGGGAATACGTGGCAGTTATTGAAGTTACTTTTTCAAAATTCGAAATCTAAAATGATTTGGCACAACTTCCCAGGACAGGCGCCTCACCTAAAGAACCTAAAACGTCACCTCGGACAGGCTACATGGTTAAGGCTGGAAACAGTTGTCACACTTCTGAACCAAGACATGCTGAAGGTCAACCCTAGCCACTTGTTACCTCGTCACAGACTTTCCAAGTCTTACGAGCTGGGGGGCTTGTAGGGTCTGCCGACCACATACGGACCCGAGTCTCACCAAGGGGTTCCTCTAAGGGCATTTTACTCGGTTTATTTGTCATGAAAGTCCATTGCTCGGACTCGTGGACTCCGAGCGTACGAGAGGGCCAGACTCGGACTTGATGGGACCGAGCCTTACGATCGGTCCCCAATTCATCAGGCTCAGGACTCTGGGACCGAGACATACCGTCGGCTCGTGGATAAGCTCAGGCTCGCCGAGGCCTCTTATCCCTTCCGCAAATCTCTCCTAGATTCTCGCAACAGCCTAGACATGAGATCTTCAGCTGATCCTATCCGGATTCTAGAAGCATAATTATCCGATATTATCTCACAGAATCCTAGTTCAGCACAACTCTGATACAGGGCCCAAACGGCCCATATCAGCCTCCTCCAAACCCTATAAATAGCTAATCACAACTAGGGTTTTAGGTAAGTACTCTCATCCCTAAGTTGACACTTTGCACACACACGTTGACTAGGGAGACCCTGCTTTTCCCAACCGGAACTGCAGAAATACCATAAGTCACACATTAACACTTGATCCTCTTCTGGGCTCCTGGTTGTTATAATCTTGAGCACTTAGAGGGTTAAGGACATAGTGTTTAAGGACACTACAGAACCCAACTCCAACGAAACGACGACGTTTGGAGTACCAAACCCTAAGAAGAGCACCAAGTGCAATCTGCGCAAGAGTTTAGCTTGGGACACTGCTTTTTTCACTAGCGCTGGTACTTTTCTTTTCCTTCTTTGAATTTTATGTCTAATTTGTTTACTAAAATTGTCCACTTTTTACACTCGATTCGTTGTGTATGATAAATTCATGGTTTATTTTAAAATATTGTTTAATCGAATGTTCGATACTAGTGAAATGATAACCCTGCTTGTTTAAGTTTTAAAATAAGTGATTTTAGATTGCGCTGAGATAAGTGGTTTTTACTCTTTTGTTCTTCTTCAGATTTCGGTGTAAATCAGAAGCAAATTTGTGTTTGGTTGAATCCAAAAGAATTGATTTTACTGTGCTCCGTGTTCCCTTTATAATCTAAAGTGATTCAAAGTAGATTATAAAGTTAATTGGGATTCTCGATGATTTTCAAAAATATCAAGCATGTTTCATTATCTTATAAATGAATCTTTTTTTTTGCCCCTTCAAAAAGTAGGTGATTTTGTTGGAGAATAGTCTCAAGCAACTGCATTCAGTACATTGATTGCTTTGTTAAATAGGATGTTGAGTATGTCTGAGTGCAAGTTACAATTTTGTTTGATTTGATTTGTGTGTTTGTTACCTCAGGAGTTTTGGATGCTGATGAGTTTTGCTTTGTTAATTTCTTTGATAATCGAAGCTTCTGCATTATGATTTCCTTATGCAACATATATGTTCAAAATTAAATATGCATAAGTTGATGGTTTTCTAATTTCTTGTGCATCAATTTGGGTTTAGTTTGGAACCATCTCCTCACACCAACATTGAGGCTACATTTACCCCAGATGGGAAGTATGTGGTAGCAGGTATAACATTCCTTTACAATATAGTGGGTGTTTGGTTTGTTTTCTGTTTCCATTTTCAACCAAGCGTCAAAGGATGAGAAACAGATATTTCTTTTAATAATAAGATGTGTTAAAGTTTTCTTCATTTATTCTTTTGCCACTGAACTGAGATAGTACTGCTACTAGTACTGTATAGAGAATCAATTTCAGACACCCATAGCATTGTTCCTTTCATAAACATGTTACATTTACTTATTAAGGTTTTGCTTGTTACTGGTTCTTATCCAGAAAATTAAAGTTGTTCTTCCTGATTTATGTTTAATTTATTGTAGGTTAAATTTCATCTCAGAAACACCAATGAAACAAGCAAAGATAACCAATATGATCCTAACATATGAATGTTCTTTAGCTAAGCAAACAAGTATACTTGGTAAAGTTAATGTAAATACATATTAAAAAAATTAAGGTAAATAAGCCTTAAACACTATCTTGTTTGCCATTGGAATATATCAAGCTCTCCACTATCTAGCAAACATCAATTTTTTATTATGACTTCTAACCACAACTGATAGATTAAAAATACAAATGACGAATTTTTCTAGACTCTAACCACAACTGCTTCTTCATTCATTGTGAAAGTATTAGAATGTTGAAGTTGTAATGACACAGTTCCAAATTACGGTGTATTTTATGTATATAAAATAGGTGTTTGTAAAAACTTGGTGAGAATATCATTGTTTATACATAATTAGTGTCTTATAAAAATAAGTTGCATTGTTTTTGTTAGTGTGAAGCACCCAAAAGAAAAGAAAAGAAAGGATTGTAGTTTTGTGCAAATAATAAATAAATATTTGGTTGAACAGTTACTGAGGAGTGCTCCTTGTACCGTGGGGATTCTAGTGGACAGAGGTCTTGGAAGCTTGGAAAAGATATCAAGATCACAAGTATTTACTGGTAGATAGGTAGGAGTGCAGAAACATCATCATCCGCTGCTAGGTTGGCAGATTGTAGGGTAAGCCTACCAGAACAAGAGGAGGAGATGGTGCAGGTTGCTTGTCAATCAAAACAGGCAAGAATTTCTCAATTTCTCAATCAAATCAGTTAAGTATTCGAAGCCATGTTTTTGAACTGCGAAGAGGTTCCGGTGGATCCTATACACAGGGATCCAGTGAGTCAAATTGTGAAATTTTTTGTTCTTGTTTAGCTTTAGCTTTTGTTACCTATAAACAAAAGAATTCATTTGATTAAATTGAATTTAGTTTCTTAATTGCATTTTGACTTAATTGCATTTTTCTTCCTAATTTGATTAAATTGATGAATTTAGTTTCTTTTAAGTCCACTTTTGATTTTCTTTCCAGTTTTCCTAATAGTTCTGTCACCTGATTGAAATAGCTGCCAAGTGCCCAATCTGAACACTGAAGTTTCCTTCTAAACATGGGAGAAGACTGTACATATATTTTATATGAGGCAGTGTGCACTCCACAGGATAGTGGCAACTAAAGTGAGCTATTAATAAAATGAAGGGAGTGTGCACTTCACACGAAGGCCACAACTTGTTCCTTTTTTTTTAGAGAAAAAACAAAAACCTGTCACTTCAATTTATCTTTCTGCAATTATCTATAATTGAGCAACTTTTCCGATCCCCTATTGCTTTCTTGATTTTCTTTTACAAGTATAACATATCTTATTTTCATATTTGGGATTGGTAATCTCTGGACTCATCCAAATTTATTCAGTACATATTACAAAAATTTATTTTCATATGTTTCGTTTATGTTATTAGCCAATATGTTATTTGCTTTTTTCTTTTTCTCTACAAGTGTTATCTGAATTACATATGTTGAAAGTCCAATTTATCTAACTTCTTTTTATGTTGCTAAACTGCTCAAGTGTTCAACGATATGCAATTGGGTGTGCTGAGATGTGCATTGTTATAGAATATAGATTATTATTTGGGAGTCTTTACCTATTTGCTGCAAAATGTAGAATTTTTGTATCTGCTATATTCTAAGGAGCTCAACATGATTCTTTAGTTTAGGCTCCACTCTTTTCTCCCCCCATGATTGTAACGAACCATTTGGGAAAAAATTGTAGACAAGAGCACGATGAATTCCTTCTGCACAGAAGCCAAGCAAACGAACTACATTGATATGATGTATTTTGCCCATAATTCCCACTTCGTTAATGAACTCTTTCCCATCTTCTTCTGCATTATTGAGAACTTTCACTACAACTTGAATTTCATTGGAGAGTTTGCCTTTGAACACTGCTCCATGAGCTCCTTCACCTAATTTTTCTTTAAAACCATTTGTGATTCTTCTTATATCAGCATAAGTAAATCTTGCGGGCTTTTGTGCCCTGTAGTCCTCCAAAAACTTTTCAACTCTAATGTGATCTTCCTTTTTTCTTCTTGAATTGTCGAAGATCTTAAAGAGTCCGATAAACACCAACATTACTAGAATTGAACCTACAAGTACAAATTGAAAGTAGTTAACTAGATGGGTGTGATTTGGTAATAATCCCTTTGTGTCCCTTTTTTATCATTGGGTATTTAAGGAGAGATGTGTTTTCCTTTTTTTTTAAAAAAATTAAATTAAAATTAATTTAATTTATAAAATAGTAAAGGATACCAGTACTAAAGACTCTCTGTTTAATTGTCATTATATAAGTTAGTAAATATAAAGATATAAAGATAAATATAAAGATAAAAGATAATAAAAGATAGTTACTTTACCTTATTAGCTTTCCTAACTCACTCTATGATTGTGAATTTGAGTTTGAATTTGATGTGCATTTTGTTTATTTGTATGATTTTTTGCAATGGGTGCAATGTTGTTTCACACTGTTGCAACTCTTATGAGTATTGTGTTTCTTCCTGCCTCAACCCTGCCAAACACAAAAATTCCTAAACTTTTTTTTGGTATGTTCTTTTATAATCCTTCCTTTCTAAAATTGGTATGTTGTTACTCCTTCCATTCTCGATCTACTCTGTAACTTCTAAGTTTTTCTCAACTTAAAGTCCTTATCTTTTCACTGTTAGCTTTTATCCTTTGATCCTAAAATTGTTGAACCATTGTTGAGTATTTCAATTTGTTATTTGTTTTACTGTATTATTTATTATTGGTTATGTGATGATTTTAAGAAATAATTACTCTTTTTGATTTTAATGTTTGTGATTTGTTTTTGGGTATATAAGTTTATAACATACAAATAGAGCAATATATGCCCTATTTTGCTAAGATTTATACTTTAACCTTACTACTTGTACCAAATTTTAATTTCGAAGCAAAAACCTCTCTTCTCTTTTTTTTTTGACTATTTTCTTCATATTTTTCTACCATGCAGTTGATGTTATACTTGGAACTCCAGGAAGAATATTAGATCTTTCTAAGAAGGGTGTATGCTTTTTGAAAGATTGCTTTATGCTTGCTATGGATGAGGTAAAATGCAAAAAGAAGATGACAAAGCTACATCAATCTCGACTTTTGATGAGAATGATTTGGGTAAAATTAGTTTTGGTAGAATTTGTACTTAGTGGATATAAGAGATTTGGGTAGCATTATATTGACTTAGCATAGTTTTGGTTAAGAGATTTGGGTAGCATTGAATTAACATAGTTTTGGTAGAATATGTACTTGTACTGAAATTATTAGATATATATATATATATTGCTTTTTGGATTCATTTGTTTTAAAATTTTATTTTTGGTAGTCAAAGCAAAGAATGCATGTCACTAGATATATATAAAAATTGCAAAAAAAAAAACACATTTCGTATTTGTTATTTTTTTTTGTAACATCCCGAATTTTAATTATAATGATAATTAGAATAATAGTAAGATTTGGAAGTAAGGATTAACATAGAAGGGGTTTAAAATGATGGATTAGGGGTGCTTTGAGTGACATATAGGAGTCAAGGAGCATGGGCATCAAAAAACAAATTTAAAGAAGACCAAACGAGTGTTAAAAATCGATTTTTCGGTGTTATGAACACCCGACATTAGGAAATTCAAAATAAAAGATTTAAGACTCAAAACACAATTCCCACCGTTGGATATGAAGGTATGATTTTTAGGAAGTTACTCGTCAAATTTGAGCAAGAGCCGACGGTGAACGAAGAAGTTATCTCGAATTGAAGCAGGAAGAAAATAGGAGGAAAATAGGAAAATGAATAAATGGGGTACTGGGCAAAACACTCGAGTCTTTTGGAAAAGACTCGAGTGTTCTGGTCAATTGGAAAATGGGGCTCTCAGGCAATACTCGAGTATTTTGGAAAAGACTCGAGTGTTTTGGAAAAGACTGGAGTCTTTTGGAAAAGACTGGAGTCTTTTGGAAAAGACAGGAGTCTTTTGGAAAAGACTGGAGTGTTTTTAAAGAAAACACTCGAGTGTTTTTGAAAACACTCGAGTGTTTTTGAAAACACTCGAGTGTTTTGTGCAGACAACCTTAAAACGCGTTTTGGCCTTCTTCCTCACTCACTCCTCCTTTTCTTTCTCTCTCTTAGGGCACGAATTCTTCCCCTTTCTCTCTCTAAATTCCTTCTCATTTCTCCACTCTAATCCATAATAAATCACTATAAATCAATCTTCATCACATACAAACATCATCTCCTCCATCAATCCCTCTCCTTTTTCTCTCTCTCACGGATTTCTCTCTCTCTCTCCAAGAAGAAGCTTTGTTCTTCCTTCTCCTCAAGGATTTGAGGCTCCAGTCTCAACTATTATCAAGGACTATCATTAACCTCACATTCTCTCCCTTAAATTCAAGGTAAATTCCATCTTTCTCTTCTCCCCTTTTGGTCACACGAATTTCCCTCTTGTTCCCGATGAAATTTGAGCTCCATACTATGTAGTGCCACTTTCTCATGTTCTTTTTCATTCACATGGTGTAGAGGAACTCAAGACCCCTCTCCTATCTCTTCCTTGGATCATAGCTCATTTGGTGGCAAGATTCTCAAGCTTAGGGCAAGTGAAATCGCATTGTCTCTAAGTGTTTGAGGTAAGGGAGTGGATATAGTGAGCTTTGCCTTGTTCTAGGGAGTAGGTTCTAGTTAGTATATAATGCTTGTTAGGGTTATGTGTTAGGGGAGAAAATTAGATTATAAATCCCTAGGTTATTGAATATGGAATTCTGATTAATTAAATATGCATGATGATTGGATGCTAAGGCTAGGAAAAGGAAACCCAATAATATAAGAATGAATTAATTGATAAATGAAATTTGGTTAATGAATATAATGAAGTATAAGAGGATTTGGCTAATATGATAGTGAGGATGACATGAATGATTTCTATGACTATGGATGTTAATTGTCAAGTTTTGTATAAAATGTTAATTGATGGATGTTGCAAGTATGTGTGGGTAATATGGAGTAAATTGATATAGGAAGGGAAATGATTATATATGATGAATGTGCGTAATTGTATCTAATTGCTAAATGAGTTTAAATGATAAGTATTATTAATTGTGAACAAAGGTCATGGCTTATGAATAGAACTTGTGAATATGGGAAATGGAAGTATAATGATTATGTTTAATAAAAGGTAAAAGATGATTTTAATATGTGGTGTTAAAGCGAAAATGTGAGAAGGTGAAATATGTAAATTAAAATGAAGTGTAATATAAATGTTGGACCATGAATGAGAATGCTATTTGGTATGATTGTGATAACTGAGAAAGGAAATGAATAAGGTAATTACATGAATGATTAGATGTTGAATGTGTGTTGTTGAATTTACATGTGATATACTTGTTTATGTGAGAATATGAAAGTATGTTTTGGCCTCTGATGTGAGGTAATGAATATGGAAAAGTAATTAAGTGTGTTGGCCTCTGATTTGAGGTGACGAGTAATGGAAAGTGATGAATATGCTGACCTCTGTTATGAGGGGCACAATATAAATGGTAAAATGTGTTGACCTCTGACCTGAGGGACACGATATGAATTGGAATGAATGGGTGTTGACCTCTGACCTGAGGGACACCGGATTAAATAATGGGTTGGGTGTTGACCTCTGACCTGAGGGACACCGGATTAAATAATGGGTTGAGTGTTGACCTCTGACTTGAGGGACACCGAATAAAATATGTAATGGGTGTTGACCTCTGACCTGAGGGACACAAAATGGATTATAATGAATGGGTGTTGATCTCTGACCTGAGGGACACGAAATGGATTATAATGAATGGGTGTTGACCTCTGACCTGAGGGACACATAATTTAAATAAGGAAAGGAATGAGAGCCTCTGCTTTGAGGTGATAAATGGGTTGCATGGAACTGTGCATTGACCTCTGATTTGAGGTGATGTACTATAATGAAATGAGTATGTGAAATGAATAAAAAGGAAAGGAAATGAATGTTGATTGAATGGTAAATGAATAAGGAAAAATGGATATTGAAACGAATAATGGAAGTGGATGGTAAAATGAATGATGGATATGGAAATGATGAAATGTGTATGGTGTGCAATATGTGAATATATGCTTATTTGCTAATTGTGTTTGACCTAGTGGGTTGTTATGTCTAGTTAGAAACTGCTTTCTATTTCATGTGCAATGCTCACTCCCTTACAGTTTCAGGTACGGAGATTGAGTTGGCACAGCCCCCGGCCGAGCAGGAGTACTTTCCCTCACAGGGAGAGTAGGGTGATATGGGTTGTAGATTATAGCATGGGCCGAAGCCTCTCATATTATCTTGATGTAAATTTAATATACATATTTTGAATGAGGCTTAGGATGTTTTGTTCGGCTAAAGTTATATATTTTGGTTATGTCACTCAAAACTTAGTATTTTCCGCTAGTACTCTGATTAATTAATATACTCTGATATATTTGGAGCCCGTGGGGCCTTAGTATGATTTATATATGTAATTTGAAGCCCTGCTGGCTACTGGTTGCTTTAATTAAAATTGTTCATCACAGGTTGAATTTTGGATTAGCCCGAAAAACAAACAAAACTCCGTCCGTGTGACGGTTGATTTTAATATAATAAAAATGAATTTTTAAGTCCGTATTTTAATATAAGGGGAATTAAGGGTAAATAATCTTAGGGTGTTACATTATGGTATCAGAGCAGTTTCCCTCGGCCTTTGGAGTATGAATTCACTACTCCTATGGTTACTCACCGAGCGAGTAACCCAAGTACTTAGTTTAGTGTCTAAGTGAAGTTGTAGGATATTAGTAGTTTTATTTAGTTGATTCTATCATTAACGGGTTTCCCTTCCATGACTCAACAGTATGGCAGGGAGACGGGCTAATAATGATAGGATTGCTGCGATTCTCGAAACTCTGGTTTAATTGCAGCAGAACCAAGCCCAAGTTCAGCAGCAACAAGCTGATAATCTTGCAAATCTGCATCAGAATCAAGCCCAGAACATTGCTGTAGCGGCAGCAGCTGCTGCAGCAGCACTTCAGCCTCCTCCACCACCACTAGTGGAGATTGACTGGATGGGCCGCTTTAGAAAAAGCGATCCACCGAAGTTTGAAGGGGGTTACAATCCCGATGGAGCTCAAAGATGGCTCCAGGAGATGGAGAAGGTGTTTCGCTCACTGCAGCCACCGGGTGATCAGTATATGCGATTAGTGGAGTATGTTCTGATGGGTGAGGCGGAACATTGGTGGGACCAACAGAGGAGAGGTCTGGAAGCAGCTAATGAGCTTATTTCATGGGATCTTTTCAAGACCCGTTTTCTGGGAAAGTACTTTCCGGAAAAGGTAAGGAGGGAGAAGGAAGTGGCTTTTCTTGAGCTGAAGCAAGGGAGCCTCAGTGTTGGAGAGTATGCAGCTCAGTTTGAGGATCTCATCCGTTATTCTGGTAGCTATCGGGATGCTGATGAGCGCACTAAATGTATCAAGTTTGAGGCTGGTCTCAACCCCAAGATCAGAACTGTCTTTGTCTATCAGGGAATCTCTAATCTCTCTCAACTAGTGAACATGACCAGTGCTTATGAAGATTCTCTCAAGCAGGAACAAGCGGGGGAGCGAAGCAGGGCATCTCAGAGATTGCCTGGTCCTATTAGGGGCAAGGGACTGATTCAGAAGTCTGGTCCATACACTCATTCCGGGGTCACGTTTCCTTGGGAATCCGGACCAACAGTGAATGCTTATGGTCCAATACCAACTTGTCAGCACTGCGGCAGGATGCATAGGGGAGTGTGCTGGACATTGGGTCGAAAGGAGGGGTTATGCTTTCACTGTGGACAACCCGGACATTTTGCTTCAAATTGTCCTAAGAACACAATGAAGAGGGAGATTAATGCTGCTAAAGCACAGAAGGCCCGGGGTGGTCCATCCTTGCAGAAGGGAAAGTTATTCACCGTAGAGGGTGATGAGGTGGACCCAGCTGATATGATCGCAGGTAACTAATGTTTGTCAAGTCCATGCGTAATGTTTCTAAGTTCGACTGGGGGGTAGATAGTCTTCTCCTTAGTTAGCTAAATAGGGAATTAGTAATGTCTTAGGTTAGAAGTGCTTAAAAACATGTTGGAAATCTGCCTTTCCAAATACAATTCTGTTCTTATAGATAACATATGAAAGACCTTAGAAAGAATTCTTAAGTTTGAGAACTCTAGTATCAAGTGACCAATACTATGCTGTGATGTTGTTATTTGATGTAATGTAAGGTTAGAACTGATCACTCTAATCCTTGCATTTGTTAAATGATGACATTATTGATAGAAACCGACAGTGATGTGTTGTTGATAGACGTGAGGATGGGATTGATCACCTCAATTCTTGCATCTGTCAATGAATGCTATCATTGTAACCTTAAAGTGAAAGTAGACAACCAAAGTAGTGACTCCCAAGGAGAAAATTCTTGTAAGTGAAGTCAACCTAACCCCGAAATATTCGTTCAAAAGCTTCATATAGAGTTAGGGAGTAAATAGAAAATAGTTCTAAAAGAAATGAAGCCATGGTGTATACTACTTGTTCCAAAGTAGTATAGCTAAGTGCTAAAACCTTGGGTGAGTTAAGAAAACTATCCAGAAATCATTCACAACCAATCCTATCAACTAAACCAATCATTGAGCAATTTGGCAATTACTTCAAGTCTTTTCCCGTTTCTTAGATAACCATTCATAAGAATGGTCGGTTGTGCCAAATTTGTAGAATCCCTGCGTTAAAACCAACCCAATCTTGATAATTGACCCAACCAATGGAAAGTTGTCATACCCTTCACCTTTAGTAGTTGGGTAAATCTTGGAATTAATGTGGACCTCTTCCTTCCATTTCTTTTTAATCGATTCATGGAAGAAGTTGATTGTGGAGCATTTAGTAGGGATTGTGCCTGCTCTAATCAACTAAGCATTGGGGTGCTTCTTGTTCATGAATACTTGTGTTCTTGAAAGGTTCTAAACCTTACTGGTGCTAGTCAATCCTGGTGAGAAGATAAACTCTAAGGCGTTCTATCCTACAAAAATCTTCGCATGCCACGATCCCAGGGTATCCATTCTGGGAAAGATTCTAAAACTATTCTGGAATGCTAAACATTTCGAGTTTTCCCGTATCTAGCCAATGCAACTCCTGCCTTACATCCATCCGAGGGACGATCGGAAGCGGATTCACCCAATCCCACATCCTTTAGCATAGCGGTAATTGTGTAAGTCAATGCCAAGTGGGGGAGCATTTCCTACCCTAATTTAAATTCTGTCTAGGTAAGGGCAAATCGAAAGACTGATGGGAGAAACCAAAGGGGATTAAAGATAGGAATCACAAGTCCTATCACCGGGGTGATTCTCCATTTACGGAACCTAACGGAATTTCGGGGACGAAATTCTAATAAGTGGGGGAGAAATGTAACATCCCGAATTTTAATTATAATGATAATTAGAATAATAGTAAGATTTGGAAGTAAGGATTAACATAGAAGGGGTTTAAAATGATGGATTAGGGGTGCTTTGAGTGCCATATAGGAGTCAAGGAGCATGGGCATCAAAAAACAAATTTAAAGAAGACCAAACGAGTGTTAAAAATCGATTTTTTGGTGTTATGAACACCCGACATTAGGAAATTCAAAATAAAAGATTTAAGACTCAAAACACAATTCCCACCGTTGGATATGAAGGTATGATTTTTAGGAAGTTACTCGTCAAATTTGAGCAAGAGCCGACGGTGAACGAAGAAGTTATCTCGAATTGAAGCAAGAAGAAAATAGGAGGAAAATAGGAAAATGAATAAATGGGGTACTGGGCAAAACACTCGAGTCTTTTGGAAAAGACTCGAGTGTTCTGATCAATTGGAAAATGGGGCTCTCAAGCAATACTCGAGTATTTTGGAAAAGACTGGAGTCTTTTGGAAAAGACTGGAGTCTTTTGGAAAAGACTGGAGTCTTTTGGAAAAGACTGGAGTCTTTTGGAAAAGACTCGAGTGTTTTTGAAAACACTCGAGTGTTTTGTGCAGACAGCCTTAAAACGCGTTTTGGCCTTCTTCCTCACTCACTCCTCATTTTCTTTCTCTCTCTTAGGGCACGAATTCTTCCCCTTTCTCTCTCTAAATTCCTTCTCATTTCTCCACTCTAATCCATAATAAATCACTATAAATCAATCTTCATCACATACAAACATCATCTCCTCCATCAATCCCTCTCCTTTTTCTCTCTCTCATGGATTTCTCTCTCTCTCTCCAAGAAGAAGCTTTGTTCTTCCTTCTCCTCAAGGATTTGAGGCTCCAATCTCTACTATTATCAAGGACTATCATTAACCTCACATTCTCTCCCTTAAATTCAAGGTAAATTCCATCTTTCTCTTCTCCCCTTTTGGTCACACGAATTTCCCTCTTGTTCCCGATGAAATTTGAGCTCCATACTATGTAGTGCCACTTTCTCATGTTCTTTTTCATTCACATGGTGTAGAGGAACTCAAGACCCCTCTCCTATCTCTTCCTTGGATCATAGCTCATTTGGTGGCAAGATTCTCAAGCTTAGGGCAAGTGAAATCGCATTGTCTCTAAGTGTTTGAGGTAAGGGAGTGGATATAGTGAGCTTTGCCTTGTTCTAGGGAGTAGGTTCTAGTTAGTATATAATACTTGTTAGGGTTATGTGTTAGGGGAGAAAATTAGATTATAAATCCCTAGGTTATTGAATATGGAATTCTGATTAATTAAATATGCATGATGATTGGATGCGAAGGCTAGGAAAAGGAAACCCAATAATATAAGAATGAATTAATTGATAAATGAAATTTGGTTAATGAATATAATGAAGTATAAGAGGATTTGGCTAATATGATAGTGAGGATGACATGAATGATTTCTATGACTATGGATGTTAATTGTCAAGTTTTGTATAAAATGTTAATTGATGGATGTTGCAAGTATGTGTGGGTAATATGGAGTAAATTGATATAGGAAGGGAAATGGAATGGAAACGATTATATATGATGAATGTGCGTAATTGTATCTAATTGCTAAATGAGTTTAAATGATAAGTATTATTAATTGTGAACAAAGGTCATGGCTTATGAATAGAACTTGTGAATATGGGAAATGGAAGTATAATGATAATGTTTAATAAAAGGTAAAAGATGATTTTAATATGTGGTGTTAAAACGAAAATGTGAGAAGGTGAAATATGTAAATTAAAATGAAGTGTAATATAAATGTTGGACCATGAATGAGAATGCTATTTGGTATGATTGTGATAACTGAGAAAGGAAATGAATAAGGTAATTACATGAATGATTAGATGTTGAATGTGTGTTGTTGAATTTACATGTGATATACTTGTTTATGTGAGAATATGAAAGTATGTTTTGGCCTCTGATGTGAGGTAATGAATATGGAAAAGTAATTAAGTGTGTTGGCCTCTGATTTGAGGTGACGAGTAATGGAAAGTGATGAATATGCTGACCTCTGTTATGAGGGGCACAATATGAATGGTAAAATGTGTTGACCTCTGACCTGAGGGACACGATATGAATTGGAATGAATGGGTGTTGACCTCTGACCTGAGGGACACCGGATTAAATAATGGGTTGGGTGTTGACCTCTGACCTGAGGGACACCGGATTAAATAATGGGTTGAGTGTTGACCTCTGACCTGAGGGACACCGAATAAAATATGTAATGGGTGTTGACCTCTGACCTGAGGGACACAAAATGGATTATAATGAATGGGTGTTGACCTCTGACCTGAGGGACACGAAATGGATTATAATGAATGGGTGTTGACCTCTGACCTGAGGGACACATAATTTAAATAAGGAAAGGAATGAGAGCCTCTGCTTTGAGGTGATAAATGGGTTGCATGGAACTGTGCATTGACCTCTGATTTGAGGTGATGTACTATAATGAAATGAGTATGTGAAATGAATAAAAAGGAAAGGAAATGAATGTTGATTGAATGGTAAATGAATAAGGAAAAATGGATATTGAAACGAATAATGGAAGTGGATGGTAAAATGAATGATGGATATGGAAATGATGAAATGTGTATGGTGTGCAATATGTGAATATATGCTTATTTGCTAATTGTGTTTGACCTAGTGGGTTGTTATGTCTAGTTAAAAACTGCTTTCTATTTCATGTGCAATGCTCACTCCCTTACAGTTTCAGGTACGGAGATTGAGTTGGCACAGCCCCCGGCCGAGCAGGAGTACTTTCCCTCACAGGGAGAGTAGGGTGATATGGGTTGTAGATTATAGCATGGGCCGAAGCCTCTCATATTATCTTGATGTAAATTTAATATACATATTTTGAATGAGGCTTAGGATGTTTTGTTCGGCTAAAGTTATATATTTTGGTTATGTCACTCAAAACTTAGTATTTTCCGCTAGTACTCTGATTAATTAATATACTCTGATATATTTGGAGCCCGTGGGGCCTTAGTATGATTTATATATGTAATTTGAAGCCCTGCTGGCTACTGGTTGCTTTAATTAAAATTGTTCATCACAGGTTGAATTTTGGATTAGCCCGAAAAACAAACAAAACTCCGTCCGTGTGACGGTTGATTTTAATATAATAAAAATGAATTTTTAAGTCCGTATTTTAATATAAGGGGAATTAAGGGTAAATAATCTTAGGGTGTTACATTTTTAACAGATGCGGAAAGTGCACTTTTCGCATCAGTTATTTGCAAATAAAAGATGCGAAAAGTTCACTTTCCGCATCTGTTATTTTTTCCGCATCTGTTATTTCAAATAACAGATGCGGAAAGTGAACTTTTCGCATCTTTTATTTGCAAATAACTGATGCGAAAAGTAAATTTTTTTATTATTTTATGAATTTTTATGAATTTTTAAAATATAAAAATATTTCAGTATTTTTTTAAAAATATTTATAGATTTTTTTTTTTAAAATTTATGAATTTTTTATTATTTTCTGATTTTTTTATTAATTTTTAAAATATAAAAAAATCAGTATTTTTTAAAAAATATTTTTCCGAATTTTTAATAATATTTTTCTGAATTTTTTAATAATATTAAATATAGTTTTATTATTTTATTTTTCATTTTTAAATTTGGACTGTCAGCAACGGTTGAGATTTTATGAGGGAATAATCCTGTGGTTCGTGTCTAAATATGTCCACCGGAAATAACCAATGAGAATGTGACACGTGGCGCTAAAAAGGTTGACTAACGGATTTATGGACGGAGGGACTAACGGGATGCCATTTTGATCTTTTGGGGATTAAATTGATTCCCAAAATCTTTCGGGGATTAAATGGATGCCAGGTGTATCTTTGGGGTACCAAATAGACCATTTTCTCAAAAAAAAAATATATATATGTTATTTGATTATTATTGATTGATTAATAAGTAATACTACCTTTGTCCCTAGATATAAGACCGTTTTGAGAGTTTTATTTTGTTCCTATTTACAAGATCTTGCACTAATTTTCATTTTCAGTGGCAATTAATTACTTTTTTTTTTACAAACACCCTATTTACTTGACACTTTTTAGATTTTCAATAATATTAATAATAATATTAATAGATTTAGTTTTGAAAATACATATCCAATATTCACATTTCCAATACCATTAACTAAATTAACAATTTTTCTTAATAAACATGAAATCTGCCAAAAAGATCTTATATACAAGGACGGAAGAAGTGGTATATATCAGTTTCTTGTAGTTTATATCTATTTATAAATTAATAAGACGAAATATTTTGTTTCACCCTAACAAATAAGACGAAATATTTTGTATATTTTGAAAGAGAACAAATATAAGAAAAAACAGGGATGACCACCAGAATTAAAGTTCAGTAACAAAGCATTCAATTCATTTCAATGAAATCATCATAAACATATAACTAGAGCACAACACCATAGTGGCCTAACATAATCTGGTATTTGCATAATTATTCTTGTTCATCTTACATAATGTGATGATTGGGTACTTGGATAGAGATAAATATACTATTGCAGACCCAAAATAGTGTCTCACCTAGCTAGAAAAAAGATAATGGAGTAATGCTTTCCACATACTTAAGAACATTGTTCCGCACAAAATAAGACAACCTAAAAACGTCATCAAAATGGCGCACAACTTGACCATCAGAGTTATATGATACCAAGCGACGACAGTAAGGTCCAGCCAGTCCAAGGAATTCAGCACCATCCTTCCAAATGGTATAGATAGGAACTTGCCAATCAAGTGGCCCAAATTTGTATTTTTTGGACCAACAATTGTCTTGTTCCAAAATCCAAATTTCAGCTTCCCACCTTGTAAGTAGACGAGGAAGAACAAAAGCAATGGAATCATTTACCACATCCAGAAAAGGTTCATGAATGCCTTCTGATGGGGGATTAAAAGAACAACTGGTGACAACTTGCAATGGTAGCTCAACTTTACGAAATTGGTTGTTGCAGAAGTCGAAGCAGAGGATGCATATGTTTTCGGTTCTTGAACCAGCTAACCGGTCACAAACCAACCAGTGACAAATCCCGTTGGCAAGAGTACCGCACCTTCTCGGCACACTACTACCGAATGTGTTCGGGTCTATTAGATCTTTATTCCTGAAAGGGACGATTGAATCTTTAATTAAGGTCCAACAATTGGTGCTAAGATTATACATCTCTGCCAAGGGATAATGATGCGGATTCTCATTATCAAGGATGAGAGCAACAATATTGAGATCAGGATCGCCACCAAAACCGAAAAAAAGATGATAACCAACAACATTTCCCATAAGTCTAGGTACGTAACTAGGAGGAGGGGTAACTAGCTTCACTTCTCTGGTAGCCGGATTCCACAGAATGAAGTCATCAGCGGAGGAGAAACTATTGTATTGTCCATAAAGACAAAAAATACCCCTGTGTGATGAGGTGTAAGGAACAATATATCTTAGTGGCTTCGTGGAGGGGATTTCAAATTCCAGATTAATAGGTGATTGTGATGGATCATCTGAGATCATGCAATGGGGCTTTTCATAATTCTCAAATATCACGAGACGCTCCTCCTTATGCTTGAGCTTATGCATCATCATGTGACCGGTGATGAAGGTAGGGGTTCTGAAAAGAGCATTAAAAGACCTATGAACGCACTTGAATCGCATCAACGACTTCACTGGTAGCCTCATCAGTATCTCGCTCACCAAATCATGCCCCAAACCACTCTGTTACAACATACAAAGAATTAATCTATTTATTTGAATGATAATAATAATAATAATTGATCATTTATGATATATGATGGATGTTGTATACCAATTAGAAACCAACCAACCAACCAACCTGTCCAGTGGCTAATATAACAGGATCCGTGATTAAAATTGGGGGCGGAAGAACAGGGAAGTCATCAAAACGGTGCATCTTTCTCAAAGGCTTGAGAGCTTTAAGAGTAGCTATAGCATCACCGATGGTTTGAACGGTGTAGTAGTAATCATCATCCACAATCATCTTCACCAATTCACGCAACTTCTCTTTCAATCCTGGTTCATCTCTCCTCGCTATCGTCACCTTCTTGTCCAAAACACAAGACAGAAAATAAAAAATGTGACTCAGTGAACACAATTAATTTAACAAAAAGAAATAATAATAATAATAATAATAAAAATAAAAATAAAAGAGAGGATGGGAACAGAACTAATTCAGATTCCATCATCAATCAATCTTTCTATCGATCTTCTTCCGCCTCCGTATGTAACACAAAGCGTCACTAAAATATCACCCACCCACAAGAAACAATCACAAACAATTAACAGATAGTACTGGAAAGACAAATAAGAAAAGAGAACTTCTGATGTTGATCGCGGTTGATGAATGAATGATTTAGTGTCACTTGGATTGGGGTAAGTATATTAGGGCACAGATCTAAAATCCATTTTACTCTTACTTTTTTGCTCCTTAGCATCCACAACCCCAAACCCATTTTTGGTTCTTAAGCGGCTCCCACATATTATCTTATAATTTTTTACACTTTTTGAAAAGTTAAGAATTCTAACAATTATTTTACTCCATCCCCAAACTCAATTTTATTATTAAATGGGATTCACAACCTACCCCACATTATTCTATTTTTATTATTATATATTTTATCTTATATATACTACATTTTAATTTAATTGTAACAACTAAATTATTCATTATTTAGCTTCTTGATTTTTTTAAACTGCAATTTTTTTTAAATTTCTGTAACATATTTTTTTTGTGTGATAATTTTAGTAACATATTTTTTTAACCATACCATGTAATCTCTTACTCCCTCCGTGTTCCATATATATGTAATGTGTTTTAAGGTTATGCACGAGTTTTAAGAAATGGTTAAATGATGTAAGCATTTGTTGTATTTTGACTATAATGTCCCTATATAATCATTATTGAAGAGAGAGAAAAATATATTGGAAGTGAAAAAGAGAGTGTAATAAATAGGGGTGTCTTTGGAAAAATAGCATTAATTATGTATTGGGTTTATAAAACAACAGGACTTATGAAACATAGTACAAATGCTAAAACAACATTACATATGAAACGAAGGGAGTATCTGTTAGCACTCTCTCATCACTCCCCACCCATCCACGTTCAGATCTTCTCAGCCACACTCAGTCACTCTCATCCCTTTCACTCACTCACTCACTCTCTCTCCCTTCATCACTCACGCCACACCACTCTCCCTCACGCCACATCACACCACACCACTCACTCCCTCATGCCACTCTCTCACTCCCTCATGCACATCATCATCTCACAAAACCCTCGCCTCTCCCTCGCCTCCAATCCATCATCATCAACACCAAATCGCCGCTTGCCATCAAGCCACCGCCGCCATCATCATCAAGCCACCAAGCCTCTCCCTCCAATTCGTCAATCGTCAATCGTCATGCCCTTTCCCTCCGATCTGTCACCAAAACGCCGCCACCGATCGTCACCGCTGGTGGCCTTCATCTTCATCATCATCAAGCCACCGCCAATCACCAAGGCCATGCAAGTCGATTCTGATTTCTCTTCATTCAATTTTTTTCATTTTTATGCTTTGTTTGGTTTATTTTGTAATTTGTTAAATTTCAAATTTTCTTTGTTCATACTGGATTGTGATTCTGCTTCTGCTTTATTTTTTTTTGTTGATTCAATTTGTATGAACTCCTTTGCTTGCCTCTGCGATTCTGCTTCTGCCTTTGCTTTTTTTTTTCTTATTTTCCACTTTCTCTCTCCATTCTCACAGAACAAAGCACTGGTGGGTCCCTCGGCTTGCCAACGAACGAGTTCGCTGGGACGACCTTAGTTGTCGTGACGAACCCGAACAATGCCAAACTCAGTCTCCATTCGGCTTGTTCGTGGGACAAACCCACCGACGACCCACCGTTGTGGGTGCTCTTAGGGTGTTTGGGGTTTTTGGAGGGATTTTAAATTTTTCCTAATTTGGTTGACTAAAATATCTTAGAAATTCTTTTTGCATCATATTTTTGCTACTTGCAACTTTTTTTCATTGCAAATGCCAAATGGTAATAAGTGTCTTTATGCGTTTGTCAATAAGCCAACCATAGTAAAATTTCAAGGAAAAATGTAGTTTTTGGAATTCTTGAGATATAGAAGAATGCACATTTATGATTGTTTTTTCATTATTAGCATTCTTAATAAGTGCCTTAACAATACCCTTTTTTTATAT
Source organism: Crotalaria pallida (assembly GCA_037953625.1). Taxonomy (NCBI): domain Eukaryota; kingdom Viridiplantae; phylum Streptophyta; class Magnoliopsida; order Fabales; family Fabaceae; genus Crotalaria; species Crotalaria pallida. The sequence continues at coordinate 22,313,574 of CM075653.1, forward strand.
ATAAAATTCTAGAAATACTTTATTTTTTATTGGAAGGTCTTTTTGAATATATGATTTATTTTGGATCATATTACCATATTACACTTATACTTGTTTTTTGCACAATTAGAAAGACTTTTCGATTAAATAATTTGTCATTTAGTTATTGGTTTATTGGCTAATCATTGTGCTACCAACCAAATTTTAGTTACATGGAAGTAATGCCCTTATTTTATATAAAATTCAAAAAATACTTTTGTTTTTTTACCTGAAGGTATTTCAGATTATATTATTACATTACAGTTGCACCTATTTTTTGTGCAATCAAATAAAAAAACATTTCAAATGAAAAACCATTTCGATCAGAATTTTTTTTAATATACAAAAACAAAAATGCAGATGTAAGATTAAATTTAAAATTTTTTGTGAAAATTAATTTAAAATTTTGGTGCAATTAGCAAAACTCAAGTGCAAATAGAATTTTCCAAATTAAAATATTCTGTAATTGTTAAAATTCCAAATATATCATATCATCAAATTCTTATTTTCATTCTTTTTTTACTCATTATTCATGTCATGTTTAGTTGATTCATGGTTACAAAGGGGCTCGCATGATAACACAGTGTCTTAAATTATTTTTTTTGGATGAAAGGTGTATATTTTTAAGGGTTTGCTAAGTCTCGATGATTAGAAGCTGAAAGATAAATATTATAATATTAAGAAACTATGTCTACAACATCTTAAATATTAGTAAATTTTCAATAATTCAATACATTAATGTTATTTTTAATCTTTTATCCTTAATTCTAAAGCTTGAATTAAACTTACCATGTGTTGTCCCCACAACTAAATATTACTGGATCAGTCCCTGGTGTTGTTCTCACACTTGATCCAAAACCAATCGAGGTACTAAAAATGGTGTAGTTGAATTATTTCTTATCCTTCGATAATTATACTAAATGTTTTGGTTTTTGCCCTTGACAGGGTGACTGGAGTGGTGCAGTAGTCCACACCAACCACAGGTTTCTCGTCTTGCATTTTTCATGAATGATGAATACATGTGTCATATTGAATTTTGCTATATTATGAAAGTGATAAAATTATCATTTGCATTTTAGTACAAAGAGCATGAGGGAAGATCGATGGAGGTTATGAGGTAATAAAAAAAATGCAATTTAGTATTACAATGATAAATGAGTGTTGAGTGTTAAGATGAGAGAGAGAGAGAGAGTGGTGACAGAGAGAGCAGTGACCAGAGACAGAGACAATGTTGGACGGATTTTTCACCCAGGCGAGCAGGATCAAGGTCGAAGGAACTACCATCCTAGACAATGCAATACTACTTCCTTCTTCTTCACCAATTTTCCTGAAAATTTCTCGATGAGTCAGCTATGGAGCCGGTTCACTGAAGTTGGCAAGGTGAAAGAAGTGTTTCTTCCAAGGAAGCTAGACAAGTTTGGGAAGAGGTTTGGTTTCGTTAGGTTCTCTAATCAGAATGACTTCTATCGTCATGAGGAGAAGCTCAAGAACTTCTGGATAAGAAGCTACAAGGTGTTCGTCAACAGACCCCGATTTGAGAGAGAGGTTAAAGTTGAGAGTTATCGGAAGGATCAAACGATGCAGCAGCATGGCACTAGCGTGGAAGAATATCCCAAGAACTTGTCGGTAAGGAAGCCTAACGTTACTAGGGGCTTGGAGAAAACCCCTGGTTCCTATGGAGAAAGCAGGTACTTGTTCGGCTTCGTTAATCAGTAAAACTGTGGAAATCCAGTGCGTGCATGAAGATATTGTGGAGGCTCAGAATAGTTATGTGGGCAAATTTCTAAACATAGAGGACGTCCTATCCTTTAAAGAAATGCTCTTCAAGGAAGGATTCTTCTCCATATCATCAACTCCCTTGGGTGGAAAATCGGTACTTTTAAAGGGTAGAGATAGCTTGGAAATCCCAGAGCTATTGGTCAATTAGAAGGCTTGGATTCAAGCTTGGTTCAGTAAGGTGGAGCGGTGGACGCCAGAGTTCAAAACTGGAGAAAGATTGGTATGGGTATCAAGCTATGGTATACCTGTACACGCATGGTCCACTTCAACGTTGACCCAGGTGTTTTATGTTCTTGGACCCTTAGTCACGTTGGACTCAACTACATCCTCTTCGAAGCGTCTTGATAGAGCAAGGGTCTTATTTCTATGGAATCTTTTTCTAAGCTTGAAAAGGTCATTAGGATAAAGATTGATCGCTCTGTTTATGATTTAAGTTTCACAGAAGATTATGATGGTGGTAAACCGTTCTTGTTGGAGGATGACGGAGCGGAGGAGGTGGAGGACAGTAGTTCCAATGATATTGACTCTAGCTTGCAATGGGATCCGGAGGAGTCTTGGGAGGACCAGGGAGAAGTGGCGGTGCATAGAAACTGGGAAAGTGATGTGGACTTTGTGCCTGACAGCCTTGTGTGCTGTGCACAAAAAGAACATAATAACTTTGATGTCAGGAAATTAGAAGTTATTTGTAAGACTAATAAGTTGTCCCATGTGAAAGATGAGAATAAGGAGGCTCTTGTAGTTTCAACCGAGGAGGACGAAGGGTCCTCTGCTCCAGGAGACAGTTTTGTTGACTTGGTTGCTCAAAATAGGCGTGATAGAGAAGGTTATGGCGCTGAGGTTCTAGTAGGAAATGGTGCCTTTTCTCTTGAGGCACGTGATGAAATAATATTAACAAAGAAGAGGACAGAAGTTGTTGAGGTCCGCTTAACTTTGTCTCCCTCGAATGCCATTGGGCCGAATTGTGATGTGGACCCACTCAACGTGGAGGAGAATAATTCTTGTAGAGAAAAAGTGGCTGGGGTTGTTGTTGGGCCTTCCTCATCTTCAAATGGGCCCAATATTAGAAGTAAGAACCTCAAAGCTTCTTTAAAGGGACATAAAAAAGGGGCTCGGTTGCTCTTGGATAATAAAAAAGGATTGGCCAATCATATATTGTTTATGAAGCTTAGAAGAAAACATAAGGGTAAACAGGTGGTTGTATCTTCTCCAATATTTGATGAGATTGTGGTTTCGGAGAGCACCAGTAACACTGCCACTTTAAGCCACAAGAGAAGGATGCAATGCAAGTGTTTTTCTACAAGACCTAAGGATATGCAATTAGGTGATGTGTGTAAGCTTCCAAGGCTTCATCCGCCAACTCCAAAACGCAGGAAGCAAGTGACCAGGAAAAGCATATCCGTGTCTACTAGGGTCAAACCTAAGAATAAAGTTTCTAAAAAAGATGTCAAGAAAGTGTTGCATGATGACTCCATCAGTAATTCCATTTCTGATTCCAACATTAGAAGCTGTTGCAGGCATCATTTCAAACCCGATGAGTCGGTTCCTCAAAGACTGTGGTCAATGGCTAAGCAACTGGGGGTCAACTATGATGGACATGATGATGATATGGTCAATTTACTTGTTGAAATGGAAAATAGAGACAAACCAATCGATGTTGGAGAGGAAGGTCAGACAATCGGTCAAGGTGTTGAAGATGGTTCTCAATGAATTGCATCTCCTTCCATTTTCAAGGGTTAGGTGGGAGGGTGAAAAAGAAGGTTATTTCTGATCTGATAAGGAAGAACAATGTGGATTTTCTAGAAATTCAAGAATCTAAGATAGAGGAGGTGGACAAGCTATTTTGCAGGTCTCTTTGGATTGATGATGACTTTGATTGGGAGTTCGTGCCATCCATTGGAAGATCTGGGGGTTTGATTTGCATTTGTAGACATTCCAAGCTTTCCAAAACGACTGTTGTGAGAGGTAATGGCTTTCTATTTATACAAGGTGTTTGGTTCGATGAAAATTGTACGTGTAATCTGATTAATATTTACTCTCCAAATAAGTTAGGGGATAAATTGTTGTTATGGAATCTTCTTTCTGCCTCGAAGCAACAGTATGGGGGGTTGTGGCTATTCTTAGGGGATTTCAATTGTATTTGTGATGTTGATGAACGTAGGGGGAGAGACACTCTAAGTTATGCAAGGGAAGCTAGTTTGTTCTCTGGGTGGATTGAAGAAATGAAGCTAATTGAGCTGGCCTTGGTGGGGAGAAAATTCTCGTGGTACAAACCAGATGGAACAACAATGCGTAGAATTGATAGAGTTCTTATTTCGCTTGATTGGTTGACAAAATGGCCTTCGATGTCTCTTTGGGCTTTGGAAAGGGACATTTCTGATCACTGTCCGCATCTTGTGAAATACCCTCAATTTGCAACCGGGCCTAAACCTTTTAGGGTGCTTGATTGTTGGTTCCAACACTCTGATTTTGATGATTTTGTTAAGGAGTTGTGGGCGTCTCTTTCTGTTGAAGGGTGGGCAGCATTTGTGTTGAAGGAGAAATTTAAGCTCTTAAAGGGGGCCTTAAAAGGCTGGAACAAGGAAGCGTTTGGAAACGTGGATGAGAGATTGTGTCAATTTAAGGCTGGAATTGAGGTCTTGAATGTCTTAGGTGAGACCTGTCCCCTGTCTCACTCTCAGGTGCAGCAGAGAAAATTATTATTTGCTAAGTTTTGGAAGTTTGCATCTCATAAACAAAACTTGCTTCTGCAAAAAATCAAGGGTCAGATGGATCACGGATGAAGGTGCTAGTTTTAAGTTTTTTCATGCTTGCATTAATGGCACGAGATCTCGGAATCATATATTATGTTTAAAGATGGGTGATAGGTGGCTGTATGATGAGCGGCTCCTTCGAGAAAATATATCTGCTCATTATAAGAAGCTTTTCCATGAAGATCAGTTTAGAAGAACCAAGCTTGATGGTGTTCTTTTCAAATCTCTGTCTAGAGATCAGGTCAGTTACCTAGATGCACCTATGTTGGAAGATGAACAGAGCTGCTGTTTGGAACTGAGCTGGTGACAAATGTCTGGGTCCGGACGGCTTCAATTTTTCTTTCATCAAGAAGTCCTGGGAGATTCTGAAGGGTGATATATGTAGTTATGTGCTTGAGTTCCACTCCAATGCTAGGTTACCAAGGGGGCTGAACTCTTCATTCATCTCTTTAATTCCTAAGGTCAGTAGTCCTCAACAGTTAAAAGACTATCGGCCTATCTCCCTGGTAGGTCCTATGTACAAGATTATCTCCAAGATTTTGGCTGCCATCTTAAAATGTGTCTTACCCTTGGTGATTTCCGAATCCCAATTTGCTTTCCTGAAAAATACAAACATCTTGGATGGTGTGGTTATTTTCAATGAGGTTATCCACCGTGCTAAAGTCGAGGAAATGGGTGCTTGTTGTTCAAAGTGGATTTTGAAAAGGCCTACGACACGATTAACTGGGACTTCCTTGATTATATGATGTCTAGATTTGGGTTCAGTGCTACTTGGAGGAGATGGATTAGAGAGTTCTTGTCCTCAACATCCATATATGTTTTGGAGAATGGTACTCCTTCTGATGAATTCTCTGTGTCTAAAGGAATTAGGCAAGGGGATCCCATGGCCCTTTTCCTTTTTCTTATGGTGGCTGAAGGCTTTAGCAGGTTAATGAGGTCGGGGATGGAGTCTCGGATGCTGTCTGGTTTCAAAGTTGGCCAAGAAGGGGTGGAACTGTCTCATCTCCAGTATGCGGATGACACGATCCTTATCTTTAAGCCTGATTTCTCTAATTTGTGGGCTGTGAAGTGCAGTCTTCGAAGTTTCAAACTTGCGTCAGGCTTGAAGGTGAATTTTAATAAAAGTCAGATTTATGGTATGAATACTAATGATTTTTGGGTTTCCTCTACTGCTCATTTTTTGTTATGCAAATATGGCTCTTTACCTTTTATTTACCTTGGTATCCCTGTGGGGGCTAACCCAAGGAAAATTGATACTTGGCATGGAGTGGTGGAATGCTTCAAACGTCGGCTATCTAAATGGAAGAGTAAACACATCTCTTTTGGGGGAAAAATTGTGCTCCTAAACTCTGTTCTCTCTAGTCTACTGGTCTACCTGTTCTCTCTCTACAAAGCTCCTGTGAGTGTCATAAATTCTTTAACTAGAATTCAAAGAAAATTCCTTTGGGGGAATGGGGTGGATAGGAGGGGAGTAGCTTGAGTTAAGTGGAGTGATATTTGTAAGTCAAAAGAGAAGGGGGGTTTGGGTGTTAGAGACCTTAGACTCTTCAACTTGGTATTACTAGGGAAATAGAGGTGGAGATTAGTCACTGAGAGGGAGGCTTGGTCGGTGAGAGTGCTTAGATCCAAGTATGGCAGTTATAACCCTTTTGTGTTTGTTCCCTTGAGTGTTAGGTGGAATGAGAGGGCTTCAAGGTGGTGGGTTGATACTATGGGTAGTGGTCATCTAGGTAGTCCTCATTTAGATTGGTTCACTGAAGGAATATGGAGGAAGGTTGGGGATGTGGCTCAAACTCTTTTTTGGCACGATGTTTGGGTAGGTGATAAGCCTCTTAAGGTACTTTTTCCTCGGCTGTTTGCTATTTCGGATATTAAAAATGGCCTTATTTCTCAAATGGGTTACTGGGACGCAAATGGGTGGGTGTGGAATTGCCATTGGCGTAGGACTCTTTTTTCGTGGGAAGACTCTCTTGCTACTGATCTTATTGCTTTGATTGGTGTTGTTACTATTATTTTGATGTTGATGGATGGCGTTGGTCCCCCTAATGCTAATGGAGTATTTTCTGTCAAATCTGCTTATTGGTTAATCAATGGTAGTGATGCTGCTCATGAAGATGCTTGGTGCAAGAAGATTTGGAGCAAAAGTATCGTCCCTGCTAAGGTGGCTGCGTTTGCTTGGAAACCTTTGAAAGGTAAGTTACCAACTAAGCTGGCATTGCTGATAAGAGGTATTATCCCATCAGATACCAATACATCATGTGTTCTATGTTCATATGAGGTTGAAACTATTGACCATTTATTATTTACTTGCCCCTTCTCATATAATATCTGGATTAGCTGTTACAATTGGCTTGGGGTTGATGTTGTTCTTCACAATAATGGTATTGATCACTTTATGAACCACACCTCCTTGTTTAGACATAAAAAATGCTCTAAATTTTGGAGGATGATTTGGTTAGTAATTGTGTGGTTAATATGGTTGTTGCGGAGTAATGTTATTTTTTCCTCTTCCCCTGTTGATTTTGCCAACACTTTAGATTTGATAAAGGTTAGAAGTTGGAGATGGTTTGATGCTCACTCCAATGTTTCGGGTATTAGCTTTGCAACTTGGTGTATATCTCCTTTAAACTGCATTTTGGCTGCTGCTACTAAATTTGTAAAGTAGCTGTCTTGTTTTGTTTGTATTTTGGTTGTGCACCCCTAGTGCCCATTAATGCATTTTGGTTTATCTAAAAAAAAATTAAAGAAAGGCAATTTTGAACCTTTTGCTTTGCCACTAGGACCACATCAATGCATATGGAGAAGGAAACGAGAAGGTTGACAGGAAAGCATGAGACATCCAACATTAACACATTTTCATGGGTATTGTTTCAAAATTTCCAATGCCTATTTTTGTTAGAGTTTAACGTTGTAATCAGGAATAAAATGAAATATTCTTATAAAATTGAACTTTCAAGGAGTTGCTAATCATGGTTGCTCAATCCGTGTCGGAAGGGACACATAGAAGAATGGTAAAGGTAAGTCACTAATAACTTATTGTTTGCCTAAACTATTCTCTTGATTGTAGGTTACTTGGAAGACAGGCGTCCTGAGTCAAACATGGATCCATATGTAGTGAATGCATTACTGGCCGAGACTACGCTATTGTGGGAACCGACTCTAGAGGCTGAAGCTCTTGCAGCTCAAAAAGTCAGAAGCTAGCATTAAAAGTCTAAATCTATTATTGATTGATTGGCATTATTGAAGGAGTCACTACGTACCTTCACCACTGTCCTTTTCGATTATTATTTACATTCTAATGATCTTTGTCTTGGACAAATGAGGTTATTGTCAACCATTTTATATCAGAAGTCATCTCATCGGTTGTATTTGTATCTGGATCAATTTACATTGATGCTTGGTTATATTCAGTGTACCTTGGGATTTTTATCCTTCCCTAGCAAAAACTGGGGATATATACTACAAGAAAATTCACTTTTTTTGATGATTATAATTGTCATTAAAAGCCTTAAACTTCGTCACTAAGACAATATTGTGACGATATTTGATGTCGTCACTAATACTCAAGTCACTATTAAATTAGTGACGATATTTTGAATGTCACTAAAACAACACATTAATTATGATGAAAACAATGTCACTAATATTTGTGACAATCAATGACAATAATCACTACAAGAAAAACCCTTTATTGCAACGACATTTTGCAACGACTTAAAAAAGTCGTTGCTAAAAATAGGTGTTTTGCAACGACTTAAAAATGTCGTTGCATAAAACAGGTGTTTTGCAACGGTTTAAAGAAGTCGTTGCAGAAAACAGGTGTTTTCCACTCTCGGTCTTGACGAACCCTAATTCCCCTTCACTCTCGGCCTCGTCAAACCCTAATTCCCCTCCTCTCTGAGAGAGAGCTTCCAATTTTTCTTTTCAAATTGTTCTGTCCCTTCGAATCTGTTACTAATCTTTGGGTTTGGTAAGTTTTTTTTGTTTGTTATTTTTGTTGTATTTCTTGTTTATTTTATATTGATGAGTGTTTTGTTTTCAGCAGTAACTGTAAAGCATGAAAGTGGTAGGTAGGAGTAGGGGAGTTTAGTAGGGGAGGGTCGCTACTCTTAATTATGTTTTTTTTGCAAATTTTGGATTTTAGATATTTAAATTAATGTTCGACTGAGTTTCTAGTTTTTATGTTGATTTTTCTGTGCTTGTTCATGTTGCTGGTATTAAGTGTTATGATTTATTTTGCTTTTAGCTACTTAACTTAGGCATGCATGGCTTATGTTATGAGGGTGATGAATGTGTAATTATAGGATTGGGAGAAACATAGGTCATGTTTGTTAGATACCTTCGAACACAGTGTAATGGTTCTATTTTATGTTTTACTGTTCTTTATGGATAGGAAGAAAAACAAGTCATGACATTTGAAAATAGAACATCTTGGTTCCTTTAGAAAGAAAATAATGAAATATCTTAGTTCCATCATCATGTCTTGCCCTTGCCAAAAGCTACCATAGAGTTATTGTTGGTTCTCATGATTGTTAGAGCTTAACTGTCCTTACAATAAATTTTGCATCATTTGGTTTCCACCTATAAACCTATATGTATGCAGTAGCTTGTTATTATGATCATATAACCTTTAGCCAATCATGGCAGTAACTTTGCCTTAAATCTTGATAAAACATCGGTTTACTTTTGTAGATATCTTTAACATGTCTGAAGTTTGTGAGTCCATGAGATTTTCACCTTTTTTGTCACTTGAAACAGTTTGTTTATGTTATCTTTTTCAATGATCTAATCAATTATGAAGGTGTCTTTCTTGAACAAATTATAGGTGGCACTATGGCACGAAGATTGAAGCAACAAGGTCACTTCTTTAACTTGTTGCTTTGTTGATGATGCAATCCCTCATTTAGTTGGATTTTAATTTAATTGCATTACTCAACAGGCATCACAGGAATCGAATTCCAAAATCTGATTTAATTTTCATTGGAATTTCCAAGGAGGTAAGTTTCTTTCTTTTGTTGGTGGGGTACTTCAAATTATTATATTATCATTGTAGATTGTAGAACTCTTTAATCCAGCTCATGTTTATTCCTTGTTATTTGCAGGAGAATCAGACATTTAGATATCTTTTCAATAATATGCATGACTCCCTTAAATTTCAGGTATTGGTTTTCTTGCATTCTTTTTCAGATTTCTTGTATTTTGAATTGACTTTTGATTTCACTCTCATTCTCTTTAATTTCTTTATGTTTTGTCCATTGGCTTGTCTATATATTTATCTGGATGCAGGTAGTAACTAATTAAGGAATTTTCATATCTAATGATGTTTATCTAAATATTTTGGTAACTGATAGAACATTGGAAGAGTTTGGGAAAGGGCGTGTTGATTCAACAAAGTAGTAAGAATTATAAAATATATATGTGTGTCAGTGTTGCAAAAGTGGGTGAGATCTCTATATGCTACTACTAATCTTCTCATTCGTGTAAGTTATTCTAGAAATTGAAACAAAAAGAGTTCATGTCTAAGATAATACTGCTTGGGTTTGTCTTTATAAAATCTATTTCTTAATCCTTTATATCATATAGCATTTACAACAGTGTATTAAGTTTCTTATTTATGACAGTATTAATTTTCTGGTTTATGACAGTGTATCAAGTTCCTTATTCCTTATTGATATTAAGTTTTTTTTTGGATTTTAGCTATTTTAGCCAAATCACCAGTTCTGTCTATTTTAGTATTATTTTCAAAGCCATGAAAACTAGAAAACAAACACCAGGTTTTGAGAAACGGATTAATGACTGTTTTTAGGGAGATATTAGTCCCTGTTATGCACTATTTTGATTGTCATTGAGATTGTTAATGATTGTTAATGACTCGGTTATGCACTATTTGTTTGATGAGTAACAATTTCAGGATTTGTTCAATGTTAATAGAGCTAAAGTACATTACAAAGTGTTAGGCATGCAAACTAATCACTTCTCTGACTTTCAGAGAATTTGACTTGTATTTTGATTTCTGAGACTAGGTCACTATCCATAGTTAGGCATAGTAGGGGTATAGACTATAGAGAAGCAATGCACACAATAGAGAAACAATGAATGTATGACCATCTGGAATATTGGCAAAAGAGCAATAGTTCGTGCACACAACAGAGCTATAGCCATTTTATGGAGTATTTAGTTGCAATCACAATCTTATCATTATCACACACATCTTAATCCTATTTTTTAACTTTGCAGATTACTTGTCTATGCCAGTGTCTAGCCACTGGACCTATGAAGTAGCTTAAGTACTCCTTGTACTTTTTGCATTTATCATTAATATAATTTATCTTATAAAAATAAAGTAGCCACAGATATTACAACAATATTGGCAGTTGAATTGATGACCATTGGTTATTACAAATTAAAGCTTAGGTTCTAGTAGTCTAAACCAGTCAACATGCTTATTGACTAGAGTTTGTGTCATAGTTACATGATTTGTGATACATGTTTTTTATAACCTTTTTCTTGACTCAGATTTTAAATAGGTTTGTATTGAAATTAACCAGTCAAAAAAGAACTTTAATTTTTCTTAATTGGCATGGTAGTTTCTTGTTTGCTTATTGCTTTATAAATATATTAGATCTTCTATTTGTACATGCATTTTGTGTCTTCTCTGAATTGAAATTAATCAACAAGCCATTAAGAGGTTAATTCTGCCATCAATGCAAGTAGAGCATTTACTCTCTGTCCAGCTTTCTATGTCACGTTGACCATTGGCACTGACATTTTCACCTTTAGGAAATGAATAACTCTGTCCCTCTCAAAATGTGAAGTCAACAAAAATATATAAATGATTGATTCCTATTTTTTTCCTTCTACAAAAAATAAAAAAAAGCAACCACAGATGAATACAAATATACACTCTCCTTCTAGTACTAGTAATGCAGTAATGCAGTAATAATAATAATGAGAACAGAATACTGGATCTTAATCAATCTAAGGTTCTAAGTAGAAATAGAGTCAGAGAAAGAACATTTGGTATAGAAAGTAGAATGGAAGAGAATGTCATACTTGGATGCTTAATTGAAGTTGAAACCTTAGATGTTGTGAAACATTCTTATTTTGAAGTTCTTTTTGCAAAGGATGTCATGTCCGGAAGAGAGTTTATATTGCAGATAAAGAGAGATGTTATTATGATCATGCTCATTCCCTCTTCTGTTCTTTTAGAAAAAGGAGTTGTAGAATTTTCCATTCTTTTATTTATTTTGTGTTCAATGGGGAGGGGATTCAAATGGAAGGATGTGATGAGAGCTAGCATAGAAGGGTTACTGAATAGTTACAATTATTATTATTATTATAATTATATTATTATTATTATCATCATCATCATCATCATCATCATCATCATCATCATCATTTGAGTAGATTGAAGTAAATTGGTTTATGGTGATGTGATTTCTATGGAACAGTGTGATGTTACTTTTAGATGATTGGCGTAGTTTACATATATGACTGATTCATTTGGCTTAGAGTTAAGCTAATTTAACAACTGAGTGTTTGTCTATCTCCTCATTCTGTCCCGAACTCGCCTTCATATTTTGTACTACTTTTATGTTCTAGTTATCTCATTTTATTCTTGTTCTTGCATATTAAATTTTGTCACTTTGGCACTAGACTGAAATTTCTATTAGTCATGTGTATTTGGGGTTGCATGACATCCTTGTTTTATTTGGTCAATGGCTCAATTGAGCACTAGACTGAGGTATAGTAGCATATGTTGTTTACGTTTTCTTACCACCTATGGTGTTTACCTGGTTATTCTTTTCTTGAGAGATATTAGATTGTTTATATTTTTGAACTTCTGATAGATTTTTTTTTTTTGGTGGAAACTTCTGATAGATTTAGATTGTTCGTGTTTTCTTTTTTGGGAGAGTCTCTTTTATTCTTCATTTTGTGGTTGCTACAAAAAGAATGCATTTATTATGATGAAAACAAGGCCACTAATGTTTGTAAATAAATAATGACAAAAATAAATCATCACAATTACACACCACAATAATGATGATTTTTAGTCTTCACTGTTATAGTTACTGACAAGAAATTGTCACTATCATGCTAATTCAATTATTTTTAATTTCAATTACTTTTTGTCACTTAAATATATGATATTGTTGTTAAGGTTTTAATCGTCACTTATTACTAAAACATTACAAATAATAATGACAATTGTTTTACATATAAATTAGGGATGACTTAAATTAATAATAGCCTAGCCTAATATAATAAAATTGATCTTTCAAGTATACCAAAACTAGTATAATAAAATTAAATTATCTATCACATCCATTCACAATAAATACTAAAACATAAAAGAAAATGTTTAACAAAATACAAATCTTTTAACAACAAGGTTTTTAGAGTTCTTACACTAAAACAAGTTATGCCTAGGTAATAAATTAAACTAAATATATCTACAATAAATGGTTAAAAGAGTGCAACATCTTCATGGATTTTGGTCCTGCAATTATACAAAAAAAATGAAACAATCAATAATTATAAAATAAAGTAATTAGTAAGTTTTTTGAAATTTTAAAAAATAAATTAAATGGATATGAAGATAAATTCTTTCATATAACAAACAAACTTACATTCTCTTTAGGAATAGTTGAGATAGTTTTTTAAAAAAGCAGCCATTTGTCGTTTGAACTGTTGTTCAAGTTCCTGTTTCATGTGTTCCCGTTGAGTTTCAAAAGCTACACGTTGATTATCAATCCTTTCACGTTGGGATTTCAGTTCTGTTTGCAGCTGAGTATTGGCCTCTTCCTGTTTTTTTTAACCTCGGTTAGTTATTTCACTTGTTGTTCTAAATCATTTGCTCGCTTCTGTGCAGTTTCAATTTGACTTTTAATAGCTTGCTTTTCTGTGAACTTTTTTGTTACTGCTGCATTACCTATACCCAATTAGTGATTTGGCTTTCTTCATAATACAAGTGCAAAATGCTCGACCAATGGTACTGGTGCCTTTGAAATTTCCTCTTGATATAAGTCACCTATGTCCTTTAAATTATGCTACAACAAAAAACATAAGAAAAATAATTTGAGAAAATAGTTTTCATTATGAGCTGTGTATGTTACTAACAACATAAACATAAATTTATGGTTGATTGTGTAACCTAAACAATGAACACATAATTTTTTTTGGATAAGAAAAATTTTATTAGAAAGAAAAGGGAAAACCAGGAGTATATAAGAATACACCCAGCCCCAAAAAGAAACAAAATACAAAGAAGATGAATCATACATAAATAATCCTCACCAACCCACATTATTAATTCATACACAAAGAATTAAACAACTAGCCCCACTACAAAATCATGACTAGCCAGCATAAATATGAACACATAATTAAAGTATTTAAATCTAATATATATAAACACATAATTTTGAAGGTATTTTGATCACGTACCATGATTTGTTCTCCGTTTGGGATACACCAAGTTCCATCAGCTCTCATATGTGTAGCTTTCCACACATTCACAGCATCCGGCCATTCATCAGAATTTGGGTCTTCTTTTTATTAGGAATTTGGGTCTTCTTTCTGTTAAGGGTAAATACAACAATGAATGAAAGATAATTAAGTGATAAAGATGTAATTATAAAAAATATGTTAAATATTATTGGATAAATAAACATTCTTTATAAGTGAAGCAAAGAAGTCCAAGAAATACTTATGACGGGATATAATACTTTGTTGTTCACAAAATAGTGAAAAAAAAAACATAATATAAAACCAAATAATGCTCATCTTCCAACCTCTAACCTGTCATCCCATCCCTCCTAAATTTTGGAGAGCCTTTGCATATGCAACACAGAGGTGAATTAAAGCAATGAGGTCATTAAATCATTCTATTTCAGCATAATCATATATCATGATTTGAATTTGCAAAATCTACTATATCACATAAATGTACAACTTGTTGATAGAACAAATAGAATAAAAAAATTACCCTATCAAATGTTGTTTGCACGATTGATTTTGTGCCTGTAATATATTTGATTTATTGCTTATTCCGATTCACTTGATTTTTCAATTAGCTTCGTGTCTACATGAATGTAATAATCAATATTTAATATTCCAGCATAAAACTATACAAAAAAATTAATATGTAAGTTCAAGTTATATATTAAACAAATTCAACCTGAAATTTGGAATTACTCCATTTATTATGAATTAGCCAATCCCAATCTTCTGGATACATCATCTTGCCTACCTTTTTAACAGGATCGGCTTTACCTACATTGTAATGCCTATTCTTATACTGACTTTGTAGCTGCTTCGTTGCTGCTTCGTTGCATGGTCTTTTGATATCCTAAGACAAATCCAATTGACCCTATAGTCATATTAATTAATTAAGTTTATTAGAATAGTAAACACATCTACTATACCAATCTTTTACAAGTATAAATATAAAGTATCTGAATACATCAAAATAAACAATTGTACTAACCTTCATGTGTTTCAACATCCCCTCATAATCATCTTCACATATATCTTTCCAACTATTAACAAGGTGTTCTCTATGACGGATACAAACATATGCCTAGCCTTGGACAGGGATGCATGTTTTCCACATACCTTATAATATGGTAGAGGAAAATGGATGTCAAGATTTTTTCCCTTGGTCATTCTTGTTGCTTTGATTTTTTGAAGCTTTTTATTAATCGTATGTCCACGCCCTTGTTAATGATAGGCTCGTCTAAAATAAAATAAATTAGCAGCAATTTCAATAATATTGCTTTGATTTATTTCAAGAATAAACAAATATGACCACCTGCATTAGCTCCAACTTGTTCAGTGGTGCTACTTTTCGTAGCACATCTGGGTTGTGAGTTTTGTACTTGTTCATCAACATAAGGACAAGTTGATCATTAGAAACTCTTTTAGAATTTGATCTCAGTGTTGTCACCATCTAACAATAGCACAAAACAATCATAAAAATTAAAAAAAAAATAATAAAATGGTTGAGATATATCCAAATATTATTAGTATATGTATGAATGGCTTTCCAACTCTAATTTATGTCTAACAATTACCCATTTGAGTTTTTTATAAATGCATCTTTGTTTATGAGAAAGGAAACCTTGACCGAAGATGAAACCAGATTTTTTATAGGTAGGAGAAACAGTTCTGACTATTGAGTCTATACATAATTATATATACAAAAATATACTGTTAGAATTTTAAGTCTTATCATAATTGCTGCTACTCACATCATTTCAAAAGGATGTAATATTGAAAATTCATCTTTAACGTGTATCTGTATGAAACTAAAGCAATCTAGTTTTTTTTAATAATTAAAAAATTCATAAAATAGAAGTCACTCTCAATTAGGGTATAATGCAAAAACCCAAACTCTAATAGCATTAGAGATAGAACAAAATGAAAAGAGCCCAACAATCCTAGCCATTCTACATCCTGCCCTCCAACATCTTTTGAGAACAGACGCAGAAGCAAAATTTCAAAGCAGCAAAACCATATTCATGACATACATATATGAAAGAGATATTAGGACTAACCTTGAATCACTATCATAGATAGCAAGAAGATACTTTTATAGATAATACATCAAATTTGAATGTAACATTTGAAGTAGAGAAAAAAGAAGAAAAGAATAGAAAAGAAGAAGAGAAGTGATGATGATCAATATGGAAGAATGCTATAACTTACCCAAAGAAAGTGGAAAGGTTAATAAGTTTTTTTTTAATTAAAAAAAATAAGAGGGAAGTTTCCCACCATGAGAAAAGGATGAAAATTTTTAGTGCCACCATTTCACGTGAGTGTGGGGTTTAGATTATTAGAATTTTCTTTTTTTTTTAAAGATAATATAGAATTCTTATCACCTAGAGAGTACAAAGTTTTTTTTAAATGCTAAAGTAATGTAGTTATAAAAGTGGTTATCAGATTGTAAGTACAAACAATTTTTTTCAATATTAATGGTTTATATTAATTTAAAAATGATTAATAAATTTATAAAATTAACTTACAACACTACATCATTTTTGACTTTAGACCACACCTTTTTTTTTCCTTGTAAAAAACCGTGGTCAGAACACAAAATAAACCACGGTTTCGCTAATGTGGTTAATAATATGTAAATTTTTCATTTTCCAGCATAACATCCAAGGTAACCGTGGCCTATTTCTTTAGGCTACAGTTTTTTTAACCGTGGAACTTTTAAAGTCCATGGTTTTTAATAAATTATATTAGACCACAGTTATATATACGTGGCTTATAATATTAATTTTTAAACTTTTTAGAGTAATATGTCAGATTAGTCCTTGACTTTGTAAGCATCGGTCAAGTTAGTCCCTGAATTTTTCGAAATAGCAATTTAGTCCCTGAGATTTCATTTTAATTCACATACGTCCCTATCTTTATCCCATTTTAAAGCAAATACATCCCTGCGATAGTGACGGGAGAGACTAACTTGATCTACGTTCTCCTATCTCAGGGACTAAATTGCTATTTCGATAAAGTCAGGGACTAACTTGACCTACGCTTACAAAATCAGGAAGTAATCTGACATATTACTCAAACTTTTTATAACAATATATTACACCACGGTTTATTTTGTGTGGTTTATAATATTAACTTTTAAATCGTGGACAAAAATGTTATATGGACCACGGTTTTATAATAATATGTTACACAACAGTTCATTAAGTGTGGTTTCTAAAATTTGATTAAAAAAACTGTGGTCAGAAGTTATGTAAAATTTTAGCGGGATTCATTTAAGCGGGAACTAAATAAAAAAAACATAAACAAAGAAACATCTGATGTTATCTATTCTCTCTGAAACTAAAAGTAAAAGAATATACATTCAAAAAAAAAAAAGAAAAATAATATCACACTCTCTCTCTGAAACTCGTTACCTTCTTCTTTTCTCGGCGAAGCTCACGCGACGGTCTCCATTCGACGGCGGCGGTCTCCATTCAACGGCAGCGGTCTCTATTCGTCGACGACGGTGGGCCTCTATTCGTCGGTGGGTGCGGCGATCTCTCCCCCTTCAGCTCGAGCAAACCCTATTTCTTCAATTTCTTTCTCTTTTCCAAGGTATGCAGCCAACAATATTTACTTCTTTTGCTTCTTATGGGTTCTCTTCACTTCTCCAACAATATTACTTCCTTTATTCTTGTGTTTCTGCTTGGCCTTGGTTTTTGGTTTTTAATTGGGTCTCTATGTTCTGTTGATTATTGGGGATTATTTGAGACATAGGAAGCACCATGTAACATCTGTCAGAGTCCTTTTCTGCCCTAGAACCCATGAAGAGAAGCAAAAAATCTTTATCTTTGATACGTATGGATATGTAGACCACCAAAATCAGAGTGAATAACAAAATTTGCAATTTCCTTTTCTAGTATATAAATATACAGGCCATGTGCTAATATTCTAACTTTACACAAAACTACACACAAAATTTAGTGTGGTAAGACCAAAGACGTTATTAGCAACTTCCAAAGCAAAGTGTATGAAAGCACACCTTAGGAATGTGCTTGAAAGTAGGTTTTGCAGAAATACCTGTCATACAAAAAAAAAATACAATAGGGACTGAGTTGTACAAGCACATTTTTTTTATAAGCAAAAGAAAAAGAAAGAGTACAAGTAGTACTCAAAGTCAGAGACAGTGCAAAAAGCAATTACAATACAGAAATGCAAATGCTCTCCAGAACAGTAATGCATCTAGAACAATAATCATCCACTGATGCAAAGCTAATTCTCCTTTCTAATAGCATTTTAAAGGGATCCTCCTTTCTTCTTAGCTTAACTAGTAACTCAACCCCAAGCAAAATTAGATACATAGAATGCATTGAAGAGGGTCAAAAAACCAGCTGCTATAAGAATAAGTAAAATGATTGCATTTTGTACAAGCACATAATACAGCAATATCCTTTTGTCCAGTATTTTGAAGTATGAACTGTACAATTTGCTCACGGAAGGAAAGAGGGAGATTCCCCTTGAGTAGCCATTTGTCAGCAACATCATATGGATTATCTGGAGACATCTTGCAATTTGCTTTATTACTTAGGTAATAAACATGTCAAAACAATTGGTGGAAGATATCAGACTTTGAAAGAGTATAGGAAGTCATCTGAATTGTTCTTTTCAGTCTTAAGTCCATTAGAAGAGTTCATGAATTAAGAAAAAAAAAGAATATAGTACTTAGAACAAAAGTTTGAGCTAACCTTAAATTTTCTAAGAACGCTGCTACCTGGTCTACTGTTTTGGTCTTAAGGAGGATTCTCAATGTTGCTTGGGTTGATTTTTCTGTGCTTCTAAATTTGGTTTTGTGTTTGCTGGTGCTGGCTGTGTTTTTCGGTGCTGCTAGGCGTGTATTTTGGTTGTGTATTTTGTTGGTGTTGTGTTTTTTTGCTGCTGCTAGGCGTGGGTGTGTTAGTTGCTGCATTTGGTTTTTTTTTCCAACACTGTTGGTATCTTGTAATTATTGGTCTATTTTCTTTTGGGTTGGAAGCATATCTTTTGCTTCTTTCCTTTAATAAAGCTTTTTTCTTATAAAAAAAAAATCTTTACTGATTCCTGGAGAACTTGACACCCTCATCATGAATTAGAAGTTTAACATCATGAATTAGAACTTAATACCCCTTCTAGCATTTATGTTCTTTGGTCTGTTCAAGGTTTAGTTTTGTTTTACTGTGAATGAAGTTTTGACTATACTAAGATTGACTTATTTTTTCTCCCTGAGCTGTATCTCTGGCAATAATTGTGAGACTATGGTGATGGTGCCTTGGTGGTTGGGTGGGTTTAAGTTTTAGTTTGTTAAATAGGCCTTCAGTTTTTGTTTTTTTTTTTTTTTAATTTTCCAGGTTCTCTGAGGTTGACATGAGGAAAAAATGAATTTTGTTTAGAAACACTGCTAAGTAACCTGAGTTGAACATAAAGTGTAAACTAATTACTTCAGTCTAAGGCAAAAGGAAAATTTTCTTCATACTTTTAACTTTTTTGCAAGTTTTAGTGGTGCTACAATTAGTTAGTATATGAGTTAGGTATCTAAGCTTGAGTTAACGTGATGGAAAACACTTTTAAGTGATTAGGGTGTTACCTTGTGGTCAGAGCAGTTGATATTCTAGTAGGCCTGACCTGATAGATTTATTCTGAACAAGTTGTAATTTGCCTCATATTATATGTCACTGATTATCACATCTTCAGTTGCTATTTTGTCTTCAGATTTTATTGTCTTTCTAACTGATCATCCCATTCAGTTCTTTTGCTTTTAAAACTCTTTTTTGGTTTAGTGTGGGCTTGGCTTTGTCATAAGTTAACTGATGGAAGAAAACCGTGGCAAAATATTGTAAAAAAACCGTGGTTAACACTATGGAAGAAAACCGTGGCAAAATATTGTAAAAAAATCGGGGCCAAAACAATGTAAATAAAACCGTGGCCAAAAAATAGAAGGAAAACCGTGGCTTCAATACTTGCCATTAAACCGTGGTTTAAAGAAAGAACCACAGTTACCGAGCCGTGGCCAAAAGTAGGTTAAGAAAACTGTGGCCAAAAGAATATAGAGAAGACCGTGGCCTAAATAAAACCGTGGACTAAATGCACTACAGAGAACTGTGGTCTGTTCATAGTTCTAGGCGACGGTTTTAAAAAATCGTAGCCTAAAGTCAAAAAACCGTGGCCTATTAGAATAGCCCACGCCAGCTACTACTACACACGTAAAACCGTGGTGTAAAGATTAGGCCACGGTTTTTTGACCATATACCACGGTTTTGAGCGTGGTCTAAGACCAAAAATGTTGTAGTGCAAATAGACCTACATTATAAAAGAAGTGAAATGTGTCACTTGCTTATTATTGATTAATTATCAAAACATATGCCACTTTCTTATGATATATTAGACTTGTTTATAGGTTAATTTTGTGGGTGTATTTATCATAAATCATATTAATTATATGGATTTGCTTTACCTTATCTTTTAGGGTTGAGGATAAGAAATTAAAAAATGGTAAAGAGACCTAAGGAAATTAAATCCACCATCACTTGAAGTATTAAATGTTTAATTTTTCCATGAAAAATAATTCTTTTTTACTCCTTTTGTCCCAATATGTTGGTAAAAAATTGAAAAGTCAAATAAAATAACAATTAATGCAATAATTCATTAATTACAAATAGAAATTATACATATTTGCATTATTGTTATATTTCACTATTAATGAATCACATATTTTCTTTCCTAATAATTTAGGGTGTCTTTCTTTAATTACTCAATCATAAACCTAATATACCATTTTTTAAGAGATCTGATTTATTATTTTCACTTTAATTTGGAACTAAACTTTTTTGTCTTTTTAACCAAGATAATGGGATGAGGGATATCATATTTAGAAAATGTTGTAATTTTTAAATCCAGTTAGTTATGTTCTAGTATAATGGTGTTGGTAAGAAACTAAATACTACACATATATTCAACAATGATTAGGTCTAGATCAAAGATGGGATCAGGCTAGATTTTACTAAAAAAATGTGAGAACAATGTTGGTGGGTAATATGTAAGTACCTCTTTAAGCACTCTTAAAGCTCAACTCACCTAAACTTTAGATTATTAAAAAAAGCTTAAATATGTTTTTGGTCACTAGATTTTGAGACACATCATTTATATGGTGTGAGGATCCATATGATGATGGAATTAAGGAAATGATATTTGAGGCGGCGCATAAGAGCAAGTTGAGTATTCACCTTGGTTCTTCTAAAATGTATCATTGTTAGGAATGAAAAGGAAGTAGCAGAATATATCTCCCGATGTTCAGACGAGACATAGCCAATTACTTCTCGTCCCAATTCATTTTAGTTCCAATTCTCTACATTTTTCTATATATACATAATATAAGATTCACCATTAACAAAGTAAATACAATTAGTAGTGTTGGATAAAATAAAAACAAGTAACTCCAACATATAAAAACCGTTAACGGTTTCGTTTTCATATGTACATGTAATTTTTCTTCAAAATAATCATGTTAGGTAGTTAAAAGCAAGTTATTAGGAACATTTACACATGTGAGTTTGCTCAGTTGGTGTAAGGTATCTTTCTAAGATCTTAGGAATAAAATACGAGTATTAACAACCCTGTGTTCGATTCCTAGTAAAAAACATGTCGCCTGGAGAGACAGTCATGAACCTCCCACAAGATTAGTCACAAAGACCTCATTCATAGTGGTGGACCCTTGGAGACACCTAGGCTCAGTGAGTCATTGACAAAAAAAAGCTATTAGAAACATTTATAGAAAGTTACTAATGAACAGAAGGTTACAAATATTAATTGTAATAAAATCAATATTTAACTGGGTCCAGAAATAAAAATATTTTAAAATAACATTTTCCAAATAATATAATCATATTTGATATTAGATCCGAAGGTAAGGATTCAGATACATATTAATTAACATGCTTGATCTTATGAGAAGTAATTATTTAATATGTATTCCAATTTTTTTAATTAAACAACAAAAGGTAATTGAATGAGAAATATTTAGTATATTTTATTAAATTTTTTATAAAAATATTTTTAACTTAAATCATTTCATCATTCTAAAACAAAGGAAACAAGATCAGTTGGGACAAAATTGATTACAATTTATTTTCAACTAAAATAAAATAAATTAGTTACTAATAAATATTATTTCAATAAGAGATAATTAGTTACTAATATATATTATTTTTAATATGGTATAATATTAATATATAAAAATAATTAGTTATTGATATATATTATTTTTAATAATTAGAAATAATTATTTTTTTAATATATAAATTAATTAGTTATTAATATATATTATTTAAAATAATATATATTAGTTATTATTTGCTGAAAATTAATAACTAATATAAATTGATTACCAATTTGCTGATCACAATATAAAAAAAAAAGGAAATATATCAAAAAAGAGAAAAAACGGGAACAGAAGGAAGCAGAGAAAAAACGATGAAAAAAACATAGAACTGAGAAGGAATAAGATCTACCAATATTGTCATTGCTGTCCTGTACTGCTGCTCCATTCTCCATCAATCCTTTGTTGCGCTGCTGTCCTGTTGTGCTGCGCTGTCGGTGCCGGTGCTACGCTGCCGTCCTGTCCTGCGGTGCTGCACAAAGGTTCCTCTATTTTGAATATTTTACTGTGTTTTTTTATGTTTCTGTGTTTTTCATTTTCATATTATTTTTATTTTTCTTGTTTTTATTATTCTTATTGTTCTCTTTGTGTTTTTATTTTTCGTTCTCAACTTCTCATATTGTGTTTTAATTTTTTTTTGCACATCACCTGTTTGATAAAATGCTTATCTAATTATTTGTAACTTTCTTGTGTTCCATTAGTATAATTTGTTTCTTAAAAATAGAAAGTTGCAAATTATAACATAAAGCTAGACTATGAAAGTGTATTTGATGCTATTTTTTGATGTTTTTTATTTTTTTTAATTTTAAGCATAACTATTGTATATCTCCTATTTTATTGTTTCTAATTTTTTTATTTTATTCACTTTTGATTTCTTCAATTTATTTTCTTGAAAAGTATATTTTAATTTCAAGTTTTATACATCTTTTCTTTGACAGACATGGAGTTAGATAAAAGTTGGATACAAATGACTGATAGGACACATCCTCAATATGATAAAGGAGTTTGTGAGTTTTTTGACTTTGCATTTGATGGTTTTGGGGAAGGAAAATTACTTCGTTGTCCATGCAAAAAATGCAACAATAATCGTCATTTGTCTCGCAAAATTATTTATGAGCACTTGACTACAATTGGGATAAAAAGAGATTATGTTATATGTGATAATGGTAATGATGATGGCCTTACTTGTAATGATGGTCTTCGTGATATGTTACATGATATTGAAAGTGCTCACAATATGGGAAATATCCCAAATGTCGATTGTCAATCAGGTGAGGAGAAAACTTTTAAGACCGGCATGAAATATTTTGGAATGAATGAGGAGGCTAGTAAGTTTTACAAATTATTAGAGGATGCCGAAGAAGAACTATATCCTGGCTGTGAGAACTTTTCCACATTATCATTTATTGTTCAACTATTAAATATCAAATGTCTCTTTGGCTGGAGTGATTAATCAGTTGACTCTTTACTTGCTCTATTGGCAAAAGCATTCCCTAAAGGGAATAAAGTACACGTGTCTTACTTTGAAGCTCGAAAAGTTATTCGCGAGCTTGGCTTAGATTATGAGTAATATGTCATATTAGTCCCTGACTTTATCGAAATAGCAATTTAGTCCCTGAGATATGGGAATGTCGATCAAGTTAGTCCTTGCAGTCACTATCGCAAGGATGTATTTGCTTTAAAATGAGATAAAGATAGGGACGCATGTGAATTAAAATGAAATCTCAGGGACTAAATTGCTATTTCGATAAAGTTAGGGATTAACTTGACCGATGCTTACAAAGTCAGGGACTGATCTGATATGTTACTCCTTAGATTATAGAAAAATAGATGCTTGCTTGAATGACTGCATCCTTTATCGCGGTGATTACATTGAGTATGAGTTTTGTCCAAATTGTGGTGTTTCTCGATATAAAGATAAGGATAAGAAAATTCCCCAAAAGGTTTTGCGATATTTCCCTGTAACACCGAGGTTACAAAGGTTGTATATGTCCTCAAATATTGCTACGCAAATGAGGTGGCATAAGGATAGACCATATGAAGATGGAAAAATGAGACATCCAGCTGATTTCATTGCTTGGAAGAATTTTGATTCTCAATATCCATCTTTTGCCGCAGATCCACATAATATTCGACTTGGACCAGCTACTGATGGCTTCAATCCGTTTGGGAATATAAGCACTTCATATAGTGTGTGGCCCCGTGATTTTAATTCCTTATAACCTGCCACCGTGGATGTGTATGAAAGATCCTTATTTTATTATGGGGTTGATTACTCCTGGTCCTAAATCTCCTAGAAATGATATTGACGTGTATATGCGGCCTTTAATGGAAGAATTGAAAGATTTATGGGAGAAAGGGGTAGAAACCTATGATGCGTCAACCAACGAAACATTCCAATTTCATGCATCTATTTTATGGACTATTAATGATTTTTCGGCCTATGCAAATTTATCAGGATGGAGTACGAAAGGGAAAAAAAATTTGATAGATTCATCCTTGTCACTTTTTATGAGACATTGGGTGGAGGTAAATAATACATGGTTACCAATATCACAAAGTTGACTAATGCTCAAAAGATTGTGTTCTAATCCTTGAACATAAAGAACATTATCAATAACCAAGTTGGAAGAATTACCGACTTTACCAATCCCAAGAATTTTTCCTTTGTTGTTGTCTCCATAAGTGACATATCCACCTTCTTGAGGAGTAAGCTCCATGAAGTTCCGCCTATCTCCCGACATGTGCCTTGAACATCCACTATCAAGATACCACGGTTTCTTTTCGGTTCTAAGGCACACCTACAAAACAAGATCATTTGCTCATTTTGGGTACCCAAATTATGTTGGGTCCCTTTGGGTTAGCTTTTGGTGTTTCTTCCTTCTTAATCCAAACATAAGTGCCTTTTTGAATTTCAACATGTTTAATGTGGCACCTATTGTTTGTATGTCCAAACTTTCCGCAATAAAAGCAAGTTGGTTTCTTTGTATAATCAATTTTAGAAGATGAACCAACCCTTTTATTGTCCTTTTTCTTTTGGACATATCCTAAACCGGTTTTGTTTGAATAATTTCTTTGAGATTTAATTAACCGGTCTAGGTTTCTATCACTATTTGATATTGTGAGTTTGTGTTTCAAATCTTTTATTTCATTTTCAAGAATGTCACATTTCTCACAATAAACAATAGTTTTCTCATCACTTGCACAATCACAAACATGACTAGAATTAACAAGTTCTAAAGAAGCATTTTGGAGTTTCAATTCATTTATGTACTTTTCTAATTCATTAATCTCTTTTTGATACTCCAAAATTTTCTTTCCTTTTTCCTTGTTAATCTTAGCTAGTTTTTCAAATTGTGTTAACATTTCATTGTATTCATTGAGCAAATCATCATAAGGAATAGAGGAAGAGGAAAAGCTAGAGCTTTGAGATGATACCTCATCCTCATTTTCACCATTTGCACTTGAGGCTTCATTGTTGGTTCTTGCCATGAGACATAGATTTGCAACTTCATCATCCGAGCTACTTGATGATGATTTTGCATCCTTTTCCGGTGCATCCCACACAATGTAAGCCCTCTTGCCCTTGCCCTCTTGGGTCTTCTTTTCATTCTTTCTCAAGTATGTAGGACATTCCATCCTTATGTGTCCAATGCCTCCACATTCATGACACTTCACTACATCACTTGAAGTCTTGTTCTTAGACTTGTGTTCCTTGGGTCTTCTTTCTCTTGATGATGAGCCACTCTTCTTACCCTTGAGGAATTTGTTGAATCTTTTTGCAAACAATCCAATTTCCTCCTCATTGAGTGCATGATCGGAGTTCTCACTAGTTGAGTCATCTTCAACCTCTTTTACAACTTTGGTTGAGGCCTTGAGAGAGATACTCTTCTTCTTTTTGTCCGACTCCTCATGTGAGCTAAGTCTTGATAAGTCAATCTCATGCTCCTTGAGCTTCCCAAACAAGGTTGCCAAGTCCATAGTATTTAAATCCTTGGACTCCTTGATAGCGGTGACCTTAGGTTGCCATTTTCTATCAAGACATCTCAAAATTTTGTGAGTAGTTTCACCATCACGAAATTGCTTTCCTAGTGAAATCAAGTGGCTAACAATATGTGAAAACCTCTTTTGTAAGTCATCAGTGGATTCATTCGGGAACATGTGAAATAATTCATATTCATGTGTTAAAGAATTTAATCTAGCATTTCTTACTTCACTTGTTCCTTCATGTGTGACTTCCAAAGTGTCCCACATTTCCTTAGCCGACTTGCATTGATAAATTCTATAAAATTCATCATGGGATAAAGCCGAAAAGATGATGTTTTTAGCTTTTAAATCAAATGATGCTTTCTTTTTATCATCATCATTCCAACTTTTCCTAGGAATTTCAATGACTTCCCCATTTACCATATGTCTAGGAATATAAGGACCATCCTCTATTGCATCCCAAATATCGGTGTCTATTGCTTCAATAAAAACTCTCATCCTAACCTTCCAATAAGCATACCCTTCACCATTAAAGAATGGAGGGCGGTTTATTGAAGAGGAACCTTCTTGATAATTGCTAGAGCCCATAGTTTCCAAAGGATCTTTTCGAAAAAGCTTTTACGCTCGATCTTTTGACCGAGCTCTGATACCACTTGTTGGAAACCAACAAGCGGGCTTTGCAATTACTAGAGGGGGGGTGAATAGTAATCGGAATGCAACAGTGACTAATTTTTCGAATGCAATTAGGTTTAATTAATCAAGTGCAGATTTTTCAGAAACAGAGCACGAACACTCGAGTATTTTAAAAACTACTCGAGTAAAAACTCAAGAACACTCGAGTCTTTCCAAGAATACTCGAGTAAATCGTCCAGATAGCAGAAAAACAGTTTCTGGAAAATATGCACTTTAATCAATAACAATGAATACAGTTCAAGGCAGATTATTAATAGAGTAGAAAGCAATTAAATAAAGTTATAACAACTTGAAAACAACTTAATTTCTGCGGAATTGCAACTCTAATTAATAATCCCCTTTTTGAGCAACTTAGGTTTGGTTTTTGCTTGAAGTTAAAGAAAGCTATAAAAGATCAACACCAACAATTTTATACTGGTTCACTCTCTATTTAGAGAGCTAGTCCAGTCCCCCTAAGAACCTTAGGAGTGTCTACTAAAATCAAATTGTTAGAAATATTACAAAGGGTATTGAGATGCCTCACTCAACCTATCCCTTCCAAGAGTGTACCAAACTCTTGAATTTCTACCCCAATTTGATGTTGGTGATGAAGACTCCTTCTTCTTCAAGCTCCTTGAAACCTTCAAGAGCTCCACCAAAGCTAAGAACCTCTTAGCAATTGCTTGGGAACCACCCAAGTCTTGAATGAACCTAAGATCCACTTAGGTACACTTGGTTACTAACCAAGATTTTGAGAACAAGATGTGTATGTGTATGTGGAGTGATCCAACAAATGATATCCACAACAATTAAGCACAACTCTAACTCTTAGAACAAATAATAATGATGAATGAATATTGAGTTAGAGTAATTATCCACTTGAGAGAGAGAATGATCAAAATGAATGTTTTGCACCCTCAACTTTAATGCTCTTGTTGGTTAGTTCAATAGCATTCATTTCTCATATCTGGAAAATACAATGAATGAGTGAAATCAACTCTTTCATTCCATTTTTGCCCTTTTCCAACGGTTAAAATTTTGCTGTCAGAACCAAAACACTCGAGTACTTTTGACACTACTCGAGTGTTTTGCCATCTTTCAATAGAAATGCCCAAGTATTGAACTAACGGTCAAATCTCTGTTTTGAGGCTGAAATACTCGAGTATTCTGGGAAGTACTCGAGTGTTTTGATACTCGAGTAACTTTCAGATTACTCGAGTGTCTTTATACTCGAGTATTTTTGTGATTACTCGAGTGTTTTGCCCAGAGATGATAAAAATCAAGTTTTTCAACAATTTATTTCAAGTCTCTCTTCAAGGAATAATTTTATGTAACCCCTAACCTTTTTCATGCAATTAAAATTATTTATCCTAAGGGTGAGATAACTTCCTAAGCTACCCACTCTCAATAAAATAAAATTACATTCAAAATAAAATTGAGAATGAATAGATACATAATGCACTTGATCTTCTTGACTTGATGAGCTTGAATTCTTGCTTTAACTCCATGATCTAATTATATTGTCATCATCAAAATAAATCCACCTAATTGGAGACTTGATTCTACAATCTCCCCCTTTTTGATGATGACAAAATAATTAAACCGTTCCTTCTCTTTTGAGAGCTCCCCCTCAATATAGGAACCTATTAACCTGTCAATTCAGAGAATACCAAGCACAGCATAATATCCATAATATCATAGTCAAGTGCACAAAATGTAACTGGTATCAGAGCGAGAGCAAACATGATATCAGAGTAAGCAAACATAATATCAGAGTAAAAAAAATGATGTGCTTGCTCTTCTCATTCTCATTCTCCCCCTTTTTGTCATAATCAAAAAGATAGCATTTGGAAACGGAGGAGACAAGAAGGATACCAATAATGAAAACTCCCCCTTAAATAATATTAATATAAAACAAATATGACTATCAGAGAATACCAAACACGTGAAAAACAATAACCATGAGAAATCCAGTGAAATCACAGCATAACATAGCATAAAACCACCAACCAAATCCAAGTCTGAACGAAAAAAAAAAAAAATCATAAAACTGGATAAAGACCCACGCAGGGTTTAGAAAAAGTAAACAAACTCCCAAAAGCATAGTGAAAAACTAAACATCCAAAAAAAAATAACATGTAAAAAACAGAGTGCAATGTCCACCGATCTCAGAACATATCCGGTGCAGGGGGATCCTGAGGAGGAAAGAAGCGGCCGAATGCAGACATCATATCATCGAACCTAGCATTCATCTGAGCGGAATGCTGGTCCAACTGCGAATATATCATGGCCGACTGCACACCCATCTGAGACTCAATCCTGCTGATACTATCCTGCTGCTCAGCCAATCGATGCTCAAAGCTATCCAAGCGGCTGTCAAACTGAGCAAAGCGAGCATCGAAATATGTCTGATAAGTCCCAAAAGCAGGATGTTCAAACTGAATGTCATCAACCGGATCACCACCACCACCGCCACCATCAGCCTGATCATACTGAGCCTGCTCATCAGCCAACTGCTCTGCATCCAAACCTTGCTGAGCTGCAGCTTGCTCAGCAGCCTCCTGGGCCTCCATGGTGGCTACCTGATCCATCCAATACCACCTCCCGCCGCGCTTCCTCATTTTCATTTGACGCAATAGCCCCTCATGAAGCGCATGCAACTCTGCCGGAGGGTCAACTTTCTCCTCATCATGAGGAATAGGCACATTGAGGTGCCGGAGAAGTCGACACACATGCATAGGATAAGGCAGATTTTGGGTTGGTTTAGAAGACCCTACCTTGACCATCCGAGCAAAAATAACAGCAGCCCAGTTCAACATATTATCATTCAGTATAGCATCAATAAGCTGAAGTTCTAATTTTGTGGGCTTTGAGTAATTTGGAGATGTTTGGGGCATAAGGATGTGACTAACAATATGGTGAAGAATGCGGTTTGAAGTGGTCATATTCACGGCTTTCTTTTCATCTTCGTCATAAACACGATCGGGACGAAGCAGATTTCGAAAAATATCATCAGTTTGAGCATTCAAATTGTTCTGCCCCGTTCGTGTTATGCCAAAGACAGTTTCTAAATCAGTAGGACGAAGTACAAGGTGGGTTCCAGCTACTCTGGATTCTAAAGTAGTCCTATTTATCTCCTTAAGATTTGCAAAAAATTGACGCACTAGTCTAAGATAAATTGGACCATTGAAAGAGATAAAATTCATAAGGTGTTGTTCCCTAAGCTTTTGAACAAATGTAAAACCGTTACCCTCAAGAAAATCCTCTGTGGTCCAGCTTTGTACACCATAGCCATGAGTGATGAACAATGCCTCCCTCCTAGCACATGCACCAGCAGAAAAGAATTCCTCTTCATGCTCTGAAGATGATGAAGAAGGAGGAGTAGGCTCTCTTCTTTTCTTCCTTGGACGTAGGTTAGCTCGAGAGGTAGACATTTGCACACAAATTGAAGAAAAAAATGGACAATTTCGAGTTTAGGGGAGTTAGGGTTTCAAAAGGGAATTTCGGATTTGGGGGTGAAAAACAGTGATTTGAAGTAAAATAATTTAAGAAAAGTGATGTGGAGATGATTTAAAGTTAAAAGCTGTGAAAAATTGGAGTGAAAAACGTGTTTTGAGAGGTTGGGGTTGAGAGAACTCGAGTGGGGAGAAGAGGGGGTTCGTGAAAAGTAACTGCTGAAACGCTGCTGCTGTGCTTTAAAAAGTCGCATTACTCGAGTGTTTTAAAAAAACACTCGAGTATTTGTTAAAGTACTCGAGTAAAAAGCCCGGTCCAGAAAGTCTAGAGTTACTGGACCGAAAAACACGCGAGTAAAACAGGACACACTCGAGTAAAGAGTAAAGTACTCGAGTAAAATTTGAAAACACTCGAGTGAAACAATCAGACCTGACCAAGAACTTTTTCAATTTTCAAACCATTTAATTTGGAATTAAAATACTCGAGTAGAAATGAAAATACTCGAGTAAATTTGACAGACAGACAGTTTTAACAGCAATTTGAACACATTGTCACTAAACCAACACAATTTAACATAAACACAAATCAGACTCAAAATCACTCACAGTCAAAAACACATAATTCACAACATCTCAAGGTCCAATTGTTTTTCAAACACTAATGCACATGAAATGAGACATACTTGGTGAATTTTCACAAACACAAATCAATTAGCTAATGCTTGACTCATCTAAAATTCCAAGTTCTCCTCTTATATGATAAAAGGTATCTCTTGGCAATGGTTTTGTAAAAATATCCGCTAATTGGTTTGTGGTGCTTACAAATTCAATTGTGCAATCACCTTTTTGTACATGATCTCTTAGAAAATGATGTCTAATTTCAATATGTTTAGTCCTTGAATGATACACCGGATTCTTAGTTAAGTTGATTGCACTTGTGCTATCGCACTTAATAGGAATATTTTCAAGTTTCAAACCAAAATCCAATAATTGTTGTTTCATCCACAAGAGTTGAGCACAACAACTACCGGCGGCGATATATTCCGCTTCGGCGGTGGAAAGAGCAACACAAGCTTGCTTTTTAGAAAACCATGACACTAGTGAGCTTCCCAATAAATGGCAAGTACCACTAGTGCTTTTACGATCAAGCTTGCATCCCGCAAAGTCGGAATCCGAATAACCAACCAAGCTAAGACTAGTATCACTAGGATACCATAATCCGGTATTTATCGTTCCTTTAAGATATTTAAATATATGTTTGACCGCGGATAGGTGTGATTCTTTAGGATTAGCTTGAAAACGGGCACACATGCATACACTAAACATAATATCCGGTCTAGATGCGGTAAGATATAGAAGACTACCTATCATACCTCTATATTTACTAACATCAACTGGTGTACCTTGTTCATCCTTGTCTAGGTAGCATGAGGTGCTCATGGGAGTGTAGGCTTCCTTGCATTTGTCCATTCCGAATTTTCCAAGGAGCTCCTTGCAATATTTTCCTTGATGCACAAAAATCCCCTCCTTGACTTGCTTGATTTGAAGTCCTAGGAAGAACTTGAGCTCTCCCATCATGGACATTTCAAATTCCTTTTTCATTAAATTAGAGAACTTGCTACACAAGGACACGTTAGTGGCACCAAAGATAATATCATCTACATATATTTGCACCAACAAAATGTCCTTTTTAGTTTTATAGATGAATAGGGTATTATCAACCTTTCCCCTTTGATAGTCATTTTCTAATAAAAAGGTACTTAATCGATCATACCAAGCTCTAGGAGCTTGTTTTAATCCATAAAGTGCCTTTTTCAATTTATAAACATGGTTTGGAAATTCATGACTCTCAAAACCGGGTGGTTGCTTAACATACACTTCTTCATTTATGAAACCATTTAAGAAAGCACTCTTGACATCCATTTGATAAAGAGTAAATTTCATAATTGATGCAAAGGCAAGCAAGATTCGGATTGCCTCAAGGCGTGCAACCGGAGCAAAGGTCTCGTCATAATCAACACCTTCCTCTTGGTTGTACCCTTGGGCAACAAGTCTCGCTTTGTTTCTTATAATCAAACCGGATTCATCAAGTTTATTTCTATAAATCCATTTTAAACCAATTATGGTATGATCATCGGGTATAGGCACTAATTCCCAAACTTCATTTCTAACAAATTGATTTAGTTCTTCTTGCATGGCCATAACCCAATGTTCATCCAAAATTGCTTCCTTAATTGAATTTGGTTCGATTTGAGAAACAAAAGAAACAAAATGACAAATGTTTTGAATAGTCCTACGAGTTAATACTCCCTTTGAAAGGTCTCCTATGACATTGTCAATAGGATGAGCTTTCACCGTTTTCCAAGCCGGATCAAGACCATTTTTAACTTCACCTTCATCCTTTAAAATCTCCTTCCCTTTTTCATCTTTTGAAAACTCAAAACCTTCATCACAACCATCACTTAAAACAACATCTTCTTTCGAAGACTCATTAAAAACCACATGAATGGATTCTTCAATAGTCATAGTTCTTTTATTAAAAATTCTATATGCTTTACTATGTGAAGAATAACCCAAAAATATTCCCTCATCGGATTTGGAGTCAAATTTTCCAAGATGATCTTTTCCATTATTTAGCACATAAACTTTGCATCCAAAAACATGAAAGTAGGATATATTTGGTTTTCTTCCTTTGTAAAGCTCATAGGGGGTTTTCTTGAGCATGGGCCTAACTAGAATTCTATTCATGACATAGCAAGCCGTATTAACGGCATCGGCCCAAAAATAATGAGGTACTTGAGAATCATTTAGCATGGTTCTTGCAAGTTCCTCTAACACCCTATTTTTCCGCTCTACCACTCCATTTTGTTCCGGAGTTCTTGGTGCGGAATATTGGTGTTCAATACCATGTTTATCACAAAATCTATCAAACTTGTAGTTTTCAAATTCACCACCATGATCGGTTCTAATAATAATTACTCGTTGGTTTACTTGGTTTTGCACAAGTTTAATATGGCGTTTGAAAGATTTGTAGGTCTCACTTTTTGCACTTAAGAATAAAGTCCATGTAAATCTAGAAAAGTCATCAACAATCACCAAACCATAGTAGTTCCCACCAAAGCTTTTTACTTGAGAAGGTCCAAACAAGTCCATATGAAGCATTTCTAATGGTCTTGTTGTGGACACTTCATTCTTAGAACCAAAATGGTTTTTGGTGTGTTTGCACTTCTTACAAGGAGTACAATCACCTTCAATTTTAAAATCAAGCTTTGGTAAACCAACCACTAAGTCTTTTGATTGTATTTTCTTTAATTGATTTATATTAATGTGAGCAATCCTACGGTGCCACAACCAAGTGTCACTCTCTTTGCTTACTAGACAAGTAGAAACCAAAGAGGTAATATTGTTTAATTCAACCAAGTAAGTATTATTAGACCTTTTGCCAACAAATTTGATAGATTCATCCTTGTCACTTTTTATGAGACATTGGGTGGAGGTAAATAATACATGGTTACCAATATCACAAAGTTGACTAATGCTCAAAAGATTGTGTTCTAATCCTTGAACATAAAGAACATTATCAATAACCAAGTTGGAAGAATTACCGACTTTACCAATCCCAAGAATTTTTCCTTTGTTGTTGTCTCCATAAGTGACATATCCACCTTCTTGAGGAGTAAGCTCCATGAAGTTCCGCCTATCTCCCGACATGTGCCTTGAACATCCACTATCAAGATACCACGGTTTCTTTTCGGTTCTAAGGCACACCTACAAAACAAGATCATTTGCTCATTTTGGGTACCCAAATTATGTTGGGTCCCTTTGGGTTAGCTTTTGGTGTTTCTTCCTTCTTAATCCAAACATAAGTGCCTTTTTGAATTTCAACATGTTTAATGTGGCACCTATTGTTTGTATGTCCAAACTTTCCGCAATAAAAGCAAGTTGGTTTCTTTGTATAATCAATTTTAGAAGATGAACCAACCCTTTTATTGTCCTTTTTCTTTTGGACATATCCTAAACCGGTTTTGTTTGAATAATTTCTTTGAGATTTAATTAACCGGTCTAGGTTTCTATCACTATTTGATATTGTGAGTTTGTGTTTCAAATCTTTTATTTCATTTTCAAGAATGTCACATTTCTCACAATAAACAATAGTTTTCTCATCACTTGCACAATCACAAACATGACTAGAATTAACAAGTTCTAAAGAAGCATTTTGGAGTTTCAATTCATTTATGTACTTTTCTAATTCATTAATCTCTTTTTGATACTCCAAAATTTTCTTTCCTTTTTCCTTGTTAATCTTAGCTAGTTTTTCAAATTGTGTTAACATTTCATTGTATTCATTGAGCAAATCATCATAAGGAATAGAGGAAGAGGAAAAGCTAGAGCTTTGAGATGATACCTCATCCTCATTTTCACCATTTGCACTTGAGGCTTCATTGTTGGTTCTTGCCATGAGACATAGATTTGCAACTTCATCATCCGAGCTACTTGATGATGATTTTGCATCCTTTTCCGGTGCATCCCACACAATGTAAGCCCTCTTGCCCTTGCCCTCTTGGGTCTTCTTTTCATTCTTTCTCAAGTATGTAGGACATTCCATCCTTATGTGTCCAATGCCTCCACATTCATGACACTTCACTACATCACTTGAAGTCTTGTTCTTAGACTTGTGTTCCTTGGGTCTTCTTTCTCTTGATGATGAGCCACTCTTCTTACCCTTGAGGAATTTGTTGAATCTTTTTGCAAACAATCCAATTTCCTCCTCATTGAGTGCATGATCGGAGTTCTCACTAGTTGAGTCATCTTCAACCTCTTTTACAACTTTGGTTGAGGCCTTGAGAGAGATACTCTTCTTCTTTTTGTCCGACTCCTCATGTGAGCTAAGTCTTGATAAGTCAATCTCATGCTCCTTGAGCTTCCCAAACAAGGTTGCCAAGTCCATAGTATTTAAATCCTTGGACTCCTTGATAGCGGTGACCTTAGGTTGCCATTTTCTATCAAGACATCTCAAAATTTTGTGAGTAGTTTCACCATCACGAAATTGCTTTCCTAGTGAAATCAAGTGGCTAACAATATGTGAAAACCTCTTTTGTAAGTCATCAGTGGATTCATTCGGGAACATGTGAAATAATTCATATTCATGTGTTAAAGAATTTAATCTAGCATTTCTTACTTCACTTGTTCCTTCATGTGTGACTTCCAAAGTGTCCCACATTTCCTTAGCCGACTTGCATTGATAAATTCTATAAAATTCATCATGGGATAAAGCCGAAAAGATGATGTTTTTAGCTTTTAAATCAAATGATGCTTTCTTTTTATCATCATCATTCCAACTTTTCCTAGGAATTTCAATGACTTCCCCATTTACCATATGTCTAGGAATATAAGGACCATCCTCTATTGCATCCCAAATATCGGTGTCTATTGCTTCAATAAAAACTCTCATCCTAACCTTCCAATAAGCATACCCTTCACCATTAAAGAATGGAGGGCGGTTTATTGAAGAGGAACCTTCTTGATAATTGCTAGAGCCCATAGTTTCCAAAGGATCTTTTCGAAAAAGCTTTTACGCTCGATCTTTTGACCGAGCTCTGATACCACTTGTTGGAAACCAACAAGCGGGCTTTGCAATTACTAGAGGGGGGGTGAATAGTAATCGGAATGCAACAGTGACTAATTTTTCGAATGCAATTAGGTTTAATTAATCAAGTGCAGATTTTTCAGAAACAGAGCACGAACACTCGAGTATTTTAAAAACTACTCGAGTAAAAACTCAAGAACACTCGAGTCTTTCCAAGAATACTCGAGTAAATCGTCCAGATAGCAGAAAAACAGTTTCTGGAAAATATGCACTTTAATCAATAACAATGAATACAGTTCAAGGCAGATTATTAATAGAGTAGAAAGCAATTAAATAAAGTTATAACAACTTGAAAACAACTTAATTTCTGCGGAATTGCAACTCTAATTAATAATCCCCTTTTTGAGCAACTTAGGTTTGGTTTTTGCTTGAAGTTAAAGAAAGCTATAAAAGATCAACACCAACAATTTTATACTGGTTCACTCTCTATTTAGAGAGCTAGTCCAGTCCCCCTAAGAACCTTAGGAGTGTCTACTAAAATCAAATTGTTAGAAATATTACAAAGGGTATTGAGATGCCTCACTCAACCTATCCCTTCCAAGAGTGTACCAAACTCTTGAATTTCTACCCCAATTTGATGTTGGTGATGAAGACTCCTTCTTCTTCAAGCTCCTTGAAACCTTCAAGAGCTCCACCAAAGCTAAGAACCTCTTAGCAATTGCTTGGGAACCACCCAAGTCTTGAATGAACCTAAGATCCACTTAGGTACACTTGGTTACTAACCAAGATTTTGAGAACAAGATGTGTATGTGTATGTGGAGTGATCCAACAAATGATATCCACAACAATTAAGCACAACTCTAACTCTTAGAACAAATAATAATGATGAATGAATATTGAGTTAGAGTAATTATCCACTTGAGAGAGAGAATGATCAAAATGAATGTTTTGCACCCTCAACTTTAATGCTCTTGTTGGTTAGTTCAATAGCATTCATTTCTCATATCTGGAAAATACAATGAATGAGTGAAATCAACTCTTTCATTCCATTTTTGCCCTTTTCCAACGGTTAAAATTTTGCTGTCAGAACCAAAACACTCGAGTACTTTTGACACTACTCGAGTGTTTTGCCCATCTTTCAATAGAAATGCCCAAGTATTGAACTAACGGTCAAATCTCTGTTTTGAGGCTGAAATACTCGAGTATTCTGGGAAGTACTCGAGTGTTTTGATACTCGAGTAACTTTCAGATTACTCGAGTGTCTTTATACTCGAGTATTTTTGTGATTACTCGAGTGTTTTGCCCAGAGATGATAAAAATCAAGTTTTTCAACAATTTATTTCAAGTCTCTCTTCAAGGAATAATTTTATGTAACCCCTAACCTTTTTCATGCAATTAAAATTATTTATCCTAAGGGTGAGATAACTTCCTAAGCTACCCACTCTCAATAAAATAAAATTACATTCAAAATAAAATTGAGAATGAATAGATACATAATGCACTTGATCTTCTTGACTTGATGAGCTTGAATTCTTGCTTTAACTCCATGATCTAATTATATTGTCATCATCAAAATAAATCCACCTAATTGGAGACTTGATTCTACAGGTAATCCTTGATTCAAAACACAAACAATAGACTTAACTAAAAACACTATCCCTAACTCTTCCGATCGTACACCACCAGATGAAGCCCCTCTTTTCTTCTTGCGTGCTTTCCCCGTTCTCGAAGGTGAAGTCCCCTCTGTTGCCACTTCCCTGCTGTCGTTTAGGCTTCTGCTCCCATTCCTCTAGAGTGATGAACTCCTTATGATGCTCCATGTGCCCGTTGCGATATCAGCAGCACCAATATAACAACGAACAGGAGAGAGTAAGCGATCCGAACGACGAATCGTCGACGGCGTGGGATTACGATAGGCAAGATAACAGAACCATACAAACACACAATACAACACATAACAATCAAGCATATTATCAACACCATTATACTTATTTTCTTTCATTACCTTATAAATTTTCTTTTACATTATGAACATTCCTTTCTTCTCTCTCATTTCTTTTGGAACTATTCCTCTCTTTCGTCCCGTCTTAACATCTCATTCCTTTTGAATAATTGGGGGAGTTTTAAGATATCATCAATCCACTCATTTAATTTTCGGCTATCACTCACGTCTACATCTCCTCGGTCATCCACCCAACCTAGTCGGAAGCAAACAGGAGTACAGGACCTTTACCGTGCGGACACGACAGCTGTCACAACACAAATGGCCCCAGGCCAGGAGGTCTCTGCCTTAATCAATTCATAATAATCATGGCACACTGCCTAGAAGTGGCAAACAAATGCCCCACTCCAGTCCCTCTCACTGTTCTAGATTTGCATCAAGGGGGTGACAGTATGTTTCTAGTGGGCCCGCAGAACTCACCACGACATTAGACCCAGTCCCCACCACGTTAGTGCGCCACATGTGGAGTTCGTTCTGCCTAGAAACATACTCTAGACTTCTTGACGTTTCACCGTCATCGTCCTCCCCTCCTGCAATCTCCACCTGAGTATCCGTAGATACCCATAGTATCTTCCTCTCCACTACTTCGCACTCTCATACCTTACCGTGTGTGACTTTTAAGTCTTTTATCTTTTTACTTAACCTAAGGTCGGCCCATCCTTCGTGCAACCCTTCAATGAGTCCCGACCACTACTTGGCACGATCTTTCTCTCATCACATCTCACATTGCACAGAGCTGGGATCACATCACTGAGTTCTCAACAGATACCTCATTCCACAAAGTACAATTTACCATTTCACTCAACATCCCCATTCCACCATCCTTTCTCAAAACAATCTTTTATAAGCTTTCACAAAACCTCATTTCAATAAACATTTCCATAAAATTCTCTTTTGTGAATTTTCTCAAACTCTCTTTTCTCAGAGTTTCTAAAATCTCTTTTCTCAACCTTTCCCAAAATTTCCTTTCCAAAAACTTTTTCTAAAAATACTGTTTATGATACTTCTCAAAACCTCCTTTCAAAAACATTTTCAAAAGAATTTCTGTTCACCGCTCTCCACAAATCTCTTTTCAAAAATCTTTTCCGAAAAGCTCTTTTCAAAAACCCCTTTCCAAAAATCTTTTCAAAAATATTTCTCTTCACCAACCCTTTCACAACCTTTTGAAAAACTTACAACTGTGCTGGGCGCTAATGGAGGAGCAAGCTCAACTCGACACTAGTCCCAGACTAAAACCAAAACCAAGGAGTCCAGCTCCGCTCACATCACATCTCATTCCACCATCAACATCACATTTCCCAGCTCTGGCTCGTTCTCAACATCATCATTCACTTTTCCCCACTCTTATCTCTTCCTCTTTTCTCATCCAACTCATCTCTTTATTTCTTATTCAAGTTTCTTCATTTTCATTTTCTTACTCAGGACGTAACAGACGTCCATCAGTAATTTACTCATCATAACCAATAAAAATAAGCATTATCAGACATACTTAAATAAAAACATGCTATCAACACACAACATCACACAATAACGGTGTGGTTTTCGTCACCTTCGTATAAGTGGCCACACAGGGCAAACAATTGCCACTTATACTACTGACTCTAACCACGTAGTCCCGATCTTTGAGATGATGTGGGACGTCCTACTAAATCACCTAAACACCACAGTGTCTTAGGATAGCTTCTCTCTCACCTGAGGTCCAGCATTGTGATGCGCACCGTCTCCTCTGATCCTTTTTGTTGCCGGCTGCCCCAATCCCTTGTCTTTAAGATTTCCTCGTACTAAATAAAATACGCTTATGTTATTAACTTGTATTAAGAAAATCCTTTTCCGAAACTTAGACACCTCTCATTCCTTGTATTAAATAAAACACTCTTGTTTTATCAAAACACTTCCCATATTCTCTTAGCACTTTAAACAATTTAAAACCATTTGAAAACATTTAATAAAATAATTTAAATTAGTTTGTTTGGTTGCTGGTCCATCTTGGACAGCACCTCAAACATGTTTAAAAACACCGAAAAATTCGCCGTTTTCCATCTGGCTTTTTCTTAAATTAAATATCACTTGAAAACTTTACTTTAAATCACTTAAAGACATTTAAAATTTAAGGAACAGTTTTTAAATAATCCTGTACAGCAAGGAGTTCATCTTACAAAATAACTTAGATAATAATTCCGAAAACATCGCAAAAACACTTTTTATTTCAAATACTTCTTTATTTTGAATTTAACACTTTAAAACTCAAGTTTGTATCATAACACAAGTCTTGGATAGCCATTAAACATAATTTAAAAATCTCAAGTAAATCAATGGGATTTATTTTACAATTGATTAATTTCAAAATCGATTACTCTTTCACATATTTTTCAAACATCAACTAACACATAAACAACAAGCAACACTTCACCAAGCATATGATCAATTAAATCAACATCAAGGCAATTGTATAACTTACAAATAGTTCACAAACACTTAGGCATTCATGTATCAAACCAAGATGCAAACCATTTATTTTAAACAACTGGATTCTTTTCAAAAGCCATTATGTGAAATCATTTTCATGTAACTAAATTCCCTAGACTCATTTACACTATATGACCGAATCAAATTTAAGAAAACAAGTTAAGAATTCATATATTTCAAACACATAAATTAAGTTCCATTATCTTTTTCATACAACAAATTATTTATTCTTCCTTTTGCTTCCAACCGAATACACATACACACATATATCCATTTAATCCCAAAACTTTTCTCCCAACCAATTGGTTTATTTATTTCCTTCACTTTTTAATCCGCAAACCTAATAGGAATACAACACAATTTTCCAATTATTTATAATTTCATAAACATACTCATTGTTTTTATGCCATTTCATTAAAAAGAGTCCTAGTCTATTTTGCTATGCCTAGGCTGAACCTCCATTTGACAAAACAAGACTTTTGGTCCACTTTTTCAACATGTAATCATCAAAAGCCAGGAATCAACTATGCACCCTTTTCACACAAAAATCTAAAAATATCATTTCCTTAAATCAAGTTTTCATTTTAATTATGCTTCCTTAAAAAGTCTTTGAATAAAAGGGATCAACATGCAAAATCATAAAACATGAATCAAGTTAAAAGCATCTTTCCAAAACTTGTTGCCTTAGTTTTATGCAAAACCGTGAGGCTCCTTAAGAAAACAAAAATCTCTTTAATCAAAACCACATGCATGCATCTAGATCTTGTAGATCAAGTCATGAAATCAAGTATAGTGACAAAAATAAAAATCACTTTGAGTAAAGAAGTTAAAACCGTGAGGACCATTGAAGAGAATTAAGTCTTTTTGATTCAAAATAACATGCATGGCTTTAAAGCAAAACTTTTTAAAGATTGAAGTAAGGATCAAGACATCTTCCAAAGATCAAAGTGATATTCAAAGTTTCATCAACATCAAATCAAGCCAAAACATTTTAACAACTCAAATCAACTTGTAAGGGCATAAAGCTAACAAGCAAAGACTTAGATCAAATCAAAAGCATCAAGACCTAATGCCTTTAGTCATGGCTGAATTATATAGTCTAGGATCTAGTGTTTTACAAATTCATTTACTCTCAAAAATCCAAGAGCAAGGCATAAAGAGAACATGCAAAGGAAAATAAGAATCATAAGGCTACAAAATCAAACATGCAAGAAAGGATCAAGGCAATACATGAATTTAAACACAATCTTTAAACAAACCGAGGTGAAGAAAGTTCACAAGTAAGAGATCAAAACTTTTTCTCATCAATACTCAAGATCAAAGCATAAAAATAGCATGCACGACACTTAAGTCTTAAGATCACATCAAAATAGTTACATGCATCACAAAATTAAACAAAGTCCATTAAAATCCTTTACAACACAAAGTCATTCAATTGAAACTCTATCTACCTTAATTCCTAACTTAAATCTTCAAATCTCCTCTCCTCTTCCTTTAATGGTTTGCCTCGGCCTCTCTTCCTCTAGGGTTAAGGGGTAGTTTTCTCCTTGGCCTTGGAAGACTACGATGGTTGAGAAAGGAATTGAAGGAGTTTGGGTTTAGGGCTTTGGGGGTTTTCACTCTTCCTCTCCTCTCTTCACGGTTTCACTTTCCTTCCCTCTATGTCTCAAGAGCTTGATGGTGCTCTTGGGACTAAGTGTTTTTGGTGGAAGAAATGAGATAGAGGTGAAAAAGAACTAACAAGCCAACACTTGGTCATACACACATACACGGCATATATGGGCAAAGGCAAGGGGTGGAATTTTCCCTTCTTAGCCTCGGTCAAGGTGCTAGTCCATGGGCAATTCGGTCCATCCAAGAGTTTGCATGAGGTGGTCTTACCATGGACACATGGTGGAAGGAAGTCCTCCCTAGACCTCATGACTCACCCTTCCTAATCTCCTCCTATTTTCTATTTAAAATTTCAATTTCTTAATCCTTAAGAAATCACTCCTACTTGGTCCTTCCATTCTTCATGTGACCGAATTCCATACATATACATACCCATGCAATTTATTTTCATTTTGTCACATAACATGAACTCATGTAGTAAGGTACATTTTTGACACATACACATATATATACATATATCATGCACATACACATTTACACGTTACACACACATACATATATGTATATATGCACTCATCATCACATTCATTTACCAATTAAATTTCACATGATCCTAACCATACACATGCATATAAAAACTGTACATACATATGCATACCCATGTAGAAAACAAGTTAGTCATGCATTATAATGACACCAAAATATCAAGCATAGACTTATAGGAAACAAGACACATTTTCATGAAATAATATCTTGTTGAAAAATAATCCACCATTTTACTAAAAGTATTTTAAACACATAATTATTTCCAAAACTCCACTTAAAAATTCATATCATAAGTTCACGAAAATCATTCTCTTAAAATCATTTACCACCTTGAAAACATGAATTAAGAATTTATTTAAGAAAGTACTCTTTTTAAAACCTTTTTCTCAAAAATAATTATCTTTAGTATTTTAAATTAATACGAGGAATTTGCGGGGTGTTACAAGTGACAGATCTAAAACGAAAACTATGAAATCGACGTGCTGGTCGAGCCGGGGGTGGTCGTCTATATGAGTAAAAGGGTGGAACATGCATAGTATAGACTATCGGGATCCTAAAGCTACGAGGTCGCACCCGAACCAGAGGGTTAGGGTGGTAGAGAGTAATCTCCACCTCCCCCTCAAAGGTGGCTCGGTGCTCCTCGTAAGTCCATATACCACTAGGGATAGGACGTATCTCGGTGCAGGCTAGGTATCTGGCCATCACCTAAACAGGGCATCGGGAGTAAGTATACACATATACATAATCAATAAAGACTAAAATTCCAAACACAAGTATGTCATGGACAAACAATAATGCAAGTACATATGAGCAAACCAATTTTCAACATTATATCTCTTATAATGCAAGTGGCATGATGCATGATTTCCATCCACAACTGAGGCTTCCAATACTAGTCCATCTCGGACGTCCATCCAATACACCAATGTGTTCCCAGAACACTAACATACGTTCCCAGAACGTATGATAAACCATACTTGGAAAAAAACAAACTTCACTCCCAGAGTGTGCATCACGTTCCCAGAACGTATAAAAATCATGTCCCAGACACTGGCCACATTCCCAGAATGTGTCATCAAGTAGGTTACACAAATTTGGTACTCCCAGAGTACCCTCCTCATATTCCCGGAATATGATAATCGTTTCTTACCAACCTATTTTCCATTCTCTATGCATGAATGCACAATTACTAAGGTTGGTTTTTATCTTTAATTTAATTATTGTGATTTAGAGATATCTCAAGTTCTCTTTTGAATGATTAATTTGAGGTATAATCTTTGGCATAAAAATTCAACCATGAATTAACTTAAAAACATTCCATTAGACTTGGATTGGGAAAAACTTAACCAATGGCATCAAACTTTTCACTTAAAAGACTTAAACTTTTATTTTTCAGTTTTAGGTACTAACCGGTTACAGTCTCAGGCTAACCGGTTAGAATTACAGACCTGAACCTACTAACCATTGAAATTCAGAAAACCTTTTTCTTGAATTCTCTACCCAATCCATAAACAAGGTTTCGGCATTGTTATATACCTCAAACCCCACTGATTTCATCATTCAAAAGTCTAAATCACAACTCAATTCCAATTTAGCATAATTTCCACTTGAAATTATCTTTTAACCATAAGATATTGACTCACCAATTACAATCTGAAGCAAACAGTGTCCATTGACAAAATTCCAGATTGGTTTTAACTGAAATTAAAGTATAGACTTGAGTACAAATAGTAAAAACACTGAGCCAATTTCAGAAAATTATTTTCTTTGAAAACTGACATTATCTAACCGGTTACAGATTTCGAATAACCGGTTAGATTCTGCAGAATGTACATTGCAGAAAAGGATTTTGCATACTATTTTCTACCATACTCAAATCTAACCAATTTCAGTCATAAAAAGAGTTCACATACCTTAATACAAACACGTTTAACCACAGAAACATATTCATTTTGCATGCATTCAATTTAGAACATCAACTTGCATATAATTCAACATAAACACAACTTGATATCACAAAACTCATAATAAG
The DNA here is from genome assembly GCA_037953625.1 of Crotalaria pallida. Classification (NCBI taxonomy): domain Eukaryota; kingdom Viridiplantae; phylum Streptophyta; class Magnoliopsida; order Fabales; family Fabaceae; genus Crotalaria; species Crotalaria pallida. The sequence goes on from CM075653.1 coordinate 22,358,147, forward strand.
TCTTTAGATTTTGTTTCAACCTTCAAAATCACTTGCATGCATATCATTAAACTTGCTCAAAAAGAATTGAACTACAGAAAGTGGCCTCCAAGCCTTTTAACTTATTCACATAATGCCTTTTTGAGTCTTTGTTGACTCAAATCCTAAAACACATATTTTAGCCTTAATCTAGTATAAGGTAAACTTCTCCCATACCTTTAGGTCGTGTTTGATGAGTGAAATCACTAACTCTTGCAAGAAATCCACAAGAACCTCAAACTCTGTCCTCAGCCAACATAGGTTCAACAGGGTTCAAAAACCAGAGGTTTTGGTGCATGAAAAGGTCATATAATTTGGGGGAAATGGTTAGGACATGTTGTATGTAACATGCACTAAAGAAACAAAGTGGTTTGAGATCCAAAGAATGCTTGAGCTTACCTAAATCGAAGCTCAAAGACAGCTCCACGAAAACAGAAACAGTGTTGACAACTTCAAAGCTTCAACTTCTTGGATTGATTTCTCCTTGCTCAGGAACTCTCAACTCACAAATTTTATATCTATGTAAAGCCCTTGATTCAAGATCTACAGCAGTGTATCACTCACAATCTACCTCTCAAAAACGAAGGAGAATCGCAGGGACGAATCTCAGAACCCTAAGAACAGAGTTTCAGCACTTCACCCAGAAAATCAACCCAATTCCATCAACTACTCAGGTTTTTATAGAGAGATCAGGTTTGCATGCACGAGGACGCGTGTTTCCCACTAATCTTGGGCTGAATTCGTGGCAAATTCGTGGATTAATCAAGTGATTACTCATCAAAACGCACTAACCCAGTTTCTGGATTCATCGTGTAACCGGTTACAGGGCACATCTAACCGGTTACATCAGTGTAAAATTTAAAAATTAATACTTTTAAAACCTTTCCGTCCAAGAACCTTTCTGATATTACATTTAGGTTCTAATCCAAGGACTAAAATGCAATATCTATTTTTTTTTATATATTCACCATATAAAAATACCTTCACCTATTTTTATATTTCAAGGCTAATTAAATACAAAACATAAACTTGGAAAATTTATATAAATTAATAATAAAACTTTATTTATTATTAATTTCCTTATTATCCGGGAGACGAAAATTAGGGGTGTTACTCTACTCCCCCACTTAAAAGGAATTTTGTCCCCGAAATTTTAACTTACATAAACAACTCAGGATATACATGACGCATCTTATCCTCTAATTCCCATGTAGCTTCAGACACGTCAGCGTTCTCCCATATAACCTTGACTAAAGATATCTCTTTTCCCCTAAGTTGCTTAACTTCACGATCTTCTATCCGGACCGGTCTGGCTTCAAAGGTAAGGTTCTCCTTCAAAGTTCAAAGTTAGATAATCAGGTTGAATTTTCAAAACAACCGATGGGTCATGGACATATTTCTTTAACTGGGAAACATGAAAGACATTGTGCAAATTTGACAGAGAGGGTGGTAAAGCTATTTGGTAGGCAACATGACCAACTCTCTTGAGGATTTGGTATGGACCTATAAACTTAGGTGAAAGCTTTCGGGTTCTCAAGGCTCGACTGATTCCTTTCATCAGAACTATTCGAAGAAACACATGATCGCCTTCCGAAAACTCTATTGGTTTTCTCCTCTTATCAGCATAACTGTTCTGCCAACTCTGAGCTGCTTTCATCTTTGCCTGAACCATCTTAATCTTCTCAGTTGTATGCTGCACAATTTCTGGTCCGACAACTAAGTTCTTCCCCACTTGAAACCAGCATAGCGGGGTTTGGCATTTCCTTCCATACAAAGCCTCAAACGGTGCCATTCCGATGCTTGCATGATAACTGTTGTTGTATGTGAATTCTGCAAGAGGTAACACTTGATCCCAACTTCCTTGCTCCTCAAGTGCACAAGCCCTCAATATATCTTCCAAAGACTGAATAGTTCTCTATGTTTGACCATCCGTCTGTGGATGATACGCATAACTCAACTTTAAGCTTGTTCCCATCGCGTTATGCAAACTCTTCCAAAACTGTGAAGCGAACCTGGGATCCCGATCCAACACAATACTTGAAGGCACTCCGTGTAGACGAACTACCTCCTTAATGTAGATCTGGGTAAGCTTATTCAAAGGGTAGCGCATATTTATCGGAATAAAATGCGCCGACTTAGTCAACCGACCCACAATCACCCAGATTGCATCATGATTTGCTGTTGTCTTTGGCAAACCAGATACAAAATCCATTGAGATACTATCCCACTTCCATTGAGGGATGTCTAAGGGTTGCAACTGTCCTCCCGGTTTCTGATGCTCTACCTTAGCTTTCTGACAAATTAAACATGAAGCCACATACTCCGCAACATCCTTTTTCAAACCAGTCTACCAAAACATTTTCTTCAGATCCTGATACATTTTGGTTGAACCAGGATTCATACTCATCCGACTCATATGTGCTTCATCAAGAATCAATCTTCTAACCTCCTGATCTTTTGGTATGCAAATCCTTGTTCTGAAACGAAGGATTCCATCCAACCCAATCTTGAAATCAGGTTCCTTCCCCTCCGAACCTAATCTCATCCTTTCAGTCAACTCCTCATCTACTTGTTGCAACTCCCGAATTCTTTCCAAGAATTCATTTGTGATCTGCAGCATTCCTAACCTGATGCTTGATGGTTCCACTTGCGTCAACAAGCTCAAGTCTCTAAACTCCTCAATCAAAGCTGCTTCCTTCACCATCATTGCACTTATGTGAATTGTTTTTCGACTCAAAGCATCCGCAACCACATTCGCTTTACCCGGATGGTAATGGAGTTTAAAGTCGTAATCCTTCAAAAACTCCATCCACCTCCTTTGCCTCATATTCAACTCTTTTTGGTCGAACAAATATTTCAAACTCTTATGGTCACTAAATACTTGGAAAGTAGTGCCATAGAGATGATGTCTCCATATCTTTAAGGCAAACACGATCGCAGCTAACTCCAAATTGTGTGTCGGGTAATTTACTTCATGATTCTTCAACTATCGTGATGCATAAGCCACTACTCTTCCTTCTTGCATCAACACACACCCAAGTCTTTGCTTAGAGGCATCACAGTACACTTTAAAACTCTTGTGAGGGTCAGGTAAGATTAACACAGGAGACGATGTTAACCTTTCCTTTAGCTCTCGGAAACTATTTTCACACCTGTCATCCCACACAAACGGTTGATCCTTCCGAGTCAACTTGGTCAAAGGCAATGCAATCTTGGAAAATCCTTCTATAAACCGATGATAGTATCCAGCCAGCCCTAAGAAACTTCTCACCTCAGTCACAGTCTTAGGCTATTCCCATTTCAACACTGAACTCACCTTTGGTGGATCCACCGCAATTCCTTCCTTAGAGATTACATGCCCAAGAAATTTTACTTCATTCAACTAAAACTCGCATTTCACAAGTTTGACATACAACTGCTTCTCCTTCAGGAGCTTCAACACAATCCTGAGATGTTCTTCATGCTCCTACGGACTCTTAGAATAGACCAAAATATCATCTATAAACACCACTACAAATATAGTGTAGTGTCCTAATCACTATATGTCCTTCACCTTCTAAGTGCTCAAGATTATGGCAACCAGGAGCCCAGGAGAGATTCAAGTATTGATGTATGACTTATGGTATTTTTTTTGCACGGTACAATACTGACATACTCTTTCTGTTGCAGAGAAAATGGGGAAAAAAGTATCTAAGGCCAAGAAGAGTGCTGCTGCCTCATCTAGGATGGCTCATCTAGCTGCGATGAAGGCAGGTTCTGGTTCGTCGAGTAGGAGCGGGCCAACTCCAACTGACAGTCCAACCGTTACTCCTAGTACTGCTCCTGCCGAGGGGGTCTTGGCAGCCGAGGGCGTTGAGCAAGTAGTTAAGGGGCATCGTGTTGTCGAAGTTGCTGAAGTTGACGTGAAGGCTCAACCGAGTGCCGAGGATACTTCCGAGCGTCCCCCCAAGAGGCCTCAGATGGACAAGGGAAAAGGGGTAGCTGGGGAGTGGCTTAACCTTAGTAAATCCCATAAAGGGATCCAAGGTTCTGAGGGCATGGAGGACATTGTTGCAAAAACAGTGTGGGTGAAGAAGACATCTGATGGCTTCAATGCAACAGTCTTCCCACCTGAGGATGCACAAGTGATGGATGTCTGGCCTGCGTCGGTTTGGGAAAACAACTGCTCCGACTTGGTGAAGAGTCTTCTAAGGGGTGCGAGCATTCTTCGCTACCTTGGTCAGCGTGGTGAGGATGTTTATGCTGGCGTGGCCCCCGAAGGGAAGAAGAAACGACAAGAAGCTGACGCTCGGGAGGATTATTTAAACCTCCAGGTAGAAGCCTTTGAAAGAAGACTTCAAACATTGGCTGCAGAGAAGGAAGGGCTGCAGAAGGATAAGCAAGAGACTGAAGATGCCAAGGCTAGAGCCGAGGCTGACAAGGAGAAGGCTGAGAAAACTCTTCAGGAGGCCAATGAGAGGATGAGGAGGGCCGAGGAGATCCTGAAGAAGGTCGAAGAGGATGCCACAACTCTGCGGGAGGCTACAGAGAAGGCTCGGAAAGCCGAGGAGGATGCTGCAGTGGCTCGAGAACAACTCGAGTATGCCAAGGATGAGGTCGTCGGACTCCGAGCATCTCTAGACAAAATGAGAGTGAAAGCTCTTAAGCACAAAAGGGCAGCCAGAGAGAATCTTTATAACCAGGATCATGCAGTTGAAGACTCTTTTCTCAATACCGTAGAGCAGCTTCGTATCCTGAATCCTGGCCTCATAACCAAAGGTGTTGACCCCAACTTCAGTGTTAAAGACGGTCGGATCGTGGGTGAGAACGGAGTCGAAATAGATATGGGTGGAAACGATTTGCCTGACCACTTTGCTGAGGAGTCCGAAGAAGACGGGGCCGAGGGTGAAGAAGAAGAAGAGGATAAATTTGATCCTGATAATATAGTGTTGTCCGATATAGAGTAGATTTACCCTTTTGCTTTTCAACTTATGTATTTGCCCCATTAGATGGGCTTGGACCTTTTGCTGTAAACACTTTGAATATTTATAATATCCATTATGATTTTTTTTTGCTTCTCTTATATTATTCTTTTAGTTATGAATTCAAGTGTTAAGACGTCGGAACTCCGACACTCTAGCCAAGGTGGGTTCCTCTATCCGCGATGTATAAAATGATTTTATGCCAATCACGTTTGAATCGGGAATCTTTTAAAGTACTTGACGAGTTATAAGCTCTTGTTCGAGCTGTTTATAATCGTTCGCGTCATAAACGGTGGCTAATTGGTTATGAGGAAAAGTACGTAAATACAATGAATTCAGAAACAGAACTTTTATTTAACTGAAGCAGTAAATACAATGGGCTCGAAGTTCCACCGAGCGTACACCATTATCAAAATAAACAGACCTATCACTTAGCAAAAGTAACATTGAAACTAAAAACAGAATTGAAATAGGGATGAAAAACTTTAGCTGAAATACGCTTTAAGCTTTTCCACATTCCAAGTGTTATTGATGAGAGCACCAGAGAGGGTTTCGAGCTTGTAGGCCCCTGTTCCCGTCTTGGAAGCTATTTGGTAGGGCCCTTCCCAATTTTGAGCCAGTTTCCCGTCTTTAGCATTTTTCAGGCCAATGTCAGCTCTTCTCAGGACGAGGTCACCTACTTCGAATTCTCTGGGTACTACCGAGCGATTATACTCTTTTGCTTGCATAAGCTTGGCATGTCGTTCTCGCTCGGCGGCTAGATCTCTGACTTCATCAGATAGAACGAGATCTTCACACAGTAAAGTGTTGTTGAGGGGGTTTGGTTTTTGTATGGTTCGAAATGAGGGGATGATCCTTTTCATCGGGATGACCGCGTAGCAGCCGTAGGTAAGCCGATAAGGAGTTTCTCCCGTCGAGGTTTGTATTGTGGTGCGGTATGACCAAAGTACTTCATACAGATTATCCAACCAATTTCCCTTTGCACCAATAAGCCTCTTCTTAATTCCCTGGATGATGGTTCGATTCACTGATTCCACTTGTCCATTGGTCTGAGGGTGCTCAACCGAGGAAAAATAGTGCTCGATGTTTAAAGCATTGACCAAGTCTTGGAATGCCTTTGCTGCGAACTGAGTTCCGTTGTCAGTCACCAGAACTTGTGGAACTCCAAATCAAGCTATGACCTGCCTTTCAAAAAACTTCTGAACCTTGGCAGACGAGATAGTTGCTAGAGGCTCGGCTTCTACCCATTTGGTAAAGTAATTTATGGCAACTATCACCCATTTCAGCTGTCCTGGTGCGGTGGGGAACTGACCAATCAAATCCATTCCCCATTGATAGAAAGGATAGGGAGATGAAAGTGAGTGGAGTTCCTCGGCCGGCTTCTGGTACACATCGCTATGGAATTGACACTTTTAGCATATTTTCACATGATTAATTGCATCTTGCTGAAGGGTCGGCCAGTAATATCCTGCTCTTAGAATCTTTTTGGCCAATGATTTCCCCCCAACATGATGGCTTATGATTCTTCCGTGAACCTCTTCAAGTGTTTGTTTTGCTTCAGTGGGATCCAAACACCTGAGCATAGGGCCACTGACCCCTCGGCGAAACAAAATTCCTTCAACCAAAGCAAATTGCGACGCTTTCCTGACGAGCTTCTTAGCCTCGGTTGGATCAGTAGGCAAAGTTCCTTGTTCTAAGTAACTCGTGATTGGAGCAGTCCAATTTAGATCCATCGAAACGGAGAGGACAACGCTAGGTCCGTGCACCGTTTCCTGGATCAATGTCTTGTTATTTTCGGGGCCTTTTGTTGAATCAAGTTTTAAAAGAATGTCTGCTCGGCCATTGCTTTCCCTTGGAACATGACATAATTCAACTTTGGCAAACTCTGAAGACAAGAAATTCACCTTCTCAAGATACTTTTGGAGGATGGGTTCTTTGGCTTGATAATCTTCTTTGACTTGAGAGACCACCAGCTGAGAATCACTGAAAATCTTGACTTCTCGGGCCCCGACCTCCTTTGCCATCCTAAGACCAGCCATTACAACTTCGTATTCTGCCTGATTGTTCAAAGTAGGAAATTCAAACTTCAAAGAATACTCAAGGGTAACACCATCGGAGTTTTCCAGGATTATACCAGCACCTGCCCCAAGCTTGTTGCTCGATCCATCAACGTAAATGCTCTAGTCCAAGTTTGAGCTCGTCAATGGCTCAGTAAACTCGATGAGGAAATCAACTAGAACCTGAGATTTCATTTCCTTCCTTGGTTCGAAAGCGATGTCGAACTCGAAAAGTTCAATGGCCCAAGTTACCATTCTTCCTGCTAAGTCGGGTTTCTGGAGAATCTGGCGGATAGGTTGAGCTGTTCTGACCTTAATGTGATGACTCTGGAAGTACTGACGCAGTCTTCTGGCCATGATGACCAAACAGAAAGCCAATTTTTTTCACCTTTTGGTACCTCAATTCTGATCCTTGAAGCGCTCGGCTAACAAAATAAACGGGCGATTCCTTGCCTGATTTTTCTCGAACTAAAACTGAACTGACAACTAAATCACCCACTGACAAGTATAGGAACAGAGTCTCTCGAATTAAAGGGCTAGATAGGATCGGGGGGGATGCTAGATATTGCTTAAGGTCAGTGAAGGCCTTTTCGCATGCATCGTTCCACTCAAACGCCTTCTCTTTTTCTTTATCAACAATTGGTACCATGGTAGGGCCTTCCGAGCTGATTGGGATAAGAATCTGGAAAGAGCTGTGTAACACACTTTTAATAATCATCATAATGTAAAGTAATTGAGTATATATAAGATAGATTCTTGTTGTTGTTCTCAAGATTTTAATACCAAAAATTACCTTTCATTGAAACTTAACTCTACTTTTGAGGCTAAAACAGGGTTTGAAGTAAAACTTGAAGGTCATACTAATAATTTGAGTAAAAGTAGAGGTTTTCGAAGTTGTAAGGTACTTAATAAAATCAGAGTTGGTGGAAAATATTAAAATCAGCTCATGGCATTATATTTATCCTTTCAAGGTTTGCAACCAGTATTTTTGTACTACTAAATAAGGTGGTAGTGTAGAGATACTTGAAATTTCCTCTTTGATTATCATTCCAAATATAACATAAGCACTATTATTAGAAAAGTTATTTTAGAGCTGATCCAGGTTCTTTGTTCCGCCGTCCGTTCCGTTGAATTTCTGATAGCAGTGTATGAAGACATTACTTCCCCGTTCTCCGTACCCCGACTACGCTTAAGGGTCTCCTACCCTCACTAGTATGTGGTGATATTAGGATGTTGATTCATAACCTAACAAGGGCATGGGAGTAAGCATATCTATTTGCATAATCATATGAGATAGACATAAGAAAATGGTATTGTCAATCACAACTATTCAATTATCAAACAAAATGCAAGTACATATGAACACACCCCTCAATATTCCAGTTCTTGTAATGCAGGTGGCATGATGCATGATTCCAACCACAACCGAGGCCTCCATCAATATTTTGATATCTGGCAAACAATATCTCAGTGTTCCCAGAACACCACCAAACGTTCTCAGAACGAATGGCAAACCATACTTGGAAAATAAGCATCACTCCGAGAGTGTGCATCACGTTCCCAGAACGCCTATGTTCCCAGAACCCATAAAACCAGGTCCCGAACACTGGCCACATTCCAGAAATGTGTCATCAAGTAGGTTACAAATTCGGTACTCCCGGAGTACCCTTCTCATATTCCCAGAATATGAGAATCATTCCTTGCCAACCTATTCTCCACTTCTCTATGAATGAATGCATCACTACCAAGGTTGGTTTTTATCTTTGATTTAATTATTGTGATTTAGGTTCATCTCGTACTTCCCTTGGAATGATTGATTTGAGGCATAATCTTTGGCATGATAATGTATACTTAAATTAGCTTAAATCATGCCGGTTAATTTGAATTGAGTAGACTTAACCAATGGTACCCACTCTTCAATTAAAACACTTAACTTTTATTTTTCAGTTTCAGGTACTAACCGGTTACAGTTTCAGGCTAACCGGTTAGAATTATAAACCTGAACTGTTCTTGCCATTGAAATTCAGAAAATCCCTTTTTCTTGAGTTCTCTACTCAATTCATAAACAGGTTTTATCATTGCTTCATAGCTCAACCCACTTGTGTTTATCATTCACATGCCTAATTCACAATTTATTCTCAATGAATCATAACTTAGCTTTTAAGTTATTTCAAAACCTCAAGGTATTGATTCCTCAACCACAATCTAAAAGCAACTGTGATTAATCACATGCTTTCAAATTGATCTTCATTGAAATTAGAGTTTAGGTTTGAGTAGAAATAATAGGAACACATTGCCAATTTTCCAAAAGCTTATTTTTCTTTGAAATTACACAGCATCTAACCGGTTACGAATATCGACTAACCGGTTAGATTAGATAGTCTGTGTAATAAAAAAAATAGAATTTGCAAACTATTCCTTTCAATACCCAATTTTAACTAATTTCAACAATTCATTTGAGCCCACATACCTTAAGTAAATCCTACTCAGCCATAGAAACACATTCTATACATATCATTTAAAGCATCAATGTTGCACATAACTACACATAACATCACTTATCATCACATAGCTCATAACAATGCATGTAAACTAGGATTAACTCCTCAATATCACTTGCATGCAATTATTAAATCTATTACAGACAGGATTTGCTTATTCATTGGCCTCCAAGCCTTTGTTTGCTATATACTATGCCCTTTATGAGTCTCATGGTGACTCAACCTATTATTCCATGTAATCTATTCTCATTCTAGAAAATGAAAGCTTATCCCTTACCTCTAGATTGCATTTGATGTGAATCAGCATCAATTCCTTAATGAAAGACACAAATCCCTGTAGTGCTGCCTTCTTGCACAACAGTTTCAACAGGGTTCCAAAATCATCATTTTGACATGCAATAAGGACAAACAAATTGAGGATACTGATTAGAATCTTCTCTATGCAGCATGCACTAGCTTTAGAAACAAATTTGAGACTTAAAGAGTGCATGTACTCACCAAAATTACATCCTAAAGAGAGCCTCACGAACTTGTTTCTGGTTCTCGACAGATTGGTTCATCAATCTTCCAAAGCTTACAACTTCTTCAATACTCACTCTCAATTCACTCTCCATACCTCAATACGAAGCTGGAAGACTCAGCTTTAATATGGTGTATCTCACTTGGTTTAACTCTCAAAGGTCAGAGAGAATTTAACAGATTTATACAGGAACCCTAATTGGTCTTCAACAGCAACACTCCACCAGAAACCCTCAATTTGGCCCTCAATTCCATCATTTATAGCAAAATTTGGTGAACATGCAAGGCGACACGTTTTCCTCACTGAGATTCGAATGGTGTTATTGGCAATTCGTGATAAAATCAATTGGTTACTCATCCAAATCCACTATCCAGGTTTCCTGAGTTCATCGTGTAACCGGTTACAAAGCCTTTCTAACCGGTTACATACTGGTAACCTTTAAAAATTAATAAATTAATAATTTAATAACTCTTTTTCCAAAATCCTTTTTAATATTACATTTAGGTCCTAATCCAAGGACTAAAATGCAATATCCATATTTTTGTTATTTGTTTACCAAAAATTACCTCCACCTATTTTTTTTTTGTATTTCAATGCTAAATAGTTTCAAACTATAAAATTGAAAGAATTTAATAACAAACCTTTATTATTAACTTTCTCATTATCCGGGAGACGAAAATTAGGGGTGTTACACTACTCCCCCACTTAAAAGGAATTTCGTCCCCGAAATTTGCTTGGCTTTTCTTACAAAATGTATTTTTGGGTTCTCCCCCACTTAAAAGATTACGATATAATATTAGTATTCTGAAATATCTTCAGACTTAAGTAATAAGGATTTGTCGTTTCAAAACCTTAATATAAAAGAACCCTTTCAAAGAAATACTTGATACGAATAATACGTATAACTTTTCCCTGGTAAAACATTTTTCGAGTAGCTTTCCAAGAAAACTTTTTGGATTGCGCACACCGATTTCTCGAGCATGAATGGGAAGATATTTGTATGACTTCGTTACTCAATAATTCAAGATATTGGGGTGATCAGTCCTAATATTCAAACCATTAGTAACACATCATACTTTCTAGATATAATCTATCACAAGAAAGATCATACGACATGTCGTTAAGTTAGATGAACTTAGAGATAGGATAATGGTCACTATCAAACTTAAGTAGGTAGTCAAATTCTAGAGACATTTCCGTTGGGGAGACAAAATTTGTCCTAACCCGATGGTTGTTAATCTCTCTAGTCTTAACTGACCCTCCTATTTCTGAAGTGTCCACAGATATTTATCACATCCAACCGTGATAAAGGTTTGGATTACAAGAATAATTAGGATTGGGCTTTCTACAGAATCTTGATATTTCAAAAAAAATTGAATCAACACAATCGAAACACTTGACTACGTTAATTCGGATCACAAGACTAGATGACTAAAGTGATCTAATTAAAATTTACTTCATATCCTTTCTTAAGATAATTGCTTCTCTTGCCTAATTCACTGGCTGTCTATTCCTTTCTCTCTTCTACCTTTTGTCCAATCCGATCATCATGGATTTCTTGCATTAGAAATTCAACTGTCCCTCATAAATCTCTCAGAATTGCATTAAGCTAGACACTTCAATGAATCCTTTAAATATTTATTCCATACCTTTGAAAATAATGTTAGGGAATTTAAATATACAATTGAGAGATTTTATATTTGACAAGGAGTTTCCAACATTTTACAAATTTTTAGTTATAACTGGTTCAAGTTACAGTATGTAACCGGTTACTCGAAAAATCTAACCGGTTAGAATACTGTATCAGACCAGTTACAGCAGTTTTGAAATACGATTTTTCTTATTCCCTCCCTCCTAAACTGCGATTTCACTCTTCCTTCTTCACGACTCAAATCAGCCAAGCCCTTATTCTCCTCTATTCTTACTCCTTCAATCATCACATCATCACTTCTCACCATCTCCTCCCACTTCCAAGTCTCACTCAGGGTTAATCTTCCTATTCTGCTTTCCCAATTCCTCTCAAAACCCTAACACACAGAAATCATGTCTTCCAATCCTCCCCGTCGTGCTAGAGTCAAGTCTGCTGCCACCAGACCTCCTAGAAGACCGAGGGTCGAATATTACAGTGACGACAAGTGTGCGGAAAGGTTCGAAAGTTTCAGCGATAGAGGCTTTGGGCTCAAGAGGTGGATGAACTTAAGGTGGTGTACTAATAACAATTTCCAATTCCAGCGGTTGTATGAGTATCAAGGTCTGACAACTTTTCTGGAGTTGAAGGGTTCCATCTTCTCAAGATTGATAAGGGAGTTTTATGCCAATTTCAGGGAGTATGAAGGGGGCCATCAATCCAAGGTGAATGGGGTGGTTTTTGACATTACCCCGGTTGATTTTCTGATTGTGGGTGGTCTCCAATCAGCGGGTACTTATCCCGACGATCCGGAAGATAATAGGCTTAACATCTGCAACATCGAGGATGTTTATAAGGCTAGTTTACGGAGCCCGGATTTGTACTTAACCGGTCCTCATAAGTCTGTGGGAAACATGACCGTGGAGGACAGGTTGATTCTCTATGTCCTTACATACTTGCTGACCCCTAGGACCTCTTCCAATCACACTCAAGCTATGGCAGCTGATCTTCGGTATATGTTTGCTGTCAAGAATCAAATTGAATTGGGTGCGAGTGATATGTGCCTACATGGCACAAGCTGCTGACTCGACAAGCGGTTGCCTTCCTTACCCTTTCTTTGTGAGTCATCTCATAGAGTACATAGGAATTCCTATTCAAGAGGATGAGGAGTTCGAGCCTAGCGAAGGCTTAACTTGTATCAATGATAGAGTCCTTCACTCGATGGGGATTCGTCAGCATGATGCGGACGAGATTTGGAAATGGAATGCTGACATTAAGGCTTTAGAAGCTGCAGCCGCTGCTGAAAGAGAGCAGCAGAGGCAAGAAAAAGAAGGGACATGGGTTGAGCCTGAGGATGCGACTATGGAGGATGGGGTTCCAGCTATGGGTGGTGGTGGAATTCCGATGCACACTACTCGACCTCATTCCACTTTTGATGTTGGTGGAACTTCTGGTCATGCGGGTGAGGCTAGCGTTTATGCTTCTATGGAAGAGAGGCTAAACGCCAGGATGGATTTTGGTTTCTCTAGAGTCGAAGGACGTCTGGACAGGGTGGATGAGCAATTCGCAAATCTTAATGTTTGCTTGGACTCCCTGGGCATCAACATGGAGAATGTGCACTTTCTGCTGCGCACATTCGGGCGTTTCCAGGGTCCCCCTACTCCACCTCCTGCATCTCCTCCTCATGAGGACTAATGGCTTAGAATATTAACTCTTTTTGTTTAAGGTCTCGATTATGTAACCCTTATATTATGGTTGTATGGTCTTGGGGAAATTTTGGGTCTCATCATATTCCTTGTGGTATTTTTCCCTTTATTTATTTTGGTTTAGTTTGCTCATCAGATGTATTCTGCTATCTATGACTCCCGCTTATTACTTAATGTTTCGTTTGCGTTTTTATCGAATGAACCTTTATGTGTTTGCAATGAATTATCCTTGCCTATTACTATCATTCCCTTTTATGTTGTTCCCTATCAAACTTGTACTTATATATATCTACTTGATACTTAAAATCTTGCATAGCAGTTGCCCTAAGATTTCAGCATTGCCCTTGATCTTGTGGGTTGGGGTTCACATGGTTTGTAAACTAAACAACAGATTAAGGGTTTGACAAAATGTCATAATATGATACACCTATGATGCCTTCAGCATCTCGTACAACAATTTTGAGGGTATGAGATATAGCGTTCTAGGTGCTAAAAACCACTCAGAACTGATCTTGCCTTGTTATTGTCCACTTCTGCATAATGTAACCGGTTACAAAATCAGCTAACCGGTTAGGTTATGCAGCAGGATAACTAAATGAGGTAAGGGAAGTTCAAACAGATTGGAATCTTGTTTTTAAAGTTCCATTAGAACAATACAAACACTTATCAGAAACATTGACATAATGATGAGTAGGAATTTCGAATGAGAGATGTCAGAAGGAATATGATATCGAACATTTAGATCATTATTGTTACTCCTCCGAAACAAAAGGACGAGTAACTTTTAGAATTTATCAATCGTCATAAAATTGAATACTAAAAAGGTGGCTATATCACACCAAGTCTAAGAAATGGGTTATTGATTTGGGTCCAATATATATAGATTTGAGCATTGATTTGACTCCATTTTACTATGTATTTGGCTTATTTCTCTAGCAAATTTAGGACTTTTTAGTAGATTTTAATTATTTTTAGTAGTTTAGGGTCCTTTGAACGTTTTGATCCGTTTGTTAGTGTTTCAGGTACTTTTTGGAGCTCAAATGGAGAAAATATTTATGGACCTGAAAAGAGGACGAAAAGATCTTGCAAATGGAAAAAGAACGGAGCAAAACGGAGTCGAAGTAGGTCCCACGCGCCTGGGGCGCGGGGACGGGTGCGCTTGGGGCGCGAGGTCGCGTGCGCTTGGGGCGCGCGTGCATGTTGGAGGCCCAATTTGACCAGATTCTGAACAAAATAGAAGAAGAGAAGTCTAATTTGGCTTCATATCTTAGATTTGATCAGAAATTAGAAGATAAACATGGACCTTATCTATTAGATTTATTTTAGGATTTGTTTTACTCTTTAAATAGAGGATTTGTAAATAGTTTTCAGTAGGTTTTAAGATTATAGAATTCAATTAGGATTAGAGAGAGAGGTTAGTAACATCTATTGAGAGAAAGGAGGCAAGGCACAAGGATTGAAGATCTCTTGGAGAGTTAACCAGTATTGTCTATGATATGAGGTTTTCTCTTTGCTTCTGTTTTCTTTATTTCTATATGTGTAACTAAAACCTCTTGTTAGGAACATGGTGTAAATTGTATGATGTAACTTATTTTAATTTATGATTTAGTATATTGCTGTTTTTAATTCATGCATTAATTGAGTTTTTATTTCATACATAAACCCGCGCAATTTATGTTTTGGATTTCTTAATTCGCAACGACAGTTGGGATTTTGAATAGGCCATGCAATTAATGGTATAATCAGTCCAAAATATAGGGATATAATTGGATGATTATATGGCTTTTTAATTCCCTTGTGCTGAATGGATATTTTCTTATATTGTAATTTGTTGAGAGATCAAGGATTAAGTATATAGAAAATAAGGGTAATGTTAGAGACGTCTAACTATTGCTATTTGAGAGGAATGGTCCATGAATTGAAGGATAATTAAAGGAAAATATAAATCATAGTTGAAATAAGTGAATCATACAATGAAACCAAGTTCCTAACCTTTTTCTATTGCTTTCTAATCATCTTATCTCCTCAATCTTCTTATTTCATTCTTCTTCTTCTTCTTCTTCTTCTTCTTCTTTTAAAATTCAATAACAAGTTGCATTAATAATTACGAATTGGTGAAAAGTTATTAGAAACAATTTGCAATCCCTGTGGAACGATATTCGGTCTTCCAGACTATATTACTCGTTGACCCAGTCCACTTGCTGGTACATCAACAAGTTTTTGGCGCCGTTGCCGGGGATTGAAATTCGATTCTAATTTCTTCTCGGTACCTTTTGTAATTATTTGTGTAATTTGTACTTTCTCATGTATAATTATAGTTGTAATAGTGATTCAGATTGTGATAGATTTATTCCATATTATCCTTATCCTCCATAATATGTTGCACAAAATATAACTCCTAGGAAGGCCCAATGGGAAATAGCTCTAGAGAAATTTGGTCAAGCCATTGAGGATTTTGCTAAAGATTGCAAAAATAATTTTAGATTCCCTCATGTTGAACCAATTCCTCCCCCTGTGGAGAACCAGTCATGGGAAATTAACCAAGAGAAATTAGCTCAAAAAATTAGTAGTAATGTTCAAGAAATTAATTTTATAGAAAAAGAAAACAGAAAAAGTTTTGAGAACATAGAAATAGCACTTGAGCAAAATTCAAAACATGTATCTGAGGAGTTACAAGCATTATCAACAAGTTTTGACTCTCCTAAAAAAGAGGAGGAAATTGTGGTGATGGATGTGACCAATGATCAAATCCCTTTAGAGGAGCAAAAATCTCAAAAAGAAATTGTGCATGATAGGTTCGAGGAAGAGGATCGAAATATAACAATCGAAGGTTTGAAAATTGTAGAAAAAATTGAACCACCCTTGCATGAGGAATTTGTTGCTATAAAGAATTTTATTAAATCTAGTTCATGCTTGGGTGATTCAAAATTTTTCTATTATATTCAACCTAAGCACTTTTATGAAAATTATCTAGAACAATCTGAATCATTATTAGGCAATGGGAAGCATGAGAAAGTAATCTTCTTGACTAATGGAGTTAACAACTTCATGATGGATGATGGAAGAAAAGATCACCCAAGGTCTTTTCCATGGGATGTGGCCATAGCTCATTATTGTTGCATCACATGGGATTTGACCCATAGAATTTGGGATCATGGTGGATTTTTTTTTACATAAGCAGTAGTCTAGGTTTTAATTCTTAGGTAGTTTTTGTAAAAAATAAAATAAAAAATTGGAGGTACAGACCTCGTGCGCCCCAGGCGCACGAGGTCGCGCGCCTGGATTAGATTAGTTTTATATCTTTTAGGAATTTGTTTTATCTTTTTAGGATTAGATTTATCTTTTTAGGATTATTTTTAGAATAGATTTTTTTTATTTATTTTCGTTTTTTATTTTCTATTTTTTTAGGGATAGATTTTTTTTAGGATTAGATTTGTATTTTTAGGATTTGGACCCCATTAGCCCCAATTTTTTTATTATTGCACCCCGGGACTTGTACCTCCCCAAAAATATTGTCCAGCTTTCTTAGGTAGTTTTAATTTTTATTTTGTAATTTAGGCTAGCTTAGTTTGCTTGAGGACAAGCCAACATCTAAGTTTGGGGGAGTATGCACAAAATAAAAATTGATTTTTCCAGACTTGAATTGTTTCCCCATATTTGGTATTGGTTTGTGTCTCTATTGAAAGTAGGTGATTATTCTAGATTTAGGAATTTCTCTCTTTTGATGCATGTATATACTTAGTTTAGGACTTATACTCATTGGTATTCGACTCTGTTTGATTGAACTGTTTATATGATTGCGGTGACTGGGTTATTTCGACAAAGGCTTTCAGTGTGACACCCTTCCGAATACACATAGTATAATACAGTAATTAAGCTATTATATTGGATAATATATGGACTTGTAAGTATTAGAAAATATGAAAGTAGAATTTTCTTTTAAAGCGGGTGCACAAACCAAAACTTGGAATTCTTGGAGAAGAAATTCTAAATTATTTCAAACAGTTGTATCGAATTCGGCAATTTCTAAAACCTTTTCATGAATTGGGTAACATTCGTATTTCGAAATCGTATTTATCTAATAGAAAATAAATGAAGCTACCCTTGCTTTGATTGATAAAACTGAAACCATCTAATCCTCTTTGTAGCCGAACTCTTTTAATGATTAAATCAGAGTAAGCGGAAATTATAGGACTATGAAACTTAATAGAAACATAACATAGATTTCATATATATAGATACATAAAAAGGTCAAGTGATACATAGTCCCATCATAAGTCTCCAAGTCCAACAAGTCCATAACAGATCTACATCAAAATATAACCATAGCCCTAGAGCTCTCATGAGCATATCTACATTATATATATACATATCAAAATACGAACTTCAGGGGTGGTCACGTAGATCAGGCAGCATCAGTAGTAGTAGTGATGGTAGTAGCAGTCTCCAAGAAGCAAAAGGGTAACATCATCATCAGCAACAACAGTTTCTCCTCCACAGCAACATCACATCGGATCCTCTGATCCACATCATACACCATATGCACATACCTAGGGATCATCATCCCTCCAATCACTCCCAGAAGAATGCACGACAGGCTCGCCTCTGCTCTCGTCCTCCACCGGATCCTCCTCGATCTCATCCGAGGGAGAGGGTACGCTACCACTAGGTACAGGGTCGGGAGATGGTGTGACCCTAATTGGGCTCCTCGGATCAGAAGGGGGAGTCTCCTCGAGGACGACTCTAGAAGAAAAAGGGTGTGAGCGGGTAGGTCGAAAACGAAAACTGTGATAAGAGCGAGCTGGTCGGGTGGGAGGTGGTCCATGGTATGTGTAAAACGAGGGTACGTGCATAGTGTATATGATGGGAATCCTAAATCTACGAGGACGAAATCGAATCAACGGGTTCGGGTGGTAGAAGGTAATCTCTACCTCTCCCTCGAACACTGCGCGATGGTCCTCATAGATCCATATGCCACTAGGAAGTGGCCGGATCTCGATGCAAGCGATGTATCGAGACATCACCTACAAGGGCATAGGGGTAAGCAATTCTATACACATAATCAACAGAATATAAATTTGTACAATATGAATATGTAAATATGCAACAATGAATAACAATCACATTTAGCACTTAGCAGTTATTGAATGCACATAGGATGCTCATACTTGTTTCATTTATCACAATTAATTTAAATGGGTAGTATGGTGCATGAATCTAGCTCTCAAGCCTATCTCCATCATTCTATATCACTCTCTGACGTCCATCCCTGACAACCCAGCACTCAACCGTGCGTTGTATTCCTAGGTATACAACAATTCGTACATTCACCTAGAATGTACACGACAAGCTTGGAATCCGTGCCACCCGAGCACATCCCGTCATCCAAACGGACCGTCATCCAAACGGTATATCCATATCGGCATCCACTAAGCCGACCACGTCAACAACGTGTCATCAAGCAAGCGTATTGGCACTCCTAGAGGCCCTCCACATGTTTACCAAAAACATGATATACGTCCTACCATCCAAACTCCAGAATGAATGCATCATTGTTAAGCTTAAAGGAAGTTGATTAATATTTTACAGGCCACCTAGGCATATTTCATCATTAAAAAGGACCGTCATCCAAACGATATACTTATATTAATCAATTTCTTTTAAGTCTTGATCTCTTGGATTATTATGGTTAGATCCTTAATCAATTAAGTCAGAATTGGAAATGGTGTTTTTCAGGTTCTGGTTAAATTACTCGAGTACGATTCAGCTTACTCGAGTGTTCTTCAACTCTTCCAGATTACTCGAGTGTTCTTAGGGATTACTCGAGTGTTCATGACTTTCTGAGGATTTGGGTTCCAGATTCATTAAATTACTCGAGTAGTTCACAGGTACTCGAGTGTTCTTCAAGATTTCCAGAATACTCGAGTCGCCCTGAATTACTCGAGTGGTTTGTCTTAACATGTCCTCAGGTCTTACTCGATACTCGAGTACTAGACACGATACTCGAGTGTTCTTGCTCAAGTTACATTGTTTTACAAACATTTTACTCGAGTGACCTGTCCAATACTCGAGTGTTTCGCAGCAGAACAGACTGTAATCTTAATTTTAACACACCATTTTCAGTTCTACTCATTTCCAGTCCAACCCAAGGATCAACAGAGTTCACATATCATAAATTGAACATGTTACAACACTCATTTCATATCAAATTACAGATTTGACAGAGAATCAATCATTAATGCATAAAATACACAATTTGGCAACTTAACACCTCAATTTGCAAAATAAGCAACATACTCATGAAATAATGTTCATTTAAGCTTGCATGCATGATTTAGAACTTGCTCAACACGGTTATAGAGCATGTGTTGGTCTCAAAACCAAAGTTCCTATTCAATCTAAGCCCTTAGAGCCTCTTGGCGGCTCTCTAATGAATTTAATGGAATTTAAACTCTATCTAGTGTACAAAATCACTTCCCCTTACCTCTCAGACGTGTACCAACAGAGAATTTCCAAAGAAAAGCTCTCCAACTCCAGAAACCACTTTGAGCTTCACTTGCAGGACAGTTTGAGTGCACCACCAAGATTGAATTGGTTCACACATGAAACAGAGATACAAATTGGGGATTTTAGATTTTCTAGACTCTATGCAACATATACTAACTAAAGAAATCGAATTTGGGACTCAGAGACTCGTGAGCTTACCAGAAATCGAAATTGAAGTAAGCTCCAGACAACAGCTTGACCAAGAACAGCTCCACTTCCAAGCCTTGAATCTTCCACCACACTCACTCAATCCTCACGATTTTGGTGTTTATAAAAAGCTCGTGATGTGAGCTTTGTATTAGTGTTTGATTTGCGGTTCAATTCAACACAGAGAAAGAGAATTGAAGGAAAAGAATCAAGAACCCTAGCTACATCAACAACTTCGAATTTGACCAAGAACTTCCACAAATTGGTAGTGCTAAGCTTAAATAGAGTGGGGAAACGCTCATGCATGGCGACACGACCACTATGGTGGTGGCATGGTGGTGATTTCGTGTCAACGACAGGGAATCGTTGATGGTGACTCACCAAACGCACTAACTCGTGCAACTCTGTCCAGAATACTCGAGTATTTCAGATAATACTCGAGTATTTTGCCCAGTTTTTGAAAAATAAATATTTTATTTACTTTCCCTCCAAGACCTTTCCTATATTTACTTCTAGGTCCCAACCCAGGGACTAATATGAAAAATACATATTTTATGCATAATTATATTTATTAAATTAATACACACACATTTACTAACTACATGGATACAGATTTTAATCAAGGATTAAAATAGAAATCATTAATTATAATTAATTTATAATTAACATTTCATTAATCGGGGATTAAAATTTTGGGGTGTTACACTACTCCCCCACTTACAAGGAATTTCGTCCCCGAAATTCAACTTATACAAACAACTCAGGGTAATCCTGGCGCATCTTATTCTCTAATTCCCAAGATGCTTCAATCACGTCGCCACAAACCCAGACGACTTTGACCAGACGAATATCCTTCCCTCTAAGCTGCTTGATTCTTCGATCTTCAATGCGAACAGGCATGACTTTAAAGGTTAGGTTCTCATAAATTTCTAGGTCATCAGGTTGGATTCTAAGGATAATGGTGGGGTCATGGACATATCTTTTCAGTTGAGACACATGGAATACATTATGAAGATTGGCTAAGAACGAAGGCAGGGCCAATTGATAACTACTGGGCCGACTCTCTTAAGAATTTGATAGGGACCAATAAACTTAGGTGATAATTTCTGGGTTTTCAAGGCTCTACTAACACCTTTGGTGGGTACTATTCTAATGAATACATGGTCTCCTTCGGCAAACTCTAAGGGTTTCCTTCTCCTATCAGCATAGCTTTTCTGTCTACTTTGAGCCGTCTTCATCTTTTCTTATATCATCTTGATCTGTTCCGTGGTCTCTTGTACAAAGTCTGGTCCAACCAGAGAACTCTCCCCCACTTGAAACCAGCATAACGGTGTCTGACACTTTCTTCCATACAAGGCTTCAAATGGTGCCATTCCAATGCTCGTGTGATAACTGTTGTTGTAAGTAAATTCCACGAGCGGCAACATTTGTTCCCAGTTCCCTTGTCCTTCCAACACACAGGCTCGTAAGATGTCTTCCAGTGACTGAATAGTTCTCTCCGTTTGGCCATCAGTCTGAGGATGGTATGCAGAACTTAACTTCAATCTTGAACCCAAGGCTCTATGCAGATCTTGCCAAAACTTCGATGTAAACCTCGGGTCGCGATCTGACACAATGCTTGACGGTACCCCATGCAGACGAACAACTTCCTTGATATACAATTGGGTGAACTTCTCCAAAGAGTGGCGCATGTTAACAGGAATAAAATGCGCCGACTTTGTTAGACGATCCACGATCACCCAAATTGCATCATGACCGGTAGCCGTCCTTGGCAATCCCGACACAAAATCCATCGAGATACTATCCCATTTCCACAATGGAATCTCCAAGGGAAGTAATTCTCCTCCTGGCCTTTGGTGTTCCACTTTTGCCTTCTGACACACCAAACAACATGCCACATATTCAGCCACGTCCTTCTTCAAGCCAGGCCACCAAAATATCTTCTTCAAGTCCTGATACATTTTGGTAGCTCCCGAATGCATACTCATCTTGCTCTTATGTGCTTCATCCAGAATCATTCTTCTTACTTCCAGATCATCAGGCACACATATCCTTGCTCTAAAACGAAGGATTCCGTCCTTCCCTTCTCGAAACTCCAACTCCTTGCCTTCTTCCATCAGCTTCTTCTTGTCCATAAGTCTCTCATCTTCGTGTTGCAATTCCGGAATCTTTTGCAGAAACTCATTAGCAATCTGCAGCATCCCCATTTTGATACTTGTTGGCTCTACTTGCATTGTCAGGCTCAGATCCCGGAACTCCTCTATCAATGCAGCTTCTCTGACCATCATTGCACTGATGTGCATTGCCTTTCTACTTAATGCGTCCGCCACGACATTCGCCTTCCCAGGGTGGTAATGGAGCTCAAACTCATAATCTTTCAAGAACTCCATCCATCGACGCTACCTCATATTCAACTCTTTCTGATCAAAGAGATACTTCAAACTCTTATGGTCACTAAACACCCGGAACGTAGTGCCATAGAGATAGTGCCTCCAAATCTTTAATGCACAGACGACAGCTGCCAGCTCCAAGTCATGAGTTGGATAGTTCATTTCATGAACTTTTACCTATCTCGAGGCGTAAGCGACGACTTGCCCCTCTTGCATCAAAACACTCCCAAGACCTTGTTTCGATGCATCACAATACACATCAAAACTCTTTTGTGTATCAGGCAGAACCAACACAGGAGAGGATGTCAACCTTTCCTTCAGCTCCTGGAAACTCCTTTCACACTTCTCGTCCCATATGAAAGGTTGATCCTTCCTAGTCAGCTTTGTCAGAGGTAGTGCGATCTTAGAGAAACCTTCTATAAACCTTCTATAGTAACCAGCCAAACCAAGAAAGCTTCTCACCTCCGTGACCGACTTCGGTTGCTCCCATTGCAAAACTGAACTTACTTTCGTCGGATCAACTGCTATCCCTTTGTCCAAAATCACATGCCCCAAGAACTTAACTTCCTCCAGCCAGAACTCACAATTTGTAAGTTTGGCGTACAGCTGCTTCTCCTTTAAGATATTCAACACTATCCTCAAGTGTTCAGCATGCTCCTCCGGGCTCTTAGAGTAAATAAGGATATCATCAATGAACACAACCACGAATGAATCTAAATAGGGTCTAAAGATTCGATTCATGTAGTCCATGAAGATAGCGGGTGCATTAGTCAATCCGAACTGCATCACCACATACTCATAATGCCCGTATCGGGATCGAAATGCGGTTTTGGAGATATCCTCTTCTCTGATCCTGATCTGATGGTATCCCGACCTCAAATCAATCTTGGAGAATACTGACGCTCCACGAACTTGATCCATAAGGTCATCTATCCTTGGCAATGGATACTTGTTCTTGATTGTGACCTTATTCAGCTGCCGGTAATCGATACACATCCTCATGCTCCCATCTTTCTTCTTGGCAAACAAGACCGGAGCACCCCAAGGTGACACACTTGGTCGGATCATCTGTTTCTGCAACAGCTCCTCAATCTGCTTCTTCATTTCAGCCATTTCCGGTGGTGCCATTCTATAAGGAGCGATAGAAATGGGACCAACTCCCGGAACTAGGTCAATGCCAAATTCAATCTCTCTCTTTGGTGGTAGACCAGGGATCTCATCCGTAAATACCTCCGGAAAGTCTCTGACAACAGGAATCTCTTCTATCCTTGGACCGTTTTCTTCCACTTCGGTGTTGAACAGACACATGTAGCCCGAAGGTATTGGATTTCTATAGGTTACTATCTTTTTATCATAATCGATGATCACTTGGTTTTGACTCAACCAGTCCATCCCCAAGATTACATCCAATTGTGTTAAGGGTAAACAAATCAGATCTACCTTAGAGATTTGTCCTAACACTTCTATGTCACAGTTAAGACATGCTCTAGAAACAACTACAGGAGCATTGGTAGGGGTTTCTACTTTGAGAGTATAGGGCAATTCAGACATAAGTAAACCTAACCGATCTACACATTCATAGGAAACAAATGAATGCGCTGCACCAGAATCAAACAAAACATGACGGAGCTGACCATTAAGCAAGTATTTACCTTGCACCAGATCAGAAGATCGGTTTGCTTCCACACCACTAAGAGTAAAAACCATTCCTTGAACCATAGGTCTTTCAACAGTCCCTCTTGAGGTAGTCTTGGCCGGTTCCGTGCAGTCTCTTGCGAAGTGTCCCGACTTCCCACAGTTGAAATAGCCACTTGTTCCCCAACAAATACGGCCGTAATGATTGCGCTTGCACTTGTCACAGAATGGATTCTCGCTCCGAAAATTTCTTCCATCTGATCCACCCACTTTTCCCTTGCCTTTCCCTCGGCGATCATACAGACCCTTACCTCGGTTGTTGAAACCTTTACGCCTCTGAGGTCCATAGTTTTGATTGTCCTTCTTTTCTGAGACTTGAAGTTCTTCAGCTTTCTTGTCATCTTCATACATTCTACACATGTCCACCAGAGCAGGAAAGCTTTGAATTCGTTGGTAGCTGAAAATCGACTTCAATTTGGGCCTTAAGCCTCCTTCAAACTTTATGCATTTGCTCCTCTCATCAGGGTTGTTTTGATAGTATGGAGAGTACTTCATCAATTCCTCGAACTTGGCCGCGTACTCACCCACACTCATACTCCCTTGCTTCAGTTGTAAGAATTCCACCTCCTTCTTCCTCCTCAGGTCTTCAGGGAAGTATTTATGGAGAAACTTCTCCATGAATACACCCCAATTCACATCCCTTCCCTCATAATGCAAGAGCTGAACCGTGTGATTCCACCAATTCTCAGCTTCATCTTCTAGCATATAGACCGTGTATGCCACTTTCTGAGCTTCTGTGCAATCCAGGGTTCTCAGAATTTTGTCCATGGTATGAATCCACTTATTGGCCTCTTCCGGTTTAAATCCTCCTTCAAACTTAGGTGGGTTACAACTCCTGAAATCAGCCAAACTCTTCGCCTCGGTGTTGCCCACATTACATTGATGAGGTGGGTTAACCGGTTGAGATGTCTGCTGAGCTTGATGTTGTTGCATAGCCTCCAATACCGTGGTTATCCTCTCTAACATCGCATTGGTGTGATTTTGGTTTCTAGTTTCCATAATAGACCTGCGCTATATGCTCATGGTCACATATGTTGAACTAAAGAAACTTTCATTACACCACCTATACTAAGGCTATAGCTTATAATTCTAAATTCACATTCAACTGCGTCTTGTGCTCAAAAGAGACAAGATACAAACAAGTCAATGGTATCTAAAGCTCAATAAACTAGATACTAGCATTCAAAGTAATGAACATGCCCTGGAGATACCTGCTTGATGTTGATGGCTACCTTTCTGAAACTACTTCCACTATTACAGGATCTGACTTTTGCTCTGATACCACTAAGTGTGACACCCTTCCGAATACACATAGTATAATACAGTAATTAAGCTATTATATTGGATAATATATGGACTTGTAAGTATTAGAAAATATGAAAGTAGAATTTTCTTTTAAAGCGGGTGCACAAACCAAAACTTGGAATTCTTGGAGAAGAAATTCTAAATTATTTCAAACAGTTGTATCGAATTCGGCAATTTCTAAAACCTTTTCATGAATTGGGTAACATTCGTATTTCGAAATCATATTTATCTAATAGAAAATAAATGAAGCTACCCTTGCTTTGATTGATAAAACTGATACCATCTAATCCTCTTTGTAGCCGAATTCTTTTAATGATTAAATCAGAGTAAGCGGAAATTATAGGACTATGCAACTTAATAGAAACATAACATAGATTTCATATATATAGATACAAAAAAAGGTCAAGTGATACGTAGTCCCATCATAAGTCTCCAAGTCCAACAAGTCCATAACAGATCTACATCAAAATATAACCATAGCCCTAGAGCTCTCATGAGCATATCTACATCATATATATACATATCAAAATACGAACTCCAGGGGTGGTCACGTAGATCTGGCAGCATCAGTAGTAGTAGTGATGGTAGTAGCAGTATCCAAGAAGCAAAAGGGTAACATCATCATCATCAGCAGCAGCAGTTTCTCCTCCACAGCAACATCACATCGGATCCTCCGGTCCACATCATACACCATATGCACATACCTAGGGATCATCAACCCTCCAATCACTCCCAGAAGAATGCACGACAGGCTCACCTCCGCTCTCGTCCTCCACCGGATCCTCCTCGATCTCATCCGAGGGAGAGGGTACGCTACCACTGGGTACAGGGTCGGGAGATGGTCTGACCCTAATTGGGCTCCTTGGATTAGAAGGGGGAGTCTCCTCGCGGACGACTCTAGAAGAAAAAGGGTGTGAGCGGGTAGGTCGAAAACGAAAACTGTGATAAGAGCGAGCTGGTCGGGTGGGAGGTGGTCCATGGTATGTGTAAAACGGGGGTACGTGCATAGTGTATATGATGGGAATCCTAAATCTACGAGGACGAAATCGAATCAACGGGTTCGGGTGGTAGAAGGTAATCTCTACCTCCCCCTCGAACACTGCGCGATGGTCCTCATAGATCCATATGCCACTAGGAAGTGGCCGGATCTCGATGCAAGCGATGTATCGAGACATCACCTACAAGGGCATAGGGGTAAGCAATTCTATACACATAATCAACAGAATATAAATTTGTACAATATGAATATGTAAATATGCAACAATGAATAACAATCACATTTAGCACTTAGCAGTTATTAAATGCACATAGGATGCTCATACTTGTTTCATTTATCACAATTAATTTAAATGGGTAATATGGTGCATGAATCTAGCTCTCAAGCCTATCTCCATCATTCTATATCACTCTCTGACGTCCATCCCTGACAACCCAGCACTCAACCGTGCGTTGTATTCCCAGGTATACAACAATTCGTACATTCACCTAGAATGTACACGACAAGCTTGGAATCCGTGCCACCCGAGCACATCCCGTCATCCAAACGGACCGTCATCCAAACGGTATATCCATATCGGCATCCACTAAGCCGACCACGTCAACAACGTGTCATCAAGCAAGCGTATTGGCACTCCTAGAGGCCCTCCACATGATTACCAAAAACATGATATACGTCCTACCATCCAAACTCCAGAATGAATGCATCATTGTTAAGCTTAAAGGAAGTTGATTAATATTTTACAGGCCACCTAGGCATATTTCATCATTAAAAAGGACCGTCATCCAAACGGTATACTTATATTAATCAATTTATTTTAAGTCTTGATCTCTTGGATTATTATGGTTAGATCCTTAATCAATTAAGTCAGAATTGGAAATGGTGTTTTTCAGGTTCTGGTTAAATTACTCGAGTACGATTCAGCTTACTCGAGTGTTCTTCAACTTTTCCAGATTACTCGAGTGTTTTTATCGATTACTCGAGCGTTCATGACTTTCTGAGGATTTGGGTTCCAGATTCATTAAATTACTCGAGTAGTTCACAGGTACTCGAGTGTTCTTCAAGATTTCCAGAATACTCGAGTCACCCTGAATTACTCGAGTGGTTTGCCTTAACATGTCCTCAGCTCTTACTCGATACTCGAGTACTAGACACGATACTCGAGTGTTCTTGCTCAAGTTACATTGTTTTACAAACATTTTACTCGAGTGACCTGTCCAATACTCGAGTGTTTCGCAGCAGAACAAACTGTAATCTTAATTTTAACACACCATTTTCAGTTCTACTCATTTCCAGTCCAACCCAAGGATCAACAGAGTTCACATATCATAAATTGAACATGTTACAACACTCATTTCATATCAAATTACAGATTTGACAGAGAATCAATCCTTAATGCATAAAATACACAATTTGGCAACTTAACACCTCAATTTGCAAAATAAGCAACATACTCATGAAATAATGTTCATTTAAGCTTGCATGCATGATTTAGAACTTGCTCAACACGGTTATAGAGCATATGTTGGTCTCAAAACCAAAGTTCCTATTCAATCTAAGCCCTTAGAGCCTCTTGGCGGCTCTCTAATGAATTTAATGGAATTTAAACTCTATCTAGTGTACAAAATCACTTCCCCTTACCTCTCAGACGTGTACCAACAGAGAATTTCCAAAGAAAAGCTCTCCAACTCCAGAAACCACTTTGAGCTTCACTTTCAGGACAGTTTGAGTGCACCACCAAGATTGAATTGGTTCACACATGAAACAGAGATACAAATTGGGGATTTTAGATTTTCTAGACTTTATGCAACATATACTAACTAAAGAAATCGAATTTGGGACTCAGAGACTCGTGAGCTTACCAGAAATCGAAATCGAAGTAAGCTCCAGACAACAGCTTGACCAAGAACAACTCCACTTCCAAGCCTTGAATCTTCCACCACACTCACTCAATCCTCACAAATTTGGTGTTTATACAAAGCTCGTGATGTGAGCTTTGTATTGGTGTTTGATTTGCAGTTCAATTCAACACAGAGAAAGAGAATTGAAGGAAAAGAATCAAGAACCCTAGCTACATCAACAACTTCGAATTTGACCAAGAACTTCCACAAATTGGTGTTGCTAAGCTTAAATAGAGTGGGAAAACGCTCATGCATGGCGACACGACCACTATGGTGGTGGCATGGTGGTGATTTCGTGTCAACGACACGGAATCGTTGATGGTGACTCACCAAACGCACTAACTCGTGCAACTCTGTCCAGAATACTCGAGTATTTCAGATAATACTCGAGTATTTTGCCCAGTTTTTGAAAAATAAATATTTTATTTACTTTCCCTCCAAGACCTTTCCTATATTTACTTCTAGGTCCCAACCCAGGGACTAATATGAAAAATACATATTTTATGCATAATTATATTTATTAAATTAATACACACACATTTACTAACTACATGGATACAGATTTTAATCAAGGATTAAAATAGAAATCATTAATTATAATTAATTTATAATTAACATTTCATTAATCGGGGATTAAAATTTTGGGGTGTTACATTCAGAACTTGTGATTAGTGAACTGACTTTAGCCAAGTGTGAGTTTTTGAGCCTATTAAGGGGTATGAAATTTTATTGAAATATTCTGATATTGAGACCCCTATTCTTTCATGAGTGTGTTCACTTTGATATTGTCTTCTAGAACTTGACCGGTGACCTTTTCAAAATTGATAATTGATTGCATGCATTAAGATGATTAAGGCACCTAGGATGTGTTTTTGAGGCCTTCAGAATTTGCATTGGAAATAATTCCATTAGTTGCCCACTTTGAGCCTTATAA
Organism: Crotalaria pallida; assembly: GCA_037953625.1. Lineage (NCBI taxonomy): Eukaryota > Viridiplantae > Streptophyta > Magnoliopsida > Fabales > Fabaceae > Crotalaria > Crotalaria pallida. The sequence goes on from CM075653.1 coordinate 22,387,452, forward strand.
TGATATATTTTTTCTTTGGTACCCTGCATTAATTGATTGATTTTAGTGTGAGTACCTTGGGAATTGTGGATGAGCAATTAAGTGGAATGTGATGCAAAAGAAAGAAAATAAAAAGTGTATGAGTTCTAATTCTCTTCCAATGAAAAAAAATAATAAATCAAATGAAAAGTGAAAAGGAAGAGAATAGAAGAGAAAAAGGAATTTGGAAAAGAAAGGAAGAATAAAATGTTCCTGATGTGAGTATGAGTCTTTAATGTATTCATTGCTCATTCATGGTTTTTGAGGGAAACTTGTTTTTGTAAATATTTTTGCGAGTTAGCCTTTTGTTTTATCCCTTCTTTCTTTTATCCCACCTAACACTTTTAGCCATGGCCCCATTACAACCAAAAATAAGACCTTTTGATTTTTGCATACTTTCAATAATTTCAGTGGAGATGTTGGTCTATGGTCAAGCCTATGGTAACACATTATCAGTGTTGAACTTGAGTGAATTGAAAATATGACCCTTATACACTTTTGAGAGAAACATTTGAGAGGTTGAGAGTGTTCATTAGTTCTGAGTTCTGAATGGGATTGTTATGTTAACTAGTATGTAATTGTGTAAATAATTTATGATAATATGTGTCGAAGTGATGAGTCGTAGTCTTAGATTAGATGTGTTCATGTTGATTTAGGGAGTTTGTCTTTTGTTTAGAATTTTTATTTTACTTTTGCCTGGGACATGCAAAATGCTAAGTTTGGGGGAGTGATTTGGGTCCAATATATATAGATTTGAGCATTGATTTGACTCCCTTTTACTATGTATTTGGCTTGTTTCTCTAGCAAATTTAGGATTTTTTAGTAGATTTTAATTATTTTTAGTAGTTTAGGGTCCTTTGAACGTTTTGATCCATTTGTTAGTGTTTCAGGTACTTTTTGGAGCTCAAATGGAGAAAATATTTTTGGACCTGAAAAGAGGACGAAAAGATCTTGCAAATGGAAAAAGAACGGAGCAAAACGGAGTCGAAGTAGGTCCCACGCGCCTGGGGCGCGGGGACGGGTGCGCTTGAGGCGCGCCTGTGTGCAAAGGAACAAGTCATCAGACCTGCGCGCCTGGGGCGCGAGGTCGCGTGCGCCTGGGGCGCGCGTGCATGTTGGAGGCCCAATTTGACCTGATTCTGAACAAAATAGAAGAAGAGAAGTCTAATTTGGCTTAATATCTTAGATTTGATCAGAAATTAGAAGATAAACATGGACCTTATCTATTAGATTTATTTTAGGATTTGTTTTACTCTTTAAATAGAGGATTTGTAAATAGTTTTCAGTAGGTTTTAAGATTATAAAATTCAATTAGGATTAGAGAGAAAGGTTAGTAACATCTATTGAGAGCAAGGAGGCAAGGCACAAGGATTGAAGATCTCTTGGAGAGTTAACCAGTATTGTCTATGATATGAGGTTTTCTCTTTGCTTCTGTTTTCTTTATTTCTATGTGTAACTAAAACCTCTTGTTAGGAACATGGTGTAAATTGTATGATGTAACTTATTTTAATTTATGATTTAGTATTTTGCTGTTTTTAATTCATGCATTCATTGAGTTTTTATTTCATACATAAACCCGCGCAATTTATGTTTTGGATTTCTTAATTCGCAACAACAGTTGGGATTTTGAATAGGCCATGCAATTAATGGTATAATCAGTCCAAAATATAGGGATATAATTGGATGATTATATGGCTTTTTAATTCCCTTGTGCTGAATGGATATTTTCTTATATTGTAATTTGTTGAGAGATCAAGGATTAAGTATATAGAAAATAAGGGTAATGTTAGAGACGTCTAACTATTGCTATTTGAGAGGAATGGTCCATGAATTGAAGGATAATTAAAGGAAAATATAAATCATAGTTGAGATAAGTGAATCATACAATGAAACCAAGTTCCTAACCTTTTTCTATTGCTTTCTAATCATCTTATCTCCTCAATCTTCTTATTTCATTATTATTCTTCTTCTTCTAAAATTCAATAACAAGTTGCATTAATAATTACGAATTGGTGAAAAGTTATTAGAAACAATTTGCAATCCCTGTGGGACGATATTCGGTCTTCCAGACTATATTACTCGTTGACCCAGTCCACTTGCTGGTACATCAACAGTTATTCTCCACACAATTGAGAATAAGCACTCTATCCTAGTTTACTTCCCTAGTTACAATTCCTCCAAGATTCCCTCATCACCGATTCTTTATAATCATAGTGAACCAGTACTTTGATCTCACCATGGCAGCATGTTTGAATAGAACACTACCCCCCCCCCATCGAAGTTTCACTTAGACCATCTAAGATACTTCCTAAACAATCTAAACCACTTGCCGAAAACCATCCAATATCAACCTGAACCCAGAAAGTGAGTTTGTGAGAACAAATTTCCCAGAAAATAGCGCAGCCATCGGAAATTAGCGCATGGAATCACACCTCAGGAACCAAGAATCAGGACCATTGCTCTGATACCATAAAATGTAACACTCTTTTAATAATCATCATAATGTAAAGTAATTGAGTATATATAAGATAGATTCTTATTGTTGTTCTCAAGATTTTAATACCAAAAATGACCTTTCATTGAAACTTAACTCTACTTTTGAGGCTAAAACAGGGTTTGAAGTAAAACTTGAAGGTCATACTAATAATTTGAGTAAAAGTAGAGGTTTTCGAAGTTGTAAGGTACTTAATATAATCAGAGTTGGTGGAAAATATTAAAATCAGCTCATGGCATTATATTTATCCTTTCAAGGTTTGCAACCAGTATTTTTGTACTACTAAATAAGGTGGTAGTGTAGAGAAACTTGAAATTTCCTCTTTGATTATCATTCCAAATATAACATAATCACTATTATTAGAAAAGTTATTTTAGAGATGATCCAGGTTCTTTGTTCCGCCGTCCGTTCCGTTGAATTTCCGATAGCAGTGTATGAAGACATTACTTCCCCGTTCTCCGTTCCCCGACTACGCTTAAGGGTCTCCTACCCTCACTAGTCTGTGGTGATATTAGGATGTTGATTCATAACCTAACAAGGGCACGAGAGTAAGCATATCTATTTGCATAATCGAATGAGATAGACATAAGAAAATGGTATTGTCAATCACAACTATTCAATTATCAAACAAAATGCAAGTACATATGAACACACCCCTTTTCAATATTCCAGTTCTTGTGCAGGTGGCATGATGCATGATTCCAACCACAACCGAGGCCTCCATCAATATTTTGATATCTGGCAAACGATATCTCAGTGTTCCCAGAACACCACCAAACGTTCTCAGAACGAATGGCAAACCATACTTGGATAATAAGCATCACTCCCAGAGTGTGCATCACGTTCCCAGAATGCCTACGTTCCCAGAACCCATAAAACGAGGTCACGGACACTGGCCACATTCCCAGAATGTGTCATCAAGTAGGTTACAAATTCGGTACTCCCGGAGTACCATTCTCATATTCCCAGAATATGAGAATCATTCCTTGCCAACCTATTCTCCACTTCTCTATGAATGAATGCATCACTACCAAGGTTGGTTTTTATCTTTGATTTAATTATTGTGATTTAGGTTCATCTCGTACATCCCTTGGAATGATTGATTTGAGGCATAATCTTTGGCATGATAATGTATACTTAAATTAGCTTAAATCATGCCAGTTAATTTGAATTAAGTAGACTTAACCAATGGTACCCACTCTTCAATTAAAAGACTTAACTTTTATTTTTCAGTTTCAGGTACTAACCGGTTACAGTTTCAGGCTAACCGGTTAGAATTATAAACCTGAACTGTTCTTGCCATTGAAATTCAGAAAATCCCTTTTTCTTGAATTCTCTACTCAATTCATAAACAGGTTTTATCATTGCTTCATAGCTCAAACCACTTGTGTTTATCATTCACAGGCCTAATTCACAATTTATTCTCAATGAATCATAACTTAGCTTTTAAGTTATTTCAAAACCTCAAGGTATTGATTCCTCAACCACAATCTAAAACCAACAGTGATTAATCACATGCTTTCAGATTGATCTTCATTGAAATTAGAGTTTAGGTTTCAGTAGAAATAATAGGAGCACATTGCCAATTTTCCAAAAGCTTATTTTTCTTTGAAATTACACAGCATCTAACCGGTTACGAATATCGACTAACCGGTTAGATTAGACAGTCTGTGTACTAAAAAAATAGAATTTGCAAACTATTCCTTTCAATACCCAATTTTAACTAATTTCAACAATCATTTTAGCCCACATACCTTAAGTAAATCCTACTCAGCCACAGAAACACATTCTATACATATCATTTAAAGCATCAATGTTGCACATAACTACACATAACATCACTTATCATCACATAGCTCATAACAATGCATGTAAACTAGGATTAACTCATCAATATCACTTGCATGCAATTATTAAATCTATTACAGACAGGATTTGCTTATTCATTGGCCTCCAAGCCTTTGTTTGCTATATACTATGCCCTTTATGAGTCTCATGGTGACTCAACCTATTATTCCATGTAATCTATTCTCATTCTAGCAAATGAAAGCTTCTACCTTACCTCTAGATTGCATTTGATGTGAATCAGCATCAATTCCTTAATAAAAGACACAGATCCCTGTAGTGCTGCCTTCTTGCACAACAGTTTCAACAGGGTTCCAAAATCATCATTTTGACATGCAATAAGGACAAACAAATTGGGGATACTGATTAGACTCTTATCTATGCAACATGCACTAGCTTTAGAAACAAATTTGAGACTTAAAGAGTGCATGTACTCACCAAAATTACATCCTAAAGAGAGCCTCACGAACTTGTTTCTGGTTCTAGACAGATTGGTTCCTCAATCTTCCAAAGCTTACAAATTCTTCAATACTCACTCTCAATTCACTCTCCATACCTCAATACAAAGCTGGAAGACTCAACTTTAATATGGTGTATCTCACTTGGTTTAACTCTCAAAGGTCAGAGAGAATTTAACAGATTTATACAGGAACCCTAATTGGTATTCAACAACAACACTCCACCAGAAACCCTCAATTTGGCCCTCAATTCCATCATTTATAGCAAAATTTGGTGAACATGCAAGGCGACACGTATTCCTCACTGAGATTCGAATGGTGTTCGTGGCAATTCGTGATAAAATCAATTGATTACTCATCCAAATCCACTATCCGGGTTTCCTGAGTTCATCGTGTAACCGGTTACAAAGCCTTTCTAACCGGTTACATACTGGTAACCTTTAAAAATTAATAAATTAATAATTTAATAACTCTTTTTCCAAAATCCTTTTTAATATTACATTTAGGTCCTAATCCAAGGACTAAAATGCAATATCCACATTTTTGTTGTTTGTTTACCAAAAATTACCTCCACCTATTTTTTTTTTGTATTTCAATGCTAAATAGTTTCAAACTATAAACTTGAAAGAATTTAATAACAAACCTTTATTATTAACTTTCTCATTATCCGGGAGACGAAAATTAGGGGTGTTACAAGCTGCTACCCAACCTGCCAATTGTTGTACACCCTTAATGTCAGATGGACTCTTCATCTCGAGGATAGCTCGGCATTTTTCAGGGTTCGCTTCGATTCCTCGTTCAGTGAGCATACATCCGAGGAGCGATCCAGCGGGAACCCCAAAGGTGCATTTTTTAGGATTCAGCCTCATATCATACTGCCGAATTCTGTCAAGAATGATCTTCAAGTCCTTGGCATGGTCTTCTTCCTTCAAACTCTTGGCAATCATGTCATCGATGTACACTTCCATTCTGGGCCCGATAAGTGGGCTGAACACTTTATTCATCATTCGCTGGTAAGTTGCCCCAACGTTCTTGAGTCCGAAGGGCATGACATTATAACAGTACGTAGCGTTTTCAGTCACGAAGGAAGTTTTCACCTGATCCGGAGGATACATCGGAATCTGATTGTAGCCAGAATAAGCATCCATGAAGGATAGTCTCTGGTATCCTGCCGAGCTGTCTACTAATTTGTCTATGCAAGGAAGTGGATATTGGTCTTTGGGGAAAACCTTGTTCAGGTTTGTATAATCCACGCACATTCCCCACTTTCCATTAGATTTTTTGACCAGTGCGGGATTAGCCAGCCAATCGGTGTATACCACTTCCCTGATGAACCCTGCTTCAAGCAGCTCGGCAACCTTTTCCTCTGTGGCTTGAGCTTTTTCGGTTCCAACCCGCCTCTTCTTCTGGCAAACTGGTTTAGCGCCAGGATAAACACTTAATTTGTGGCAGATGAAATTCGGGTCAATGCCTGGTATGTCTGCCAAGGTCCAGGCGAATAGATCTTTGTTCTTAATGAGAAGTTCTGTCAACTCTTTCTCAACTTCCTCAGCAAGACCAACACCAATCTTGAACCAGCGTGATGGATCAGAGCCCAAGATTATCTTCTTGAAATCCCCCTGAGGGGTTGGCCTGGTTTCATCATCCTCCCTTACATCAAGATCTTCCAGGTTAACACTTCCCTTATTTAGTGGTTCTTGCATAATTTTTTCATCTTCAATCTTCAGTTTACCCAGGCTGACATTGTAGCACTTCCGAGCCAGCTCTTGTTCAGAATGCACCGTGACCACCTTGTCGTTAGATCATAGAAATTTCATAGCTAGGTGGACAGTTGAAACAACGGCGCCAAAAGACTCGAGTGTAGTACGACCGAGGATGACGTTGTATGCCGACTGAGCTTTGACGACCAGAAACTTTACTATCTCTATTCGAGCGGATGGTTGTTCCCCCAGGGTGACTAGGAGGTGGATATGGCCTAGGGGAACAATCGAATGACCCGTAAAGCCAATCAAACTTCCTTCGAACGAAGTTAGATTAGACCTTTTCAGCTTCAGGCTTCAAACAAATCCAAGAAAATAATATCTGCTGAGCTTCCCTGATCAACAAGAATCCTCTTTACTTCATAATTACCGAGCCGAGCTGTAACTACCATGGGATCGTTGTGGTCTCGGATTATGTCAGCAAAGTCCTCGTCACTGAAGCTGATGACGATATTCTTCTTTTTACGCTTTTGAATTGGTCGGCTGGCAACAGAGAAAACTTGACCGACGTACTTCTTTCGGTCACCTCTTTTCTCCCATCCACCTGCGAATCCTCCAGCAATGGTGTTGATCAAAAAACCCTCACGACCCTTATCCTGTTCGGACCGTAGGGTAGAAGCTCCCCCCGCAGGTGGTGAGGGGCTCCTATTTCTTTGTTTCTGCTCGGGTTTGGGTGGGGACTGGCTTTTTCTCCTAGCACGCTTCCGCATTGCTTCGCCAATGTACTGTTGAAGTTTTTCGTCCCTCACCATTTCTTCAATCAAGTCTTTTAACATGGTGCACTGGTCAGTGGTGTATCCCCATCCTCCATGATGGTCACAATACTTGGCCTTATCTTTCTGAGCAACTTTTCTCAAAGTTGGAGGTCTAGTAATATTGCGCATCTCGGTGTGCATAGTCTCGCGAAGGATTTGACTCCTTGGTACTGTAAGTTGAGTATACTCGTCATATTTGCCTTTTGGAGGCAGTTTTTCTCCTCTTTCTCTATCTCTTTTATCCTTTCTCCCTCTACCATCTCGAAACCGATCATTTTGCCGAGGACGTTGCTCTTGACGCTCTTCCTTACCACGCGCCACAGTACTGATTCTGTGAAACTCTTCCAAATTTACGAACTTCATGGATCTTTCCCTGAGCTCGGCCATATCCTTAGGTGGTTCTCCTATCAAAGAATCCTTGAAATCTCCTTCTCGTAACCCTTGAGTAAGCAAGAGAACAGATACTCCAGATTGTAAACCCCATATGCCACTAGCCTCTTGTTGATACCGAGCTAAGTAGTCTCGTAGAGACTCATCTGGTCTCTGTGCAACTCCAGCTAATTAATGATAGGATTTTGGCTGTGACATACTGGCAGTGTACCTATTCAAGAACGTTCTTCTGAGTTCAGCCCAAGAATGAATTGAATTTACAGGTAGGGAGTTGAACCACCGTAAGGGCGCCGAGCCCAAAGTCATTGAGAAAGCGCGACATTTCATGAAGTCCCCTCCTCCATAAAACATCATGGAGGATTCGTAAGCCGCAATATGGTCCATCGGATCGGTTGTACCAGTATAGCGAGGAATATTTTGATGTCCTACATAAGTTTGCGGGGTTTGGTATGCCATGATCTCTGCTGTGAAAGGATGCCATGTTCGGGTTGAAAGGTGGAGGAGCAGGAAGGTTGCTTGGGTTGCCGGAAGCCACGCGAGGGCTTTTCTCGGCTGTTCTTGCCTTGCTCTGCTACTGAAGAGCAGCAATAGCCTGATTCTGTTTCTCGATCAAGGAAGTCTGAGTTCTTAAAATTTTCATGATTGACTCTTCTCACCTTCGAGCCGAAGAGGTAGTCATGTAAGACCTGCCCTAAGTTTCAGTGGAACGTGGACCACCTTGAAGCGTTCCAAAGTGGCACCTCGTCAAGTGAGGTACTTCTCTTTGGGATCTATCGGCTCGAGAATGGTCATGACGAGCGGAACGTTCTACTCGACGGGCCCCATTAGTTCGTGATCCAGAAGGGGCCCTCCGAGATACGTGTTGTCCAGAATCTGCAGTATCATGTCACTCTGAAACATGACCATCAGGAACAGTGTGAGAGTTAGATCGTCCTCCGCCGCCTTCAATAAGGGGAGGGACATTAGCCTGTGCCTGAAGCGGATTTTCAGGAGGAACTGGAGGGGGAGGGTTAACAGGAGGTGCCTGATTGCCTCCAGGGGGCCCTCCCGGAGTGATCTTGTCCCTGATATTTCCTCTTTCGTTTTTGGGTGGCCTCCCATGGAGGCGGCGGCGGAGATCTCCTTCATTAACGTTGTTGTTTGCCATGAAAACAGTGGATGTGGGAATATTAGTTATTCGTTCCCCACAGTCGGCGCCAATGTAGTGTCCTAATCACTATATGTCCTTAACCCTCTAAGTGCTCAAGATTATGGAAACCAGGAGCCAGGAGAGGATCAAGTATTGATGTATGACTTATGGTATTTCTGCAGTTCCAGTTGGGAAAAGCAGGATCTCCCTAGTCAACGTGTGTGTGTAGAGTGTCAACTTAGGGATGAGATAAAGACTTGGTGTTGATTCAATTATGTTTTGATGAAGACAATATGTTTGGTCAACCTACAACAACAACAAAAGGACTAGTTTATTCCTAATTCATATAATTGTATTTTAATGTATTATTATTTTTATTATATGAGTGTGGGTGATAGACTAGGATAGAGAATCTCAATTTGATCTTTAAGAATTTAATATGTTTTGGAATTGAGATTACATTGATAGAGATTTTAGCTCAAAGTTTTATTATAATTAATTAGTAAAAATTGCAAAATAATAGAAAAGAGTTTTTACAGTGCTTAATCGATTTAATTTCAGTCTAATCGATTATTAATCGATTAAGGGATAATCTAATCGATTAAAGGATGTTATAACTGATAGATTAAAAGCTTTTCTAATTCAATTGGAAAAAGGTTACGAACCATAATTTTTCTAGAGCATTTTTTCACTTTCATATTCTCATGAGCTAATATTCTTTCACAAAAATACTCTCTATCAAATTCTTTTTGGATCTCAATTCTTTTACATAATTCATTCTTATTGTATTAAATTTGAGATTCAAGTGTGCTTGTAATAATTCTTGGTTGAATGCATTTGTAACAAGAGGTTACTTTCAAGATTCAACAAACAAATTTCAATTGAGGAAATTGAAGGTGCAAGGTTGAAGCAAAATCTTGGGCATTGAAGGATTCATTGCTAAAAGCTTGCGTGGATTGAAAGCGACTTTCGATCAAAGACGAACGAGGAAGAAATAAGAGATTTGGGTAGACACTCTATGATTTGGTACATCGTATGAGAAAGGGTTAGGATTTTGTGTGTGAGGATTCTAACTAAGTTGTATACTAATCTCTTTATTTCATAGTAAAGCAAATCTCCCGAATCAGAGAGGGAGGACTGGATGTAGCTCACGGTGGTTGTGAGTGAACCAAAATAAAATCCTCGTGTGTTCTTTATTCTTTTACGCTTTACGTTTTCGCGATTAAAATCAATCTTGTGAGAGTAATTGATTAGGATTAGATTGGGGAAAGTTAATTACGTATTCGTTATATTTGTTTAATTGATTCGTGATTAATTGACTTAGTTTAATTCTTAATTTCTAGAGTTTCGTGCGATTCTTGAACTAAATTGATTTCTGATTTTCTGCATAATAACAGTGGTCAATCGATTATTAATCGATTAAGTGAAAATTGGTTTTCTGGTCTTAATCTATTAAGTTGCTGGTTAATCGATTAAATCAGCTATTTTGGCTTAAAATTGAATCGTTTCTGAACCAATTTTGATCACTTTATAAATTTGGGTATCGACGCTTAACACTTCAATTCACCCCCCCTCTAGAAGGTTATTTTAGCTGCTTGTTGGTTTCCAACATGAGAGTACTTACCTGAAACCCTAGCTGTGATGAGCTATTTATAGGGTTTGGAGGAGGCTGATATGGGCCCTGTATCAGAGTTGTGCTGAACCAGGATTCTGTGATATAATATCGGATGATTATGCTTCTAGAATCTGGATAGGATCAGCTGAAGATCTCATGTCTAGGCTGTTGCGACAATCTAGGAGAGATTTGCGGAAGGGATAAGAAGCCTCGGCGAGCCTAAGCTTATCCACGATCCGACGGTATGTCTCGGTCCTAGAGTCCCGAGCCTGATGGATTGGGGACCGATCGTAAGGCTCGGTTCCATCAAGTTCGAGCCTGGCCCTCTCATATGCTCGGAGCCCACGAGTCTGAGCGAAGGACTTTCATGACAGGTAAACCGAGTAAATGCCCTTAGAGGAACCCTTTGGTGAGACTCGGGTCCGTATATGGTCGGCAGAACCTACATATAGAATGCTTGCTATCAAAAATTTGGGATATAAAATTTTTCCTTTTTAATTTGTACTTGCTCAATTATAAACACCTTTAACCTTGACGAATAGTTTGAATTCGGCTTAATAGTACCTTAACTACAAAAATCTCTCAAGACAACGCCTTTTTAATATAATAAAACATATCCTTAGCGTTGATTAAAAACATATTAATTGTCTCTTGAGTTTAATCGGATTTGTAGAATATAAACTTATTTGCCGAATCCTTTTTAACCAAAATCAGAGTATGCGAAAGTAAAAATAATACTTGTGGGGCATTGCTGAGGTAAAACATCATATATATATATATATATATATATATATATATATATCATAAGATAAAACACCCCCACCAGTATCAAGTAGCAAGTAACAAAGTCGAGATAGCAAGTTTTAGTAAGACATATACATAACCAGCTGCTCAAAAATAAACCTCACTCTAAGACCTCTGAAAAATATGTAAAATATATAACAAAATCAAAATAGAAGTCCCAGAGCAGGTCATCCATGTCCTCAGCAGCTCCTCTGATCCTCTGCAGCTCTATCCCTAGACCTAGGATCCAAAACAGCTATGCTATGCAAGCTCCTAGGAACCAGCAGGTCCACCTCGAATAGAAACAATAGGCTCGACAGGCACCTCCTCCTCGTCCTCATCCTCAACGGGGTCCTCCTCGACCTCGCCCGACTGTGCAGAGACCCCACCACTGGGCCTAGGCTCTGCAGAAGCAGTCCTCTCGAAGTCAACCGGACCAGGAGAAGGAGTCTCCTCAGTAACAACTCTATGTGAAGAAGGATGAGTACGAGTGATAGATCTAAAACGAAAACTATGAAATCGACGCACTGGTCGAGCCGGGGGTGGTCCTCTATGAGTAAAAGGGTGGAACATGCATAGTATAGACTATCGGGATCCTAAACCTACGAGGTCGCACCCGAACCAGAGGGTTAAGGTGGTAGAGAGTAATCTCCACCTCCCCCTCAAAGGTGGCTCGGTGCTCCTCGTAAGTCCATATACCACTAGGGAGAGGACGTATCTCGATGCAGGCTAGGTATCTGACCATCACCTAAACAGGGCATCGGGAGTAAGTATACACATATACATAATCAATAAAGACTAAAATTCCAAACACAAGTATGTCATGGACAGACAATAATGCAAGTACATATGAGCACACCAATTTTCAACATTATATCTCTTATAATGCAAGTGGCATGACGCATGATTTCCATCCACAATTGAGGCCTCCAATACTAGTCCATCTCGGACGTCCATCCAATACACCAATGTGTTCCCAGAACACTAACATACGTTCCCAAAACGTATGATAAACCATACTTGGAAAAAAACAAACATCACTCCCAGAGTGTGCATCACGTTCCCAGAACGTATAAAAACCATGTCCCAGACACTGGCCACATTCTCAGAATGTATCATCAAGTAGGTTACACAAATTTGGTACTCATATTCCCGGAATATGATAATCGTTTCTTACCAACCTATTTTCCACTCTATGCATGAATGCACAATTACTAAGGTTGATTTTTATCTTTAATTTAATTATTGTGATTTAGAGATATCTCAAGTTCTCTTTTGAATGATTAATTTGAGGTATAATCTTTGGCATAAAAATTCATCCATGAATTAACTTAAAAACATGCCATTAGACTTGGATTGGAAAAAACTTAACCAATGGTATCAAACTTTTCACTTAAAAGACTTAACTTTTATTTTTTAGTTTTAGGTACTAACCGGTTACACTCTCAGGCTAACCGGTTAGAATTACAGACCTGAACCTACTAACCATTGAAATTCAGAAAACCTTTTTCTTGAATTCTCTACCCAATCCATAAACAAGGTTTCAACATTGTTATATACCTCAAACCCCACTGATTTCATCATTCAAAAGTCTAAATCACAACTCAATTCCAATTTAGCATAATTTCCACTTGAAATTATCTTTTAACCATAAAATATTGACTCATCAATTACAATCTGAAGCAAACAGTGTCCATTGACAAAATTTCATATTGGTTTCTACTGAAATTAAAGTATAGACTTGAGTGCAAATGGTAAAAACACTGAGCCAATTTCAGAAAATTATTTTCTTTGAAAACTGACATTATCTAACCGGTAATAGATTTCGAATAACCGGTTAGATTCTGCAGAATGTACACTGCAGAAAGGGATTTTGCATACCATTTTCTACCATACTCAAATCTAACCAATTTCAGTCATAAAAAGAGTTCACATACCTTAATACAAACATGTTTAATCACAGAAACATATTCATTTTGCATGCATTCAATTTAGAACATCAACTTGCATATAATTCAACATAAACACAACTTGATATCATAAAACTCATAATAAGTCTTTAGATTCTGTTTCAACCTTAAAAATAACTTGCATGCATATAATTAAACTTGCTCAAAAAGAATTGAACTGCAGAAAATGGCATCCAAGCCTTTTAACCTATTCAAATAATGCCCTTTTGAGTCTTTGTTGACTCAAATCCTAAAACACATATTTTAGCCTTAATCTAGTATAAGGTAAACTTCTCCCATACCTTTAGGTCGAGTTTGATGAGTGAAATCACTAACTCTTGCAAGAAATCCACAAGAACCTCAAACTCTGTCCTCAGCCAACATAGGTTCAATAGGGTTTAAAAACCAGAGGTTTTGGTGAATGAAAAGGTCATATAATTTGGGGAAAATGGGTAGGAGTTGTTGTATGTAACATGAACTAAAGAAACAAAGTGATTTAAGATCCAAAGAATGCTTGAGCTTACCTAAATCGAAGCTCAAAGACAGCTCCACGAAAACAGAAACAATGTTGACAACTTCAAAGCTTCAACTTCTTGGATTGATTTCTCCTTGCTCAGGAACTCTCAACTCACAAATTTTATATCTATGTAAAGCCCTTGATTCAAGATCTACAACAGTGTATCACTCACAATCTACCTCTCAGAAACGAAGGAGAATCGCAGGGACGAATCTTAGAACCCTAAGAACAGAGTTTCAGCACTTCACCCAGAAAATCAACCCAATTCCATCAACAACTCAGGTTTTCATAGAGAGATCAGGTTTGCATGCACGAGGACGCGTGTTTCCCACTAATCTTGGGCTGAATTCGTGGCAAATTCGTGGATTAATCAAGTGATTACTCATCAAAACGCACTAACCCAGTTTCTGGGTTCATCGTGTAACCGGTTACAGGGCACATCTAACCAGTTACATCAGTGTAAAATTTAAAAATTAATACTTTTAAAACCTTTCTCTCCAAGAACCTTTCTAATATTACATTTAGGTCCTAATCCAAGGACTAAAATGCAATATCTATTTTTTTGTATATATTCACCATATAAAAATTCCTTCACCTATTTTTATATTTCAAGGCTAATTAAATACAAAACATAAACTTGGAAAACATATATAAATTAATAATAAAACTTTATTTATTATTAATTTCCTTATTATCCGGGAGACGAAAATTAGGGGTGTTACAGACTTAGCTTGTGGCCCTGATATGCGTGTTTTTAGATATACAAGTTATCTTATAAATGGTTGGAGGTTTACAATAAAGGATCGTGATGTACACTTAAGTTCCCAGAATAGTCGAGTTTTAGTTAAAGGTGATGAGAATACTAGTAATTTAGATTACTATGGTGTCTTAAAAGATAGCATTCAATTATCTTATGATGGTGGAAATAATGTTATCTTATTTAAATGTGATTGGTGGGATGTGTCTACTAAAGTAATAGGGTATAAGGAAGATAAATATGAATTCTTTCTCATCAATACTACACGTAAGTTGGACACTAATGAGCCATATGTTCTAGCTACACAAGCTCAACAAGTGTATTATGTTAATGACACCAAGGATCCCAATTGGCTACTTGTTGTGAAGACAAAGCCACGAGACTTGTATGATATGCCCGAAGAGACAACAAGTGTATTATGTTAGTGAAGTTTGTTTCTTGAAATTAATTAACTACATATTGTTCTTAATGAATAGTTCTTAATGAATACTTATCGTTTAATTATTTAAAAGCATCAATGTATGTGCAATAATATATGGTGATACATGAAAAATATAAAATACCAGTGGTGAAATATGTGCAATACATATTCTTATCATTAATAATAAAATTATTGTGACAAATTATCATGTAGTCACTAGTATGAATAATAGTAGTGACGAGTGCTTTATAACAATATATTTTGACCATTATTTTAAGTAATAATGACAAATTCTTATTTACTTACAACTACGAATAATAATAATAATAATAATTGATGATTTATTTTCAAGAGTGATATTGAAATTATAGTGACGAATTGTAGTTAGTCGTTATTACATCAACAAATTGACTCTTAATCACGATAATGAATACTATTAGTTAGGGGTGTTCAAAACCGAACCGATCCATTGGATAACCGAAAAACCGATCCAAAAAACCAAAACCGAAAAAAACTGGATAAATTTGGATGAGTTGATGGCAAAACCGACCAGTTCAGTTCGGTTTTCGGTTTCTAGATTCAAAATCGAACCGATCCAAATCGAACCGGTGTTTCATGCTGAAAAGGCTGCTGCAGAGGCAAAGGAGAGGGAAAGAGCTGCAACTGCAAGGGCGGAAGCTGAAGCACGAGTTAAAGCAGAACGTGCTGCTATAGAAAGGGCTGCTGTGTAACACCCCGCAAATTCCTCATATTAAATTAAAACACTAAAGGGATTTATTTGAGAAAGTTGTTTTGAAAGAATATTTTCTTAAGTGATTTTCTTAAAATTCACGTTTTAAGATAATGGATAATTTTAAAAGTGATGATTTCTTGAGACAATGATCAACATTTAGAAATTTGGTTTTGAGAAAGATTAAACGCTTAATTATTCTATAAAATGTTGTGATTTCTTTTGTGAGGATTTGAAAGTATGGGTGAATACATGTGAATGAATATGTGTATATGTGCATGAGCAATGTGTGATGTATGAATGTGTGAATTTATATGTATGATATATGTGAGAACCGTGTGAACATCAAGGTGTTAATGGTATGCATGACTATGTATGTGAATGTGTATGCTTAGGTATATGTCAAGTGTATGCATGATGTGTGTGGAATGAAAATAAAATTCTATGTGCTAGTGTGTGTGCATGTGCTTCGGCCAACATGGGACTAGAAAGACTACATAAAGCCCACTTCCTTATGCATTAAGAAAATGGAATTAAAATAGAAAATAAGAGGAGAAGTAGGAGGTGAGTCATGATGCTAGGGAGAGATTAGGGAAGATGACTCATGAAACCTAGTGTGGACTCCCCTCCCTCCATGTGTCCCACGGTTGACCCTTTCATGCAACAATGAGTTGGCCCAAATTGCCCTTCATTTCACACCATAAACCGAGGCTAGAAAGGGAATTGTCCATCCCTTGCCTTTGCCCTTAAACTCGTGTGAATGAGTGAGTGTAGGCACTTAGAGAGAAGGAGAGTGAAACCGTGTGAGGAGAAGGGGAGGAAGAAGAGTGCAAAACCCCAAATTCCTAGCCCAAACACCATTACCTTCTTTCTTCCACACACCTTCTTCTTCAAAAATTAAGAAGAAAACCCATTAGCCCTAAGAAGAAGAGGGAGACCGAGGCGATCAAGAAGAGAAGAGGAAGAGCTTTGAAGATTTAAGTTAGGGATTAAGGTAGATAGAGTTTGATTAAGTGATTTCTATATTTTAAAGGACTTTTAAGGGATTTGTTTAATTTTCTTATGATGCATGTAATTATTTTTAATGATCTTGTGATCTAAGTGTTTTGCATGTTATTTGATGCCTTGATCTTCACATGCATGTTGATTTGGTGGCCTTATAATCCTTATTTTTATTTGCATGTTCTCTTTATGACATGATCTTTGATTTTTATGAATGAATGAACTCATAAATCACTAAATCAAGGACTAGATGATTCGGCCATGAGTAGAAGAAATTAGTCTTGATGTTTTTGATTTGATCTAAGTGATTTGGTGCTACTTTTATGTTTAGAAAAATTAATTTTTAATTAATTCTTCACGGTTTGCTTGAAGATTTAAGTTCATGTTTATGTTCTTTCCTTGATTTTCTTTTGTATGTTTTGATCTATATTTGATCTTTAGGAAAACATGAAACTTGAAATTTGTGTCCTATTTGAATATAAAGCCTTGATTCCTCACATGTATGTCACGGTTTTCACAATAAAATAAGCTTTAAAAATAATTTCTAGTATGAAAAGAAATTAAATCAAGGTTGTGTGTGTGATGGTGATGATTCGGTTGATGATTTGCAAATTTAAAAGGATGCTTTTAAGTCTTGCATGATGTGATCTATGAATTTAGGTGTTGCATGTGAAAATAAAATTATAAGACTTTGTTTTCTTGCATGACATTATTCGGTCAAGGCTAGGGAGTGTAGGAAATCATGTTTTCTTACATGCATGTTGAAAATTATCTCACCTAGAAATTGTAGGTGCATGCATGTGTTTGTCATAAAGGATAAAGACTATGACATGATCCTGGATTTTATTGTGTTAATGAATTAAATGTTTGTTTGCCAAAATCAGTGTAGAGCTCACGGTTTTTGTAAAGAAAATAAGAAAACAAGTTTTTGAAAATGATCTTTGCTTTGCCTAATGATCTATGTGCATGTATGATGACTACTTGATCTTGATTTTCTAGGATGATATTCGGTCTCCTATGTTAGCTAGCCTAGAATCACTTTTTCCATGAAACGATTTAAAAAGGAATAAGTATGTTCTTAAGGAATGGTGCTAAAATAAATTGTTTGAAATTGTGTTGTGGACATGTTCTCTCTATACAGTTCCTTGCTTAGGAATAAAAAGGGATAAATGAATGAATTAAATTTGTAATGCCCCGATTTTCGTCTCCCGAAAATAATCATTGTTTAATTGAAAAGTTGCTAAAAGTGAGGCTATTTTTTTTTAAAACGATGTGGGTGCACGTTTACGTACTTACCTGAAAACCGGGTCGTTACGTAAAACCTACTTCCACACCTTTTACCAAAACGATTTCATAGTAATGCCACACAAAAGGTTCGGCCAGTTCACAAAATAAAAGTAGGGCATAGCTACAAGAGTGATACATCGCTTAGATAGTCCCTGCCATTAGTACTCATGGCTTAGCTAACTACCCTACTTACGATTTGGCCTAATGAAGACTATGGGCTGAAGAACCCGATCCTCCCTTGGTTCCTTCTTGACTCCAGGAGAAGACGCCACTACCGATGCTGCTGATCCACTGTACTTTGGCACCCACTGTTTTCTGACCGGAGCAGAAGAAGTCTTCAGAGCTTCATAGCGCAGCTTCTCCTCATAGTTCGTGTATCCTCTAACAGACACTTGTCCCAGCAGCGATCCTAGATTCGCTCCGCAAAGTCGATGTTCCGGATCTGGAACCACGATCTGAGAGTCGCCGATCCATACCCAACCAGATGGGGTACGCTTCCAGCCACATCCATGACGCATCCAGGTTGAAATCTCCATGCAGTATTCCATCTGCACATTGGAATACCAGAAACACCAGTACGCCAATGAGCAGGAGAGAGTTAGCGCTCCGAACGACAAGTCGTCGACGTTGTGGATTTACCGCAGGCGCAATACTAAGACACACACACAATATAAACAAGCACACACAACACTCAAGCACAACCTCACAGCTTATTTTTATTATCATTTTCATTGTTACCCTTTTCTCTTAATCACTTCCTCAAATTACCTCATCACTTCTCAATTCATCACCAACCATTCTCAAATTTTTCTTTCCTCAATCATAATTCTTTTCTTAATAAGTCTTATCAATTATAACCATCGATGATTAAGGGGAATTAAAGAATCATCGAGGTGCGCGTTCGTTCGTAGTTAGCACTCAAGTCTCAGGTCTACATCTCCTCGGCATCCATCCTCTAGTCGGAAGCAAACAGGAGTACAGAACCTTTACCGTGCGGGCACGATAGCTGTCAAACACAATTGGTCCCTGACCAGGAGGCCCAGCCTCAAAATATAACATAAACATGGCACACTGCCTCGCATTGGCAAACAAATGCCCCACTCCAGTTCCTCTCACTGTTCTAGATTTGCATCTAGGGGGCGACAGTACAATTTCTAGTTGATCATGCAGGACGTGCCACGGCATTGGACCCAGTCCCCACCACGTTAGTGCGCCACTTGTGGAGTTGTCCCGCCTAGAAAAGTACTCTAGACTTCTTGACGTTTCACCGTCATTGTCCTCCCCTACTGCAATCCCCACCTGAGTATCCGCAGATACCCATAGTATCTTCCTCTCCACTACTTCGGGTTAGGTTAACTCTCATACCTCACCGCGTTCGCTGTTAATGTCTTTTAAGTCTTTTATCTTTAATTACCCTAATGGTCAGCTCACCCTTCGCACAACCCTTCAGCGAGTCCTGACCGCTAACTTTGCATCACTTTACATTTCTCAAACTTGGCACAGAGCGGGATCACAAACACAACTCGAATCTCATCACAAAACTTCTCTCCAACAAATTCTCCACAAAATTTCTTCTTCCATATCTTTCAAAAATTCTCACTCCTCAACTCCTTTTCAAAAACCTTTTTATTTTGTAACACTCTTTCAAAACTTCAATTCATAAAATATTTCATTTCGCAAATCATTTCAAAAATCTCTTTTGAAAACTCCTTTCAAAGATCTCTTTCAGAAAATCTATTTGGAAAAAAAAAATTTCTTTTTATTTTGGGAACCCTTTGCAAAACTCCAACATTCTTTTCAAAAATCATACTTTTGGGAATCCCTTTCAAAACTTCTTTTTCGAAAACCTATTTCCACAAACTTCAATTTCATAAAACCTTTTCCAAAATCATTTTTCGAAAACTGATTTTCAAAAGCTCATTTTCTTAAAACATTTTTCCAAAACAATTCTTTTTCAAAAGTTTTTCTCCAAAAACTTTCTTTTCTTGAGAACTAGTGGAGGAGCAAGCTCAACTCAGACTAGCCTCAATCCAAGAAAACGACACCAACAGATTCACACCTCCTTTCTGGAGAGCCGGTGGAGGAGCAAGCTCAACTCAGACCAGTCTCAGTCCAGGAGAACCAAACCAAACGATTCACACCTCCCTCTTCATCACATTTCACTTTCCATATCGTCTCAACATTCCTTCCTCGCTCTGGCCCATTCACATCGTTACAAAAAATCCTTTCACTTTCCTCTCTTATCACATCTCAACCATCAATTCAACCCTCTCATCACTATTTCCATTCTTAATGTCTTATCAAAGTAAGGCTGCCTTATTCCATAAGGTCTTAGGCCAAACAAGGGATTATATATTTCTTGGTGTCTTTTACATATTAATCTTCTTAATCATTATTACTTAATTCCACATTAGCATACATAAACAAACAATCATAAACACACATCATCCCACATCACACGCATAAAGGTGGTCTTTGTCCCATTCGTATAGGTGGCCACACAAAGCACACAATTGCCCCTATACTACTGACGCAGAACCACTTAGTTCCTCTCTTTGAGCTGATACGGAACGTCTTAATACGACACCTACTACCACGGTGTCTTAGGAAAGCTACTCTCTCACCTGATATCCAGCAGTCTGATGGGCATGGTCTCTTCTGTTCTTGTTTGCTGCCATGGCCTTAATCCTTGTCTGTAACGTTTCCCCGAATTAATTAAAACACTTTTCATTGAAAACTCTTATTAAGAAAATTCTTTTTCATTCCTTATTAGGAAGACATAATTATTTTCTTAAAACAACTCAAACGTTTCTTAATTCTTTAAACACTTAAAATCATTTAGAAAACATTGATTAAACCGTTTTAAAACACTTGGTTAGGTGGCTGGTCCGCCTTGGACAGCACCCAAACCGATTTCGAAAACACTGAAAATTTCACCGGTTCAATCCGGGTTTTGCTAAAATCAATTACTTTTTAAAGAACCAAACTTTGAGTCTCATGAACTCAATTTAGAACATCAAAAACAGCTTTAAAACCAACTTGGGCAGCAAAGAAAGGTTTTCACAAAATCTCTTAAATAAAAATTCAAAACATCGTAAAACACTTTTTAGTTTCAAGTACTTTTTAAATCAATACAAACACTTTGAAAACTCAAGTTTTGTCACAAAATAAACTACAAACATAATCTCACATGCTCGAATGAATCAAATTAAACATAACTAAACATACACACGGTCAAGAACACACTTTGATCATTTAAATCACTTAAGCAATTAATTAGTTATTCCATCATAAAACAATCATCCATACTCAAATAAACACCTTCACAAATCAACCACTTAGTTCAATTATTTCATACATGATTACCTTAAAACATTTCAATTTTATAAAACAAAAACACTTAGGCATATTTAATCTCATAAACCGAATGCACACATACATGATCATTCAAACACAAAACACTTTCTTAAATCTAATTATTTCACAAAACACATGCATCTTTCCTAGGTTACTTCTTAGAAAAGAGTTTTAACCTAATTAACATGCATAAACCGAAACACAACACAGAATTTATGCATCATCATACATACACAAAATCATGCAATTACTTCTTCTTTTTAATAAAAACCGTAAGCTCAATCATGAGAAAATTTATCAACTTTAATTCATTTCCTAAGCTTAAACCGAATCAAGATCATGCAATAACAGGAAGCACATATCAATTCTCACAAAATGACAAGCATGGACCCTAGACTCAGACATGGCCGAATACAATATGCATAAAACCAACGCTTTAACTTAAATCAAAATCACACAAAGCATAGGACGCAAATCAATTTAGAAAAATCATGTTGTTCTCCCTAATTCCTTTCTAAAATCCGTGACATGCAACACAAGAAATCATGATCCTTCTACTTAAAATTAGCATGCATGTATTCAAATCATATAGTTCAAGTAATGAATTCAAACATAATAACACAATTAGGAGACAAAATCACTTTGAGTAAGAAAAGGGGTGAAACCGAGACATATATCAAAAGAAACACTACCATTTCATTCAAAACCAACATGCACACACTTAAATCAAGTCATGAAATTAAGCATAAAACACAAATAGAAAACAAAATTATTTTAGATGAAAAGAAACCTAAAACCATGACATGCTCAAGGAAAATAATAAAGCTTTTGCTTCAAAAAAATCACTTACAAATTTCAAAACAAAATCAAGATCAACACTAAAATCAAGGATCAAATACCATCAACTTAAAACCGAAACATGCAAGGATTCAAAACCTTAATAATCATTTTTAAACAACATGCAAGACTAAAAATCATCAAGCCAT
This sequence comes from Crotalaria pallida, assembly GCA_037953625.1. Taxonomy (NCBI): domain Eukaryota; kingdom Viridiplantae; phylum Streptophyta; class Magnoliopsida; order Fabales; family Fabaceae; genus Crotalaria; species Crotalaria pallida. The sequence continues at coordinate 22,409,705 of CM075653.1, forward strand.
CATAGATCAAACATGGATTTAGCACATAAACACTCATGGATATACGGTTCTAAGCATAAAAATCACACATGCAAGAAGATCCACCTTAGGTTCATAGAGATCACAAATAAAATTTTTGATCAAGAAGGAAAACATCAAGATCTACCACAAATTATAGCAACCGAATTAACACAAACATAACCATTATTACAAATTAATTTCAAGTCTTTAAAAGTCCATAACCCAAAAGAAAATTACACATAGGTGCATAAAATTAGACATGCAAAGGAAGAAAAGAAATAAAAATCACAAGATCAAAATCAAAGACTAATTCTAAAACTCTAGGGCCTTCGGCTATACCAAGAAGAATGGGTTTCCAACACTTCTAAGCTTGATCTTCAAGGTTTTCTATGGTTCGGACTTGATCTCCTCTTCTTCTTCCCTTCTAAGCTTCACGGTTTCCTCCTTCTTCTTCTCTCTATTTTTCTAAGTTTTAGTCTAAGAGTTGATGGGCTCTTAGACTTGTGTTTTGTGTTGGTGTTGGACGAAGGAAGTGAAGAAAATGAAGAGTGAAAGAAATGCATCAAGGCTAAGGCTTATATAAAAGTGTATGGCTTCCCATTCTAGCCTTGAGATAATTCGGCCAAGCATCCAAAGAGAGGGGTAATTTCGGCCTTCTCCTAATTTGCATGGGTGGTCTTTAGCAAAACCTTAAGGAGACTTAGTGGGGAACAAATGGGTTTTGGGTTCACACTAGGTTGTTGACCTTTTGGTCCTCCTTAGGGGTTCTTCCATTCGGTTAGGGTTTCCCACTCCTTAGTTAAGTCTTAGTTGAAGCTTGGTTGGGACTTAGTTAGGCTTAGTGCATTTGGTCATAACATAGGAAATTCTAGGCCTTCCACTCACTCCCTCACGGCACATGTGACACCCTTCCGGTTTATCCAAATATAATATAGAAACTTAAGCTAAAATATTGGATAAATTATGGACTTGTGGATATTATGAAAATATGGAAATAAAATTTTCTTTCAAAGCGGGTGCACAAATCGTCATTTGGAATTCTTGGAGAATAAGCTCTAAACCATTTCAAAACATTTGTATCGAGTTCGGCGATCTCTAAAACCTTTTCACAAATAGGGTAACATTTGTTCTTTGGAAACATCTATGTATCATACAAATAGTTAAAGTTACCCATACTTTGTTTGATAAAACTGATACCATCGAATAATATTTATAGCCGAGCTCTTAATTGGATTAAATCAGAGTAAGCGGAATTCATGGGACTATGCAACTGATAATAATATAAACATAGGTTCTATATATATAAGAAAGTCATACGTACATAGCCCATAACAGAGTCTCCAAGTTCCAAAATATACAAGTCCATGAAACAGATCTACATATTAGTGTAACGACAACCCTAGAGTACTCCAAAAGTATATCTACAATATATACATAACCAAAACATAAACTCCAGGGGTAGTCACGTAGATCTAGCAGCGTCAGATGTAGTAGTAGCAGTAGCAGTCTCCCAAAAGTAAAAGTAGTAAGGTAGTAGCGTCATCATCAACACAGCAGCAGCAAAGTATCCTCCACAGCCTCCACACATCGGATCCTCTGATTCTCATCACATACCATATACACGTACCTAGGGATCATCGTCCCTCCAATCACTCCCAGTAGAATGCACGACAGGCTCGCTCCCACTCTCGTCCTCCACCGGATCCTCCTCGATCTCATCCGAGGGAGAGTGTACCCTACCACTGGGTACCGGGTCAGGTGATGGTGAAACCCTGACCGGGCTCCTCGGATCAGATAGAGGAGTCTCCTCGCGGACGACTCTCGAAGTAAAAGGGTGAGAGCGAGTAGGTCGAAAATGAAAACTATGATAAGAGCGAGCTGGTCGAATGGGAGGTGGTCCATGGTAAGTGTAAAACGGGGGTACGTGCATAGTGTATATGATGGGAATCCTAAACCTACGAGGACGGAATTGCATCAGCGAGTTCGGGTGGTAGAAGGTAACCTCTACCTCTCCCTCGAACACCGCGCGATGGTCCTCATAGATCCATGTGCCACTAGGAAGTGGCTGGATCTCGATGCAAGCAATGTAACGAGACATCACCTACAAGGGTATAGGGGTAAGCAATTCTATACACATAATCAACAAAGAATAAATTGTGCAATATGAGTATGTAAATATGCATCAATTAACAACAATCACATATAACACTTAGCAGTTAATTAATGCACATAGGATGCTCACACTTATTTCATTTATCACAATTAATTTATATGAGTGGCATGATGCATGACTTTAGCTCTCAAGCCTATCTCCATCTTACTATGTCACTCTCTGACGTCCATCCCTGACAACCCAGCACTCAACAGTGCGTTGTATTCCTAGGTATACAACAATTCGTACATTCACCTAGAATGTACACGTCAAGCTTGGTATCCATGCCACCCGAGCATATCCCGTCATCCAAACGGACCGTCATCCAAACGGTATATCCATATCGGCATCCACTAAGCCGACCACGCCAACGACATGTCATCAAGCAAGTGTATTGGCACTCCTAGAGGCCCTCCACATGTTTAACAAAAACATGATATACGTCCTACCAACCAAACTCCAGAATGAATGCATTTTATTCTTAGACTTAAAGAAAGTTGATTAATATTTTTCAGGCCACCTAGGCTTATTTCATTATCAAAAAGGATCGTCACCAAACGATCTAATTATATTAATCAATCTCTTTAAGTCTTGATCCCTTGGACTATTGTTATTTAATTTCTTAACCAAATGAGTCAGAATTGAAAATGATGTTTTCAGGTTCTGGGCATTTTACTCGAGTAAAACTCAGTACACTCGAGTGTTCTTCAAGTTTTCCAGATTACTCGAGTGTTCTTAGAGTTACTCGAGTGTTCATGACTTTCTGAGGATTTGGGTTTGAAATTCATTAAATCACTCGAGTAGTTCATAGGTTACTCGAGTATTCATCCTGATTTCCAGAATACTCGAGTGACCCTGAATGACTCGAGTGGTTGGCCTTAACTTGTCCTCAGGTCATGCTCGATACTCGAGTGATATACAGAATACTCGAGTGTTCTTGCTTTATTTCCTTTATTTTTCAAACATTTTACTCGAGTACTCGATATATTACTCGAGTGTTTAGCAGCAGTTTACACTGAAAACTGAGTTTTATCATACCAATTCCATTTCCACTCATTTCCAGTCCATTCCAAGGATCAACAGAGCACATATAACATCATTTAAACATGTTACAACACTTATTTCATATCAAAACACAGATTTGACAGAGAATTCAACAATTATGCATAAAATGCACATTTTAACAACTCAATACCTCAATTTACATAATAAGCACAATACTCATGAAACAAAGTTCATTTAAGCTTGCATGCATGATATAGAACTTGCTCAACACAGTTTTAGAGCATGGATTGGTCTCCAAACCAAAGTTCCTATTCAATCTAAGCCCTTAGAGCCTCTTGGTGGCTCTCTAACATAATTCATGGAATTTAATCTCTATCTAGTGAATATAATTACTTCCCCTTACCTCTCAGACGTGAATCAACCAAGAATTGACAAGAACAAAGCTCCAAACTTCTCAGACCAACTTCAAGCATCACATGCAGAGCATTTTGAGTGCAACACCAAAGTGGAATTGGTTTATACATGAAACAGAGAATAGAATTGGGGAAATTAGATTTTCTAGACTCTATACAACATGAACTCACTAAAGAAACTGAATTTGAGACTCAAGGATTCGTGAGCTTACCAGAATCAATGATCAAAGTAAGCTCCCAGACCAAGGCTTGACAGAAACAGCTTCACTTAAACTCCTTGAATCTTTCACCACACTCACTCAATCCTCACGATTTTGGTGTTTATAAAAAGCTTGAGATGTGAGCTTTGTATTCGTGTATCACTCAAGCCCTAACACTCAGAACTGAAAGAGAATCGAAGGCAACAAATCTGAAACCCTAACTTCATCAACAAACCCAAACTTTGCCAAATTCTTCACAAATTCGATGTTGCTGAGCTTTTATAGACATGGAGAAGGCCCATGCAGGACGACACGACGCCTTCGAGCTGTTGATGATGGAGTATTCGTGGCAAGGAGAGGGAATCGTTCATGGTGACTCATCAAACGCACTAACTCGTGCAGTTTGACCCAGAATACTCGAGTATTCAGAATAATACTCGAGTGTTTTGCCCAAATTTTGAAAAATAATTATTTTATTTACTTTCCCTCCAAAACCTTTCCTATAATTGCTTCTAGGTCCCTACCCAGGGACTAATATGCAAAATTCCTATTTTATGCATTATTATATTTATTAAATAATTCCCACACATAAGCTAGTCATATGAACACATATTTTAATCAAGGATTAATATAGAAACTATTAATTATAATTAAATTATAATTAACATTTCATTAATCGGGGATTAAAATTTTGGGGTGTTACACTACTCCCCCACTTACAAGGAATTTCGTCCCCGAAATTCAACTCATACAAACAAGTCAGGATAATCCTGGCGCATCTTATCCTCTAATTCCCACGAGGCTTCTATCACATCGCCACAAACCCAGACGACTTTGACCAGACAAATGTCCTTCCCTCTAAGCTGTTTGACTCTTCGGTCTTCAATGCGAACAGGCACGGCTTTGAAGGTTAGGTTCTCATGAATTTCTAAGTCGTCCGGTTGGATTCTAAAGACAATGGTGGGGTCATGGACATATCTTTTTAGTTGAGACACATGGAATACATTATGAAGGTTAGCTAATGACGGGGGCAGGGCTAACTGATAGGCTACCGGGCCGACTCTTTTGAGGATTTGATAGGGACCAATAAACTTAGGTGATAGTTTCTGGGTTTTCAAGGCTCTACTAACACCTTTGGTTGGTACTATTCTAATGAATACATGGTCTCCTTTGGCGAACTCTAAAGGTTTTCTTCTTTTATCAGCATAGCTTTTCTGCCTACTTTGAGCTGCCCTCATCTTCGCTTGTATCATCTTGATCTGTTCCGTGGTTTCTTGCACAAAATCTGGCCCAACCAGAGAACTCTCCCCCACTTGAAACCAGCATAACGGCGTCTGACACTTTCTCCCATACAAAGCTTCAAATGGTGCCATTCCAATACTCGTGTGATAACTGTTGTTGTAAGTGAACTCCACGAGTGGCAACATCTGCTCCCAATTCCCTTGTCCTTCCAAAACACAAGCTCGTAAGATGTCCTCCAACGACCGAATAGTCCTCTCCGTCTGACCATCAGTCTGAGGATGGTATGCAGAACTCAACTTCAATCTTGAACCCAAGGCTCTATGCAGATCTTCCCAAAACTTCGATGTAAACCTCGGATCGCGATCAGATACAATTCTTGATGGTACACCGTGCAGACGAACAACTTCTTTGATGTACAACTGGGTGAGCTTTTCCAACGGGTAGCGCATATTCACGGGAATGAAATGCGCTGACTTGGTGAGACGATCCACGATCACCCAAATTGCATCATGACCAGTGGCTGTCCTTGGCAATCCCGACACAAAATCCATTGAGATACTATCCCATTTCCACACAGGAACTTCCAAGGAAAGTAACTCTCCTCCTGGCCTTTGGTGTTCCACCTTCGCCTTTTGACACACCAAACAACGGGCCACATACTCAGCTACATCTTTCTTCAAACCAGGCCACCAAAATAGCTTCTTTAAGTCCTGGTACATTTTGGTAGCTCCCGGGTGCATACTCATCTTACTCTTATGCGCTTCATCCAGAATCATCCTTCTTACTTCTAAATCATCAGGCACACAAATCCTTGTTTTAAAACGAAGGATTCCATCCTTCCCCTCTTGAAACTCCAATTCTTTGCCTTCTTCCATCAACTTCCTCTTTTCCATGAGTTTCTCATCCTTGCGTTGCAATTCCCGAATCCTTTGCAGAAACTCATTAGCAATCTGCAGCATCCCCATCTTGATACTTGCCGGCTCCACTTGCATCGTCAGACTCAAATCCCGGAACTCCTCTATCAGTGCAGCTTCTCTGACCATCATTGCACTGATGTGCATTGCCTTTCTACTCAATGCATCTGCCACAACGTTGGCCTTCCCAGGATGATAATGGAGTTCAAACTCATAATCCTTCAAAAACTCCATCCATCGGCGCTGCCTCATATTCAACTCTTTCTGATCAAAGAGGTACTTTAAACTCTTATGGTCACTGAACACTCGGAATGTAGTGCCATAGAGATAGTGCCTCCAGATCTTTAATGCAAACACCACAGCTGCCAGCTCCAGGTCATGAGTTGGATAGTTCATTTCATGAACTTTTAGCTGTCTCGAGGCGTAGGCGACGACTTGCCCTTCTTGCATCAGAACACACCCAAGACCTTGTTTTGATGCGTCACAATACACATCGAAACTCTTCTGTGTATCGGGCAGAATCAGTACCGGAGACGAGGTCAACCTTTCCTTCAATTCTCGAAAACTCCTTTCACACTTCTCGTCCCATAGGAATGGTTGATCTTTCCGAGTCAACTTTGTCAAAGGCAGTGCGATCTTCGAGAAACCTTCAATGAATCTTCTGTAGTAACCAGCCAAACCAAGAAAGCTTCTCACCTCCGTGACCGACTTCGGTTTCTCCCATTGCAAAACCAAACTCACTTTCGTCGGATCGACTGCTATTCCTTTGTCTGAAATCACATGCCCCAAGAACTTAACCTCCTTCAGCCAGAACTCACACTTTGTAAGTTTGGCATACAATTGCTTCTCCTTTAGGATACTCAACACTATCCTGTGTTCAGCATGCTCTTCCGGGCTCTTGGAATAGATAAGGATATCATCTATGAACACAACCACGAATGAATCTAAATAAGGTCTAAAGATTCGATTCATGTACTCCATAAATATAGCTGGTGCATTAGTCAATCCGAACGGCATCACAACATACTCATAATGCCCGTATCGGGATCGAAATGCAGTCTTAGAGATATCCTCTTCTCTAATCCTGATTTGATGGTACCCTGACCTCAAATCAATCTTGGAAAATACTGAAGCTCCACAAACTTGATCCATAAGATCATCTATCCTTGGCAACGGATACTTGTTCTTGATGGTGACCTTATTCAGCTGTCGGTAGTCGATGCACATCCTCATACTACCATCTTTCTTCTTGACAAACAAAACCGGAGCACCCCAAGGTGACACACTTGGTCGAATCATCTGATTCTGTAGTAGCTCCTCAATCTGCTTCTTCATTTCCGCCATTTCCGGTGGTGCCATTCTATAGGGAGTGATAGAAATGGGACCAGCTCCCGGAACTAGGTCGATACCGAATTCAATTTCTCTTCTTGGTGGCAGACCAGGGATCTCGTCAGCAAAAACTTCCGGAAAGTCTCTGACAATAGGGATCTCTTCCATCCTTGGATCACTCTCCTCCACCTCAGAGTTGAACAGGCACACGTAGCCGGATGGTTTTGGGTTTCTATAAGTTACTATCTTTCTATCACAATCAATGATCACTTGGTTTTGACTTAACCAGTCCATCCCCAAGATAACATCTAATTGTGCTAAGGGTAAGCAGATCAAATCTACTTTGGAGGTTTGTCCTAATACTTCTATACAACAGTTAAGACATGCTCTAGAGACAACTATAGGAGCATTTGTAGGGGTTTCTACTCTGAGAGTATAAGGCATTTCAGACACAATTAAGCCTAAACGGTCTACACATTCATATGAAACAAATGAATGCGTAGCACCGGAGTCAAACAAAACATAACAAGGCTGACCATTAAGCAAGTATTTACCTTGCACCAGATCAGAAGATCGACTTGCTTCCACACTGCTAAGGGTGAAAACCCTTCCTTGAGACATAGGTCTATCAGCAGTTCCTCTTGAGTTGGCTTTGACCGGTTCCTTGCAATCCCTTGCAAAATGTCCCGGCTTCCCACAATTAAAGCAACCACTTGTCCCCCAACACACACGGCCATAGTGATTGCGCTTGCACTTGTCGCAAAATGGAGCCTCGCTCCGATAATTCCTTCCCTCAGAACCACCAACTTTGCCCTTGCCTTTCCCTTTACGATCATACAGACCCTTGTCTCGATTGTTGAAACCCTTACGTCTTTGTGGTCCATAGCTCTGATTGTCCTTCTTTTCCAAGACTTGCACCTCCTCAGCCTTTGTATCATCTTCATACATCCTACACATGTCCACAAGTGCAGGAAAGCTTTGAATCCGCTGGTAGCTGAAAATCGACTTCAACTTTGGCCTCAAGCCTCCTTCAAACTTAATGCATTTACTCCTCTCATCTGGATTGTTCTGATAGTATGGAGAGTACTTCATCAGTTCCTCGAACTTAGCTGCGTACTTACCCACACTCATGTTCCCTTGCTTCAGCTGCAAGAACTCCACTTCCTTCTTCCTTCTCAAGTCCTCAGGGAAATACTTTTGGAGAAACTTCTCCATAAATACTCCCCAACTTATCTCCCTTCCTTCATATTGCAAAAGCTGCATCTTGTGATTCCACCAATTCTCAGCTTCATCCTCTAACATATAGGTTGCATACGGCACCTTTTGAGCATCTGAACATTCCAATGTCCTCAGAATTTTATCCATAGTGTGAATGCACTTATTGGCCTCTTCCGTTTTAAATCCTCCTTCGAACTTTGGCGGATTACAGCTTCTAAAATCAGCCAAAGTCTTCGCCTCAGCGTTACCCACATTACACTGATGGGGCGGGTTGACCGGTTGAGATGGTTGCTGAGACTGCCGTTGCATAGCTTCCAACACCGTGGTGATTCGATCTAACATCGCGTTGGTGTGATTTTGGTTTCTAGTTGCCATATTAGACCTGCGCTATGGGCTTATGGTCACATATGTTGAACTAAAGAAACTTCCATTACACCCTTATACTAAGACTATATCTTAAACGTTTTAAATCTACAATCAATTGTGTCCAGTACTCAAAAGAGACAAGATACAAACCATTCAAGAGTATTTAAACCTCAACAAGCAAAATATTAACATTCAAAGTAATGGAAATACTCTGGAGATACCTGCTTGATGTTGATGGCTACCTTTCTGAACTACTTCCACTACTACAGGATCTGACTTTTGCTCTGATACCACTCAGTGTGACACCCTTCCGGTTTATCCAAATATAATATAGAAACTTAAGCTAAAATATTGGATAAATTATGGACTTGTGGATATTATGAAAATATGGAAATAAAATTTTCTTTCAAAGCGGGTGCACAAATCGTCATTTGGAATTCTTGGAGAATAAGCTCTAAACCATTTCAAAACATTTGTATCGAGTTCGGCGATCTCTAAAACCTTTTCACAAATAGGGTAACATTTGTTCTTTGGAAACATCTATGTATCATACAAATAGTTAAAGTTACCCATACTTTGTTTGATAAAACTGATACCATCGAATAATATTTATAGCCGAGCTCTTAATTGGATTAAATCAGAGTAAGCGGAATTCATGGGACTATGCAACTGATAATAATATAAACATAGGTTCTATATATATAAGAAAGTCATACGTACATAGCCCATAACAGAGTCTCCAAGTTCCAAAATATACAAGTCCATGAAACAGATCTACATATCAGTGTAACCACAACCCTAGAGTACTCCAAAAGTATATCTACAATATATACATAACCAAAACATAAACTCCAGGGGTAGTCACGTAGATCTAGCAGCGTCAGATGTAGTAGTAGCAGTAGCAGTCTCCCAAAAGTAAAAGTAGTAAGGTAGTAGCATCATCATCAACACAGCAGCAGCAAAGTATCCTCCACAGCCTCCACACATCGGATCCTCTGATTCTCATCACATATCATATACACGTACCTAGGGATCATCGTCCCTCCAATCACTCCCAGTAGAATGCACGACATGCTCGCTCCCACTCTCGTCCTCCACCGGATCCTCCTCGATCTCATCTGAGGGAGAGTGTAACCTACCACTGGGTACCGGGTCAGGTGATGGTGAAACCCTGACCGGGCTCCTCGGATCAGATAGAGGAGTCTTCTCGCGGACGACTCTCGAAGTAAAAGGGTGAGAGCGGGTAGGTCGAAAATGAAAACTATGATAAGAGCGAGCTGGTCGCATGGGAGGTGGTCCATGGTAAGTGTAAAACGGGGGTACGTGCATAGTGTATATGATGGGAATCCTAAACCTACGAGGACGGAATCGCATCAGCGGGTTCGGGTGGTAGAAGGTAACCTCTACCTCTCCCTCGAATACCGCACGATGGTCCTCATAGATCCATGTGTCACTAGGTAGTGGTCGGATCTCGATGCAAGCAATGTAACGAGACATCACCTACAAGGGCATAGGGGTAAGCAATTCTATACACATAATCAACAGAGAATAAATTGTGCAATATGAGTATGTAAATATGCATCAATTAACAACAATCACATATAACACTTAGCAGTTAATTAATGCACATAGGATGCTCACACTTATTTCATTTATCACAATTAATTTATATGAGTGGCATGATGCATGACTTTAGCTCTCAAGCCTATCTCCATCTTACTATGTCACTCTCTGACGTCCATCCCTGACAACCCAGCACTCAACAGTGCGTTGTATTCCTAGGTATACAACAATTCGTACATTCACCTAGAATGTACACGTCAAGCTTGGTATCCATGCCACCCGAGCATATCCCGTCATCCAAACGGACCGTCATCCAAACGGTATATCCATATCGGCATCCACTAAGCCGACCACGCCAACGACGTGTCATCAAGCAAGCGTATTGGCACTCCCAGAGGCCCTCCACATGTTTAACAAAAACATGATATACGTCCTACCAACCAAACTCCAGAATGAATGCATTTTATTCTTAGACTTAAAGAAAGTTGATTAATATTTTTCAGGCCACCTAGGCTTATTTCATTATCAAAAAGGATCGTCACCAAACGATCTAATTATATTAATCAATCTCTTTAAGTCTTGATCCCTTGGACTATTGTTATTTAATTTCTTAACCAAATGAGTCAGAATTGAAAATGATGTTTTCAGGTTCTGGGCATTTTACTCGAGTAAAACTCAGTACACTCGAGTGTTCTTCAAGTTTTCCAGATTACTCGAGTGTTCTTAGAGTTACTCGAGTGTTCATGACTTTCTGAGGATTTGGGTTTGAAATTCATTAAATCACTCGAGTAGTTCATAGGTTACTCGAGAGTTCATCCTGATTTCCAGAATACTCGAGTGACCCTGAATGACTCGAGTGGTTGGCCTTAACTTGTCCTCAGGTCATGCTCGATACTCGAGTGATATACAGAATACTCGAGTGTTCTTGCTTTATTTCCTTTGTTTTTCAAACATTTTACTCGAGTACTCGATATATTACTCGAGTGTTTAGTAGCAGTTTACACTGAAAACTGAGTTTTATCATACCAATTCCATTTCCACTCATTTCCAGTCCATTCCAAGGATCAACAGAGCACATATAACATCATTTAAACATGTTACAACACTTATTTCATATTAAAACACAGATTTGACAGAGAATTCAACAATTATGCATAAAATGCACATTTTAACAACTCAATACCTCAATTTACATAATAAGCACAATACTCATGAAACAAAGTTCATTTAAGCTTGCATGCATGATATAGAACTTGCTCAACAAAATTTTAGAGCATGGATTGGTCTCCAAACCAAAGTTCCTATTCAATCTAAGCCCTTAGAGCCTCTTGGTGGCTCTCTAACACAATTCATGGAATTTAATCTCTATCTAGTGAATATAATTACTTCCCCTTACCTCTCAGACGTGAATCAACCAAGAATTGACAAGAACAAAGCTCCAAACTTCTCAGACCAACTTCAAGCATCACATGCAGAGCATTTTGAGTGCAACACCAAAGTGGAATTGCTTTATACATGAAACAGAGAATAGAATTGGGGAAATTAGATTTTCTAGACTCTATACAACATGAACTCACTAAAGAAACTGAATTTGAGACTCAAGGATTCGTGATCTTACCAGAATCAATGATCAAAGTAAGCTCCCAGACCAAGGCTTGACAGGAACAGCTTCACTTCAACTCCTTGAATCTTCCACCACACTCACTCAATCCTCACGATTTTGGTGTTTATACAAAGCTCGAGATGTGAGCTTTGTATTCGTGTATCACTCAAGCCCTAACACTCAGAACTGAAAGAGAATCGAAGGCAACAAATCTGAAACCCTAACTTCATCAACAAACCCAAACATAGCCAAATTCTTCACAAATTCGATGTTGCTGAGCTTTTATAGACATGGAGAAGGCCCATGCAGGACGACACGACGCCTTCGAGCTGTTGATGATGGAGTATTCGTGGCAAGGAGAGGGAATCGTTCATGGTGACTCATCAAACGCACTAACTCGTGCAGTTTGACCCAGAATACTCGAGTATTCAGAATAATACTCGAGTGTTTTGCCCAGATTTTGAAAAATAATTATTTTATTTACTTTCCCTCCAAAACCTTTCCTATAATTGCTTCTAGGTCCCTACCCAGGGACTAATATGCAAAACTCCTATTTTATGCATTATTATATTTATTAAATAATTCCCACACATAAGCTAGTCATATGAACACATATTTTAATCAAGGATTAATATAGAAACTATTAATTATAATTAAATTATAATTAACATTTCATTAATCGGGGATTAAAATTTTGGGGTGTTACAGCACACACGGCTTCCTCACATGCTCACACCTAATCACCTCTCATGCATTCACACACACACACACTCCCACTTACACGACACATACACACACCTACACCTACCTTCATGCATATAATCACCCATGTTCACACTTAGCACTTGCACACTCATTCACGTCACACACATGCACATACTTAATTGCATTCATTAAATTTTACATAATCAAGAGCATTCATACATATAAAAACCGTGCATACATATATAGAAAACAATAAAATTACTCATACATTGAAATCATATTTGCATTCAAAATATCAAGCATATACTCAAGGAAAATCAACCACCATTTAAAAATCCATTTTCAAGATTTATGACTTTATTTTATGAAAATCATTTCTTGAAAATCATTTGTCACTTTGAAAACACGAATAAAGGAATTGATTTAGGAAAATACTCTTGGAAAAATACTTTTCTTAAAAATAATTCTCTTTAGAAGTAAAACCAGTTCGAGGAAATTGAGGGATGTAACAGTCTCCCCAACTTAAAGATTTCTCGTCCCCGAGAAATTAAGTCGTGGATTAGGCAGATGGCACAGCAAGTCTTCACAACGCTTCTCGTGTGTTGTTCTCTGGTGAAAAGCTCCCTAGCATATTCTTTTCTGCGTCGAACCGGGTTAAGTCATATAGACTAACCGAAGAAGATGTCGTCCCTTCCACCGATTATCGTCACAGTTAGCACAATCTTGGGCATGAACCCAAAGATAAAATCAAACAACAAATATTCACACGTCTCCAAATTATCGGATTTAGACTAAAATCCGAAGATACGCGCTATCTTCTAGTCCTAGGTTCTTGCTATCTATCACTTCCTCCTTCTAATTCCCTTTCTATTCTAAGGTTTCCATCCACACTATTTCTCCATCTAATCGTCTAATCATAGAACGAAGGGATCTAATCTACCTCACTATCCTCTCAACTAAGGCCAATATGCACTTTTTCTCCTCCTTGTGACTCCCCAACTTTGATTAAACTCACTACTAGGCTCGCCACTATCCTACATTTTGTTCCACAACCGCACCTTGTCCATCCACAACCGTTCAAGTCTAAGCTATCCTGACAGCTATGACACTCTATCTCCTCAATCGAGGTAACAATCCTGGAGAAATGGTTGCCAAAACTACGGCCTAGTAGAAAAGGTTCGTGAAGGAAAGGTTTGGACTCCAAATAGGCTGACTTTCTTGTTGAAACAATTCAACAGACACGGGTCCAGGGTGAATATCTCATTTTCTTAAGGTGCTGACTATTCCTGCACTAAGATACATCGGGGTCAACCCACTGAGGTTTATCCATTGATGATATCATTTCTGATACCACTCTGCAACTATCTAAAGATACCACTCTTACCACTCTGGGGTTATGGGGTTTTGACTCCTTCGACTTTAGAGTCTCTAGGCCTCTCCCTACTTTTCTAAACTATCTTAATCCAATGGGGTTTCCAATCTAGCACTGCAGACGCTAAGGGTAGACCAATGCCTACTTCTTAGGAAGACAGGGACCTAATCCCACACTCTACCTTGCACTAGCAAGCACACGCAAATTCACACAAACTGGCAAACAACATTCAGGGCATACAAGCAAACACACACAAGACATGGTCTTAATGCCACAGGGATTAACATCACTCTGATACCACTCTGTAACGCCCGATTTTCGTCTCCCGAAAATAATCATTGTTTAATTGAAAAGTTGCTAAAAGTGAGGCTATTTTTTTTTAAACGATGTGGGTGCACGTTTACGTACTTACCTGAAAACCGGGTCGTTACGTAAAACCTACTTCCACACCTTTTACCAAAACGATTTCATAGTAATGCCACACAAAAGGTTCGGCCAGTTCACAAAATAAAAGTAGGGCATAGCTACAAGAGTGATACATCGCTTAGATAGTCCCTGCCATTAGTACTCATGGCTTAGCTAACTACCCTACTTACGATTTGGCCTAACGAAGACTATGGGCTGAAGAACCCGATCCTCCCTTGGTTCCTTCTTGACTCCAGGAGAAGACGCCACTACCGATGCTGCTGATCCACTGTACTTTGGAACCCACTGTTTTCTGACCGGAGTAGAAGAAGTCTTCAGAGCTTCATAGCGCAGCTTCTCCTCATAGTCCGTGTATCCTCTAACAGACACTTGTCCCAGCAGCGATCCTAGATTCGCTCCGCAAAGTCAATGTTCCGGATCTGGAACCACGATCTGAGAGTCGCCGATCCATACCCAACCAGATGGGGTACGCTTCCAGCCACATCCATGACGCATCCAGGTTGAAATCTCCATGCAGTATTCCATCTGCACATTGGAATACCAGAAACACCAGTACGCCAATGAGCAGGAGAGAGTTAGCGCTCCGAACGACAAGTCGTCGACGTTGTGGATTTACCGCAGGCGCAATACTAAGACACACACACAATATAAACAAGCACACACAACACTCAAGCACAACCTCACAGCTTATTTTTATTATCATTTTCATTATTACCCTTTTCTCTTAATCACTTCCTCAAACTACCTCATCACTTCTCAATTCATCACCAACCATTCTCAAATTTTTCTTTCCTCAATCATAATTCTTTTCTTAATAAGTCTTATCAATTATAACCATCGATGATTAAGGGGAATTAAAGAATCATCGAGGTGCGCGTTCGTTCGTAGTTAGCACTCAAGTCTCAGGTCTACATCTCCTCGGCATCCATCCTCTAGTCGGAAGCAAACAGGAGTACAGAACCTTTACCATGCGGGCACGACAGCTGTCAAACACAATTGGTCCCTGACCAGGAGGCCCAGTCTCAAAATATAACATAAACATGGCACACTGCCTCGCAGTGGCAAACAAATGCCCCACTCCAGTTCCTCTCACTGTTCTAGATTTGCATCTAGGGGGCGACAGTACAATTTCTAGTTGATCATGCAGGACGTGCCACGGCATTGGACCCAGTCCCCACCACGTTAGTGCGCCACTTGTGGAGTTGTCCCGCCTAGAAAAGTACTCTAGACTTCTTGACGTTTCACCGTCATTGTCCTCCCCTACTGCAATCCCCACCTGAGTATCCGCAGATACCCATAGTATCTTCCTCTCCACTACTTCGGGTTAGGTTAACTCTCATACCTCACCGCGTTCGCTGTTAATGTCTTTTAAGTCTTTTATCTTTAATTACCCTAATGGTCAGCTCACCCTTCGCACAACCCTTCAGCGAGTCCTGACCGCTAACTTTGCATCACTTTACATTTCTCAAACTTGGCACAGAGCGGGATCACAAACACAACTCGAATCTCATCACAAAACTTCTCTCCAACAAATTCTCCACAAAATTTCTTCTTCCATATCTTTCAAAAATTCTCACTCCTCAACTCCTTTTCAAAAACCTTTTTATTTTGTAACACTCTTTCAAAACTTCAATTCACAAAATATTTCATTTCGCAAATCATTTCAAAAATCTCTTTTGAAAACTCCTTTCAAAGATCTCTTTCAGAAAATCTATTTGGAAAATTTTTTTTTCTTTTTATTTTGGGAACCCTTTGCAAAACTCCAACATTCTTTTCAAAAATCATACTTTTGGGAATCCCTTTCAAAACTTCTTTTTCGAAAACCTATTTCCACAAACTTCAATTTCATAAAACCTTTTCCAAAATCATTTTTCGAAAACTGATTTTCAAAAGCTCATTTTCTTAAAACATTTTTCCAAAACAATTCTTTTTCAAAAGTTTTTCTCCAAAAACTTTCTCTTCTTGAGAACTAGTGGAGGAGCAAGCTCAACTCAGACTAGCCTCAATCCAAGAAAACGACACCAACAGATTCACACCTCCTTTCTTGAGAGACGGTGGAGGAGCAAGCTCAACTCAGACCAGTCTCAGTCCAGGAGAACCAAACCAAACGATTCACACCAGCCCCTTCATCACATTTCACTTTCCATATCGTCTCAACATTCCTTCCTCGCTCTAGCCCATTCACATCGTTACACAAAATCCTTTCACTTTCCTCTCTTATCTCATCTCAACCATCAATTCAACCCTCTCATCACTATTTCCATTCTTAATGTCTTATCAAAGTAAGGCTGCCTTATTCCATAAGGTCTTAGGCCAAACAAGGGATTATATATTTCTTGGTGTCTTTTACATATTAATCTTCTTAATCATTATTACTTAATTCCACATTAGCATACATAAACAAACAATCATAAACACACATCATCACACATCACACGCATAAAGGTGGTCTTTGTCCCATTCGTATAGGTGGCCACACAAAGCACACAATTGCCCCTATACTACTGACGCAGAACCACTTAGTTCCGATCTTTGAGCTGATACGAAACGTCTTAATACGAAACCTGCTACCACGGTGTCTTAGGAAAGCTACTCTCTCACCTGATATCCAGCAGTCTGATGGGCATGGTCTCCTCTGTTCTTGTTTGCTTCCATGGCCTTAATCCTTGTCTGTAACGTTTCCCCGAATTAATTAAAACACTTTTCATTGAAAACTCTTATTAAGAAAATTCTTTTTCATTCCTTATTAGGAAGACATAATTATTTTCTTAAAACAACTCAAACGTTTCTTAATTCTTTAAACACTTAAAATCATTTAGAAAACATTGATTAAATTGTTTTAAAACACTTGGTTAGGTGGTTGGTCCGCCTTGGACAACACCCAAACCGATTTCGAAAACACTGAAAATTTCACCGGTTCAATCCGGGTTTTGCTAAAATCAATTACATTTTAAAGAACCAAACTTTGAGTCTCATGAACTCAATTTAAAACATCAAAAACAGCTTTAAAACCAACTTGGGCAGCAAAGAAAGGTTTTCACAAAATCTCTTAAATAAAAATTCAAAACATCGTAAAACACTTTTTAGTTTCAAGTACTTTTTAAATCAATACAAACACTTTGAAAACTCAATTTTTGTCACAAAATAAACTACAAACACAATCTCACATGCTCAAATGAATCAAATTAAACATAACTAAACATACACACGGTCAAGAACACACTTTGATCATTTAAATCACTTAAGCAATTAATTAGTTATTCCATCATAAAACAATCATCCACACTCAAATAAACACCTTCACAAATCAACCACTTAGTTCAATTATTTCATACATGATTACCTTAAAACATTTCAATTTTATAAAACAAAAACACTTAGGCATATTTAATCTCATAAACCGAATGCACACATACATGATCATTCAAACACAAAACACTTTCTTAAATCTAATTATTTCACAAAACACATGCATCTTTCCTAGGTTACTTCTTAGAAAAGAGTTCTAACCTAATTAACATGCATAAACCGAAACACAACACAGAATTCATGCATCATCATACATACACAAAATCATGCAATTACTTCTTCTTTTTAATAAAAACCGTAAGCTCAATCATGAGAAAATTTATCAACTTTAATTCATTTCCTAAGCTTAAACCGAATCAAGATCATGCAATAACAGGAAGCACATATCAATTCTCACAAAATGACAAGCATGGACCCTAGACTCAGACATGGCCGAATACAATATGCATAAAACCAACGCTTTAACTTAAATCAAAATCACACAAAGCATAGGACACAAATCAATTTAGAAAAATCATGTTGTTCTCCCTAATTCCTTCTAAAATCCGTGACATGCAACACAAGAAATCATGATCCTTCTACTTAAAATTAGCATGCATGTATTCAAATCATATAGTTCAAGTAATGAATTCAAACATAATAACACAATTAGGAGACAAAATCACTTTGAGTAAGAAAAGGGGTGAAACCGAGACATATATCAAAATAAACACCACCATTTCATTCAAAACCAACATGCACACACTTAAATCAAGTCATGAAATTAAGCATAAAACACAAATAGAAAACAAAATTATTTTAGATGAAAAGAAACCTAAAACCATGACATGCTCAAGGAAAATAATAAAGCTTTTGCTTCAAAAAAATCACTTACAAATTTCAAAACAAAATCAAGATCAACACTAAAATCAAGGATCAAATACCATCAACTTAAAACCGAAACATGCAAGGATTCAAAACCTTAATAATCATTTTTAAACAACATGCAAGACTAAAAATCATCAAGCCATCATAGATCAAACATGGATTTAGCACATAAACACTCATGGATATACGGTTCTAAGCATAAAAATCACACATGCAAGAAGATCCACCTTAGGTTCATAGAGATCACAAATAAAATTTTTGATCAAGAAGGAAAACATCAAGATCTACCACAAATTATAGCCACCGAATTAACACAAACATAACCATTATTACAAATTAATTTCAAGTCTTTAAAAGTCCATAACCCAAAAGAAAATTACACATAGGTGCATAAAATTAGACATGCAAAGGAAGAAAAGAAATAAAAATCACAAGATCAAAATCAAAGAATAATTCTAAAACTCTAGGGCCTTCGGCTATACCAAGAAGAATGGGTTTCCAACACTTCTAAGCTTGATCTTCAAGGTTTTCTATGGTTTGGACTTGATCTCCTCTTCTTCCTCCCTTCTAAGCTTCACGGTTTCCTCCTTCTTCTTCTCTCTATTTTTCTAAGTTTTAGTCTAAGAGTTGATGGGCTCTTAGACTTGTGTTTTGTGTTGGTGTTGGACGAAGGAAGTGAAGAAAATGAAGAGTGAAAGAAATGCATCAAGGCTAAGGCTTTTATAAAAGTGTATGGCTTCCCATTCTAGCCTTGAGATAATTCGGCCAAGCATCCAAAGAGAGGGGTAATTTCGGCCTTCTCCTAATTTGCATGGGTGGTCTTTAGCAAAACCTCAAGGAGACTTAGTGGGGAACAAATGGGTTTAGGGTTCACACTAGGTTGTTGACCTTTTGGTCCTCCTTAGGGGTTCTTCCATTCGGTTAGGGTTTCCCACTCCTTAGTTAAGTTTAGTTGAAGCTTGGTTGGGACTTAGTTAGGCTTAGTGCATTTGGTCATAACATAGGAAATTCTAGGCCTTCCACTCACTCCCTCACGGCACACACGGCTTCCTCACATGCTCACACCTAATCACCTCTCATGCATTCACACACACACACACACTCCCACTTACACGACACATACACACACCTACACCTACCTTCATGCATGTAATCACCCATGTTCACACTTAGCACTTGCACACTCATTTACATACATACTTTCATGTATATGCACACTCATTCACGTCACACACATGCACATACTTAATTGCATTCATTAAATTTTACATAATCAAGAGCATACATACATATAAAAACCGTGCATACATATATAGAAAACAATAAAATTACTCATACATGGAAATCATATTTGCATTCAAAATATCAAGCATATACTCAAGGAAAATCAACCACCATTTAAAAATCCATTTTCAAGATTTATGACTTTATTTTATGAAAATTATTTCTTGAAAATCATTTGTCACTTTGAAAACACGAATAAAGGAATTGATTTAGGAAAATACTCTCGGAAAAATACTTTTCTTAAAAATAATTCTCTTTAGAAGTAAAACCAGTTCGAGGAAATTGAGGGATGTTACAAAATTAATCTTGAAAGAACATGTGTTTGCATGAATATGTGGTTATGTGTGTGCTTATGTGTTTCGGTTAGGGTTAAAAGAAAGTGGGATCAAAATGTTTAAAATAAAATAAGTTGATTCATGAGATTTAAATCGTGATGTTTGATTTATTTTCTTTGCTTTATTCGGTTGTGTAATTTAAATAGATGTAGGGAGTTCAATTGCATAAATAAAATGTGCATGATGCTTTTAGATAAGGATATAAAGTATTTAAGGTAAAGAAAATAAATGTAAATATGTTGGGTTGGAATTTGACTCAAGCTGCTTATGAATAGTTGCATGACTAAGCATTATTTGTTGTTGTATGTGGAGTGATTTGTTTGGATGTCTTGTGGTGTTCATGGCTGTCCTAAGTTGTTTTATGATAAAAACATGGGTTTTAAAGTGATGATTCTTAAGATAAAACGTTATTTAAAATAAAAAGTGTTTTTTTTTCAATATTTTCGGAGTTTATTATAAAGTGAATTTTTTGAAATTGTTTTGCTGCCCATAATTACTTGGACTTGCTTTTTATAGTTAAAAATGTTTTCATATGATTTAGAGTAAAGTTTTAAGTGGAAATTGATTTAAGAAAAAGCCAGATTGAAAATAGTTATAAGTTTTCCCAACAAAGGGAGAGACAAGTGTTAAACTAAGAAAAGATTTGCTTATATAAGTTAATAACGAAAAATGTTTTATTTAATATGAGGAATAATAAAGAAAAGGGAGATTGGGGCAGTTGGCAGCACAAGGTTTCAAGGAGAGCACCTATTCAGTAGCTGGACCTCAGGTGAGAGAGAAGCCTTCCTAAGACATCGTGGTAGCTAGGTGATTTAGTAGGACGTCCCGTATCATCTCAAAGATCGGGACTATGTGGTTGAGTCAGTAGTATAAGTGGCAATTGTTTGCCTTGTGTGGCCACTTATACGAAGGTGACGAATACCACAATGCTCTTGTGTGATGATTGTGTGTTGATAGCATGCTTTTGTTTTTAAGTGGAAATTATGTTGCTTATTTCCATAGTGGATGGATATATGTTAAGTCTTGAATAAGAAACGAAATGAAATGAAAGAGTTGAGGGAGTGATGAATTGAAAGTAATGGTATATTAAGAAAAGAATAATGATAGGAGATAAGAGATTGATTGGGAAAGGAGATAAGAATTGACCGGAGAGAAATTGGTGATGATAAGAATGAGCCAGAGCTGGGAAGAGTGAGGTGAATTGTTGGAATAAGAGATGAATTGAGTAGAGCTGAGCTCCTCTGCTATGGTTTTAGTCTGGGCACTCATGTTGAGTTGAGCTTGCTCCTCCATTAGTGCCCAGCAAAAATGTGTCTATGAAAAAGAGTTTTGAAAGAGGAATTTTGAAAAGAAATATTTCTGAAAAAGGTTTTATGAAACGAAATTTTTGAAAAGGTTTTGAAATGGAATTTTTGAAGAAGATTGGGAAACAATATTTTTTTCAAAGAAGTTTTACGAAAGGATGTTTTGGAACAATATTTCTGAGAAAGTTTTTACGAAGTGACCTTTTTGAGGAAAAGTATGTGAAAACGATACTTTTGTGGATGGTGATGAAAATGAAGTTTTGTGAAAGTTTTGGGAATAGTGTTTTTAGAAAAAAAAAATTGACAAAGAAAGTTTTTGGAAAGTTGTGAACTCAAGATTAATGAGAAGGATGGTAAAAAGGAAGATTTGGGAAATGATGGTATGACGGGAAGGAGTGTTTGAGTAATGAGATGTGAAGTTGTTGATGTGATCCCAGCTCTGAGCTATGTGTGATTTTGAGGTAAGAAAGATTGTGCACAGTTAGGGGTCGGGACTCACTGAAGGGATGCACGAAGGTGAGCCGACTATTAGGTTAATTAAAAGATAAAAGACTTTAAAAGACATTAACAGCGAACGCGGTGAGTCATGAGAGTTAACCCGAAGTAGTGGAGAGGAAGGAACGATAAGTGTCTGCGGATACTTAGGATGAGATTGCATTAGGGGAGGACGATAACGGTGAAACGTCAAGAAGTCTAGAATATTGTTATAGGCAGAACGAACTCCATAAGTGGTGCACTAACGTGGTGGGGACTGGGTCTAATACCGTGGTAAGTTCTGCGCGCGCACTATAACAATACTGTCGCCCCCTAGATTGCAAATCGAGAACAGTGAGAGGGACTGGAGTGGGGCATTTTGTTTGCCACTGCGAGGCAGTGTGCCATGATTATTGTGAATTGATATTATGATTGAGGCAGAGCCTCCTGGTCTGGGACCATTTGTATTATGACAGCTGTCGTGCCCGCACGGTAAAGGTCCTATACTCCTGTTTGCTTCCGACTAGGTGGATGGATGGCTGAGGAGATGTAGGCTTGAGATGTGAGTGCTAACTACGAAAGAAACGCGTACCTCGATGGTTCTTTAAATTCCCCGATCATCGATGGTTAGAATTTGATAAAACATTATAAGAAAGAATTATAATTATAAGAATAAGGGTCTGAGAAGTGTAAAGGATGAGAAGAAAATTGAAAGTGAAGATGTGGAAAAGATAGTGAGCTTCACGAAGAGAATTGGAATCCAAAGTGGAAAAGTATAAAGGAGATAACAGTGAGATGGAATAAATGTGGATTGTGGATAGTGATGATAGTATGTTTGCTTGTGTTGTGTGTGTATGTTGTATGTTGTGTGTTTGTCCTATTATCTTGCCTACCGTAATTCCACACCGTCGACGCTACGCGTCCGGATCGCTTACTCTCTCCTGTTCGTTGGCGCATCGGTGTTGCTGGTATTCCAACGGGCAGATGGATCATCGCTTGGAAATCTCTACGTGGCTTAGAGAAGGGAACGAATGGAAAGCGACACGCTATGGATGGGAATGGACGGGTCATGCTCTGTTGGCGATCGCAGACCCGGAGCACCAACTGGGCGGAGGGTCAACGAGTTCGGGATTAGGAAGCGTATCCTTTGTGGGATATAATTCTGAATCACCATCTCGAAAAAGAAGGGAGGAGAACACGGTGAAGCTGTTTGGAGTGGAGCTCAAATCGAGTTCCACAGGAGAGCCAACAAGCGTGGTGGAGTCATACTTCGGTACAAAGGTACCTTCCAAGAAAAAGAAGAAGCTGAATCCGGTCGTCTTTGATAGGAGCAAAGAGTTAGTAGTAGAATTAGAATAGGCTTTAATTGTATTCAGGATTACCTAAGTTATGAGCTATTGCTGTACTTCAATGATCTTGGAGCATGCCCGACTTTTAAGAAATGTACGAACACTTTTATGAAACGGGTCCAAGTCGTTTTGAGAAAATGAATGGAGTTGCTTAATGGGAAACCAAACAGTTTTCTTAGTAAAACGTTTTTGAAAAATAAAGTGAGGGAGTTTTGGTTTCACGTAACGAATCGGTTTTCGAAAGAGAAGGTTGACGGCCACTACTAATAACCTGTCAACTATGTTTTCAAGTCCTTCAACAATGTTTTAAAAAAAATAATTTGGCCTCATTTTTGCAACATTAATAAATAAAAGTCAGTTATTTCGGTTCTTCGAAAATCGGGCTGTTACATGCTGCAGAGGCCCGTGAAAGAGTTGCAGTTGCTGCAAGGGCGAACCAACAAAACAATGAGAATGATCTTGAATCATTCTTCAGCATGGGTTCACAAGCCAGCAGTGCTCCAAGGCCTCCTAGGCCCAGTTCTTTAGTGAGTACCTATTTGTTAATTTTATTTTTGCATATCAACATTAAAGGCTAGTCTACTACTCACTGGACTTTACATTTTATTGGATTACTTCATTTAGTTGTATTTTGCTGCATTTGGTTTAATTTAATTTTAAATTCATAGAGGTTCATATTTGAAAAGAAAAAGAGTGAACTGAACCGAACCGAACCGAGCCGAAAATCGAATATATTTTTTGGATTGGATCGGATGGGATGTCTTAATCTAAATGAACCGAACCGAACCGACATTAATTTTTATCTTCAGATCGGATGGCTTTTTTCACAAAAACCGAACCGAACCGAACCAACCCATGAACACCCCTACTATTAGTGGAGTATTATTTGTGACGATATATATTGGTCATTAATAATAAATTTGTAGTGACGAATTGTCAATTGGTCACTATATGAATAATATCAGTGACAAAGAATTTGTGACGCTATATTTTGGTCATTAATACTAAAGTTATTGTGACGAATTATTACTTGGTCACAACTATGAATAACAATAGTGACGAGTTATTACTTGGTTACAATTATGAATAACAATAGTGACAAGTTATTTGTGACGATATTGTCTTGGTCATTAATAATGCAGTTATAGTGACGAATTGTCACTAGGTCACTATTACGAATACTATAAGTGACAAACTTACTATTCGCCACTAAACTTTTGTCACAAAAAGTGAATTTTCTTGTAGTAATGTGTATATCTCACACATAGCAGGCATTTGAATTCTCTTCTTGTTTGGGCTGAAACTAAGCTCAAGTTAATAAAAATGTGAACCTTAAAGCCATATAAAGTTCTGTTGAAACTGAGTGTTGAATCTCATGGTTTCCCTCTTGGTGTTTTGATTATGACACAACACAATTTTTATATATTCTTAACAAGTTCAGGTACATTGAAGATTACAAAGATGATATGCAAGTTGAAGATCTAGTGTCTAGGCTTAGATATCTTTGTAAGGCATTTAATATCCTTAAAAAAATTAGGTATAACCCATATGATGATGATATCTGTTTTATTTCTTGAAAACCTAGAAGAAGCCTTTTTTTTAAATCTTTTGCTCCAGGATATATTCTTTGTGAAAAATGTTTTGCGAAAACCTTTGGTTACAACTTTTTCATGAAAAACTAATTTTATTATGGAGTAATCGATTAACCCTTCTGGAATAATCGATTACTTGATGCAACTTGTAACCAGAGTGTATGTAATGGATTAATTAGGTTCTTGTAATAGATTACTTCCTTGAACTGGTCATTTAGGTGACAGTAATCGATTACTGGAAACGAATAATCGATTACATTCTAATGCTGCAACTTTTGTGAAAAACCTGAGAGCAAGTAATCGATTAACCTGACCAAAGTAATCGATTATTTTATTCAAATTTTGAAAAACGTACTAAATCAAACCTGATGCTGTAACACCCCGATTCGGCAACTTGAAAACTTAAACTAAAAGTGGTGAAAATTAGGGCCATTTTTTTTAAACATGTGTTACACGACATGAGAACACTTAGACTTTTCAAAACATGGTTACAATTAAAACTCATGTTCTCACATAGCATAACACCTTTCAAGTTCCAAACCGAGATGTCACAAGACACCGCACTTTGAAACTCGTTTTCAAAATATCATTGAAAACATAGCCCGTTTACTTTTTCCAAAGGTAAAACTATTAGATTGGTCCTGTAAGTTATTTTTTGGTTGCGATTTCGTCCCTTAACTTTTTTTCCGTTTCAAATAAATCTAGAAGTTTGTAACTTGTTTCAAATAAATCTTTCCGTCCAATTCTGTTTTAACACTGTTAATGGGAGCCTTCTACGTGGCAACCAATGGTCTTACAAGGCTAAAAATCAACGTTACACTCCAAAACGATGTCGTATGAGACCAAAATAGAAGCTTATTGGGATTTCCCTAACTGTTTTGGTTTTCTCTTTTGGCCTCGTATGATATCATTTTGGGGTGTAACGTTGAGTTTTAGCCACGTAAGACCAATGGTTGTCACATAGGAGGCTTTCATTAACGGTGTTAAGACAAAATTGGATGGAAGGATTTATTTGAAACAAGTTACAAACTTACGGATTTATTTGAAACGAAAAAAAGTTAAGGGACGAAATCGCAACCAAAAAAATAACTTACAGGACCCATCTAGTAGTTTTGCCTTTTCCAAAACATCAATACCAAAGAAAACAATTGCCGGGGTACAGTATGATAGAGCAAGGCAACTAAGAACTTACAATGGATTACCATCCGCCAGGGGAATTACCTAGCTTCTAGTCATACTTCCTAAGACTTGCATCCTAACTCTGAGAGTTGGCAGCCCAAATTCTTCAGTAGAGTCGTCCTCGTCTGCTGTCTCTAGGATCTCCTCCATAGAACCATCTCGTACTTGCTTCTCCTTGCCGGAGTACAAAGGGATCGCTACACGCTACGCCATCTACTAGTTGCAATATCAGCAAATGCCGATACGACAACATGGTAGGAGAGAGTAAGTGTTCCGAACACTAACGGGTTGACCATACGGTCTCCGGGTAGGTTGAATACAAGGGTAGACAGATAATATAATAAAAGAACATAACTAAAACATCATCAACATACATAACATGTAATACACGTAGCATATATAAATCACATAGGACAAAACATATCACAATGTTCTAAACACGTCAACACCATCATTCTTAATCAATTAATTCATTCATGCTCTTATTTTTCACCTTCTCAGAATCTTTCTCACGAGCTTTCACAGCTTAACTTCATTCTTCTTTCATCATAACTTTCACACTTCTCTCTCATTCCAAGAATTCTTTCTTATATTTGTTATATAAATTTAACTCGGTGCTTGGTATCTTTATTGCATGCCTCTTTAAAACATCTTAGTGCTTTTAAGTTTTATTGTTTCGATTAGCATCAATGATGAGGGGGACACATCATTGAGCTCACACACGTCTACATCTCCTCGGTCAACCACCCAACCTAGTCGGAAGCAAATAGGAGTACAGGACCTTTACCACGCGGGCACGACAGCTGTCACACAAACAAATGGTCCCAGACCAGGAGGACTCAGCCTCAAATCAATTCAATTCATTCATATCATATAATCAAGGAACGCTCTCAGCGGCAATCACAAATGCCCCGTTCCAATCCCTCTCACTGTTCCTGAAATGCCATAGGGGTGACAGCACTATTCCGGTCCCAGGTGCAGAACTTACCACGGCATTAGACCCAGTCCCTACCACGTTAGTACGCCACATGTGGAATTCATTCCGCCCAGAATAGTACTCAAAGCATCATGGCGTTTTACCGCCCTAGCTTACCCTATTGCATTCACAGCCCGAATATCCCTAATATCCGGGGTACCTTCCTCTCCACTACTTCGATACGACACTCATGCCTCACCGCGTTTGTAAATGTCTTTTAGAATCTTTTAAAGTTTCACATCTTAATTAGCGACTTAATCCTAACAGTCGGCTCGTCCTTGGTGCATCCCTTCAACGAAGCCCGACCACTAATCGCAATTTGTTCCCCCTAAATCTCAATGGCCCTTGGCCTCAAATCACTTTCATCTCACTATCATGATTCTCATAAGCTCATTCTCAGCATATTTCTCATCAACATCATCAACATCTTTTCCTCGTCTTTCTCAAAATATCTTTCGCAAAACTTTTTCGAAAACATGGTTTCTCAAAACTTTTATTTCACAAAACATTTTCAGAAACCTCACTTCATAAATTTTCTCAAAAATACTATTTTCACAAAAGCTTTTCAAAAGTATCTTTTCAAAACCTTTTTCAAAAATCACATTTTTGGATGAGTGCTAATGGAGGAGCAAGCTCAACTCAACACTAGGCTTCTTTCCAAAAACATGAACGAGGAATCACATCTCCACTCAAACCATATCTCACTTTCATAGCCATGTTCTCTTTCAAATCTCAACTCTTCATATCTTTTACAATTCATTCATTCTTTATCTATTTTGCATTCCATACACGTTACGATTTATCTCTTATTCGTATCGCTCTTCTCTTTTCAATCTTATCTCATTACTTTCACCGTTTCATTATTATTGTTTCACCATCCAGACATAATCAAACAATTTCTAACAGAATAAAATACGCGCAACTAATAAACATTTAGCATGTAAATAAAACAAGTAAACATTTAGCACACATATCTATATTGCCTACTCCGTAGTACATCCGGAATCCATCTATTCGGATTGCGAGCAACCACGTTACGGGATCACCGCACTCTCACTCACCTGGATGACGAATCATCCGAAAGCTTTCAAAGGTTCCCAGTCGCTAACCTTGCCACGTTTCCTTCGCGTCCGACACCCGAACTAGAACATTTTTCCCCGTGTGTTAGAACGTTTTCGATAAATTCTTAATTTTATTTTGAAAATCCATTGGAATAATTCCTTTCTTAAAACGCATTGCCTATATCCAGAATTTCCAAATCCAAATTAAATAGAAAAGGTTTTCAAGAAACTTTAAAACAATTTACACAATTTCTCTTTAAAAAAAACTTTGATTAAAGAAAATCATTTTTCTGAATCTTTAAACA
Organism: Crotalaria pallida; assembly: GCA_037953625.1. Lineage (NCBI taxonomy): Eukaryota > Viridiplantae > Streptophyta > Magnoliopsida > Fabales > Fabaceae > Crotalaria > Crotalaria pallida. The sequence goes on from CM075653.1 coordinate 22,438,248, forward strand.
AAATTCAAAACTCCAAAAAATAAAGTTTTAAAACCATATTAAGTTGATTCATTAAATTTCAAAAATTTACAACATCACCAAACACTGATCAGAGAATATAAAAATTCCAAATCAGTTTAAGTTATTTAAATCATACTTTTTAAATAAAACATTCTCTTTGAAATTCATATATAGATTTTCACAAATATAATTTACAAACAGATTCAACACAATTAACACAAAACAGCACATACAAGCATTCACAATCACACACCATACAAATCACTTTTTCAATCATTTAAAACCACCAATCATATTCTATTAATAAATTAACTAAACTGTACTTAAGAAAATAATTTGAACTTAATCTTCTACTTAATTTAACAAAAACCGAATCAATATGATTAATAATTTCTACTCACAAATCAATTTCAAAAACTTAAAATTATTAAATTAACATTACAAAAATTCCTTTTCAGATTAAACCAAAAAGAATTAAAAGAAAAAAAACACATCACTTTTCATATAACATCATGCACCTAAGAATATAGCTATTATCACTGTTATTTTATAAAGAAAACATTTCTAAACATTTTAGCATGTCTTGATCGAATCTTATATGTAAAATTATGCAAAGATTTAGTGTACAAACAAATGTATAAAATTAAGAAATCATTTTATTCCCTCTAGGACCCAAACCGTGAACTTAAATCAACACAATAATTTACACATATTTCTTTTAGTTTCCTTTACTTCATGCATGCACTTTTAAAGTTTCATAAATTCAATCAACCTCATGATGTATGCAACCTATTTGAGGGACAACATAGTCTCCTACCTAATACTAGGATGGCTTAAAGTCAACACACAAAAAGGCATGGTTAAAAAAAACACAAAATCAAATCAAATCATGCAAGCTTTAAAAAAACTATTTTTCAAGACAACATACCACCTCCCATGCACAAATAAATTCAAGTTCATCATTTCCTCAAAACAAAGTAGAGATTTAATTTTTAACTTCATGAAAACAACATGCATGTACTATAAATCATTAGATCTGCTCTTTTTGTTTGGTAGAAGAAACAAAACTTATTACCACATGCTCAATGAATACACAACGAAACAAGGCCAAAATCTCATCCTGCCACCTTCTAGGAAGGGTTCAGGAAAGGGACCAAAGCCAAAGAATCTCAAAGCTCAATACAAATTCTATGTACCAAAGCCTTATTTAGCCATCTTCTAAAATGCTTAAAACAAAAATCAATCCTATAGGCTAGCTCTTTTCTAATCAACCTAAAACACTGATCCATTGGTACACTTTGGTTATTAAAGGTCCTGTTATTTCTTTCCTGCCAAGTATAATACACCACAGCCGATAACATTACAGCCACACACTGCCTTCTAATCTTGTCCTTGAAGCCATAAATGACCCATCTTGTCCAATTTCTCAATCTACAAGGACAATTATCGATGCCAATCCAATCTGCACAAGCCTTTAATAAGTTTCTACTCCATGAGCATTCAAAGAAAAGGTGTTGTAAAGTCTCCTCAGCTGAAAAGCATAAACAACAGTGGTTAGGAGTGGTAATCCAACGCATTCTATCCAAAGTTTGTAGCCTGCCATGAGCAAGCAGCCACATAATAAAACAATGCCTCTGAACACTAACTTTGTTCCAAACAATAGTGTGCATAGGGAACAATGGTTGCTGACCCTTCAAAAAATCATAACCTGATCTGATTGTATAGAGGCCTACAGCACTTGCAGACCATGAATTGTTAACAAAACCAAGCTTTAGTCTATCTCTAACCTTCAATATTTGTCTCCAATGCCAACTATCCCCTGCAGACCATTCACATTCCCAGAAGGAGGAATCTCTAATGTAATAAGAATGGACCCATCTGACCCACAAACAGTCCTTCTTCTCAGCCAAAAACCAGACCTACTTCCCAAGAGCAGCTTCATTCCAGGTAGCACAATCCTGGACATTCAAGCCACCATACTTCTTATCTCTGCAAACCAAGTCCCAAGCAACCTTAGCATGATAACTACCAGAGTCTGCAGACTTCCACAAGAAAGTCCTACAAATCTTCTCAATATCCTTAATAACCGATTTCGGAATGATGAAGGCAGAAGCCCAATAAGTGTGCATAGTCAGTAATACTGAATTAATCAAGCAAACTCTACCTTGATATGAAAGGTTTCTTGATTGCCAAACCTGAATTCTTCTAGTAAGCTTATCCACCAAAAACTGACATGTAGTTGCATTCCATTTTTTGGAGGATATAGGAACACCCAAATATTTACAAGGAAAAACACCCTCTTGGAACTGAGTTAAAGACAACAGCTCCTGCTTCCTATCTGGATCAGTACCTGCTATAAATATTGCAGACTTTGCCTAGTTGGCTTGCAAACCCGACCAAGCAGCAAAATCATCAAGAGCCTTAATCAGAATTCTTACACTTGCAGGATGTGCTTTACAAAAAAGCATTAAATCATCTGCAAATGCAAGATTAACCACCTTCTCAACTTTACAGTAGGGATGAAATCGAAAATTCTTGTGCTTTGTAGCTACCTGAATATTTCTTGTAAGGATCTCCATTGCTAACACAAAAATTAGAGGTGACATGGGATCACCCTTCCTAATCCCTCTTGTGCCTCTGAAAATCTGCCCTTTTTGACCATTCACAACAATAGAAAAAGAAGCTGTGGTAACACAAGCCATAATCCAGGATCTGAATTTTGCAGGAAAGTTCATAGCAGTGAGCATATCATCAATAAATTGCCACTCTAAGGTATCATAAGCTTTCCTTATATCAACCTTCATCATGCACCTGGGTGAGATTCTCCTCCTACCATACAATCTCAACAATTCCTGTGTAATCAGAACATTATGCAGAATATTCCTATCTTTGACAAAAGCATTTTGGTTATCTTGAACCAGGACAAGCAAAATAGCAGCAAGCCTATTACTTATTATTTTTGTAATACATTTATAAACAGTGGAGCAACAAGCAATAGGCCTAAACTCATGCACTTTAGTAGGAAAGTCAATCTTAGGAATCATAATAAGATTAGTATAATTAACTTCCCTGAGAAGATAACCAGAAGCAAAGAATTCTTTAATAGCAACACATAGATCAGGACCAACCACATCCCAAGCATCTCTGAAAAGACCTGAGCCAAAGCCATCAGGGCCAGGGGACTTGTTAGTATCAATGGAGAACAATGCCTGCCTAATTTCCTCATCTACAATAGGCTTGATAAGAAGGAACTGCTGATCTCTATTCAAAATCCCACCCTGGTCAATAACCTCCTGAGTAAAAGTTTGCCCTCTGTGCCTACTTGCAAACAGATCCTGATAATAGCCAGCAAACAAACTCTCAATGCCATTCTGATCAGTTACAGGATTATTATCCTCATCAAGTAATCTTATAATCCTATTCTGGTATTGTCTCTTCTTAATAGAGCTATGAAAAACTTTTGAATTTGTATCACCATCTCTAAGCCATAGCATCTTAAACTTCTGCCTCAAAAAAGCAATTGCATGTTGTTTCACCTTGCCATACTGGATTGCAACATCCCTCTCAGATCTTTGCAAATCAAGATCATTAGGATTCAAAATCAGCTGCCTCTGAATATCCTCCAGTCTGACTTTTAACTCAATTTCTTGCTTATCAATCTGTGCAAAATGCTCTTTGTTAAGCTTAGATAAGGGTCCTTTCAAAGCCTGAAGCTTCCTGCATAACTGATACATTCTGCTGCCATCAAATTCTTGAGACCAAACACTCTGAACAATATGCCCAAAATCACTATGAGTGGCCCACATATTAAAATATTTAGAGTTGTAGCTCCTACTGACAAAACCAGAACCCCAATCAACAAGGGCAGGAGAATGATCTGACAGACTAGACATAAGGAAATCAGCATATGAATTAGGCCATTCATCAATCCAGTAGTTATTAACCAAAACCCTGTCCAGTTTGGTACAAATTCTGTCATCCCCAAGTTGTTTATTACACCAAGTGTAGAAGCACCCATTATACCTCAAATCAAACAACTCAGCCTCATCAATACAGTTCCTAAAGTCCTGCATATGAAAAGGATCAAGAGAAATGCCCCCAAGCTTCTCATTCGGATACAGACAAGAATTGAAATCCCCCAATATAATCCATGGAATCTGAATAACAGAATGCATACCAGAAATAACATGCCACAACTCCTTTCTCTCCAAAGCATCATTAGAAGCATAAACAAAAGTCACAAAGAACTGATGTTGAGTCTGCTTCTTAACAACAAAACAGTGCACATACTGGGCAGATCTAGCTACAATCACAACATCATAAAGATCCTTTCTCCAAATCACCCAAATTCTACCAATGCTACTCATGTCAAGATTATGAAAAGAGCCCCAGCCACAAGCAACTTTATTCTGAACTTGTTGAAAGTTACTAATTCTCAACTTATTTTCAAGAATAGCAAAAAGACCAATCTTATTTTTTATATACAAATCAATGACCTCATTTTGTTTACGAGGGTGGTTCAGCCCCCTTATGTTCCATGAGCAGATCCTATCCATTAGGGGGTTTTGAAGACTCACCCTTGTGCAACACAATTGATCTCTGCCCTTTACCTCTGGATACAGTAGTCCAACCCTCATCTTCAGTAGCCTTAACAGGTTCCTTCTGTTTCTCTTTAGAGTCATCCTTGGCAAGCTCTTTTGGAATCTTAGTAAGATCAACTATCACTGCATTTACTGCTTCCTTTGCTGATTGGATATTCTCTGGAGGCACTGTTCCTACAGCCAGACATTCCTTTAGCTTCAAGGAATCATCCAATTTATGGATTTCAGCCTGAGTAGGTTTATTCTTAATGACCCACTGCTGCTTGACCCCCTTCCTGCACATTTTTGCATCATGACCATAAGCATTACACTTAGTGCAAAGAACTGGCTTCCATTCATAGCTTACTTTCTGGTTTACTATGTTACCCTTCTCATCCTCAAAGTAAACCTCCTCAGGCAAAATAGCAGGATCCACTTCTATCAAAACGCTGGCAAAACTGATTCTATTCCTTTCTTGAGTGACTTGGTCCACCATTATAGGATGACCTACCAAGCTTGCTATCTTTCCAAGTGCAGCAGCCCCCCAAAATTTAATGTTCAGATTAGGGAATTGGACCCACACAGGAACCTTATCAAGACAACTTTTGGAAACTGGCCTACCAGTCCAAGGAGCTATAATCAAAGGTTTTTTTTATCAAAATGGTAAATTCCAATTTCTAAAACACTATTCCTGCCTTCGACATTATTAAATCTCACAATAAAAGTACCATCTGAATTCATGAGAATTTTGTCTATACCAAATTGGCCCCAAACCTTTTTAATAAATCCACTTAACACTGGATAAGGTGGATTGGCTCCAAGCACATAACAAACTAAAGAGTTCTGCCAGTACTTTACCTCTTCTTCCACATCACTTACCTCAATTTTTCCAAAAGCCACACCATCCTTCAATTCTGGCTTATGAAACTGCAACTTCCCTCCAGCATTCTGCAATTTTGAGATATCAAAATTAGCCCAGATAGTAGGCTTATTAATCCATGGGTTTTCGATCGCAGGTTCAGAGTGAACCACTTTCTCTGAAATAGAGGGCTCCTTCACAGGGTTTTCAATAACAGCATCAGTCTGATCTACTTATTGGGGCGTAGAGATCTGTTTTTCAGTATTAGCAGTCGTGGCTATCTCCTTCCCAGGGCCAGAAGCAACCAAAGCCTTCTCTGATATCTTCGTTCTTATTTGGTCAAGGGTCGTCAACACTTTCTCCGCTTGCTTGGGGCTCAAGGCATCGATATCAAGGTCATCAAGCGTGTCAAAGTCCAACGAAACTGTATCATTGTCATCATGATCTCGTTTCGAAGGCGAAGGTGATTGTTTTGCTGGTGTTTTTGGAGGCCTCCCTCGTTTTCTAGCCATGAAAGGCAGCGGCGGCGGCCGTAAACCACAACGGTTAGGTCACCGTGAGAGAGAAAAGAGAGAGGGTTAGGTCACCATTTTTTTTTTTTTTTTGTGTTTGTAATTAGATCTGCTCTTAACACACACATTTATAAATTTTTCATAAAATAAAAGCATGAATCCTAATTAAACCAAACATAGCCGAATAAGTTTCATAAAAAAAATATAACATACACAATATCGAGCACTTAAATCAAATAATGTTTATACTTAAAAATCAATTTAAAACTTTGTTTCTTTAATTCTTTTCTCTAAAAACCGAAACATATACAAAAAAAGGAAGACATGATTTTTCCATCAAAATAACATGCACATATCAAACACTAGATAAAAACATGTTTATGCTTGAAAATCATTTTAAAACTTGGTTTCTTAAATTTCTCCTTAGAACCGAATCAAAGAAAAACATGATCTTCCCTTTAAAATTAACATGCAAGCCAAGGATCTTAATTTTTCATACATCAAACAAAGACAATTACATGCATTTATTTAAATCAATTAAGATAAGGACAAAATTAAAGCAAGACCAAAAACATAAATCTTTTTACAAAATAAGTTTAATTCATGAATTTATTCAACAAATAAGCATATAGATTCACATAGATCATAATTTTAACAAAAGATCTAACATGCAAGACTAAAGAATTTTGTTTTATAAATAAACAAGTTTAGATCATGGATTTTCTTAACAAATAATCACAAATACATACATAGATCACGGTTTAAAACAAGAAAATCAGACATGCAAGAAGATTCATTTTAGATTTTCACAAAAATCTTAGTTTTCTTTAGATCTTTAAGAGTTTAGTTAGAAAAATATTAGGTCCATCGAAAAGCCTTAACTGTAGCATCAACATAAAGTCACACATATTACAATTTAATTTAAGTCCTTAAAGTCCAAGATCAAGCAAGATCAACACATCAAATCATCTTGCAAAACATAAAATAAGACATGCAAAGAAGAAGAGAACATAGATCTAAAAAAAAATCTAAACTATTACAAATCTCCATCTTGATCTTCAAGTCCTACCATGAAAAATGGTTGGTCTTCTAGCTTCTAGCATCCTTGATCTATATAGAAAACTCCTAGGTTTGGACTTGAACTCCTCCTCCTTCTTCTTCCTCAAATCTCACGGCCTCTCCCTCTCTCACTTTCTCTATTTCTTTTCTTTTCTTTTCTCTAAGAGTTTAATGAGCTCTTAGAGATGTGTTTGTATTTGGAAGGAAGAAATGAAATGGGTGGAAGGAAGAAATGAAATGGGTGGAAGGAAAGAGAACTAAGGCCACATTTATTTATAGCCAACTCACGAATTCCTCTTATGCCCTTAAGCTTTGATTTGGTCATTCACAACTAGGAGGGACGGTTTTGGCATTGCAAAAAGATGCATGGGTGGATTTTATCAAATGGAAGGGAGACAAGGTAGTATGGGCTAGGTTTTAGGGGTCATTCTAGACCTAAAGACTTGTTGGCCATAGTTAGGGTATTTCCACTTCTTTTGGTAAGGATTTAGTTTTGTTGCTAACTTAGTTCCCTATTTGGTTTCCAATTCCTTAACCTATAAGCTTCTAGAAATTATACATCCTAACACACATACACACACATACACGGGTATACATACACACATATACATTTTGCATTTTTATTTTTTTATTCTTATTTATTCAAATTTATCAATTCACATAACAAGACAATTAATTCAAAAATCACACTCATACAATCACTTCATGCATCACACAGTACACACACTTTAAATCAAGCACATATCACATAAAAATTTCAAGCCAAATCATTAAATTTATTTTCTTAAAAACACAAGCCCAAGATTCGTATTTCTTATCTCTGAGAATAAATTTTTGTAAATCAACCCAGAAAAATCTGAAATTTTCATTTTTAAAATCTACGTTTCAAGACGATCATTTTGATATAAAGTTCATAAAAAATCCGAGTTACGGGAAAAATGTGGGGTGTTACAAGTGCCCAGAATGATTTGTTTCCTTTTCTGGATAATTTCGTTTTGAATTTAGGCTGCTTCTTCTATATTTTAAATATCCTTCTTCTTCTTTCAAAAGTTTGGGATTCTACTACTTCTTCTTCTTCTTCCTTTTTGAATTTGAAAAACTTTTTAAGAAGAAAGATCATCATCATCATCTAGTGTTATCACTTTAAGTTTTGCTTGAGTATATTATATTGTCATAGGACTTTATTGTTGTATCCGCTCTATTTAGAGAGCTTATTGTTAGTTGCACACATTTCTTCGTGCAAATCCATTTTATTGTAAGGGGTGTGACAACCTTAGGTATTAAGGAGTGTTTTCCCTTAGGATTGAAGGTGTGTCGCGTTCATAGGGTGAGGTAACCCTTGTTGTATTGGGTAGCGCTATACGAATGGTGGGATTCCTAGTAGTTAGGCTAATTGTATTCGAGGTCCCAGGCAAACGGTGGGATTCCTAGTAGCTTGCGGGGTGCTCTGGATGTACTTGGGGACGCGGTTGCGTCTTGGCTTAGTGAAAAGCTCAAGTGGGTCGCTTGAGGACTGGATGTAGGCTTTGTTGGCCGAACCAGGATAAAAATCTCTGGTGCATAATTTCCTATCCCTTATCTTTTTATTTTCCGCACGTTTATTTTGTGTTAATCATATTTTCGCGGATAAAAGTTTTATCAAGTTTTAATTTATATAACACGAGTATTGTGTTTTCCTTTGTGATGATTTTTTTATTCAATCTCGTGTATAATATGTTTTCAGTATTCATAAGTAATACTATTTCAATTACGCGCTTAAAAACGTTTTGATTCGTTCTTTAAGTCTTCCGCTCGTTTTAATCTCTGTTATTTTCTAAAAGAACGTTTTATTGCGATTGTTTTTCAAAATTTTATAAACACCCAATTCACCCCCCCCCCTCCCCCTCTTGGGTGATTCTTGCCAAATACCACCAATTATTCCAACAATTGGTATCAGAGCTTTGTGCTCTGGTAACAAGCTTAATCGCTTGAGTTAAAGATCCTTGTGTGGTTTGGCATATTGGGATATTTTTTTTTATTTTAATATGGAGGGATTTTCATTCGATGAAGCACCAATTTTCAATGGAGAAAATTACTTGTATTAGAGTGCTAGAATGAAATTTTATCTGCAATCTATTAATTATCGTTTATGGTTTATTGTGCAAAATGATTTTGATTTAAAACCAAAAAATGTTTTAAATGAATTTGACAAAAAATGTTTTGCCTTGAACATTCAAGCAATGCAAATTTTAAGGAATGCCTTAAACGAAGATGCATATGCTAAAATCAAGGATTGTCATAATGCTAAATGTATTTGGGATTCTTTACACTCTTATTATGCTACTGATGATCTTCTGGAAAGTGTAAGTGTTCACAGATGCAATTAGGAAACTCAGATAGAGGAAAGCTCGAAGAATAAATTGATTATCTCCCATGACAAAATTTTGAATGATGACACCGATAGCATGAAGAGCAATTCGTCAGATGAAAATGATGATGATTTAGAAAAGCTGTTTGAAACATTCTTGGAATCTCTTGTGAAATCAAAGTCTTGAGATAAGGAGTCGGTAGACAACGAAAGTGCATCACATCCATATACTCCTCACGAGGTAACTTTAATTGACTCTCATTCCCTAAATCCTCATAGTACTCATAATGTTTTGAGAGATGATTCGGAAAATAACTTTGGAAACAGCACCTCTACTGAAAATGAAAAATTCAATTTTATTGAAAAAATTGTTGAGGCTGCTTCTTGTGACTCTCAATGCATCTCAAAATTCATTTGTTCAAACTCTTCATTTGACAACTCTAATAAGAATGTGGAAATTCAAAAGTCAAATGAAGTGGTTGTTAAATGTGATTTTGAATACAAGAATCATGAGCCGGTATGTTGCAAAAATGATTTTAGAAAATCCAAAGCATCTCCCAAACTCATTATTTGTAACTATTGTGGACGTTCGGGTCATATTTCTCACTTGTGCCCTAATAAGAAAAATAAATATATGAGAAATAAAATGAGATGGGTTCCAAAGTTTTCTGAGGAATCTAAATCTAATCCCCCTGGACCCAAAATGAGATGGGTACCAAAAACTTCTTCTTGTAACAGGAAGGGAGATTATATGTCAACCAGTGAAGAACCAAGAAGAAATCAAAGAGAAATATATATCAAAAGGTCTTGGTGGATATCTAAAGACAGATGGAGTAATCAAAGGAGAATAAATTCAACAAGAACAAAAGCTTTCAATGGAAGAAATGAAAAATTCATTTTGAAGAAAAATCAGGAAAGAAAGCAATGGTCTCAAACAAAATACCCTTGGCTCAAAATAGTTGATGGAAGGAATCACTGGTCAAAGACAAAATCTCCTTGGCACACAAAGTTTGAGGTAAACAGGTCATATTCTTATTATAATCATGATTATTCAAGAACATACCTTAACTATTCCAAGTTATACTGAATTTGAAAAATAAATCATGTGTTGCAAATATTTTTTCACATGACCATCATGTCTTGGAAAAGTTAAAAGTATTTCGATCATAACATGTTACTTAGTGCAAGCTTGAGTTATTTGAGTAAGCATCTAATACATATTATGATTGAACTTGGTTTAATTCATAATTATGATGCAGTATATGATTTGTTATATTATTTCCTTTATCTATATCTTCTTCAAAAGTAATCCTTGTTTTTTCATGAGAATTTATCTAACTTGAGCATTGGAGATAGCAAGAACTATTTGTTTTGCAGGAAACAGGGTCTCTTAAAGGTAAGTTGACCACAAGCTAAATGTCAGTAACGGTTCCTGGCATCATAAATCAATTATCAGAAGTCATTGAAGGTTGTTATACAGAAAAAGAAGAATTCTAGAATTTTGTGCAGAAGTAATCGATTACTCTGCAACAGTAATCGATTACCCAGTGGGTTTTGCATCAGTTCTGATCAGTTATGAAGAATTAATCGAGTAAGGATCAGCATAATCGATTAAATCTGCAGCATCATGCAACCCATCAGAGGCAAAGTAATCGGTTAAAGCAGTTGATATAATCGATTAAAAATGTTGCATCAGTTCTGACCAGAGGAGGAATAATCGATTAAATGCATGGAAGTAATCGATTAATTGAAGAAGTAATCGATTAACTAGATGGAAATAATCGATTATTGGCTACAGTATCTGAAAAAAAATAGGAAAAAGTGCAGATTTGTGTGGATCATGTGGGCCTTGACCCAGTTTGACCAAGTGTGGACCACATATTGAATTAACCCTAGCCACACACCTTATTACACACTCTCTCTCTCTTTCCAACAAAAAAAATACACGGCCTCCCTTTCTCTCTCCTCTCCCACGATACCTCTTCTTCTTCTTCATCCCCTCTTCTTCATCCTTCAACCCACAAACTCCATAACCACCTCCAAACCTTCATAAATCCTTCACCATTCTTACTCATTCTTTCCACTTCACTCTCAAACCTCCACCTTCTTCTCTCTTTTCACTCAAAAACCGTCCCTATCTCTCTCTCACCTCTCCCATTCGGTTTTTCCATAACCCCAATTGAAACCACTATTCCTTGCTCACCATTGTCAAAACCTTACTCAAAACACTTGGTTAAACATGGTTCTCTCAAGGTTTTCATGATTCATGGCACTTGACCTTCATGCTCAGATCCGGTTCTTCTTCTCCATTTCAAGTGTGTTGATATGTGAAGATTTCAGTTCATTTGGTTCAGTGGTTCAGTCGTCTGGTTCGCTGGTCTGGCAAGAGTTTTAGCTTTCTGATTCAGTTTTGGCTCGGTTCAGAGTGTCTTGAAGCTCTCCGGTTCAGATGCAAGTGTGCTAATTTGTCTGGTTCAGTGTGATTTTTGCTGGTTCAGTATTCGGTTCAGCCTCGGTTCAGTTTTCTTCATCGGTTCAGGTTCTTGGTTTACTGTTCTATCTACTTCAGTCTCTCTATATTCAATATGATGATATACTGATATGCTGCTCAATGATGATGTCTTGACGTTGAAACTACTGGCTTGAGTGTTTGATATTCTGAAAGATAGTCTTGGTTCTTGTCTGTGCTGTGCTGAGAATTCTGAGTGTCTAGTTTGTTGATTGGTTCAGTTGGTTCAGAATTTTGTGTTTGATAATCTCTGTTGTAAGTTGTGATTATGTCAACTCGCCGCACGAAAAGAAGGGCGATCATTGATGAGTCAGATGAGGATGAGCCTTCGCCTCCTATTGTTCAGAATAGGGCTCAACCTTCGTCTAGTCGGGCTCCTAGGCCTTCAAGGACTAGACAAAGTGACGCAGGTCCTTCTGCTCCACCTCCTCCGGTTCATCAACCGATTGCAATAGAGAAGTTAAATCGTTGGTTCTCTAATCCGACTCAGATTATGGATTATGAAAAGTACTTCGCCGCCTGCTCTGTGATCTCTTCGAGATATCTTGATGCTGAAACTTTTGATGGTGATGAATGTAATCTCCCTGCTGTAATGCTCTTGAAAGAAAAAAGTCTCTTTGAATTCAGCACTATTGGAGGAGACTATTATGAAGATTTAGTCAGGGTCTTCTACACTAATCTTGTCTGGAATGCTGATGAAAAGACTCTTTATTCTGAAGTAAAGGGGAGAAGCATCAAAATCAGTTTGAATACTTGGATTAACATCACTCACCTACCCATGGATGGCATCACATTCACTGGTTCTATTTCGGATAGTCTATGGGGAGATGAGTATGACAAGAAAGCTACTAAAGAAGAGTTCATTGATGACCGCATCCCTTCTGGAAAGGTGTTGACTTCTGGAAATTTGAAGTTTGAGTATCGGGTTCTTCATTTTATTCTGAATCGTTGTCTGATTCCTAGGCAAGGCAACTACTTCAGGCTGCTTGATTCTGATTATATCATCTTCTGGGCGTGGTTTCACGACAAACCCATTAACTGGGGTTGGTTTGTCCTGAATCACATGATTGAGACTGCTGGGAAAGTTCGTCGATCTATTGATAATGACATGAAGAATAAGACTTCTAAGCTTCCATATGCAACTGTGATAACCAACATTCTCAGGCGTTTTCGTATTCCCTTGAACGGTGAAGCTAGAACTGCTCCTAACGCGGATATGCGCATGGACACGAATTTCTTGGGAAACATGGGTTGGGTTAACATGGAAGATAAAGGTTGGATGCCAAAGTCTCAGAGACGGGAAACGCAAGTCCAATCATAACTATGATCCCGATGAAGAAGAACAGCAGCAGCAACAACAACAACTAGAGAGTGCACCAGCTCAAGATTCTGACTTCATTCCTCTACAAGCTATTTATCCACCTGATCACATTCCTCCGTACATGCAGCTCTTTATGGATGATGTCAGAGGATACATGAGGCGCTCTGATGAACACATGCATTCAGTGGATACATCGCTTGCTCAGCTCACCTCCGGCACGGAACAGATGCACGTTGATATAGAGGCAGTGCAGCAGGAGATATATCATTTGAGGCATCAGAACCGTCCTCCGTTCCAGTGATCATCTAGCTTGTGGATCTCTACTCTATGCTTATTTGATTTATGTTATTTGGATAATTTTATGTTTATGCTCGTAACCCCCAAGTTCCTTTTGTTTATCATCATTGAACTGTTTTGTGGATTTCATTTGGTATTCTATGTGTGACTCTAGATATTTTGACTTTATGTATCATGACAATATGTTCTAATTGGTTTGTTATTCTTATTTATCGTCATGTGCTGATTTTGCTTTTCTTTTCCACCTTTTTGATGATGTCAAAAGGGGGAGAAATATGAGAAATTGTCTGGAGTTAAAGTTATGCAGAAATATATGTTGAGAAAAACAGGTTATAAGGAACAGGTTATCTGGTTCATGTTGTTCATGATTATTCATGAATTCAGGGGGAGCTCAGTTTGTGAGCTTGAATTTAGAGCTGTTTGGTTAATTGTTTATATTATGTACTAACCTCTGTTTTGCAGGTAGTGTTTGTCATCATCAAAAAGGGGGAGTGTTGAAACTGAGTGTTGAAACTCATGGTTTCCCTCTTGGTGTTTTGATGATGACACAACACAATTTTTATATATTCTTAACAGGTTCAGGTACATTGAAGATTACAAAGATGATATGCAAGTTGAAGATCTAGTGTCTAGGCTTAGATATCTTTGTAAGGCTTTTAATATCCTTAAAGCAATTAGGTATAACCCATATGATGATGATATCTGTTTTCTTTCTTGAAAACCTAGAAGAAACCTTTTTTTTTAAATCTTTTGCTCCAGGATATATTCTTTGTGAAAAATGTTTTGTGAAAACCTTTGGTTACAACTTTTTCATGAAAAACTAATTTTATTATGGAGTAATCGATTAACCCTTCTGGAATAATCGATTACTTGATGCAACTTGTAACCAGAGTGTATGTAATGGATTAATTAAGTTCTTGTAATAGATTACTTCCTTGAACTGGTCATTTAGGTGACAGTAATCGATTACTGGAAACGAATAATCGATTACATTCTAATGCTGCAACTTTGTGAAAAACCTGAGAGCAAGTAATCGATTAACCTGACCAAAGTAATCGATTATTTTATTCAAATTTTGAAAAACGTGCTGAAATCAAACCTGATGCCCAGAATGATTTGTTTCCTTTTCTGGATGATTTCATTTTGAATTTAGGCTGCTTCTTCTATATTTTAAATATCCTTCTTCTTATTTCAAAAGTTTGGGATTCTACTAATTCTTCTTCTTCTTCTTCTTCCTTTTTGAATTTGAAAAACTTTTTAAGAAGAAAGATCATCATCATCATCTAGTGTTATCACTTTAAGTTTTGCTTGAGTATATTATATTGTCATAGAACTTTATTGTTGTATCCGCTCTATTTAGAGAGCTTATTGTTAGTTGCACACATTTCTTCGTGCAAATCCATTTTATTGTAAGGGGTGTGACAACCTTAGGTATTAAGGAGTGTTTTCCCTTAGGATTGAACGTGTGTCGCGTTCATAGGGTGAGGTAACCCTTGTTTTATTGGGTAGCGCTATACGAACGGTGGGATTCCTAGTAGTTAGGCTAATTGTATTCGAGGTCCCTGGCGAACGGTAGGATTCCTAGTAGCTTGCGGGGTGCTCTGGATGTACTTGGGGACGCGGTTGCGTCTTGGCTTAGTGAAAAGCTCAAGTGGGTCGCTTGAGGACTGGATGTAGGCTTTGTTGGCCGAACCAGAATAAAAATCTCTGGTGCATAATTTCCTATCCCTTATCTTTTTATTTTCCACACGTTTATTTTGTGTTAATCATATTTTTGCGGATAAAAGTTTTATCAAGTTTTAATTTATATAACACGAGTATTGTGTTTTCCTTTGTGATGATTTTTTTATTCAATCTCGTGTATTATATGTTTTCAATATTCATAAGTAATACTATTTCAATTACGCGCTTAAAAACGTTTTGATTCGTTCTTTAAGTCTTCCGCTCGTTTTAATCTCTGTTATTTTCTAAACGAACGTTTTATTGCGATTGTTTTTCAAAATTTTATAAACACCCAATTCACCCCCCCCCCCCCCCTCATGGGTGATTCTTGCCAAATACCACCAATTATTCCAACAAGCTCAAGTTATATGCCCAGATGCATAAATAAAATGTATGGCTTTATTTTATTTATTAATTTTATAAAACTATTTTAGAATTTTAAGCATGGATTTATAAAATAGGATTGATTTTTATTATTTTTAATAAAACTAAAAGTTATTGCAATGACAATTTAGTTGTTACAATAGTCGGAGGTGTTCTGCAATGCCTTTGTCGATACCAAATATACATGTTAATTGTAATAGACATGTTTATTTCAACGACAATTTAGTCGTTACAGTAGCTAGAGATGTTCTACAACGACTTTGTCGTTGCCAAATAGATATTAATTGCAACGAAAATACATTTGCAATGATAAGTGTTGTTGTAAAACATAAGTTTATGGCAACGACCTTATGTTTTTGTGCTATTCTTTTGCTACACCATGACCCCGTCGTTGCGAAAAATGTAACTTTTTGTTTATCACAACGACTTTTGTCATAAGTTTATCGAAACGAGCATATGTTGTTGTGTACTTTCGTTTTTGCGTTTTGTTGTATTTTTCCTGTTTATGTAGCATTCTTTTTTTTAGGTGGTTGGCCTCTTTTAATTATCTTACCCCATATTGAGTGAGCTTGTTCTCATCCTAAACACTTTGTTGCTAACTTGGTGTCAAATTTTCTTCCTTTTCTTCCTAGTTAGTATTGAATGTTTTTAATTTATTTTATTTAATTAAACTGTGTTCAAAGTAGTTTTAGAGTTGTCTTTCTTACAAGCATTTATAGAAAAAAACTAATTAAGTTACCTTTTACTCAGCAAATGCAACAATGATATTAGCTATATAATCGGCTTAATTATGTCACAAGTTCTTGAAGTTTGGGGTACTTTTGTCAGATAGCTTAGCTTTATTCTTTTTTTTCAATGTCTGACTCCCCGAAGTTACTTCTGAGTTTGTCATATACTCCTACTATCAATTCTGGTCAATTTTGCTAAAATGTAACATCGAAATCCTAGTTAGACGCAGGAGGTTGGCCATGTGATGCGCCGTGGGCGAAGATCTTGTTCTTAAAAAATTATTTTTATATTTTTAGTTAAAGAAAAAAGACAAAAAAAAGATTGAAGAGAGAGGTCGTCTTTATCGTGTGACATCACAAGAATATAAAAATATTAAGTTTTTAAAGTTTTTTAATTTAAAAAAATGGGATCTTCGCCCACGGCGCATCACATGGTCAACCTCCTGCGTCAGACTATGATTCTGATGTTACATGTTAGCAGAATTGGTCGTAGGGGCTATATGTGTAACATCCTCACTTTATTTAGTTAATTTTAAGTTTTAAAAAAATCAGAGTTTGAAAATTCATTTTAGAATTTAATTACTTATGAAAATTCTTATGAAAATCAGGCAGAGTTTCCTCTGTTTTTCGATCTTCCCAAAAATTTCTTCTTATAAACCTGTCAGTCCAGAATTGTTTAAAAACATAAACACAACAGATTAAAACCAGTTCAGATCCTAACGCCCGATCAGTACCAGTCTCAGGGCATATAACTACACATATTATAAATTACAAAAATAACAGTTTTTAATATAATAAAATCCACTCGGGGTATCACAATTTCACTCCACGTGGTGGAGAGTTTCCAATTCGGCCCGCAACAGTGTAAGCTCCGCTTCAGTACCTGTAAAAATATATCAAGAAGGGTAGCATTACACAGAACTTAAAAAGATAAATCCTATAAGAAGACATAGCAAATCACTAAGCCTACATAGTTATTAATACATTTTATTCATAGTTATTCATTTTCTTTTCTTTTTCTTTTTCTTCTTCTCTCCCTTTTCTTTTACTTTTTTTCCTTTTCTTTATCTTTTCCTTTTTCCTTATGACTGAGTCCAACAGACCATCAGTCGTTTACCTTTATTATTCCTTTATCTCTTTACTGGTGACAGTGGCTACCGCCCGCCTGTCATCAAAATCATTCCTTTCTTTTATTTCTTTTAGTGATAACAGGGACTTCCGTCCGCCTGTCATCGAATTCATTCTTTTCCTTTACTTCTTTTAGTGATAACAGGGACTTCCGTCCGTCTGTCATCGAATTTATTCTTTTCCTTTACTTCTTTTAGTGATAACAGGGACTTCCGTCCGCCTGTCATCGAATTCATTCTTTTCTTTTATTTCTTTTAGTGATAACAGGGACTTCCGTCCGCCTGTCATCGAATTCATTCTTTTCTTTTATTTCTTTTAGTGATGACAGTGACTTCCGCCCGCCTGCCATCGATACCATTCTCTTCTTTTATTACGACTGAGTCCAAGAGACCATCAGCCGTTCTCTTTTCTTCTTTAATTATTTATCTTTTCTCTTATTATAATTTATGTAACTCCTTTATGCTTATCTCAATCTTTTACTCTTTATTTTCGTTTATGACTTATCATATTTTCCCTCGTCTTCTACTTTAATCTCTTTCTTTTTACTAATTACTCTCACTTTTATCCAACTTTACTTTGTGGCTCATCATCCTATTGTTTATTTTACCTCTATTTCAGTATTTCTCTTTCTTTTCCTACTATTAATTATCCTAATGTCTATCTAACTCTACTTAGCTTTAGTATAGTCATTATATTTTAATTCCTGTTTGCAAATTCTTCATTAGTTCTATGATTCCTCTCTCATACACTATTATTTACTTATTCACTTATTTTCCCTTAAATAATACTCTACTCTATTTATCTACCGCTATTACACTCCATCTTCTTGTATTATTATCTTTTCATTAGATTCTTTACTTATTACCTACTTATATTTAATATTTAGTTTAGTCTTTTATTCCTATTCCATTATTACCCGACAACTCTTAACTAATTCCACTCCGCGCTTCCTTATGGTTTTCGTATTTTAACTCCTCTTTTACCTTACATTTAGTTTTAATCACCCTTCTCTCCTTGTCTATCAAAATTACTCTATATTCTTTTATTCTCACATTTCGTTGGTTCTCCCTAACTAATTCCCTTGGTTTTATTTTGGACTTTTCTACATTTTCATTCTATATTAACTCTTTTAGTATTCTAAATACACTCACTCATTCCAAACTTTATTCTACGCACATACATTCTATTCCCTAGGGTGTGGTTTCTCATCACAATTTTATTTATTTTATCTATATCAACGGGGGTACCCTAAGGTTCATTAACATACTTTTTAATTATCCTATTCTTAGCTACCACTATTGCATCCTAGAATTTACTTCTCAAGTAAAGGTAACGCGAACCCTTTTACCTCCGGCTTTTTAAATAGAACCTGGATTTTTGCTCGACGACGATGACGGCGTCGGTGTTGCTCCTCGTTAGCGGGAACGATCGCGGCTGGACCGAGGCAAGAGCTTCGAGCTTCGAGGTTCCTGACACGAGCCCGGCACGATCACGGGTCGATAATGGCGCCGGTGAGATCCATGGAGAGAGAGAGAGCTCGGCCAATGGGGAAGGAGAGAGAAGGGCCAAGGGAAGGAAGAGAGGGATGGGGAGGCTCACCGTGGTGGTGGCCACGGCTCACGACGGTGGCGGCCGGAGAGTAGGGAGGTGGGCAGTGGAGAGTGAGAGAGAGCCAAGTGTGAGAGAGAGAGAGAGAGAGAGAGAGATCTATGGAGAGGAGGAGAGAGAAGGGGGAGGAAGAGAGAGAGCTTTGGTGGCGGTGGTGGGTCGGAGAGGCGGCCCTGGGGCGGCGGCTGCACGTGATGGAGGGAGGGAGAAGATTGGGATCGGAAATGGGGGTTTGGGGGGGTTTGAATGACCCCCAACGTGCCTTTTTATTTTTGCAGATCGCAGGATTTTCGCTTAAGCGAAATAGCTTCAGTGGTGACATCATGCAGAAATACTCGAGTATTTCTGTCAATACGCGAGTATTTTGACCCAAAATACGCGAGTGTTTCAAAAAATACTCGAGTATAATGATCAGATACTGCTAATTCATTTTTCTATTTTTCAACTATTTTCTCCCAACTTCAAATAGACATAACTTCTTCGTTCACCGTTGGATCTTGCTCAAATTTGACGAGTAACTTCCTAAAAATCATAGCTTCATATCCAACGGTGGAAATTGTGTTTGGAGCCTTAAATCTTTTATTTTGAATTTCCTAACGTCGGGTGTTTATAACACCGAAAAATCGATTTTTAACACTCGTTTGGTCTTCTTTAGATTTGCTTTTCGATGCCAATGCTCCTTAACTCCTTCATGGAACTCGAAGAATTCCTAATCCATCATTTTAAATCCCTTTTAGGATAATCCTTATTTCCAAATCTTATTATTATTAGAATTAAAATTCGGGATGTTACATTTCTCCCCCACTTATTTAGAATTTCGTCCCCGAAATTCCGTTTGATTCCTTAAATGGAGAATCATCCCATTGGTAAACTCCTGACTACGGTCTTCACTTCCCTTCGGTTTTTATTTTCTACTCCATATGTGGTTAGGGTCACGCCTATTTCAACGTTTGTCTTCCAGTACTACGTACTATCTCTATCTGCGTAAGATCGTCGGTTTTTCTTATTATTAAAGTTCCATCTCTCATTCCTTGGATTGAAATCCTCCCCCACTTAGCATCAACATACTTGGTTATATATCCATGCTTGGGGGTATGCTCATTCATTATTCGGAATTTCGCACATAAGCTTCTCGACCGGTATCCAAGGTTGGAAGGGACACATGGATGGCTATCCATCGGTAGGCATAGAACTATGTTGGGTTCCTACGTCTTGGTGAATTCTCATATATACATCTGAGATGCTTGAAACTTGAAGAGAGTGAAGATGAAAATAAGAAACACGAAGCACTCAAGGATGGGTTTCCTAGTCTTCGTACGACGACCCAGGATGTTCTGGATACATGTCAAGCAAGAAGACAATGGATATTATCCTCAAGTGTGCATTTTCAGCAGAGAGTCATCAAAAGATGCGTTCTCTATGAACCTGCGGCTTATTTGATTGGTCTTGGTAAGGGTACCTAACACAGTGACTAAGACTTGCCTCCTTTGAGGGAATCGTTCGGAAACTTTGATTAGACTCTTAGGCGGGTTCCAAGTTGTCTACTTCCTAATTCGACTCGGCTGCAGGAGGATAGCTATAAGGTTCGCTCGAGTCTCTCAATGATTCTACACTTTTTCACTCTACTCTTTAATGTTGTGCGAAGAGTTCAGAAGGAACTCTTCTCGGTTTAGCTCTATTCCGTCTAGGGGGTCTACTTTAAAAACTTATTAATTTGATTATTTCGGTTTTAGATGAAATGTGTCAATGACATCGATCACCAATAGGTGTAAAGATCGAGGTGATCAATCCCAATCTCACATCTATCAATGGCAATATCATTGTCAGATTTGTTGGTGGTATCATCCTCTAGCAGATGCAAGAGTTAGAGTGATCAGTTCTAACCTTACCTTCTACCAGTGACAATATCATCAAATGTGTTTGGTGGAACTTCTAGCTAAGGTCTTAACACCTATCGATTTCTTCTAGGTTACACTAAACGCGCTTAACCTATATAGAAATTTATAGGTAAACAGTTGATACATTATTGATATAGAAAAATACCTCGAGCCGGTTTACTAATTCTCTCGCCCGGTGCGCTCAAGACAGTTAGCCCAAATGTGTCCCGGTTGCCCACATTGATAGAAAAAACCCTCTTTCTTGTGTTGCTTCAACCGCATACATAAACGCCTGTGGGGTTTTCCACACTCCGGACAGGGTAGTCTAGGTCTTGGAGCATTCATGTCTGGAGCCGTGTCTATTGGCACTGTTGCCATAGCATTGATGTCGGCATGTGTATCGGATTCCTGTGTCGGTACCTTGCCTCTGCTAGAACCTTCAGCCCACTGCATCATCCTGTTCCTATCTTTGGATGTCTTCCGCCTCAATCCCTTCTCATAAGTGCTAGCCATATTCACCAGTCGGGCCAAATTATCTATGTTCTGGAATTCAAAAACTACCTTGATCTCAGTGCGAAGTCCTGCTTCGAACTTGATGCACTTAGCTCTTTCATCAGCATTACTATAACTTCCAGAATACCGGATGAGGTCTTCGAAGTGTGCGGAATATTCTCTAACACTCATACTTCCCTGTGTTAAGTTCAGAAATGCTAGTTCTTTCTCTCGGCGAACATCTTCTGGGAAGTACCTTCTGAGAAATTCCTCCTTAAAGAAGTCCCAAGTAATCTCCTAGTTGGAACTCTCCATGTCTCTTCGTACATGCTCCCACCAATATTCTGCTTCCCCAGTGAGCATGTACGCCGCCAAAAGGACTATCTGCTCCGCGCGCGGTGATATTGTGCGGAAAATCTTCTCCAATTCTTGGAGCCATCTCTGGGCTGCATTCGGATTGTAGCCACCTTCAAACTTGGGCGGATCGTTCTGCCTGAATCTAGCTAGCCAATCGATGCCAATTGGGTCTGGTGGTTGATGGAGTGCGGCGGCTGCTGTTGCTGCGGCCGCCACTACTGTTTCAGCCTGATTCTGATTCATTTGGACCGGATTCTCAAGTATAGCAGCCATCCTATCATCTTGAGTACATCTCCGAGGCATGGTGACTGAGTTCTGAAAAACATTACGTTATTCCACAATTAACTAAATAATTCTCAATCTATGTGTACCTATTCGTCTGTTCTAAGACTTGACACTAACATTTGGTCACTCGCTTGGTGAGTAAACCATAGGAGTTGTGAGTTCACACTCCAAGGCCGAGGGAAACTGCTCTGATACCATAAATGTAACATCCTCACTTTATTTAGTTAATTTTAAGTTTTAAAAAATCAGAGTTTGAAAATTCATTTTAGAATTTAATTACTTATGAAAATTCTTAGGAAAATCCGGCAGAGTTTCCTCTGTTTTTCGGTCTTCCCAAAAATTTCTTCTTATAAACCTGTCAGTCCAGAATTGTTTAAAAACATAAACACAACAGATTAAAACCAGTTCAGATCCTAACGCCCGATCAGTACCAGTCTCAAGGCATATAACTACACATATTATGAATTACAAAAATAACAGTTTTTAATATAATAAAATCCACTCGGGGTATCACAATTTCACTCCACGTGGGGAGAGTTTCCAATTCGGCCCGCAACAGTGTAAGCTCCGCTTCAGTACCTGTAAAAATATATCAAGAAGGGTAGCATTACACAAAACATAAAAAGATAAATCCTATAAGAAGACATAGCAAATCACTCAGCCTACATAGTTATTAATACATTTTATTCATAGTTATTCATTTTCTTTTCTTTTTCTTTTTCTTATTCTCTTCCTTTTCTTTTACTTTTTTTCCTTTTCTTTATCTTTTCCTTTTTCCTTATGACTGAGTCCAACAGACCATCAGCCGTTTACCTTTATTATTCCTTTATCTCTTTACTGGTGACAGTGGCTACCGCCCGCCTGTCATCGAAATCATTCCTTTCTTTTATTTCTTTAAGTGATAACAGGGACTTCCATCCGCCTGTCATCAAATTCATTCTTTTCTTTTATTTCTTTTAGTGATAACAGGGACTTCCGTCCTCCTGTCATCGAATTCATTATTTTCCTTTACTTCATTTAGTGATAACAGGGACTTCCATTCGCTTGTCATCGAATTCATTCTTTTCTTTTATTTCTTTTAGTGATAACAGGGACTTCTGTCCGCCTGTCATCGAATTCATTCTTTTCTTTTATTTCTTTTAGTGATAACAGGGACTTCTGTCCGCCTATCATTGAATTCATTCTTTTCTTTTATTTCTTTTAGTGATGACAGTGACTTCCGCCCGCCTGCCATCGATACCATTCTCTTCTTTTATTACGACTGAGTCCAACAGACCATCAGCCGTTCTCTTTTCTTCTTTAATTATTTATCTTTTCTCTTATTATAATTTAAGTAACTCCTTTATGCTTATCTCAATCTTTTACTCTTTATTTTCGTTTATGACTTATCATATTTTCCCTCGTCTTCTACTTTAATCTCTTTCTTTTTACTAATTACTCTCGCTTTTATCCAACTTTACTTTGTGGCTCATCATCCTATTGTTTATTTTACCTCTATTTCAGTATTTCTCTTTCTTTTCCTTTTCCTACTATTAATTATCCTAATGTCTATCTAACTCTACTTAGCTTTAGTATAGTCATTATATTTTAATTCCCGTTTGCAAATTCTTCATTAGTTCTATGATTCCTCTCTCATACACTATTATTTACTTATTCACTTATTTTCCCTTAAATAATACTCTACTCTATTTATCTACCGCTATTACACTCCATCTTCTTGTATTATTATCTTTTCATTAGATTCTTTACTTATTACCTACTTATATTTAATATTTAGTTTAGTCTTTTATTCCTATTCCATTATTACCCGACAACTCTTAACTAATTCCACTTCGCGCTTCCTTATGGTTTTCGTATTTTAACTCCTCTTTTACCTTACATTTAGTTTTAATCACCCTTCTCTCCTTGTCTATGACAATTACTCTATATTCTTTTATTCTCACGTTTCGTTGGTTCTCCCTAACTAATTCCCTTGGTTTTATTTTGGAATTTTCTACATTTTCATTCTATATTAACTCTTTTAGTATTCTAAATACACTCACTCATTCCAAACTTTATTCTACGCACATACATTCTATTCCCTAGGGTGTGGTTTCTCGTCACAATTTTATTTATTTTATCTATATCAACGGGGGTACCCTAAGGTTCATTAACATACTTTTTAATTATCCTATTCTTAGCTACCACTATAGCATCCTAGAATTTACTTCTCAAGTAAAGGTAACGCGAACCCTCTTACCTCGGGCTTTTTAAATAGAACCTGGATTTTTGCTCGACGACGATGACGGCGTCGGTGTTGCTCCTCGTTAGTGGGAACGATCGCGGCTGGATCGAGGCAAGAGCGTCGAGCTTCGTGGTTCCCGACACGAGCCCGGCACGATCACGGGTCGATAACGGCGCTGGTGAGATCCGTGGAGAGAGAGAGAGAGAGCTCGGCCAAAGGGGAAGGACAGAGAAGGGCCAAGGGAAGGAAGAGAGGGATAGGGAGGCTCACCGTGGTGGTGGCAACGGCTCACGGCGGTGGTGGCCAGAGAGTAGGGAGGTGGGCGGTGGAGAGTGAGAGAGAGCCAAGTGAAAGAGAGAGAGAGAGAGAGAGAGATCTACGGAGAGGAGGAGAGAGAATGGGGGAGGAAGAGAGAGAGCTTTGGTGGCGGTGGTGGGTCGGAGAGGCGGCCCTGGGGCGGCGGCTGCACGTGGTGGAGGGAGGGAGAAGATTGGGACCGGAAATTGGGGTTTGGGGGGGTTTGAATGACCCCCAACGTGCCTTTTTATTTTTGCAGATCGCAGGATTTTCGTTTAAGCGAAATATTTTCGCTTAAGCGAAATAGCTTCAGTGGTGACATAATGCAGGAATACTCGAGTATTTCTGTCAATACGCGAGTATTTTGACCCAAAATACGCGAGTGTTTCAAAAAATACTCGAGTATAATGATCAGATACTGCTAATTCATTTTTCTATTTTTCAGCTATTTTCTCCCAACTTCAAATAGACATAACTTCTTCGTTCACTGTTGGATCTTGCTCAAATTTGACGAGTAACTTCCTAAAAATCATAGCTTCATATCCAACGGTGGAAATTGTGTTTGGAGCCTTAAATCTTTTATTTTGAATTTCCTAACGTCGGGTGTTTATAACACCGAAAAATCGATTTTTAACACTCGTTTGGTCTTCTTTAGATTTGCTTTTCGATGCCAATGCTCCCTAACTCCTTCATGGAACTCGAAGAATTCCTAATCCATCATTTTAAATCCCTTTTAGGATAATCCTTATTTCCAAATCTTATTATTATTAGAATTAAAATTCGGGATGTTACAATATGACAAACCCAAGAGTAACTTCGGGAAGTCAGACATTGAAAAAAAATAATGGTATCTGACAAAAGTACCACAAACTTCAGAACTTGTGACATAATTAAGCCTATATAATCAATGTATATGAACAGCTCACAACTTAATAATAAGTCAAGGGCACCTAATAATTTAGGTATTGTTTCATTTAAGTGTGATTGTTCTCATCCTATTCACTTTAATTTTTTTTAGTAAGAGAAGAGTAAGGCTTTTGTTATCCCATGGCCATTTTGTGACTAGCAGGGACACCCCATTTTTTTATTATTTTCAATTTTACCTTTTTTTTTTAAAAAAATTTAACGTCAGGATCTTGAGGGCATATATACTTGTTGGCGACAGTAAAGAAATGTTCAAAATTGAAGTCCCTTTGCATTGTAGCAATAAAATGCATATATCCGAATGACCTAATTAGTCTATCAATAAACCTATTTTATTTCCAAAAATAAAAAAAAGTAATGAGTGATTGGGTTTAGAACGAATATGAGTTTTTATACACGTTGAATTGAATGAAGCTTCTCGAGGAAGCATACCGTCCGGAGTAACTAGATCCCTTTTTATACCTTTCTTCAATTGATGATAACCATTCTAACTAATCTAGATACATTATATTGTGATTGGCTACGGAGTCAGCAAACATCCACAACTCATATATTACAGATAGTATGACGAAATGAAAGACTTTTTCTTTTTAGTGTTATCAGATACATGCATTTTATTATTGCTGCAATGCAAAGGGAGTTTCATTTCACGGAATAGTGTTCGTAATTAAACAAGCATTATTATTATCTGCATGAAAACTACTAGAGTATGCACTAGGTCATGAATCAATTGGTATAACTTGCTCTCTAATGAGAATCCATAGTTATGTCCATTGTCTATGATGGGAATTCTTGATAGAAGATTAGAAATACCACTGAAGAAATCTAAAGAAATGAAACAATTGCTTCTTGCTCAATAGATTTATTAAAATGCAAAATTTGAATCCAGTGAGTTATATATGTGCAAGAAAAGAAACAAGAAATAGAACCCTTTTTTTTAAAAGATAAATTTTATTAGTAGTAATTAGATTAGCCAATATACAAGCCAATCAAGCATGCATAACGAGCTCTAAGAAGAGCCCTACCAAAGTAAGACTCAAAGGCCACCCCAAAACGAAACAAAGGGCAACAACAACAAAAAAAAGACCATAAAAATTAAAACCCAACAAGTCAACACAGCCGCCGAAAGTACCAACTAACACACCAGCGACAAGTTATTCAATCATATTATTGTTCCCTCAATACATCATCATATCAGAAAAAAATCATATTTGGTTTGCAATTACTGCGAATAGGCTGGTCTTTGCTACCGCCTTTGCCTTCGCTGTCCACATAGATGTGAACTTCGGTAAGGTATTGATCACCATCTTTACCATCCGAACATTGGATTCCTATACCGGATCCAGTGATACGCTTCAATGAATCAGTCAGAGTTTCAGCTTTGTATGGCTTCCCAGGGGTCACTTTCTCCTGACTTGATGCTAATTTTATTACATGGAATGAAGATTATATTTATCAATAATCCATAAAAATAAAATAAACAATTAACAATTTATAAAAGTTAGAAATAAATCAATTTAAAGTATTATTACCCATTAGATTAGCCAAATTATCACCCTGATACAGAAAAAACATGGCTAATGTGGCAGAGCAGTAGTACTCTGGATTCTTAACTATGCCCCCAATGCCGGTTGCCATACAGGCACCATGATTTTGCCACTGATCAGCCCATAATTTCATATCAGTCATTGTAGGAAGGAGGCTTTTCCAGTGTTCCTCCATCTGCAAAACTGTTACCTTCGGCCAATCTTGGATGCTGGTTGGAAAAGCAGTGGCCGAAAAACATGGCTGTGGAGTTCCATCAGCTTTCGTGGGCCAAAAAGTGTTCGTCAATACGTCATTACGTACGCCTCAATAGCATGCAACACAATTACGTATTCATATTAAGTTAACCGAATATCTAAATGATGCAAATTCTAGTAAAATCAATTCTTATACTACTAAACGAGCCATTTTCTTGTATAATTATTGTGATGTCCAAGATCGGAGGCACCACATGAGGTGTTTGAGGGTTGTTGCAGCTTGAGGCCCAAGTAGGGCTAGCCTGTAATGAGCAATGAGTGGATGAGCTGTCCTTGTGGATAAGGTGAGGGACGTCATCCTGTCCTTGGTATCGGAATATCTGGGCGGTGTCGGACTCGGAAGTCGGACCTGGGTAGGAGTATGAGGTCGGCCCGTATCTGGTATCTGTTCGGCCGTTGAGCCTTGAGCTCGGCCCAAAGCACAAAGGGGTGAGAGCATGATATCGGCCCGTGTCTGATGTCTGTTCGGCCGTTGAGCCTTGAGCTCGGCCAAGCATACAGAGGGCCTGTTGAAGGGTCCTCAGGTCCTGAGTGAGGGCCACGTGGACCTCGGCTAGGCCGAGTCCACCACATAAGCCCCCCAGCTCGGTCAAGGCTATTTGAGCCTTGCTCCGAGGTCTTGGTTCAGGTCCTTTTCCCAAGTCCACCACATAAGCCCCCCAGCTCGGCGAGACTTTGTGAGTCTCGAGCCGAGTTAGGAGAAAGAAAGGCATAGCACTAAGCATCATAGCACTAAGTACCCCCCACCTTCTAGGAAGGGTTTGAGTACTAGTCCACAATCATGTGCTCAAGGCTAGCGAAGGATGGCAAGGCGGGTTAGGAGAAATCGATCCGCCACGTGAGCCCCCCAATTCGGGAAGAGTCGTAGAGACTCTGTGCCGAGTTGAGGTCCTTTCTGCGTCCGTCTGATCAGTGCTGAGTTGGTGATGAGGTAGAAACATGCTTGCAGGCGTGGCCTTCCGCTCGGAGGAGTGTTGCGGATGGTTGATAGTGCTCTTTTGTGCTCGGATGATGAAATTGAAGGAGTACCCCGATCTCGAACCGAGTTCCCGCGGGGGGATCCGCCACAAGCTCGGTGAAGCTCATCTCGAACCGAGTACAAGCTCGGTGAGGCTCATTTCGAACCGAGTACACGCGGGGGAATCCGCTCGAACCGAGTTCGCTCGGTGAGGGTCATCTCGAACCGAGTACAAGCTCGGTGAGGTACATCTCGAACCGAGTGCAAGCTCGGTGAGGTACATCTCGAACCGAGTTCACGCGGGGGGGATCCGCCACCAGCTCGGTGAGGCTCATCTCGAACCGAGTACAAGCTCGGTGAGGCTCATCTCGAACCGAGTACACGTGGTGGAATCTGCTCGAACCGAGTTCGCTAGGTGAGGGTCATCTCGAACCGAGTACCAGCTCGGTGAGGCTCATCTCGAACCGAGTACAAGCTCGGTGAGGCTCATCTCGAACCGAGTGCAAGCTCGGTGAGGCTCATTTCGAACCGAGTACACGCGGGGGAATCCCCTCTAAAGAAACAGCGGTGCTCGGACTTGGATGTGTGAGAGGAAACGAGCTGGGGGGGGGTAGGTGACCGAGCTTGAGAAAGGCCAGGGGCAAGCATGCAAAGCAAGGAATCGCCGAGCAAGGTCGTGGTGTCTGTGCAAAAGAGCCTAGGAAACGCCAAGCTGTAGGCGAACCGACGAGCTTGTCAAGGCTCACAGGAGACCTCTATCAAAGCAGAAGGCGGAGAGGAATGCAGAGGTGAAGAAAGTGCAGTCCATAAAATATTGGCCGAGAATGCCTCTCTGACCTAGAGAAGACGGCAGACGACATCTTTGACACCTTCGGGAATGTTGTGAGTCAGATTAATATCCTCAACCCCGACCTTCGCCTCAAGGTGTTCAGGGTTGAAGACGGCATGCTGGTGGATTACAATGCCGAGGTTGATAACTCGGCTGACAACCTGCCTGCCCCCCTTGCCGAGAAGGAGAAAGAGATTTTTGATCGTTGTTTTAGACCCGATGAGGGTTGTGCTCTGCATGCGGTAAGGAGAGCTCGGATCCTGCACCGTTCGCCGAGGACAGTGAACTTCCAACGCAAGTTGTTGCACATAGGATGTGGTTGTCTAAACCTTTGACTTCGGACGACTCCCCCTGACCAGTGCAGTAACTTATAAGTTTTCCTCTGAAAAAAGGTACTGTATATAAGTGAATGCGGTAGGGAACTCGGATGCCATCCTCGGCCCTAGTGTAAAAGAGTTTGCTGAGTGAAGTTATGTGAGAACATTTCACAGCAAGCTGTACTTTACCGGGTGTCCCTTGTACCCTGAGCTTATAAGCCGATCTCAGAAGATGTTTACTGTATATAAGCGTCGTGCAACATTTAGGTGGCTAATGCTAAATGAGAGGATTTGTACGTACGCACTGTCTATAGCACTAGTACCGACTTGTATGCGTGAATGCATGTAAGTGCGGTGACAGGGGGGACCGTTCTACCACAAAGGTAGGGTCGAGATTGTAACAGCTCGGTGGGAGCATGAATTGACCGTTCTACCACAAAGGTAGGGTCGAGATGATAACCGCTCGATAGAAACATGAATTAAAGAGAATAATAGCAGCTCGGCAGATCAGATAGAAACATGAATTAGGGAGAATAATAGCAGCTCGGCAGGTGAGATATAAACGTGAAATAAAGAGAATAATAGTAGCTCGGCCTCCCTTTTCGATAAACCGCGCAATTTAAAATATAGAATCTCCGAGCTCAGAAATAAGCATGAACTAAGAAATAATGTATGCCTTTGGAATTGTTTACCTTCGAGAAGCCGTGGTGGTACTGTGAAAACCAAAGAAGATCCAAGCCGAGATGAAAAGTGGGGCCAGCAAGATAAAAGATCCAAGCCGAGATGAGAATAGAGATCGTAAGATGGCTTCGTTCCAAATAGAGACAATCGTAGCACCTCGGCCTTCCTTTTTTCGACCATCATTTTCCTGAATCTTACATTACATGTAAAATAATAATAATAAGTGATCGACATTAATTTTGACACTTTATGATAATTCATGATAATTAAATAACAACAATGAAAACTGTTGGCAGGCGAGAATAAAACACCGACATAAGAGCGGGATGATTTGAGCAGGTCATACGCAACAGATATGAAAGCGACAAATACTGAAATTTAAGATATTGTTCAACCAAACAGCATTGTCCGCATGATTTCAGGTATATCACATTCCATAACAGAAGACATTTATAAACATGTCAACGAACCAGATGAAAGCATTTAATTCGTGAAAAACGACAACAGGAGAGGTAACAGAAATCAAATATTATCATACTATCACAATAGAAGAGGCAGAGATTTAAGGACATTTAACAGCAAGAAGACCAGATAAGCAATTTTGTTCAGCAGTACGTCGGGTAGCAACATGTAGAATATCAAATAATAAACACCGAGTAGGGAAACTATAAGGAAGCAAGTATTAAAAGCATATGTCAGAAATAGTTGACCAGGTAAACCAATATCAAGAAGCATGCAAAGTAAACACATAGAAAGGCGATGAGATAGGAAAATGATATGGGAACTAAGATTTCTTCCCTGATTCAGGTGAGGAGAGGAGTGTCGGATTGAAGAATGTCGGATTGAAGTATGTCGGATAGGAGAATGTCGGATTGAAGTATGTCGGATTAGGAGTATGCAGTCCGTCCTTTTCGAATGGGGTTTGTTGAGCTTTGAGGTCCGACCTCCGTTTTCCTTAGTGTGATGTCGAGCGAGATAAACTAGCAGAATAGTCGTCATACTCGGATTAAGAGATCGGCTCGAGTGTGAAACACTGTGCGAGTCTTCCGAAATTACCTTGAAAATCCGAGGAGAGAAAAGTAAACTCGGATTATGATTTTCGAAATCATGTAAATCCGAGGAGAGAAGAGTGAACTCGGATTATGATTTTCGAAATCATGTAAATCCGAGGAGAGAAGGGTGAACTCGGATTATGATTTTCGAAATCATGTAAATCCTAGGAGAGAAGAGTAAACTCGGATTATGATTTTCGAAATCATGTAAATCCGAGGAGAGAAGAATAAACTCGGATTATGATTTTCGAAATCATGTAAATCCTAGGAGAGAAGAGTGAACTCGGATTATGATTTTCGAAATCATGTAAATCCGAGGAGAGAAGAGTAAACTCGGATTATGATTTTCGAAATCATGTAAATCCGAGGAGAGAAGAATAAACTCGGATTATGATTTTCGAAATCATGTAAATCCTAGGAGAGAAGAGTGAACTCGGATTATGATTTTCGAAATCGTGTAAATCCGAGGAGAGAAGAGTAAACTCTGATTATGTGACAAAGTTTGATTGTCGTAAATAATATTTGATGACATTAACAGGCGAAGATATATTTTTGACCAATGTGAATTATGCATCAAAATAATGACGTGTAATAATAAAAATAATTTGCAAGGCTTGATACAGAACACTACCCTGATATAGGAATGAGTATTGAGTTGTTGGGCCCATGGTACGTTGATAGCCCGATCCTCTCCTCTTTATTTCTTTCTTTTTCTTCTTTGATTTTTTTTTAACCTGGGCTTGTTGGCCCGTTAGGTAATTGTTGATGCTTTTTTTTTTTTGATTTGGGCCTTTGGCCCTTTTTCTTTTTCTTTCTCTTTTCTGAATTAGGCTGCTGAACTTCTTCTTCTTCTTTTTTTTTATCAGCCCAGAACTTTTTTTTTATTTATTTATTATTATTTTTTTTAAATTGGGCCTGTTGGCCCGTTAGGGTTTGGAAACCCTACTGCAGCAATTGTTTGCTACTGCAGCACCTCCTTCTTCGAAAACATGGCGGCGGCAACAGAGGCGAGAGGAGTGCTCCCTGATGGTGGCGGCGTCGATTCTGCTTGGCGGCAGCAACAGAGGCGAACAGGGGAGTGACACCATACACCGAAAACGGTGCGCTCCCCGGAATGGTGGTGGTGACTGCTCGTCACCGTGGCACGAGGACCGAAGGGAGATGGAGGAAAACGCGATCTGAAACGGGTTTGCACCGATGCCATTTCTGTCGTGACTGGAGCGCCTCGATGGGGCTGGAGATCGTTGCACGCCCGTCATTCGTGTTGAAGAGCAGCAGAGGCGGTGGTGAAGAATTTTCCTTCGAGCATCTTCTTCTTCTTTCACGGAGTGAGTTCGGAACAATAATGGCGGCAGCAATTCAGAGCTTCTTCGGTGATGGCGGCGTGAGAAGGAGGGTCAGCGGCGGAGGGCGAACTCGGATTTGCGTTTCGCCCGCGATCGAACTCGGTGGGAGTTGTTCGCCGCTGCGAGCTCGTGCCACCGCGTGGTCTTGGGCCGTCGGTGATGGTGACAGGTGACGCGGTGCGGCTGGCTGGGATGTTCGATGATAGTCGACGTGGTGGATCTCTGGGAAGCTCTGTTTTGAGAGCTTGAAGAAGAGAATAGCCACCACGATGCTGTGATGAGGACGAAAGGCTCCAGATCCCGTTAGCTCAGCGATTCACACCGCTGTACCGCCGCATCGCCGTCCCGATACCATATGCTGCAGCGTTGGCCATTCCTTCCGAACAGCACCAACGGCCACAACCACGGATGGTCCCCTCCTCCCTCGGAGTAGCATCAGTCAGTACGCTGTTGTTGATGTTGTTTTTCCATGTTTTTTTTTTGTTTTTTTTGTTGTGGATGGGAATTGAAATTTATCGATTCCCACAGACGGCGCCAATGTGATGTCCAAGATCGGAGGCACCACATGAGGTGTTTGGGGGTTGTTGCAGCTGACGAGGGTGACCCCGGTCCTACGTATCCCATGAGAGGGGAATCAAGCCACACGTAGTTCTTAGGTTTAGAGAGACCTACCTTAGCCCCTAGGGAGAGGGGGATATATATAGGAGAGCCGGTTGCCCTAATGGGCTTGCTTGAGGCCCAAGTAGGGCCAGCCTGTAATGAGCAATGAGTGGATGAGCTGTCCTTGTGGATAAGGTGAGGGACGTCATCCTATCCTTGGTATCGGAATATCTGGGCGGTGTTGGACTCGGAAGTCGGACCTGGGTAGGAGTATGAGGTCGGCCCGTATCTGGTATCTGTTCGGCCGTTGAGCCTTGAGCTCGGCCCAAAGCACAGAGGGGTGAGAGCATGATATCGGCCCGTGTCTGATGTCTGTTCGGCCGTTGAGCCTTGAGCTCGGCCAAGCATACAGAGGACCTGCTGAAGGGTCCTCAGGTCCTGAGTGAGGGCCACGTAGACCTCGGCTAGGCCGAGTCCACCACAATTATGTATTCATATTTACTTTTTAATGAGATTTTTTCTTTTTGAAACGCTAGATCGATGCTTGCCGTAAATTATGCATGACAAAAATCCTTCGCGCTCTCATAGCATGCATGGATACTTAGCTTCAATAAAGATTTAGCTCCTCTAAAACTTGTTTTACTAAGGTTTATTAATTGCCATTTGACTTTTTAATTAGCTAGATTAGCTTGTTTTATGTGTCAAATAAACTGAAATTGATTTAAAATATTTGAACATTAGCCAAGTATAGTTTGGCTCATTTAATTTATTCATGAAATGGCTATATATATATATATATATATATATATATATATATATATATATATATCATAAAATGGATTTAAATTGATGCTTGCAATCTTTAATTTCAGAATGAAATAGGCATAGAGAGAATAGGACGTGAAGAAGTGAAACTCTTTTTTCAACTTATTTTCCTTTTAAGTGTAATTCCTGGTTCTATCAACTAATCTTCATTATGCATCTATGCTTTCTTTGGATAAAACCAAATTTTGAGGTTCACACATTTGATCCTTCGTCATTGCTCCGTAAGTTTTTTAAAGGGATACGAATACCTAAACTATACTAATTCTCGTAAAATAAATTCCTATAATACTCCCTCCGGTTCTATATCACCACAAGAAAATGTGTTATTTACGGGGGATAATTTGCGACGGTTCTTAGAATTGTCATCGGTGCTCAATTTTAGATGCAATTTTGCATCAATTTGTGAACAGCCACAACTTGCAAGCTCTCACGTGTTACTCGCACGTATGTTTCATCACTCTCACTTTCACTCTCACACTCACTCGTTCCATTCTCGTTCAGCTCAGCTCTCAATCTTCACGTACCGTGACCGTCAATCTCTCACTCTCGCTCTGCCATCGCGTCTCTACTCAGCCACCATGATTCAGCTCCACCCTGTCACTGTGATTTGCTTGAAGGTTAATCGATTCCTTTATGCATATATATATATATATATATATATATATATATATATATATTGAACCCTAAATCGATTCTGAAAATCATTCTTTAACCGCACGAGCTTCTTCAATCGCGAGCTTTCACCACCGCACCCATTGCAATCTGAACTTCAATATCGAACAATAATCATCGTCGCACCTACACCAATCTGCTTCAATGGTGAAATCCAAAACCTAGTTTCTTCAATCTGTTCTAACTTCAATTGTTAGTTATTTCTTCAATGGTAAGCTACTTATTCTTCGATCCATTACCAGTTAGATTTGAATCTTTTATTTCATGCTCTCTTATCTATTCGAATTTCAATGGTACCATTCACTTGAAAATCCGAGGGTCATTATTCCCATGGCACTGATTTTCAATGTTCAGTTTTATCTAATTTTGCTCTGTCTATTTTGCTTTAACTTAGTTGGTTTTGGTTTTTTTTTTCGTTACTTGCTTTTTTCAGCCTCTCTTTCCCTCAATCTTCAGAGGCGTTTTTGTTCTGATCATGGTATGACTAATAAAGCTATGAAAGCTGCTCAGGAAGCTGTTTAGAAATCAGAAGAGTTTGATGTCAGGTAAATTTTAGTTTGTCCTGTATTTCCTTGGAGATTGAAAATAAGAAATAGATTCCACTGCAAAAGTTTGGCTTACTAATACAAGATACTATTACGGTTATCGTTGATGTATGAAGCTCAAGTAAGTTGTCACCCCACTTCTTCAGAATCTTGTTAAAATAATAGTGTTAAAAATTGCACAATCATTCTTAGAGTTACATGTATTAATTTCTAACTAGTGTGTTATTTAAACCAATGTTAGTGACTATGATTATGAGCCTAAACTATAATACATGAGAGTTAGAAATACTGATTAACCATATTCCTCTTAGAGTTTGATTGACAAGTTTGCAGAAATATATTCCGCTCTCATTATCAGAAATTTCAGAGCCCTAGCATATTCTTCCCCTAATTATAATCATTGCCATTTTTGTAGCGAAGCTTTCTCAGATAGTATGCAAGATTCAAAGCTGGAAGAGGAAAATACAATGACAGACAACACTGAAGTGATAGAGTCTTTTGTAAGTAGCGAGGGCATGTCTAGATTTGTTGTCTGTGATAACAAGCCAAGCAGTGTGTTAGCAGTGGTCCTGTTAACTTGAGCCCAATTACTGAAGTGGCAGATGAGAATATGGGAGTAAGGCCCAAGAGAGGATGCTCAGTGATAACATTGAATCTCCGAAACATAAAATAAACAATGGAAGCTGCACAGTTGCACAGCCAGATTCTATCGAGGAAGCCCAGGATATGAACTTAGACATATCAATACCTCTTCCGGCAACGACACTGTAAGTGAATGTGCCTTGATTTTAAGGACTTGCTTCCTGCGATTATTCATACCGTGAAAACTCTGCATTTGCATTTATCTTAGACTTTTCTTTGTGCAGACACTTCAGCAGCGCATGATAGAGGATGAGATTGCTCTGTGTGATCACAAAATTCAGAGAATCTTAGCTGGTATATTTTCCTTTTACTGTGTTGCTTGTCCTTGTTTTTTTTTTTTTGGTCCCTGGTTCATTCTTCTATTAGTAAGACCCCCTCTCCCTTAAACTGTTTCCGTGTTTAGCTTCATTCTTTTTTATAATAGATTTTCTGGTGAAGTATCGAACAAGCTTTCAAGTACATATGATACTGGTTTAGGACAGTGACTATTAGCTTCTTATAGGAATTCCCCCCTTTTAATTTTCACATCAAATTGTAAGAATTTTCTAGGGAATATCTGGTGTTGTGATCTCATAAACTCAACTAGCATATTAGGTGCAAGAAGCAATTTATCACAAGATAATGTATATCTATCCTTGAATTTGAATTTCATTAAGGTATCTTATGTTTGCTAATATGACTTATTAAGGAGCATCTACAACTTAATCTCTCATTAGTTGAACTGAATCTGAAGCTGTGTTAAATTTTCAATGTGAAATCATAAGTCATCTTTTGACTCATACAATATTACCAGGCAAGACATGTTCCAATTAATAATTGGTTTTCAACATTTCAATTATTCATGACTATGCTTAGTTTGAAATAAATGTTATGCTGGGTTTTCATTTTACAATTAACTTGTGATTGGTGTTTACGGTGTGCATCTAAATGATCAGTTTTTTTTTGTTCATAAATTTCAATGAAATATTAGATTATGGCATTTTTTTTCTTATATGGTTCGGTAACAATCAGGACACATGCTTTAGTATGTTCTTATATGAGATGCTAATAGAGGATAATGTATCAACATTTTACTTGATTTAACAAAAGCCAGCTTAAAGCATATTTATCCAATATTTTGTGTTTGCATATTGTGCATTCAGCAAATATAAGCCCATTTTGAAGACTTTTTTTTGTCCTTAATATAAGCCTCATTTCCAATTTTCAACAGCATTAATTACTTCTTTTTCACAAACACCCCTATTTACTCAACACTTTTTAGATTTCCAATAATAATTATAGGGGTACTTTTGAAAAAGTATACCAAATATTTACATTTTCGATACCACTAACAATATTAACTAACTTTCTTAAAAAGAGTGAAATTGGTCAAATGGTGCTTATATTAGCGACCAAAGGGAGTACTAAACAAGTCATTTTCTTGTATAATTATGTATTCATATTTACTTTTTAATGAGATATTATTCTTTTTGTAACGCTAGCTCGACGCGTACCATAAATTACGCATTACAAAAATCCTTCAAGCTCTCAAAACTGGCATGGATACTTCAATAAAGATTTGTCTCCTCTAAAACTTGTTTTTCTAAGGTTTAATTGCCATTTAACTTTTTAATTAGCTAGATTAACTTGTTTTATGAGTCAAATAAACTAAAATTGATTTAAAATATTTGAACATTAGTCAGGTATAGTTTGGCTCATGGCTATATATATAATACTAAAACATTAGATTATTTTTATGTGTCAACGAACTTTTGAATAAACTCTCATACTAGATCATAAAAGTTGAAGGTAAATTCATTTGGTAAAATTTTCTTTTCAATTTCATGAAATGTATTTTAGAAGAAAAAAAATAACGAATTCAACCATTATGAGATGATAAATCAATTCAAAAATTTCGTGAATTTAAATTGAACCGAATTCTTACCGGAAAAAATTGCCCGTATGTAATAGTATTAAAAAAAAGGCACAACTATATTTTTTTGGCTTAATTGCACTTTTGGTCCCCAATTTTGACAATTTGGCGATTTTGGTCCCCTAGCTTTTAATTTGGCGATTTCAGTCCTCTAATTTACGATTCGTGGCTATTTTGGTCCCTCCGTGACATCGTTAACAGAAGAGTTGATGGCGGGGCCAAAATAGCCATGAATCGTAAATTGGAGGATTGAAATCGCCAAATTAAATGTTAGGGGACCAAAATCGCCAAATTATCAAAATTTTGGTATTTTTAAATTTGTGGTGTGTACTTATTCAATATGAGTTTTTTATATGTATCATACGATACATATGAGAAAAAACATTTTAATAACAATGATATTTATATAATATTAAAAAGGTTATAAAAGGATTTTTTCAATGTGTATTATATGACACATGCTAAAAAAAAATCATATTTGATAAGTGCGTATCAGAAATTATTGTAATTAATGCACACAATTTTTTTAATATATTAATTTTCAATGTAGACTCAATATATTCCCTTGATCCTTGTTTATAAGGTCCTTTTATCAAATATACATAGATTGAGAAAGTAGTTAGAGATTATTAACTTATAAAAATAAAATACTCCTACATCAAAGTTTCAAAATTATGCATACACAAAATTCAATACAATTTAAATTAATGTCATTATTATGAACAGGTAAAAAGGTTCCTTGGAATATGGAATATAAATTGGAATTATCAGGGGTATATTTGGTATAGGTTATTTAATGTTGTCGAGATATTGTAAAGTGACTTTATATTTTGGAACAAATAAATCATCAATTAAATGACTTATAAATGAGAAGGGAGGGAGTATTTTGTTTAACATGTTTAAGATGTGAAATTGGCTTAATTGCACTTTTGGTCCCCCAATTTTTTGAATTTGGCGATTTCAGTCCTTCAATTTACTATTCGTGACTATTTTG
Source organism: Crotalaria pallida (assembly GCA_037953625.1). NCBI lineage: Eukaryota > Viridiplantae > Streptophyta > Magnoliopsida > Fabales > Fabaceae > Crotalaria > Crotalaria pallida. Next base: position 22,476,933 of record CM075653.1, read on the forward strand.
GTCCCTCCGTCAACTTTTCCGTTAACGATGCTGACGGAGGGATCAAAATAGCCACGAATTGTAAATTGAAGGACTGAAATCGCCAAATTAAAAGTTAGGGGACCAAAATCGTCAAATTATCAAAATTGGGAGACCAAAAATGCAATTAAGCCTATTTTTTTTAAACCAATAATATTTTTTGGTTTACACTTGAGTATGATAGAGATTACAAAATTTGATATAAGCTTTCCCAACAGAACTTTTTTCATTAATCAAACTCTTGACGTTATGCTTAATATTCAAACAATAATAGATTAATGGTTACTCCCTATGTTTCATATGTAGTGTTTATAGAATTTTTGTCTCATGTTTCGTAGTGTTCTTTTACACTAATTTTTTCACTTTCAATATATTTTTCTCTCTTCAATAATGATTATCTGCTCCTTTGATGCTCCTGCTATTCTCTCTCTCTCTCTCAATTTTTCAATTTTCAATAAGATAATTATTTTTTTTCAAGAAAATCTTTGTTTATTTAATACTCTTTGGATATTCCCAATAATATTTATAGGTATATTTTTGAAAATGTATATCAAATATTTTTAAATTTCAATGAAAATAAGAGGTTAAAAAATAGCATTTTTATCTTGAAAAATTAAAATTTAATACTTAGGTGATAGTAGACTTCATTTTCCAATACTACTTTACCATTTTTCAGCTTCTTATACTCAACCCTAAAGGCTGAGATTAAGTAAACCCAAATTAAAATTAAATGGGATCTTAAATTTAATAATTAAATCTAAGCCAAATTTTTTATTATTCGCATACTCCCTCCGTCCCTAATTATAAGGTCCTCTTGGGAAATTTTACGTCCACCAATGTTGTTGAATTCTATATTAAAATTGATATGTTCTTCCAAAAATATCCCTCTACCAATTATTAGAACATAATAAATTTTTGGCTTAATTATGTCACATGTCCCTGAAGTTTGGGGTATTTTTGTCAGATACCCTTATATTTTTTTTTCAATGTCTGACTCCTCGAAGTTACTTCTGGGTTTGTCATATACTCCTACTATCGATTCTGGGCAATTTTGATAACATGTAACATCATAATTTTAGTCAGACGCAGGAGGTTGGTCATGTGGTGTCGTGTGATGTCACACGGTCGACGACGACCCCTCTCTTCAATTCTTTTTTTTTCTTTTTTTATTTAACTAAAAATATAAAAATATTAAGTTTTTTAGGTTTTTAAATTAAAAAAACAAAAGATCTTCGCCCACAGGGCACCAGGTGCTTAACCTCCTGCGTCTGATCAGGATTCAGATGTTACACGTCAGCAAAATTGGCCAGAATCGGTAGTAGGGGTATATGACAAACTTAGAAGTAACTTCGGGGAGTCAAACATTGAAAAAAAAGTATAAGGGTATCTGGAAAAAGTACCTCAAACTTCAGGGACCTGTGACATAATTAAGCCTAAATTTTTTCATTCTTCAATAATTAATTTAATTCCTAGATACTTCATCATCTATATTTAATTTAGTGAATCAATTTCCAAGCCATTTACAATATTAAACAAGCTCTATTTCATATTCCAATACAATTTTATTTATTTCTTCTCACAAAAACTTAGATCACAATTATTAGATGTAAGAGTAATTTTGGAAAAAATTACAAGAGGGTCTTATATTTAGAATCAAATTTTTTTTTACTCAAGAGGGCCTTATAATTAAGGACTGAGGGAGTAATTTAAAATTGGTCGTGTTTCGATAAGTCGATTTATCTCATCTAGATTTGATATAGTGGTGAAATTTCTCGGACTTCTTTTCTAACTCAAAATAAATGAAAATAATTTTTTATATAAATAAATTGTTAAAAAGTTAAAAGACAAAAACATAAACTTTTTAAAAATGAAAATTAAAGATTATTTTTTTAAAAATTAAATATTTAATCACCATCATTTTGGATATTCACTTTTCCTTGTTTCTGTGTTCAGGTCCTCTTTGCAACAAAAAATTCATCTGATCCTATTTATAAGACTTTTTTGATGTTTTTCACTCCATCAAGGAAAGTGTTAAAATTATTAGTGGCATTGGAAATGTAAAAATTTGATATACTTTTTCAAAAATACCCTATAATTATTATTGGAAATTAAATCTAAAAAGTGTTGACTTAATAGGGGTGTTTGTAAAAAGAAGTAATTAAATGCTATTGAAAATTGAAATGGTTCTTATAAATAGGACTAAAATAAAAATCTCAAAAGTCTTATAAATTTTCAAAGTTATTATTAGTTGTAAATATTCTGGTCATACATACATTAATTATATTGTTGGCTTAATTATGTCACAAGTCCTTGAAGTTTGGGGTACTTTTGTCAGATACCCTTATAATCTTTTTCAATGTCTGACTCCTCGAAGTTATTTCTTGGTTTGTCATATACCTCTACTACCAATTTTGATGACATATAACATCAGAATTGTTGTTAGACGCAGGAGGTTGGTCATGTGGTGTCACGTGATGTCGCATGAGCGAAAACGACTTCTCTCTACGATCCTTTTTTTTTATTTAATTAAAAATATAAAAAATTAAGTTTTTTAGTTTTTTAATTTAAATAAAAAAAGGATCTTCGTCCACGGACCACGGGGCACCACGTGCCTACCACGTACCTAACCTCCTGCGACCTGTAACATCCTGAATTTAATGTCCAATTTAATTGGAATAATTCTAATTGAAATTAATGGAAATCATAGGAATATGTTGGGATCTTATTAAGGGAAAAACATGTCGTAGTTGGGAAGCCTTAGCATATGTAAGGGAGTTCGAGTGTAGTTAGTCGGATCTCGTTCCGACCAAATTTCATCTTAGCCGACCAACGAGTGATGTTCAGGGTCGCGGACCTATTCTAACCGAAGTAAGACGAGCAGAGAACATTAGACTGTTAGGTTACCCCATGAGTTTGGGACGAGCTCGAACCACCGCACCGAGTTAGGAGGATTTATGTAGTGAACCTTCTTCCGAACCGAATAGATAGTATTGAGCCCACGAGAAACGATCTCGTCTGCCGACCCCCAACAAGTCGCTTTGAATTAACTGACTATATGTTCGGCCCTCTACCGGCCGACCAGCGAGAGACGAAGCCAACCGTGTATCGACGCTAGAGTATTTCGGCCTCATGTTCCGAGCATTTCGAGTTATCTGTCTCATTCTGAATAAGGTCTTCGGAGATCCAAGCGCTAGCGCTGAAGCTAATGGATCGGGCAGTGTCTTCCGTGCCCCGACGCCCTACTCTCCATGCCCAGGCGTGTGTACGTCAGACGTCCTTTTCAATCTTTTCAATCACTGTTTGTGACTTCCTAAAGAAACCATTAATTTATAACCACACATTTACCAAGCTTCCTGGAGAAGCTTCTCATCAGGACCACACATTTAATTCCAAAGGGAAATAAAATAAAAACCAAAACCCAACACAGCAACACACTAACACACGAAACACATATCTTCTGCATTTTCTCCATTTCTCTTCTAGGGCTCGAGAGACCAACACCATTCTTATCATTTTAAACTCACAGGCTTTACTCTCATCCTCAACCCTCATCAAGCCTCAACCATTATCACGAGCTAAAGATCATTCTCTCTACTTTCTCATAAACCTCGAACTCTTCCTCGTCATTCTTTTGTTTGCTAGGCCATCAAAAGGTGGTTCAAGGGGCTACGGATTTGAGGAGTGCGAACACAAGAACAAAGCCAAGACTCCCAAGACTTCCTTATCTTAGCTTTCACTGTTTTGAGGTAAGGAGTGGGTGTTACCCTAGCTTAGGTTTGGGTTTCTAGTGTGCTCATAGTGAGTAGTAAGATTTGGTGTTAGTTTAGGATGTTAAACCATAGGGTAGTTGATATAGATAATTATTGGAGAATAAAAGAAATGAAATGAACCTTAGAATTAATTGCAAACATGTGTATGTTTGATATAATGATTACTGTTGTGAATATGTGTTGTGTGTTTAATAAATATAACTACTGATAACTAGAAGAGAAAGAATCTAATGACAAGGATATTTGGATAACTATGAGCTTATGTGTAAAATAGGTAATAATTGTTATACGCGCTTGCAATTATTTTGGAAAGGTGAATATGATTATGGAAGAATGAACTTACGAGATGAGAGAGAATAAAAAGGAACAAAATAAAAGTGAAAAGATAAAGTAATGAGTAATGGTTGTGTGAGACGGGTCAAGTAAGAAGCAGTTGATGTGTTCCTGTGCAATGATCGTGTAAGTCACATGGGATGCGCATCTGTAAGACATGCAACATGGGATGTTGTACACAGTAATGACTCACACAAGATTCCTATTAACGGAATCAGTTAGGAGGTGCTCCTGGTCATGTAAGACGTGTGGGGTGCCGTATGCTATGATTGTGTAAGCCGCATGGGATGCGCTACTGTAAGACGTGCATCATGGGATGATGTACGTTATAATGGACACTTCCTAATTCCAATGAATGTGCACGGGGTGCATGTTTGATGTACACGGGGTGTACGTCTCCCTAAAAGATATGAAAATTGTAAATAAAAAAGAAAAGAGGAAAAAAAACAAAGTAAAGAGAAGTTAAGACATGACTTACAAGTGAAAATATAAGAGAATAGGGAAGGATTGGCAAGAATTGAATATAGGATTATATCTGCGTTTGATGCATGTTTCGGATTGAACTATATGATTATGTGCATACTTATCTAATTGCGTTTGACTTAGTATTTAGTTATGTCATATTAGAAACTGCTTCCCTAAGTTTTGTGTAATGCTCATCTCCTTACCATTTTTCAGGTACTGAGCCCGAGCATGCACTTTCCCCGACCGAGCAGGTTCACTCTCCCTCACAGGGAGCGTAGGTCTTAGTGGTTGGACATTGGATTATGTCCTCGATCTTTTGTGATGATATAATGATGCTACAGTTATTTTTGGCTATGTATAATTAATGTTTAAAATTCTGATGTTGGTGCACTTTGGTACTGTATGTATATGATATTTTGCTGGCACTCTGGAAAACATTAATATAAATGGAATTGATGCGGTCTTTTAAAGAAAAATTTCCAAGTCGTACTTTAATTAAGGGTAATTATTATTAGGGTGTTACATAACCAGGATTCCGATGTTACATGTCAGTAAAATTGGCCAGAATTGGTAGTAGGGGTATATGACAAACCCATAAGTAACTTTAGGGAGTCAGATATTGAAAAAATAAAAATTAGGGTATCTGACAAAAGTACCCCAAACTTCAGGGACTTGTGACATAATTAAGCCTTTTTATATTTTTAGTTAAATAAAAAAAAAAGAATTGAGGTAGAGAGGTCGTCTTCGCCTGTGTGACATCACGCGGCACCACATGACCAACCTTCTGCATCTGACTAGAATTCTGATGTTATATGTCATCAAAATTGGTCAGAATTGGTAGTAGGGGTATATGACAAACTCAGAAATAACTTCGGGGAGTCAAACATTGAAAAAAAAATTATAAAGCTATCTGACAAAAATACCCCAAACTTTAGAACTTGTGACATAATTAAGCCAACAATTAATGTATGACCAGAATATTTACAACTAATAATAACTTTGAAGAAAATTTGCAGCATTGTGATGTGTATAGTTGCATTTAGTTTTTTTTCCTTCTTAGTTTTGAGACTCAACAGACATTATGTGGTAATTAATTAATTTATACCTTATTAATTAATCTAATACAATCAAATTTAAAAAGTTCAGTTGTTGTATTAAATAAATATTATTGTTGTACCCGTTCAAGCTTCAAGCAAGATTAGATTACCTTATGATGGATGAAAATTTAGTTACTAAGTTTAAGACAGAAAATTAACTATTGGGACATTACTAAAGAAATGACTGCTACTGCAGTATTAGGATAATAAAGAAAAAATTACTATTTAACGAGTTTTTTTGTGAAGTGGTTAAGTATAAAGATAAGTTGTTTCAATTTATATTTGTTTTTCCCTTAAAATAATATTTATATCTGTTTTAATATAAAATAAACCATAATCTTAGCTCAATAAATAATTCATAGTTTGATTTGCTTGACCATTATACATAAAAGTGGAGAAAGAGCAATGATAAATCAATCTACAAAATCAACCTACAAAACAACATTCAATCATTTTTCGTGGAGAAATTAATAGGTGTTCCTAACCATTGATTCCAAATATACATCATAATTGTCAATTATCAATTTTATTTTATTTTTAACTAAAAAATCTAGTATTTAATGGTTAGGATAGATTCAATATGATTGATTTTGAATCAATTAATAATTTCACGTGAAAGTGACTTCGAATGAATTTTATTTAATGGCCTAACTAGATCCTATTTATTGCTTCATTTTATTTGAATTTTAGTTTTTGTTTTCATTATTGTTTTTTTTTTCCTATTTTTTTTCGTGAAAAAGACTAAAATATCTCAACGTTAAATCATTTTTGACTTCATAGTGTCGAAAAAAAAAACACACTTTCGACATACCCATGTCAGATATATGTTCCGACTCACTAATGTAAAAAATGCAAATTTTTACACTTTTAACACTAATCACTTATAAGTAAAAAGGTAATATGCATTTTGATAATTGACTCATAGTGTGTTTCTTTTATTATATACTTCCGACTTCGGGGAAGCTTTATATGTTCTTTAGCTCTGCTATGCTCGTTAATATCCAGTTGTACTTGCCGAAGAATAAATGGAGTATTGTACTTCAAATATGTTTAAGAACTTATTGTTCCAAGGGATCTGGATTCTCTTACTTCAAATTCAGAGCAGTCAATCATGCAATCATTGATCTAAGGGCAAAAATTTTATACATAGTTTTTTCCTCAAAATTTAAATTTAAAATAAATTATTTTCAATGAAAGGATTTCATGCAGACAATGGAGTGATCACAGAAAATCCATTTCCATACTATACCTATTAGGATTATAGGACAGTGCTTTGGTGTAATGGTCACCCCAAGGCAGGAGGACCACTTTCGTATATGGTCAAATAGGATACAAGGATCAAATTGATACCTTCACACATTCCACCTCTCTAAAGTGCCTACGTACCTACACATTATTAGGCATCGACTACCAAAGGATTATTACTTTTTCACTTTCAATTGATAAATGTCGGAATTATAAAAATTTATATTTTTAATACTAATGAGTTAAAATATATTTTAATATAGATATAATAGAGGTGTTTTTTATTTATTTCCTACACTCCAAAATAAAAAATTATTTAATGTTGAAAATATTTTAATCTTCTTTAAAAAAATCGAAAGTTGATAATTAAAGAAAGTTGGGATAGGAAAGGCTGAGAGGTAGGTAAAAGGAAATTGGGATGGAAAGTAATTGCGAAAATCAAACTTTGTTATTGTCTATTAAAAAAATTTTAGGTACGAGTTGTTCATGTTTTATGTCAAAATTAATTAGGAATGAGAGATATTTACACTATATCATATATTATGAGAATGATGATATGAGATTTTCAACATGCCACTTTCAGCGAGCTTGATTTAGATTTTATTTCAAAACTAATTGACAATTAGAGGTATTTAAACTATGGGTACTTAGGGCACTTGTTAGCATTTTCTTTAACTTATATTCCTTCCGTCCCTAATTATAAGGCCCTCTTGGGTAAAAAAAATTTGGTCCTAAATATAAGACCATTTTGTAATTTTTTCCAAAATTACTCTTACATCTAATCATTATGATCTAGGTTTTTGTGAGAAGAAATAAATAAAATTGTATTGGAATATGAAATGAAACTTGTTTAATGGAGCTTGTTTAATGTTGTAAATGACTTGGAAATTGATTCACTACATTAAATATAGATGATGGAGTATCTAGGAATTAAATTATTTATTGATAAATGAAAAAATTATTATGTTCTAATAATTGGTAGAGGGGTATTTTTGGAAGAACATAACAATTTTAATATAAAATTCAACAACATTGGTGGACGTAAAAATGCCCAAAAGGGCCTTATAACTAGGGACGAAAGGAGTATCATATATAATGAGATAGACAATGTGAGATCGACTTCCAACATGCCCCCTTCAACGAAACCTACCAGATCAAATAAAGGGTAATTTTTGACCCATAACAAATGGAAAGAAGTTGAGCTCTGTCTCCCGTACCATGTTGGAATTCCAATAAATTACGGGTAAATAAGACTTACATTGTATAATAATGGCAGACCCGACCCTGGGGAGGGGAGGGGTTTGAGGGCCTTTCGCCCTCAAGGCTCAAAAATTTTAAGGGCCCATAAATTTTTTTAGTAGTATTTTTACTTAGAAAAAAAAATTAATAGTTGCATTTTTTTTTTTTGCCTTTCAATTATTAATAGCTTTCACCACAATATCTTAATTTGTGTTTTATTTGTTTACTGATTTATAAATAGATAAATTAATTAACTTTACTTTTATAACCTACTCCCTCCATTCCTAAATCTAACACCATTTTGAGAACTTTATTTTGTTCCTATTTATAAGACCATATATCAGTAATGATAAATGGGTGGAATGGATAAGGTGTTGTCTTAAGACTGCAACAGTGGCAGTAATGATAAATGGGAGCCCTTCCAAGGAGTTCGACTTACCGAAAGGAATTTGACAGGGAGATCCTGTAAGTTCCATGATGAATGTTTTGATAATGGCAAAGTGTTTTTGAACAAGCTATCATGTGATGATCAAGTTCAAGTTCAACAAGAAACAACAAACATCAAGTGAAGAAGAGAGAACAAGCTCATGAAGACTTAAGTTTGAGTGTAATTGTTTTTGTTTTATCTTTTGCCTCTCAAGCTTCATAGGTTTTCATTTGGGTAGTTTGTTTAGAGGGTAGTGAATCTCATTCATAAGTCATGATTTAATCATAATTTGAGTTTTCACTTAACCTAGAATCAATAGGTGGCTTAAAGGTTTTAAAGGAAAGGTTGGTTTTTGAGAAAACAAGTTTTAAACAAGTGCAGTATCAATCTACTCGAGTAAATCAAGATTTAATCGAGTAGTACTCGAGTATGCTGCAATTTACTCGAGTAAACACTGCTGAACTGATTTTTAAAATACGATTTTCATTTCTCAAAATCAGTTTTCAAGTGCCATAACTTTTGGGTATTCTATATAAACCTTTTCCTAACCTTTGTGATCATAACCCATCATTTTGATATTCATTTTACAAAGAATCAAGCCACTCTATTCTCTCTCAATTTCAAAGATCAAAGCTTTTCTATTTTCATATTATTTGATCAAGAACCTTTGAATCTCTTGTGTGATTTGTCATAGCTATTGATTGAGATTCATTAGGATTGTTATGTGTATTCATTGAGTTGTAATCTTTGCAATAAGGCAAGCCACTACAACAAACAAGAAGCCTTGGTGTGTCGATTATCATCAAGCAACGTTCATTGAAGAAGAAGAAGTCTTGGTTGTGAACCAAGCAAGGAGAAGCCTTGATGTGTAGATTATCATCAAGCAATTGAAGACTTGTTGTGTCGATTATCAACAAGGGGTGGAGGTTAGATTAGAGAGAAGATCAATAGGATTACAAGGCAAGGGTGTCGGTTATCTCTTGTAGGCTAGCAAGAAGGAAGTCTTGTGAGGCAATCACTTGTAATTTGAGAGCTCTAATTCCTCATAGTGAAGAATCTCTCTTGGTTGAAGAGGGGACTGGATGTAGCTTTCAAGCGGGTGAAAGTGAACCAGGATAAATCGCTGTGTCGTATCTCTAAACCCTTACTCTTTATATTCAAGTCATTTGATTGCGTTCTTGGTTGAAAACCTAGAAAGATTGATTTTCATAATTGATTGAATTGAATCTTTAATTGTTCAAATTGATAAAGGGAAAATCATTTTCATAACTAGGTTAATCAATAAGAATATAGGTGTTAATCATCTCCGTTGAATCTCTGATCTTTCATGTGTATTGATTGATTTTCGTATGCGAATGAAAACTTGATTTTTCTGGTTTCTGTCAGTTATACTCGAGTAAACGAGTCTTTAATCGAGTACTACTCGAGTATTCTGAAATCTACTCGAGTAAACCTGAGAGTTTTTGGAAAAATATTTTGTTTTAATTGTTTCGATTTGTTTCGTTCGAAAATCTTTCAAGGTATCTTGTACACCTATTCAACCCCCCCTTCTAGGTGTATTCCTAGGGTTCCTTTGTCTCTCCAACCACCAGTTGTGGTTGAGGAAACCGCAATTGGTGGTTGGAGAGACTTAGGAACCCTAGGAATACACCTAGAAGGGGGGGTTGAATAGGTGTTGAAGCTACCTTGAAAGATTTTCTAACGAAACAAATCTAAACAATCAAAACAAATGATTTTTGCAAATTCTACAGCACTTAATCGATTAACCTGCAATTTACTCGAGTAGTACTCGATTAAACTTGAACTTAATCGATTAAATATGACAGAAAACAGAAAAATCAATTTTTCATTCGAATACGAAAATCAATCAATTCACATGCAAGATCAGAGATTCAGCGGAAATGATTAACACCTATATTCTTATTGATTAACCTAGTTATGAAAATGATTTTCCCTTTATCAATTTGAACAATTAAAGATTCAATTCAATCAATTATGAAAATCAATCTTTCTAGGTTTTCAATCAAGAACGCAATCAAATGACTTGAATATAAAGAGTAAGAGTTTAGAGATACGACACAGTGATTTATCCTGGTTCACTTTCATCCACTTGAAAGCTACATCCAGTCCCCTCTTCAACCAAGAGAGATTCTTCACTATGAGGAATTAGAGTTCTCAAATTACAAGTGATTGCCTCACAAGACTTCCTTCTTGCTAGCTTACAAGAGATAACCGACACCCTTGCCTTGTAATCCTATTGATCTTCTCTCTAATCTAACCTCTACCCCTTGTTGATAATCGACACAACAAGTCTTCAATTGCTTGATGATAAACCACACACCAAGGCTTCACTTGCTTGATTCACAACCAAGACTTCTTCTTCTTCAATGAACGTTGCTTGATGATAAAATCGACACACCAAGACTTCTTGTTTGTTGTAGTGGCTTGCCTTCTTGCAAAGATTACAACACAATAGAAAACACAAAACAATCCTATGAATCTCAATCAAGAGTTATGACAATTCACCATAAGAGATTCAAAGGTTCTTGATCAAAGAATATGAAAATATGAGAACTTTGATCTTTAGAAAAAATGAGAGAGAATAGAGTGGCTTGATTCTTTGTAAAACTTGTATGAAAATGATTCTTACTCATCACAAATAATAGGAAAAGGTTTATATAGAATACCCAAAAGTTGTAGCACTTGAAAACTGATTTTGAGAAGTGAAAAACGTATTTTAAAAATCAGTTCAGCAGTACTTAATCGATTAAGCAAGTCGTGTACTCGAGTAGTACTCGATTAAGTTATCACTTAATCGATTAAGTTGGTACTGTACATGTTCAAAACTTGTTTTCTCAAAATCCAACCTTTCCTTTAAAACCTTTAAACCACCTATTGATTCTAGATTAAGTGAAAACTCAAATTATGATTTAATCATGACTTATGAATGAGATTCACTACCCTCTATAATAATCTACCCAAATAAAAAACCTATGAAGCTTGAGAGGCAAAAGATAAAAGAAATACAAATACACTCAAACTTAGGTCTTCATGAGCTTGCTTTCTCTCTTCTTCATTTGATGTTTGTTGTTGCTTGTTGAGCTTGAAACTTGATCAACACATGTAGCTTGTTCAAAAACACTTTGTCATTATCAAAACATTCATCATGTTCATCATGGAACTAACAATCTCCCCCTTTTTGAAAATGACAACCCATGTTTTGAAATCGCTTGAAGTTGTTGATGCTTGAAACATTTGATCACTTGAGAAGACTCTTTCTCCCCCTCAATAAATGCTTTAACACTTGAATCCAATTGAGATAGAAGCTTGATTCTCCCCCTATCTTCAACAACTTAGCTCAACCTACATAAAAACAACAAAACAACATTTCTCCAAACAAACATCTAAAAATCATATTATATTTCTCCCATGTTTCAAAAACATACCATGTCTCCCCCTTTGAGAAACATTTCATTCAATTCAAAACATCATATTTCTCCCCCTTTGGCATTATCAAAAAGTAATATATACCAATTGAAATATAACATCTAAGCCAAGGTAAGAAATCAATGATCATTTCTTCACAACGTTGATACCGATTGAACAAATACAATAGAGCTTTACTTTGAAATGTGATATCAATTGGTAAGAAAATATAACAATGAAATATAATACCAATTGAGAACTAAAAAGATCATAATATCACTTAACAAAGAAGATATCAATTGTAAAGAAGAATCAATAATCACAAAAGCATGATAATCAACTAATAATCTCTCAATGATACAAATTGAATTAACTAAACATTTAGAAAAGTAATATCAATTGAGAAGATACCAATTAAGATAATATATCAATATCAAATATTACCACTTTGTAGGACATTCACTTGAGATGCAAGTGTGATACCAATTGAAGATGTGAATATAGACATTCATAGTTGAGACCAATTGAGAACATGTGTCATTCATTTGCATCTTCAATCAAACCTACAAAACAATCATGCTTTGCTTTTTGGTATCCAAATGGTTTTGGATCCATTTTTGTTAGTGTAGGGACTTTCACCCTTTTTCATCCAAACAAAATTTCCTTTAGATATACCATGCACTTTAACATAACACACATTTGAAGTATGTCCATGAGTACCACAATAGAAACATGTTGGAGGATTTGAAAAATCAACTTTAGAAAAATCAACAACATTTCTATGAGATTTACTCTTAGCATTAGTATAACCCAAACCAAACTTGTTTGAATTTTCTCTTTGAAAATTTAACAATGTGCGCAATCTAATATCACCATTTGAGAAACTTGCAAGCTTATTTTTCAAAATAGCATTTTCATTTTTAAGCAACTTGCAATTCTCACAATCAACCACAATATTCAATCTACTAGCACAATCACAAGAAGAACTAGCATATATAAGATCAAGAGTTTCATTTTCAAGATTAAGCTCATCAACTTGTTTTTGAAGATCTAAAATCTCTTTTTGATGTTTCAAAATGAGCTTCTTTCTTTCAATGTTTTTCAAAGCTAGTTTTTCAAGTTGTTCATACATTTCTTCATAAGCATTATGTAACAATTTATATTTAGAAGAAATTTCGGATTTAGATTCACTTACATTGCTATCCTCGCTTTGATAACTTGATTCATCATTTGAACTTTGTTCTTCATCATCTACTAGAGTTATCAAGTTGAGACAAGCGGCTTCTTCATTATCCGATGAACTACTCGATGTGCTTTTCTTGTTATCTTCATCACTATCCCAAACTATGTATGCTCTTTTAGATTTAGAATTTTTCTTGTCTTTCTCTTTCTTCTTGAGATACTTAGAGCATGAGTACTTGAGATGACCGGGCTTTCCACATTCATGGCAAGCTACACCTTCTTTTGAAGTTTTGGTCTTGTAGTGTGGGGAATCCTTCTCTTTACTTTTGTCCTTGTTCAACCTTCCTTTTCTCCTTAGAAACTTGTCAAACTCTTTTAACAAAAGTTTCATGTCTTTTTCATCAACATCGGAATCGGAATCTTCACTATCATCATCATCGGAACTATCTTTCTTTTTATATGCACTTTTGACTCTAAGAGCAAGTCCTTTCCTTGATTTGTTCTTATCCGACTCTTCATTGATACTTAATCGTCCAAGCTCCATTTCATGTTCTTGAAGCTTTCCGAAAAGTGTTGCTAGATCCATAGCATCCAAATTCTTAGATTCAACAATAGCCGTTACTTTTGGTTGCCAATTCCTGTCTAAACATCTCAACACTTTGTTAGAAAGTTCACCTTGTAGAAAAGTTTTACCAAGAGCAAGTAAATGATTTATAATATGAGTAAAACACTTTTGCATATCATTTATAGATTCATTTGGAAGCATTTGAAACAATTCATAATCACGCATCAAAGCATTCAATCTAGCTCTCCTAACCTCACTAGTTCCTTCATGAGTCACTTGTAAAGTGTCCCACATTTCCTTAGCACTAGAACATTGAGAAACTCTAAAGAACTCGTCATAGGATAAAGCGGATGTGATGATATTCTTTGCTTTATAATCATATTGTACTTTCTTTCTATCATCATCTTTCCACTTATCCTCGGGGATCAATTGTTCTACACCTTCAACTAAACTAGAGGGGATATGAGGACCTTTTTCAACTACTTTCCAAATTTCACTATCTATGGCTTGGATAAAGATTTTCATTCTAACTTTCCAATATGCATAGCCTTCTCCGGTAAACAATGGAGGACGACTTATTGAAGCACCTTCACCACCAAAGGGATTCGTAGAACCCATTGCGATTTTCTTAAAGGATCTTTACGAAAAAGCTCTTATGCTCGTGTCTTTCGACCGAGCTCTGATACCAATTGAGGAAACCGCAATTGGTGGTTGGAGAGACTTAGGAACCCTAGGAATACACCTAGAAGGGGGGGTTGAATAGGTGTTGAAGCTACCTTGAAAGATTTTCTAACGAAACAAATCTAAACAATCAAAACAAATGATTTTTGCAAATTCTACAGCACTTAATCGATTAACCTGCAATTTACTCGAGTAGTACTCGATTAAACTTGAACTTAATCGATTAAATATGACAGAAAACAGAAAAATCAATTTTTCATTCGAATACGAAAATCAATCAATTCACATGCAAGATCAGAGATTCAGCGAAAATGATTAACACCTATATTCTTATTGATTAACCTAGTTATGAAAATGATTTTCCCTTTATCAATTTGAACAATTAAAGATTCAATTCAATCAATTATGAAAATCAATCTTTCTAGGTTTTCAATCAAGAACGCAATCAAATGACTTGAATATAAAGAGTAAGAGTTTAGAGATACGACACAGTGATTTATCCTGGTTCACTTTCATCCACTTGAAAGCTACATCCAGTCCCCTCTTCAACCAAGAGAGATTCTTCACTATGAGGAATTAGAGTTCTCAAATTACAAGTGATTGCCTCACAAGACTTCCTTCTTGCTAGCTTACAAGAGATAACCGACACCCTTGCCTTGTAATCCTATTGATCTTCTCTCTAATCTAACCTCTACCCCTTGTTGATAATCGACACAACAAGTCTTCAATTGCTTGATGATAAACCACACACCAAGGCTTCACTTGCTTGATTCACAACCAAGACTTCTTCTTCTTCAATGAACGTTGCTTGATGATAAAATCGACACACCAAGACTTCTTGTTTGTTGTAGTGGCTTGCCTTCTTGCAAAGATTACAACACAATAGAAAACACAAAACAATCCTATGAATCTCAATTAAGAGTTATGACAATTCACCATAAGAGATTTAAAGGTTCTTGATCAAAGAATATGAAAATATGAGAACTTTGATCTTTAGAAAAAATGAGAGAGAATAGAGTGGCTTGATTCTTTGTAAAACTTGTATGAAAATGATTCTTACTCATCACAAATAATAGGAAAAGGTTTATATAGAATACCCAAAAGTTGTAGCACTTGAAAACTGATTTTGAGAAGTGAAAAACGTATTTTAAAAATCAGTTCAGCAGTACTTAATCGATTAAGCAAGTCGTGTACTCGAGTAGTACTCGATTAAGTTATCACTTAATCGATTAAGTTGGTACTGTACATGTTCAAAACTTGTTTTCTCAAAATCCAACCTTTCCTTTAAAACCTTTAAACCACCTATTGATTCTAGATTAAGTGAAAACTCAAATTATGATTTAATCATGACTTATGAATGAGATTCACTACCCTCTATAATAATCTACCCAAATAAAAAACCTATGAAGCTTGAGAGGCAAAAGATAAAAGAAATACAAATACACTCAAACTTAGGTCTTCATGAGCTTGCTTTCTCTCTTCTTCATTTGATGTTTGTTGTTGCTTGTTGAGCTTGAAACTTGATCAACACATGTAGCTTGTTCAAAAACACTTTGTCATTATCAAAACATTCATCATGTTCATCATGGAACTAACAGTGGTTTCCTCAATTGGTATCAGAGCTCGGTCGAAAGACACGAGCATAAGAGCTTTTTCGTAAAGATCCTAGTTAAGTAACCGCAATGGGTTCTACGAATCCCTTTGGTGGTGAAGGTGCTTCAATAAGTCGTCCTCCATTGTTTACCGGAGAAGGCTATGCATATTGGAAAGTTAGAATGAAAATATTTATCCAAGCCATAGATAGTGAAATTTGGAAAGTAGTTAAAAAAGGTCCTCATATCCCCTCTAGTTTAGTTGAAGGTGTAGAACAATTGATCCCCGAGGATAAGTGGAAGGATGATGATAGAAAGAAAGTTCAATATGATTATAAAGCAAAGAATATCATTACCTCCGCTTTATCCTATGACGAGTTCTTTAGAGTTTCTCAATGTTCTAGTGCTAAGGAAATGTGGGACACTTTACAAGTGACTCATGAAGGAACTAGTGAGGTTAGGAGAGCTAGATTGAATGCTTTAATGCGTGATTATGAATTGTTTCAAATGCTTCCAAATGAATCTATAAATGATATGCAAAAGCGTTTTACTCACATTATAAATCATTTACTTGCTCTTGGTAAAACTTTTCTACAAGGTGAACTTTCTAACAAAGTGTTGAGATGTTTAGACAGGAATTGGCAACCAAAAGTAACGGCTATTGTTGAATCTAAAAACTTGGATGCTATGGATCTAGCAACACTTTTCGGAAAGCTTCAAGAACATGAAATGGAGCTTGGACGCTTGAATATCAATGAAGAGTCGGATAAGAACAAAGAAAGAAAGGGACTTGCTCTTAAAGTCAATAGATCATATAAAAAGAAAGAGAGTTCCGATGATGATGATAGTGAAGATTCTGATTCGGATGTTGATGAAAAAGACATGAAACTTTTGCTAAGAAAGTTTGACAAGTTTCTAAGGAGCAAAGGAAGGTTGAACAAGGATAAAAGTAAAGAGAAGGATTCCCCACACTACAAGACCAAAACTTCAAAAGAAGGTGTAGTTTGCCATGAATGTGGAAAGCCCGGTCATCTCAAGTATTCATGCTCTAGATATCTCAAGAAGAAGGAGAAAGACAAGAAGAATTCCAAGCATAAAAGAGCATACATAGTTTGGGATAGTGATGAAGATAACAAGAAAAGCACATCGAGTAGTTCATCGGATAATGAAGAAGCCACTTGTCTCAACTTGATAACTCTAGTAGATGATGAAGAACAAAGTTCAAATGATGAATCAAGTTATCAAAGCGAGGATAGCAATGTAAGTCATACTAAATCCGAAATTTCTTCTAAATATGAATTGTTATATAATGCTTATGAAGAAATGCATGAACAACTTGAAAAACTAGCTTTGAAAAACATTGAAAGAAAGAAGCTCATTTTGAAACATCAAAAAGAGATTTTAGAACTTCAAAAACAAGTTGATGAGCTTAATCTTGAAAATGAAACTCTTGATCTTATATATGCTAGTTCTTCTTGTGATTGTGCTAGTAGAGTGAATATTGTGGTTGATTGTGAGAATTGCAAGTTGCTTAAAGATGAAAATGCTATTTTGAAAAATAAGCTTGCAAGTTTCACAAGTGGTGATATTAAATTGCGCACATTGTTAAATTTTCAAAGAGAAAATTCAAACAAGTTTGGTTTGGGTTATACTAATGCTAAGAGTAAATCTCATAGAAATGTTGTTGATTTTTCTAAAGTTGAATTTTCAAATGCACCAACATGTTTCTATTGTGGTACTCATGGACATACTTCAAATGTGTGTTATATTAAAGTGCATGGTATACCTAAAGGAGATTCTGTTTGGATGAAAAAGGGTGAAAGTCCCTACACTAATAAAAATGGATCCAAAACTATTTGGATACCAAAAAGCAAAGCATGATTGTTTTGTAGGTATGATTGAAGAGCAAAGAGAGCTTACAAGTGTTATTCATATTTGCATCTTCAATTGGTATCAAAAGAAGTCCTACAATATGGTACAAATGTTATGGTTAGTTTGTGAACTTCATATGGTATCTTCTCAATTGGTATTATTTTTCTAAATGTTTAATTAAATCATTTGGTATCATTGAGTAGATTCATAGATTGTTATCATGATATAGTGACATGCTTTGGTTGTTATTAAAGAAATATCACAATTGGTATCAAATATTTGTTGATATATGTACTTCTTTACAATTGATATCTTCTTTGTTAAGTGATATTATGATATTTTAGTTCTCAATTGGTATCATATTACATTGTTATATTCTCTTGCCAATTGGTATCACATTGCAAAGTATAGTTCTATTGTATTTGTTCAATTGGTATCAATGTTGTAAAGAAATGATCATTGATTTCTTACCTTGGCTTAGATGTTATATTTCAATTGGTATATATTACTTTTTGATAATGCCAAAGGGGGAGAAATATGATGTTTTGAATTGATTGGAATGTTTCTCAAAGGTGGAGAAATGATTTTTAGATGTTTGTTTGGAGAAATGATTTTTAGATGTTTGTTTGGAGAAAGGTTGTTTTTGTTGTTTTTATGTAGGTTGAGCAAAGTTGTTGAAGATAGGGGGAGAATCAAGCTTATCTCAATTGGATTCAAATGTCAAAAGCATTTATTGAGGGGGAGCAAGAGTCTCACCAAGTGATCAAATTGTTAAAGCATCAACAACTTCAAAGAACTTTTGGAGAACTTCAAAACATGGTTTGTCATTTTCAAAAAGGGGGAGATTGTAAGTTCCATGATGAATGTTTTGATAATGACAAAGTGTTTTTGAACAAGCTATCATGTGATGATCAAGTTCAAGTTCAACAAGAAACAACAAACATCAAGTGAAGAAGAGAGAACAAGCTCATGAAGACTTAAGTTTGAGTGTAATTGTTTTTGTTTTATCTTTTGCCTCTCAAGCTTCATAGGTTTTCATTTGGGTAGTTTGTTTAGAGGGTAGTGAATCTCATTCATAAGTCATGATTTAATCATAATTTGAGTTTTCACTTAACCTAGAATCAATAGGTGGCTTAAAGGTTTTAAAGGAAAGGTTGGTTTTTGAGAAAACAAGTTTTAAACAAGTGCAGTATCAATCTACTCGAGTAAATCAAGATTTAATCGAGTAGTACTCGAGTATGCTGCAATTTACTCGAGTAAACACTGCTGAACTGATTTTTAAAATACGATTTTCATTTCTCAAAATTAGTTTTCAAGTGCCATAACTTTTGGGTATTCTATATAAACCTTTTCCTAACCTTTGTGATCATAACCCATCATTTTGATATTCATTTTACAAAGAATCAAGCCACTCTATTCTCTCTCAATTTCAAAGATCAAAGCTTTTCTATTTTCATATTATTTGATCAAGAACCTTTGAATCTCTTGTGTGATTTGTCATAGCTATTGATTGAGATTCATTAGGATTGTTATGTGTATTCATTGAGTTGTAATCTTTGCAATAAGGCAAGCCACTACAACAAACAAGAAGCCTTGGTGTGTCGATCATCATCAAGCAACGTTCATTGAAGAAGAAGAAGTCTTGGTTGTGAATCAAGCAAGGAGAAGCCTTGATGTGTAGATTATCATCAAGCAATTGAAGACTTGTTGTGTCGATTATCAACAAGGGGTAGAGGTTAGATTAGAGAGAAGATCAATAGGATTACAAGGCAAGGGTGTCGGTTATCTCTTGTAAGCTAGCAAGAAGGAAGTCTTGTGAGGCAATCACTTGTAATTTGAGAACTCTAATTCCTCATTGTGAAGAATCTCTCTTGGTTGAAGAGGGGACTGGATGTAGCTTTCAAGCGGTGAAAGTGAACCAGGATAAATCGCTGTGTCGTATCTCTAAACCCTTACTCTTTATATTCAAGTCATTTGATTGCGTTCTTGGTTGAAAACCTAGAAAGATTGATTTTCATAATTGATTGAATTGAATCTTTAATTGTTCAAATTGATAAAGGGAAAACCATTTTCATAACTAGGTTAATCAATAAGAATATAGGTGTTAATCATCTCCGTTGAATCTCTGATCTTTCATGTGTATTGATTGATTTTCGTATGCGAATGAAAACTTGATTTTTCTGGTTTCTGTCAGTTATACTCGAGTAAACGAGTCTTTAATCGAGTACTACTCGAGTATTCTGAAATCTACTCGAGTAAACCTGAGAGTTTTTGGAAAAATATTTTGTTTTAATTGTTTCGATTTGTTTCGTTCGAAAATCTTTCAAGGTATCTTGTACACCTATTCAACCCCCCCTTCTAGGTGTATTCCTAGGGTTCCTTTGTCTCTCCAACCACCAGTTGCGGTTTCCTCAGATCCTTTAGCCCCTTTCTCTCCCTATTGGTTGCAGAGAGATTGAGTGGGTTGATGAGAAGTGCCATCGGTAAAGGTTTCTACAAAGAGTTTCCGGTTGGAAAGAAGGAGGTGCAAATTTCACATCTACAGTACGCTGATGATACATTATTAATAGGGGATTTCTATATGGAAAACTTAGTAGCACTGAAGAGTGTTCTAAGGTGCTTTGAATTGGTGTCGGGTGTAACACCCCAAAAATTAATCCCCGATTATAAAATATAATTGTATGTAATTACGTTAATTATTATAAAAATTATAATGTGATTATAAAATATAATTATGATGATTAGTATATAATTATGTTTTAAAAATAAATTAAGAAATAATTAAAGGAAATTATTTTATTAAGGTAATTATTTATTTTTGTGAAAATAAAAGAAGTATTTAAAAGATATTAAGAAAAGAAAAGAAATATAATATAATATCTTTAGATTTTTCCAGATCTGTGTCTCACTAACCAGTTAGTGATACGAGTAACAGGTTAGTGATCTCAAACACCCAGAACTGAGACTGTTCTAGACACGAATTGGAAAAGGAGAATAGGTTTTGGGTTGGAAACCAGCCACCTTAGCCTGCAAAAGCGTCTAATCTCTGCTGGGAATGAGTGGTGATGAAATTTGGTGACTTGAACCAAGTTCAAGCCACACAATTCATTCTCAACACTTTATATATTCAATTTCTGAACCTATTCACTTGCGTTGCTTCGTTTTCTCTCTCTGAGCCACCAACACAAGAGAACTTTACATCGAATTGAAGCTCTCTGAACCCTCTTGAATTAGGAACAAGTCCCATTCGATTTTATACACTATAGAAGAAGTTATTAGCTTTGCAAATTGACTCTATTGATGTTGGAAAACAGAGCATAAACCAGTCTCTGGAGCCATCTTTGTTGAATTCGTATGGTAAGCTCAAGCAACTTTAGAGTCTAAAACTTGTTTCAATCTTGAGTTAGTGTATCCTAGTTTTGATTCTAATCATTTCTTACACGTTTATCCCACTTATTCGAGTTGAAAATCTCTGATCAATAACCCTTGTTGAAACTGAAAACAGAGTTGCAGCTGAGGTGTGGTTTTGTCCCAAAATCGTGTTAAGCTTTTCTCTTGCTTTCCAATCAGTCTCAAAAGCTTCAATAGGTAATGGAGAATATATTCATTTGCTAGAATGATTATTAAATGGCTTGGAATGTAAAAGAGCTTTACAAGCTCAAGGGCCATAGGTTTTGAATTGGGACTTTGGCTTGAAGGCCAAAATAGGTTTTAAAACTCATTCAAACATGTTATATTATCTGAACACGAACTAAAGGAACTATAAATTTGACCTGAGAAGCTCTGAAATTGATTTTGATATGTTGAATGTGATTATATGCATACTTGATGAATTATATATGAATCTCATGAAATTGATATGTTTAATTAGTTTGAACATGTTTAAATATGCCCAAATATGTTTTGTGAATGATTGATAAGGATTGAAAATGAAAGGTTTTTGAATTGGTGTTAAAAAGTGGCATTTCTGAACTGATGTTGCAGTGACTAACCGGTTACTGCAACTTCTAACCGGTTAGTTACTGTAAAATTGGAAAAAGAGGGAAATTTGAATGTGATTAACCGGTTACACGACTTTCTAACCGGTTAAATACTGTACAGAACCTGAAAAATATATTTTTCTTTAATTCAACATTTTATTAATAATTGTAATTAATTCTTTTAAGGTAAAAACTTTATTTTTATCATTAAAAAGAATATTTTGGTGTCACTTTCTTTTAACATCAATTCAATGCCAATTAAATAATTTGAATTCAATCCTAATAACTTGATTGTGATTGAAATCATGCATGGTGTTAAGGAGTTAAGATAAGGTAATAGGAAAAGACACATTCGATTTAATTAAATCGGTATGAGAATACGCGGAGATTAGGTTTATGACGGTGATACGTCAAATAACCGTGGGAATTAATTATAGGTAAAATAGTCCTATGATGAGTGGGTTCTGTAGACTCGACTCGGGATAATTTTACAATGACTATAATTTTATTCTATCGATCTCTCCGAGTATTTCGTGATTGCGGAGGACGATCTTTAGTATAATTTACACAGGAGTTGTAATTATATACTTGGTGGAAAGAAGTTTACTCCCAATTGCTTTTCCTATTTAGTATGAATCGTTGGTACGTTGTCGTCAAACGTACGAGGAGCGTTTGAGCGTTTTCGTTAAAACGTAAAACTTAATCGTTTGAACGTTTTCGATAAAACGTAAATTTAATCGTTGAGGACGTTATCGATAAACGTGAAATTGCCAAGTGCATGATATTTGTAAAATATCACAGAGGAGATTGCATCAAGTAATTGCATCGCATTGCATTGCACATGCATTAGAAACATACATTATTGCTTGATATTTATTATTTAGTAATTATTAATTGATTATTTGAAATTGCTTATTTGCCTATGTGATTTTAACTGCTACTTGACTAATTGTGTTTGTTTATTCCTAGTTCATTTAATTATTCATTTGTACGTGAATGACATTGTCTTACTCCTTTAGCCCTATTTGTTTATTAGGTGATGTCTCGATTTCTGGCGTGCCTAGAGATGCGTTCCGTGAGAGGGACATGGGAGTATGAGGAGCGTAGGGCCACGTTCGAGGGGGAGGTGGAGCTGATCTTTCGCCACCCGAACCCCTTGGCGTATATGCGTCCTCGTCGGTTTCGCATACCTATGATATATGCCCAGCATATACCTCCTGCTTTTACTTATTGACATGGTACTCCACCGCCCTTGGCTGCACGTCGTCGTTCTCACTTTCGCTTTCGACCAGCTGCTCCCGCTCGCACTCCTCCGGAGAGAGTTACACCTGAGGATCCTTCCCGTTCGGGTCCATCTCGGACTGTGAGATTTGCACCATCACCGGAACGTGTGCCTCCGGTAGTTCAGGTGGACTCTGAGGAGGAGGATCCCGAGGAGGGCGAGAGTGAGCCAGCTAGGGACGACGCCATACAGACTGGAGGGGAGAGTGATCATGTTGTTCCATCAACTGGGAGCCAGTTGATGGTGGATAAGATGTGAGGTGATATGCTAGGTATTTATCATTAGTATGTAGACTGACTTTTGAGTATATTTTGAGTTAGTGGACTACTCTAGGTTATATATATGTATATGAGTACTGACTGAGACTAGATAACTCAGAGTTATGATGCTGTATCTTTTGACTAAAACAATGTGAAATGATGTATATTAAATCAAACTTTTTATTGTAAAATATAATGACGCAACTTTATGGAAGTATCCGGTTCAAATTATTTCTTATTTTTATATACCATCATAAAATCATTAGTATCATTTCCTTAAAATACATTAATAATATGCATTTATCATAACATAATTCTCGTGACGACTTAGGTCGTTACACTTATGGTATCAGAGCAATGGTCCCGACTCTTGGCTTTGGAGTATGGCCTTACATACTAACCACTAGAGTATGTTAGTATTAGAGTATGTGTTTAGTCTTAAGATTGATTATTGACTCAGTTCATAGTGCAGGTTACTATGGCTGCTAGAAACAATAATCAACTTGCTGAAGCATTAGATCGAATCTCGAGAGTATTCGAGAATATGCAACATCACCCTACAGGACAGAAACCACCTAGGAACCCTGTTCCAGCTGAATTTCAAGGCATCTCGGAATTTCGTCAATGTGATCCGCCAAAGTTTGGAGGAGGACATCACCCGGATGAGGCTCAAAAGTGGATTCGTGATTTGGAAAAGATTTTCTGAACCATGAATTGCACTGATAATCAGTGGGTGACTTTTGCAACCTATGTGCTGACAAATGAAGTTGAGGATTGGTGGAATCATACTGCTCAACTTTTAGTTGCTGAAGGTAGAGCTGTGACTTGGAATACTTTCGTAGAGA
Organism: Crotalaria pallida; assembly: GCA_037953625.1. NCBI lineage: Eukaryota > Viridiplantae > Streptophyta > Magnoliopsida > Fabales > Fabaceae > Crotalaria > Crotalaria pallida. The sequence goes on from CM075653.1 coordinate 22,501,212, forward strand.
AATTTTTCGAAAGGTATTTCCCTGAGGATATAAGAAGGAAGAAGGAAATTGAATTCCTTAAGCTGAATCAAGGGGACATGACAGTGGGAGAGTATGCTGCGAAGTTTGAGGAACTGAGCAAGTATTCTCCATACTACCATCATAACCCTGATGAGTGTTCGAAGTGCATCAAGTTTGAAGACGGACTGCGACCGGATTTGAAGTCTACTTTCGGATATCAGAATATTCGGAGTTTTCCAGCCTTGATGAATCAATGCAGAATATATGAAGAAGATAAGAAAGTAGAAGAAGAGTTTATGCGAGCAAAAAGGAATAAGCAAGGATATGGACCGCAGCGCCATAAGGGTAGGAATCAGCATGGTAAAGGAGGACCTTACCATCAGAAGAATAAGGGTAAAGCTGATTCAGGAGTCAAGAACCCAGCCCCTCTGTGTGACAAGTGCAAGAGGCACCATTTCGGAACAACTTGCTGGACTCCTACTTGCTTCAATTGTGGAAATCCTGGTCATATCTCGTTACTGCAAGGAACCAAGGAAGGTAGAATCTGGAAATGCTGACAGGAAACCAACCAGTTTTGGGAGAGTCTTTACTCTCAGTGGCGTTGAAGCTAGCCAATCTGAAAACCTTGTCCAAGGTAACTTTCTTCTAAATGGCCAACCTTGTAATTTTTTGTTTGATTCTGGAGCCACACATTCATTTGTTTCATATGATTGTGCTAATCGCTTAAACCTAACCATAATCAATACACCCTATAAGCTTGAAGTGTCTACTCCTACCAATCCGGTAGTTGTTACCTCTAAAGCCTGTTTGGGTTGTACCGTTCAGGTGTTAGACCAGATAACCCAAGTAGACCTTATTTGTTTGCCTCTATCACAATTAGATGTTATCTTGGGAATGGATTGGATGTCCAAGAACCAAGTGCTCATTGACTATGATAGAAAAACCATTACCTATCATGATGTGATAACCAAAGGATGCATCCAGTTAGCCTGTGCAAAGGTAGAGAAGGAAGTGAAAATCGAAGATGTCCCGGTGATAAGGGATTTTCCTTAAATATTTCCAGAAGAAGTCCCTGGACTGCCGCCTAAGAGTGAAATTGAGTTTAGCATCGAGTTAATTCCTGGAACTGGTCCTATCTCAATTGCACCTTATCGAATGGCACCATCGGAGATGGCTGAGCTAAAGAAGCAAATAGAAGAGTTGGCAAAAACAATTTATCAGACCAAGTGTTTCCCCTTGGGGTGCACCAGTATTGTTTGTTAAGAAGAAAGATGGAAGCATGAGAATGTGCGTGGATTATCGGCAATTAAATAAAGTCACAATTAAGAATAAGTATCCATTGCCGAGAATCGGCGATTTAATGGATCAAGTTCGAGGAGCTGCAATATTCTCTAAAATCGATCTGAGGTCGGGGTACCATCAGATTCGAGTCCGAGAAGAGGATATTCCAAAGACGGCATTCCGATCTCGATATGGTCATTACGAGTATGTAGTGATGCCGTTTGGATTAACCAATGCCCCTGCAGTATTTATGGATTATATGAATAGAGTCTTTCGACCTTATCTTGATTCTTTTGTAGTGGTATTCATTGATGATATACTAATCTACTCGAAGACTCCAGAAGAGCATGCAGTTCACCTTCAACTGGTGTTAGAAGTATTGAAGGAAAAACAGTTATATGCCAAATTCTCGAAGTGTGAATTTTGGTTGGAGAAGATTAATTTCTTAGGGCATGTGATTTCGAAAGACAGAATAGCAGTGGATCCAGCGAAAGTTGATGCTGTGTTGAAATGGGAAAGACCCCAGTCAGTTACGGAAGTGCGTAGTTTCTTGGGGTTAGCTGGATACTATAGAAGATTCATTGAAGGATTTTCAAAGATTGCTCTTCCTATGACGCATCTGACTCGTAAAGAGAAACCCTTCGTCTGGGACGAGAAGTGTGAGGATAGTTTCCAGATTCTGAAGGAAAGGTTGACATCATCTCCTGTATTAATATTTCCTGATCCACATAAAAGTTTTGAAGTATTTTGTGATGCGTCAAAACAAGGATTAGGATGTGTATTGATGCAGGAGGGTAGAGTTGTTGCTTACGCGTCAAGACAATTGAAGACCCATGAAGAAAATTATCCTACTCATGACTTGGAATTGGCAGCAATAGTGGTTGCATTGAAGATTTGGAGACACTATCTTTATGGAACTATATTCCAAGTGTTTAGTGATCACAAGAGTTTGAAATATCTCTTTGATCAGAAGGAGCTTAACATGAGGCAACATCGTTGGATGAAATTTTTAAAGGATTATGATTTTGAGCTTCATTACCATCCTGGCAAAGCCAACGTAGTAGCGGATGCGTTAAGCCGAAAGACCTTTCATTTGAGTGCTATGATGATTAAGGAGTTAGCACTAATCAAAGAATTCAGAGATTTGAGTTTAGTAATGCAACTGGAAGAAGGCAGCATCAAGTTGGGAATGTTGCAGATTACTAATGAGTTTTTAACTCAAATTAGTGAAATGCTACAAAGAGATGTAGATCTCCAAGAAAAGAAGAAGTTATCAGCCGAAGGAAAAGAACCTGACTTTCAGGTTGGATCAGACGGAATCCTTCGATTCAAAGGACGAATTTGCATTCCAAATGACCATCAGCTGAGGAGAATGATCTTAGAGGAGGCACATGAAAGCAAGATGAGTATACATCCAGGATCAACCAAGATGTATCAAGATTTGAAGAAGATATTCTGGTGGTCGGGATTAAAGAAAGATGTAGCTTCTTATGTCACATATTGTCTGATTTGTCAAAAGGCAAAGATCGAGCATAAGAAACCTGGTGGAGAATTAAAACCTTTGGAGATTCCCCTATGGAAATGGGATAGTATCTCTAAGGATTTTGTATCTGAATTGCCTAGAACTTCGTTGGGTCATGAGGCTATTTGGGTAGTCGTAGATAGATTATCCAAATCGGCTCATTTTATACCAATGAACATGCATTATTCCTTAGAGAAGTTAACCCAACTCTATATAAAGGAGATTGTCCGTTTGCATGGTATACCTTCCAACATTGTCTTTGATCGAGATCCAAGGTTTACTTCAAGATTCTGGCAAAGTTTGCATCAGGCTTTGGGAACGAAGCTGAGTATGAGTTCTGCATACCATCCGCAAACAGATGGGCAGACAGAAAGGACTATTCAGACATTAGAAGATCTCCTAAGAGCTTGTGTTCTGGAATATCAAGAAAATTGGGAACAGTTGTTGCCATTAGTGGAATTCACTTACAACACAGCTACCATGCAAGCATTGGAATGGCACCATTTGAAGTGTTATATGGTAGAAAATGTCAAACCCCACTATGCTGGTTCCAAGTGGGGGAGAATTCAATTATTGGTCCCGATATTGTGCTAGAGATTACCAAAAAGATCAAGATGATTCAGGATAAGATGAAGACAGCTCAGAGTCGCCAGAAAAGCTATGCTGATCAGAGAAGAAATTCTTTGGAATTTAACGAAGGTGATCATGTATTTCTGAGAGTGGTACCAACAAAAGGAATTGGTCATGCCATTAAGCCGAAGAAGCTATCGCCAAAATTTGTTGGGCCATATCAAATTCTGAAGAGAGTAGGTCCAGTCGCCTACCAGATTGCTTTACCCCCTTCCCTTGCAAACCTCCATGATGTTTTTCATGTCTCGCAACTTCGAAAGTATGTGAATGATCCTGAAGCTGTAATTCAGATTCAACCGGACATATTGTCGATCAAGGAAAATCTCATGCTCGAAGCTGGCCCAGTGCGAATCGAGGATCGAAGAATGAAGCAGCTTAGAGGGAAAGAGATTCCATTAATTAGAGTTTTGTGGAATCGAGGTGATGTGTCTGAATCAACCTGGGAATTAGAAGAGCGTATGCGTAGGGAGTATCCTGAGTTATTTCAGTAAGTTGAATTTCGGGGACGAAATTCCTTTAAGTGGGGGAGAAGTGTAACACCCCAAAAATTAATCCCCGATTATAAAATATAATTATATGTAATTATGTTAATTATTATAAAAATTATAATGTGATTATAAAATATAATTATGATGATTAGTATATAATTATGTTTTAAAAATAAATTAAGAAATAATTAAAGGAAATTATTTTATTAAGGTAATTATTTATTTTTTTGAAAACAAAATAAGTATTTAAAAGATATTAAGAAAAGAAAAGAAATAAAATATAATATCTTTAGATTTTTCCAGATCTGTGTCTCACTAACCGGTTAGTGATACGAGTAACCGGTTAGTGCTCTCAGACACCCAGAACTGAGACTCTTCTAGACACGAATTGGAAAAGGAGAACACGTTTTGGGTTGAAAACCAGCCACCTTAGCCTGCAAACGCGTCTAATCTCTGCTGGGAATGAGTGGTGATGAAATTTGGTGACTTAAACCAAGTTTAAGCCACACAATTCATTCTCAACACTTCATATATTCAATTTCTGAACCTATTCACTTGTGTTGCTTCGTTTTCTCTCTCTGAGCCACCAACACAAGAGAACTTTACATCGAATTGAAGCTCTCTGAACCCTCTTGAATTAGGAACAAGTCCCATTCGATTTTATACACTATAGAAGAAGTTATTAGCTCTGCAAATTGACTCTGTTGATGCTGGAAAACAGAGCATAAACCAGTCTCTGGAGCCATATTTGTTGAATTCGTGTGGTAAGCTCAAGCTACTTTAGAGTCTCAAACTTGTTTCAATCTTGAGTTAGTGTATCCTAGTTTTGATTCTAATCATTTCTTACACGTTTATCCCACTTATTCGAGTAGAAAATCTCTGATCAATAACCCCTGTTGAAACTGAAAACAGAGTTGCAACTGAGGTGTGGTTTTGTCCCAAAATCGTGTTAAGCTTTTCTCTTGCTTTCCAATCAGTCTCAAAAGCTTCAATAGGTAAGGGAGAAGATATTCATTTGCTAGAATGATTATTAAATGGCTTGGAATGTAAAAGAGCTTTACAAGCTCAAGGGCCATAGGTTTTGAATTGGGACTTTGGCTTGGAGGCCAAAATAGGTTTTAAAACTCATTCAAACATGTTATATTATCTGAACGCGAACTAAAGGAACTATAAATTTGACCTGAGAAGCTCTGAAATTGATTTTGATATGTTGAATGTGATTATATGCATTCTTGATGAATAATATATGAATATCATGAAATTGATATGTTTAATTAGTTTGAACATGTTTAAATATGCCCAAATATGTTTTGTGAATGATTGATAAGGATTGAAAATGAAAGGTTTTTGAATTGGTGTTAAAAAGTGGCATTTCTGAACTGATGTTGCCGTGACTAACCGGTTACTGCAACTTCTAACCGGTTAGTTACTGTAAAATTGGAAAAAGAGGGAAATTTGAATGTGATTAACCGGTTACACGACTTTCTAACCGGTTAAATACTGTACAGAACCTGAAAAATATATTTTTCTTTAATTCAACATTTTATTAATAATTGTAATTAATTCTTTTAAGGTAAAAACTTTATTTTTATCATTAAAAAGAATATTTTGGTGTCACTTTCTTTTAACATCAATTCAATGCCAATTAAATAATTTGAATTCAATCCTAATAACTTGATTGTGATTGAAATCATGCATGGTGTTAAGGAGTTAAGATAAGGTAATAGGAAAAGACACATTCGATTTAATTAAATCGGTATGAGAATACGCGGAGATTAGGTTTATGACGGTGATACGTCAAATAACCGTGGGAATTAATTATAGGTAAAATAGTCCTATGATGAGTGGGTTCTGCAGACTCGACTCGGGATAATTTTACAATGACTATAATTTTATTCTATCGATCTCTCAGAGTATTTCGTGATTGCGGAGGACGATCTTTAGTATAATTTACACAGGAGTTGTAATTATATACTTGGTGGAAAGAAGTTTACTCCCAATTGCTTTTCCTATTTAGTATGAATCGTTGGTACGTAGTCGTCAAACGTACGAGGAGCGTTTGAGCGTTTTCGTTAAAACGTAAAACTTGATCGTTTGAACGTTTTCGATAAAACGTAAATTTAATCGTTGAGGACGTTATCGATAAACGTGAAATTGCTAAGTGCATGATATTTGTAAAATATCACAGAGGAGATTGCATCAAGTAATTGCATCGCATTGCATTGCACATGCATTAGAAACATACATTATTGCTTGATATTTTTTATTTAGTAATTATTAATTGATTATTTGAAATTGCTTATTTGCCTATGTGATTTTAACTGCTACTTGACTAATTGTGTTTGTTTATTCCTAGTTCATTTAATTATTCATTTGTACGTGAATGACACTGTCTTACTCCTTTTGCCCTATTTGTTTATTAGGTGATGTCTCGATTTCTGGCGTGCCTGGAGATGCGTTCCGTGAGAGGGACATGGGAGTATGAGGAGCGTAGGGCCACGTTCGAGGGGGAGGTGGAGCTGATCTTTCGCCACCCGAACCCCTTGGCGTATATGCGTCCTCGTCGGTTTCGCATACCTATGATATATGCCCAGCATATACCTCCTGCTTTTACTTATCGACATGGTACTCCACCGTCCCAGGCTGCACGTCGTCGTTCTGACTTTCGCTTTCGACCAGCTGCTCCCGCTCGCACTCCTCCGGAGAGAGTTGCACCTGTGGATCCTTCCCGTCCGGGTCCATCTCGGACTGTGAGATTTGCACCATCACCGGAACGTGTGCCTCCGGTAGTTCAGGTGGACTCTGAGGAGGAGGATCCCGAGGAGGGCGAGAGTGAGCCAGCTAGGGACGACGCCGTACAGACTGGAGGGGAGAGTGATCATGTTGTTCCATCAACTGGGAGCCAGTTGATGGTGGATGAGATGTGAGGTGATATGCTAGGTATTTATCATTAGTATGTAGACTGACTTTTGAGTATATTTTGAGTTAGTGGACTGCTCTGGGTTATATATATGTATATGAGTACTGGCTGAGACTAGATAACTCAGAGTTATGATGCTGTATCTTTTGACTAAAACAATGTGAAATGATGTATATTAAATCAAACTTTTTATTGTAAAATATAATGACGCAGCTTTATGGAAGTATCTGGTTCAAATTATTTCTTATTTTTATATACCATCATAAAATCATTAGTATCATTTCCTTAAAATACATTAATAATATGCATTTATCATAACATAATTCTCGTGACGACTTAGGTCGTTACATCGGGCTTAAAGGTGAATTATCACAAAAGTAGCCTATTGGGTGTCAACTGTAATACTGAGGAAATGGAAGCAATGGCTGAATTCTTGAATTGAAAAAAAGGCGAATTTCCCCTAAAATATTTAGGCCTTCCATTGGGAATAAGTCCTTTCAGAGCATCTTCATGGAGACCTTTTGTTGAATCTATTCATCTAAAGCTCTCTACCTGGAAAGGGAAACAACTCTCTTTTGGCGGACGTGTTACCTTACTTAAGTCGGTACTATCTTCTATCCCTTTGTATTATTTTTCAATGTTTTTATGCACCTAGATGTGGTGTTTCTGAAATTAAAGAAATACAATGGAGATTTCTGTGGCGTGGGGAGGAGGATAAGAGAAAGGTTTGTTGGATTAGGTGGAATAAAATTAGTAAGCCAAAATCACAAGGTTTAGGATTAAAAGATTTAGAATATTTTAATCTAGCTTTATTGGGAAAGTGGAAATGGAGAATAATTCAAGAAAAGGAATTTCTTTGGGTGAGGGTGTTAGTGTCGAAATTTGGGGATACAATAGGTAGGAGATGTTTACAAGGAGATGTCATGTTGTTTAATAAGGGATCGGGATGGTGGAGACTGGAGAGGAATAGGTAAGTTAGAAAGTGAAAACAAAGGGGGGAAGTGGTTTGCTAAAGGGATAGTAGCGGATCTAGGAGAAGGTAATGAGATTTCATTCTGGGAGGATGTGTGGGCTGGTGAGGCACGTTTGAAAATATTTTTTCCTAGATTTTACCAACTCTCCATAAATAAAAATGGGGTTATTCAAAAGATGGGTGAATGGGTTGAAGGGGTGTGGTCTTGGAATATGTAGTGGCAAAGAAATCTATATGTTTGGGAAATGCAGGAGGCTGAAATTCTATGCAGGTTGCTGGAAAATATCAAACCAAAATTCGAAGTCAAAGACAAATGGAGGTGGAAGCACGACAAAGGAGGAAACTACACTGTCAAGAGAGCTTATATGCACTACTACAACTAGAAGATAACAGTACAGATGCAGACTTTTACAAGGAGTTTTGGAAAAATTCAGCACCATCCAAAATGGCTTGCTTTGCATGGAGAGCACTGGAGAATGGAATTGCAACTAGAGTTAACATAAATCTTCGGAACATTATTCAGAACAATGATACCAGGTGCATGCCCGAGATGTGGTGTAGAAGATTAAAATATAGAACATTTGTTGTTTTACGCACAAAGGTGTATGACATTTGGCAACAATGTTATGCTTGATTCAACATCAGTTTGGCGCTACAAAAGGGAGGCAAAAATAATTTCCTACAACATGGTGGACTCCTCTCACTTTCTAAGAGAGAAAAAGTATGGTGGAATAATTATTGGCTTGTTGTTATTTGGAATATTTGGAAATCAAGGAATTGCATCGTTTTTGAAAATAAAGATTTAGGACAAGTTGAAATTCTAGAACGGATAGAGGTCCAATTTTGGACTACTTTTAAAGCTAACAACAGTCATGTAAGTTACAGTTTTGGAAATTGAATGTTAAATTTTTTGGAGTGTTTGCAACAATTGTAATTGCTTGGGAATGGGGGTATCCCTTGTGCTCCCTTTAATTATGTAATATCAATTTTGTTTTGCTGCTCAAAAAAAAAAAAGAGAGACCACATATCAATTTTCAATGGCAATTAAGTAGTACTTTTTTCCACAAACATTAGTATTTACTCCGACATTTTTTAGATTCTCAATAATAATTATAAGGGTAATTTTGAAAAAAAAACAAATATTCACTTTTCCAATACCATTAACAAAATTAACCAATTTTCTTAATGAACGTGAATTCAACCAAAATGATCTTATATATAAGGATGGAATGACTAATATGAAAAGGGTGTTTATTTTCTATTTAATTATACCATCTTTATTTTATTTAATACCTATTTTTATTATTGATTATAATAATTGTTTTAGTTGATTAAATATATAAAGAGAAAATAGTTTATACACTGACATGAAAATAGTTTATATAAATACTCAATGTTTTAATTGATTTATTTTTAATAAACTGTTCATGAATTAGGGCTCCCAAAATTTTTTCACCTTAGGGTTCAAAGTAGGTTAGGACTGAGCTTGAGTAAGTGATAAGTTGAAATATATATAAGTGATACGGTAAGATTTATAAACCGTTGACCGCAGTCAAAAAGTGAATTAAAGGCATGTTTGGTTCCACGTTGCTAAATCAATTCCGGCCTCAAAATCACGTTGGAACAGAAGCAACTATTACTAACTTTGACATTCCAGAATTAATTCTGGGTTAACTCACTGCAGAACCAAACATACACTAAATAGATCAATTTCTAGTTGAATCGGATTGAAGGTCAATGTGGTTTTTTGGTTGTCAATGCACATCCTCTTTTGAGGATAATTTTTTAATTAAAAAACATCCTTTGTGGGATTTGATCCCAAGTTTGTTGAATACATAAGGAGCTTGTTCTGCCAAGAGCACCAGCTTATTTGTGTTTATTTGTGTTAAAAGTATTAAAATTTTTTAAGCAAATGCTTATTTTTATTTTTTTTAATGAAAGTAATTATACTACCTTGTTATATTAACTACTCCCTCCATCCCTTATTGTTGGATTTTTTTGATATTTTTACGTCCATCAAGATTGATAAATTTTATAATACTAAAATTGATATGTTGTTCCAAAAATAGGAGTACCATTACTTTTACAAATCATTAGATCATAATAAATTTTTTGACTTTTCAATTCTTACTTTAATTCTTACTTTACATCCACCACCTATAATAACATTAAAACTACATGATTTGCAAAAAATTTCCACTTTCCAAAATAATTTTATTTATGTCTTCTTGCTAAAACTTAAGAGTATTATAGGGTTTACTAGCTAAAATGGGGGTCGAATAAGGCTAAGAGTCATGGGGACTCAATTGCAAATTTTTAATTGGGGTTTGTGTTCCAAAAAGTGGGGTTCGAATAAGGCAAAGGTCAAGAAGGGTGGATTTGCAATTTTAATAGTGTAGATTTTTATGACAACTAGCCTAGGCTTTTATGGTAACCACCCTAGGTTTTTATGATGCTTAAATTAGTGGGGAACATAATTAAGTAGGGCATTAAATACTTGTCTCCCTAGGGTTTCATGGAGAAGTAAAATAATTAAGGCACATTTTTGAATTTAAATTTGACTCTTAAACTTAAAATTTTCCTCCCTCTTACTAGGGTTGGCCGTACATACACAAAGAGAAGGGAATTAAATTTTCCTTCTCCACTTTTAAAGGAAGTACAAAATAAAAATCTAATTTAAATAAAATAATAAAATTCCCACGGTTTTGAATAATTAAAAACACAAAAATTCACAATTAAATAATTCCATGAAAAATCAAATCAAATACCAATTAAATTAAATCATGGAATTGAAAATCCATTTAATAAATCAAATAAATGAATTTCTATTTCATTTTTAAATATATAAAATAATTGAGGAAATTACGGGTGTTACAGCTTGCTCATATGTTTATGCATATTACTTGATTATTTGGTAAATGTGAATGTTTACTTTTGTAATTATTCTTATTTGATTATGTGAACTGTATTGCTTACCCTTATGCCCTTTTAGGTGATGGCTCGCTATCTAGCTTGCATCGAGTTACACTCACTCCCTAGCGGAGTGTGGTACTACGAGGACCACAGAGCCACCTTTGAGGGGGAGGTAGAGGTGACCCTCTATCACCCTAACCCTCTGGCTCGTGTCTGTCCTCGTAGATTCCGCATCCCTATCATCTATACCCTGCATGTGCACCCTTTTTATACATACCATGGACCACCCCCGGCTTGACCAGCTCGACGTTTTCACAGTTTCGTTTTAGAGCAGCTACCCAATCTCATCCCTCTGCTTCCCGAGTCATAGGTGAGGAGACTCCTGTTCCTAGTCCGATGAGTCCGGTTCATAGGACTCCATCTGCTGACCCAATGCCTAGTGGTCGGGCACCGACTCAGTCGGACGAGGTCGAGGAGGACCAAGAGGAGGCAGAGAGCGAGGGTGAGCCAGTCGAGCATTCCACTGGGAGCCAGTGGGGAATTGGGGATCCACCGGGCGATGCATGATATGGGTGACTGGGGTGAGGGACAATAGAGCAGCTGCCGGAGACCAGGAGGAGGATCATTGCTGTTTGGAGGATCATCAGACCATCTCTGAGATTTCTATATTTTGAGATGTATTATATTGTATATATTTTTGAGAGATTTCGTAGAGTTGGTCTAGCTTTATATTTCAGTATTTATGGACTTGTATATAAGACTTTTACTTTCACCACTCTGGACCTTGATGATGATGATGTACTTACGTTTACCTATATACATATATATATATATATATATATATATATATATGTGTGTGTGTCTATCATGTTTTGATGTTCATCATCAGATCAAGGGTACTATTTTAAATGTTTTTCACTTACTCTGATACTAAGATGTATAATTCCGTAAGTTTTAATATTTCAAAAAGAGTTATAATAACTTACGAGTTCGAGATAATGACACTTCGTTTATAATATACGTATTGAATACCACGATATGTTATCTCGAATCACAATCTTTTTGTTTCAAGAATTAATAAACTCAATAGTCAAATATTTTACAAATTATGTCGGTAACCTTTTTAACTTATGGAAAATTTTATCAACCATATTTTGTATTCAATTCAAGTCCATATAAATTCTATATAAGTTAATCATTTACTTAACTATATCGGATAGCAAGAGAGCGTTGCAATGTTGTTGTGCTCTTGACTCTTGGGGTTTAGAGAGGAAGAAGAAGAAATGAAGAAATGGAGTAAAGTGAATGAATGAGTGAGTGTTTGTGTTTTATAAGGAAGGGAAAATGGCTTGTGTGGTTGTAATTGAATGGCTTCCTTGAGAAGCTTCATTTGTGTGGCTGGGGTTAAGTGGCTTCTCGGAGAAGCTTCCAAGGTGTGGTCTCCAAGTCACTTATTTTTTTTCAAGTCTGACGAGGTGGTAATCGATTACTTCACCAAGTAATCGATTATCTCCTTAATTTCTTAGGCCCCATTCGGGGTGGTTGTCAGTTTCTGATTTTTTGTTTCGAAAGTGTATTTTCAAAACAAAACATGTTCGGCAAAATTTGAGTTGAAATGGTTTTTTACTCATTTTCAGAACAATTTCACCTCTATTTTCAAAACAACAAATAATGGTTTCATAATTTCAGTTTTGAGTTGCAAACTTATTTCACCTCATCATCTTTTGCATCATTCAATCACCACCACCACCACCATCATCACTCATCCATTCAACCACACCACTACCGTCATCATCACTCCTCCCACTACCATAACCATTATGGTCACTGCTACCACCATGACTGCCATCCAACTAACACCATTGTAACCGTCTAAACCTTAACCACCACCCTGATCCTTATAGCCACCCCAACCATAACTACATTCTCACCTGATACCATTGCCACTCCTTGTACCACCATCATCATTATTCGGACAACCACCACCCAACAACTATCTTCGCCACTCGGACCACCACCATAGTGACCACCCCAATCACCATTACCCTCGCATGACCACCACCACCATCGCAACATCACTACCACCTCAACCACCACCACCTCCATGTCCATCGCAACTATCACCTTATAACACCATCACCACATCCTCACCCCCTCCCCCACCATCTCTCCTTCAACCAACACTACAAAAGTTACTACTCGAAACTGCAATCACTATAACAACAACTACCGCCTTCAACTAGTAATAACAACAACCACGTGGAAGTTGTTATTAAATTATTGTGGTAGTATACAAGATGATGATGTGTAATATTGTAGGAGCGCTATAAAAATTATAAATTTGAAATTAATTTTGAAAGCTGAAAACCAAAATATTTGAAACCGACATTATAAAACTGGAAACTAGTTTTAGTTTTTTAAAATTTTAAAACTCAAAACTTAAAACCACCCCGAACGGGGCCTTAATTATTTGGTTCCTCACAGAATACAACTAATCGATTACTTCTCCAAAAGTAATCCATTACTTCCTTCACAAAATGCTAATAATCGATTATTTCCCCAAAATAATTGATTACTTTGCTTGATTTTCACATATTAAGTGTTTCTAGCTCTAAGACATCCTTCTCAGTTCCTATACACCATTTTCTATGGTTACTTCCATTAATTCTAATTTAGATTTATTCTAATATTACATGGGATTAAAATCAGGGATGTTACAATTTACCTTATAAAGTGTTGCAATCTCAAACATTTTGTACTATAAAGGAAATTATATACAATACCGCATGATTCCTTAAGTGCCGAATTCAATAAGGTTTTAACGACTAAAGAATTAATTCATTACCGATGCCAGAAAGTTTTGAACGCGCGAGCCCTACCTATTCCTAGTATTTAATCTTTTAATTATACTAGATTAACAAGTTCATATTATTTTCGAGTAATTATTTCATTTATGTTTTCAATTACTCGGTTATTTAATTGAGGGCGACGCAGGGAGTGTTGCATGGACAAACACTGAAATCAAAGAGGATACAATAGATGATGATGAAGACAACACAACAACCTAAGATGACAACACATCAGAAAAAGAAGATGATGCCCAATATGGTGAATCAAATTGATTAATATTTTTGTGGAGGATGGAAGTAACAAAAGAGGAAGCAAGTGGTACACAAGGCTTGGTTTGTACCTTGGTCAAACTATTCAATGTATTCGATATACACATATTTGTGCATTATTTAGATATTTTTTATCTATAGAAAGTGTGTATGTAGGATATACCACCCAACATTGCAGTGAGTTAGTTGATAAATGGTCAAAAAACCTAAGAATCAAATATGGATTAGAGGAAATCGTTGGGGAGTTATTGGAACTGGAATCGGCAAACAATGGATCGAATCCAGTCGTTGTCAGTTAAAGATTGGTTGGGATACCTATTGCTGATATAATCATATAGCTGTGGGGAATATAATCAGATTTTGGAAATTTTTTAACAACGCCCAATGGATATTATAAACTGAGTAGTAATAAAAAAAACAATAAAATTTCAATGAAAACGTTATTGCACTGTAAACTAATGTTTTTATTTTTATTTACAGGAGGTTAGCCTAAGTAAGAAGGATATAGATTCAAAAAGAAAAAATGGCTTTTTGTACACTTATGTTCAAAATGAGACTACAACATTAGTTGAGTATTTCGTTATGTGAATGTTTGGTTTATTACCTTGAAATTGTAGAATAGTTTTTATTAAGTTAATGTGCAAAATGTTGCCTGAACGACAAGAGTACAACTTTAGTTAATTGTTTTGTTTTTGTTATGACAATATTCAGTTCGTTAAGTTAGAAATGTATGTGCATTATTGTATTAATTTCTTTTGTCAACTTTTAAAAATGTTCCTTGAGACATAAGGACATTTTTTCTATTTGGTTTAAATAATGTGTTCTCTAAAAAAAACTAGCTTGTTTTTTTTTATAAATGTATAAATACATTTTAATTTTGTGCGTTTTAATTTTTCACCTGTTCAAGTATTGACCATTATTAAAAATAATTGCTTTGCTTACTCAATTAGAACACATAATATAATACAGAGTAAAAGGAAATAATCATTTATATATATTTTTAAATGTATTAAATTATGTACGAGAGATTCAAAAATATGTATATTTAGTTTTTCTAATAAAATATCATTTTTTTTGTATTTTAATGTGTTTTTTAATTAAGGATAGTGGATTGGTATTGACGAGTTGATTATCTTACCATATTGTGACGGTTTCGTAAAATTGTTAGTAATCGACATGTTACAATTATGTGTAATATGATAATTTTTCATTACTTGTATTTATTCATCCTCAATTATTAACTGGTTTCTCATAAAATAGAAATTTAGGCTATATTTAATTTTCACCTCCTTATACCTTAAAAAGATGATGAAAAATTACAGTATTGTTTCAAGAGATTAATGGGTATACACGGTGTAAATTTTTTTACACCATCAGTCCATCATCCACTTTTCATTTGTATTACTTTAATCATAAAGTCAACGACCATAAACGGATGAATGATGGATGATGCACTGATAGTATAAAAAACTTTTACACTGTCAGTGCATTATCCATTTTCTCTTGTTTCAATTTAAAATCATTATATAAGAAATAAAAGGCTTGAAAATTGTATACAACAAGGAAAATTGGGTTACAAACTTACAATAAATTATGCATTAAATGACAAGATTAATAATAGGTTTATTTGTTGGAAAAAACATTAAAACCATTTTTTTATTTCAAAAATTAAGATAAGATATAGCGAACATATTAATTATGGTTACCATGCATAGAACTGAATAGTGAATACAAACACTAGTAGTCTATGCTATATAAATTCTCATGGGTGTTGTACACCAAAACAAAAAATAAATTCCCATGGGTATTAAACCCATGGAGCCAAAAAATACTGGTCCGCCAAAAATAGCCCGCCTAAATTATTCCTACGCTCAGTCCAAGCAAGGCAAAGAAAATTGAATTTCAAATTGCCCTCTATTTTTATTGAAATGCCACAAGTACACAAACAAGTGTGAAAATATAAAATAATATTTAATAAAATAAAATAAAAAATAGTTAATTAAATAATATTAATAAAAGTTAGTTCATAAAGCAACATTATTATTTTCTTGGTCTCATAAAATTAGTAAAAATATTAAAAATATTTGCTTTAAATTAAAGTTAAAATTTCCAACACAGTTGATAGATAGTTGTGTTCCTTAACTATGATATCAGGGATTCGATCCCTGCCGTGAGTATGAAAAATGTTTTGTTGGTAGATGCAAAGTCTACTTAGGTGATCTCTACGCTTCGGAAGGGATTAGTCTTCGGTTATCACTTGGAGGATACCCTTTGGTGCACACCAAAAAACGTAATGAATGAAATAAATTGAAATTACATTCTATATTCTATGATTGATGAATTTAAGGAAATATGCATTAACATTAATATTTTAGTAATTGATTAATTTGATAAACAATGTATAAAAAACACGTTTTCTTAATTTTGTTCACTTTTTAAAATTTTGCTAATTTTATAAGACGGATTGATGTAGAAATAATTTACATAGAAATGAAAGTTAAATATAAGTTGTGAACAATTTGTATACCCCTTCAAAGCTTTACCCTCTCTCCATAACAAAGTTTCATGTATTTTACACAATTATTCTTCTCTTCTACTGGCTGAAGGTGTTTATATCCTTTCAAAATATCTCATTATTAAGATATTGATCATCCATAATTAAAGCCACAATAATTTCATATTCAAGTTGGTGGGTTACGGTATTGGCCCGTGTGTGTCACTGGTTTTTTGCTAACCAACATAATATAAAATAGGAGAAATAATTGAGAGTGAATATGATTTCTCTCCTAAAACCTCATCTATTTTCCCTTCTAAACATGCATTTTCCTCCTCAGTGCATCATTAATAGTGTGTTTTGTGTCTTTTAATCTGAGTCGTTCATGATGATTTGTAAGAGAAATCATAACCGTTGTTTTGTTTATGAATTGAAAGCCATGAAGTTATTGTTATTCTTATCGAGTTTCACTTAGAAGCCAAAGTCCCTTCATCTTCTTTCTTTCATTTTTTCTTAAGCTCTTTTCATTCCTTTCTTTTTACGTTTCTTCTCATTATCGCAGCTTCAAAGTCCGATTTCATGCATCTCCCATCCATTTTAATCAACCTGATAGTAGTTGTTGTTATTTGGTCCATTTTGATCTTATTCTCTCTTCTCTGATTTCATTTTTATCCCTTTCGTTTCCTTCTCTGCAATTGTGGCTCCTTAATCACGTCTATGATGGATGTTGAGAGATTTAATCCACTTCTCGTGCTGAAATCTCATCCTACTCCTCTTTCAAAGGTCATCTTCGTTCTTCATCTTTTGTTTATTAAATGCCTTTTCATATGTTGAACTCTCTCTGCTCTTGAGTTGTAGCTTCTTTTTTTTGTTATTACTAGGAAAATTGCTCGTGCGATGCACGGGTTTTAAATTTCGCTTTTCTTTCAATTTGTTCAAACATTAAACATTAATTTTATTTACATGTGACTATTTTTTTAAAGGACAATAAATTTATCATTTTTTTGAATTATATTTTATATGGTATTTATTTTAATTATTACATATTTACAATGAAAAAAAAATAATATTTATGATCAGACAATCTAATGTAATCAAATCGAAATATAATATTTATAATTAGATAGTGTGAAAAAGATTTTGAAAAAATTTATATATCCACGTTGGCATGTGAAACAATTATGAATACTTTAAAAACATTATGAATAACTGTTATATTATTTTTCTTCGTGTTTTTTTGGTGGGGCAATAATTATATAATATAAAATTGGTATAATATATAATGCACAAACTTCTGTCTATATATTAAGCAAAATGTAAATATTTAAAAAGTTTTTTAAATTTTAATAAAGGATGTCATATGTGGAGCTATTCATGAGCAT
This sequence comes from Crotalaria pallida, assembly GCA_037953625.1. NCBI lineage: Eukaryota > Viridiplantae > Streptophyta > Magnoliopsida > Fabales > Fabaceae > Crotalaria > Crotalaria pallida. The sequence goes on from CM075653.1 coordinate 22,518,934, forward strand.
TTGTCTAAATTAAATAAAAAAATATTTTATATTTTATATTTTATATTTGCCTAATCATGTCTTTGAACTCTCCTCAAAAGTGGATTATTGATTCCCAAAAGACCTATAAAATCACATCTCTTTCAATATACAAAATGAAACATATTATAAAGGGGATTGAGATCAATAATAGAAAATCCAATAATATATATAACATTAAAATTTAAAGATATTAAAAAAACAATAAAAAATAGAAGATTAAAAGAAGCAAACCCAATCGAAACTTGAAGAATGGCTTCAAAAATCATGTCTTTGAAATCACTTTGCTTTCAAATAATCTTGTATTCAAATAAATGGAAGTTTGCTTATGATAATCAAATAAAATAAGAGAGTTAGCGAAAAATGGAATGAATAACATACAAATCTTATTCTATTACTCCGGAATGAATAGCATGCTTAGCGTTATTCAATATTAGACATCGTGAACTTCTTACTATTAAAATATGATTAAAAAATAAATAGTAAAATTCTAATAGAATAAATAGAAGAGCAGAAATTATAGAAATGAAACCTATATTTATATATATTATTATCAATTTTCTTGCACATTCAAAATCTCCAACATGATAAAAAAGTAATATCTTAAAATATTTTACGAAAATGAACTAAGAAAAACTTCAAAAAGTTGAAGCGATATTACCACTATAAAAAGAAGGTGACGCAAATAAGACATAGTATCGTGAGTTAACAATTGTATATATATTGAGTGTATAGATAACGTCTCATCATAATAATATAAATTGTAACGTACATAACGTGCATTCATTACAAAAATAATTTATCTTCATTCGTTCAATTACATGCATTCATTTTTATATGTCATATCTCATGTCTAGAATGAAAGAAAATGAAAAGATTTTAATTTAGATGGATATGGACGGATGTGATTTATTAATACATTTGCAATTGGATGGCTAATATTAGAAGGGAAATTAGGAGGGAAATCACATTTACCCCTCAACTTCTCCTATTTTATAATATGTTGATGATTAAAAAAATTTAAAATATATATATATATATATATATATATATATATATATATATATATAAAGAGCTAATATTATGTATATATAAGAGACTTATTATACATAACAGCGAGCTTGAGAAATATGCAGTAGCAACAACACCTGATGCATATAAATATATATATTTATATATATATATATATATATATATATATATATATATATAAGTATAAGTATAATAGACTTATCATATATAACAACGAGCGTGAGAAATATACAGTAGCAACATCACCTAATGCAGATGCAGCTCATGATGGCAGCTTACTATTCTAAAAACGTCCCCACTGATCACATTCTCTCAGGTTTCTCTTATGATTTTCTTTTTTACCGTTTTTCTTCTTCCTTGGTCAGCTTCTCATCATGTGTTGTTGGTGGTGCTGGTAGTAATAATCCTATGTGGATAGTGTAGTATGCCAAATAAACATGTTCTCATCAATTGCTTTTTTGAGTTTGCCTTTTGAAAATATGTTTTATATGTTGCAGATTTAGTCTGCATGAGTTTATGACATAATCTATACTTCCTTTTTTATGTGACGTGTTCATGTTAGTTTAAAAGGTTGTGAAAATGGGATTTCATTCTAATTTCTAACCTAAAATGGGTTTATTATGAGAAATGCACAAGAAGTGTTTGACTAATTTTCATAAACAATTATTATCCTCATTGCTTTGCTTCTTTGTATTTGGTTCATAACTTTTTTTTCTATAGCATATTCAGATGAAAGTGTAACACCTGCCTTTTTCCCTCTTCTTCTACAAGTCCCTAACTAAGAAGTTGTTCCTATTTAGTGATTTACTTGATTTCTTAATTTAATAGATTTAATCTGATTGATTTAAAAATTGATTAAAGGAGTTTTGATTTCATGATGGATTTCTACACTTTGGAATTTAATCCACTTGCGTTATGATTTCATGTGTTTGTTTTTCTAAGATTTTCAATGAATTATATTACTTAAGGTTTTGACTAAGATTTTATCTTCTTAAATTCATGCATACGGTTTTATGGTAATTAAGGTGGAAAATTATTTCTACCCTAAGTTTCAAAAATCAAAGTCCAATCATCTTATCATACCCTTAATCTAGAATCATCTCTAGAAACCCTAATTTGCATCCCTAATCTTTGATTAAACCCTAATCAAATTCCTAATCCTTGATTAAGTACCTAATCACTCTCTTAAACTCTAAACCCTCAAGGTTAGTGAACTAACCTAGAATTAATTTTCCCTAAACCTATACTAGTATGGATTAAGTCTTTGATTAGTGCCTTAACCCTTGATTAAGCCCTAAACTCTAAGGATTAGTAAACTAAACCTAATTTAATTTTCCTAACCCTACCTTAATCATGATTAGATCCTAATTAGCACCTTAAACCTAGATTAATTAACCTAATCTACCCTTAAACCCCCCAAAACCGAATGCACACTCACATGTGCATTACTTGGTCTCCAAGTTTACTAACTTGGTAGCCAAGTACATGATGTCACCATAGTGACACAAGCATGACATGAAGAAAAGAAAAAAAAAAGAAAAAAAAAAGAAAAGTGAAACCGTGGGGAGGAAAGAGGAAACCAAGCCCAAGCCCAAATCATGTGTGTATATCAACACCCACACACACCCTTTACTTGGTTTTCTTCTTCACTTTCTACTCATTCTAAAACTAAGAAAGAAAGAAATTTAGAGAGAGAGAGGGAGAGGAGGCCGAAGCCTTGAAGGAGAAGAAGAAGGAGGATTTTGGCTTCTCTCATGGAATTTCAAGCTTGATCTAGGTATTTCCTTAGGTTCCTAGCCTCTTTCTTTAGTTCATTTTCGTTTTTCATGTTTTCATTTCTAAAGTTTTGATTTTTGTTTGAAAATGTTAATGCATGTTTGTTTTCAAGTTAGATCTAGTGTTTTTAATATGCAAACATGTTGATTTCTAAGCTTGATTTTGAAGCTTTTGTTACGTAAGCATTTTCTTTTATGATCTTAAGTTATCTTATGAACTTATTCATTTTCTTCTTGATTTCTTAAAGTGTTTTTGAAAAAGTTTGATTTTTGAGTTTGCATGAAGGATTTTTCAAGAGATCTAGTGTTTTTATTTGCATGCATGTCAAGATCAATGCTTAAACTATGATATATTTAATGCTTGTGTTTTGATGCAAAGGTTTTTGAAAAAGATTGAATTTTTCTTAGTGATTTTCCTTATGATGGCCACGGTTTGTGATTGACTTTTGAGTTAGAAGTTTTGATGATGGATTTGTGGTTTGTGCATGTGAATATCTTGAGATTGTGAGTATGTTTTGGAAGTTTGAATCTTTAAGAAAATTAGTTTTAAGAAAACCATGAACAAGCCACGATTTTGATGTTGTTGTGGTTAAAAGCTTGATTTTCTTTTTGTTTGATCTCATGCATGTTATGATCTTGGAGTTTAATGATGTTTTGGATGAATAAAAATTTGTGTGATGTTGTAATTTTTAAGTGTTAGCTACGGTTTGCATGTTTGGTTAAGAAGATTGAGATTTTCTTAAGTATAAACAATGAATGTGTGATTTCCATGAATTTATAAGTTGATTTTATGTGTTAGATGTGAAATAAAAATTGTCTAGAGACTTGATGATGCTCACGGTTTTATGAAGAAATATATGTTAGGATTATATTTCTACTTGCTTGATGAATCATGTGAAATTGTTGTTGAATTTGGAGTTGTTTTTAGAAGTCTTGAACTCTTGAAAAGTTTTTTTGAGAAACTTAGTCAAAGGTCACGGTTTGGACCTTAGTTTTTGAGTTAAACTTTCTTGAGTATATGTGTGTTAATATCATGAAACTATGTGTTGATTTGTGAAGTTATTCTTTGAGGAAATAATTTTTTGAAAAACAAATGAAGCATACGGTTTTGATTGATTAAGTGTAAGTTAGATGAAAATTTGTCTAAGTGTTTATGTGAAGTATGATTCGGTTTGTATGTGCCAAAAGGTTGAACTACTTTATTTGATTGAGATATATGCATGAATAAGTATGTGAGCATGTTGAGAAGAAGTTTGTTTATGTTCAATTTGATGACTTATGGTTATGTAATGTCTGAAATGAATGAAAGTTAGTTTGTGAATTGAATAAATGTTTGTTTGGGATTTTTAGATAATGTAGGAATGATTCTTGAAGTGCATGAAAGTGTTTAAGTGATTTATTTTATTTGAGCATCATGCTGCCCACACTTGATTTTAAGTGTTTGAACTTGAGAAAGTATTGATCAAAGTGTTTATTTAATTGTTTTCAAGATACTTAGCTTGTCTATGGATTTGAATTGGTTTTGGACAATGAAAAATGAACTTGAGACTTAGAATATGATGCTGTCCAGAATTTTTCTAAGTTGTATTTCTTATTTTAAAATGTTTTCAAAGTGATTTGAAGTTGAGTTTTGATGAGTACTTGATATAAGATCAAGTTGGTTTGAAAAGTGCAATTTTTCGGTGTTTTCAGAGTTGAATTCATTGCTGTCCAAGAGAGATCAGCAAAGAAACTTTTGAATTAAATTAATTTATTTGATCATTTTCTCATGAATTTAAAGTATAAAAGTTGGTGTTTGATTTTTGGACAAGTTTGAGCAAAAGAATTGATGTTTTGGTTTTACATGAAGACAAAGTTTGGATTTTTCCTAAGTTACTTTGAGAATAAGTTCAAAAATAATATTTAAATAAAGTTTTAATACTCATGTGTCTATCTTACGGGACTTAGAAGAAGTTGGAGTTGAGCAGACTAGGAAGGAAGCGGATCGTTCGGAACTTGTGGAATCGGTAACTGCAAATCAAGGTGAGAGAGAATTTATCCTAAGACACATTGGTGTCTAGTGAGTATATTAGGACACTCCGTACTCTCTCAAAGTCGGAGTAAAGGTCTACTGAAGCTAGTAGTATACCCAATAGTTTGTATGCTTTGTTTGTATCGTGGTATACGAAGACTCCAGACCTATACTATCACATGCTATTGATTGATTGATATATTTGCTTATGTTGATATATAATGTTGCTTATATTGTCATTGCATGAGCATAATGCATCATCCCGCGATATAAGTTAAGAATAGCAAATACATTAGAAACTAAGAGAATTCCCCCAAAGAATAGAACGGAACTCTAATGGATTAGACACGCTATGGAACCGTATGATGCTGATGCGCCCGAGTACGTGGATCGAGCTGACGACATGGCTAATGGACTAGTGTTTGGACGACGACGATGCCTTTGGACCCGGACGCAACGATTGCAGAATTCCACAAAGATAGTCCGCATATGGTCGCAGCCATATGTTGGAATGACTTGGGATAGGTCGGAGCCTATCTATCAAAGATTGATTAATGTCCCGCATATAGTCGGAGCTATATACCGAAGGTGATTTTGAATGGGTCGGTGCCCGTCAGAATAATTATTGATATCCCGCATATGGTTGGAGCTATATGCCGAAAGTGATTCAGGATGGGTCGGAGCCCGTCAAACATATTGGTCGAGTCCCACAGAAGCATTTCGCACATGGTCGGAGCTATATGACGGAGATGACTTAGGATGGGTCGACGTTAGGACAACTGAGTATAACATCACGACTTAGAACCCTAACCCGAAGTAGTGGAGAGGAAGATACACCTGAATTACCCTTGTGGTGTTCAGCTGGATGATTAAGATAGGGGATGGCAATGACGGTGATTCGTCAAGAAGCCTTGAGAAGTCTGTCTAGGTGGGAAAACCATAGGGGCCCTGGCTTAACCAGTCGGAGCTGGTAACTTAGTGGTGTGGACGAAGTACCACATGATCACTAGACAGATGACTGACACCCCCTTGACTAAATCTAGATCAGTGAGAGGGATGCTCGAACACGGTTGGATGTGCCCACTTTATTTCCCGGGACATTATATGAATTCATTTACTGTGCCATCCGTGAAAAGCCGGTGTGGTTAGAGATCCTGTACTCCTGATTGCTTCCGACTAGGTGGATGGATTTCGAGGAGATGTAGACCCCAAATCACAAAGCCTGAATTCTCGATATTATGGACTCGAGAAATATGGACAAAGAGACTTTGACTCTATGAGATAAATTGATTAAGAGATTCCCTTGAGAGAAAGACAAAGCGTTAGATAATGCGCCTATTGCATTGCATCCTCATGCATCATGCATAATCATCTGTTTGTATTGTTTGTTATGTTCTGATATACGTCGCTAGTGTAAATCCAAGAAGTCGATGGGAGTAATTCCATTCGGGTAACTTACTCTCTCAACTTCTTGTGCGTATGTGATGGTGAACCTCTGGTTCTAAAAGATGGCGGAGCTGGCATTGTTTCTCCTGGAAGGAACACTTGCTGATCGTGGTACGTTGATGAGAGGGCTACTGCTGGATGACGGAAATCGCTTTTGGGAACTTATGTTCCGAATCGTGAAGGAGATGTTGCTTAGTAGTTATAATTAGGTTTTGATGGACCCTTGCTGATATATATATATATATATATATATATATATATATATATATATATCAAGTGTACCCCTTTTCTTTCGAACTGTTTTTGATAAGGTAAAGATTTATGTAAGACTGGTACCGATGAACTATGGTGGCTACTTATGAAAGAGTTTTTATGATCTGTTTCTAAACTGTTTTCTGAAGGACTGTCGTAATCAGACAGACAAATCATTTCAAGCAAATCAGTTATGTTTTCTGTACGTAAAATATTTATTTATCTGTTGAAAATGAAGTCACCAACATCAAATTTCTTTGAGAATAATAGTGAACCGTTTTCAATGACGATCTTTCTAAACATGATATGAAACCCCACTCTTTTCACTATGATTAGTATCGTCTAGATAATATGTGTTTTTAAGAAAAAGGATTTAGTTGTAATACCTTGTTTTGGAAACTTGACTGATAAGTTTTATACTTGTGAAAAAAAATTCACCCTATTTTTCATAAACAAATTAGTTAGTAATTGATATTGTTTATTTCGAGTTTTCCAAATCGGGGTGTTACAGAAAGAGCTCTAAAATCACTATGGAGGTAAAGTGTCAATCCCTTTAATATAAAATTATATCATATTTGTTGTCTCTTTTGTTTAGATATTTACTCTGCATGGGATGTCATTGCAAAGTACAGGTAAATTTGTTGATTCTCTTATTGCACATAGGTAAGCCTGCTTAAAGCTCCTGGCAGATGCTTCTATTTTGTTCACTTTGACTTAGTCATCCTCTTTTCTCAATAATAGGCACTCCCTAATAATTTGCTATCTTCCAGCAACACTTGCCTTCTATGAAGTGGGAATGCAGAAGCATATCAAAAAGCAAAAGCATAAAAGGGTGTTGTGCAAATTATATGGGATGTAGTTGTCTCTAGTCAGGACATATGGTGGGCAAAAGCAAGAATTTCAGCCATGGAGGCATTTATTAAGCATGAGGAGGTATATCCATTGTTACTATTTCTCTGTGTAAATTAACTATGTTTTGAAACAAAATAATTTTCTCATATATCACAACTTGAAAAGTATTGCAGCTTTCAAGAACTTAAAGCTGTTTTTTGAGCCATTGTGTGTAACCCACTTAAATTATGTAAGTTAAAGAACGATCCATTTGAAAATTTGACATGGAAAAATGAATTAATTTCAAGTGAATAGTCGAATAGATTTTTGACAGATGTGAGCAACTTCACATAGTTCCTAAAAAAAGAAGAAATGCATTACTTCAGTCCTTTAAAGTGTATAAATGCTATAAAATTTAGGAAACAACTCTTTAGGAAACAACCCTTAAAAATTTCACGTTGTAACAACACTTTCACTTAAGAAACAACCCTTAAGGAGAAGCAAACAAGAGAGAATGGATTTGATTTTTAGATAAGTATATGGTGCCATTTGCAAATAAGAATATGTTCTGTGTAACCATTTTATATGGTTGTGTGACCAATTATTTAGTGATTTCTCTACATGATTTCTAATTAGTTTATGTAAATGAGGGCTGAGGCTCCGGTGCATGTAAACATATAACATGCACCGGTGTATGCCTTTATTTGTGGGTTTTTTATTTATTTTTTTAAAATTTAATCAATTAAAAAATATTCTATGTGTTTTCTTTTTTAGGATACGGATATGAAGTGATTTTTATAATTTGGATTTATTTATTTTTTAGTCTGTGTTCTTAAAAAACTGTATTGAGTAAAACTGTATTCAAAATTTACAGATTCTAATAAATCTATATACAAACTTGTGTTAAAAAATATTCTGAATAAATCTGTATTAAATAAATTTGAAAAAAAAAATTAAAATTAAACCATGCACCGATGCATGGAATTAACCATGCACCGGAGCCTTCCCCGTAAATGAGGGTTTTTATTTGGCCCAAGTGGCTTGCTTTTTCTAACTATCTTCAGATAACAACTTCAATGCTCTATTTACTAACCAATATCCTTGATGGTCTTCAAGATACTCCAGGTAAGCATTTTTGTTCCTTGAAAAATGTTATACTTAATATATATAATGAGTATTGGCATGAGTTTTATCAATAGTGATAGTTTCTATTTACTCACGCTTGGCATCTTATTGTATTGGCATGAGTGGTAGTTGCTATTTACTCACGCTTGGCATCATATAGTATTGGCATGAGTTTTATCAATAATGGTAGTTGCTAGATATTATGATTGGTTTCTGCTCTTTCTTTTATGTTTTACAAAATTTGATGTTGCTGCTCCTGCTATTCACTTGTTGCTATATGATATTTCTATTGCTATTGATGTTTGCTACAAAGCCTTGGTGCCTGTTATTGTTGTCTGTTGTTGCTCACGAAGAGCAAGCTGAAATGGACAGTTCTTATCAAGATAATGTTCTATCAATCCCAAAAGATGAAAAACATGGAAGTGAGAAAAAGAGAATCAATTGCCTTGAGTTTATAGGTTTGTTTAGCTTCTATTTGGGGATTAAATATGATGAATGGATTTGACCAGTGACTACTCTCATATAACAGTGTTTCATATTTGTAATTATAAGCATATGGGAGATGTAATTCAAAATTGGAAGATACAAAAGTGGAATATTATTTTATTCATTAAGAAAGAAAGAACGAATACAATATAAAAATTTAAATAAGGAGGATAAGAAATTCACATGGAAACAAAAAGAAACACCTAAAGCGAAATACAATTACTACTGAACAAATGATCTATAAAAAGTTTCTTCACATCATTATGTATACTTGGAGTATATTTTCAATATTTCTGAAACTAAATGATTTGTTTTATTAATTGATGATTGCTCTAGATTAACTTGGGATTGAGAGGCATGGTTGAGGAGTTGGTGGGTTATGTAGAGGTGGAGTTGTGCATAGTCTCTATAGCGATCGTGACGATGAAGCTAGGTAGGGCTTGATGTTTGAGCTAATATGAACTATGGACAAGGACAAGGTGTCGATAAGGATGCTAATAGTTGGTCCAATTCTTGCAGCTAAAGGGTTGGAGAGGAACTGAAATTTACCTTCCTTTCTCTGGCAAGCTTTCCAATATGAACGGAAATCTTATTTTCAAGGTTTCAAAAACTTATTGAAAATATAAGTAAATGCCTATTTTGTATATCCCTATATCAATTATATGCCTCTATTTTGCTGACTTCAAAAAAAAAAAGTTTTAATTAAAACCATTTTGATGAGCCCACTCTCTTATTTCAAAGGTGAATTTCGGGGACGAAATTCCTATAAGTGGGGGAGAAATGTAACATCCTTATTTTTATTAAGGAAATAATTATCTTTAAGTATATAATTATGTTGAGTGGATATAACTAAGTATAAGTGTTTGTAACTATTCTTGGTGTATGTATATGTGTGCTTAGGTAAGTATGTGTATATATATATAGTCGAGTGTGGTTAGTTTTAGAGATGTGTGTCTATGGTTTAGCCTTTAGGTGTTTTGTCTGGTAGGGTCGCGTATGTGCGAATAGGAATTTGGGTAAGTTCGTGTACCGGGGGTTTCCGGAATCCTATTGAATGATTTAGAGCCTTAACCGGGATGGAATAATTGGATAGAGAATCCTAGGTTGGATTTCGATTGTAAGCGTGAGCTCTAGTGTTAGTGCTCGGAGAATTCGGTCGGATTTGTGTTTCGATTGAATTCTTGGAAGGAATAGGTTTTTTGAGGCATTTGGGTGTTGCCCGACCCTTGGGGTTATGCCTCGAGTGTGTGACTAGTCTTATATTTTATGGTTAGATAGTTGCCTTAAGTCGGTCGAGTTATTCTAGCGTTAGAAAAGAGTTAAGTTTTGAGTTCGGTGTTTTGCTCGTTTGTGTTTTGGGTGTTTGTATTTTATGTGGTTATTATTATTAAATTATGATTTTAATGTTTGATATGTGTTTTAATGTTTTGGGTATTTGTTTTAGTGTTAGGAAGGGTTAGGATCCTTAGAATCGGGTCAAATAGGGCGAAAATCGGGTTTTCGGGGCTGTCGGTGCGCCCAGGCACGCACCAGTGCGTCCCAGACGCACCAGGTGCATGAATCACGCACCAGACCAGTGAGTTTTGCCCCCAGGCGCGGCCTAACTCGCGCCCAGGCTCGCGCGGAGTATCAAGACGCGCATCATATGCGCGATGCCGCGCTCAGGCGCGCGGGCGCAGATCAGCAGCACCAGGTCTTTAAATCTCGCACTAGCCACTCCCTCTTCTCATTTCCTCAGCACCACTCACCCTTTCCTCCACCCAAATCACCCCCAACACCCACAAGTCAACCCAAGGCTCAACCTCCAACCCTCCTACCATGGCATATCTCTTCTCCTCCATATTTCCTTCTTCTTCTCCTTTTCCATGGAGCCTTTCTTTATCCTCATGGCTCTCTCCCTCTCTTCACATACCCACAAACAATACCCAAACCCTAAGCACCCAAACCTTAATTTCTACCCTCACCCATGGATTTAACCTTGATTTTGGGCTAAATCCTATACTCAAACATTATCCCTCTCTTAATTTCAAGCTCTCTCTCTCCATGGAGCGTTCTCTCTCTCCTAGGGCACTTTCTCTCTCCTCCAATCCCAAGGATCTGATGGGAATCGGTTTAGGGAGCGGGAAATCGGATAGACCGGGAGTAGATTCAAAGTCTTTGGAGCTCTAATCGAGCTCCCTCTCTCTCCAAGGTAAGGGGAGTCTCTTTTCCACACCTTGAGTTAGGGATAGTTGGGGTATATAATAGGACTTGGGTTAAGTAGTTGAATTGGGTTGTGGGTAGCAAAATAGCACCGGAATAGAATTGGTTTAAGGATGTTGAATGTATTTTTGTTTTAATTTAAATATTTAATTGATATAATTTGGTAAAAGAAAATCCCTTATGTATGTTGTTAATGTAGGAAGTGAAGAACCCTAGGGAGTTGACTTATATTAAAGTACTCTGAGGCATACCTGAGTATGTTGAATCTGTGACATTCCGTATTTTCCTGACCAAAATAAATAAGTTTTCATTAAAGAAGAATTTTGAGATATTGTTTTACAAATGGTTTTCGATGAGTATTTTATTCGATTACGTAATCAATTGTTGATTTTATGGAATTTTGGTAAAACAAAGATTTTTATGGAATTCAAGCAAATGATTTTGTTGAAGTTTGGAGTAATTTTATTATTTGTGATTTTATTTGAAAAATGAATTTCTTTTAACCTAATTGATTTAAAAATTGATTAAAGGAGTTTTGATTTCATGATGGATTTCTACACTTCGGAATTTAATCCACTTATGTTATGATTTTATGTGTTTTTTTTTCTAAGGTTTTCAAATGAATTGTATTACTTAAAGTTTTAATTAAGATTTTATTTTCATTAAATTGATTCATATGGTTTTATGGTTTTAAATAGAAAAATTATTTCTCCCCTAAGTTTCAAAAATCAAAGTCCAAGTATCTTATCATACCCTTAATCTAGAATTATTTCTAGAAACCCTAATTAGTACCCTTAATCTTTGATTAAACCTTAATCAAGTTCCTAATCCTTGATTAAGTACTTAATCACTCTCTTAAACCCTAAACCCTCAAGGTTAGTGAGCTAACCTAGAATTAGTTTTCCCTAAACATATACTAGTATGGATTAAGTTTTTGATTAGTACCTTAATCCTTGATTAAGCCCTAATCTCTACGGATTAGTGGACTAAACCTAAATTAGTTTTCCTAATCCTACCCTAAACATGATTAGAACCTAATTAGTACCTTAAACCTAAATTAGTTAACCTAATCTACCCTAAATACCCTAAGGCTGAATGCTAAGTGTGTTGCTTGGCCACCAAGTTGGTTTACTTGGTCTCCAAGTTGCTTTGCTTCATGGTTAAGTTAGTGACATCATCAAGGTGACCTAAGCATGACCTAAGGGAGGAAAAATAAAAGAAATAGAAAAGAAAAGAAGGGTGAGCCGTGGGGAGGAGGAAACAACAAGCCCAAGCCCACACAAACTATGTATACAAACACCAACACACACTTCTTTAGTTTTCATCTCTTCATTTCTTTCATTCCTTTTCCAAACCAAACACAACACTAAGAGCATCATCAAGCTCTTGGTGAGAGAGTGACAGTGAGAGAGAGAGAGAGAGTGGCCGAATAAGAGAGGAGAAGAACCAACCTTAAACACTTCACCATCTAAGCAAGATCAAACCCAAGTTAGTGAAGAAGGGAAAGAGAAACCATGAACCTAAAGGGAAGAGTGAGTGAGCCGTGAGGAGTGGAAGAGAAAACCAAAGAACAACCCAAGATTTGGACTTGATTTTTAAGATCTAATTAAGTGAGCATTTCATTTCATGATCTTAAAAGTTTAAACCTATTTTCTTTGATTCCTTTTCGTTTTTCATGATTTCTTTCTAAAGTTTGATTTTGGTTTGAAAGTGTTAATGCATGTTGGTTTTCAAGTTAGATCTAGTGTTTTCACACACATGCATGTTGATTTCTAAACTTGATCTTAAAACTTTTGTTAAGAAAGTGTTTTCTTCCATGATCTTAAGTTACTTTGTGAACTTATTTGTTTTTCCTTGATTTCTTAAAAGTGTTTTTGAAAAAGAACTTGATTTTTGAGTTTTCATAAAGGATTTTTCAAAGATCTAGTATTTTTGCTTGCATGCATGTCAAGATCCATGCTTGAATTAAGATATACTTGATGCTTGAGTTTTAATGTGAAAATCTTTGAAAATGATTGAACTTTTCTTGATGATTTTCCTTATATTGGTCACGGTTTTGAGGTTAATTGTGAATGAAAGCTTGATTTCCTTTTGTTTGATCTCTTGCATGTTATGATCTTGGATTTGATGATGTTTTAGATGAATAAAATTTGTGTGATGTTGTGATTTTTCTATGATGGCCACGGTTTGCATGCTTGGTTGAAAAGAGTTAAGATTTTCTTAAGTTTAATTGATGAATATGTGATTTCCATGAACTTTGTGTTGATCTTAAGTGTTTGATGTGAAATAAAAATTGTTTAAAGATTTGTTTGATGCTCACGGTTTCATATAGGAAAAATATGCTAGGATTATGTTTCTACTTGCTTGATGAATTATGTGAAATTGTTGTTATTTGAAGTTGTTTTTAGAAGTCTTGAATTCTTGAAAATGTTTTTGAGAAAACCTAGTTAAGGTCACGGTTTTGACCTTAGTTTTTGAGTTGAACTTTCTTGAGTATACATGTGTCGATATCATGAAATTATATGATGATTTGTGAAGTCATTCTTTGAGGAAATAATTTTTGAAAAACAAATGAAACATACGATTTTGAATAAGATTAAATGTAAGATTAGGTGGAAATTGTCTAAGTGTTTATGTATGCCTAAAAAGTTTGATTTCCTTATTTGATCGAGATATATGCATGAATAAATATGTGAACATGTTGAGAAGAAGTTTGTTTATGTTCAACTTGATAACTTGTGGTTATGTAATGTTTGAAATGAATGAACAAGTTTATTTGATAAAGTTTTGTGCTGAAATTTGGATATGTGTGTTTTTAACCTTGATAAACAATATTTGCGCATGTTCAATAATTCTGAAATTTTGTCACTGGTCTAAGTATGTTAAAATGAGCTTCTCTGAATTTTTGATTGATTTTTGGAATTGATTTCCTATTTCTATGAAAGCTAACCTTGTGAAGACAATTTTGAGAAAACAAGTTTTTCGGTTTAAAGATGAACAGGATTTTCAAACTTGTGCTACTCTAAATTGCTCGAAATTTTTATGGTAGCTCCTTAAGAATGTCGTGTGACTCTCTGTAAAATTTGAGGTGATTTGGAGTTGGTTTGATATTTTTACCAATTGAGAAACAGTGAACCGTTTGATTCAGATTTTCCGGACTTAGTGACGAATATAATTGAAAAAGTACGACTTGCACAACTCCAAATAATCTGAAATTTTTATGAGATGGTCTTGACTGTATGGGGAAATTTTATACCAATTTTCATGCAATTCGGAGTTGAAACACTATTTTTAATTATGGCATTTTGGCCTGAGGTCAGCAACAGTTCTATCTTGCTTTTTATGCAAAATCTGATTTGAAACCTAGCTTAAGATTGTTCAAATGACTTGGAAATTTTATTTGATGAACCTTGTCATATATGTGTATGTTCTGGAAAATTTGAGGAGTAAAAAAAATTAGGCTTTTTTAAGCGATAGGTCCCTAAACTTAGGGGGTGTTTTGGATTTAGTCCTTAATCTTTTTTTTTGTTGGATTTGGTCCCTAAACTTTAACGTCGTTTGGAATTAGTCCTCCCGTTAACCCAAAGTTAACTCCGTTAGTGTCTTCCAATAAGATGTTTCCACGTGTCCCAACTTGCATTTTTTTTTGGCTTTTTTGACTTTGAGGTCCCTAAACTTAGGGGAGGAATTGAATTTAGTCCCTATCCTTTTTTTCGTTGGATCAGGTCCCTAAACTCTGGACCATTTTGGATTAAGTCCTTCTGTTAGCTTTAATCTAAGACCGTTACCCTGGGAAAATTTTTATGTCATGTGGACCAATAAATTAATGCCACATGGAATTTTTCTTTTAAAATTGAAAAATTACAAAAAATAAATAAAATTAAAAAAAAACCAAATATTACCTGATTTGAAGTACAACTGAACCAAGCATCATTAACAGTTCCACCATGCCACAAAAATTTTTCAGGCCAGAATGTGAACCACCTTCCCTATCTTCCTCTCGTTCCTCGTCGTACTCGATCGTCTCGTTAGGGCTTGACATCATGATTTCTTCACCTTGCTTTAGGGGGTGGCATTGTTTTTCAGAATATAAAGATCTAAACAAAACAAAAAAAAAAGAACACACACAGTGTCAAGTGATAAAAACTGAGTTAGACACCTACCAAACCTTTATCATCAAACTCTAAAGTAATAAAAAAGAGATTTTTCTGTGTCAATCAAATATACTTGTTGCGTTTCTTCCTCCCTCCAGACTCTACATATGATGCACCGCTAAGAAGAAGGCAGAGGAAGCGGAGAAGAGGGCGAAGGCTGGAAAGCAGAGGACGCTGAGGTTGTTGAGGGTTCGAAGTTGCGAGGCTGCTGCATGGTGAAGGAAGCGCGACTGGTCTCCTTTGGTGTCGCATCAGATTTGCAGAGAAGATGACCAAGCGAAGGATGAAGAACGAAGAGAATCTTCGGGGTCGCCACCGCAACTAGGTTGCAGGGGCTTTGGCTATAACTAGCGCCGCCGCACACCATCAAGCGAACTTGTGACTGTGACAGTGATTTTCGCTGTAAACCGAAGCAAGCACAAAACTCAAATCGAGGCGCGACCTTGAGGACGGTGGCGAAAGCTTCTCAAATCGTTACCCTGATGGCAGTGGTGAGTGCTCGAGACATCACGACCATGACGATGATGCATCTCGTCGCAAACGCGTTTTATTCCAGTCGTTATAAAAAAAATCATTTTTTTTAATTTTATTTATTTTTTGTAATTTTTCAATTTTAAAAGAAAAATTCCATGTGGCATTAATTTATTGGTCCACATGGCATAAAAATTTTCCCAGGGTAACGGTGTTAGATTAAAACTAACAGAAGGATTTAATCCAAAATGGTCCAGAGTTTAGGGACCTGATCCAACGAAAAAAAGGATAGGGACTAAATTCAATTCTTCCCCTAAGTTTAGGGACCTCAAAGTAAAAAAAAAAAGCCAAAAAAAAATGCAAGTTGGGACACGTGGCAACATCTTATTGGAAGACACTAACGGAGTTAACTTTGGGTTAACGGAAGAACTAGTTCCAAACGACGTTAAAGTTTAGGGACCAGATCCAACAAAAAAAAAGATTAAGGACTAAATCCAAAACACCCCCTAAGTTTAGGGACCTATCGCTTAAAAAAGCCAAAAAATTATTTGATATAGTTTTAGATTTTATCTTTTGTGCTTTCCCGTAATTGAACAAAAGCTTTATTTAAAATGTTTTCGACAACTATGAATTTTGTACTTTATTTTGTGACATGGATGGACTTGTGTGATTATCATAGTGTCTTGAAATAATTGAATGAGTGAATGCTTGATGGTATGTTTAGACTATGCATGAATGAGTTTGCAAAGTTAATTGTTTACGGCGTTTCGGTCTAGGTTATTAGTTTGAAATTATGATTTGAAAATGTGCTATGTGCTATGTGCCAAATGGTTTTTTTTAAGTGGTGCATGTTAATTGAACTACTTTGTTTAAGTGTTATGTTTGGAAAATAAATCATTTCAAATGTTCATTTTAACCTGGAGTGTTAAAGAGATTAAAGAACGATTTTTCGGTGTTCTTGAATCTTGGTTGTGGCTGTCCGGAATGGACCAGCAACCAATTCATTTATTTAAAGTGTTTAAATGGTTTGTCTTATTTGAAGCATCATGCTGCCTATATTTGATTTTAAATTTTTGAACTTGAAAAAGTGTTAATCAAAGTGTTTGTTTAATCGTTTTCAAGATACTTAGCTTGTTTATGGATTTAAATTGGTTTTGGACAAGGGAAAGTGAACTTGAGATTTAGAATATGATGCTGTCCAGAGTTTTTATAAGTTGTGTTTCTTATTTAAAATGTTTTCAAAGTAATTTGAAGTTGAGTTTTGATGAGTATTTAATATAAGATAAAGTTGGTTTGAAAAATGCGATTTTACAATGTTTCCGGATTTTCTAAAGAGTGTTTTATGGACTTGCATCCTTGTCGTCCAGATTTTATTTAAATTGTTTTTCATCCTGAAAATGTGTTTGATTTGTTTTAAAGTTTAAATTTTAAATGGTACGTGATTTAAGAAAAGTTGGATTTCAAAAAGTAACGTTTTCAATGTTTTCGGGATCGAGCGAGCTGCTGTCCAAGACGGACCAGCAACCGATCCATTTATTTAAAATGATTTCATTGATTTCTTATAATGATTTCAAGTATTTAAAGTATAGTTGGATTTTGATTTGAGAAAATCTTGACGTTTTACTATTTTCCGACGAGAAGTGAAAGGAGTTTTTGAAAAATACGTTTTGACTCTGAGTATGACGATCATTTAGATAGACTAGTAACGTTAGTGTCTCCTATCTAGTACAAGGTGCGTATAAGTCAGGAAGTTGGAGCAGCTGACAAGTTGGGAGGACCCGCAACGATTTCGGACGAGGTATTTGCTAGAGTTGAGGTGAGAGAGAAGCTTCCCTAAGACACCGTGGTATTTAGGTGAAGTATTAGGACACTCCGTACTCTCTCAAAGTCGGAGTAAAGGTCTATTGTAGCTAGTAGTATACCCGATAAATTGTGTGCCTTGTTTGTATCGCGGTATACGAAGACTCAGACCTATACCATCACATGGTATGAATTGATTGATATATTTGTGATGTTGAGATATATTGTTGTTTATGTTGTCATTGCATGAGCATAATGCATCATCTCGCAATGTAATATAAGAATAGTAAAGACATTAGAAACTATAAGAAATCCCCCAAAGAATAGAACGGAACTCTAACGGATAAGACACGCTACGGAACCTGATGATGCTGATGCGCCGAGTACGTGGATCGAGCTGACAATATGACGATGACGACGATGCTTTGACGTGGACGCAATGATTGCGGAATTCTACAGAGATAGTTTCCATATGGTCGTAGCCATATGTTGAGAGTGAGTTAAGATAGGTTGGAGCCTATCTATCAAAGATTGATGGATATCCCGCATATAGTCGTAGCTATATGCCAGAGGTGATTCTGAGCCCGTCAGAATGATGATTGATATTCTGCATATAGTCGGAGCTATATGCCGAAGTTGATTCTGAATGGGTCATATCCCGTCAGAAAGATTGTGGATATCCTGCATATGGTCGGAGCCGTATGCCGAAAATGATTCAGGATGGGTCGGAGCCCGTCAAACGTATTGGTCGAGTCCCACAGAAACATTCCGCATATGGTCGGAGCTGTATGACGGAGATGACTTAGGATGGGTCGACGTTAGGATAAACAAGTATAACTTCACGACTTAAAACCCTAACCCGAAGTAGTGGAGAGGAAGATACACCTGAATTACCCTTGTGGTGTTCAGCTGGATGATTAAGATAGGGGGCGGCAATGACGGTGATTCGTCAAGAAGCCTTGAGAAGTCTGTCTAGGTGGGAAAAACCATAGGGGCCCTGGCTGAATCGGTCGGAGCTGGTCACCCAAGGGTGTGGACGAAGTACCACACGATCACTAGACGGATGACTGACACCCCCCTTGACTAAATCTTGATCAGTGAGAGGGATGCTCGAACACGGTTGG
Organism: Crotalaria pallida; assembly: GCA_037953625.1. NCBI lineage: Eukaryota > Viridiplantae > Streptophyta > Magnoliopsida > Fabales > Fabaceae > Crotalaria > Crotalaria pallida. Next base: position 22,537,661 of record CM075653.1, read on the forward strand.
ATGTGCCCTTTTTCTCAAGACATTATTTATTTTGCCATCCGTAAAAGGCCGGTGTGGTTAGAGATCCTGTACTCCTGATTGCTTCTGAACTAGGTGGATGGATTCCGAGGAGATGTAGACCCAAAAACCACAAAGCCTGAATTTCCGATATTACGGACTCGAGAAATATGGACAATGGGACTTTGATTTCATGAGATAATCTGATTAAGAGATTCCTTTAAGTGAAAGACTCGTAAGAGGTGGTTGAGAAAAGCACGTGAGAAAGAAAGGATTATACGGCGTGAAGAGATTAACGATATTGATAAACGAAAGTAACTTACATTAATGAATAATTTAATTAATAATGATCATAATTATGAAGTTGATGATGCATATATGTTATCTTGTTGTGTTGTATTTATATTATATTGTTGTGCTGTGAATGTGTAATTGTTGTATGCTTGTATTGTCTTAATATTTTGCCTATCGTAAACCCACACCGTCGACGATACGTCGTTCGGAATGCTTACTCTCTCTGTCTTTTCCCATCCCTGTGGACTTTTGTAATGATGTCCACAGGTGACAGAGTAAGTAGTTTATCTCGGGAGTTGGCGCTTCAAGTGATGGCCTACGAAGACAAGACCGAGGTGGAGTCTCGAAAGAGAAGAAGGTCAAGCTCGGCTCGAGGATTCGATGGTTGATGATTCGACCCTTCTGAGGAGCATTGCGTTGGACGGAGGTCTACTGTCATAGTATCTATGTTCAAGTATTGTACTCCCTTACCAGGTACTTAGACATCATTAGCTGCATCCACATGTGCACCCGAAAGATGTTTTATAAAACTGGATAATCAATATTAAGTTTTTTTGGTTAAACATAAAAGAGATGGGCTTTTAAATGTGATTTGTGAAAGCAAGTTTCAAAGTGCGATGTTCCGTAACATCTCGGTTTGGAACTTGAAGTATAACGTGTGATAAGAGAATCAAATTATGTTGCAAATTATTTTGATAAAAGATTTTGGATCTTGGAGATTCTCATGTCCATGTTATGTTATAAAAAAAAAAATTGGCCCAAATTTTCACTACATTAATTAAATAAATTATATTTTCAAGTTGTCAAATCGGGGTGTTACAGAGTCGATTGATGATAATTGTTGTCTGATAAAAGTTGCTATGTCCACTACATGAGTGATGATGTTATATGAATTTTAATGATATAGTTATGGAATGAACTGGTGAAGGTATAAATGGGAATAAAATGATTATGTGTAAACTAAAGGTAAAATGTGATGCTAAATATGTGACAAGTATGTATGGATGGTATATAGTTGTATCTCAATGTTGATTATGTGTAAATGTGAAATTTATGTGTTGGCCTCTGATTTGAGGTGACGATTAATGGAAAGATTTGATAATTGATATAGGGAATGAGTATGGATAAAGAATGAATGGGAAAGGTGTGTAAGTGTTATTGTGATTATATGTGCTAAGTTGTTTGAGTAAGAAGATGAAAGTATGATTTGGCCTTTGATTTGAGGTATTGAGTATTGAAAATGTGATAAGTGCGTTGGCCTCTGATTTGAGGTGACGATTAATGGAAAGTGGTGAAAATGCTGACCTCTGATATGAGGGGCACAAAATGAAATAAAGTGAATGAGTGTTGACCTCTGACCTGAGGGACACAAAATGAAATAAAGTGAATGAGTGTTGACCTCTGACCTGAGGGACACAAAATGAAATAAAGTAAAAAGGGTGCTGACCTCTGACCTGAGGGGCACATAATTTGAATAAGGAATATTTTTAGGCCTCTGTTTTGAGGTGCCATTTATGATGAGTAAAATTGTTACATTGGCCTCTGGTTTGAGGAGATGTACAGAATAAATGGGAAATGTGTTATTACTGAATAATATGTTAATGGGAAGCATTTTGTTATTCATGGCTTGGTTTGATTATGATGCTTGAGTTATTATTATGTGCCTTTTTACTATCTTATAATTCAATGTGTTGTGAAAAGGTCTCACCCTTAGTGGTTAACATTTTAGGTGAATGCTGAAGGAGCTTGAGGATCAGAGTGTCGCAGCGGAAGAGTTGAAAGAAGGAAACTCTATTTCATGTTGTGTATATTGTAAATGGATTCCCCAGCATTTTGTTTAAAATTGAGTTGTAAAAAGGAAATTTTTGAGTCTCATATTTTAATTATAAAAGAATTATTGCAAAATTATAAATAAGAATCGGGGTGTTACACATACCTGGTTACCTTCTGTTCCCTTATATAGGTTGACATCCTTACCGTTGGGTTTCCCTCCTCATCAATGGGTATTACCGAATTCCCGCTAACGGCAGGTGATAATAGCAGGAGTAAAGTGGACATAAATAAATGGATTACTGCTGCTATCATTGTATAGGGAATCCGAGAAAGTCCTGCTTTATTGCCCTATCTTCTGAGTAATCGCTATACCGGTATCACGAGGTAAGGGAATCCTAGGCATATCCATCAGAAGGCTTTCTCTTTGTCAATTCGGTTGAACAGGAGATTTGGGCCCTTATTGGGCCTCATAGACCGGTAATTCGGCTTCAAGGTGTATTGGGCTCTTAGAAAAGCTTTTATGCCGATAAACTGATTTGTTGAAGACTTGGGCCCTTAAAGGGCCTCTGCGACCGGAAAATCGGTTTAATGAGGTCCAGAACCTGTTTTGGGCTTTCATAGCCGGTAAACCGGTTTAGTGATGTATCTTCCTAAGTCTGGTCCATAACAGTTGCCCCCCAGACCATGGTTTATAGCTATGAACCTTGGTTTCATTGTCTTCATGGAAAGATAATTTTTTTACCGTTTTACCTGGTTTCAAGAAGCAAAATATCGACCCTGTTTTCCGGTAAACCAGTTAAGACAACGGCATGGATTTTGTGACGCTCCCAAGCCTCACGCCGGTAAACCGGTAAAACAACTCTACCAAATACACTTTTATACCGGTTATCCGATTTAATAGAGTTAAATCCTGAAAACCTCCTTCTCTATTATACCTGAAGCTGCAAAGAGAAGTAGTTCGGGTTAACGGTATTCCGTATTATTTTGATAAAAGTTTCTTCTAGCAAGCATCATTCCCCAAGAAATGCACTTTCCTCTCTTTTCTAAGCATCATAATGTCAGTCAACACATATTTTCCAACCCTGTCTTGGTATCCCCAAGGGAATCCTTTCCCTTGTCATCCCTGCCAGCGCCTATTCCCAAGGTGGGTTTTTGAATTTCAAAATTGGAAATGCAACTCTTTTGGCTCCCATATCTATAGATTTTGCCAAATGAAAACGGGTTATCGGTTTTGATAACTCCTGTACTTGAATTATCTTGCCAATGTTGGAAGTCAAGCTGGTTGGAAGGCATGCTTCAAACTCTCTATGGACTTCAAGTTTGATTCAAGTATGTGTTTTGATGATAACAAGCCAACTCAAGTTCAAGCTCACAAGTGCAAGTGTCAAGATTGAAGACTCAAGCAAGCTTAAGAATAGAAACCTTCTCCTTAGTTCAAATGTAAGGTAATGAAGTTTTTGTTTCCTTAAGAGTTACAAAGCCAATAAGTTTTTCATTTTAGGAGAGAAGAAGAAAAACGTGTTTTTGCATATAAAAATGTTTTTCTGCATTTAATCTGAGTAAAAATAATTGATGCTACAAAACTCTGTATATTTGTATGTTTGCAAAAGAGAGTAATCGATTATCTACTCAAGTAATCGATTAACTTTGTTGCATCATAGAAACATCAGAGAGGTTGTAATCAATTAACTGAATCTTGTTAATCAGTTACTTTCTTATGAGAGTAATCGATTACATTAGTCAAGTAATCGATTATAATTGTTGCATCATATATTTTTCAGAGGCTTAGTAATCGATTACAAGCTTTGTAGTAATCGATTACATGATGTTGCATCATATGCAAACCAGAGGCTCAGTAATCGATTAACTCCTTAGTGTAATCGATTATTATGAGTTGCATCATACATTGAACAGGAGTGGTGTAATCGATTAACTATTATTAGCCTAATCGATTACATGTTTTTCAAATGAATTTAAGAATTTCTATTTTTGAAGGAATAATCGATTACCTTCAGAAAGTAATCGATTACTTCATGTTTTATTGAAAAACGTGTCAGAATCATTTTGATTATTTCCTGATTTGTTTTTATATAAAAGATTCTGATTTATTTTATAAAATTCGAAAATGATTTAAAATTTGAATTATTTCCTTTTTGGTTTTAAGAATCAAATCTTTATTTTATTTTGTAAATCGTTTTGATTTAGTTTTGATTTTAAAACTTATTTCAAATCTTATTTTATTCTGTTTTGATTTTGTTTTACTTATTAAAAATCTTTTTGATTCTAAATGGTTTTTCTTTTTAAATTCAAAATCACTCCAACATTGAAATATTATTCATTCATTCGATCAGAACTAATTTTTTATTCATTCTTCTACACGTTTCTCTCTTCTTCATCTTCTCAAGTTTTCTGCTCTTCATTGTTCATAGTCTTTTGAAGAACAAAACTTTTATTGGCTGAGTAATCTTCTAAAGAGAAACACTACTTCACTATCATAGAGCATATTGTTGTATCCGTGTTTTGAGAACACAAAAAGCTATTGTAATCACTCTCATTGTATTTGTTCTAAACCTTGGTGGTTAGGGAGAGAATCCCTTAGTGGACGTGTGATACGTCGTAGGGCGAGGAACCCTGCTGTGTGATTGAGGCCCCTAGCGAACGGAGGTTCCTAGTAGTGTGCGGGGTGCTCTTGGTTGTAATAGGGTGCGACTCTATTTCTTGGTATAAGAACTCTCAGGCAGGTCGCTTGGGGACTGGACTAGGCCTTTCGACGGGAAGGCTGAACCAGTATAAAATTCACCGGTGCAAGCTTTTCTATCCCTATCTCTTTTAATTTCCGCATATTTCAATTTTTACGTTTCCGCGCTACTCGTTTATTATTTTTTATATCGTTTTCGCGATCTGTTTCGAACGTTTAATCTCTCCATCTCAAATCAATTTTTAATTTGTCACGGTTTTTACAATACATTAATAAAACTCGATTCACCCCCCCCCTCTCGAGATTTTGAGGCCAAAACCAACAATTGGTATCAGAGCTAGTCTCTTGTGTTAAGACTTAACCGTCTCAAGAGTATGGCTTCAAACTCTCTGTTTGGAGGTGAAGGGAGTTCTATTAACCGTCCTCCCATGTTTGATGGGGTAGGGTACGCGTATTGGAAAGCACGTATGAAATTTTTTATTCAAGGAGTAGGATTAAAAGTTTGGGATGCTGTTGTAAATGGTCCCTATGTTCCTACCTATGTGGTTAATGGTAACACCGTCGATAAGCCTATGGCTGAATGGACGGAGGAGGAGGAACGTAGAGTCCAGTACGACTTGAAAGCAAAAAATATTATAACATCTGCTTTGAGCTATGATGAGTTTTTCAGGATATCAACATGCGAGACATCACAACAGATGTGGGATACACTGGAAGTCACGCATGAAGGTACAATTGAAGTAAAGAGATCGAGAATCAACACGCTGACTAGTGAATATGAATTATTCAGAATGAAAGATGGAGAATCGATTCAAGAGATCCAAAAACGCTTCACAATGATTGTAAATCAACTGACGACATTGGGGAAGAAATTCACCAATGAGGATCTCATCAACAAAGTCCTAAGGTGTTTGGGAAGAGATTGACAACCCAAAGTGACGGCGATTGCTGAATCAAGAAATCTTTCAACTATGACGCTGGCAACTCTCTTTGGGAAGTTACAAGAACATGAAAGTGAACTAAAAAGGTTGGCTCAACATGAAGAAGAGAACAAGAAAGTTAAAAGTTTGGCATTCAAGGCTGAAGCACCTGCAGCTGAAAGTGACTCGGACAAAGAGTTATTGAATGATGAACACATGGGTCTATTGGTGAAAAAGTTCGGGAAATTTCTGAGGAAGAAGAATTTCAATAGAAGAGACAACAATAAGAGTGGAGGCTCAACCATTACATGTCATGAGTGTGGCAAGTCTGGTCACATCAGAGCAGACTGCTATCAATTGAAAAAGAAAGAAAATTCAGAAAAAGGCAACTCGAATTCAAAGAAGGGGAAGCAAGCATACTTGGCATGGCTAGACAATGAAGGAAGTTCGGATGAAGATTCAGACGAACAAGAGGAGACTGCCAACATATGCTTAATGGCTCACGGAGATGAGGTTACTCCGGAAGGAAAGAAGTCGTGGTGGTACTTGGACAGCAGATGCTCAAAACATATGACTGGAGATAAATCTAAATTTTCGCATCTCGTGCCTAAGGACCAAGGACATGTGACCTTCGGAGATAACAATCAAGGAAAGATTCTCGGAGTCGGTAAAATTGGTACACCTCCTAACCCTTGCATTGAAAATGTTTTACATGTTGAGGGCCTGAAACACAATTTGCTAAGTATTAGTCAATTGTGTGATAAGGGCCATAGGGTTATATTTGATTCTAATAGATGTATTATCGAGGGAAAAATTGATAATCTTATTAAGCTAATTGCTCGCAGGGTAAACAATGTTTATGTTATTGATTTTGATTCAATTCCCTCAAATGATGCGAAATGTTTATTATCTAAAGAGGATGAATCGTGGCTATGGCATCGTAGAATAGGTCACATCCACATGGCTCATTTAAATAAAATTTCTTCTAAAAACTTAGTAGTTGGACTGCCAAAGCAAAATTTTTATTTTTCTGAAAAATGTGATCCTTGTTCTAAATCAAAACTCACAAGGGCATCTTTTCCTTCTAAAAACCTTGTTTCTTCTCAAAGGCCCTTGGAACTTTTACATATGGATCTTTTTGGACCTTGTCAAACAAAAAGCTTTGGTGGCAACTATTATTGTTTAGTTGTGGTGGATGACTATTCTAGGTATACATGGACACTGTTTATTACTCATAAAAATGATGCATTTCATGAATTTAAAAAGCTAGCCAAGATTATTCAAAACCAATTGCATTTGAGCATTGCATCCATTAAAACTGATCATGGTGGAGAATTTGAAAATCATCTTTTTGAAAAGTTTTGCGAAAAACATGGAATTAAGCATTATTTTTCCGCTCCAAGAACTCCTGAGCAAAATGGGGTTGTGGAGAGGAAAAATCGTTCATTAAAAGAGCTTTCAAGAACAATGCTTAATGACATGAATTTGCCTGCATACTTTTGGGCCGATGCAGTTAGTACAGCTTGTTATGTTATGAACCGTGTTTTAATTAGGCCTATTTTAAAGAAAACCCCCTATGAGCTGTACAAGGGGAGAAAACCAAATATTTCACATTTTCGTGTTTGGATGTAAATGTTATGTGCATAATAATGGTAGAGAAAATCTAGGAAGTTTTGAGGCTAGAGCTGATGAGGGCATTTTCCTTGGATATTCTGTTTCGAGCAAAGCATATAGGATTTACAATAAATCTCGTAATACTATTGAAGAATCTATTCATGTATCATTTGACGAATCCGATCCCAGAAAGTTGGGAAAGGTATCTGTTAATGAAATTTCAGGTATTCTTGGAGATTTGTTCATTGATGAGGATGAGGAGCCAAATGCTAAAGGAAATGAGCATTCCGAAAGCAATAAAAAATCAGTCGAATCTGTTGAGGAGAAAAATCAAGAACAATCCTTGGAACTCAACGCTGATTTGCCTAAGGAATGGAGAACATCTAGGCATCATCCCATTGATCAGATCATCGGTGATATCTCAAAAGGTGTAAGTACTCGCAATTCTATTAGCAATCTGTGTAACTTCTTTGCATTTGTTTCTCAAGTAGAGCCAAAGAATTATTCTGAGGCTATGCTTGATGAGCATTGGCTTTTGGCAATGCAAGAGGAATTAAATCAGTTCGAAAGAAATCAGGTGTGGGAACTTGTTCCTAGGCCTGAGTCTCATCCGATTATTGGAAATAAGTGGATTTATAAAAATAAACTTGATGAGGCTGGTTTAATTGTTCGAAACAAATCTAGGCTAGTTGCACAAGGTTACAACCAGGAAGAGGGGATAGATTATGAGGAAACATTTGCCCCTGTTGCTAGGTTGGAAGCCATTAGACTGCTTTTAGCTTTTGCATGCATTTTAGACTTTAAATTATATCAAATGGAAGTAAAGAGTGCCTTTCTTAATGGTTTTATAAATGAAGAAGTTTATGTGTGTCAACCTCCTGGCTTTGAAAGTTATGAACACCCGGATTATGTTTTTAAATTGAAAAAGGCTTTGTACGGTTTGAAACAAGCTCCTAGAGCATGGTACGACCGTCTTAGCAAATTTTTATTGGAGAATAATTTTGAAAGAGGGAAGGTTGATAACACACTTTTTATTAAAAAGAAAGGAAAGGACATTCTTTTAGTTCAAATTTATGTTGATGACATTATTTTCGGTGCTACTAATGAAATCCTTTGCAAGGAATTTTCTAGTATGATGCAGGAAGAGTTCGAGATGTCTATAATGGGCGAGCTGAACTTTTTCCTGGGATTACAAATAAAGCAAGCAAAGGACGGAATTTTCATTAGCCAAACAAAATACTGCAAGGAATTACTGAAAAGATTTGGTATGGATAAGGCCAAGGCAGTAGCAACACCGATAAGCACATCTTGTTATCTGGACAAAGATGAAGGAGGTAAATCCGTAGAGATTACAAAATATCGAGGTATAATCGGATCCCTTCTCTATTTAACGGCAAGTAGGCCGGATATAATGTTTAGTGTGTGTTTTTGTGCTCGGTTCCAGTCGAATCCAAAAGAAACGCACATGGTTGCTGCCAAGCGTATAATGAAATATTTGTCTGGCACAACTGATATGGGTTTATGGTACCCCAAAGGTTCTTCTTGTAATCTTGTTGGGTATTCTGATTCTGACTTTGCTGGCTGCAAAGTAGATAGAAAAAGCACTAGCGGCACTTGTCATCTTCTTGGCAATTCTTTGGTATCATGGGCTAGCAATAAACAGTCTAGTGTGGCCCTATCTACAGCTGAGGCTGAATATGTCACCGCAGGTAGTTGTTGTGCGCAGATTTTGTGGTTGAAACAACAACTCCTAGACTTCGGTGTAAGTCTAGATCACATTCCCATTAAATGTGATAATACCAGTGCTATTAGTATTACCAAAAACCCAGTGCAACATTCTCGCACGAAGCATATAGAGATTCGACACCATTTTATTCGTGATCATATTCAAAAGGGTGATTGCATTATTGAGTATGTTGATACTTCGCGGCAGTTGGCTGATATCTTTACGAAACCGCTTCCAAAAGAAAATTTCTTTTTCATTCGTAGAGAAATTGGTCTAACTTCTGCCTCTCACCTATTTTGAGTATGTGAGTCTGTTTATCTCTCTTGTTATTATTGATGCATCTTCTTAGTGTTTCAGGGGGAGATAGCATATCTTTTTGATGATTACAAAAGGGGGAGAGATATTCTGATATATATGTCTAATGCATACAGGGGGAGATACTCTGAATTATGCAAATTTTGATCAAATTGAATTATTTTTGTGCATCTATACAGGGGGAGATGATATGGATTATTCTATTTTACTGTATTTAGTGTTCTATGGAAGGTTTTGGTACTTTATATGTATATATTGCTTGTATAACACTTGTGATGCAGATAATAAAGAACATATCAGAATGGTTGTTTGTCATCATCAAAAAGGGGGAGTGTTGGAAGTCAAGCTGGTTGGAAGGCATGCTTCAAACTCTCTATGGACTTCAAGTTTGATTCAAGTATGTGTTTTGATGATAACAAGCCAACTCAAGTTCAAGCTCACAAGTGCAAGTGTCAAGATTGAAGACTCAAGCAAGCTTAAGAATAGAAACCTTCTCCTTAGTTCAAATGTAAGGTAATGAAGTTTTTGTTTCCTTAAGAGTTACAAAGCCAATAAGTTTTTCATTTTAGGAGAGAAGAAGAAAAACGTGTTTTTGCATATAAAAATGTTTTTCTGCATTTAATCTGAGTAAAAATAATTGATGCTACAAAACTCTGTATATTTGTATGTTTGCAAAAGAGACTAATCGATTATCTACTCAAGTAATCGATTAACTTTGTTGCATCATAGAAAAATCAGAGAGGTTGTAATCGATTAACTGAATCTTGTTAATCAGTTACTTTCTTATGAGAGTAATCGATTACATTAGTCAAGTAATCGATTATAATTGTTGCATCATATATTTTTCAGAGGCTTAGTAATCGATTACAAGCTTTGTAGTAATCGATTACATGATGTTGCATCATATGCAAACCAGAGGCTCAGTAATCGATTAACTCCTTAGTGTAATCGATTATTATGAGTTGCATCATACATTGAACAGGAGTGGTGTAATCGATTAACTATTATTAGCCTAATCGATTACATGTTTTTCAAATGAATTTAAGAATTTCTATTTTTGAAGGAATAATCGATTACCTTCAGAAAGTAATCGATTACTTCATGTTTTATTGAAAAACGTGTCAGAATCATTTTGATTATTTCCTGATTTGTTTTTATATAAAAGATTCTGATTTATTTTATAAAATTCGAAAATGATTTAAAATTTGAATTATTTCCTTTTTGGTTTTAAGAATCAAATCTTTATTTTATTTTGAAAATCGTTTTGATTTAGTTTTGATTTTAAAACTTATTTCAAATCTTATTTTATTCTGTTTTGATTTTGTTTTACTTATTAAAAATCTTTTTGATTCTAAATGGTTTTTCTTTTTAAATTCAAAATCACTCCAACATTGAAATATTATTCATTCATTCGATCAGAACTAATTTTTTATTCATTCTTCTACACGTTTCTCTCTTCTTCATCTTCTCAAGTTTTCTGCTCTTCATTGTTCATAGTCTTTTGAAGAACAAAACTTTTATTGGCTGAGTAATCTTCTAAAGAGAAACACTACTTCACTATCATAGAGCATATTGTTGTATCCGTGTTTTGAGAACACAAAAAGCTATTGTAATCACTCTCATTGTATTCGTTCTAAACCTTAGTGGTTAGGGAGAGAATCCCTTAGTGGACGTGTGATACGTCGTAGGGCGAGGAACCCTGCTGTGTGATTGAGGCCCCTAGCGAACGGAGGTTCCTAGTAGTGTGCGGGGTGCTCTTGGTTGTAATAGGGTGCGGCTCTATTGCTTGGTATAAGAACTCTCAGGCGGGTCGCTTGGGGACTGGACTAGGCCTTTCGACGGGAAGGCTGAACCAGTATAAAATTCACCGGTGCAAGCTTTTCTATCCCTATCTCTTTTAATTTCCGCATATTTCAATTTTTACGTTTTCGCTCTACTCGTTTATTATTTTTTATATCGTTTTCGCGATCCGTTTCGAACGTTTAATCTCTCCATCTCAAATCAATTTTTAATTTGTCACGGTTTTTACAATACATTAATAAAACTCGATTCACCCCCCCCCCCTCTCGAGATTTTGAGGCCAAAACTGTAACAGCCCGATTTTCGTAAAACAAAATAATTAACTCTTATTCGTTAAAGTGTTCAAAAATGAGGCCAATTTTTTTTTTTTAAAAAACGCGATTGAAAAATCATTGCTATGTTGTAACGTCCTCTTTTCTAAAAACCGAGTTGTTACCAAAAACCTCTTTCACCTAAAACTCTACGGTGTATAAAAGAGCTTGATTCCAAAAGAGTAATGATTTATTACATTTGATTAAAAGTGTTCATAGCAGTTTCCTAAACAAGGTACTTCCACAACATAGAATGAAAATTAGCTGAATTACATAAATGGTTCTTCACTTGGTAATCCTTCACACCTAACATAAACAAGCGACTTAAACTAGACATGCTGTTTTCGTTTCCTTCTGATGAAGACTACCAGATTCGGCTCCCTTTCCTCTTCTGCAGATGCCTTTTCACCAGAGGATGATGCTACCTCGGTTGTTGTCTCTCCTTTGGAACTTGATTTGATCTCCACACCGAACAATTTTATAGGTTTCTGTTTAGCTCCATCCCGTGGCGGTGGTTCATTGCTATCGTATCCCATTAGAGAGACGCTTCCCAAACACGACCCCAGTGTCGTTCTGCTTAGTTTGTGTTATGGATCCGCAATCAGCATCTCAGTGTATCCCATCCACGCCCATACATAACGGGTGGGTTTCCAGCCGATTCCTCGACGACGCCATGTGGTAATTTCCAAGCGATGATCCATCTGCCCGTTGAGATACCAGCGGCACCGATATGCCAACGAACAGGAGAGAGTAAGCGATCCGAACGACGCATCGTCGACGGTGTGGAATTACGATGGGCGAAGTATTAAGACAATACACACAACACACATACAGAATAACATTCAAGCATATTGTCACTATCATTATCAATGTTCCTTATTATTCCAAAATCATTATCATTCATTATTATTTCCTTCTTAATTCTCTACCTTCATTTCTAATTCCACTCATGGGGTTTAATTCCTTTCCCACATTTCCATTCTCAATCTCTTTCTCATTCTTCACACTGCTTAAACTTTTATTTCTTACAAATATAAATCTTTTCTTATCATGTCTTATTAAATTATGGCCATCGATGATCGGGAAGTTAAGGTCTCATCGAGGTACGCGTTCTTTCGTAGTTAGAACTCACGTCACAAGTCTACATCTCCTCGGCCATCCATCCACCTAGTCGGAATCAAACAGGAGTACAGGACCTTTACCGTGCGGGCACGACAGTTGTCTCACAAACAATTGGTCCCAGACCAGGAGGACTACATCCTCAAATCATATCATATTAATTCAATTCATATGATCAAGGCACAATGTCTCATAGTGGCAATCAAGATGCCCCACTCCAGTCCCTCTCACTGTTCTAGATTTACAATCTAGGGGGCGCCAGTACTGTTCTAGTGCGCATGCAGAACTTACCACGGCATTGGACCCAGTCCCTACCACGTTCGTACGCCACATGTGGAGTTCGTTCTGCCTAGAAAAGCACTCAAGACTTCTTGACGTTTCACCATCATCGTCCTCCCCTAATGCAATCTCCTCCTAAGTATCCGCAGATACTTATGGTTCCTTCCTCTCCACTACTACGGGTTAACTCTAATACCTCACCGTGTTCGCGCTGTTAATGTCTTTTAAAGTCTTTTATCTTTCTAATTAACCTAATGGTCGGCCCATCCTTCGTGTATCCCTTCAATGAGTCCCGACCGCTGTCTTTCAACATCACTTTACCTTTCGTAGCACAGAACTGGGATTACATCGACAACTTGCATTTCTTTTACAATCTTTCTCAAAAATCTTATTTCATAAATCTTTACAAAATATCCCTTCCGAAACTTTCTCAAAAACATCAGTTTGTAAAGCTTTCTCAAAAATCTAGTTTTGTAGACTTTTTCAAAAATCTCCTTTTGAAAACCTTTTCAAAAATCTCTTTTCGTAAACTTTTGTAAAAATCTCATTTTATAAACTTCCTTAAAATCTCATTTCACAAAAATCTCCAAAAATAATGTTTCACCATCTTTCTAAAAAAATAGTGTTTCACAAACTCTTTTCATAATAATGTTTCTAAAAAGAAATAAAGTTTCTCAAATCCTTTTTCCAAAAAGAAGGTTTCATAAAATCCTTTCAAAAATAATGTTTCATAAACTCTTTTTCAAGAATAACCTTTCACAAATATTTTCCAAAAATCTCTTTTCGCAAACATTTTTAAAAAAAAATCCATTCTACTGAGCGCTAATGGAGGAGCAAGCTCAACTCAACACTAGTCTCAATTGGAAACAAAAGCAAAGGGCTAAGCTCCACTCAAATCATATCTTGTCTCCATGGCAACGTTACTCCTCCCAGCTCTGGCTCATCATCATCATTATCATCAACTCTTCTCCAATCTCACTATCTTATCTCTTTCTAACTCATCTTATATCTCTTATCATTAATCCTATCTATTTGTGTCTTTTACTCTCCTAACTTACTTACTTCCTTTTTATTATCAGGACATAACAGACGTCCATCAGCATGATACTCATATTAATTAACAACTAAAATATCATCATACATAATTAAACAGTAAATAAAGCATGCTATATCACGTTACCAACACACAACCATCACACACCATAATGTGGTCTTTGTCCTCTTCGTATAAGTGGCCACACAAGACAAACAATTGCCACTATACTACTGACTTAGGACCACTAAGTTCCGATCTTTGAGTTGATACGAAACGTCCTAATATATCACCTAACTACCACGGTGTCTTAGGAAAGCTTCTCTCTCACCTGAGATCCAGCGATTTAATGCGTGTGCTCTCCTCGGATCCTTGTCGCTGCCAGCTGCCCCAATCCCTTTTCTATACCATTCCTCGTATTAAATAAAACACTTTACGTTATTAACTTGTACGAGAAAATTGTTTCTTAATTCATTACTCGTTCCTCTCTTCGTCTGAAAACTTAAAAATGCGACTGTTTTCTCAAAATAACTTTAACATTTTTCTAATACTTTGGGTACTTTAAAACCATTTGAAAACATCATATAAAATAATTTAAATCATTTGGGGTTAGTTGCTGGCCCCTCTCGGACAACACCTGAACTGCGTTCGAAAACTCCGAAAAATGCATCATTTTTAATCCGGCTTTTCTTAATCCAATTACCACTTGAAAAATTATACTTTTAGATTCAAGTTTTTGTTATAAAATATGTTTAGGACAGTCACTAAAAATCTCAAATGGATTTACTTTAAAATCACTAGATTTAAAAACCAAGTACATATTCAAATATATTTCAAACATTAATCAGCACACAACCACATCAACACTTAAATGGATTTAGTCATGCAAGTACTTACTTAATTATGGACCAGTTGTTTATTTTCAAACGAACACTCATTCACAACCAAACACTTTCATTTTCATAAAACACAAGCACTTAGTCATACATACACTCACAAACCGAATGGGACTAAAATATAACCCAAGTACATTTATTTTCCTTACTTTAAACAACTTAATCCCTTTCACAAATCGTTATGTGAAATTATTTTTATGCAAACAAATTTCCTAGGCTTACTCACACTATATGGCCGAATGATACTAAAGAAAACAAGTCAAGAATTACAAATAGAACACATAAATCAATTTAATTTATTTCAAGCATTCAAACCTTATTTTCTTCTCTTTCACGAAATAAATCATTTACCCTATCTTTCTCCTGAAACCGAATATAAGTATAAGTCTAGGCAAGATCATGAAGTCTTCCATGCCATTTTGTCCCATAAACCGTGAGCCCTCCTAACATTTTAAGCAAGCTTTAATTCATTTCCCAACTTAAATTAATTCATCAAATCAAATGTAGTTTCCTTCATCTTTTTAATCAAAACCGAGTTGTAATAAAATAGCCACAATACAGTTTTTAAACAAATTAATTTAGCATAATTTCACAAGACACACTTATTGCTTTTATGTCACTTCATTGAAAAAAAGAATATAGCCTACTAATCCTAGCTAGGCCGAATCATCATCATGGTAAAAACATGGTTTTGATCCACTTTTCAAACATGCAAACCTTAGAATCACTAAATTGAATCATACTCTTTTAAACACATGGTTTTGAAAAATATTACTTCCCTTTTTAAACACAAAACTGTGACATGCAACTCCAGGATCAAGACTTTTTGATTCAAGAGTCACATGCAAGGTTCAAGATCAAAACTTTTTAAAGGTCAAGACAAAGATCAAAGCTTTTTCAAGTTCAAACCCAAATCAAAGCATTTTAGCTATTTAAATTAACTTTTCTAAACATAAGATTAACATGCAATCACTTTGATCAAATTAAAAGCATTAGGACCTAATTTCTCTACTCTTGGCCGAATCACCTAGTTCTCGATTTGGTGATTTATGAGTTCATTTGTTCTTAAAAATCCAAGATCAAGGCATAAAAAGGACATGCAAGGGAGAATGAGAATCATAAGGCCACAAAATCAAACATGCAAGAGAAGATTGAGGCAATTCATGGATTTAAACACAACTTTAGACAAAACCGTGATGAAGAAGAACTACAAGTAAGAGATCAAAACTTTCAAACACCAACATCCAAGATCAAAACATAAAAGTAACATGCAAGACATTTAGACTTCAAAATCATTCAAAAATAAACACATGCATCACAAGATCAAACAAAGTCCATCATAGAGTCTTTTACAAAACACAATTATTACACTAAAACTCTCTTAATACTTAAACAATCTACCTTAAATCAAAACTCCTAACTTAAATCTTCAAATCTCCTCTCCTCCTTTAGGGTTTTGCTTCGGTCTCTCCTTCTTAGAGTTAATGGGTGATTTCCTTCTTAATCTTAGAAGAAAGATGTGTGTGAAAGAAGAAATCAAAGGTGTTTGGGTTAAGAAATTTGGACTCTCACTCTTCCTCTCCTCTCCTCTCGTCACGGCCTCACTCTTTCTCTAAGGGTTCCAAGAGCTTTGTGTTGCTCTTGGACCAAGTGTGTTTAGGATATATGCAAGGGGAAATGAAAATGAGTCAAAGTGACCAACTCCTCACACACACACACGGTTATAAGGGCAAAGCAAGGATGTGGAAATTTCCTCTTTTAGCCTCGGTTCAAGGTGCTGGTTCATGGGCAATTCGGTCCAACCAAAAGTTTGCATGGGAGGGGTCTTTTCAAGGGAACATGGTGGAAGGAAAGTCCTCCCTAGGCATCATGACTCACACCTCCTAATCTCCTCCTATTTTCTATTTAAATCTCTAATTTCTTAATGCATAAGAAAATAAATCCTACTTGGTCTTCTCCCCTACATGGCCGAACGATACACACACATACATGAAGGAAGTAGATTTCTTTTCATGTTTATCATAACAACACATAGCATGAAATCATAGAATAATGCATACACTTAACACATATATAAACATACATACAATTAATATTTTTAGGGTATCATGTTCACACGACACACACACACATACATCATACACACATTCACATTCACACAAATCAGCCATCCATTCATCTCCAATTTATCATTTTAATTTTCGCATGCAATTTATTCTACTTAAGATAAGAAAACACATTGTCATCATCATATATCAAACATGTATCAACCCATCACATAACTCAGAAAATAAACCATTCTTTCATAAAATGACTCTTATTTAAAATTCACCATTTCTTTAAACTCATTCATCACCTTAAAAACGTGAATTATGAAAATTATTTAAGAAAATACTCTTTCAAATATTTTTCTCAAAAAAAATAATATCTTTAGTATTTTAAATTAATATGAGGAATTTGCGGGGTGTTACAAAAACCAACAGCCAAAACTTATCGGTTAACCGGTAAGATGATCATCATTCCCTTCGTACAAACCGCTTTACCGGTTTAAGTGTGTACTGTATATATTCGTTTTTTCTTCTCTTTTGACCGAATTGTTGGCTTCACTCCGTCTGACTTTCATAAATCTTGTCAACTCAAGTTTCCCAAGCACACGGTCACCGAGAAATCAATATGGCCTTCCCAAGAGCATCTTTCCCTCGTCTGTCGTGTCCCAACTTGCTCTTCCTTAGGCATGATTTGAATTTGAAATTCAAATGTACCTTGGAAAATCATCTTTAACACTTAGACTTGATACTTACTGACAAAACCGGTTTCCCTGCTAAATTTCGTATTCAAAAGAAACTTCTTTTTTATCATTCAATTTCAAACCAAGCTTCATCTTCTCAACTGACATAAAGTCACTTCTGTCATAAATGACAAGATTTATCACTGCATTTATTTCAAGAACAGCTCTTCCCAAGGAATCCGAAAAGATTCTCTAAAAAGTTATGAACCATGCTTCACTTTATCAATCCTTGACCTGTCAAATTTTTTCTCTTTCTCTAATCATGATGTGACCAATCTCTTAAGCTTCTTATCCATTCAAAGTCCCAATTAATGCTTGAAGTCTCCTCATTGGCTCTCAACAAACCGATTTTGACTATAAATAAGGGGGTTTGTTTCATTTCAAACTCACTCCTTCTTCCAAACTTCACTTGAAAACTTAGAAATAAAAGAGAAACAGAGGAAAACGTGTTTTGTTCTTCTCCCCTTAAGAAATCGTCTAGTTTTTCCTAGTCTCCTTCTTTCCAGTTCCAGCTCTCCTTCATGCATTTTCAGGTAATTTCTTGCTCCTTTCTATGGACAATCTTCCTCTTTCTGTCATTTACCCTACTAAAACCTCTTCTTCCTCTTCATCTGCTTCTTCCTCAAACAACTTAACTAGTGCTAGTATAACCTCTATTAATCCTTCTTCACATTTAAGAAGTTCTTCTATTTGTTCTTCAGAAAAAATGATGCTAGATGAACTTGCTAGGCAGTTTATAATAAAAAATTATTTCAAAGTTGAAGTAGTCAGCAGGCCATCTCCTTCTCCTAATCTTTCCTACCTTTCTCAGGAATCACACATGGGAAACAAAAGATCAGAAACCAACCCAGACGAGTTTATCAAACCCGACAATGTTTCCGGATATGAGAGGGTAGATTTAGATGCCTTAGGTAGACCTTCCATTTTCGTAGACTCAGCCAAACTTCGTCATTATCATCTCAAAGCCGACTTGGTGAGGCCTGATATCGTCCCTAATTTTTACTCTGTAGCAGCCCCTAGTAGTCAAGACCGAATTTGTACAGTGGGCACTCCTAATGAAAACTTCTTCATGTACAGTGTTCTTTTTGATGTTTGTGGTGTAAGAATTCCATTTATTGATTTTGAAAACCATGTTCTCACACACTTAGAACTTGCCCCCTCTCAACTTCATCCCAACGCCTGGTGCTACCTCAAAGCATTTCAGCTTTTCTGTTATTACTTCAACCTCCAATGTACAATTCCTGTTCTCTTTTACTTTTTTTGGCCCCTTCCAGTCCAGCAAGGTGAAGGGAAAATGGGCTTGGGTGTCGCTCAAATCCCGTAATGGAAGGAAAGTGTTTGAATCTTATTCTGAGACATGGAAAGAATTCAAAGACAAGTACTTCAAAATAATAGGAGCAGAAGACGTATGGCCCTTCTTTTTTGATCACGAGGGAAATTCCTATTTCCCTCTTTTCTGGTCCCCACGCAACTCCCTCATTGCAGTTAAACGGTTTGTAACCCCGGAAAACCGTTTAACCGATTTAGAGAGGTCTACTATTTCTTTCCTTCTTTCCTTCTGTGATCGCTTTGGATGCATAAGTACTAGATCCATTGTGGACTCCAAACCTCATGACTTACAAAGGACCTTTGGTAGGAAATCTACTTTGCTTATTTTGATGCTTTATACTGTACTTTTTCCTTCTTCACCTACTTTTAACATAATTTCCTCTTATGCAGCTGAGATGGCTTCACCTTCTGACTTGGCAGCTCTTGCAGCAACTCTTGGGAATGCCCCTCGAAACTTGCGTCCTCGGATCAGCAAATCCATTGTCCCCAGGACTCCTCGCTCTCCGGCAACTGTGGAAGGTACAGATACTGCTACTGCTGGAACTCCTAAACGAAGGAGAAATGATGGCCCTCCTCACCCTGAAGCCGGTAGTTCTGCTAACCCTCAAGGTGGAAGTTCCTCCCTTTGGCCTGATGACTTGACTGAAAGCTTTAACCAAATGCTCCTTACCGACTCTACCTCTCGTCAACTGGGAAACATGATTCGAAGGGAATTCGTTGCTTTACTAAAGTCCCTCAAAAGGGAACAACTCAAAGCTGCTTCAACAATTCAGTATTTGGAAGAAAATGCTGAAAGAGTCATTTTTGTTGGACAAGACGCTATTGATCTGGCTGATCATGTAAAGAGGGAAGCTAAGTTGGTTCAGCAACTGGCTTCGGAAACTGCCAAGCTGAACAAGGCCAAACAAGAAATGACTCAAGCTGAGGAGGAATACACCAGGAACTTAAACTCCAAGATCACCGAAATGAATGAAGCTCACAATGCAGCTCTTACCACTCTGAAGGATGCGCTTAGGGATATGGAGTTGGAGAGGGACATGTATAAAGGAAAGTGGATAGACTCAGTTCAATCTTCCTTTATGAATGCTGTTGAACAAGCCAACTTTTTGAACCCCAAATTTTCAGCCAAAGGAATGCATTTTCTTCACAGAGTTGAAGATGGGGTGTTGTATAGTTATCTCTCTGATGGCAGCAGGGTGCCTGTGAATTTGGCGGACAAGTCTTGTCCTGATTTCCTGGCTACTGGAGAAGAGGAAAATGATGTAATGATGATGACCATGATGATGATGATGAGGCCACCCAGTGAGGGGCCATTTTTCAGCTTTTTGTTGCTTTTTAATTTATCGTTTTTTAATCTTCCAGCCCTTTACTTTTTCAGCATTGTATCACCTTTTATTAAAGAAAAATCTTGTTTTGTCTTTGCAATATCTTCCTTTTCGGTTATCCTTGTCTTAGGAAATCTGGTTAATCGGTTAAGTGTCCTGTTTATACTTAGTAGACATTTCGGTAATTTCTCTTCTACCCAGCGAAGGAAATTCCTCCTAAACTTATTAGATTTTCATCTAACAGTAGTCTTACTATCAGTACATGAGTGGTGCCATTTATCAATTTTTTGGACATCCCCTTACTTATTTCACTCCCTATTAGGTGGCTAGCCGAATAGGTGGTGTACTTTAATTGGGACCTTAAATTAACCGAAAATACACTCTTCTACCCCGTTAAACTGGTTTAAAGGTGTGTTGATTGTGCCACTCACTTAGTTATGGAGAAACCGGTTAACTGGTTAACCGAATTGGTGTTACAAGAAAAACCGTTAAACCAGTTTGACAAACTTAAGCACTTTCAAACCGTCAACCTGGTTTAATGGCGATTTAAATAACAAAATAATTATAAACTGACATTCTTTATTCATTGTATCTTCTTCAAAAACATAACAATAACAAGGGCTCAAATAAGGAGCCTGATTGAAAGGAAAACACAATGGCTAACAAGCTTTATTGAAATTGAAACATACTAAACATTACTTCCATCAATCCTTCCACTCTAAAGGGGGAGGTTTCAACTATAATAGATCTGAAGCTTTGCTGCATTCCATGGGTTCTTGATCTTACTCCCTGTTATTATCTCCAGGAAGTAAGATCCATTGCCTGTCTTTGCTCGGACCCGATACGGACCCTCCCAATTAGCATCCAACTTCCCGTGTGCTGGTTCTTTTCCATGAACATCTGCCCTTCTTAGAACCAAATCCCCTTCCCTAAAGTTACGAGGGACAACCTTCAGATTATATTGTCAGGCGGACTGTTGTTGAATTGCAGCCATCCGAATTGTGGCCAACCCTCTTGATTCCTACAGTAAGTCAAGATTCTCTCTTATTAGCTTTATGTTTTCATGAGGGTCAAAATATCTTGCTCTCACATTTGTTGATCCTATCTCCAAGGGGATCATGGCTTCGCTACCATAAGTTAATTTGAAAGGGGTTTCTCCAGTAACTGG
Organism: Crotalaria pallida; assembly: GCA_037953625.1. NCBI lineage: Eukaryota > Viridiplantae > Streptophyta > Magnoliopsida > Fabales > Fabaceae > Crotalaria > Crotalaria pallida. The sequence goes on from CM075653.1 coordinate 22,559,046, forward strand.
ATGTGGAGTAGTTCGGTACGACCAAAGTATGGAGTCTATGACCTCCACCCACTTTCCCTTTCTGTCTTCTAGCTTCCTTTTTATGCCTCTAAGAAATGCATCTATTTGCAGCTTCTGCCTGTCCATTGGTTTGAGGATGCTCCACAGAAGATAACCTTTGTTTTATTCCCAACTCATGGAGGAATTTTTTGAAAGCATCACTGACAAACTAACGACCGTTATCAGTAACAAGTACAGCGGGAATGCCAAAATGTGGGATTACCTAATTGCTGAGAAATTTCTGGATTTGAGCTGAGGTAGTGGTGGCTACCGCTTTGGCCTCGATCCACTTAGTGAAGTAATCCACTACTACAACCAAATGCGTTACCTGTCCAGCTGCTTGTGGAAAAGGGCCTAGCAGATCCATTCCCCATTGATGGAAGGGCAACGGAGCAGAGATAGAATGCAATTCTTCAGGTGGATCAAGGTGAACATCAGCATGTTTCTGACATTTATCACATTTTTTAACATGGTTCATGAAATCCAACTGGATGGTAGGCCAATAAAACCCAGCCCTCAATATATTCCTAGCCAGACTTCTTCCTCCCAGATGATGGCTACATCTCCCCTCATGAATCTCCTTCATTGCATTTTCAGCCTCTCGGTTGGATAAGCATCATAGTAAAGGCGAAGAAAATCCTCTCCTATACAGCAAACCGTCTTGAATGACAAAATGAGGGGTCATCTTCTTTACTTTCTTAGTTGCACTTTCATCTGTTGGAAGCACACCATGGAGAAGGTACGCCAAGATAGGTGAAGCCCATGAATCTTCATCCTCCACTGCTAGAGTTGCACTAGGGTGGGATATAGTTTGTTGCACCACTGATCTGTGGTTCCCAGGCTTCTTGGTGCTGGCAAGTTTTGACAAGATATCGGCGCGAGAATTTTGCTCTTTGGGAATATGCTGGAAATCTGCTTCCTCAAATGATTTTGCCAACTGTTTGCACTTATTAAGGTATTTCTGGAGCAGAGGTTCCTTAGCTTGAAAATCTCCTCTAATTTGGGAAATTACAAGTTGCGAATCGCTGTATAAGAGGATAGACCGAGCTCCCAGATCCTTAGCCATAGTCATTCCCGCCAAGCAAGCCTCGTATTCCGCCTGATTGTTAGAAGTTTGGAAGTCAAACCTCAGAGAATATTCAATGGAGACATCCTGAGCATTCTCCAATATGATCCCTGCTCCTCCTCCTATAAGGTTAGAAGACCCATCTACAAAAAGAGTCCAGCTTTGAGGGTCTGCTTTCGCTGTTAGCTCTGCCGCAAAATCTGCTAGAACCTTTTATGGCTTTCATGGCTTCATAACTCATCTCATACTTAGAAAGCTCCACTGACCATGTAATCATGCGACCCGCCAAGTCAGGCTTCTGCAGTATCTGCCGGATGGGCTGATCAGTTCGAACCATCACCGGGTGACATTGGAATTATTGCCTCAAGCGTCTAGCGGTGATAACCAGAGCAAACGCCATCCTTTCCACCTTCTGGTACCTTTTTTCAGTATCCTGTAATACCTTGCTAACAAAATACACGGGTTTCTGTCCTTCCTCAACTTCCCTGACCAAAACAGCACTCACATCTTCATCATTAACAGATAAATATAAATACAGCGTTTCACCTGGTTCATGTTTGCTGAGGATGGGAGGATTTGAAAGATAATATTTGAGCTCCTGGAAAGCAGCCTCGCACTCTCCAATCCACTTAAAATCCTTGTCCTTCTTTAGTAACTTGAACAAAGGAAGCGACTTGTAAGCTGATTTGGACAAAAACCTTGTTAACGCAGCGATACGTCCCGTCAGTTGTGGAACTTCTTTGACAGAACTCGGGCTCCTCATACGAGTGATTGCCCCGGATTTCTCTGGGTTAGCCTCTATTCCCCTGCTGGTAAGCATAAAACCTAAAAACTTCCCTGTTGTGACACCAAAAGCACACTTCAGTGGATTCAGCCGCATATTGTGCCTACGTACCTTAGCAAGGACCGCTTCTAGATCTTGTTTGTGGTTCTCCTGTACCATGGATTTGAAAATCATGTCGTCCACATAAACCTCCAAAGTTGGACCTATTAGTTCAGCAAAACTTTGTCAATCATCCTCTGATAAGTAGCACCAGCATTTTTCAAACCGAAAGGTATTACAGTATAACAATAAGCTGACATATCGGTCATGAAAACTATCTTTTCCTGATCGTCTTTAAACATTGGAATCTGATTATAACCAGAATAAACTTCTAAAAAGGAAAGTAGCTGGTAACCGGCTGAACTGTCTACAAGCTTATCTATGTTGGGAAGAGGATATGTGTCTTTGGGGCAGGCTTTATTCAGGTCTGTATAATCGAGCACATGCGCCATTTTCCATTAGCTTTGTTTACCAGAACCACATTTTCCAACCACGTGGTGTAAGGGACTTCCCGAATAAAACCAGCCTGCATAAGTTCTTCAACGCTTGAAGCAATGACTTTTTGACCCTTCGCACCCATCTTTCTCCTGCGCTGAGCCACTGGTCTGAATGTAGGATCAATAGACAAACGGTGGCAAATAAATTTCGGATCTAAACCAGGCATGTCAACTGCTGTCCATGCAAACAAATCTCTATTCTCTCTTAATAAGGTAACCAGCTTTTCCTTCTCTTCATTTGGCAAATCCTTCCCCACATGTGTCCAGTGATCTAAAGTTTCTCTGATTTGAACCTTCTCTAACTCTCCTTCAGGTTTGGGACGTTCCTCTTTAATGTCCTCCCTCATATCCAGATCTACCATCATCACACCAGAAGAAGAAGCGGGGGCTTTACCTTTCTTTTTCTGTGCTGCTTCCTTGCATTCTCCTTGGTAGCCTTCAAACTAGAAATATAGCAAGGTTTTGCCTGCATTTGATCTACCCGTACATTAATAACTGAGCCTTTCTCACCTAGAAACTTCATCGCCATGTGAAGAGGAGAAGCAACTGCCTGGAATGCCTTCAAGGTGGGGCGTCCTAAAATCGCATTATAAGCTGATGGACAATCTACCACCGCAAAGCACAATTTCTCAGTTCGGCATCGTGGAGGTGTTCCCAGTGTTAGCCTGATGTCAATATATCCCCTTGGTCTGATAGTGTCTCCAGTACAACCAATTAACTCCTTTTGGCATGGACAGAGGTCCCGAGGCTTCAACTTCAATCGATCAAAAAGCTCGGAAAACATGATGTCTGAAGAACTTCCTTGATCCACCATCATTCTGCAAACGCGGAACCTATCAATTATCCATGTTACCACCAGTGGGTCATTATGCTGAGGAATGACTCCTTCCAGGTCTGCTTCAGTAAACATAATAGGTGGATGAAACACCTTTTGTCTGCTGGAAGAGGCGACAACCATTGTTGCTAGCTTTAGCTGCCGCTTTTGAGATGTTATAGAATCATTTTCACCTGAAAAACCCCCTGCAATGGTGAAGATTAGTTCCAAATCCTCATTATTTATACAGCTGTTACCTTCTTTTTTAACTGGTGAATTTCTGGTATTCCTCGGGGTTCTATCCCTCTTTGATGGTGAACGGGTTCTCCTTCTTACTGGACTCCTGGTTCTCCTCCTTACTGGGCTCCTGGCTCTCCTCCCTAGATTAAGTTCATTGGATGACCCTCCAAAAAACCGAACATACCTATTCAGCTTCCCCCTTCTGATCAGTGTTTCTAATGCATCTCTCAATTGGACGCACTCTTCATCCGTATGCCCATATCCATCATGCCAACTGCATCTCTTACGCTGGTTTTCCTTGGTGAGTGGTCTTCTCAGCGGGGGAGGTCTTTCCACCTCCATTAGTTCTGCATTCATCACCTCTTTGAGAATCTGAGACCTTGAAGTGTTCAAGGGTGTGTAATCATCATATTTGCCCTCTAGTTTTCTTCCCCTTGAATCTCCTCTTCCGGTCCTTTCCCCTTCTCGATTACCTTTCCCTGGTCCTTTTGAAAAGAAAGCGTCCTTCTTCTTACCTGTTCCTCCAGCAACATAATTATCTTGGGCCTTCTGATATTCTTCCAGATTGATATACTTTTCTGCCTTCTCCATCACCTCATCCATAGTCCTAATCCTGTGCATGACCAAATGATCAGTAAACTCACCAGGTTTCAGGGCTCTCATCAACAAGTGAAGGGCCACAGATGCTTCAATGTCACTAATCGACAGGTATTCCGAATTAAACCGAGTGAGGAAATCCTTAACGACTCATTTTTTCCTTGCTTAATCTGAGATAGGTGGTGTTCAGATTTTGGTTGTGCCTTACTGGTGGTGAAATGACTCAGGAACTTCACAGCTAAATCCTTTCAACATCTGATAGAATTGGGCTCCAGCTTTGAATATCATTGTAACGCTGCCTTCTTCAAAGTCAAAGGAAAAGTGCGACACTTATACGCATCTTTAGCCCCCTGACAAGACATTGCCACCAGAAAACTGTCTAGTGCTCCTGAGGGTCTGAATTCCCGAAGTAAGAATCTACATTAGTTGGGGCTTTGAGATTCTTAGGCATGGGAAAGTTGATAATCTGATCAGAAAATGGATGATCCCTTTCCTCTGGCTCCTCCTCCCTTATAGGGTCCTCTTCAATTTCTGGTGTGGAAAACGTTGTCCCTTTTTTCAGTTCTTTCATCAGTTTATCTTGTGCATCCAAACGCTTTCGGAGATGAGCCTGTTGAAACTGAGTGTTGAAACTTATGGTTTTCCTCTTGATGTTTTGATGATGACACAACATGATTATTTATATAATCTTAACAGGTTCAGGTACATTGAAGATTGCAAAGATGTTATGCTCATTGAAGACCTAGTGTCTAGGCTTAGAAATCTTTGTAAGGCATTTAATATACTTAAAGCAATTAGGTATAACTCACATGATGATGATATCTTTTTCTTTTTTCTTAAAAAAAACCTAGAAGAAGTTTTTTTTTAAACCTTTTGCTCCAGGAATATTATTTGTGAAAAATGTTTTGCGAAAACCTTTGGCTACAATTTTTTTCATGAAAATCTATTTTTTAATATGGAGTAATCGATTAACCCTTCTGGTATAATCGATTACTTGATGCAACTTGTAACCAGAGTGTATGTAATGGATTAATTAGGATCTTGTAATGGATTACTTCCTTGAACTGGTCATTTAGGTGCAAGTAATCGATTACAGGAATCTAATAATCGATTATATTCAATGCTGCAACTTTTTGTGAAAAACCTGAGAGCATGTAATCGATTAACCTAACCAAAGTAATCGATTACTTCAATTCAAATTTGAAAAACATGCTGAAATCAATCTGATTCCCAGAATGATTTGTTTCCATTTTTGGAGGATCACGTTTTGATTATTGGCTGCTTCTTCTACTTTTTAAAAAGGCTTTTCTTCTCTTCTAAGACTTTCTCTTCTACTCCATTGATTTTCTTCTCCTTCTTGAATTCTTTTGAAAATCCTTTGAGAAGAAAAATCATATTTGTTCATCATCATCATCTAGAGTTTTTCTCTAAGTCTTGCTTGAGTATATTATATTGCTATAGGACTTTATTGTAGTATCTGCTCTAATTAGAGAGCTTATTGTTAGTTGCACACATTTCTTCGTGCAAATCCTTTTATTGTAAGGGGTGTGACAACCTTAGTGTTTAAGGAGTGTTTTCCCTTAGGATTGAACGTGTGTCGCGTTCTTAGGGTGAGATAACCCTTGTGTATTGGGTAGCGCTATACGAACTATGGGATTCCTAGTAGTTAGGCTATTTTGTTTGTATTCGAGGTCCCTGGCGAACGGTGGGATTCCTAGTAGCTTGTTGGGCGCTCTGGATGTACTTGGGGACGCAGTTGCGTCTTGGTTTAGTGAAAAACTCAAGTGGGTCGCTTGAGGACTGGATGTAGGCATTGTTGGCCGAACCAGGATAAAAATCTCTGGTGCATTATTTCCTATCCCTCTTCTTTTTGTTTTCCGCTTGTTTAATTTTTGTTAATCTTATTTTCGTGGTTAAAAACTATTTTCAAGTTTTAATTTATATAACACGAGGATTGTGGTTTTCCTTTGTGATGTTTTCTTGAATCCAATCTCGTGTGTAATATGCTTTTCAATATTCGTAAGTAATATTATTTGAATTGTTTTCTTAAAAACGTTTTAATTCGTTCTTTAAGTCTTCCGCTCGTTTTAATCTCTGTTATTTTTCTAAAAGAACGTTTTATTACGATTAATTTTCAAAGTTTTATAAACACCCAATTCACCCCCCCTCTTGGGTGATTCTTGCCAATTACCACCAATTATTCCAACAATTGGTATCAGAGCTTCGTGCTCTGGTAACAAGCTTAATCGCTTGAGTTAAAGATCCTTGCGTGGATTGGCTTATTGGGATTTTTTTTTATTTTAAAATGGAGGGTAATTCATTCGATGAAGCACCAATTTTCAATGGGGAAAATTATTTGTATTGGAGTGCTAGAATGAAATTTTATTTGCAATCTATTAACTATCGTTTATGGTTTATTGTGCAAAATGATTTTGATTTAAAACCAAAAAATGTTTTAAATGAATTTGCCAAAAAATGTTTTGCCTTGAGTATTCAAGCAATGCAAATTTTAAGGAATGCCTTAAATGATGACGCATATGCTAGAATCAAGGAATGTGTTAATGCTAAGAGTATTTGGGATACTTTACACACATGTTATGCTACTAATGATCTTTTGAAAAGTATAAGTGTTCACAGATGTAATCAGGAGACTCAGATAGATAAAAGCTTGAAGAATGAATTGACTATCTCTCATGACAAAGTTTTGAATGATGACAACGATAGCATGAGGAGCAATTCGTTAGATGAAAATGATGATGATTTAGAAAAGCTGTTTGAAACATTCTTGGAATCTCATGTGGAATCAAGTTCTTCAGATGAGGAGTCAGTAGACAACGAAAGTGCATCTCATTCATATACTCCTTTCGAGGTAACTTTAATTGATTCTCATTCCCAAAGTCCTCATAGTACTCATAATGCCTTGAGAGATGATTTGAAAAATAATTTTGACAATAGCACCTCTACAAGAAATGAAAAATGTAATTTTATTGAAAAATCTGTTGAGGCTGCTTCTTGTGACTCTCATTGTATCTCAAAATCCACTTGTTCAAACTCTTTATTAGACAATTCTAATAAGAATGTGAAAGTTCAAAAGTCAAGTAAAGAGGTTAGCAAATGTGATTTTGAATACAAGGATCACGAGTCTGTGTTTTGAAAAAATGATTTTAGAAAAGTCAAAGCATCTCCCAAACTCATTATTTGTAACTATTGTGGTTGTTCGGGTCATATTTCTCATTTGTGTATTTATAAGAAAAATCAATATATGAGAAATAAAATGAAATGGGTTCCAAAGGTTTTTGAGGATTCTAAATCTAATCTCTTTGGACCCAAAATGAGATGGGTACCAAAAACTTCTTCTTGCAACAGGAAGAAATATCATATGTCTACCAAGGAAAAATCAAGAAAAATTCAAAGAGACAAATACATCAAATGGAGTCCTTGGATGTCTGAAGACAGATGGAGTGATCAAATGAGTATAGCCCCGTCAAGATCAACAACCTCAAATGGAAGAAATGGAAAGTACATATTGATGAAAAATCAAAGAAGGAATTATTGGTCTAGAACAAAATATCCTTGGCACAGAATGGTTGATGAAAGGAATCATTGGTCAAAGTCAAAATCTCCATGGCATACAAAGTCTGAGGTAAACAGGTCATATACTTACTATAATCATGATTATTCAAGAACATACTTTGACTATTCCAAGCTATACTGATTTTAGAAAATAAATCATGTGTTGCGAATTTTATCTTCACATGATCTTCATATCTTGGAAAAGCTAAAGTACTTCATAAAATGTTATTTAGTGCAAACTTGAGGTAATCGAGTTAGCATCAAATACATATTATGATTAAACTTGGTATAATTCATAATTATAATGAAGCATATGATTTGATACATTATTTTGGTCTATTTTTAGTTATGTCAAAAGCTCACATTTGTTTATTATATCAATTTATCTAACTTGAGCGTTGGAGATAGCCAGAACTATTTGTTTTGTAGGAAACAGGTCTCTTAAAGGTAAGTTGACCACAAGCGAATGTCACTAACGGTTCCTGGCATCAGCAATCAATTGTCAGAAGACATTGGAAGGTGCAATTCAGAAAAACAAGAATTCTGGAAGTTTGTGCAGAAGTAATCGATTACTCTGCAACAGTAATCGATTACCAGTTGGTTTTTGAATCAGGTCTGATCAGTTATGGAGAGTTAATCGATTAAAGGTTCAGAATAATCGATTAAACCTGCAGCATCATGCAACCCATCAGAGGCAAAGTAATCGATTAAAGGAGTTGATATAATCGATTATAAATGTTGCATCAGTTCTGACCAGAGGAGGAATAATCGATTAAAGCGAGGAAATAATCGATTATTGGTTTCAGTATCTGAAAAAAAAAGGGAAAAAGTGCAGATTCGTGTGGGCCTTTTGACCCAGTTGACCAAGTGTGGACCACATATAGATTAACCCTAGCCACATATCTTATTACACTCTCTCTCTCTCTTCCCATAAAAAAAATATTCGGCCTCCTTCCCTCTCTTTCTCCCACGATTCTTCTTCTTCTTCTTCACTACATCTTCTTCATCCTCCAACCTCAATACAACATAACCTTCACCAAACTTACATCAAACCCTCACCATTCTCACTCATATCTTTTCCCTCTCACATAAAACTTCATCCTCTTCCCTATTCTCATCCAAAAACCATCCCTCTCTCTCTTCCTCTCTCACATTCGGTTCTCTCCTTCCACCACCATAACCTCCATTGAAACCACTAGTGTTTACTCACCATTGTCAAAACCTTCTCAAAACACTTGGTAAACATGGTTCTCTCAAGGTTTTCATGATTCATGGCACTTGATCTTCATGTTCAGATCCGGTTCTTCATCACTGGTTCAAGTGTGTTGATGTGTGAAGATTTCGGTTCACCCGGTTCATTGGTTCGGTCGTCTGGTTTATTGGTCTGATTTGGTCTTTGGTTTGCTCTCTTGGTTCGGTTCAGAATACCTTGAAGCTTTCCGGTTCAGATGCAAGCATACTGGTTTGGCTGATTTAGTGTGATCTCTTGTTGGTTCAGTATTCGGTTCATCGGTTCAGGTTCTTGGCCTTCAATTCTACTTCTTCAGTATTTCTATATTCATTATAATGATATGATGATATACTGCTCAATGATGATGTCTTGAAATTGAAACTGCTGAGTGTAGTATCTGATAGTCTGAATTATTATCTATGTTGTGCTGCAAATTGTCTGGATAGCCTAGTCTGTTGTTTTGGTACGATTGATACAGAATCCGGCATTTGATATTTTTATGCTGTGATCATGTCATCTCGTCACACTAAAAGAAGGGTGATCATTGAGGAGTCAGATGAGGATGAGCCTTCACCTCCTGTTGTTCAGAGAAGGGCTCAACCTTCGTCTAGCCGAGCTCATAGGCCTCCAAGGACTAGACAAAGTGATGCAGATCCTTCTGCTCCACCTCCACCGGTTCATCAGCCAATTGCATTAGAGAAGTTAAACCTCTGGTTCTCTAACCCTTCCCAGATTATGGATTATGAAAAGTACTTTGCTGCATGTTCTGTGATTTCTCTGAGGTTCCTTGATGCTAAAACTTTCGATGGTGATGACTGCAATCTCCCTGCTGTGATGCTCTTGAAAGAAAAAGGTCTTTTTGAATTCAGTACTATTGGAGGTGACTATTATGAAGACTTGGTCAAGGTCTTCTACACCAATCTGGTCTGGAATGCTGATGAAAAGACTCTGTTTTCAGAAGTGAAAGGGAGGAGCATCAAAATTAGCTTGAACACTTGGATTAACATCACTCACCTACCCATGGATGGTATCACTTTCACTGGTTCTAGCTCAGATAGCCTATGGGGAGATGAGTATGACAAGAAGACAGCTAAGGAAGAATTTATTGATGACCTCATCCCTACTGGAAAAGTGCTGACCTCTGGAAATTTGAAGTTTGAGTATCGAGTTCTACACTTCATTCTAAATCGTTGTCTGATTCCTAGGCAAGGCAACTATTTTCGGCTGCTTGATTCTGACTATATCATCTTCTGGGCGTGGTTTCACGACAAACCCATTAACTGGGGTTGGTTTGTTTTGAATCACATGATTGAGACTGCGGGAAAAGTTCGACGATCCATTGACAATGTTATGAAGAATAAAACCTCTAAGCTGCCATATGCGACTCTCATAACCCACATTCTTAGGCGTTTTCGTATTCCCTTGAACGGTGAAGCCCGAACTGCTCCTAACGCTGATATGCGTATGGACACGAACTTCTTGGGTCATATGGGTTGGATTAATATGGAAGATATAGGTTGGATGCCCAAGACTAAGCGTCGGGAACGAAAGTCCAATCATAATTTCAATCCTGATGAAGAAGAACAACAGCAGCAACAACAGCCAAAAAGTGCACCGGCTCAGGATTCGGACTTCACTCCTCTACAAGCTCTTTATCCTCCAGATCACATTCCTCCGTACATGCAGTTGTTCATGGACGATGTCAGAGGCTACATGAGACGTTCTGATGAACACATGCATTCAGTGGACACATCTCTTGCTCAGCTCACCTCCGGCATGGAACAGATGCATGTGGATATGGAGGCAATGCAGCAGGAGATATATCATTTGAGGCATCAGAACCGTCCTCCGTTTCAGTGATCGTTCAGCTTGTGGCACTCTGCTCTCTCAGTTTATTTGCTTTATGATATTTGGATATTTTATGCTCGTAACCCCCTAGTTCTATTATTTGTTATGTTCCTGGATTTAGTTTGTTTCTCGCTGACTTGTTTGGATTTTGCTATTGAATTATGACAATATTATCATTTTGGTGTGTTATTCATATTCGTTGTCATATGCTATTTCTCTTGTGCCTCTTCACCTTTTTGATGATGTCAAAAGGGGGAGAAAAATGAGAAAAATGGAGAATGAGCTATTTATCATGAAAGCAGGTTGGATCATGAGAACAGGTTGAACAGGTTAGAGGTTAAGGAACAGGTCTATCAAGTTCATGATAATTCATGAATTCAGGGGGAGCTCAGTTTGTGAGCGTGATGCCTATTTGAGCTTGATTATGATGAGCTTGTTCTTAAGCTATGATGCTCTTATGTTTTTAAATGTTATATTATGTACTAACCTTTGTTTTGCAGGCAGTGTTTGTCATCATCAAAAAGGGGGAGTGTTGAAACTGAGTGTTGAAACTCATGGTTTTCCTCTTGATGTTTTGATGATGACACAACATGATTATTTATATAATCTTAACAGGTTCAGGTACATTGAAGATTGCAAAGATGTTATGCTCGTTGAAGACCTAGTGTCTAGGCTTAGAAATCTTTGTAAGGCATGTAATATACTTAAAGCAATTAGGTATAACTCACATGATGATGATATCTTTTTCTTTTTTCTTAAAAAAAACCTAGAAGAAGTTTTTTTTTTAAAACCTTTTGCTCCAGGAATATTATTTGTGAAAAATGTTTTGCGAAAACCTTTGGTTACAATTTTTTTCATGAAAATCTATTTTTTAATATGGAGTAATCGATTAACTCTTCTGGTATAATCGATTACTTGATGCAACTTGTAACCAGAGTGTATGTAATGGATTAATTAGAATCTTGTAATGGATTACTTCCTTGAACTGGTCATTTAGGTGCAAGTAATCGATTACAGGAATCTAATAATCGATTATATTCAATGCTGCAACTTTTTGTGAAAAACCTGAGAGCATGTAATCGATTAACCTGACCAAAGTAATCGATTACTTCAATTCAAATTTTGAAAAACGTGCTGAAATCAATCAGATTCCCAGAATGATTTGTTTCCATTTTTGGAGGATCACGTTTTGATTATTGGTTGCTTCTTCTACTTTTTAAAAAGGCTTTTCTTCTCTTCTAAGACTTTCTCTTCTACTCCATTGATTTTCTTCTCCTTCTTGAATTCTTTTGAAAATCCTTTGAGAAGAAAAATCATATTTGTTCATCATCATCATCTAGAGTTTTTCTCTAAGTCTTGCTTGAGTATATTATATTGCTATAGGACTTTATGGTAGTATCTGCTCTAATTAGAGAGCTTATTGTTAGTTGCACACATTTCTTCGTGCAAATCCTTTTATTGTAAGGGGTGTGACAACCTTAGTGTTTAAGGAGTGTTTTCCCTTAGGATTGAACGTGTGTCGCGTTCTTAGGGTGAGATAACCCTTGTGTATTGGGTAGCGCTATACGAACTATGGGATTCCTAGTAGTTAGGCTATTTTGTTTGTATTCGAGGTCCCTGGCGAACGGTGGGATTCCTAGTAGCTTGCGGGGCGCTCTGGATGTACTTGGGGACGCAGTTGCGTCTTGGTTTAGTGAAAAACTCAAGTGGGTCGCTTGAGGACTGGATGTAGGCATTGTTGGCCGAACCAGGATAAAAATCTCTGGTGCATTATTTCCTATCCCTCTTCTTTTTATTTTCCGCTTGTTTAATTTTTGTTAATCTTATTTTCGTGGTTAAAAACTATTTTCAAGTTTTAATTTATATAACACAAGGATTGTGGTTTTCCTTTGTGATGTTTTCTTGAATCCAATCTCGTGTGTAATATGTTTTTCAATATTCGTAAGTAATATTATTTGAATTGTTTGCTTAAAAACGTTTTAATTCGTTCTTTAAGTCTTCCGCTCGTTTTAATCTCTGTTATTTTTCTAAAAGAACGTTTTATTACGATTAATTTTCAAAGTTTTATAAACACCCAATTCACCCCCCCCCCCTCTTGGGTGATTCTTGCCAATTACCACCAATTATTCCAACAGAGCCAACTCCGTCTCCAAGTTCATCTTTCTCTGTGAACGTCCATCAGATGATCCTCTGCTCTCATGCTCAGAATGCGGGGGGCTTTCACCCTTAAAGGATGGTCTCTGCCGCAATTTTTCCTGATCAGCACAAGGGGGGCTATCATGCCTTGATCGTTCAGCCTCTACACGTCTCCTACCTTCACTCAGGTGTTCCCTTAAGTCTTTCTGATGGGTGGGAGCACGTCCCCCACTTAAGCGGTTCCTCAGGTCCTCCACACTATGGTGGCTGGATCCGATTCGTTCTCCTTGTGACTGGTAATCCATCTCTTCACAAAAGTAGTGGGAATAAATTTCTCGCTCCCACTGTGGTCGCCAATGATCTGTCGTAGAATATTTGGTACTTGAACTAAGCGGTCAAGCGTCCAAGTCTTCTACCTATTGCTTTCAGACTGAAGAATGGCACCCTGATTACCAGGATACCAGCTCTATTGTCGTTTGCTTGGGTGTGGTGTGTGTTTGTGTGAGAATGAAGGATGCATACCTGGTTACCTTCCGTTCCCTTATATAGGCTGACATCCTTACCGTTGGGTTTCCCTCCTCATCAATGGGTATTACCGAATTCCTGCTAACGGCGGGTGATAATAGCAGGAGTAAAGTGAACATAAATGCATTACTGCTGCTATCATTGTATAGGAAATCCGAGAAAGTCCTGCTTTATTGCCCCGGTATCACGAGGTAAGGGAATCCTAGGCTTATCCATCAGAAGGCTTTCTCTTTGTCAATTCGGTTGAACAGGAGATTTGGGCCCTTATTGGGCCTCATAGACCGGTAATTCGGCTTCAAGGTGTATTGGGCTCTTAGAAAAGCTTTTATGCCGATAAACCGATTTGTTGAAGACTTGGGCCCTTAAAGGGTCTCTGAGACCGAAAAACCGGTTTAATGAGGTCCAAAACCTATTTTGGGCTTTCATAGCCGATAAACCGGTTTAGTGATGTATCTTCCTAAGTCTGGTCCATAACACTATGTTTTGAGAGAAATGCATTTGGCTCACAAAAAGATATTCATTGCACCATAATAATTATATGTTGAAAAATATCACTTACCTTTTCAGACATTATGCAAAATATGATTATATTATATATGATTCTAATTATGAAACATAAATTAATCATCTCCATTTATTTCATAACCTGACGTAGGGATTTAAAAAAAATTAATACCTACGTCAAAACAAAACATAGACGTAGGTGTTAAAATTATATACAAAAGCTACGTCTTGGTTGAGACGTAGGGGCTAAAAATTAATACATACTTCTCAGCCTTGAAGTATGTACTCTTTTACCAAAAAAAAATTAACACATATTTCTCAGTCTTGAAGTACGTACTTTTTTACCAAAAAAAAAATTAACACATACTTCTCAGCCTTGAAGTATGTACTCTTTTACCCAAAAAAAATTTAACACATACTTCTCAGCCTTGAAGTATGTACTCTTTTACAAAAAAAAAATTTAACACATACTTCTCAGCCTTTAAGTATGTTATTATAGCTGAAACGTAGAAGAATTAGCCGTTGCATTCTCCCTCCTTTTTCCAATTGTTTATTGGTTTCTCTCTCCTTCACCTCTCCCTTCTCTGACAACAGCAGTGTCCCAATATATGGACACTAGATAATTAGGGATGGAAAGCAGGTGCTCCACACCGGTGTCTCTATTTATTTACAATCCCTAAAATTTTATGGACAAGGAAAAAGAGCCCGGTGTGGATGCTCTTAGGTTTAGTCTTTTTTTTAATAATAAAACTTACGTCCAAAGTGGGACGTAGGTATTAGGAAGCGTCATGTACACCTACGTCCTCCTCCCTCAGTATTAGATTTAGTTTTTTTTTATAAATAATAAACCTACGTCCTACTCCCTCAGTATTAGGTTTTTTTTTAAAAAAAAATAATAAAATCTACGTCCAAAGTAGGACGTATGTATCAGATTTAGTTTTTTTTTAAATAATAAAATCTACGTCCAAAGTAGGACGTATGTATTAGGTTTAGTTTTGTTTTTTTTAAAAAAAAATTAATATAACCTACGTTCAGAGTAGGACGTAGGGTTTAGTTTTTTTTTTAAATTTATAACCTACGTCCAAAGTATGACGTAGGTTTTAGTTTAGTTTTTTTTTAAATAATAAAACCTACGTCCAAAGTAGGACGTAGGTATTAGGTTTAGTCTTTTTTTTTTTAATAATAAAACCTACATTTAAAGTAGGACGTAGGTATTAGGTTTAGTTTTTTTTTTTTTAAAATAATAAAGTCTATGTCCAAAGTAGGACGTAGGTATTAGATCTGCACCGCTTTGAGCTACGTCTCATGTGATACGTACAGTGACGGTTTCGCAAAATCTATGCGATTCAACATTTTTACATACGTCTCATGCGTGACATATAGGAACTATTTTGCAAATAAACACGTAAAGTCTGCTTCCCATTAGCCCTGCGGTATTCTATGCCGTTGATTACTTTTAAGCAATATCCGACGGTATAGAGAAGGGAGAGCATTTTAAGAAAATATGTTTTTAGGGGGAGCATGGCATGCTCCACTTTTTGTGGGGAGCAAATTAGACGCAGCTAAATTAGTGTTTTTTAAATTATAGTGTTTCATTCTCATTCATCCTAGTGGTGTTTTGGACATTGACGATGATGAGCACGGGTCAAGTTTCAAAGCTACTCACAGTCACAGAAAGACTTCAAACTCTGCTTCAGCATTGCAGTAGCAAGATTCACGTCCAACAGATTCAAACTCAACTCATCCTCACCAACCTTCATTCTCACACAACCCTCGCTTCTCACTTCATCACCGCATGCCAACGTCACAACCTTCTCAACACCGCTTTCCACCTCTACACCCTCTCCCTCCCATCATCACCACCACCCCACGTTTTCATCTTCAACACGCTCATCAGAGCATTCTCCCATTCCCTCGTTTCCCTCACCCCTTTCACTATCTACACCCACATGCTCAATACCTCTATCAGACCCAACAATTTCACCTTCCCGTTTTTGTTCAAGTCTTTGTCCGATTCGCGTCAGCTGCTTCTAGCGCAGTGCGTTCACGCGCATGCGGTGAGGTTGAGTTTTATTGGCGATATATATGTGCAGAACTCGTTGCTTGATGTGTACGCTTCGTGCGGGTGTGTCGCGACGTGGTGTCGGAAACTGTTCGATGAAATGCCTCAGAGAGATGTCGTGTCGTGGACCGTGTTGATCATGGGGTGTAGGAACGTCGGGAGGTACGATGATGCTTTGCTTGTGTTTGAACAGATGCAATACGCTAGCGTGGCGCCGAACCAGGTTGTTAAAAAAAGGGGAAAAGAATCTAGAAAATATGTAACTCGATATGGTTCCTTTATCTTGGAATTGAATAGGGGTGATTGTGTTATTTTGTGTAATTATGTTACGATCGATGTGGTTCCTTTTGTCTTCTGTTATTGGCATGTAAATAGGACCATTGATCATGTCATTTTGTCTAATTATGATAAGATGTTGTTTATCTATGGATAGGATCAACTTTTTGTGCTTTTGAAATACCAAAAAATATGGAAACTTATTCATTTTGTCGGTTTTTTATCTATCTTTAACACAGGTGACAATGGTGATTGCATTGGCTGCTTGTGCGAATTTTGGTGCTATTGAAGTGGGGACATGGATACATGATATGATAAGGAGGAATGGGTGGGAATTGGATGTTACATTGGGGACTGCGTTGGTTGATATGTATGCAAAATGTGGGAGAGTTGAAGAGGGGTTAAGTGTCTTCAAAAGCATGAAGGAAAAGAATGTGTATACTTGGAATGCAGTTATTAAAGGGCTTGCTTTAGCTAAGAGTGGGATAGCTGCAATTTGGTGGTTTAACAAAATGGAGCAGGATGGAATTAGACCCGATGAAGTGACTCTAATTGCAGTTCTTTCGGCATGCAGTCACTCAGGTTTGGTTGACATGGGTAGACAGATCTTCAGATTCTTGGGTCATGGGAAGTATGGATTTTATCCTAATGTCAAACACTATGCTTGTATGGTTGATCTGTTTGCACGTTCTGGGTGTTTGCAAGAGGCTTCTGAGTTCATGAGATGTTTGCCTTTTGAACCGACTAAAGCTATGTGGGGATCCTTATTGGTCGGTTCAAAATCTCAGGGTGACTTGGAATTTGGCGAGTTTGCTGCCAAGAAGCTAGTTGAATTGGATCCAGATAACACTGCCTATTATGTTCATCTGTCGAATCTATATGCAGAGATGGGAAGATGGAGTGATGTTGAGAAAGTGAGGGGAATGATGAAAGATAGACAACTGACCAAGGATTTGGGTTTTAGTTCTGTGGACGTTGAACACGGATGGCCTGTTAGAGAACTTCTGGCATAGTACTTCTGTAGCATTTTGGTGCAACCTAAGATGGAATACTTGTCGCTCCCTCTAAATTGGTTCTCAAGGAGGATAAAAGTCTTCTGATATTTACTGAGAATGTATGCATTTACGGTTCAGTGTATCTGAAGAGGGCCTACCAGTGTTGAGCTTCATGAAATTTGTCCTTGACATCAGCCAGTATAATTAGTATACAAACCATCATCACTAATTAACTCTCGTCTTTGCGAGTAAAAATCTATGCTTCCTGCTTTCTACATGATACACAATTTAGTAGTTGAGAATTTTAGATGATATTTCATACACTGCATTACTTATATGGACCTCCAAATTAACTGGCTATGTTCACTTTCTGCTATCTTTTTGCATTTTTTGAGTGAGTTTTCTTTACACAACAATGAAATTCGGTTGACTACATGTTGCTATTGTTATTTGAGGAGTTGTTAGATATTTTGACTTTTTCTATTGGAGAGTAGCTATGGATAAGAGCTGGATGCATGAATCTAGAGGTTCTTCTAATTCATACTTGCATGGGTTAGAGCATTTTCTAGATTTTGTGTTTTATAATACTGCACAAGGAATCATATCCTATGTCCTTGTAAGAATTGCAACAATCATTATTACAGTTCATGCTTTTTTGCCAACTTTTTATTCTCCTTTAACTTTTTTTATTCTCTCTTTTCTTTTTTGGTATTTATTAGTAACTCATGTTATTTCAGTATTATGGCATGCAAGAAAGCTAAAATTTCAAGGCCAAGGACCTCAACAACTGATAACCAAAAAGAAGAGCTGAAGTCCCCACTAAAGAAACATGAAGTTCATTGCCAAG
The DNA here is from genome assembly GCA_037953625.1 of Crotalaria pallida. Classification (NCBI taxonomy): domain Eukaryota; kingdom Viridiplantae; phylum Streptophyta; class Magnoliopsida; order Fabales; family Fabaceae; genus Crotalaria; species Crotalaria pallida. The sequence goes on from CM075653.1 coordinate 22,577,119, forward strand.
TGGCTCTATGGAAGAAGTCCTCGGTGATTTGGAGGAAACCGCATCAAGTTCTTCCGTGACTCCCTTACCTCCTCAGCTGAATCAAGGTTTTGGTTTATTATTGATTGTTTAGATTTGAATATGGAGTTGAAGTACATTCCAATATCTCATTCTCATCATTACTTCTCAGTTGAATTGAATATCTAAATTTATTCTTCGTACTCAGTATTACTATATTGCTCTGTTCTGAAATTGCTCACTGATTATAATTCCTATAATTGCCTATGCAATTGTGAACTTATGTCTGTTGTTATATGAATTTGAGTTATCCCTTTTATTATTTTTCTCTTTTTTAATTCTAAGATGATATCAGCAACAAACATAAGTTCACAGTTGCATTAAAACTCTGATATCTAATAGGAGTGAATGATATGTAACTTCATTGGTGGACTGATTCACAAGATTTGAGTCCAATATAATCTTCAGTAGTATAATTGATTCATTGGAGAACAAGTTATTTTGTAATAAAATGTCATTCAGATTATTGTTATAGACTTATAGTACCTTTTCTGCAGATAAGCTGGATTATTTTTACTTATTATTTTCTGCAGTCTTCAAGGTCATGAAAAAAGCATGAAAAATATTAGGACTCTCTTGTTTTATGATTTTGCTGATATTTCTCCGCCTTAGAGAGTTTTAACGTAACTGTGAAATTATGTCTGTTTCTAATATCATCTCAGGATTACAATGAACTTATGTTTGTTATTATATGAATTTGAGCTACCCGTTTCTCAGTTTTAATGCAACTGTGAACTTATATCTGTTGCTGATATCATCTCAAGATATGTCTCGTTGAATTGGATATACTGAAATTGCATGTTCTACAAGCAAGAAGAAAAGGGGTCTCACAAAGTGCCTTAAAACCAATGGGTTAGGATATGAGGATTGCTTGCACGTTCAATTGAATGTGTTTGGCCAGCTTCTTGGCTGTCCTCAGGCTAACTTGAGCAACTATTTGGGTACACCGGCTAGGAATGCAAGTCTAGCTCCCCTAACTTACACGAGTTGGAATTTCAATTTCCCTGGTTCATTTTTGGCATAAGGGAACTTGTATTAAGTCTGAAGCTAAAAAATTAGGGAATGCTCAAATTTCCAACATCTAATGTGTGAATGTAACTCCTGCTCCAACATCTAATGGCATAGACATAGTCTTGCCTTAGCTTGTTCACATAGTACTACTAATAGATATTATCGATAGTTTAATTCAAGCTCTGCATTAGTCATTTTAGCAGTTATACTATTTTTTTTTTTTTTTTTTCAAGTATATGTTGTTGAGAGAGAAAAATAATAAACTAGTCTCACATTGATTAAAAAATAGTAAGTTGAACAATATATATGTAGAAAGATTCATGGACTTAATGCTTTAAGTTTTGGGTTAAGACATGGTGTCATACTACTTACTCCCTCCGGTCCTATTTATAAGATCCTTTTGTGGTTTTTCACTCCCACCAAGAAGAGTGGATAAATTTGTTAGTGGCATTGGAAATGTGAAAATTTGAAATATTTTTTCAAAACTACCCCTATAATTATTATTGGAACTCTAAAAAATGTTACTTTATAGGGGAATGCTATTGAAAATTGAAAAGGGGTCTTATAAATAGGACCAAAATAAAAAACGCAAAAGGATCTTATAAATAGGACCGGAGGGAGTATATTGTTATTCATTTAATAAAACAAAGATTAATTCATACTCTCCCTAATTAAAACAAGGATTTGGATTAAAGGGCCTATACTAAATTCTTCTTCCCCGAGTTTCAAATTAATTCTCCTCAAGTGATTTCTCTTATCTTCAATTAATTCTGATTTCATAATTCTAATATATGTTTTTTCCTATTCTTCTAATTCATTGTCTGATGCATTTCTTAGTTAGGAAAAAAACACAAGGACCAATGAAGAAGCTATGAAAACCCAAGAATGTTGATAAGGTAAGGATAAAATTACTTAATGTATAACTTATGTTACTAGAGATAATTTTAAAGACAAAATCATATTTAGCTTATGTCTTAGGATCTGAATTTTGGCTACTTTGTCCAGCATTTGGTGTTATCATTTAATGCTTTTATTTTTGTATGATTAGGCTTGGGACCAACAACATTCTTGGTATCTCATTTGAAATCTTTGTGATCTCAGAATTAGAAGTCTAACATATGTACTTTAACTAGTTGAAGGACATTATAAAACCATAGGCTTAGTTATACATGATGATTATTATTTTTTGACAGTTTATGTTCATTTTTTTAGGGACCTAATAAGGGAAGAGAGGAGCTCTGAAAGGAACAAATTAAAATGAAGAAGCAAGCAACCTTCAACAACATTGCAAAATCTATTTTTACTTCTTTTTTATTTAACTATATTTTATTTCAACAACATTGCACTTTCATGTTCTTGTTTCCAGATCTGTATAGCAGTTATGACAAAAACTGAATCTTCCTCCAGATCTGTTTAGCAGTTATGACAAAAACTGAATCTTACTTCCTTTTGTGAGGATCTGGTATTTGTTATGTGATTCTCTTTAGGTGATATTTGGTATTCAACAAATAATTCCTTATTAGTCATTTGATCTTGACCAAGTTAAAAAACAAAAACTGTTCTGTAAACTTGAGGCGGGAAGGTTGACCTGGGGGTTGACTAGAAGGCTGACTGGTAGGTTGATAGTTTCGTCCACGTGGCTGGTTCAGCTAATCGGTCTGATTACCGGCCTTGAACCGCCCCCGGGTGGGGTACCTGGGCGGACTCTGATGCTCAAGTCAGGTATTTATCCTTAGAGAGGGAAATATCAAATATAGAGACATAAAGTATTCAAAGAGAGAGAGAGAGAAAGTAGAGTGAGAGAGTGAGAGGGCCGAGTGGAAGAGCGGAAGTTGGGGAGTGTTCTCCGCTGTCCTTTTGCACTGTTCAGGTATGGGGTATTTATAATGGAGCCTGTGACATGGTAGCCATCAATAGTCATGTCATTGATTAGATGTCACCGCTTTTGTCAAGGCGGCGGAGTCAGGTGGCAGCAGAGGTTCGGAAGCGACACTTGATGCGACTTACCACGACCGGGGTCGTTACGGAATACGTAAGGGAAGATCGTGTTTTGGACCGGACCTGTCGTAACGGTGGAGTTCGGTCCGGTCGCGAGAGGTTGTGGGATCGGTCCCGCTTGGGAGGTTGTGGGATCGGTCCTACTTGGGAGGTTGGGAGGTCATGTAAGACCTCCTCACGACCGGTCACTATTTGAAGGTTGTGGGACCGGTCCCGTTTGGGAGGTTGTGGGACCGGTCCTCCTTTGGGAGGTTGGGAGGTCATTGAAGACCTCCTCACAACCGGTCCCCGTTGGGAGGTTGCGGAACCGGTCCTCCTTTAGGAGGTTGTGGGACCGGTCCTCCTTTGGGAGGTTGGGAGGTCATCGAAGACCTCCTCACAACCGGTCCCTGTTGGGAGGTTGCGTGACCGGTCCTCCTTTGGGAATTTGCGGGACCGGTCCTCCTATGGGAGGTTGGGAGGTCATTGAAGACCTCCTCACAATCGGTCCCTGTTGGGAGGTTGCGGGACCGGTCCTCCTTTGGGAGGTCATTAAAAGACCTTCCCTCAACCGGTCCCTATTGGGAGGTTGCGTGACCGGTCCTCCTTTGGGAGCTTGCGGGACCGGTCCTCCTATGGGAGGTTGGGAGGTCATTGAAGACCTCCTCACAACCGGTCCCTGTTGGGAGGTTGCGGGACCGGTCCTCCTTTGGGAGGTTGGGAGGTCATTAAAAGACCTTCCCTCAACCGGTCCCTATTGGGAGGTTATGTGACCGGTCCTCCTTTGGGAGGTTGTGGGACCAGTCATCCTTTGGGAGGTTGTGGGACCAGTCATCCTTTGGGCCCGAGAAGTGAAGATTTTCAGCGATTCTCAGTTGGTGGTTTCGCAAGTTAAAGGTGATTATCAAGCCAAGGAACCCTTCCTCCAAAAGTATCTTGAGAAGGTCAAGTTCCTATCTTCAGAATTTGCCAAGATCGAATTCTGCCACATCCCAAGGGAAAGCAATGGCCGAGCGGACATTCTTTCCAAACTTGCTTCAACAAAAGGCCCTGGAAATAACAAAACGTTGATTCAAGAAATGGTGCACGGACCTAGCGTTCTCCTCTCCGTTTCGGTAGATCCGAGTTGGACTGCTCCGATCATGAGTTATTTGGAACAAGGAATTTTGCCGACTGATCCAATTGAGGCCAAGAAACTCGTCAGGAAAGCATCACAATTTGCCATGGTTGATGGAATTCTGTTTCGCCGAGGGGTCAGTGGCCCAATGCTCAGATGTTTAGATCCCGCTGAAGCAAAACAGACACTGGAAGAGGTTCACGGGGGTATCGGAAGTCATCATGTTGGGGGGAAATCATTGGCCAAAAAAATTATGAGGGCAGGATATTACTGTCCGACCCTTCAGCAAGATGCGATCAATCACGTGAGGAGATGTGAAAAATGTCAGTTTCACAGTGATGTCTACCAAAAGCCGGCCGAGGAACTCCACTCACTTTCATCTCCCTATCCCTTCTATCAATGGGGAATGGATTTGATTGGTCAGTTCCCCACCGCGCCAGGACAGCTCAAATGGGTGATAGTGGCCATTGATTATTTTACAAAGTGGATTGAAGCCGAGCCTGTAGCTACTATCTCGTCGGCCAAGGTTCAGAAGTTCTTTGAGAGACAGGTTGTAGCTCGGTTTGGAGTGCCACAAGTTTTGGTAACTGACAACGGAACTCAATTTGCAGCAAAGGCATTCCAAGACCTGGTCAACGCTTTAAACATTGAGCACTATTTTTCCTCGGTCGAGCACCCTCAGACCAATGGGCAAGTAGAATCAGTGAACCGAAATATCATTCAGGGAATCAAGAAGAGGCTCATCGATGCAAAAGTAAATTGGCTTGAGAACTTGCATGAAGTGCTTTGGTCATATCGCACTACCATACAGACTTCGATGGGAGAAACTCCGTATCGGCTTACTTACGGTTGCGCAGTCATCCCGATAGAAAGGATCATCCCTTCGTTCCGAACCATACAGCAACCAAACCCCCTCAACAACACTTTACTGTGTGAGGACCTCGTTCTATCGGAAGAAGTCAGAGATCTAACCGCCGAGCGGGAAAGACATGCTAAGCTTATGCAAGCGAAAGGGTATAATCGCTCGGTAGTACCCAGAGAGTTCGAGGTAGGTGACCTCGTCCTAAGAAGTGCTGACATTGGCCTCAAGAACGCTAAGGACGGGAAACTGGCTCAAAACTGGGAAGGGCCATACCGAGTAGCTTCTAAAACGGGAACATGAGCCTACAAGCTCAAAACTCTCTCGGGTTCTCTCATCAACAACACATGGAACGTTGCAAAGCTTAGAGCATATTTCAGCTAAATTTTTTATCCTTGTTTCAGTTCTATTTCCATTGTTTTTTAGTTTCATTATTACCTTTGCTTTATGTTAGGATTGTTTATTTTGAATGATGGTGTACGCTCGGTGGAACTCCGAGCCCATTGTATTCACTGCTTCGAATAAATAAAAGTTCTGTTATTGAATTCATTGTATTTACGTACTTTTCCTCATAACCGACTAGCGACCGTTTATGACGCGAACGATTATAAACAGCTCGAACAAGAGCTTATAACTCGTCAAGTACTTTAAAAAGATTCCCGATTCAAACATGATTTATCTTAAAATCATTTCGTACATCGCGGATAGAGGAACCCACCTCGGCTAAAGTGCTGGAGTTCCGAGGTCTTAACACTTGAATTCTTAACAAAAAGAACAAAAAAAAGCACCAAATGATAGCGGATATTATAAATGTTCAAAACTAATTACAGCAAAGAGATTCAAACCCATCTATTGGGGCAAATACAAAAGCGAAAGAGCAAAAGAAAAAAGCTACTCTATGTCAGACAGTACTACGCTGTCAGGGTCGAACTTATCATCTTCTTCTTCCTCGCCTTCGGCACCCTCGGTACCTTCTTCCTCAGATTCCTCGGCCAAATCTATTGGGACCCCATCATCGCCCACGATCTGACCATTCTTGACAGCAAAGTTGGGGTCAGCACCCTTGGTCACGAGGCCAGTATTCAAGATGCGGAGTTGCTCGGCGGTATTGAGAAAAGAATCTTCAACCGCGTGATCCCAGTTGTACAGATTCTCTTTGGCTACCTTCTTATGCTTAAGAGCTTTCGCTCTCATCTTATCTAGAGAGGCTCGGAGCCCAGCAGCCTCGTCCTTGGCGTACTCGAGTTGCTCTCGAGCCACTGCGGCAGCCTCCTCGGATTTCCGAGCCTTCTCCAGGGCTTCTTGGAGAGTTGCAGCATCTTCTTCGGCCTTTTTCTTGATTTCTTCGGCCTTTCTCATCTCCTCATTGGCCTCTTGAAGGGTTCTTTCTGCTTTCTCTTTATCGGCCTCGGCCTTAGCCTTGGCATCTTCAGCATCCTGCCTCCCCTTTTGCAGCTTTTCATTCTCGGCGGCCAATGCTTGAAGTTTCTTATTAAGGCCCTCTACTTGAAGTTCCAAGTAGTCTTCCCGAGCGTCAGCCTCGCTTCGTTTTTTCTTTTCCTCGGACAACACACCGGCATGGACGTCGTCACCACGCTGACTGAGGTAACGAAGAATGCTCGCACCTCGTAGGAGACTCCTCACCAAGGCTGAGCAATTGTTTTCCCAGGTACGTGGGGTCCAGGCATCTATCACCTGCGTGTCCTCAGGAGGAAAGACAGTTGCGTTGAAAGTATCAGAATTCTTCTTAGCCCATACTATTTTGGAGACGATGTCCTCCATACCTTCAGCAATTTGAACCCCCTTGTGAGATTTACTCAAATTGAGCCAATCTCCAGCTACACCCTTTCCTGTGTCCATCCGAGCCCTCTTGGGTGGACACTCGGGGGTACCTCTAGCACTTGGCTAAGCCTCCGAGCTGATTATTCGTTCTATGCCTTCGGTGGCCGAAATCACCTCGGCAGGAATAGCGAGAGGAGCAACGGTTGGACTACCCTTTGGCGCTGGCTCGGAGGACTGGCTTTTGGACGAGGAGCCAGAGCCTGCCTTCACAGCAGCCAGCTGGGCCATCCTGGACGAGGCAGCAGCACTTTTCTTAGCCTTCGATGCTTTCTTCCCCATTTTCTCTGCAACAAGGAAAAATGTGTTTTACCGAGCAAAAAAAAAAGGAGTACCGAGTTCGGCTTTCACTTCAGCCTGTGTTTTCTTCAACAGAATCAGTTTGGTGTCAATTTGCCCCTTTTCTCGGAGATACTCCCAAACCCGATCGCATAATCGTCTCTCGGCCTTAGTTAAATTTGTTTTATAATTAAAATTGATACAAGGAGACCCCTCGGCTATAAATACCGTTCGACCAACTCAATGGGAATTGAGCCACGACTTTAATTTCCCCTTCTTCCTCAACCTGCTTCATAAACCAACACACTTCGGTTCCAGTATACTTGTATTGGAAGAAGCGTGGTTTGAAGGACTTCCAAGAATCGGTTACCTTCGCAAAAAGGGCATGCTCTTTTCGAGCCTTCAATGACACCCAGAGCCCCTTGGAGTCGCCGAATTTGTTTACTTGGGGGGAGTATAACCAGAAGAAGGCTCGTAACGTCGTTGTCAGGCCTTCAGCATCACAAAACTGTTGGAAAGCTCTAACAAAGGCCCACCTGCTCGGGTGCAGCTGGCTCGGAGCAATACCTAAGTGGTTGAGGACTTCTATTTCTAAAGTAGAAAAGGGCATGCGGATTCCGACCTTTGTCACTACCTCCTCGTAAAAGTAAAAAATATGTTGGTTTTCCGGCACTTGGAGGCATATCCGGTCGTCTATGCTCATAGGTCTTAAAATAAAATCCGAAGGATTCCCATCTGGACTCGGAGGTGTTAGGATTGGACGAAGGTGATTCAGCCTGTCCATCGTCAGTAACGAAGGCCTTGTTCCAAGTACCTCCCGATCGAAGACTTCATCGTATTGCGCATGGTTGGGTGGTAATGGATATTCTTCAGGATGGGTATCGCACCTGCGCTCCACCATATCTGGGAAAAAAGTAAAAGGCTTGGCATTAGCATTTTTTGTAGCAGATGTTTTAAATCTAAAACTAAGGCCGAGCCTTGAACCCTTTTCCCCCTTCCCCATCGGATTCCCTGAAAACTCTTCCCTTCCAGTAAAGCTTTCTGGGCTATTCCTCACCTGAGCCCTACGCTCGGCAAACCTATAAGCCAACAGCCATCTACTATCCTCTGCGGGATCAGAAGGATATTCTGTTGCCAAGGGTTTTACCTCAGATGGTTCGTTTACTCCTTCGCCGAAAGGGGGGATAGGAGGGTCTACTACTGTTTCATTACCAGTATCATCAGGATCAGAACTAATCTCTATGGGAACGGATTCAGCATCAAAATCCCCAGAACCCCCAGAACTAAAACTAGAATCGCTGGAAGGCTCCTCTCCTAATCTCCTACAAAGTTCATGGTAAATTTTCTTCCAATCTCTCCAACCTCTCATGATTAGGAAACCTAAACCCTCTATACTATCTACTCAGAACAAAAAACCCAAATCCCTGCAAAACCCGGAGGAACCAAAACCCTTTTTTTTTAAAAAAAGAAGAAATAGTAGAACTAGATGCTGATAATTGAAACAGAAGGAGTAAAAGAAGTTACCTGCTTTTCAGTAATCGCTTTATGTATAGAGGTTGATTGTAAGGGGATGATCCGGAGAGCAGCGGTGTGCCAAAATGTGCTTGAGAGGGGAAATGAGAAGAGCTTCTGGTTTGCAAAGTTGGAATGAATAAAGAGTAGTGGAAGGGAGTAAAGGTTTCGAATAGGACATAAAAAGCTTTTTAGTTTCCCTCCACGATGCACGAATGGGCCGAAAAGCCCACTACCCCATTCAGCCACTCACAGGGTGAGACGTGGCAGTTACTAATGAGACGTGGAAGTTACTAAAGGCGCTTTTTCGAATTTCAAAATTTGTAATGATTTGGCACAACTTACAAGGAAACGCGACGTACCTAGAGAACCCAAAACGTCACCTCGAACAGGTTACAGTTGTCGCATACTCCCGAACTAAGACATCCGAAAAGGTCAACCCTAGACGCTTGTTACCTCGTCACAGACTTTCCAAAGTCTTACGAGCTGGGGGGCTTGTAGGGTCTGCCGACCATGTACGGACCCAAGTCTTATCAAAGGGATTCTCTAAGGGCACTTCCCTCGGTTTACTTAGCGTAAGAGGCCTTCGCTCGGACTCATGGACTCCGAGCATACCAAAGGGCTAGGCTCGGACATGATGGGGCCGAGCCTTACAATCGGTCCCCAATCCATCAGGCTCGGGACCCTAGGACCGAGATACATCGTTGGCTCGTGGATAAGCACAGGCCCACCGAGGCTTCTTATCCCATCCTCAAATCTCTCCTAGATTCTCGCAACAGCCTAGACATGAGATCTTCAGCTGATCCTAACCAGATTCTAAGCATAATCCTCCGATATTATCTCACAGAGTCCTGGTTCAGCACAGCTCTGATACTGGGCCCAAACGGCCCATATCAGCCTCCTCCAAACCCTATAAATAGCTCATCACAACTAGGGTTTCAGGTACGTACTCTCATCCCTAAGTTGACACTCTGCACACACAAGTTGACTAGGGAGACCCTCCTTTTCCCAACTGGAACTGCAGAAATACCACAAGTCACATATTAATACTTGATCCTCTCTTGGGCTCCCGGTTTCCATAATCTTGAGCACTTAGAGGGTTAAGGACATCTAGTGTTCAAGGACACTACAAGACTACTCTAATTATATTTTAGAGTCCTATTGTTGTAATTAGAAAGCTCCTCATAAAATGGAGCTCTCACAATCAAAGTTGGAAGATTCAAGGCCTATGAGACATGTCTTGTGTCAATGCTTAAAAAAATAAAAAAATTGAAAACACCTTTTGATTTTTTTTTTGAAAAGACACCTTTTCATAATATTGCAAATGAACACGTTAAAAAAAAATATTACCTATTAACACATTTTCATAAACAGACACCTAATAATAAGATTTTTGTTAAAAGACAAATTTTATCATACCCTTTCATAATATTGCAGGAACAGAATATTCCAAGTGTTATCATGAAAAATCATAATTTTTAATTTATTAGAAAGTCTTTCATTATTTTTTTCAGATTTTTCTTGTTTCTAACATATTGATGATATGGTAAAGTTTTTGTGTGTATTCTAACTTTTTGTATATGTCTTCTTAATCTATTCTAACATGTTCTAGCATGCTATTAAATTTATTAAACTAATTTTGTTTATGTTTATGTTATCTTTAAGAGTTTGACAACAAAGTTGTCCAATGGTTTGGAAACTTTAATTCTTCACTCGAAAGCATGACTTACTAAGTAAGAGAAATAAACCTCAAAATCATATAAATTTATATGTAGTAATTTAAAAAAAACACCAAATGGTATGCACAATTTGAAACAGTGAAGAGGTATATTGATTTGTACACTAATTCGATACTGTTTGAAACAATATAATGATACAATATTTGGAATAATAAAAACACCAGACACTGTTTAAAATAGTGAAGAGGTGCATTTATTTGTGCACTAATTCGATACTGTTTGAAACAATGAAATGGTACACTATTTAAATATTTTTAAATTAAAAAAACACGAGAATGTTTAAAATATAATTACGATGTAAATAAAAAACTATTAACCAGTGCATTGCACGGGACAAATACTAGTGTTCTTAGAATTTTTTTAAAATCACGGAGAATCTAGAGGTATAAAAATGAAAGTTCTAATATCAATTATTCCCCATTGCTATCGTGTGTTCACAACATGCAGTTCAAATTTATCACCTATTACTTTACACATTACATTTTTGTGAAAACATTTCAACCATCCAACATATAAATTAGAGCAAGAAGCTAGACACAATAGGATGGTAATGAAAGAAGTGGGCTTGTGAGCCACTCAAAAAGAGATGAAAAACTCTAGTTGTCCTTTTCTTTCAACCACATCCAGCTCCTGTTTTTTATTTTATCTATCACTCCTTAGATTGTATCGATTGTATGTGTCGCTTTGTTTTTGCATTGCTTACCCAAATGTACCAGTAGTTAGCCATATTAAAGACCACCCTTCATTAGTTTTTTTAAGTTGTATTTTGAGTCTCGAGTTAAAAGCTTTTGTCTTCAAATGCGCCAAAGACTTACACAATCGTTAGAAGGATATTCTCCTGTGTCTATATATGTTAAGTCCACGAATCCTCCTATTTCAAATGGCAAGCAGCAAATGATCAAAGTTATTAAACAGTTCTCTCTCCCTTCAAAAAATTCCTTCTATGTCTAAAACTCCAACACCACTCCACATTATTCCTCCTCTTCCTCTTCCATTTTCCTGTGCTATTGAGAGCCTTTATTCTCACATAAAAGAAATAGACACACGGAAACCTTTCTCTTGATGATAAATCACAACCCAATTATTTAACCAAAATTTTTACTCTTCCCATCATTTATATTCTTTTTAATTCCAACAAAACCATTCATCCTCATTCCAGAATGCAAATCCCATGTATCTCGCCATTGCAAAGACTCCTCAAACACGTCCCTTCTCTCTATCTTCCCATATTTGGACCCTCACCCATAATCTATTTCCTATTTCCTTCCCACAATCTTATACTCCCTTCGTCCCATTATCTTAATAAAAATATGCAAAAGAATTTGTCCCATACTAAAGTAAAAAAAATAAATAAAAAATCTTAAATATTGTATATTGTATGGATGATTGATAGGTAATCAAGGAAAACATATTTAAAGATTTTTTGTAGGCAATATTGCAATATGTATTAATTTTAATGATATGAAAATTTATATAATATCAATTTGTAATTAACGAGTGAATCATGCATTGTATTAAACAGATACTCTCTTAATTTTATTGACTTGTTTAACTTTTACCAAAATAATGGGACGGAGTGAATACATTCACATAATCTTATACTTGAATGACGTGAGATGTGACATAATTAATCTTTGTAGTATGTGCAAGTAAAGGCCATTCACTTGCATTCTCAAACTTTTTTCATTAGGAGATGCACCACCAGCTATGAAGCAGTCCCGTCATGATTTGTTTGATATATTTATGATACACAAGATTTTCATAAGGAAACAAGTGTAGAGCATACTTTATATTTCTGAATAATTATTTCCATATCATCTATAAAAGACTATATCATATTTTCTAGTCTAGAGTTTTCACGAAGAAGAAAGGAATTTAGAAAGACATATTTTTGGGAACACACTGTATTTTTATTTTTGTGCTTCCTTTGTACAGAAAAGGAAGCCGATATTACAATTCATATTACTACTACATGAAATAGTACTAGATTACAACACATATTCTATGTGAAGAATTTACACAAACTCCACTTTACAAACTTCTACGTAGCAAACTCCAACTTAGTACAAGTCACACTTCTACTATTACATGCAAAATTATTTTAGGAGACAAGCATTCATGACCATGTGACACATTACTATTCATGATTATGACATGACACATAGACACATTAATATTCATGATTATAACATGATATATATATATATATATATATATATAAATGGATCCCTCCTCATCTACTATCTATATATAAAAGAATCCCTTTTCGAGACATCACGTTTGCCGGATAAATTTTCGAGGCACCACGTTTGTTCCATGAAGCTTTTCTCGCACTAGGGAATTTGTAGGTAGATAATCATTATCTCTAATCAAAATTACAATTTAAAATTAAATAAATTATTTAAATTTATTTAATCATTATATGTTTGTAGATAAATAACATTATCTTTAACCAAAATTACAATTTGAAATTAAATTAATTATTAAAATTTATATAATCATTATCTGTATGTGAAATCATTATCCTCAATTTGTTGAACAAAACATTATCCTCAACAAAAAATTTTAAAAAATATTAAAAAAATCACTATATATATATATATATATATAATAGGCTCTCCCATTCAATTTTTAAAGTTCTATCTAATTATAAGAATTCTTTTCTCCAAATTCTTTCTTTTATTTTTATTTTTTCTCTCATTCCTCTACTTAAAGCTCTTAATTTTGATTTTTGGGTGTTTGATGAATTACTTATGAGATGATGCATATTTTGTTATACTTTTAATTGACTTTTGTTTATTCCTCTACTTAGAACTCTTAATTTTGATTTTTGAGTGTTTAATGAATTACTTATTATTAGATGATGCATATTTTGTTATACTTTTAATTGACTTTTGTTTAATGCTAATTTCAGGAAGAATGACATCAATGAGTTACTTCAAACAAGAGCATGACCTTGGTAAGTTGTTTTTTTTTTTTTGAATTTTTGGTAAGTTGTTATGCATACTTACTTTGATTATTCTTTGTTGAAAGAATATGCAAATAATTGATCCTTTTCTCTTTTCAAAGAAGACAAGGGCTAAGGCTTTTAGAATTAAGAAGAAATACTCTGATCGTATTCCAGTGAGAAATAATTTTGGTGAGTCTTTTGCCTGTTTGAAGAAACAATGTTTTTCGATTTATTTATATTTTTTTTTGGTTTTTGTCATGAGATAAGATAAATAATGAAAAAGATCAAAACATTTAAATATGAATAATAATAATAAATGTGATAATTATATTAAAAAAAATAAAGGTAAAAAAATATTAATTTATCCATCAAATAAATATAAGAAATATCTTATAATATTATCCAATAAAAAAATCAGAATGTATAATTTTTCATATTAGATGTGATAATTATATTTAAAATATGTTAAATTATCATGTCTTATCCAATAGAAAATATTTTGATTTATCTTTAAATCTACTCATAATACCATCAAACAAAAAAATATAAAAAAGTTTAATTTTCATTTCACTCTAATAATTAATCATAATATCATGATAAAACCTGTTAATTCATCGGTCAACTAAATAAGGAATACATTAATTTAATACTCATCTATACATAGACAAATATAATATTAAATATATATATATATATATATATATAAAACAAATAGCCAACATTATATTCATAATAAAGTGCAATGTGTTAACCAAGATAGTCAAAAATAACAATTTCAATGTCGTCTTCATGTTCTATGAAATAGTGGATATTCCAATTTATCCTTAAATTTTCTCATAATACCATTAAACAAAAAAGATCAAAATATTTAATTCTGATTTGTTTTTAATTATCATAATAAAGTTGATAATCATATAAAAATATTAATTTATTTATTAAATAAATAAGGAATGTCTAATTCTGATTTACTTTTGATTCATCATAATAAAGTTAATAATCATGTAAAAAAATGTTAATTTATCTATTGAATAAATAAGGAAAATTTCAGATAGAAAATGTTATTTTTTATTTATATAAGGAAGTACAAAATTTTTCAACATTTTTTATTGTTGTTTAATAATAATCTTTACTTTAAAATATTTAAATATTAATAATCCGTGCACTGCACAGTATAAAAATAAAAAAGTTTAATTTTGATTTCACTCTAATTAATAAAACATGCTAATTATCGATCAACTAAATAAGGAATACATTAATTTAATATTGATCTATACATAAATAAATATAATAGCACCGGGTGGGCAAGAGTAACTTTTGGGATCTAGTCTGCTAGCTGATGCTATGGGAGTGTCCCTTCCAAGACCTTAGCTCTTTTCTTTTTGCTTTTTTCTTTCCTTATGTACCAAAAAAAAATAAATATAATATTAAAAAACGCACTGTCATTATCTTCCAATGAATTCATGTCCAATGAAATAAGGGATATTATGATTTATCATTAATTATTCTCATAATACCATCAAACAAAAGAATCAAAATAATAACCCCGAGCGTGTGGTTCAGTGGTAGGGATTGATCCGTGCTTAAGCAAGGTCAGGTGTTCGAATCCTGCCTTGTGCATGCAGCAGCGTTAAATCTCGGGGCCAGCTGTCCCACCCATTAGAGGTGTCTACAAGCCAGCGAGAAGATTGCCTACAAGCCAGCGAGAAGATTAGTCACTGCGATCGGTGGTGGACACTCCGATCATGGACAAAAAAAAACAATCAAAATAATAATAATAATTTTTTATTTATCATAATAAATTATATTGAATAATCTTTTTTTTATAATTATTTTTTCTATTGTTCAATAATAATCTTTACTTTATAATTAAAATAATAATAAACTTTAATTTAAAATATTTAATATAAAAAAATTTAATATCAACAACCCGTGCATTGCACGGGGTAAGAACTAGTATATATATATATATATATATATATATATATATATATATATATATATATATATATATATATATTTAATAGTAGTCACGTAAATACTCATCTTTATTTTGACATTTTTTTAATCAGCCACTCCTACTCTTCTCCTCTCATCTCTAAAATCTCTATCTCTGCAACACCATCACTCCTATTTCAAGATCTTAAACCAAATTCATTCCACCAACACATACTTCTTCCATCTTGCATGTCTAATCTTATCAGCACCCGCAATGACTCCCCTTCTCCGCCTCAGACACCTTTTCCTCCTCCGATCCAAGTCTACGATCTTGCACCACCACTTCACTTCCTTTCACATTCTCACGGCACAAGCAAAACACCCCAATGTTGCGGTGCCTTAGTGTAACGGTGCCTCCTACTTCTTATTTGAATCAATGGCCGACAGCAATATCATAAACTTATCCTCCTTCATAAACTTTCCTCTGACCACCTTTATTTAGTGAGAGTAAATAGCTAATATCATTTAAACCCACTTACCTTTGGTGCCTGAAATCTTATCTATTGAAATTTAGAGATATCTAGTGTATTATAAATAAATTTATCTCACGTAAAAGATAGATAACTTTGTTTGAAATAGATTAAAGATAAGATAGATTACTATATTCCACACAAAAACTAAAAAGTGAACCAAAATAGATAGGAAACTCTCTGTCTATAATAAATAGGAATATAGGATACACCAGTCTTCTTATTCTTTATTGTTGTTACCGGTGTTCTGCTATGTTGCTCCGATGAATACTGGTGGAGCTAAATTCCGGGCACTGCAGCCGACACAACCTCTGCTCATCGACGATCTCATCATTGAAATCCTATCATGGCTTCCTGTGAAATCTCTTTTGCAATTCAGGTGCGTGTGCAAGACTTGGAAATCGCTCATCTCCAATCCTAATTTCGTTAAATTGCACCTTCGTCGATCTGCCAGAAACCCCTACCTCTTCTTAAAACGAGAAGCATGTTCCCGAGAGACGGATCATACTGATTTATGCGTCGTTCCCAGCACTCTGCATTGCTTATTATCCTCTGATAGCCAACATGATTGCTTTAAAATAGACCAAATCAAACATGATTGCTCTCAGTCTCAGATAGTCCTAGAACATCACGATTATAATACCTACTTTGTAGTGGGTTGTTGCAATGGCTTGGTCTGTATACTTAATTTAAAATATGATCTAACATTGCACGTATTTGAAGATAGTTGGATTTTGTGGAACCCGGCTACAAAGTTGACAAGTTTAGGGAGTGGTGACATTATCAATATATCTAGTGACTTAAGGTTTGTATTTGGTCATGATAATTTAACTGACACTTACAAGGTGGTAGCTTTTCGTTTCGATAGGGAAACAACTGAGAATTCGCGGAAATCTGAGGTGAAAATTTTCGACTGGGGTAACAAACGGTGGAGAAGCATTCAAAATTTCCCTGACAATGTTGCCAACATTGTGTGTGATTATGGAGCATATTTGAGTGGTACAATTAATTGGATGGCTCATCGCGACTTTTGTCATGACTTTACATGGAATAGTAATATTACTAAGAACCGGTTTGTAATCCTTTCGCTTTGTCTTGGAAAGGAGACATACAAACAATGGTCGTTGCCTCTTGGTTTCAATGAAGTACCCCATGTTAAGCCAACAATTGGGGTTTTGAAGGATTGCCTTTGTGTTTGTTGTGCTTGTGAGGATAACAAGATAATACATTTTGTCATTTGGCAAATGAAAGAGTTTGGGATAGACAAGTCTTGGACTCAGCTGATAAAACTAAGTTATGAGCATGTGGAAATCGCTAGCTGCCAATTTGAATTTCCTTTGTTGTGGATGTCTGAAAATGGTGGTGTCTTTATAAAGTCAAGATCAGGTGAACTGCAAGCAATTCTTTATAATCGGAGAAATGATAGAGTAGAGCTTGTTAAACTTCCAAAGTACCGTAGTTGTTGGTTTAACCCCGGGTATTACGTTGAAAGCTTGGTTTGGCCTTTTCCCAATTAAGTTTTTCTGCAACAGGTCTTGCTTATTTGAATTTCTTTTAAGTAGTTTTTCTTAAATCCTTGCCATCAGTTAGCAACAGATAATAAATAGTTTATTTGAAGTGGTGCCTTGGTTTGTTTTTTGGATGATTATCTATTTTCTATTGTGATTGGTTGAACATCTATGGATTGAATAAAGTTGTTTTGATTTTATCTTTAAAATGTTAGATGAAAATTTTTCTAAAATGAGATTCAAGCAATATATGTTTCGTGCTAAACTGCTAATAGTTTACATTAAGCGAATAAAGGGTTCCTTTTCGTGTTGGTCATTAGCCTGTTAATGCCTTAATGGGAACAAACTGAGACGCAAGCCCTTTTTCATTTTCATATAAACAAGCATTGAACCGCATGGTGGCTGGGAAGAAGGGGTTTCCATGAACCTTTATTGTTGCCAGGATTGAGAAAATAATACTACCTCCACCCCTAATTATAAGGTCCTCTTGGGAGATTTCACGTCCATTAAGAAAGTGAAATAATTTAATTAATTGTATTGAAAATGTGAACTTTTGATATGTATTTTCAAAATTACCCCTATTAATATTATTGGGAATCTAAAAAGTATTAAATAAATAGGGGTGTTTGTGAAAAAAAATAATTAATGCTCATTGAAAATTGGTAAAGGACCTTATAAATAGGAACAAAATAAAAGTGTCAAGAGAGCCTTATAATTAGGGATGGAGGAAGTAGTAAACAGAAGTAGATGATTAAGATATGATTATAAAAAGGAGAGGCTTGTGAGTTGTGAATTTTGACCGTTATAAAAGAATGGGGTAAAGGCAATTCCATTGATGAAATGTTCCAAAGCTTTGTGTAATGTTAGATATACCCCAACCAAGACCAGCAAGGAGATGGCATCGATTTATGATATCTCCCAATGTTTATCATTTAAAAAAATTAAAAAAAAAAAAAAAAAAAAGAAGAAGAAGAAGAAGAAGAAGACTTTATTATATATAATTACAATATTACAACGGAAGCAACAGGGTGGACACTGTAAGATAGTGTAACTTCAGTCTCCATCTATTACTATATTAGACAATGCATATTACCGTAAAAGCCTAACTTATGCCAAAATGGCACCCTTAACAGGATTTCATCTCTTGTCCTCTAACAAGGCTGTTTCTGGCTTTAAAAAGTTATGATATTCCAGCTGAGTCATCTCCCCGCCATGCTCTGGATCAAATTGACATCGATAAAAGCTGCATAGAACAATCAACTGTGAATCATTAACATCAACATAGCATAAACGTGAACATTTTAGGGATTGAACAGCATCAAGTAAATAGCTAGTGTTCCGAGTGTAGAGGGAACAACATTATTATAACTACTTTTAGATGCGAGGATAGAACCTACAGCATCTAACATAAACAGAATAATTATCAGCTACAAACAACGATACACAACAACGAAACCTTTTCCCTCTACAGCTTAGAGAAAATTGAATTTTGTCATTTCCTCAAGTCATACCTGCCATCCATGCCAAGAATTATGACCGTGTTCTTTTGGAGACCAAATGCAACTGTGTAATGAGAGCCCTCTTGCAAGCGAAACTGAGCAACTGACCATTCTGAATTGAAATACTTAGGCAACACTCCTACAAGTGCAAAGTAACATAGGATTATCACGGTAGTGATTTTGATGAAAAGAATTTCAAATAAAACTTTGTTGACCTATCGCTCATCTGTTTCAAGGCTTAACACTAAAAGTGAGGAACTAAATAGATCTACGGGAAACTTTTGTGTATTAAATAAGAAAAACTTTACTTTGGAAAGGAGAATGTGAATTTTGTTTGAATAGGCTTTAGAAACTGCTTGTGCACAGAATCCAAACTTCTAGAGTCCCCAAAAATCAAAAGTCCGCTTTTGCTACTTAAACGGGGAAGCACCAATGAGGAGGGTGCTTCTATTTTGCAAAACCTGATTTTGAACATTAAATCAAATAAAGGTCCTTAACTACTTATCAGTTCCTGTAAATATAAAAATTGTCCTATTACCATTAATTATTCAGTATTCCATTTGGTTTATAAATTTCAAATACCCTTGAATAAATTTGATTAAAAAATGTGACTTTACCAAACAATACCTAAATGAAATCAATTTCACTCGAAGCACGTTGAATGTGTAAGAAGCAAACATAAAAACAATTATCTTCAAAATCTGAAATGGTACACCACTCCTAAAAAAATAGTAAGCTCAATGCCAATAATTTGAGTATTCAAGCATTACAAAGTTTTATGATCATTAATTTCTTAGCATTCTTCCTATCAAAAACAAAAAAGAAAAAAGAACTGTCTTAGCATTCTACACAGGCACAACAAATAGAATAGTCACATAAAATGATAGAAAAGATTTTAGTCACAATTTAACAATTCCACCACAGCATCTTAGTTACCAAATGGAAAGTACTAGTCAAGTTAGAACAAACAGTGAGAAATTTTACCTTTGAGTTTAATAAACGAGAGAGATGAGCTGGATGAGTTATTGGCAGCATCCAAATTGGATGAACTTTGTGACTTTTCATGCTCAGGAACACTGGAATTAACCTTAAGTCCGAAAACGTGGACAGTACCCTTGTCACTTGAGACTGCTAACCAATGAGCAGTAGAAGAGAAGGCCAAACTAAAGATCTCTGCTGCATTTGCACCCCTTCTTACCTAAATTCAACAACCAATAAATTTATATGCAAGGACCAGAATGGTTGAAATGCCCACACAATAAATTCAAACTTCAAAGCAAAGAAAATAATAAATAACAAAACAAATACGAACACTTCTATAAATACATCTATGGATAACAGAACAAAGTTACATCATAAACAAGGAATTCATTTATTCCTCCAAACACAAAATAATGAATTTGTCCTTTGAATGTATAGTTAACCAATAGCAACAACTATTCATAATCCCCATTCCCCACCACCCCAAAAGATAGCTTATGGGGAGAGGGTTGTCCAAATCATTATAAATGGTTCTTTACTCCTACCACAGGACTCTGACATTTAACAACTATATGCTATGGAAAAACCATTATATTGAAAGAGATGAATCCGTATCAGTTCAAATCTGCACCATAAAACATCAAACTAGTCAGCACTGAAACTCTACTCACCTAATCAAATCTTCTTGTTTTCAATCATTATCTTCACCAAAGCTATCAGGTGATCAGGTCATTAGTTTTGAACCACAACAAATTGCTTAAATATGTTTTCCGTCCATTGATTTTATTAGTCCATACCCTTGGCTAAAACCCGTTAAATGTAATGTAACATCTTTGTGTGGTGCCACATTATCACTTAACGGATTAAGCAAACAAAAGTGAAGAAAATAAAAAATCAAGATAAACTAAGTTGCAGACTCAAAATCATTTTTTTCCCTATTGACTGAAAACATAACGACCATACTTTACCGCACTAAAAACATATTGAAGCCAACTACAATTCATTACTAAGACCTAAAAATCCCAAAAAAAAAAAAAAAAAACTTCTCATAAACCAAACACCATAGTCACATACTTCCTGAAGTAGCGTGCCTTTATCCGTGTTAAATATCCGAATCAGCGTACCCTTAGTGCTGGCAGTGGCAATCAACTGCCCATCAAGTGTGAGAGCGAAACAAGCAATCCTAGAATCATGCGCCGAAATGAACTTAGTCTTCTTCAGGGCATAATGCTCGACCCGAATCTGCCCCTTATGCAAACCAGGGCACGCGAGAACGAGCGAATCCGAACCCTGCGAAACCGCGCATAGCCCCTTAGGGTTCGCGATGGTCTCGATCTGGTGCAGCAATTTGAGGTCCGCGAAGTTGTACACGAACACCTTCTGCTCCACGATCACGATAATCCGGTCGCGGCGAAGGCGAACGCCGCGCACCGCCGCGCGGAACGACAGCTCGCCGATGCACTTGCCCTGGTGGTCGTCCCAGATCATGACCTTGTTTGGAGGGTACTGAGGGTGGGACCCACCGCCGACGAGGGCGAGGATGTTGCACCGGAAAAGCATCTCGACGTGGCCGATGCCCCCGCCGTCGAACTCTCGCCGGAAGAGCTCTCGGAACGGATCGCAGTTGAAGATGCGGAAGCCGTTGTCGGTGGCGGCGGCGAAGCAGGCGTGGTCCTGGTTGAAGGAAACCTGAAGCAGCGACGACGGCGGCGGCGGAGACGTGGAAGGGGATTCTTCTTCCGGCGGCGGGGATTGGGGTTGGGAAGACATTAGAGAATCGAAGTCTAGGGTTTGGGATTGTTCGGGATTGAAATTAGGGTTTGGATTGGGATTGGGATTAGGGTTTGGCCAAGCTGAAAGAGTTGCCATTGATTGAGAATTGAAAATGATTCTGAGATTTCTTGGCTCTGTCGCTAAGCATCATAATATCGAAACGACGATGTTTCGATGGAAAGTGGAAAGGGCTATTTCGTCTTTTCGTGTTGGATACTATTGCGTAATCAATTCTGGAATCTAATGAAGTGTGTGATTATTTAATCGAAGAGAATGATTATTGGTTGATTATTATGGAACGGGAATGAGGAAAGAAGAAAAGAAATTAAAAAAAAAAAAAGAAACGCCGTTGCCGGGGATCGAACCCGGGTCACCCGCGTGACAGGCGGGAATACTTACCACTATACTACAACGACTTGCTGATTGAAGGTTTGAAACATATATTTATATTTGTATAGAACTGAACTGAGAAAGGCTTAAGGCCAAACATATCGCAAAACGTTTTAGTGAATTTTCATAAGGCATTCTGCCCGAGTTCACCACATGGGATTAGCACTCTGATTGGTTGTAAAGAAAGAAACGAGAAGATAAAAAAGAAAATTATGAGAAGATAGATAAATTTTTTCATTATTTGGTAAGAGAGTGAAAGAGAAGAGAATGAATAAATTTTTCACTGATGTTTTACTTCATAGTTTTCTTTCCATAATCTCTTTATTTGTGGAGAGAAAATAATTTTATATGGGTCCCATGAATTTGTTTCTCTTTTTCCTTTTTTACCTTCAACCAAACAAGAGAAAAATCATTTTTCTTCTCATTTTCTCTTTTTCCAAAATATTTCTTCTTAAAATCTCTCATTCCAGATAAAGACTAGAGGTGTAAGTGACAAATCAAACTAGAGATTGATAAGATTAAATCAAACCAAACTTAGGTATTATGTTTGGTTCAATGTGGTCTCTAGTTTTATCAAATTATTGCTAAATGATTCAATTCATGATCTCACAACTTTTGAGATCGTTGAAATCGAACAAAATTAGTTTTTTTCTAATTTTTTTAATTACATTGTTTTAATTTTTTTAATTACATTGTTTTAATTTTTTTAATTACATTGTTTTAATATAGGTTAGAATTTATGTTAGGATTTGTTTGAATTTTTATCTTCTCAAAATGCTTGTACATAGTTATTGGTATTACTAATATTTAATGAAATTGTTGTTTGGTATTACAATTCATCATAGAACTTTTTAATAAAAAATACAAATTTTCAGGTTTTTCTTAATTTAATATAAATTTAGCATATAGATCACACAACTATTTGACTCAATCGAACCAGACTATTTATATTCAATTTGGTACAGTTTGATCTTTATATATTAAATGCATTTGTACCAAATTAGATTAAGGACTGAATTAAACGGTTACACCCCATTTTTAAAAGGAGTGATGCTATTTGGTGCGAAACATGGGCAATGACATTCAACAAATTTGTTAAAAGGCAATCAAAATACCGCATGATCATACAAATCCTCCTGGTGAGGAAGTTAATTTGGAATTCAAGTGGAACACATCAGATTCATATTGATTTCGTATGAAACATTTCGTACTAATTAGCAATTTCCTTTTAAAAGTCAATATTTAAAGCTCTGCTAGCCAAGTTAAGGGATTGAGAAATAATTAGTTATTTCAACGTGCAAGTTCAGGTTAGGTTTCACAAATCCCAATACCGCATTCATCAAGATCGGGAGAAATTCTAGAGTAAGAAAGATAGAATGAAAAGAAGGACCTAAACTTAATCTCGCTAGGTTTAAGAAAAAATGCGAGTAAACCGTCTCATTATTTTTATTTATTTTTCTAACTTATATTTAGCTATTTAAGAATAAATTATATCAAACACATTTTTAATTCAAACTACATATACAAATAAACATTAAAAATCTTGAAAACACTTTAAAATTTAATCATAACTTTAATAAAATATGTTAATTTAACTTGACTATTTAACTACTACTGTAATGTTATTTAATTTTCATATCGGGACGGTTTTGGTTTTTCCTAAATCCAATCAATGTGAATTTTTCCCATCAAAATCATGTTCAAAATGAGTGAATTTTCACGAGTGTGAATATAATTCTGAAATTATGACCATAACGAAAAACATAAACAAATTCAGTTCGGAGCCCTTACCTAAGGCCCCATCTAGGGTGGTTGTCAGTTTCTGATTTTTTAATTCGAAATTGTATTTTCAAAATAAAACATGTTTGGCAAAATTTGAGTGGAAATGGTTTTTCACTTGTTTTCAAAACAATTTCACATCTATTCTCAAAATAACAAAAAATGGTTTCATAATTTCAGTTTTGAGTTGCAAATTTATGTAAGTTCCATGGTGAATGTTTTGATAATTACAAAAGGTTACAAAGTGTTTTGAACAAGCTACAAAGATGTTGATCAAGTTTCAAGTTCAACAAGCAACAACAAACATCAAGTGAAGAGAGAAAACAAGCTCATGAAGACTTAGTTTGAGTGTAATTGTAATTGTTTTATCTTTTGCCTCTCAAGCTTCTTAGGTCTTTTATTTGGGTAGTTTATTTAGAGGGTAGTGAATCTTTATCATAGTCATGATTAAATCATAATTTGAGTTTTCACTTAACCTAAAATCAATAGGTGGCTTAAAGGTTTTAAAGGAAAGGTTTGTTTTTGAGAAAACAAGTTTTAAACAAGTATCAGACATGTTTAATCGATTAAGAACATATTTAATCGATTAGTACTCGATTAAGTAAAGATTTAATCGATTAAGTACTGCTGAACTGGTTTTTTAAAATACGATTTTCACTTCTCAAAATCAGTTTTCAAGTGCTACAACTTTTGGGTATTCTATAAAAACCTTTTCCTAATCTTTGTGATTAATGAGAACACTTTCATAATCAATTTTACAAGAATCAAGCCACTCTATTCTCTCTCAATTCCAAAGATCAAAAGCTTTTTATTTTCATATTCTTTGATCAAGAACCTTTGAATCTCTTGTGTGAATTGTCATAGCTATTGATTGAGATTCATAGGAGTGTTATTGTGTTTTCTATTGTGTTGTAATCTTTGCAAGAAGGCAAGCCAACTACAACAAACAAAGAAGCCTTGGTGTGTCGATTATCATCAAGCAAATCTCATTGGAGAAGAAGGAAGTCTTGATTGTGATTCAAGCAAAGAGAAGACTTGGTGTGTGGATTATCATCAAGCAAAGAAGACTTGTTGTGTCGGTTATCAACAAGGGGTAGAGGTTAGATTAGAGAGAAGATCAATAGGATTACAAGGCAAGGGTGTGGTATCTCTTGTAGGCTAGCAAGAAGGGAGTCTTGTGAGACATTTACTTGTAATTTGAGAACTCTAATTCCTCATAGTGAAGAATCTCTCTTGGTTGAAGAGGGGACTGGATGTATCTTTCAAGCGGATGAAAGTGAACCAGGATAAATCACTGTGTCGTATCTCTAAACCCTTAACTCTTTACATTCAAGTCATTGATTGTGTTCTTGGTTGAAAACCTAGAAAAGAGTGATTTTCATAATTGATTGAATTGAATCTTTATTGTTCAAATTGATAAAGGGAAAATCATTTTCATAACTAGGATAATCAATAAGAATATAGGTGTTATTTGTTTTCGCTGAATCTCTGATCATACGTGTTAATTGATTGATTTTCGTATTCGATTGAAAAGTGATTTTTCAGTTTCTGATAGATTTAATCGATTAAGTTTTCGTTTAATCGATTAAGGACTTTTGAAATTTCAGGTTTAATCGATTAAATTGCAGGTTAATCGATTAAATTTCAGTTTAATCGATTAAGTGCTGTAGAATTTGCAAAAATCATTTGTTTTAATTGTTTCGATTTGTTTCGTTCGAAAATATTTCAAGGTTTCTTTTACACCTATTCAACCCCCCCCCCTTCTAGGTGTGTTCCTAGGGTTCCTTAGTTGTTTCAACCACCAATTGCGATTTCTTCAATTGGTATCAAAGCTCGGTCGAAAGACACGAGCATAAGAGCTTTTTCGTAAAGATCCTTTAAGAAAATCGCAATGGGTTCTACGAATTCCTTTGGTGGTGAAGGTTATTCAATAAATCGTCCTCCATTGTTTTCCAGAGAAGGCTATGCATATTGGAAAGTTAGAATGAAAATCTTTATCCAAGCCATAGATAGTGAAATTTGGAAAGTAGTTGAAAAAGGTCCTCATATCCCCTCTAGTTTAGTTGAAGGCGTAGTACATTTAATCCCCGAGGATAAGTGGAAGGATGATGATAGAAAGAAAGTACAATATGATTATAAAGCAAAGAATATCATTACCTCCGCTTTATCCTATGACGAGTTCTTTAGGGTTTCCCAATGTTCTAGTGCTAAGGAAATGTGGGACACTTTACAAGTGACTCATGAAGGAACTAGTGAGGTTAGGAGAGCTAGATTGAATGCTTTAATGCGTGATTATGAATTGTTTCATATGCTTCCAAATGAATCTATTAATGATATGAAAAAGCGTTTCACTCATATTATTAACCATTTACTTGCTCTTGGTAAGACTTTCTTACAAGCTGAACTTTCTAACAAAGTGTTGAGATGTTTAGACAGGAATTGACAACCAAAAGTAACGGCTATTGTTGAATCTAAGAATTTGGATGCTATGGATCTAGCAACACTCTTTGGAAAGCTTCAAGAACATGAAATGGAGCTTGGACGATTAAGTATCAATGAAGAGTCGGATAAGAACAAAGAAAGAAAGGGACTTGCTCTTAAAGTCAATAGATCATACAAAAAGAAAGAGAGTTCCGATGATGATGATGATAGTGAAGATTCCGATTCGGATGTTGATGAAAAAGACATGAAACTTTTACTAAGGAAGTTTGACAAATTTTTAAGGAGAAAAGGAAGGTTGAACAAGGACAAAAGTAAAGAGAAGGATTCTCCACACTACAAGACCAAGACTTCAAAAGAAGGAGTAGTTTGCCATGAATGCGGAAAACCCGGACATCTCAAGTATTCGTGCTCTAAGTATCTCAAGAAGAAGGAGAAAGACAAGAAAAATTCTAAATCTAAAAGAGCATACATAGTTTGGGATAGTGATGAAGATAACAAGAAAAGCACATCGAGTAGTTCGTCGGATGATGAAGAAGTTGCTAATCTCAACTTGCTTGTTCAAGTTAATGAAGAGGAAAGTTCAAATGATGAATCAAGTTATCAAAGCGAGGATAGCAATGTAAGTCATACTAAATCCGAAATTTCTTCTAAATATGAATTGTTATATAATGCTTATGAAGAAATGCATGAACAACTTGAAAAACTAGCTTTGAAAAACATTGAAAGGAAGAAGCTCATTTTGAAACATCAAAAAGAGATTTTAGAACTTCAAAAACAAGTTGATGAGTTTAATCTTGAAAATGAAACTCTTGATCTTATATATGCTAGTTCTTCTTGTGATTGTGCTAATAGAGTGAATATTGTGGTTGATTGTGAGAATTGCAAGTTGCTTAAAGATGAAAATGCTATTTTGAAAAATAAGCTTGCAAGTTTCACAAATGGTGATATTAGATTGCGCACATTGTTAAATTTTCAAAGAGAAAATTCAAACAAGTTTGGTTTGGGTTATACTAATGCTAAGAGTAATTCTCATAGAAATGTTGTTGATTTTTCTAAAGTTGATTTTTCAAATGCACCAACATGTTTCTATTGTGGTACTCATGGACATACTTCAAATGTGTGTTATATTAAAGTGCATGGTATACCTAAAGGAGATTTTGTTTGGATGAAAAAGGGTGAAAGTCCCTACACTAACAAAAATGGATCCAAAACCATTTGGATACCAAAAAGCAAAGCATGATTGTTTTGTAGGTATGATTGAAGAGCAAAGGGCTTACAAGTGTTATTCATACATTTGCATCTTTAATTGGTATTACATTTGCATCTCAAGTGAATGTCCTACAAAGTGGTAAAATGATATTGTTAGATATTGATGATTATAGTATCTTCTCAATTGGTATCTCCTCAATTTCTTTTCTAAAGTTCAATTGATACTAATTTTGATGATTAGATGATTATCATGCTATTATTGTTGTGATATTTCTTTACATTGATGATATCTCAATTGGTATTATGACTTCTTAGTATTTCTATTGGTTCATAATTCATTGTTATATTTTCTTGCCAATTGGTATCACATTTCAAAGTATAGTACTTGTTATATTTCAATTGGTATCAATGTTGAAAAGAAATAGATGTGAATTTCTCTATTTTGGCTTAGTTTTTATAATGCCAAAGGGGGAGAAATATGATGTTTTGAAAAAGGGGAGAAATGGTATGAATGGTATGTTTTGGAGAAATGATATGTTTTTGGGAGAAAGGTTGTTTTGTTGTTTTTATGTAGGTTGAGCTAAGTTGTTGAAGATAGGGGGAGAATCAAGCTTCTATCAATTGGATTTCAAATATCAAATGCATTGATTGAGGGGGAGCAAGTTTCTCACCAAGTGATCAAATTGTTAAAGCATCAACAACTTCAATCAAATTCAAAACATGGTTTGTCATTTTCAAAAAGGGGGAGATTGTAAGTTCCATGGTGAATGTTTTGATAATGACAAAAGGTTACAAAGTGTTTTGAACAAGCTACAAAGATGTTGATCAAGTTTCAAGTTCAACAAGCAACAACAAACATCAAGTGAAGAGAGAAAACAAGCTCATGAAGACTTAGTTTGAGTGTAATTGTAATTGTTTTATCTTTTGCCTCTCAAGCTTCTTAGGTCTTTTATTTGGGTAGTTTATTTAGAGGGTAGTGAATCTCTATCATAGTCATGATTAAATCATAATTTGAGTTTTCACTTAACCTAAAATCAATAGGTGGCTTAAAGGTTTTAAAGGAAAGGTTTGTTTTTGAGAAAACAAGTTTTAAACAAGTATCAGACATGTTTAATCGATTAAGAACATATTTAATCGATTAGTACTCGATTAAGTAAAGATTTAATCGATTAAGTACTGCTGAACTGGTTTTTTAAAATACGATTTTCACTTCTCAAAATCAGTTTTCAAGTGCTACAACTTTTGGGTATTCTATAAAAACCTTTTCCTAATCTTTGTGATTAATGAGAACACTTTCATAATCAATTTTACAAGAATCAAGCCACTCTATTCTCTCTCAATTCCAAAGATCAAAAGCTTTTTATTTTCATATTCTTTGATCAAGAACCTTTGAATCTCTTGTGTGAATTGTCATAGCTATTGATTGAGATTCATAGGAGTGTTATTGTGTTTTCTATTGTGTTGTAATCTTTGCAAGAAGGCAAGCCAACTACAACAAACAAAGAAGCCTTGGTGTGTCGATTATCATCAAGCAAATCTCATTGGAGAAGAAGGAAGTCTTGATTGTGATTCAAGCAAAGAGAAGACTTGGTGTGTGGATTATCATCAAGCAAAGAAGACTTGTTGTGTCGGTTATCAACAAGGGGTAGAGGTTAGATTAGAGAGAAGATCAATAGGATTACAAGGCAAGGGTGTGGTATCTCTTGTAGGCTAGCAAGAAGGGAGTCTTGTGAGGCATTTACTTGTAATTTGAGAACTCTAATTCCTCATAGTGAAGAATCTCTCTTGGTTGAAGAGGGGACTGGATGTATCTTTCAAGCGGATGAAAGTGAACCATGATAAATCACTGTGTCGTATCTCTAAACCCTTAACTCTTTACATTCAAGTCATTGATTGTGTTCTTGGTTGAAAACCTAGAAAAGAGTGATTTTCATAATTGATTGAATTGAATCTTTATTGTTCAAATTGATAAAGGGAAAATCATTTTCATAACTAGGATAATCAATAAGAATATAGGTGTTATTTGTTTTCGCTGAATCTCTGATCATACGTGTTAATTGATTGATTTTCGTATTCGATTGAAAAGTGATTTTTCAGTTTCTGATAGATTTAATTGATTAAGTTTTCGTTTAATCGATTAAGGACTTTTGAACTTTCAGGTTTAATCGATTAAATTGCAGGTTAATCGATTAAATTTCAGTTTAATCGATTAAGTGCTGTAGAATTTGCAAAAATCATTTGTTTTAATTGTTTCGATTTGTTTCGTTCGAAAATCTTTCAAGGTTTCTTTTACACCTATTCAACCCCCCCTTCTAGGTGTGTTCCTAGGGTTCCTTAGTTGTTTCAACCACCAATTGCGGTTTCTTCAATTTATAGCATCTCATTTTTTTTTTGTCACTTAACCATCACCATCATCATCATCGTCATCACTTCTCTCACTACCATAACCGCTACGGTCACTATTACCACCATGACTGCCACCCACCCAACTAACACCATTGTGATTTATGACTACCTAAATCCTAACCACCACCCTAACCACTATTGTCCCTGATAATAACCAGGGCCGACCCTTAGGGGTGGCAAGTGGGGCTCAAGTCCAAGGCCCGGAGAACTAGGGGTCCCAAATTTTTTTTAATACCTATACATATATAAAAAAATAGAAATATTTTTAAATTAGAAATTAGTGTACCTTAAATAGTTTAATTTTTTGTTCCTTTTGCTTTATATTATGTCATTTGTAATTGGTGTCCTATCTCTTAATCCCGAATTCTCTAGGTGTTAAGTGTTATTAATCACTTTTTAGTTAAATTATTCTATGTTTTAAAATGATGCCTAGAAAATATTTGTCTGAATGTGAAAAAAGGAAAAAAAAAAAAAAGAAAACTAACAAACAAACTTGTAAAATAACAATAGGATCGCTTACTATATGGTAACTAATGTTTTTTCTTATTTATTTCAGTATTAGGATTCGGGCAAGTCGTGGACGATAACCTACTTCTAAGTACCCATTTTGTTATTTTGTTTTTTTTATATAATATCATGCTATTAAGTTATTATATTTGTAGCTTACATAATCTTGTTGGTTGCATTTAATGACGTAAAAAAATTACTTGAAATTTGAAACTTTTTAGAAAAAGGAGTCTCTAATTTTCATTTTTTCTAGGGCCCTAAATATGTCAGGCCCTCATGATAACCACAATCACCACGTTATAGTCACCCCAGTCGTCCTGCTACCATTCTCCCTCCTTATACCACTATCATCACTATTGCTTGCACCACGCCACCCAACCACCACCATAGTGATCACCTCAGCCACCATTACCCTTGCATGGCCATCGCGATCATCACTACCATCTCAACCATCATTCTTCAATGACACCACCACCACCTCCATGTTCACCCCAACTATCATTTTTTATCACCATCACCACCACTACCTCATTCCCATTTCTCTCTCTATCAATACCACAAAATTGCAATTGCATGTTTTCTTCGAATTATGTAATCTAGATTTTGTCATTACATGTGAATATTTCATAACATTAAAATACAATGATTACTCACCCTATAGTACCTTTAATTCAAGGTCCTCCCTATATTCATGAGTCAAAACACAGAAGAGCTGTCATATTCCTAGTTCCTAGCTTTAACTAAGAACTCATTCCTATAGAGACCGAAAATGTTGAGTGTCCTTGATTACAGTGAATCAAAATGTGGATGGTATTCCGGAGAAATATGTGCACAAGATAATATTATCATTTCCCACTTGAACTTCCTTCCTGAACATGAACCAAAATGGAAAGATATCCGTAAAGAACAGCTGCAGTTCATGAGATAGTAAAGCCAGGTGCAGAAATTGTATTTGAATAAAATAATTACAAATTTGATACTTACCAAGGAGGGTGAATGCGGATCAAATTTCCAACTTCAAGGTCTACATTGTCACAAACTCTTGGACTAAAGATGACGGTGATTTGGCTGCCTTCCTTGTCACCAAAACCCATTCCTTTGGTGTTATCTTGTAGCAGAGAATTCTGCAAAACAACAGAGCACCTTCAATCAATTTTTAATCTAATACTTGATATCGGGTATATCTTACGTGTAGGCAACTTTTCCACGTCAAGAGTACTAGTGATGAGATATAAATAAAATGAAATAAACAATGAATATGTTAGAAGAGAATATCATGATTCTCCAACTCTAAAAGTAAAATGTTCCAATTTTTAATCATGAAAATTCCATTTTTTCCTTTCAGCCATGATACCAAACAGAAGTGTCAGATTTTGTCACAACCATGCCTTTTCCTGAGGGTAAATGTAGTGGCAATTGCAAGCATATACAAATACAATAACGTGTGAAGGTTAAATACTTTAAATTTCAGTCAACTTTTTGTTTTCTTCTAAAACTTAACCTCTATGTTCTTGCCAAATGAGCAAAGACAGACAGTCAGCTTTCCATCCAAGTATCTGGAGATGATTTTTACATCAACACAGCCCAGTACACCTGTGGAAATTTTTATAAAAGTCAAAAACATATACATATATGTAGTGTATGCAGGTGCAGGTGGATGATAGTTTCTGTAATGAAAGAAGTTTTTAATGGTGTTTTTCTTAGACAAGAATGAAAAGGATAGACAGAGTAAAAGCAAAAAATAATACTAGCTCCAGTTTGTAACTGTTTGCAGAAGTACATGTCTGTTTCTTTTTCTTTCTGCATCACCTGCTGCAGTTTTCCAAATATTCCAGCTCTGCGCAATTTAGAAAAAAAAAAAAAACCATGTACTGAATTCAGAATTAATTATATTTTAAATTATACGAAAATACCAAGAAACTACTAATTTATACCTAAATGAATTAAGTTTCGTGATATTAGTCCTTTCATCAATAACAGATGACCCTAAAGCTTCCTGAAATCGGTCAGCCATGGTCTGCATTTTCTTTCCCGGTAAATTAATCTTTATTTTGTGATCTACCTGTAAAAGTAAACAGGTAGAGGGCCAGTTATGACAAAAAAACTAATAACTACAAGTACAATCTCAGCAAAGATATACCTCATTGTCACTTGATGATACACTACCCACAGGCTCAGGGGAGTCTTCACTGTCTACGATTGTGTCCTGCAAGTGAGATATACTCCTCTTCTGAAAAAGCTGCCCCGTTTTCCTCTTCGTTGACTATCATGTGGAAAATACTGGGATGTAAAGGCAGGAAAGAAGTAAATAGACAGGTCAAAGAATAAGGGAAGCGTTTCTTAAATTTCCACCCACCAGACTTGTGGTATCTTGTAGTTTGTCAAAAAGATCAGCCATTGAGGGAAGATTAAATCCATGTGCACGAGCTTCTGATTCAGTAGGCTCAGTGTCTGAATCGATTTCAATTTTTTCTTCATCTTCAAGATAATTTCCATCTAATGCTGCTGAAGCTCCAGGATCAACAGCTTTAAATATTTCAGGCAATCTATCAAACTCCGAGATTGAAGCACCAAGGCGCCCACATTTATGTGACTGTGATTGCAATGAAAATTGCGTCTTAGCTTTGCTTTACTACAGTTATCATCTTGACAGAATACTTCAGTAATTGCCCTTCAAAGATTGATGTAAATGTTTTCGTTAACCTAATCAAGTACGTATAAAGAGAGAAGCTAGATCCCATAACTTGTAAGGAAAAAAAATCTTGAGGGCACAGCAATTATGTTGACCTATGCCAAAATGCAACTGGATAAAAGCAAAAAAATAAAAAAAATAAAAAAAACCCATCATTAGTCAAAATGGGAGAATATTTAAAGAGATTAATGGGTATGCACTGACGGTGTAAAGTTTTTTACACCATCAATCCATCATCCACCATTCATTTGGATTACTTTAATTTAAAAGTCAACAACCATAAACGGATAGTGTCCATTTTCTCATATTTAAAAGGATAGTCCATTTTCTCAACAATCATAAAAAACTTTACACTGTCAGTGCATTATCCATTTTCTCATATTTAAAAGGATAGTGTCCAATTCCATGGTGAAATGTATTTCATGACATCCATTTTCTCGAAACACAAACACAAAAAAGAGAGAAGCAATCTGTGTCCCTATCTCTTTTATGAGGGAAGTGCTTTCCCAAAGTCAAGATTCCAAATCCACACTCTGTTTCTAAAGATACCTCACAATTAGTATTGCAGTATTTATATCCTTACTATAGAACTACTCCAATATGTAGTAAAATCATTGCACGGAAAGCAACAAATCATGGCACGAGCCATTAAAAAAAACAAAAAAAAAACATACTTCAGCCTAAATGTTTAGAGTTGTAAGGAACCTATATAATGTGGCAACAACCAACCAATGACCTAAACTTTGGGTCGTCATCTCATCAGCTACTGCCTAGGAGAACAACTCTTAAGTTCAACTTCTGACTGAAAGTTGTTCTTAGAAGGAGAAAACTCAGTTTAATTGCAGTAATAACTTTGTTGAAAGTTGAAACTCTAATTTTATTCATTTCACAAAGTGGTACATACAAAAGGTGGTACCCATATGCTCACTCGCTCTCTTTCTTCCACAAAAGGAGTGTACATAAGTGGTTCCCTACATGTTCTCTCTTAAACAGCTAACTCCACGTGATGAACTAACAAAGTTGCCCAGCACCATCTTCACCTATCACAAGTGCCCAGCATTTGCTATTTCTCTTCTCTCACTAGTGCCTCACTTGCACTAGTCTCTCATGCACCACTTTCTTCAGTATTTCTCACTTGGGCACACACGGTACACAAACCATAAGCTTATATTTATGCTAGTGCATATTGTCCGCAATATCTGAAGCTAGGCGGGGGAGAATTGCCTTGTAGTTTCTTGGCTTGTCAGCAAACACACTTCCAGGAACATCTATTAATAACTTCATATTTTCTTTTCTTTAGAGGAAAGCATTCCAACATTCCAGTAGTTTCGACTTGGTACTAGAATTCAAAACAAACTTTACTGATCAAGAAATGCAGCATGAATACTTATAATAAATGTGGAATATTAGCAGTCAGTGCCAGGGTGATACAAGACTCAAACAACCTGAAAGGCACCTTAACTCAACAATCTATCTCGCTAACAACAACTTTTGTTTTCCCCAAGGAATTTCAAATAACTCAATTCTCTAATCCAGAAACTTCTATTTTCATAGGAGCAGATACGAGATCTATTCGCTGCAGTTTGTTTCATTTTTATCGCTAAGTTGTTCATTTCTGATTAATGGAAAAACAAATTTAAGGAGCTCTCTGGTTTAGTGGACAGTGTTTCCCTTTTATAGTAAACATGAAAGATGATATTATCTTAAAATAAAGGGATAAGATCGTAGAAAAGCTTTTGTAAACATGATACAGCACATAAGCCGGACACATGGATAAACAGATGGCAAAATAAATCAAAGTGAACTTTAAGGAGTACCTCATCATCAGAAATTACTTCTTCATCGCTTGAATTGGCAACTACCTGCCGTGAGATGTTATTGAACTCATTCTCCTTAAAGTCAGGCATTTCAACCTCATCTTCAAGAGGTGTACCTGCTGGTTTCTGATGACAGCAATATTAGTAGTAAATAACAAACAATTGGAAAAGTATGGGGAACCCAATCTTTGGTACGACATACCTCAAATGATGAACTGCTGCCTATCCCAGCCAAATTTGGATCACGCATTCCTGTGTAGTACGTATATTTAATAATAGTAATCCAATAAATTAATGCAGAAAATTTGAAGTTATAGCTAAATATGCAGCAGTTTCTACTTTTGTACACAAAAAAAAAGGCCGCTACTTTCTACAACAATTAAGACAGTTCAGGCACCTTTTAGAAAATCCAGCCGCACATGTAGAGGCAATTCTTCCTAAAAAAATGAGACGATGATTAGAAGTCGCACGTACGTGATGGATGCTTTAATTACTCGGTTGGTCTTAGAACTTTATAGGGAAATCCAAAAATAGACCCTAAACTTCAAAAGTTTGCAATTTCGTCCCTAAACCATAAACTTAAGCAACCGAGTCTCTCAAACACATCTTCGTTAGGGTTCTTGAAAAAATAAATACACGGATGAATTTAAGTCTTCCTCTTCCCAAATAGTATAAGTACCTATACACATACGGATAGATCACTTCGGTGTGCATACTGTGAATTGCAAGGGTCTAAATGACAAATTTTGATAAGTCTAGACACCAAAATCAATTTTTTTTTTAATCTGGGAACCGATTTGATCCCGAAAAACTTGGTAGCCAGGGACTAACTAACAAAACAATTAAGCAGATAGAACTGGAAGTGACACAATGTCATAGAAGATATCTTATCTGAACTACTAAGAATTTCATTATAAAGTATGAGCAATTAACCTTAGGTGTGTATGAAGCGTGAACCTTGTTTAACGCAGGAGCAGAAGTCGCAGGTGAAACGACGTCGTCAAATGCTTCCACTTCTTCTTCTTCTTCTGCCAATTAACAAAGACAGGTTAGCATTAACCATTTTCTTTCCTCTTTTTTTTGTTTTGCATAAATACTTATCCATTATGAATTTCAGAGATTACCGGAAATGCTCTGATCTGAGTGAGGATTGCCCTGTTCAAAATTATACACAGAGAAGTTTCGAGTTAATTGAAGCAACAAGATGAATGAATAAGTTTGATTGAATAAGACGGAGTAAGGTTTGGGAGGAAACGTACGCAGAATATGTTTTGCCGCCACATTTCAGCTGCACCTTGAGTTCTGAAGATCGATGGATGCAAATGGAGGTTCACCTCATAATATTACTGAAAAATGAATAATTTTTTTTTCCTGTGTGGGGTGTCCTAAACTGATGGTGTAACAAGGATGATTCAGACTCATCAATGCAAAATTTCAAGAATGTGACAATTTTGTGTATGTGGGCATATATTATCTACTCCATCCGGATTGGAATTATAAGCAAAACTAATTAAATTTACGTTTATTAAGGAGATTAGTTGATTGTATTTAATTTTTTAAAATTTATAAAAGAATAGATGTATTTTAGGAAAATTGCATTGTTAATGAAACAAAAATTAAATAATATAACAATTTAATAGGGATGTTTTAGGAAAGTGACATTGAGAATGAAATAAAATTTAAGAAAGTTGGTTAATTTTGCTTATATTTCAAATCAAGAGAAGTATGTTTTTTGTTGCTTATATTTCAAGTCGGAGGGAGTACGTGATATCACCTATTTGGTGTCTCCTCATATCATATGGCTGTTGATGACGTGACGTGATGTTTCGCTAGCCACATCAACAAATATCAAATTTTTCCTATTATTGGGATCAAAACCAAAATGTAATGTTTGAAAAATCAAGAACTAATCTTTGTCAAAATAACTTTTAAAGATTAAAACCAAAATACGATGAACTTTTAGGTAAAAAACATAAATAAGCTTTTATTTTTTATACAATATTATAATTGATTGTATAAAAATTAAAGAAGCTTAATTAAGTTTTTAACCCATAAACTTAGCTGTTGTTTTGTAATTGATCATTGAACCTTTTTTTTTATGCTTTAAGTCCTTGAACTTTGTTCAAATTTTTGAAAATGGTCCTTTTGTCACTTAAGTGATCATATGATCAACTACGTGTCACTCACTCTCGCAACATCGACAGGTGATGTGTTATGTAACGTCACGTGACACTACATGATTTTTGTCTTTAAAAAATCAATTCTTTTAAAAAATTATTAAACAATTTTTTATTAAAAAAATAAGATTTTTAATTATTTTAATAAATTGGAATTTTTTTAATTAAAAAAAACCATGTAGCATCACATGGCACGTTATCTATCGATGTGGCAAAGGTGACGCGACATATCATCGGTCATATCATCACTTAATTGATGAAAGGACTATTTCAAAAAATTTGAGCAAAATTCAATGACCTAAGGCATCGAAAAAAATTCAAGGACTAATTTTAAAAGAGCATCTAAGTTCATGGACTAAAAACATAAACAAGCCAATTAAAGACTCAAATCGATTCCTTAAGGCCCCGTTTGGGGTGGATTTTAGTTTTAAATTTTTTTAAAAAAACCAAAACTAGTTTCCGGTTTTATAACGTCGTCGGTTTCGAACTCTTTTTGTTTTCAGTTTTTCATATTTTTTTCCAAACTTATAATTTTTATAGTGCTTTTATCATGTTATGCTCCACAATAGACATCACCATCTCGTATACTATCACCACTATTTAATAACAATTTCATGTGGTTGTTGTCATTATTAGTTGGATTTGATGATCGTTGTTATAGTGGTTGTAGTCTAGAGCGGTGGTTGTGATGGTGGTGGTGATGGTGGTGCTCATCGTGGATGGTGACAAAAGAGGCAAGCCAATAGTGATCTTGGAGTCTTGGTGGCGGCGGTGATAATTTGAGTGGTAATCAGGATAGTTTTTGTGGTGTTGGTAGAGAGAGATGGTGGGGGAGGGGGTTAAGGATATGGGTGGTGGTGATGGTGATGAAATATGATAATTGGGGTGGGCATGGAGGTGGTGATGGTGTTTATGGTGGTATCATTGAGTGATGATGATGATTAAGATGGTAGTGATGGTCGAAATGATGGTGGTGGTCATCTGAAGGACGGTAGTGGTCATCTGAGGGACGGTGGTGATGAGGGAAATGACAGGGTGGCGGTTGGGGTGGCTATGACAAGGTGGTTTTCATCAGCCACAGTAGTGGTTAGAGTGGTTGCAATTTTTCAATACATATTTAATACAACTAATAATATTAACAATTTTTCACAAAAAGACGTGTTTTTATTCAAAATAAGCTTATATTTAGATTTCATCAGTCACTATTTATAAGTCACTTTTTTGAATATTTACTTGTCCCTAAATATAAGTTACTTTTCAATATCTAAGCAACATTAAATAAAATATATCAAATATACCCTTAATGATTTCACTCTATATCCTATCTCGAGAAACATTTTTACTTTTCACATAATAACCACTACATCAACCTAATTGTATTTAATTTTATACAGGGATAATTATGGAACTATAACATATTTTTTAAGGGTGATGAGCGTGGGATGGGTTGCGACAAGTTAAGCATGTCCCTCACCCATTCCTAAGGCTTTGTTTGGTTGTACAAAAGAAAATGGGAAGAGAGAAATAAAGAAGAGAGAAATATGGAGGAGTTGTTGCTATTTGGTACAAGAGAAAATGTGGAAAAATAAGGAAAAGAGAAAAGTTGAGTTTTCTTTCCTTTGTTTGGTTGAAGAGAGAAAAGTGAGAAGAGAGAAAACAAAAAATTTGTCAAAAGACAACTATATCCTTATTTTACATAACAGAAATTAATATATTTTTTTTTCACATGTAAGTATATTAAATATAGCTAAAGTTTTTTATTTACTTCAATTTTTTATTACGTAATAAAAATTCTGAGTCAAAAATCTAAATAAAACAATTTTTTAAATTAAAAAATAAAAAAAAATGAAGCAAAGTGAGGAAGTGAAGGACAGTTGGGTAATTTTGCATCTCAAATTAAGTTTTCTCCTCGTTCTCTCTTTAATAAAAAGAAGAGAAATTTTTTTATGGGATCTACCAAGTCTTCTCTCCCCCTCTATTTTCTTTGGTAATCCAAACAAGAGAAAACAAAGTTTTTTTCTTGTTCCAAACAAAGTGTAAATGTTGATCGGGTCAATTTTTGAACCCAAACTCATCCTTAATTAAGGGACACGATAGAGACGGGTCAAGCTAGAAATGAGTCAGGTTGACCCGAAACAAAAATATAAGCATAAAATCAGTAAAAATATGGATTTACTAGTTTTTACCCCGTGCATTGCACGGGTCTGTACCTGTCTTATTTTTTTATATTGAAACTTTGTTAATAGCTAATTATTAATCAATGAGTATTAAATTTGTTTATTTAATAAGTTATATTCTAGTTTTAGGCACGTGCACTATATGAGACGTTTGTTTGCTTGTCGTTAGCAAATTATTATTGGATAAATAATAATTGTAAATCAATTTTGGTTTTCGAATTGAATTTAATCTATTATTATTATTATTATTATTATTATTATTATTATTATTATTATTATTATTACCTTTGCATCAAAAAAATTCAGTTTAATGTGTTTCCTGATAAGTACTAATTCAAAATGGTTACTATACTAAAATAAAGGATCACAAATTCATGAACAATAAAATTCATCATCCCAAAATAAATAAGTATTCTCTACTTACTATAAAAATCTCATATCACGATAAATAGATACTAAATCTTAGGTTAAAAATAATCACACAACATGTATGTCTTAGTTTTCGCAAAATAAACCGATCTTAAACTTTTTTCCATCAAATAGATCTTGCGCAAAGCATATAAATTGACGAAACAAACCATTTTTTTGTTTCTAATTAAAAACTAACGCTCTGAAAAGTCATTTGGTCACTTCCGTTTTACTTTAATTGTTTTTTTAGCATAAAAAATTAATTCCTAAATATATAAGTGTCTTTTTAGAAAACGATACAACATTAATTATATATATACATATATATTATAATTTTACCCTCACTTAATTAAGAAGAGAGGTAATAATTGAATAAATATAATTATAAGGGAGAAAAATAACAAACTAAGTAAACACCATATAAAGTTAATCCAAAATGATACATTAATTACATTTCTTAATGTTATACCTAAAATGACACTTAAAGTCAAATGAATTGAAAGAAGTAACTTAAATAGGATATATAATATACCATATAAAAAATGTTGAAAACAATTGCCGAACAAATAAAGCTTTGTTAAACAACTATTAAAAATATAATAACTATGGCCTGTAAATATATATATATATATATATATATATATATATATATGTTTAGTAACTGAGACATATACGGTTACTAAAACCGTGAGGATTTAACATTGAGAAGTAGCATTCAAAAGTACAGTAGGGTAGAACAAATTAAGGTTGTACCTGAGAAGATCACTCGGGAATCATTCCAGATATACTTAAATCCTGTCACTCATCCTGTTATAAAAATCTAACAACAATTTTCCCCCAACTTCTCCTATCACATCATCCAACTATGCTTTGATGTTTATACCATTGAAGGTTGTTTTTAATTGTGTCAAAATTAACCAACATAAGTTAAGGAAAAATCTTTCGATTTGAGTCACATTTTGTACATATATCTGTTTATACATTACAAAAGAGAGCAAGCATGATGAACATGGTAACAGTGAGAACACCAGCCACCACTTGCCTCAAAACCACTCCTAAACAAAAGAAATCATCATCTCATAGCATCACAAATAACATATAATCAAAATATAACCAATTTGAATTTAAACATAACTATTAATAATTATATCACTGAAAATTTGAATTTAAACATAACCACTTGCCTCAAGCAACTTGAAACTAAAATTAGGCCATTTTCTTTTCAACCATTTACATGACCAACATGAAATTTATCTTTAAACAATTCTCATTTGAAAATAAAAAAATACTCCATCCGTCTCATTATCTTCGTAAAAAAATGCTAAAAAATTTGTCCCATATTAAAGTAAAAAAATGAATGAAAAATCTTAAAGATCGTATATTGTATCGATGATTGATAAGTAAGTAAGGAAAACATATTTAAAGATTTTTTTTGGAGACAATATTGTAATATGTATTAATTGTAATGATATGGAAATTTGTATATATAATATCAATTTGTAATTAATGAATGAATCATGCATTATATTAAACAGATACTCTCTTATTTTCATTGACTTGTTTGACTTTTACCAAGATAATGGGACAAAGGAAGTAGAAACTTTGAACAAAGTTAAGAGAAAAACAAACAGGCAGGGTAACTGATCAAGAATGTAACAATGGAATGGAAGGACAAAATCATTAATAACCAAACAACACATCATTCTTTGCATAAATAAATTGCACTCCTATCATGACTTTATTTAAAAAATAACAATTGGGCCTAAATTGCATAACCAATTATGTCTCTTTCAGCATTTTTTTCTAAGAACAATTTTGTTTCTTTGAAGCATGGACCTTCTTCTATTTTCTTCTCTGTAATTTTGTATATGCACCACCGATAATAAAAATGAATTATATGATAAGAAAACCTCAAATGTAACAATGAAAACCTCAAGTGTTGAATTTGTATTTTTCAGCAACTCAAGAAGTTCATCAGCAAAACTTGTACTCAGAAAGTGATAGAAATTGGCAAGTGGGTTTGTATTCAGTTTAATAAAAAAATGAATGTGTGATAGATATTGTAAATATAGATTATGCCAACTATCATTTAATTAAGAATGTGTATATCGTGCCTGTGGACATGCTTAATATCAACAAAAAATATGGCATACCTCCAAAAGCCACACTAATAGGATCATTATGCCCTCCACCAAAAGTCTCTAGGGCACTTGCAAATTAAATGCAATGTCCCATTGTATGCCTCCCCAAGTCCTTCACTGGATAGTACGAAAGTGAAAGTAATTAGAGTCTGTCAAAACAGTAATATGATATCTAATATCTTCGAAACCAATATTCAAATATGTTATGATAATATGTTCGGATAATGAAACTGTAAGGACAAAAAATGAACCTGCTAAAATTTGTAATTTGAATGATAATGGACGGTGGTTGTTGTACCATAATCA
Source organism: Crotalaria pallida (assembly GCA_037953625.1). Lineage (NCBI taxonomy): Eukaryota > Viridiplantae > Streptophyta > Magnoliopsida > Fabales > Fabaceae > Crotalaria > Crotalaria pallida. The sequence continues at coordinate 22,619,136 of CM075653.1, forward strand.
CTGCCCAAAAAATAAATATAATAGAAATATCAGGAGACAACCTCCTTGTAGGAAACGGTAATGTAAAAATGAAACTATAAAAGATTTCTTCTTCTCATAAAACTTAGAAAACCTATTGATACTTTTATTAAACTGAGTTGACATCATGGTTTCTTCGTGATGTTGAACATTAATTTTCTAAAGATACAAGGATAATTTTGAAAAGAAAGAAAATGCTCGAAACATAAATTAACAAAATTTATAATACTAATAATCCATTGGGAAAGGATTATAGAATGTGTGGCTTATTTTTACACTGCCATCCAATAGCTACTTTTGTATTGACATTCTTGTGATTGATTTCAAAAAGTTGGGCATAAATAAGATAGAAAAACATTATAATTCTGCATTGTTTATGATGTTTTCTGATTGAAACAAATTAGGTTCTTCTGAATTGGAACAGTCCCAAATCAACCCCAAGAGTCTTGCACAATTACAGTACTTGTTTTTTTAGTGTAACAATATCCATGCATTTGTTCTTGATATGTGAAAATCACATAACACGTAGATTGTTATTAAATTTTTTAATTGGAAATGGAAGGAGTAAGAGGAAGATTATTAAGTTAAAAGAATTTGGATCTAATCAAGATGACAGAAAATAAAAAATTTAGCAGGATGATAAGAAGATTTGTGAATATGTGAATGTATGTGAATGTGTAAAGGGAAAATGACTAACCTGACAGGGGAAGTGAAGGGTTAAATTGAAAAAATGAAGCAAATTCTTTTATTGTTTGTCTCTTAATAGTGACTTCTCCAAATTTTCATACGGTTCTTAATGTCATTGTTGTTGTTGAATTTATACCCTCCATTCTAGTCATTTTGGCCCCAACCATTTACTGTTCAATTTGTTGCTTAGTTCTTCATTGCATAAGGATTGGCGTACGAGAAGATGCAACATTTGAGTGTTAATAAGAGATGCAAGTAGTGTTTGTTGGAGAAGATACAAATTCAAATTCAACACTTCAACTTACTTCACATTTAATTCAACACAAGCAGTTCCTTTTATTAAGACAGAAGTTAATTTAGTTTTTCACTTTGTAAAAAAACTATATGTAACTGCAATGACACCTGGATGCCTTAACAATTGAGAAATTTCCAACTTTTAATGTGAAGGCATGAATTCAAAATGGAGCAATGTGGAGGCTTCATTTGGACATCTTTTTATACTAAAACGAAAGATTTTTGAGGCAAAAATGTTAAAATTTGATATGATACAATAAATTCTCTATCACAAAGTTTCTTTTATTTGTAAGATTGTCAAAATGTTATCTAAAATTTAAATATCAAGTAATTGCGTAATCATAATTAACTAGTGTGTCTCGTCATTATGATCACTCTACATGATTTATATATTTTGCACAATTTAAAAGTGAAAACATCAAGCGATTTTGTTACTCACAAAGACAAAAATAAATACTTCATTACCCGTCACGCTTGATTTAGCACATACAACAATAGAGTTTTAATATATCATTTATATAAATATCTTAGACTAAACACTCACGACATATTAATAACTATATATAATAAAGTAACAGAGAGATATTTGATGTTTGAAGTTGTATGTGCTAATTTCAATTATTATTTTTTTCACATAAAATTCTAAACAATAGTAAATCACTGAAGTGCAAAAGAATCTCTCTCTCTCTCTATATATATAGACGAATGTAACACCCAAGGAATTTATCCTCGAAATTATAAATATTGTATAGAGAAGAAAAATATTAAGCATGTAGGATGTGAATGACTTTGCTAGTTTCGTATTTTTGCGCAAAAGAGAGTAATGGTAGAAAAATCAAAATAAAAGATGTAGACCATTAGTCACAAAACCAACCGTTGGATTTGAAGATAAGTATGTTAGGAAGCTTATCTCCAAATTTGAGAAAGATCCAACGGTTAACGAAAAAGTTATGTAATTTGAATGCTAAAGGTGCTGTCTGTATTCAGCAGCTCATATCGATATGCAAGATGCTCATATCGATACTGGATATCGATATCCATAGGTGGATATCGATATGCAGGTGTCAGATGGCCCAAAAAACTAAGTCGGTTAAGAACGAAAGGCTGAGGTTTTTCCATGATTTCAACCACAAATCACCCCAAATATCTCTGAGAAACTGTCTAGGGTTGATAATGACCCTTTAGGTCGGTTATTTGGCATAAAAGAGAGGGAGTATAAGCTTGAAAACCTAGAAACACACTAATACTTTGCAGAAATCGTGTTTTTCTGTCCTCACTGTTGTGCCCTTCGTTTTCTGTGATCAAAGCCTCAAAACCCATCAAACTATATACCAAATTAAAGCTCTCTTAACCCTCTACAAATTGGTACCAAGTTTGTCAAGTTTTGTGGCCTGTAGAAGGAGCAGTGACCCTGCATTGAATTGGTTCTTGGAGCTGGTTTTGTTTTGGTTGCCTCTTATCAAGGGTCCCAGTAGAGTTAGTAGAGCTGAAGAAGCAGATAGAGGAGTTGCTGGAGAAGCAATTCATAAGACCGAGTGTCTCACCAGGGGGTGCACCTGTTCTTTTTGTCATGAAGAAGGACGGGAGTATAAGAATGGGTGTAGACTATCGGCAGTTGAATAGGGTGACGGTGAAGAATAAGTACCCTCTCCCAAGGATTAATGATTTGATGGACCAAGGTTGTGGAGCAGCGGTATTTTCAAAGATTGATCTGAGGTTTGGATACCACCAGATCAGTATCAAGGAGGAAGATATTCCAAAGACTGCATTTCAGTCGCGATATGGACACTACGAGTACGTAGTAATACCTTTTGGACTGACTAATGCTTCGGCTGTATTCATGGATTATATGAATAGAATCTTTCGGCCTTATCTAGATTCTTTTGTAGTAATGTGTATCGACGATATTCTGATCTAATTCAAGAATCTAGAGGAGCATGTCAATCACCTTAGGATTGTGTTAGAAATCCTTAAGGCGAAGAAGTTATATGCGAAGTTAACCAGGTGCGAGTGTTGGTTGAAGGAGGTGAACATCCTTGGGCATATAATTTCTAAAGAAGGCAATGCAGTCGATCCGGCAAAAGTTAAAGCTGTGCTCGATTGGGTAAGGCCCAAGACAGCCACAGAAGTTTGAGGTTTTCTGGGATTAGCCGGATATTACAGGAGATTCAGCAAAGGATTCTCCAAGATTGCTCTTCCTCTAACATGGTTGACACGGAAGGAGCAACCTTTCTTCTGGAATGAAAGATGTGAAGCCAATTTTCAGAAGCTGAAAGGATAGATTGACATCATCCCCAGTGTTGATTCTACCTGATCAGCAGAAAAGTTTTGAAGTATTCGGTGATGCTTCAAACAACGGTTAGGTCGTGTTTTGATGCAAGAAGGAAGAGTTATGGTTTATGCATCAAGATGGAAGATTAGTTGTTGCCTTTGATGGAATACACCTACAACAACAATAAGCAGGCGAGAACCCTCACTGTGATGGTTCCAAGTGGGGGAGAATACACTAATTGGTCCCGATATAGTTCAGGATATGACGGAGAAGATCAAGATAATCCAGGAGAAAATGAAGACAGCTCAGAGTCGACAAAAGAGTTACGCCTATCGCAAAAGATCTAAGTTAGAATTCGAAGAAGGCGACCTGTTTTCTTAGAATTGTTCCGACCACCGGTATTGGTCGAGTGTTGAAATCCAAAAAGTTGTCACCAAAATCCATTGGTCCTACCAAATTTTGAAAGAGTCGGCCCTGTTGTTAACCAAATTGTTTTACCTCCGTTTCTATCCAATCTGCATAATGTCCTTCATGTTTCTCAACTCTGGAAGTTTGTGCCTGATCCCTCGGCTGTCATTCAAGTCCAACCAGGCATGTTGCCACTGAAAAAGAGTTTGACATTCGAAGCTGGTCCAATCCTCGTTGAGGATCGAAGAACCAAGAGGTTGAGAGGAAAGGATATTCCCTTAGTCAAAGTCGCGTGGCAGCGAGGCGAAGTCACCGACTTGACTTGGGAATTAGAAGACCAAATGCATGAGGAGAATCCTCATTTGTTTGGGTCTAGGTAAGTGTTAGGTGAATTTCGGGGACGAAATTCCTTGAAGTGGGGGAGAGTTGTAACACCCAAGGAATTTATCCTCGAAATTATAAATATTGTATAAAGAAGAAAAATATTAAGCATGTAGGATGTGAATGACTTTGCTAGTTTCGTATTTTTGCGCAAAAGAGAGTAATGGTAGAAAAATCAAAATAAAGGATGTAGACCATTAGTCACAAAACCAATTGTTGGATTTGAAGATAAGTATGTTAGGAAGCTTATCTCCAAATTTGAGCAAGATCCAACGGTTAACGAAAAAGTTATGGCAATTTGAATGCGAAAGGTTCTGTCTGTATTCAGCAGCTCATATCGATATGCAAGATGCTCATATCGATACTGGATATCAATATCCATAGTGTTAGGTGGATATCGATATGCAGGTGTCAGATGGCCCAAAAACTAAGTCGGTTAAGAACGAAAGGCTGAGGTTTTTCCCTGATTTCAACCACAAATCACCCCAAATATCTCTGAGACACTGCCTAGGGTTGATAATGACCCTTTAGGTCGGTTATTTGGCATAAAAGAGAGGGAGTATAAGCTTGAAAACCTAGAAACACACCAATACTCTGCAGATATCGTGTTTTTCTATCCTCACTGTTGTGCCCTTCGTTTTCTGTGATCAAAGCCTCAAAACCCATCAAACTATATACCAAATTAAAGCTCTCTTAACCCTCTACAAATTGGTACCAAGTTTGTCAAGTTTCGTGGCCTCTAGAAGGAGCAGTGACCCTACAAAGTTTGATATTCAAATCTGAATTCTGCAATTCAGATTCATGAACTCTACTTTCCTTGATCCTTGTGGTAAGCTCAAGCATACTTTGGGCTTCAAACTTGTTTTATTTTCAAGACTATAAATCCTAGTTTTGATCTTAATCATTGATCACCATTCGTTGTCCCTTATTTTGAGTGATTAAAGCTGATTTGTGGTGTTGCTCAACTGAAAACAGGGTAGGTTGGCTGAAACTAAAAGCTTGAGTTCTACCTCAACAAATCCCTTTCTTTCCAATCTAAACCAATCCGAAACTTGGAGATAGGTAAGGGAGAAGTTATCCGGGTTCTAGGGTAATAATCTAATGGCTAGGAGTGTAGGAGTTCACTTGAACTCAAGGGCCAAAATGTGATCACTTGAAAACTTGAGATAAGATATGACTTGGAGGTCATTCAAATCTTATCTCTTGATTTGAACAACTTTAATATTCAATTATGTTTTTATTCGGTTATTTAATATTCAAAAAAACCCCCTGTTTTTATGTATACTAAGTATTCGACCTTTTTCTTGATAAGATATTCCTTGGGAGACGACCTAGGAGTCACTTCCTAGTACTATATTTCACTATTATTTTATTTGTATCAGGTACGACCTCGATCTAACTTGGCGCTGTTGCCGGGTATATCGGTTTTTGCCAAACGTCATTAGTAGTTTGTGTCGTGTTTAGTATAGGAGTTTCTGGGATCCATTCTGATAACTGGTTTACGTTACTGCATTTTGCTGTTCTGTTGTTTTACTGCAATTAGTGTATCTGATTGAATCTGTGTGTGCTAATTAACATAGCTGTGGGCAGAATTTTTGCACGAAAATTTGTATCTACACTATTTTCATTATAATAAGGTTTTGATGCACCACGGTCAGCCAGATTTGCACCAGTTGTGAGTTTCATAAAAAAAATTCAAGTTTTAGCAGCACAGCCTTCAAAATACTGTAACTTTTGCGCAGTTTGTCGGAATTGGATGAATTATATATCAAATCGAAGAGAATTTTGTGAAGAATCCAAATTTTACCACTTTGTCGTAAAATTCTGACGTCTGATCCCAAAACTCCGTTGTTTACTATTTTTTTTATTTTACAAGTTTTATTTTGAGTCTTTTTTGTGATAATTTTAGTTGTTTGACTTGGTTCCTTTTTGAATTTTATCCTCAAACTTTTTGTGATTGTTTTATATGATTTTAGGGTGTTTTCATTCAAAAATTTGGGTGGTTTCCTATTCTGAGCATGCATGACCATAACTGTCTACTTGTGTTAATGTTGTTGATTTTGTTACATTTAGTACATGACTAGGAGCAACCCAGGTTTTTTGTATCCATACAACCCTGAAATTGATAGGAATTATCACATATTAGTTAGACAAAATAGGAAAAAATCCATAGGTAGTGAGTCTGTTGAGTCTTTACATAGTGAGTCTTCTTCTTTTTCTTCTATTCCTATAAATTTTGATTCTGATTTTGATTTTATTTATTATGAAAATATGGCTCAACCTCCATCACGTGAGAGGACATTGAGGGAGCTGGCTGCACCTGATTTCACTATTATGGATTTGTGCATCCAGTATCTCGATGACCCTTATGAGCTAAAGTTTTGACTAATTCATTTGTTGTCCAAGTTTAATGGTCTTGCAGGTGAGGACCCTCATAAGCATCTCAAGCAGTTTCACATTGTGTGTGCCACTGTGAAATCGCATGATGTGAAAGAGGACCATGTCTATCTCAAGGCAATCCCACACTCACTAGAGGAGCTGGCCAAGGATTGGTTGTACAATTTGGCCCCTGGTTCTATCACAAGCTGGGATGACCTGAAGAGGACATTTCTGGAAAAAAATTTCCTTGCATGAAGAACAACAGCAATCCGAAAGGATATATCAGGCATTAGGCAACAAAGTAGATAAAGTCTCTACGAGTATTGGGAGAGATTCAAGAGGTTGTGTGCGAGTTTCCCCCACCATCAGATTTCAGAGCAGCTCCTTATTCAATATTTATATGAAGGTCTCAACCTCATCGAGAGAAACATGCTTGATGCTGCAAGCGGTAGAGCTCTTGGAGACATGACACCCTTACAAGCCAGAAACAAGATTGAGAAGATGACTTCCAATTGTCAACAATTCCATGCAAGGGGAAACAACGATGCAATCGTAGTGAGAGGAGTGAATGATGTTCGCACAGGTTCGGGTAAGGTTGAGAAGCTTGAGCATAAGATTGATTCTCTTACAACCTTGGTCACCCAATTGGCCATCAACTAGAAAAAGATGGTACCTACTAGAGTATGTGGCATCTGCACATCCACTGAACATAACACAGAAGGATGCCCTTCTTTGCAGCAACAACAACCAACGGATGATGGTGACCAACCTGAAGCTTATGCCGCCAATATAACACCCTATTCTTATTTACCCTTAATTACTTATTATTAATTATGAACCTAAAATTTTTTCCTTTTAGAACATCATTAAACATTTGAACTTATAAAAACCTTCCGTCAAACGGACGGAGTTTCCTTTGTTTTTCCAGGTTTCCCAAAATTTAGTTTTTCCTATCACCTGATAAACACATATAATTTTTATCATTCAGAATGTCAGCAGGGCAGCCATATTCACAATGTGCATCATAGTGCACTCCAGATAACAGTTATCAGCATATCAGAGTGTTAGCAGTATATAAACAAGTTTGGGAAATAGTATTTTCCCAAAAGGACTCCTTTCCCTAAAGGAGTTGTCCTTGGCCCACCCAAAATAACTATTTACATTTTTACACAACAAAACAAACTACATCATCATGTCAGAAGGGCCCAGGATCTGACACCATGTCCTACTCCTATAACATACTCTCCCTCGTCGGGATCTGTGCTAGTTCAGAATCAGTAGTTGTGTAAAAGCAGTAAGGAGTGAGCATTACACATAACATAGGAAAGTAGTTTCTAATATGACATAGTAACATACTAAGGCAGTCACAATTAATCAAGTAATGCACATTATCAAATACTCATTCGCATCATGCATCAAATACACATTTATAATCCTTAACTTAGCCTTTCCTTTTCCTTTCACTTTATTATTACTTATATCCTTTTCTAGTGTCTTCCTTTCTTTTTACTCTTACACTTTTCTTCTTTTTCCTTTATTCCCATTTTTCATATCCTTTGGAGAAGCGCACATCCCGTGTGCGTCTTACACATATTTTCGGGGTTATGGTGTGTCCATTCATTGCGCACATCCCGTGTGCGTCTTACAGTTGCACATCTCGTGTGACTTACACAATCATGGCATACGGTCCACTCGCGGCTTATTGCACGCGTCCAACGCGCGTCTTACAGCACCCGACTGCACGTCTTACATGACCAGGTACACATCCCAACCGATCTCGTTCTTAGGGATCTTGTGTTAGTCATTACTGCACACATCCCGTGTGCGTCTTACAGTTGCACATCGCGTGTGTCTTACGCAATCAATGCACACATCCAACGTGCGTCTTCCATGACCAGACTCACACAACCATTGTTCTTAATTTCTCTTTTCACTTTCCTTTGTGTATTCTTACTTCTCTCTTTTCTTTTCATTTATTCATTCTTAACTTCTCTCATTTCCTCTCATTTGTTATTGCTTAAATTATCTCCTCATGACCACTATTATCAATTTATCATTCTTAGCTTATCTAATTTTCTAGCACTATACACCTTCTCTTAAGTTCATAATTCACATAATCATATTTATATGCCAAAATAATTCAAACATTTATAACTAAATATCACAAGCACACATAATATCAAAGTTAGCAAAATAATCTTGTTTCCTTAATTCTTATACTCTAATTATTAATTACATCCACTACCCTAATGTGTAATACCCTAAACTAACACCCATTCTTAGTACCCATTATATACATACTACAAACCACCCCCTAGGTTAGGGTAACACCCACTCCTTACCTAAAGTGATGAGAGATAAGGAAGCCTTTGAGTCCTAGCTTTGGTTTGCCCCAGCTCTTAAAACCTTAGTCCCCCTTGAACCTCTTGAGGTGCCTTAACCAAGCAACTATGAGATGGAGTGGAACTTGATAAGGTGGAGATTGTGAAGGAGGAAGTGAGCTTGGCTTCAATGGGTCTTGGGATGGAGGCATGGGTGCTCATGATTCTCCATTGATGAGGAGCTTGAGAATCAATGGACGTTGGTGGAGAGAGAGAGGCGTGAGAGGGAGAGAGTTATGGGGATGAGTTTTGTGCTTGCTCACATGATGAGGGTTTGATGGTGATGATGCTTGATGATGGTTTGCTCTTGATTTTTGGTTAGGATTTGTGATGAGGATGATGATGGTGCTTTGCTCTTAGGAGGGGAAATGGAAATGAAGAAGATGATATGTGTGATGTTGTGTTGTGTTTTGTGTTTGTTGTGTTGTTTCCTTTTTCTTTGGCAAGAAGAAAAGGATACGTGGCCATAATTCAATGGCTTCTTGAGGAAGCCACAAATGAGTGGTCCTCAAGACCTTATTTTTTTCATGTAATTCGTGCTGGTAATCGATTACCCCAGAAAGAAATCGATTACCCCCTTATTTCTTCAACTATTTATTTCCTCAAAGAAGCCTGATAATCGATTACTTTCCCCAAAGTAATTGATTACTTTCCTGAATTCAAAATTAGGGCTTCTCACAGACTGCTGATAATAGATTACCTTCCCCAAGGTAATCGATTACATCACTGAATTTTCTTATTTTGATGGTTTCTAACTCTAAGGTATTCCTTTTAACTCCTATGCATGATTTGGCTATCCATACTTCACCAAATCCTAGCTCACATTTAGCATTTTCATGAATTCTTTCACTTAAGTTTAGGATACAACTTAGAATTATACTAATGGAACTTGGAATTAAAAATAGGATGTGAGCACACAAATACCAGAAAATCTTATCCAGCTCAACCTTCCTCAAGCACAACACATGTTGCTGCCCAATAACCATCCCTCATTCCTCTTCCTTTCCCACCAAGGGGGGTGATTCAAAGCAAGAAAAAGGAAGAGCTTGACAAAGAGATACTTGACACATTCAGGAAGGTGGAAGTCAACATACCTCTTATTGATGCAATCAAGCAGATTTTGAGGTACATGAAGTTCTTGAAGGAGCTATGCACACACAAAAGGAAGCTCAAGGGCAATGAGAGAATTAGCATGGGTAGAAATGTCTCCGCTTTAATTGGTAAACCCTTTCCTTATATCCCTGAAAAGTGTAAAGATCCTGGAACTTTCTTTGTACCTTGCATCATAGGCAATACTAAATTTGAGAATGCTATGCTAGATTTAGGAGCATCTATTAATGTTATGCTTATGTTTGTTTTCAAGTCTCTTTATCTTGGTCCTCTTCAACCTACGGGTGTGGTGATACAATTGGCAAATAGATATACTGCGCACCCCACAGGCTTGATAGAGGATGTCTTGGTTCTGGTTGGTGAACTTATCTTTCCTGCTGATTTTATATTCTTGATATACAGAGGACACCTCTCGTAGTGTCGTCCCTATCATATTAGAGAGACCATTTTTAAAAACAGTCTAAACCAAGATAAATGTGCATGCAGGTACATTTTCAATGGAATTTGATGACAGAGTGGTCCGATTCAATATTTTTGATGCTACGAAACATTTTTATGATGACCACTCTGTCTTTCATGTTGACTTGCTTGATGATCTGATTGATGAGCATGTTTTTGACATTCTGCATGATACGAAATTGCCATCTTTCACTGACTCATTTACTTTTTCTGCATGTACTGATTCCGAAATGTGCACTGCATGCATTGAAATTGACCAGTTTTTAGACTCTGCTAATGCATCTGTTGATTCATTTGATATAGATTCAGATTATGCTAACCCTAACCCCGTTTCTTTTATGCATGAGTCTGATTCACTTGTTCAGGTGCAGACCACATAATCCATTTCTGCTGCACCTTTAGTTCCATCTATTATGCATGCACCATTATTGGACCTGAAGCCCCTCCCTCCTCATCTCAAATATGCTTACTTGGAGGATGAGCTGAAACTTCTGGTGATCATCTCTACCTTACTTTATGTTGATCAAGAGAAGAAACTGCTGGATGTGATTAGAGCAAACAAGTGGGCTATTGGATGGAATTTGGCAGACATACTTGGTATTAGCCCCTCCATGTGCATGAACCTCATTTTGTTAGAGGATGGGGTTAAGCTAGTGAGACAACCCCAGAGGCGGTTGAACCCCCAAATTCTTGATGTGGTCAAGAAAGAGTCATCAAGTTGCTGCAAGTTGATATTATCTACCCCATTTTGGACAGCACTTGGGTGAGCCCAGTTCAAGTAGATTCCAATAAGTTTGAGGTGACAGTTGTAAAAAATGAGAAGGATGAGCTGATTCCAACAAGAGTGCAGAACAGTTGGAGAGTCTGCATTGACTATAGGAAGCTTAACCAGGCGACCCGCAAGGATCACTTTCCTCTTCCCTTCATTGATCAGATGTTGGAGCCCCTGTCAGGTAAATCTCACTATTGCTTCTTAGATGGTTTCTCTGGTTATTTTCAAATTTGTATTGCACCAGAGGACCAATATAAGGCCACATTTACCTGTCCTTTTTGTACATTTGCTTATAGGAATATGTCTTTTGGCCCATGCAATGCTTCTGTCACTTTTCAAAGATGTATGATGAGTATTTTTAATGACTTACTTGAGCATTGCATAGAGGTCTTCATGGATGACTTTAGTGTATATGGCTCCTCTTTTGATGCATGTGTTGATAGTTTGTCTAAGGTGCTCAATAGGTGCATTGAGACTAACCTTGTCTTGAATTTTGAAAAATGTCACTTTATGGTAGAACAAGGCATAGTCTTATGGTAGAATGAGGCATAGTCTTAGGGCACATTATTTCGCATAAGGGCATAGAGGTTGACCCTGCTAAGCTGCATGTAATATCACATTTGCCTTACCCCTCTTGTGTGAGAGAGGTGCGTTCCTTTCTTGGCCATGCAGGTTTCTATCGCAAGTTTATTCAGAACTTTAGCAAGATAACCCTTCCATTATCCAACTTGCTTCAAAAGGATACCGCATTTGAGTTTGGAGACCAATGAAAGAAGGCATTTGATGAGCTGAAGAGAGCACTCACCACCACTCCCATCATCCAACCACCTGACTGGACCCTCCCATTTGAGCTCATGACCAATGCCTCGAATTATGCTTTGGGAGCTGTTTTGTCCCAAAGGGTTGGTAAGCTGTCCCATGTGATTTATTATGCATCTAGGACTTTAGATTCAGCTCAAGTAAATTATACCACAACTGAAAAAGAGTTGTTAGCCATTGTCTTTGCACTTGATAAGTTTAGATCATATCTGCTAGGTTCTAAGGTTGTAGCGTATACTGATCATGTTGCTCTGAAGTTTCTTTTGAAAAAGATAGACTCTAAACCTAGGTTGAATAGGTGGATGTTACTCCTTCAGGAGTTCGATCTTGAGATTCAGGATCGCGGTGGTGCGCATAACCTTGTCGCAGATCACATGAGCAGAATAGAGAGAGAGGAGGATGCATTTCTTATCCGGGATGACTTCCTGGATGAACAACTTTTAGTTTTTCATGTTTCACATCCCCATCACCTTACTCCGTGGTTTGCTGATATTGTTAATTATCTAGTTGCATCTATTTTTCCACCCTTGGCATCCAAGGCTCAAAGAGACAAACTCAAGAGCGATGCCAAGTATTATGTATGGGATGACACCTATTTGTGGCGTTTTTGCAGTGATCAGGTCATTCGCAGGTGCATTCCGGATCAAGAGATCCAATATGTTCTTAAGTTTTGCCATGCTTCACCAGTTGGAAGTCACCTTGGGACTCAAAGGACAACACGGAAGGTGCTGGATTCTGGATTTTATTGGCCTACCATCTTTAAGGATGCAAGCAACATCTGCAGCATAAGCGAGCAGTGTCAAAGGGCAGGAGATGCCCTATCTTGGAGGCAACAGATGCCGCAACAACCTATGTTGTTCTGTAAGGTCTTTGATGTCTGGGGTAAAGATTTCATGGGCCCCTTTCCTGTTTCTTTTGGTTTTTATTATATCTCGCTTTTTGTGGACTATGTATCCAAATGGGTGGAAGCTAAGGCCACTAGGACTAATGATGCTCAGGTTGTTGTAGATTTTGTCAAGTCTAATATCCTTTGCAGGTTTGGCATACCCAGAGATATTGTTAGTGATCAGGGCACCCACTTCTGCAATAGATCCATGCAAACTTTGCTCAAGAAGTATGAGGTTGTGCATAAAGTTTCTACACCATATAACCCCCAAACCAATGGGCATGCTGATATTTCAAAGAAAGAGATCAAGCGGATTTTGGAGAAGACGGTGAAGCCCAATAGAAAGGATTGGAGCACAAGATTGGATGATGCTTTGTGGGCCCATCGGACCGCCTACAAGGCACCCATGGGGATGTCACCTTATCAGGTTGTCCTTGGTATGGCATGCCACCTGCCTGTGGAGATAGAGCATCGTGCATACTGGGCTGTGAAGCAATGTAACATAGCTCTTGAGTAAGCGGGTGAAGAGAGAAAGCTGCAGTCGAGTGAGCTAGATGAGATTCGTTTGGAGGCCTATGAGAACTCCAAGTTCTACAAAGAGAAGACCAAGAAGCTCCATGATAGCTCAATTTCCAGAAATGAGTTATTGGTTGGTCAGCAAGTTTTGCTCTACTACTCTAGGCTTGTACTCATGAGTGGAAAGCTCAGCTCTAAGTGGATTGGACCGTTTGTAGTCACCCAGGTGTTTCCTTATGACACTGTGGAGATCAAGAGTGAGTCCACAGACAAGAGCTTCAAAGTCAATGGCCACTGACTCAAGCCTTTCCTCACCGCTCCTACTTTGGATGATGCACATGTGGAAGAAGCCTCTTTGGCCGAACCCACCTTTGACCCACCATAACTTAGGAAGTCTTCTTTTCTCCTTCTTTACTACTTTATTACACTTGTCTATATCTGTCTGATTCTGCTGATTGTGTTACATTGAGGACAATGTTTGATTTAAGTGTGGGGAGGGGGGAGAGTAGTTTAGGTTGCATATTTTTGTTTTGATTTTTCAGGTTTTGTTTAGTTTTGGGCATTTTCTTGCATGTTTTTGCTTCATTTTAGTAGAGTCTTGGTATCTTATGTCTGAATTCATGCATTTTTGTGTGCAAATTTGCTTTTGATAATTGAGAGGTTGTAACACTGTGATAGAATTGTCCCTTGTTTGAGGATTTGTTCCTTAATTGTGGGTGGATTTCTATATATGCCACCTAATTTTCTTTCATGGGTGATTGCACTCTAGATTAATTGCACTCTAGAACTTGACTTGACTCTTGTTGATACTTGATATTCCCATGCACATTTTGAAGTGATTTAAGCATTGTTTTTCTTGAATAAGCCACTAGCCATATAAGCCTACCTTGAATGAATTTATCCTTTGACAGCCCCTTTGAGCCTTCTTATCCTCTTTCTTTGTTCTTTAGCTCATTACAAGCTCGTGACTAAAAAACCATGATTGTCCTAACCTTAGGGAAATTTGGAGCTTTGGAATTGTTTTGGAAATGTGTATTAAGTAAGTGAGGGTACTTTGTTCTTCATCTCTTGTGAGTTCTTGGTTTTGCCTCTATGGTTGGTGTTGTAGTTATGGCTTTATCATCTCATTATGCCATTTATGTTGTTTCTTCTTTTCTTTCGTTCATGATGCTCTTCAATGAAAAAAAAAAGGAAGAAAGAAAGAAAAAGGAAAGGAAAGGAAAGGAAAGAAGAAGAGAAAAAAAAAAGGAATAATAGGTTGATTGAGGCAAAGAGGATTGGAATTAGAGGTTGGAGTTATGTTCATCATTTCATTCTGGGGTGGATTTTGCTTACTTTTTACTTATTCCTCATTGCTCCTCTATTCCCTTGGTTTTAGCTACATTTCCCATATTTTATCCCACCTTGTCCTTGACCGTATTACAACCCTGAAAAGACCTTTTGATCTTAATGTGCATGTGTATTGATCGTTGATGTTAGAGGCTTGTCAAGTTTATGGTTGTGTTTGTTTTTCATGATGTGCCTTGAGTGTAAACACTGATTAACCCTAAATAGTTGAGTGCACTACTAGAAAAAACACTTTTAAAATCGGTTGTTTTAGACTTTTAAAATCGGTCGCTGAGGTGATGTGCAAAGCGGTGATGTTAAAAGTGAAACTTTTAAAATCGGTCCCATGACCGAGTTAAAAAAGTTTTTTAAGGTCGGTCATTTAATGACCGATTTAAAAAGTCTCATTTTTAAAATCGGTCACAGGTTTTGACCGAGTTAAAAGGTCTCTTTTTTAAAATCGGCCATAGTATTGACCGAGTTAAAAGGTCTCTTTTTAAACTCGGTTGTTTCCTTGACCGAGTTAAAAAGTTCATTAAAAAAAATCGTTCCTTCACCTTGACTAGTTGCTTTCCTGAATCAGATAGTGGAATTTTGCACAAATAGTCGCAATAAACTTCTGTTAACATATAATACACTTTGTAGTGGATAATAGCAAACTAATCGTGAAATGAGTGTTAATGTGACCATTATGTTCTTTACACGTATTTACAAAAGAATTGCATCTTAAGCTTGAAATTTGAAAGTAAAACTATTCCCAACAAATTTAAATTTCTACCTACTATTGCACAAAATTGGCTTCAGAAACTTTCAAGCAGACAAACATATGCAGAAAATACTCAGGATTCATTAAGTTGTTAACTACCCAAGAAAAAGGTATCTCCAACTTTGGTTCTAGCCCTTGAATGCGCACAAGCTTGCTGAAAAACAATCAACAACAATTAAACTGGAATGAAGGAGGAGTTAAGACTCTTAACAAAGTTAACAATAAGATAAATAGAAGTCAGGAAAGACACTTACGTTGCTTTTTGCATGGCCCCAACTTTGAGCTTCACCAAAAAGTCCTGCTTTTATATCTTGTTTGATCTTTAGAATATCATTGGTAACTTCAACAATCTATGAGTAGAAAGGTTCAACAGTAAGAATGGTTAGAACTTAAAACATAAAACTCACTAATGTGAAAATCAAAATCAAAAGAAAGCAAAATAAGACCTGAGTATGAAATCAATTTGAATAGAACAGAATCGAAATCATAAACAAAATAAAACGAAAATTGAATGGAACCTCCAAAACGAGTAAATAGTAAAGGGAAAGGAAACACTATAACCTTATGCAAGACAATATCAAAAGGACCTTGATCTGAAAGAGGCTTATTATTTAATTCCATCCTTATCCCTTGCTGCATAAAATCAACCTGAGCATCGTTGTCATTTCTTGAGCTGAAGATGCCACTAAAATTCTGCATTATGACAAAGGTATTTTCAGGAATTGCTTCTCTGATCCCCCAATAATTAATTTGTAAGTTTTCCTTTTCCCCTCTGTGAAGAAAGTGTGCCAAATTGATTCCATAAAACACATAACTTTATATCAATGCGAACCAATACCCAAGATGATATAATCAATTGCTTTGCCTTTTCAAAGAGGTCTCTGCAAACCTCTAGGGTAATCAAAAACCTTTTTTTGTTTTTCCTCACTTCTCAATTGAACATTTATGACGTGTCAAAGTAAAAAATCAAAGCCTTATCCAGAGTCATCTCAGCACGTGCAAGTTAAACCAAATTGTTCTCATGAAATGTTTAGAATCTAAATATCCAGAGATAAGTTCCATTAGTACACCGAACGAAAATGAGAGATAAGAGCCATTACATCCAGATATGGCTTACATCTTTTTCCAAGGATGCTCTATGACTTGAAACAGTACCATTGTTTGCACAGGTGACGTCATGCAAAGGACTTAGACGCCTAGAAGCCCTCGTGGAAAGTGGCGATTCCTGTTCAGGTCATGCCAAAATCAATGAAATATCTCGAGTCGCATTTAAAGATTCAATACATGGGCTAGTGTGTGTTTAGTATACTTATTGTTTTTTAAGAAGAATTATGATATATGACTTGAAAATGAAAAGGAAAAGCTAAAGATCAACATTGAATTGTAGTCTCACAACTCACAAGAGAATCATCCTGGTCTTTTTCTATGTTATGCAAAACACCAGCCCTTAAGATCTTCAGGTTCCTGTCAGAAGCACTAAAAAATGCAAAAAATAAAATGGTAAGCTGTCATGAAACAAAGTAGCTGAAAATAAATTGAAAGAGTCAAAATCAACTTTAAAACACAAGAAAGTATCTAAAAAATATGGCAATGGCTGCAATTTGTCTAAAGCAACTAGATCAGAATTTACAACAAACAATGATCTAATCTAGAAAACATCCTAAACCAAGTTTTCCAAATAGCAATCAGAGCATATCATTCACTAATTAATTGTGGTTGGTCGCAGCTGAAAATCGAATCAACAGTAATCAAATCAGAATAAAATGAAAATCAACCTGAGCATCGTGCCATTTTATTTCCATGTAAGCCCAAACAATTGTATATCAAATCTGATTAACAATACTCGATACAAATAACACATTGATCACATATATTACATAACACCGGTGAACCGCAACTCAGATCAACACAGGTTTTTGTAATTCAAGTCATAAATTTTTTAGACCAATGACAAAAAATCAACCAATTAAAACTATATCTCGAAATTAAAGAACAAAGAGTATCAAAACCCTAAAAAAAAAATCAATAGTAAGATGCATCTGAAGGAAAAAGGATTCATTAGATTACCTTAAGGACCTTAAGCTTAAGGCTTCCACAAACAAGACCCAAGGAGAAGGTAAAGGCTCGAGCGACCTGCCAAATTCCAGAAAAAGAAAAAAAAACATTTGTCGTTAGCAAGAGAGTAGCATGCGTGATATTTAGGGAAAAGAAATATAGAAGAATGGAAATAAGGAACGTACCAAAGCGAGAGTGAGATGAAAAAGGACTAGGGAGAGAGGAGAGGGAGAGAGAAGACGGTGCGATGGTGGGGTTCAGTGGAGAGGGGGAGAGACGCGAGCGACGGAGGAGACCGAGAGAGAAGGAACGTGCGGTGATGATTGTTTTCGGTTGGGTGGCGGCGCGATTGAAGGCGGTGGCGAGCTCGTCACCAAGAGGGAGAAGGGACCGAGAGAGAGAGAGAGAGAGAGAGAGAGAGAGAGGCTAGGAGCGATGGCAAAATTGCTCGACGGCAAGGAAGGCCTGCAACAATGAGGCCGACAGGAGCGGATTGAAGAGAAACCCAATGAAACCAGGGTTTGAGAATAAAGGAAGAAGAGGCTGCGAATGAATAAAGGGGAATACTTTCTAACTTGGCCATCTTGGCCGATATAAATATTATCATTTTAATTTCAAAATTGCCACCGTTTTTATTTTTAAACCCGGCTAGTGCAACGAACGAGTTAAATAAATAAAATTTTCTAACTCGGCTGCTCAAACGACCGAGTTAGAAAGTATTTTCTAACTCGGTCATCTTTGACCGATTTTAAAAGTTAAAAAAATTAAAAAAGAAAAAGGACTTTCTAACTCGGCTAACGAAACGACCGAGTTAGAAAGTACTTTTAAAATCGGTCGTTATGCGACCGATTTTAAAAGTTAGAATTTATTTACAAAATTGCCACCGCGTTTTTTTTTAAATCGGCTTTAATATGACCGATTTTAAAACCCCGATTTTAAAAGTCTTTTTTCTAGTAGTGGTGTATACACTTTTTAGTGATCCTTGTAAGTTTCTATCATCTTTGTGACTACCCTCTTGATGTCATTGGTTTTCTTTGCATATTTGAAATAATTGGATGATGTTCGTGGATGCCTTGATTCTTTGGTCCTTATTCTCTTTGTGTGCTCGATTTTGCCCATTTCTTTGCATTTCCTAGAATTCATTGTGAAGTATGTAATCTCTTAGGTTTTGCATTCTCTTAGTTTTTGGTATTTTTCCTACATGATTCACTTTGGTGCATATTAGTCTTCTTAGTCATATTTCTTAGTTTTTCCCAGGAGTGCAAAAGGATAAGTGTGGGGGTATTTGATGAGCATTATATTTCCCATTATTCTTAGCCTTATTTTGCTCCTATAGATGATTCTTAGTGCTTACTTGACATTGTTTAGCATGGTTTAGTGTTTTAGACTTTATTAGACTATTATTCTGAATATCATTTTATTTGGGATTATTTAGCCTAATTTAATCTATTACTATTTTCAGGTCATATTTGGCACAAGGACTTTTTGGACATTTTGGAAGTGAAGATTTAATTTTGGAAGAGAAGACTATATGATGAAGTGAAGATTGTAATCTATCTTTAGGATCATTTGTGATTTAGTTTATATCTTTTAAGATTCACTACAACATAAATGCTAAAAGATCTCGGTTCCGCATGCATATTGATCCCGGTTCCTAACTGGGATTGTATCCCCTGGTATAACAAGTCTGATACTTTTGATCCCAGGTGTATTAAAAAACACGGAACCGGGATCAATAAAAAGCAAGGAACCGGGATCAATAGTATATATGATCACTGTTGATTTTTAATAATGAACCGGGATCTTTAATATATATGATCACTGTTAAGTTTTTTAAAATGAACCGGGATCTTTAGTCTGTATGATCACTGTTGAGTTTTTTAAAATGAACCGAGATCTTTAGTGAATATATATTTTTTTTAAATTTATAATATTTGCTATTTAGTGTGTATATATATATATATATACATTAATTTATAATATTTGCTATATCCATCTATTTAAATAAATTGTCAACATTTTTTTTTTGCAATAAATAAATGCCATAATTATATACATTAGAAACGTAAATGTCAATACACATTTAAGATAGATAACTCCCGAACCAAAACAAATGACTTCATACATACAAAAGGCTAAACAAGCTTTATAGATGCTACATAGCCACATTCAAAAATATATATGATGCCCTAAATTCAAAACTAAACTAAGGTAACTCGTCAAGAACATATGTTGCCCATTCATCCTTGACTTCATTCAGCAATTCATCGGAGTAGTAGGTGTACTGGCAATCTTCAAAATACTATACAATTTAATAGAAAATGGAATTAGAATTGTGTGGATAAACTAAATGATATATTGATTATCAAATATGTGGTAAACATAAACCATATAATGAAAATCAATACCCATGTTCATTCTCTGAACCCTGAACCCATGTAACAATAGGCAGCAAATTAAAATTCAATCAAGCATTCTCTGCTAATGGCATAAAAACCAGATTTGATTCAAGATTTAAATTGATTCAAAGATAAAGGGAAGTATGAGGATGCTAGAACCCTCAGAACAGAAACTAGTGCTTCATGACAAATTTTTGCTCTAGTTTGCATTAAACATACATAGCAACAAAAAGTGCATCATCATACCACAGCTTCCTGAATTTATATACACAACTTAATTTAGATAATGAATCAAGTTAGAGGAGCAAATTGTTCACGCTTTATCTTTGAAGGATGAAATAGGGGATGACATTTTACTCCAAACTAACACTGTTATCTATCTTAAGATTCTGAATAGCAACCATATGCATATTACTATATAAAATAAAGCTTTTTTTGGGGGGTTTGATGTTAACCTGAACTCTGATTATAATGAAATTTTTTATTAGTATTAAAATCTTACTCAAAATGATTATGCACAATTTTACCCCTCCCCCTCCTTGTTAAAAAAACTTTGCCTATGAAAAACAAAAAGTGATTATGATCTGAAATAATCCTAAACAACCGGGGTACTTAATCTTTTACCTTGTTGTAATATTTTTATGGTTTTCAATTTTGTTTTGATAGATGCATGATACATGTGTTCTATGTTTGAGTTAATTAGTTAACTAGCAGATTGTTCACAAGTTGTTATCCAATACCAGATAAGTTTTTTCAGAAAAGCATCAGATAGCTAGGCACAATCTCCTCAACTAGGCACAAAAGTACCAATCTGCAATCATAATGCAGGATACAAATCAAAGGCACAAACCTCTCTAATGCTAACTTTAAGCCTTTACAAGAAAGAATAACTACATTCATCAAAACCTGACTGCATCTTCTAAATTAATTCATTATAGATTTCATTCTCATTTAGGTTGACATCATAACAGTCAAATATTAAAAACTTAAAATGTTGTATCCATACAGGAATACATCCTTCCAAATCTCGAAGTTTCAATCTCGCATAAAGTTCTTATTAATCTTAATCCAAGGTCACCATGGGCTAAAAACTTCACAGTAGACATAATTTGACTACAAAATCAAACATTTGTAAGCAGATTTATTGGAATGACAAAATAACATAACATAATGAATTAATGATAATGCAGCATAAAATAGTCACCCATCACTTCAGTTTGGGAAGTAGCCTTGGTGGCTGGTGCAACCTGCATTGTAAGATTAGGATTTGTCAGAGAACACAGAAGCAAACCAAATGATTCAATGGTTATTAAACAGTAACACTTACACATTTGTCAACACAAGACCAATAATCAAAATACTGTCCAGTGCAGTGTTTGGAACCAAATTCATCGCCTTGGATCCTTTTAACTTATGCCTGTAGCAATTTGAAGAATTACTTTTCTTTGCCATGGAAACATTTCATTTCAAGAAATAGAAAAATAAGGCAGAAAGGAAAAATAGCTAACATTGATTCTTCAATCATAGCTCCTAAATTAATTGTTCATTAATACTATCACTTAGTGTATCATGCCTTGCCTTGGTTGACTTTCCACTAATGAAACTGCATAAGGGTTTTGAAAGTTGAAACGTGACTTGTGTCAATTAAAAAAGAAAAGAGGAGGCTCCCACTAACACATTATTTTTCTTTAACATGGAATTGAACCTAAGATCTCCATCCCCTGGCAAAATATATCATAATATAGAGAAGAAAAAAAACACTGGAATATTATGTTATAGTACAACAACAACAGCCACCAAGCCTTATATGCCTTACTTTGGTATAAAAATCCAGCTTCATCGTTATATGCCTTATTCAATAGATCTACAAATTCAGATAATAAGATCATATTTACCAAAGGCACCAAATAACTCCTCCAGTTTTCTTTGCTACATTGTGTTTCTTACAGTTAGTTCTCTTTGTTTTATATCAGTTGCTCGTACTCCCTTCGCCCTTCTTTTCATATACACTCACATTTCAGGATTCTCTGATTACAATTTTCAGTAAACCATAACACAAATTTAACTGGCACAAAAGGGACAATATCATTATGCGATAACAGTATAATCCAATTACAACATTTAACTAAAGGAGAAAAAGAGTCTACTTGAGGTTATAGTCTTGTAGTAGTTACCAAACTACTATCAATTTTTAAATCTGTCAAATAAAAGCATCTTGTACTGATGTCTTAAATTTAGAATTACTCTCATATTTAAATGATCAAATTTCCAAGCTTATACTATTACGAGTGAGAAACACACACCTCATAGTCAAGTAATGGTTTTACACATTTTGGTTTGCATGACTCTTCAAGATACTTCTTCTGATCAACGAGTTCCTCGTCGCCCTTCTCTGTTCAAGCATCTTCACACCGCGCCGTCATCTTCTCTCCCTCACGCCGTAGTGTTCGGTAACAATTTGATTATAACAAGCAACATCCAAAAACTTCTATGCTTAATTAGAAACAGTATAGGAGGATAGGGGTCTGATAGATCACAAATGAATTCTACAATGAACATTCAGCCACTAGGGTTCTTGCACCATAAAGCAGATGAGAAGACACAAAAATATGACCCTTTACACAAAAGCTTAGTCGTAACCAGAGCATAAATTTTTTTACACAAACAAGGAAACTAAACAAGATGATATCAAGCCTTCTAGTACACTCACATCTTTTACAGATCTGTTAGGAACTAAATACAAGGCAAAATGCATGATGAAACAGGGATTACCAAGGCAGATTCATGGTGTCGACGGCGTTGGGTGTGGCAAATGTTGAGCAAAGTACACTGTGTTTTCAGCATCACATATACCTTCTTCTGTTGTAAAGCAACTTCTGCAGCTTGTTTCTCTTCCTCCTCTTTCCGTCGCCTCTCCTCTTCTGCAATTCTGGCTGCTTCTTCTTCCTGTAACTTCTTTGCCATGTGCTTGGCCTGCTTTTTCCTTTGCTTCTCAGTTTTTTCCTCTTCCTTTCTTCTCAATATTCTTGGGTCTCTCTTGTAAGCATTATCGACAAGAACACGTATCCGTACAGATTCCTCTTTCCTTGCTTTCTCCGACAGTTTGGCATTCTGCCTTTCCATCCTCCTCTTATGGTATTCTTGCGGCCTTTTTGTCAGGATGTAACTTCAACACAATTTCATGATAGCTTTTACGTATTTGATCCTCCGTAGCAAGATATCTTAGAGGGCTAAGGCCCAATAATGCATAGTGATCTTTCTGCTTGTCTCCAGAACCAGATTTCTTTTTGCTCTTGCCGCTGTAAGAATCAAATGATGGGAGATAACTACTTTCCTTCTCATCAGCCACTTTCTTATCATCTACCTCTCCCTCCTTATCTTCCAGAACACCAAGAAGTTTAAGTGCAGCAGAATGGTAGGCATGGCCTGCAGGTTCAAATTTCAAAGCCTTGACAGGAAGACAGTTCGAAGAAACAAAAATAGGCTGCCCAGGATGCATCAACAATCTCTTGTGAGTAAGTAATAAGACAGTATTTTGTCTGCACAACCATAATGGTGGCCGACAGAACCAAAAAATATAATTTGTGTTAAATGCTGATGACCAGCTTGAACCTGCACTTAAAATAAAAATATTCAATCAGATAATTTCATGCCACCAAGGACATACTTAATCATACAGCTAAACCATTATGCACCAACAGAAAAAAGATATTTCATCAGGGAGTAAAAAGGGGAAGTGAAAATAACATTTAGCAAAAACAATTCATATAAAGACCATCATGGGTGCAGTTTTCCAAAGTGTGAAAATCAAAAAGTTCAAAACCCTAAAAAAAACACTAGGAAGCAAGAAAAAGAGACTAATAATCTCAAATGGTGGTAGTTAAACTAAACTTTGTGCAAATTATTTTCATATATACCAACACTGATACAAACAAATTTCAAACATCAAGCCCTGGTAAATGTGAGAACAACGAATGATAAATGAATAGAGAAAAACATAATAAAAAAAAGCTGAAAAACACAAAAATATTAAATCAGAACATGTAACACAAAAAAAATAATAAAGTGCAAGCACTAGGGTTCGATCTCCTCCGACAGCAGCACAAATTTTCACCGTCCTTTCACCCCGTCAAAAAATAATAAAGTGCAAGCACTAGGGTTCGACGCCGCCGCTACCGTGAGCCAAGGGAGACTGAGATGGGAGCGCTGTGAGCTAAGGGGTAGCCGCCGGGAAACGAGACTTCGGGCTGAGATTAAGAAGGGATATGGGGGGAGAGTAAGAAGGGAGAACTGAGATGGGGGGGTTCTCGCTGCCGCTGCCGCCGCCGCCGTGAGCCAAGGGAGAGGGAGATGGAGCTAGCAGGTTCGGGAGGGAGTGGGAGTGAGCTAGGTACTAATGAATAGGGTGAGGGATTTGGCACCAAAATAAAATGAAAAGCGGAAACAAAATTAGATTTATTTATCCCAGTTTAAGCAAAATAATGGGATAAATAAGGTTTGTGGGCTTTTTAATTATTAAAAAATAAAAATTATTTATGCTATACTATTGATCCCGCTTCCGTGTTTTTATTATTGATCCCAGTTGAAGTAAAACAATGGGATAAATAAGGTTTATGTGATTTTTACTTTTTAAAAAATAAAAAATTATATATGTTATAACATTGATCCCGGTTCCGTGTTTTTTATAACCGGGATCAATAAATTCATGGTATTTTTTTATTATCATTTGTATATTAATCTCAGTTCCGCATCTGAACCGGGATTAATATTTGGCTATTTTTTAACAATTCTGTAGTAGTGATTTAGTTTTTATCTATATGATATTTTAGATTTAATTTTGAGATTAGCTTTCCTTAGGATTCGGGCCCATGATTTAGGCCCGTTTTGTGATTTAATGAGGAAATTCGTATAGACCTAGCAGACATCGATCCTTCCACGTTTTTTCATTCTCTCTCTAAGAGAAGGCTTAGTTTTGCTCTCCAAGCTTGTGGTGACTGCTAGGGTTTCTCTCTCTTCCTTTTCTACACGTTTTTGGTTTTATTTCATCATGGAAGGCTAAACTCTTAGGTTAAATCTCTTTGGTAATGTATCACATACTCTTGAGGTTTTATTCTTAATGCTATTTCGTTTTTATTCATTGCTTTCATGCTTATTGATATGTTATGGTTCGCTTAGTTCCATTCTATAGAGATAATCCATGTGTATGAATGCTTAATTGATGCAAACTCGTAAAAACTTCATGCTTTGGCTCTTAATGCTTAATTAGAGGTTAGGGTTTTGGGGTGAGAACTGAATTTTAGCTTAGTATTTAGTTCTCACGAGTTGGACAGTGAAGAGAAAATAAATTGATCTTTTGTGACCGATGATAGAATTGTGAAAGGGAGGCATACGGGTTTATCCGCTTTTAATTATTGTTTACTTCGTTTTTAATTCAATTCTGTTTTTATTCAGTTATTCAATATTCAAAAAAATCCCCCTATTTTTATGCATACAAAGTGTTCGAACTTTTGCTTGATAAGATATTCCTTGGGAGACGACCTAGGAGTCACTTCCCAGTACTATATTCCAATGTTATTTTATTTGTATCGGGTACGGCCTCGATCAGTGACATTGTTGGATAGAGTGGGGGAACATGTCACTTGAAACTTGTAACACCATGAAAATTCCATAAATAATATTTTCATATTTGATATATTTTATTGGAATTTAATCCGTTGTTAATATAATTTTTGGATTCCCTTTTATTCGAATCGGAACAGTTTGTGCCGTTTTGAATCAAATGGATTACTTATGAACCAAGTAACCTTTATTATATCGTTGAGATACCCTTCTAAACCCTAGGAAGGAGATTTGAAATTATTAAATTAAGTGGAGTGCTAATCTGTTTTAGAAGATTAAAAAGATTTCACTACTCCTTTTTGTTACGTTGTTTTAAGCTCTTTATATTACGATTTCGATCCGTGACTTTTCGATTAAATTCGAAAGGCGGTAAATTTGAAAACCTAGACTTATTTTACACTTCTATATGTGTTAATTTCTTGGTATTATGGAGAGCACCTAATAGGATTTGAAAATTTAGTTACAATCCATTTCCGATGTGAAATTCATTACCGTCGAAATTGAATATATCTTTTGCTTTTTAAATCGTAATCGAATGATTCCAAAGCCAAAAAAATCGTAGAAAATTATTTTATTAATCTACATATTATATAGATTTAATTTGGAGAATGATTTCGAAATTTGACCATTTTACCATTTATTTCCATTTTTTGAGATTAAACTAGTAATTTCACCCTACCTTTTCGGGTTTTGTTTTCTTGAAAAATAATTATAAAAATTATGAATTCTTGATTCAAATTTTTTATTTTCACATACCTAATTTATAAAGGTGATTTAAATTTTATGAGAAGTTATTTTACACATACCCACCAAGTATCTATTTTAAGATTGGTAGTTCAATTTCATTATTTCCGCAACTTATATGATATAAACTTTAAAAATTCATAACTTTCAAACCGTAAGTCCAAAAATTATGAATTTTATATCAAATTGATCGTATTGGAGTTTAGATTATTAAAATAAAATCATATTTACTCTGTATCTCAGTCCTCAAAAATTACGGTTTTTGCACCAAAAACTATCCTAGAAATCCTACCTAAAGTGGTCTATAAAATGAATAAAAAATTGGTGCACTACCCCAACCCACATGTAGGATGCCCCACCATCCCTTTGAAGCAGGGAATCCTTTTATTCCCTTCTCTTTTCATGTTGTGGCAGCCAAGAATAATCAATTTCCTAAGCCATTTTTGCACAAAACACTAAACCAAAGGAATAAGCCCATGACTTGGTGTTTTCTCCTTCTCATTCACGTGAAGACCAGCCTAG
The DNA here is from genome assembly GCA_037953625.1 of Crotalaria pallida. Taxonomy (NCBI): domain Eukaryota; kingdom Viridiplantae; phylum Streptophyta; class Magnoliopsida; order Fabales; family Fabaceae; genus Crotalaria; species Crotalaria pallida. The sequence goes on from CM075653.1 coordinate 22,645,949, forward strand.
AGGAGGTCTTCCATTCAGAATTCCCTCTAATCCTAGAGCTCCTTATTCACTCATTCATTCATTTCATTTCAGGAAAGCCAAGCAAAATTCTCTTTTCCTCACAAGAACACCAAAAACCGTGAGCTTCATCATCATTTAGGACTAGGATTTCTTCTTCTTTCAACTTCATTCTCTTCTCATTCAATCCATCATTCAACCCTTCTAAGCTTCCAACCATTAAAATACCAAAAATCATTTCCATTTCCACCAACAAAAACCGAAATTACTAAGGGGTTAGAACACAATTTTTGTTCTAACTTCAAAAGGCCTAAACACTAAGACCTTCAATATTCAAGAGACATTTTCATTAAGGATCTCTTGGTATTCATCTTCACTTCAAAAGGATTTTCAATTTCTAAAGCTTATAAGAGGTGAGAATCATTTTCTTTTTTCTTGTTAAAACTATTACATGCATGATTATTATAGTTGTTATTGTTAAGTACATGGTCATCTCTTACACCATTTCACATTCATAAATTTTTTTATGAGCTACCTTATTCTTTTAGTTGAATCTATATGCATGCATGATAAAAGGAGTTGTATTTTACGTATATTTATTTTCATTAAGGCCGAATTAATGATAAGACCTAGGATATATATTTTTTTTCATGAACTTGGTAAACATTCATGGATTTATGAATGCGTGTCTTCTTTATACTTTGATCTAACCAAAACCTAAATGAAAAGAAAAATTTTAAAGGCTATACCCTCTCATTTTTCCTTCTTCGCCGAATATATGTATACATGTGTTTATACATGACAAGTTTTTAATCTCATTGATTATTTGCATGTATGTGAAGGAGTATAGTTTTTACCTTGATGAAGTTGGTTTAGTTAAAATAATTATTTAGCTTGGGAAATGAATTTTTATTGGGTTAGAAATATCTTAGGAAAATAAAATGCAACTGTTCACGTTTTTTTACTGTTCAAGTATATATTTTTTTTAATGTTCAAGTATGTTTCTAATGTATAAAGACTTAGAAAATTATGTGTAGCATTATAAAAGTTGATTTTTATGAGTTAGACTCAAAAATAAAATTTGGAACAATTTTAAATGTTTAAAATAGGAATGTAATTAGTTGCTGCCCTAAATTTAGTTTAACCTTAGAAATGTTTAAAAGGCTTGGTTTATGGTTTATGTTGGTTGATTTTATGTTTTGAGATAAAAAATGGCTTTTGAATTAAGTTAAAATGTTTAAAATAAAATGTAAATTAGTTGCTGTCCCAAAGTTATTAATTGATTAAATGATTTTAAAAAGTGATTTTAATAATGGGAACTTTAAGACAAAAGTGATTCTTGAAGGTAAATAACTTTGGTTGCATTTTAATGAAGTTTATTAAAATGAAAAATAAGCATGCATATACATGCTGTCCAGAAATTTTAATTAAGTGTTTTGGACTTTAAAAAATGATTATTGGTTATGAAACTTAAGTACTTTGGTAACTAATGAATTAGTAAAAGTTTGGTTAATTTTGGATGAATGAACAAAAAGTGATTTTTGGATTTAAATAAGGTGCTGTCCAGATTTTTTAAAGTGGATTAAAATTTTTATTTTATTTTTTTTTATGATAAAGGCTAAAGGATATTATGTACTCCAAAAGTATAAAGTGTTGGACAAATTTTGTAACTTCAAAAATTAATTTTGGGCCAAGAGTACCTTGCTGCCCCAAGAGTTTAAAAAACGTTTTCGAATTGTACAAGTATTGATCTCCGTCGTATTAAGCAGTCCAAAGTTTACACGAAGCGAATAAACGAATCATTACGTTTTTAATTTGCGAAAAACGTTTGTAATTCTTAGCCATGGACTCGTTAAATATTAAAGGAAGAAAATAAATTCTTTAAAGGGTTAGAAATTATGTAGGACACTTAAAACAAAATGGGACATCAAAGAATAGTCCAATTTATATTCATTGTTTTAAGCGTTCACGTAACCTTCGAATTAAGAAAATTAGGAAATTATAGAAAACAATTTTATTTAAAAAAAATGACTACTGTATAGTAGCATACAAGAATGATTTCCAAATATTCTTAATTTAAAGGATAGTCCATGGAAAGTGTTGCTAAGGTATTTATTTCAATCGGTTAAAAATTTAATAAAACGACAAGATCGATTAAAGGTGTAAAAAGGTAATTTAAGCACGTATAAATTCCGGACCAACAGAGTAATTGATTTTTGAAATGAGCATTCAATTAAGTTATTCAACTCTAATAATTTAAATTAAATGAATCGCTTTAACAATATATCAAACTTATGTATGAAAAATAACGTTTTTACGGCAATTTCGAGACCAACACCCTTTTGATTTTTGGGAAAAAAAAATATATGACCTTTGGCCTTAGTATTTCAGAAGAAAAATATAACTTAGGGAGAACATGTCTAAGTGATTTATAATCAAATGCATTTGAAGTTTTAAATGCTTATGGAATTTAATTACCCGCCATTTTGTTTAAAGGAAACGCACGAGACGAGCAAGCGATGAAAACAACACTCCGAGTAAACTGTGATCGAACCAATCAAGGTGAGAGAGAAGGTATCCTAAGACACTTTGGTATCCATTGATAATATTGAGGCACTCCGTACCCTCTCAAAGTCGGAGTAGTGGTCTGTACAAGCACAGTAGTATAAGTACGGTAAATTGTATGACTTTGGATGGTACCGTCTTATACGAATAGCTTTGACCTATATTATGTTATGTTATTGTTGGAGTAAATGATTGTATTTTAATTGATGAAATAATCAGTCTCATGTCATTTATATCATTATGCATGATGCATTATCCCATTGTCAGATGAGAGAGATTTCTATAACTTAGTTATATGAGACTAGGTTCCCCGGCCTGCAGTAGTTACTGCTATTATTGGACGATGGATTGGGTATGGCAGAAGTGTTTGAGACTTGATTGGATATGGCACAAGTGTTTTGAGCTTGTTGGAAATGGCACTAATATTTTTTAAAATTATTATTTGAGCAGAGCATTGTGATATTTTCTTGGACGACAGTAAAATGATATTTTTCCCTTTGCATGGTCTATAAGACATGCCCCTATCGTAGCTCTGTCTCCTTGGGCACACGTGTTTCTGCAATTGGTGATTTTTGGCCTTCGAGCCCTGGTGCCTATCTTTGTTGAGATGGTGGTTTATTGGCACACATTATGTGCATTTGGTGATTTTCGGCTTTTGAGCCCAGTGCTGGTATGTGCCACTCTGAGATTTTGGATTATTGCGGGCGAGTCCCACCGAAGCATTTCAGTTTGGTTGGAGATGTCTTAGGTTGGGTCGACAATGAGAAATCGGAATTTTTAGCCTTGCGAATAGGAGAGAATCCTTACCCTTGTAGTAGTGGAGAGGAAGACACGTTATTTACCTTATTGGTATACGGATGATTAGGAGAGAGGAGGGCAATGACGTTGATACATCAATAAGCCAAGAGAAGTCTATCTAGGTGGGAAAAAGCCATAAGGGGCAGGGTTGACCTGCGGGTAGTCCATGTCGTGGATGAAGTACTACATGATCACTAGATAGACGACTGTCGCCCCCTTGACTAAATTTGGATCAGTGAGAGGGATCTTGAAGACGGCGAGATGGGCATCGTGCTTATGCACTTTCCCGAGTTGACGTCATATTATTATTTTGTGCCAGATTCCTCAGTATGCCGGTGTGGTTATAGATCCTGTACTCCTGGTTGCTTCCGATTATGCGGTTGGTATCGAGGAGATGTAAACCCTTGACCTTAATGAGAATGGATACTATGATATGGGATTAAGTGGGTTGCTTTGAGAGAGAGCTTTTAGATGGATACCCTCATGCATAATTTACATAGTAATTGGTTGTAGAGTATTTGTATCTTTATTATTTTTATGTTGTCCTTAATATTATTGATAGTGTAATCTCAAACCGTCGATGGGAGTAAGTCCATCCAGATAACTTACTCTCTCTACTTCTTCTTGTGTATGTATCTATTGAACCTTTGGTTCTAAAAGGCGGTGCTGCTGGAGACTATACATCAAATGTAGGCGTATGATCGTTATAACACCCTTCTTTATAATATTGAAAATAGTGAATATTTCCAAATCGCTTTATGGACTTTATCAAAAGAAATATTTCGTATAAATTTTTTCATTATAATTAATTAACATTTCTCGAAAATACTTGGACTTGTATTTAAACATTTGACCGCATCGTTTGAGAATATAATGAATTCGGCTTAATAGCTTTATATCATATTAAGTCGTCGAAAATGTCTCAAGACAAAATTTTTCTTAAAAAGGAAAACCTTTGGTAGATACAAACTTATCGTTGTCTTGCGATGTTTGATATTATTTAATTATAACATTTGTCGAATTCGCTTTTTACCAAAACCAGAGTGCGCGGAATAAAATAGTACTTAAGGATCAGCTGTGAAATAAACATCATACATACATATATGTAATATAAAAGGATCCCATAAGTACAAGTCATCATAGTCATAAAAGGGGTACAAGTCCTGAGTACCGTGTCCATAAACTGAAAGTACAAAAATATAATACAAAAGACCTCAGCTCTCCAACACTCCAAAAGTATGTTCAGTATGTCACAACTAGAAAATAAGTGTCAAAGATCAGGTCGAACTGGTCCTCCAAGCATCCAACTGGTCCACTGCAGCTACACATCAGGCCTAGGATCCATACTACCTATACTATGCCTATACCTAGGAACCACTCGGTCCTCCACGGGGTCTAGTAGCCGGCTCGACAAGTACCTCCTCCTCGCTCTCCCCCTCCTCAGGGTCCTCCTCAATCTCGTCCGATGGGGTAGATGCCCAACCACTAGGCCTAGGATCTGCAGCAAGTGCAGTCCTAACAGTACCTGTCAGACCAAGTGAGGGAACATCATCATCAGTGAAAACTCTAGAAGCAAAGGGATGAGAACGAGTGACTATCCGGAAACGAAAACTATGGAACCTACATACTGGTCGAGCTGGTAGTGGTGGTCCTCTATAAGTATAGAACGGGGGTACATGCATAGTATAAATGATATGGATCCTAAACCTACGAGGGCGCACACGAGCAAAGGGGTTAGGGTGATAGAGAGTAATCTCCACCTCACCCACAAAGGTAGCTCGATGCTCCTCGAATATCCATACACCACTAGGGATGGGTCTGATCTCGACGCAAGCTAGGTATCTGGCCATCACCTAATAAGGGAACAGGGGTAAGCATATACATACACATAATCAAATAAGAATAATTGTAAATAAACAATCAAATATAATCACATTGTCAACCAACATGTGTATGCATACGATCAAGCCAAATTCATTTATAATTAACTCTTTAATTATAGTGGCATGATGCATGTCATCTCTCAATCCTCATATACTCCAACTAAATATCCTCACGGATGTCCATCCATAACATCGGTGTATTCTATTCCAGGAATACTTTTAATACGTTACCTGAACGTATGGCGAACTAGCTCGGAAGTGATAACAACGTCACCTTATTTGGTGAACGTCACGTCGCCAAAACGTAAACCTATCACTTTATGATACACAATGTCGCTTCTCTTGCGAGCGTCAAGTCGCCAAAACGTAATGATCATATCAACAGTATATCACATACTGCCCACATCATCAACCTTAATGTATCATCGAGCTAGCATTAACATTTGGCACTCCCAGAAGCCCTCCTCATGCTCCTCGAACAAGATAAACGATAAATTCCACCAACACCATGCATGAATGCTTCAATGCCTCAATTGAGTTGTTCTTTAATTTATTTTATAATATCCAACTATTATAAAATAAATATAAGCTTTATGTATATCACTTAGAAATAATAATCCAATATTATTTCAGGTATGATTTCAGTGTGACCTCTTTCAAAAATTAGCATTTAATTATAGGTTAAAATTATTAGAAATTAAAAATGGTATTTTGCTGAATTTTTACACTGGTAATCGATTATCAGGGACTGGTAATCGATTACCACGTATATTTTCCTGAACTTGAATCAGATGCATCAGGATAATCGATTAACATATTGTGGTAATTGATTATTCATGACAGCAGATGCACAAAAACTGAGTTTTAACATACCATTTTCAATTCTAATAAATTCTAACTGAAAACCATCATTCACAGAGATCAAATGGCATAAATCAAACATGCTCCAACACTGAAATTAAACCAAAACTCAAAGAATCCAACAATCTCATAAATTATGCATAAAACACACTTTTAACAACTCAAGGCACCAAATCACAATACATGCAACCAAACAATGATTTCAGGCATTAAACACTTTGCATGCATACAATATGACTTGCTCAAATCACAGAGAGAGCAAGATTTGGTCTCCAAACCAAAAACCTATTTCAAACTAGGCCCTTATGAGTCTCATGGTGACTCCCTACACAAAACACATTAATCACTCTTATTCTAGTGAATGTAAAGCTTTCCCCATACCTCTAATTCGTGAAAAACAGAAACTTGGCAAGAAAAAGCTCTAGAACTTCGAATTCCCCAAATTCCTCACTGAAACAGAGCAGTTTCAGCAGAGCACCAAAACCGAATTGGTTAACACATGAAACAACCATGAAAATTGGGGAAATTAGTTTCTCTAAACTCTCTACAACATAGACTAGCTAAAGAAACAAGTTTGAGGTTGAATGGTTCCTTGAGCTTACCAGAATCGAGCTTCAAAGTAATCTCTAGGAATCAGCTTTCAGCTTTCTACAGAATTTGAAGCTGAACTTGGCAAGCTGCGTCCTCCTTCCACACTCACTCTCAACACTCAATCTTAGTATCTTTGAAAAGCTTGAGATGTAAGCTTTCCAACCGTGTATAACTCTCAACCTAACTCTCAGAGACGAAGGAGAATTTGAGAGACGAAATCTGCAACCCTACATCGTGTTTCAGAGCCTCAACCATGCAATTAAGGCAAAATCCATCAACCTACCCTAATTTATAGACAAATTCAGGCTCCATGCATAGTGACATGTTGATCCCACTAAGGTTGGGGTTGATTTCGTGTCATTAAACTGATTTGGGTGTCATTAAGCGTTGAGTCATCAAACGCACTCAACCTGGGTTTTCTGCACGATGGTAATCGATTACCAAGTCGTGGTAATCGATTACCACGATGAAAATTTTCAAAAATTTATATTTTAATTAACTTCCCTCCAAAACCCTTTTCAATATTGCAATTAGGTCATGCCCCAAGGACTGAATTGCAAAACGAATATTTTTGTATAAATTTAATATATAAAAATATATCACATATTCTTATATATCTTAAAGCACATCATGTACAAAAATAAAGACTTCTAATAAACTTAATTAATTATAAAATGAATATTATAATCAATTAACCTATTATTCGAGAGACGAAAATTAGGGGTGTTACACTACTCCCCCACTTACAAGGAATTTTGTCCACAGAATTCTAACTTGCAGAAACAACTCTGGATACTCTCGACGCATATTATCCTCTAATTCCCACGTCGCTTACGATACGTCGCCGCTTTTCCAAATAACTTTAACTAAAGGAAATTCCTTTCCTCTGAGCTGTTTGACTCTTTGATCCTCAATCCGAACAGGTCCAGCCTTAAAGGTAAGGTTTTCTCTCAAGGTCAGATCATCTGGTCTAATTTGAAGAATAGTGGTTGGGTTATGCACATATTTCTTGAGTTGAGACACATGAAATACATTGTGCAGACTGGCTAAAGACAGAGGTAGGGTTATTTGGTAGGCAACGGAACCAATCAGTTTGAGAATTCGATAAGGGCCAATAAACTTAGGTGAAAGCTTTAGGGTTTTCAAGGCTCGACTAACACCTTTCATCGGGACAATTCGAAGAAATACATGATCACCCTACGAAAAATTTAATAGCCTTCTTCTCATATCCGCATAACTCTTCTGCCGACTCTGAGCCATCCTTATCTTTTCCTGAATCATTCTAATCTTCTCAGTCGTCTGTTGCACAATCTCCGGACCAACAATTAAGTTTTCCCCCACTTGGAACCAACATAGTGAGGTTTAACACTTTCTCCCATATAAGGCTTCAAATGGTGCCATCCCTATGTTGGCATGATAACTATTATTATAAGTGAACTCTGCGAGGGGTAACACTTGATCCCAACTCCCTTGTTCTTCCAGTGCACAAGCCCTCAAAATATCTTCCAAAGACTAAATAGTTCTTTCCGTTTGACCATCAGTCTAAGGAGGATATGCAGAACTCATCTTTAACCTTGTACCCATGGCCTGATGCAGACTGTGCCAAAATCTCGAAATGAATCTAGGATCACGATCCGAGATAATACTTGAAGGTACACCATGTAGTCGAACTATCTCTTTAATTTAAAGCTGGGTGAGTTTTTCCAAAGAATAACGCATATTTATCGGAATAAAATGCGCTGACTTTGTCAAACGATCCACTATCACCCAGATCGCATCATGATTTGCTATTGTCCTTGGAAAACCTGATACAAAATCCATTAAGATACTCTCTCATTTCCATTGAGGAATATCCAATGATTGCAGCTTTCCTCCAGGTTTCTGGTGCTCGGCCTTAGCCTTTTGACATACGAAGCACGAAGCCACATACTCCGCTACATCATTTTTGAGACCTGACCACCAAAATATCCGCTTTAGATCCTGGTACATTTTGGTCGATCCTGGATGCATACTCATTCTACTCTTATGAGCTTCATCAAGAATCAACCTCCTCATTTCTGAATCTTTCGGAATGCAAATTCTTGTTTGAAAACGAAGAATCTCACCCGGTCCAATATGAAAATCTACTTTCATCCCCTCTGAAGTCAATCTTCTCTTTTCCACTAACTCCTTATCCTCTTGTTGCAATTCACGAATCCTATCCATGAATTCATTCGTGATTCGCAACATCCCCATCTTAATGCAGAGGATTCAACTTCCATTATCAAACTTAGGTCTCTGAATTCCTCAATCATAGTAGCTTCCTTCAGCATCATGTGACTCATGTGAATTGCCTTTCTCCTCAATGCATCCGCCACCACATTTGCCTTACCGGGGTGGTAATGGAGTTTAAAATCATAATCCATCAAAAACTCCATCCATCTACGCTGTCTCATGTTCAACTCCTTCTGGTCGAACAAGTACTTCAAACTCTTAGGGTCACTAAATACTTGAAAGGTAGTGTCATAAAGATGATGTCTCCATATCTTCAAAGCAAACACGATCGCAGTCAATTCCAAATCGTGCATTGGGTAATTCACCTCATGCATTTTCAGTTGCCGTGAAGCGTAAGCAACTACCTGTCTTTCTTGCATCAGAACACTTCCAAGTCCTTGCTATGATGCATTGCAATACACCTCGAAGCTCTTGTATGGATCCGGTAAGATTAACACAGGAGACGATGTTAATCTTTCCTTCAATTCTCGGAAACTCCTTTCGCACTTATCGTCCCAAAAAAAAGGTTGATCTTTCCGAGTCAACTTTGTTAGAGGCAGTGCTATCTTAGAAAATCCTTCAATGAATCGGCGGTAATATCCAGCCAGTCCTAAGAAACTTCTTACTTTCGTTATGGACTTAAGTTGTCCCCACTACAACACAGAATCCACCTTTGCAGGATCTACCACGATTCCCTCCTTGGAAATCACATGCCCTAAGAATTTTAACTTCGCTCAACCAAAACTCACATTTGGACAGCTTAGCATATAACTACTTCTCCTTTAGGATTTCCAACACAATCCTAAGATGCTCAGCATGCTCCTCTGGATTCTTAGAATAGACCAAAATATCGTCTATAAACACCACTACAAACGAATCCAAGTATGGTCTAAAAATCCGGTTCATATAATCCATAAATATAGCAGGTGCATTCGTCAATCCGAACGACATTACTACATACTCATAATATCTGTATCGGGATCGAAATGCGGTCTTAGGTATATCTTCCTCCCGTATCCTGATCTGATGGTATACCGATCTCAGATCTATCTTGGAAAATAGTGAAGCTCCCCTAACTTGATCCATAAGGTCATCAATCCTTGGCAAAGGATGCTTATTCTTGATGGTGACCTTATTCAGCTGTCTATAATCAACACACATACGCATACTCCCATCCTTCTTCTTTACAACAACAATGAAGCTCCCCATGGAGACACACTCGGCCTGATTAGTTGCTTTTGCAACAGCTCCTCCACTTGCTTCTTCAATTCAGCCATTTCCGGTGGTGCCATTCTATAAGGAGCAATAAAAATGGGACCAGCTCCTAGAATTAACTCTATTCCAAATTCAATTTCCCTTTTTGGAGGTAGTCCTGGAATCTCCTCGGGAAATACTTCCAGAAATTCCTTCACAACAGGGATTTCTTCAATCGGTTTCTCTCCCTCTTCTCCCATGGCAGAAAACAAACACATATATCCTTCGGGTTCAAGGGGGTTTTATATAGAATTGTCTATTTATCACAATTGATGATCACTTGATTCTTCTTTAACCAATCCATGCCCAAGATCACATCCAATTATGACAAAGGAAGACAGATCAAATCTACTTTAGTGACGCGATCAAATATCCCGACACTACAATCTAAACAGACTTTAGAAGCAAATACGGGTAATCCCGTGGGGGTCTCTATTTTAAAACAAACTGGTGAATCCGACACTACTAGATTTAACCTATTCACACATTCATAAGAAACAAAAGAATGTGTAGCTCTTGAATCAAACAAAATCATGCAAGATTGATTATTGAGCAAATGGTTACCTTGCACGAGATTAGGAGATTTATTAGCTTGTACTCCACTCAGGGTAAACACTCTGCCTTGAGTCATCGGTTTGCTAGCAGGTCCAGTGGAATTACTCTTCACAGGTTCTCTGCAATTACCCGCAATACGACCCTGCTTTCCACAAATGAAGCAATTACTTGTTGCCCAACATATTCTTCCATAATGATTACGTTTGCATTTCTCATAGTAAGGAGCATCACTGCGAGATTTACCCTTGTCATCCATTGTTGTTCCACCCTTGCCTCGGTTCTTATTAGAAAATGGACCCTTATTCCGATGATCAAATCTTTTCTTTCTTTGCAGTCCATAACTCTCCTGACTACTCTTTGCCTGAACAACTGACACCTCGGCTTTCTTATCATCCTCACACATCCGACACATATCTACCAGAGTAGGAAAACTCTGAATCCTTTGATAACTAAAGACCGACTTCACTCTGGCCTCGATCCACTTTTAAACTTAATACACTTGCTCCGCTCATCAGGATTATACAAGTAGTAGGGAGAATACTTCATCAGTGCCTCAAACATGGCAGCATATTCTCCTACACTCATATCTCCTTGCTTTAGTTGCATAAACTCTATCTCCTTCTTCCTTCTTAAATCTTCCGGAAAATATTTATTGAGAAATTTCTCCATAAACACTCTCAGTTGATTGCTCTTCCTTCATAGTTTAGCAATTGGACTGTATGATTCCATCAGTTCACAACTTCTCCATCAAGCATAAAGACTGCATGTGCTAATTTTTGAATATTGATACAATCTAGGGTTCGGAAGATCTTATCCATTTCATATATCCACTTATTGGCTTCCTCCGGTTTGTATCCTCCTTCAAACCTTGGAGGGTTGCAACTCCGAAATTTCGAAAGAGTTTTAGCCTCTGAATTTCTCGCATTGCACGGATGTGGCTAATTTATTTGATGCTGCTGGTGTTGCAGCATGTTCTCAGAACAACAGTGATCCGATCTAACATCTCATTCGTATGACTCTGGTTTCTAGTTGCCATAGCAGACCTGCACTATGGACTTTGGGTTACTAAAGGCCTTTCAGAACAAGACACACACTATCTATCTTATCCTTAACTATGTTCAACTACATTGAACAACGTGCCTAACCACTCAACTTGGGCTAAAACGTAATGATCATATCAACAATATATCACATACTGTCCATATCGTCAACCTTAATATGTCATCGAGCTAGCAGTAACATTTGGCACTCTCAAAGGCCCTCCTCATGTTCCTCGAACATGATAAACGATAAATTCCACCAACACCATGCATGAATGCTTCGATGTCTCAATTGAGTTGTTCTTTAATTTATTTTTTAATATCCAACTCATTATAAAATAAATATAATCTTTATGCATATCACTTAGAAATAATAATCCAATGTTATTTCAGGTATGATTTCAGTGTGACCTTTTTGAAAAATTAGCATTTAATTATAGGTTAAAATTATTAGAAATTAAAAATGGTATTTTGCTGAATTTTTACACTGGTAATTGAGTACCACGTACATTTTCCTGAACCCGAATCAGATACATCAGGATAATCAATTACCATATCATGGTAATCGATTATTCATGACAGCATTTGCACAAAAACTGAGTTTTAACATACCATTTTCAATTCTAACTTAAAACCACCATTCACAGAGATCAAATGGCATAAAACAAACATGCTCCAACACTGAAATTAAACCAAAACTCAGAGAATCCAACAATCTCATAAATTATGCATAAAACACACTTTTAACAACTCAAGGTACCAAATCACAATACATGCAACCAAACCATGATTTCAGGTATTAAACACTTTGCATGCATATAATATGAGTTGCTCAAATCACAGAGAGAGCAAGATTTGGTCTCCAAACCAAAAACCTATTTAAAACTAGGCCCTTATAAGTCTCATGGTGACTCCCTACACAAAACACATTAATCACTCTTATTCTAGTGAATGTAAAGCTTTCCACATACCTCTAATTCGTGAAGAAATAGAAACTTGGCAAGAAAAAGCTCTAGAACTTCGAATTCCCCAAATTCCTCACTGAAACAGAGCAGTTTCAGCATAGCACCAAAATCGAATTGGTTAACACATGAAGCAACCATGAAAATTGGGGAAATTAGTTTCTCTAAACTCTCTTCAACATAGACTAGCTAAAGAAACAAGTTTGAGGTGGAATGGTTACTTGAGCTTACCAGAATCGAGCTTCAAAGTAAGCTCTAGGAATCAGTTTCAGCTATCTGCAGCTGAACTTGGCAAGCTGCATCTTCCTTCCACACTCACTCTCAACACTCAATCTTAGTATCTTTGGAAAATTTGATATGGGAGCTTTCCAACCGTGTATAACTCTCAGCCTAACTCGCAGAGACGAAGGAGAATTCGAAAGACGAAATTTGGAACCCTAAATCGTGTTTTAGAGCCTCAACCATGCAAATGAGGCAAAATCCATCAACCTACCCTAATTTATAGAAAAATTCAGGCTCCATGCACAGCGAGACGTTGATCTCACTAAGGTTGGGGTTGATTTCGTGTCATTAAACTGGTTAATTTGGGTGTCATTAAGCGTTGAGTCATCAAACGCACTCAACCTGGGTTTTCTGCACGACGGTAATCAATTACCAAGTCGTGGTAATCGATTACCATGATGAAAATTTTCAAAAATTTATATTTTAATTAACATACCTCCAAAAACTTTTTCAATATTGTAATTAGGTCCTACCCCAAAGGACTGAATTGCAAAACTAATATTTTTGTACAAATTTAATATATAAAAATATATCATATTCTTATATATCTTAAAGCACATAATGTACAACAATAAAGACTTCTAATAAAATTAATTAATTATAAAATAATTATTATAATTAATTAACCTATTATTCGAGAGACGAAAATTAGGGGTGTTATAATCGCTGCTTCACGACTTTAGCTTCTGTGTGGAGCAAGACGTCATCATCAACAAATTTTGATGGACTTCTCGAAGACGAAGATGACGGTTAGAACAGTTGGTATAGGTTTTTACAGGAGATGTTTTCTCAGGACCTTTTGCTATGTGCTACAAGTGTAACCCAGATGTATATTTTTAATGTGAGTAAGAGTGAAACTTTTAAACCGATAGAACTGTGGCAAACTTTTAGTCAATTTCAGACTTGGTTATAAAATAAGCTGTTGGTAAATCTTTTATATCACGGCTCCTAGATATCTTTGCGAAAACCAAAGATTCATACTTAAAACGTTAGATATTCTTTTTACAACTTCAAATCATGTTTCGATCAAATGTCTTATTTTACAAAGTTAAGAGATAGACTGGTTTTGATGTAATGTTCTGGTTTGGAACTTGAGTAAGGATTTTGAAATCACATGGTTTGAATCACTTACTCAAAAAAAAAAAAAATTACCCCAAATTTCACTAACCAATATTAATAAATAATTTTATTTTCAAGTTATCAAATCGGAGTGTTACAAAACTAACCCTACGCAGAGGGGGTCGAAGCTACCTTAACATGTTACCGACGAGAAGCAATCAGGGTAAGGGGGTCAACCGTACCCTAACATGTCACCTTCTTCGTCACAATCAGGAACAAAAAACCTCATATCTCCTTGAATGACCCAACGATACCTTAAACCCTAAACCTACACCCTAATATTATATAACACCTGGAAAAAATTATACTCACCATCAAAGTCGATAAGAAAGTGGATTAAGTTTTTTTCTCCTATTGCAAATATAAACATTTGATATATTTTTTCAAAACTACACAACAATTTTTTTTAGGATTCTTAAAAGTGTTCGTTTAATAAGAGGTATTTTAAAAAACAAATAATTAAATGTTTTTCGATAATGGAATAATCTCTAACAAATAGGATTAAAATATCCGGTCTTACATATTTTTGAGTATTATATGACACTTTATTTTTATTTTAAATTAATTAAATGTTTTTTCACAATGGACTAAGTCTTACAAATAAGATTAAATTTTTCGGTGTTACATACTCCTTCCGTCCCACAAGGATGATAAAAAATGGCTAAATTTTTTGTCCCAAACTAAAGTTAAAATAATTAATGTAAAGTTTAGAAATTGTAAATTTTGAATTGTGATTGGTTGATCAATGCAAAATGCATTAAATTAGTTGTTTGATAATTGGTTGATATGTTAGACAAACCATTAAATGCATGTCTTCTTAATTTTTTAACTTTTGAATTTTTTAACCATCCTTATGAGAAGGAGGGAGTATTATAAATAATTATATAACACTTTATTTTTATTTTCATTTATTTTTAATTTCAAACAAACACAATCACTAATGCAATAAAAAAAACTGCCCAAAAAACAATTACTATAGATTGATTTTGTAAGCAGAGGAAGAGGCCCACATTAAATAAAAAAAAAAAAAAAAAAAAAACACAGCCATGGGAGGAACGCATCTATGATGCAGCTGGGCTACTGGATAGTAATACATTCGCAGGTAACCAGTTTCAATCACTATTATCCATTATCCTGAGAACTGCACAACCATTGATTAAGTGATTAGTATACAAACTCATCCATTATCGATGAATATTGTATAGAGACCCAATATATAAAACATGAAGATTTCTATATTTTAGAGAAAAGTGAAGCGGTGCTGATAGAACCAATGAAGCAAGTATAAGAAGAGGTGACTAATCACCTTAGAAACATGCCACTGGCAAGCGGTGGGCGGTTGCAAATTGTGATAACAATTCACTCTCTGCATGCCACCACATCTTCTCCTATCATGAGTTTATGTGCGAATTTATGTACTTATGCTTACTATTGAAATTCTATATCGAAACCTATTCTTTCCAAAATTATTAAAAAATAACATATTTTAGCTCTTTTAAATTCCTATCATATTTTTAAATAAAAATATATTTACTTTTCATAAATGAAAAATTGAAGGATGTTACATTCTCCTTCACTTAAAAGAATTTCGTCCCCGAAATTTGTTTTCTAATCAAATTTATTTTCTAAAATATTGGGTAAAAATCAAATTCTGTTATTTTGAGTCTCTTCCCCACTTAAAGAATTTGGTTATACTTTCTAAAAAAAATATTCCAAGGGAAACATAAATAAATTTAGAACAAAATATTCTGAATAAAAACATATTTGGATGCGCATTCTGATTTCCTTGGCATCAATAATGGAAAATTTATATGACTTTACTTCTTAGTATTTCATAAGATTTATTATGTCCGGGGCAATTCACTTTTAATATGACGCTTAAACTTTCTGAAACATTAAAACTAATGTACTCTGTTAGGCATATTGAATGAGAAATTATTATTTTAAGTTGAAATTGAAACTATGCCTCATCATGCTTTGCTTGGTCGCTCCTTGATGTTACTAATCTAGAGCAATGTAATATTCTACCATGAATGAACTAGATTGTAAGTGCAACTTATTGTACAGTATAGTTGCTTATAAAAATAAGAGTGAAGTCCCAATTTGGTCCCTCAAGTTTTTCGACTGGGACATTTTAGTCTCTCAAAAATTATAATTCGAATTTAAAAAATACCACTTTAGTCGTTGTTTTTCATTCCGTTAACTACTGTTACTATTTCCAAAAGCACAGGGACATACACTGGGAGAACATTAGCACCTGGGAATGAAATTTTACAGTTTATGCCAACAGTGACAGTAGTTAACAGAATGAAAACAGAGACTAAAGTAGTATTTTTTAAATTCTTTAGGGACTAAAAATGAATTATAATTCTTGAAGGTCTAAAGTGTCTCAGTCAAAAAACTTGAAGGACCAAATTGGATCTTCACTCTAAAAAGAAATTTAGTAGCTTTCTGCACACAATTCCCAATCTCTTAAAGAAGCTTAAAATTGAAATTTGTATATCAGTTTTGATATACTCAGCCCTAAGGGCTGATTTTGAGCATTAAATAAGATGTCAAAATTATTTTAATATCCTAATTAATCAATAGTTAATTGATACTCATTTATTACTTTTAATGATAAATATCTTATTTTTATTTTCTTACATTAATTCTTATCAAGAGTGACTTTTAATATTTCCGTATTACTCCTACTGCTTTTCTTCTTTCAGTTTTCGCGTAACTATTTTCCTCGGCTTCTCTTCTTTATTCTTCTTCAATTTCTCTTACATCATGGTTTTTCTTCTTCTTTCAATGATATTCCTAAAACATAATTTTTACTATTCATTAACACTGTTTAATAAATAGTACGAATAGTGATAATATTTTTTTTTAGATAAACAGGATCTCATAACTGTAATACAGTAATATGTTTTTTTAGTAGAAAAGCCAAAGAAGAATGAAGAAACAAGAAGAAAAACCAAGATAGAAGAAAAGCCGAAGAAGGATAGAGAATAGTTACAAGTACAGGCAAAAAGTTACGCAAAAACAAGGAAAAGAAAAGCAGTAAAGGATAATCTGGGAATATAAAAACTCACTCTTGATAGAAATTAATGTGAGAAAATAAAAATAAGATATTTGTCATTAAAAGTAATAAATGAGTATTAATTAACTATTGATTAATTAGGATATTAAGATAATTTTGGCATCCTATTTAATGCTTAAACTCGGCCCTTAGGGCTGAGTATATCAAAACCGTAAAAAATTTTAGTCTCAAAGGTTCTTATGAAATTTGATGATTCTTAGGATATTAAAAAAAAGTTTTTCTTTATAATAATTGCAAAAAAAAAATATATTCCCTCCACAATATTGATAAACAAATTTTTCTTTCTAAAAGGTTTGAAAATTAATATGCTTATATTAACTTCAAACGAGTCTTCAACTTATAGAGGTAAATGAATTTTAAAGAGAATTTTTCTTTAATGATTTATAACAGAGGAGGTTTTGGATATTTATGATCTTTTCTTTGAATAGTTGTAAATATTAAGGTGGTCAGTCCTAACACCACATACTTTTGGTAAAGAGATCATATCACTCCGATATAAATTTTAATAATCCTCCACAAAGAAGATTATGGAACATAATTCTAGATTAGATGCATCTAAAGATAAGGATCTTTTGTCACCATCATATTTAGCTTAGATAGTTAAGTTCGAGAGATTTTTCATTTTCCGTTGGAGTGACAACCATTTGCCCTAGCTTGTTGATTATTTTTCTCTCTAGGCTCAACTAACAATCCTTCTTCTCATAATAACAAAATAACTTAAATAGCTTTTCACTAACGTAACCAAATATACGTTACAAAACTCGACATGGTTGACTCAAATCATTTTTCCAAAATCAAATAGAAATTTTTATACATTCAATGATTTTTAGTTGACTCTACGACAACACAACAGAGACTGACAACAAAGATGATAAAATCATACTCTCAGGTCGGAAGGAAAGAACTGCTCTGATACTATAATGTAACACCCTGATTTTTATAAAGAGAATCAAATAATTTATTTATAAAAATCATTGTAACAGAAAATAATAAAAGAAATAATTCCCTTTATTGAAATATAGTAAATAAAAATTTGAGTAATTGGTCAGATTCGTCCCTGACTTTGTAGGCGTCGGTCAAGTTAGTCTCTGACTTTATCGAAATAGCAATTTAGTCCCTGATATAGCATTTTGATTCACATACGTCCCTGTCTTTATCCCATTTTAAAGCAAATACATCCCTACGATAGATAGTGACGGTAGGGACTAACTTGATCGACGTTCTCCTATCTCAAGGACTAAACTGCTATTTCGATAAAGTCAGGAATTAACTTGACCGACGCCTACAAAGTCAGGGACTAATCTGACCAATTACTCATAAAAATTTCTTTTCAAAGTACATTTTCTCAGGGTTACAATAGACTAGGTCCAGTCAATAGATAATTGAGCCTTTTCCTTTTCTGCTGGAGTCTCTAGGTTTGACAGGTTGACTAACTTTGTTTGACACTTGTACCTACCACACAGACATGGTAGATGGGAGTAAATCACTTGTCATATCATGTAAGCAGATAATTGATTGAATAACTTTAAACGAACATACGCATTAAATCGTAATGCAAATACACATGTTCAATCCATTATTTACAATCATATTATCTTATCATTATCTAGCATGATGTTTGCACACTATATGCTCATGCACAATGCATTCGCGTCAATCAAATCGTATAAAGATGTTCAGCAAACATCAACCTTTCCAATTATCCGGTACTATCGGAGTACACTTCAACGTTTAACTCAAATGTTCAAATCACTTTAGCAACGTACTAGGTTAGGAAAAGCAACTGGGAGTAAACGCCTTTCACCCGTGTATGTCATCGCAACTCTATTGTGTATCCCCTCTGGGTCTTAGGCCATACAAAAGGACCGTCCTCCGCAACCAAGATATACCCCTAGAGACTCGATAAGATTATCATAATTATCGTAGAATTATCCCGGGCAAATTCTGCAGAACCCACTCATCATAGAACCATTCTACCCATGAATAACCGCCACGGTCAGTCAACGAATCACCGTCATAGACCTAATCTCTGCGTATTCTCATTCCGGTTCTCAGAACCGCATGTGTCTTTTCCCACCGTCCTATCTTAACAACCTTATCTCCATGTAGGCATGGCAAAAAAAACCAAAACCGCGGGCACCCGCCCGAACTCGACCCGCTATTAGCGGGGAAAAACCGTTCTAATCGGGTATCGGGACGGGGCGGGGGAAAACCGATTTTTTAATCACGGGGCGGGGACGAGTGTGGTAATTCTACTATCCGCCCCGCACCCGGCCCCGAAACCGACCGGCTCACTATATCTATATCTATATATATTATATTATATATTATATATAATTTATAATAAATTAATAATAATTTATATTAACCCATGATGCACCCATGCTACACGCCTGCAGTCCCTTTCATGTGTACATTCTTGAACCACTATCAAATAAGGCAGTATGTCAGAATCCTCTTATTTGTATACTACTCAAGGTAGAGCAAGCGAATGCTAAGGATTCTCCTATGACAAGGCATATAATTCATAAAATAATAAATAGCAAAACTTCTTAGTCCATTATAACTTCACACCCATGATGCACCCATACCAACCTGTTTTTATATTCCCTTTTTTATTTTGTCTTTTAGTTAGTCATATTAAGTCTAGTTATTGGTTAGTCCCTTTTTGCCCCACAACTCCGCTCACTATATTAGCCCTACTCAGATTCAATAAGAAAGAAACATAGGGACGGGAGCGGGTGAGAATGCAGTTTTACCGGACTCCGGACGGGGTCGGGGTTGGGTGGGCTTTTCTGATACTCGGCGGGGGATGGGGGCCGGGGCGGGGGCGGATTATGCACTTCCCACCCCCGCCTCATAAATCGCCCCCGCCCCCGCACCCATCCCCCGTCGGGTATCAGAAAAGCCCCTCCAACCTCGACCTCGTCGGGGATCCGGTAAAACTGCACCCCACCCGCCCCCGTCCCTATGTTTCTTTCTTATTCAATCTGAGTAGGGCTAATATAGTGAGCGGAGCTGTGGGGCAAAAACGGACTAACCAGTAACTAGACTTAATATGACTAACTAAAAGACAATAGAAAAAAGGGAATATAAAAACAGGTTGGTATGGGTGCATCATGGGTGTGAAGTTATAATGGACTAAGAAGTTTTGCTATTTATTATTTTATGAATTATATGCCTTGTCATAGGAGAATCCTTAGCATTCGCTTGCTCTACCTTGAGTAGTATACAAATAGGAGGATTCTGACATACTGCCTTATTTGACAGTGGTTCAAGAATGTACACATGAAAGGGACTGCAGGCGTGTAGCATGGGTACATCATGGGTTAATATAAATTATTATTAATTTATTATAAATTATATATAATATATAATATAATATATATAGATATAGATATAGTGAGCCGGTCGGTTTCGGGGCCGGGTGCGGGGCGGATAGTAGAATTACCACACCCGTCCCCGCCCCGTGATTAAAAAATTTGTTTTCCCCCGCCCCGCCTCGATACCCGATTAGAACAGTTTTTCTCCGCTAATAGCGGGTCGGGTTCGAGCAGGTGCCCGCGGTTTTGGTTTTTTTGCCATGCCTAACGACAACATGACAGAGACTGACAACAGAGATTATAAAACCATATAAATGAATGGTGGATGAGGGACTGATGGTGTAAAAAACGTGTAAAAAATTTTACACCATCAGTGTATATCCATTAATATATATATATATATATATATATATATATATATCTTTGATCGTATATCTCGTTGGTAGGTGTCTGCTAGGGCAACCTTCAAATCAAGATAATGATTAGGCAAATTTTTTCTTAAAGTGAATATTACAGTATGAGTTCTGAAATTTAAACTCTTTCATTTTAACCTTGAATCTCATTTTTAATCTAAAAAATTATTCTTTTTTTATTATTTTCCCTCTAAATAATCCTAAACCTTTTCATCTTTCTTCAGACTTGAAATTCTCAATTTTTCCTAAACCTCTTTATCTCCCATAGTTTATATAATGCTTTATAATCTTGTTGATTAAGATTTGTTACGACATCCCTTTTTTTAAATGTATGTTACAATTTCGACAAAGTAGTGTTAGAAAAACTGTTTTCCGACTCGTGGGTGTCAGAAAGTACTTATGAACAGTTATAGTTATAGCTTTCGACAAACAAGTGTCGGAAAATATTTTCGATAGCTAGGTCTCGGAAAGTATGAAAATATATTTTGGACATACTTATTTCTTTTAAAATTATTAACGAGATATATTTTTATTATTTCAATAATCGTAGAACATAATGGAAAATCTAGTGACATAATTTTTCCCGACTATGGTTCTTGTTATGCAACTCTCCGACCGTCGGAAATGAAGATCCTATACATATATCAATAATAAGTAAGTTATTTCTGATGAGAACCCCATGTCAGAAAAATAAGATTCCGACACTAGTTCGTTAAAAATAACATCCAAAATTCATAAACGAAAATGCTTACACTGATTCGTTTTACGGTGCGACGCTGAGGGGAGAGGTTGTGGCATATAATGAGATTTGAGGGAGTTGAGGGAGTGAGAATAGAGTTTGAAATATTTTGAATATGAAAAGGAATTAGGGGTTTCAAGGGTAGTTTTGGTATTATTTTTAAAAATGGGGTTCAGGGATAAAATGAGGGTTCAAATTCCAGGACTCTTACAGTACTTAAGGGTGTAACGGTTCAGTTCGTTCTGATCCGATCTTTGATGGATATTAAGGACCGGATCAATCAAATAAGAGTGGTTTGGTCTAGCTCGGTCTACTTGTATTTCACATTCAAAGATCCAATCGGACCAGACCGATCATAGATTTTCTGATTTAGTCTGGTCCAACGGTTCTTCTATGACATTTATTCAAATTTAAAGTACTTTTTTCTTACTTGTAAAATTTCACGAATACCGAAAACAGTATGTCACTTTGAAAATGCTGAAATTCATAAATACTGAATTTGGGAAATTTCAAATAATATGCCAAATTTCAATTTGAGAAATTCATATTAGTATGTCAAATTGTCAATATGAAAATATTCACGTCTATTTTTTATAGGAATTTTAAATAAATGTTGTACTGAAATGCTTCCTTTTTTGAAATAAACATTTTCATTAATGACAAATTGAAACCGATATCGAACGTATTTTTCTTACTTTTTGAAGTGCCACTTGACTAGAAAATAAAATTAAAATTGAAAATAACACTTCTTACGTAACAATGTTTGAAAAATAAATTGAATTATCAGTCTATTTTGATCTGGATGATCTCAAAAATTATGAAAATGTGTACCGAATCATAAAATAATGGTCTGAAAAAATTTGTTCCCAAATATTCAATTCGTGGTCAATTTTGTCCTCCCATCTTAATGCCCACTAATGATACAGACGAGGCTAACGCTCGGACACGTGTCAACTGCTCATTAGTTCTTGCTAGAATCGGCTATTAATCTTCTCGTAAAATGATGGTTATATCCTCCAATTTGTATACAACACTTTATAACACTTCAAATTAATTCCAAATTTGGCATCTAAAACGCAAAATGAATGTATATAAAATGAACAATTGCAATTGAAAAAATAGTTAAGTAGAATTAGGATTTTCGTGAAAATTGTCTTACCAAAATCGATGAATGATTGGATAGGGTTTTCGATTATTTTAAATATTTTTTTTATTTTTAAGATCTTTTTTAGTTTTATTTATTTTTGAATTAAATTAATTAAATTTAAATTTCAGCGAGGACCAATGAGATGCTAACAAATGTCCAAACGTTAGCCACATTTATACTGTTAGTGGGCATTTGGAAAAAATGATCAAATTGACCACGAATAGAAAATTGCGGGACTAAATTGGTCAAAAGTAATAGAATGAAGGGGATTAAATTCTCCAAATTAATCAAAATGGGGAAGCAAAAGTGCAATTGAGCCTTATTTTTATTTAATTCTGCGTAAGATAACCAAGTGCTGACACGTGTTTTGGCGTTAACCACATCATCACCATTACTTTGGATTTTAGCGGAAGGACAAAATTCGCCAAACTTAAAGAAGAGAAACTAAATTCGTCAAATTGATAATATTGGAGACAAAAACACAATTAGGCCATATTTTTATTTACCCATATTAAATAAACTCGTTTTAGTTTTTCCACAAGCCTTGTTATTGTGTCACTAACAAGCGTGTAAATCAATTAGTGAGATATTATTATATTTTAGTTTAATCAAATATTTCGATTCCAAGATTTTGGAAATACAGATGTTTTAATTAAAATTGGAGTACTTGTTAAGATTTCTTTTTTTTTTTTAACTTATTAAGAAAAACTTTGTCACTCATATACTAATATTATTTGGACTGAACAAGATCGCCTCCAATGATTTAAACTTAAAAAATAAACATGGTTAATGTGGCATGATAGTCGATAGAACTCAAATCAAGAACTGCGTACTCTTTGACCAAGATTGATATGTACCTCCTCATTAAATAATCAAAATCAATTATTTAACATTTGTGAAATTAGTTAGTCTAGGAGGTATCTCGATCGTTGACAATTTATTTATTTTTTAAAAATGCAAAAAATAAATAATAAATGTTGATAATTTATTCGATTCCGAACCACAAGATAATTCCTCTCTAATATTTATATGTTGGGTTGGTTCAAACTAAAGTGATTGGATCTTAGCTATTGGTAATGGTAAAGGTTGTGCTAGTGTCAATAAATAAACTCGCAGTGGAAAGGATAATCGAAACTTTCATTATTCGAAAAAGAGGAAATCATTTCAATCACTATTTATCGTCTCATTGAGTCATCTCAGATCAGTTAATTGAACCCAAAATTTAATGTGTAAGTGCTTGAATTTGAGGTCCATAAGAACGCTCCAAACACTTTGATGTTATCTTCTTTCCTCTTAAAGGAGAGGTTGCAAAGCTAATACTCCCTCCGTCCCTAAATATAAATTTTTTTTGACACTTTTATTTTGTCCCTATTTATAAAGCTCCATATCAATTTTCAATGATTATTAATTATTTTTTTTCCACAAACATCCCTATTTATTTAACACTTTTTAGATTCCCAAATAATATTAGTAGGAGCAATTTTGAAATTACATATCAAAAATTCACATTTCCAATACAATTAACTAAATTATTCCACTTTTTTCATGGACGTGAAATCCCAAAAGAAGTTTTATATTTAGGGACAGATGGAGTAATACTTAACCTCCACCGGTGCAAGTTTGACCTTTACCGCTTGTACCAAGTTCCAACTGGTTTTTATAGAATTGTATAAAAGTCCCTTACCCATAAGTTATTGCCTAATGACACAAATGAGTTAAAAGACTTTTTAACCCTCATATCTTAAAAAATGGTTATCACTACCTTTCAGATTTGTTTTCTGCATTCCTCTTATCCCTCAGATCTGTCGATGCTACACACAATTTGAATGGGCACTTTTGCATCAACAACGTTGGAGGGAGATTTACAATTTCTCCCTGTAACAAGGTAGATTCTGGGACCTTGTTAGTAGACATCACTCAATCACAGATTTGCACAAATAAGAATGATAGAAATTGCATTCAAGTAGCAGCAAAGATAAAGGTGCACAGTTACAAGCAATGTGTTATAATTGCTAAATACTAGAGAGAACTATATAATATAAGACTGCAACACTTAAATTCCAACTAAGAAGGTAAGGATATAGTAATGAATGAATGAGGTAGAAGGAAATGTAGAAGAGAGATGAAGAAGAAGGAACCAAGAGAGAGAGTAGATTTTTCCTCCAAATTCTTCACCCCAAAAATGCTTCCCTAGTGTGCCTTTTAATTGCATATTCTTTTCCCAATTTCCCAAATTGCCCTTTTAGCTTCGTTACATTACCGCCCCCATTAAAAATGACCTTGTCCTCAAGGTCACGGTAGAGTAAGCTTGTTCCACTCAAAGCAAATAAACATGGTTTGATCCATACCATCATAGTAGATAAGTTTTGAGCTTCAAGGACAAAGACATTTGCCAAGCTGAATTTCAACAGTGGCTGAGCAACAATTAGGAAGAACAAAGAAACCAACAAGGTTTTAATCAAGAAGAGGTAATTCTGCACTTTGGTCAAAGAAGTGCTAATTATAAAAATCTCCAGCAGGGCCAAAAAGATAGTAACAGCATGGGTTCTATAGGAATCAAAACAACAAGACCATTTCCAATACTTGTGAACATGTTGCTGCATGCTAAGAGTGACCATAGGGAAAAAAGATAGCATGCTCATAATAAAGGAAGCAATCGGTTTAGTAGAAGGCCAAAAATGATCCAAATGCCTACCACCTGGATCCCAAATTATAGTAACAACTGTAGGAAGGATTCTAATGACAGTTGTGAGCAAGCGAACCCGAGCTAACCCACCGGAAGAACAAAGCTGATTAGTGGTTCTTTTCTTGCAAGCTTCCAAACTGTGTTAAACAAACCGTTAAATGCATTATCTCCACGAAACGAAGACTTGGATAACAGAACAGTTACTGGATCAGCAATAGACACAGGTGTTGGAAACCAACAAGCGGCTAAAAATAACCTTCTAGAGGGGGGTGAATAGAATGGTTAAGCTACGATACCAGAATTTCGAAAGTAGTCAAAAACGGTTCAGAAACAGTTCAATTTTAAGCTGTTTACACTGATTTAATCGATTAACCTGCAATTTAATCGATTAAACCTGAAAATCAATTTTTCCTTAATCGAGTACTACTCGATTAAACACTGTTAAAATTTGCAGAAATTCAGAATTCAATTCAAATCGATTATTCTACGAAACTCAACGAATCAAGAATCAAATCAGAGAAATCAATCACGAATCAATTAACAAGAATATAATGAATACGTAATTGAAAAACCCAATACTAATCCTATTTGTTTTTTAAGCTCTTGATCGATTTTAATTGAAATAAAGGTAAAAAGTAAAGAACGAAGAACGCAATGATTTTAGCCTGGTTCACTCACAATCGGTGAGCTACATCCAGTCCACCCTCTCTGGATTGGGTGATTTGCTACACTATGAACAAATAGATCAGTTTACAAGAATCGTTAGAATCCTCTCAACTCTCGATCCTAACCCGTTATCATATGAAGTACCAATTCATATGACACTACCCCAATCTTGTAATTCGATCCTCTTCGTTCCTCCTTTGATTGAAACGTCGCGTTCAATCCCAATGAGCTTCGAGCAATGTATCTTCAATTGCTAAGAGTAATGCTCCAACCCTTCTTCTTCAATTTGCCTCAATTGAAATTTTTCCTTTGTTGAATCTTGATGAACGTAACCCTTTGTTACAAAATGATTCAACTAATAATGTTCAAGAACATTGAATCTTCAATTTTGAATCAAAAAGAATGAAGTATGCATTCAAATTGAGATTCAAAAGAACATTGATAGAGATGATGTTTTGAGAAAGAATCTTAGCTCAAGAGTATGTGTAAAAGATGTGAAAAATGCTGTGAAATGATAATGATTCGTAACCTTTGTCATGTTGAAAATGAAAGGCTTTTAATGATTCAGTTTTAACAGCCTTTAATCGATTAAACGATACCTTAATCGATTAATACTCGATTAAACTGAGATTTAATCGATTAAACACTGCTAAAAACTTTTTCTTTTATTTTGCATTTTTCACTGATTTATTTTAATAAAATCTTGAGCCCTTTTCTCTATCAATGCAATCCCAATTTCAAACATAATAAAATCTTTTAATTCAAATTGAGATTTCTATCCTAATTCTACCACCCACACTCATATATAAAATAATAATACAATTACAATACAAATATATGAGAAAGTAGTAAAACTAGTCCTGAGATTTGTTGTTGTAGGTTTGCCACATAAAGTTGTCTTCATCAAAACATAATTGAATCCTTGCATCTTCAATCTCCCCCTTTTTGATGAATGACAAACTATACCAAATCCAAACTCCCCCTAAATGTATGCACACTTAGGAAAAGTGTAATCAACCTACAAAAACAACAATCCACACCTTTCTCCCCCTTTTGGCATTAATCAAAAAATAAAACAATAAAGCTTGCCAAAGGTGAGAATTAGTAACACATAATAACCACAATTCAAACTATATAGAAAATATGTAAGGGCATAAAATACACAAGCACTAAACATAATAGAAATATCATAAGCATCCAAGTACATCAAAGTACATAACCCAAACACACATAAAACCAAACCATAGTCTGAAACATAGTGTACTTAGTCCACAAACCGGACTTAACAACGAACCATACACACCATAATAAACCAGAAAACATAAACCCATAAACCATAGTCTGAGACATAATCACCAAAACATAATAAAACGAGATAGATAGTGCATCAAAACATAATGCAATGCATGAGAAAATCCATGATCATTGAGGTGGTGGTGGTGGTGAAAACATCCTCCCAAGAGCACCGTAGAAGCGGTCCTCCATAGCCTGATGACTGATAGCCATATCCTGAAATCCACGCTCCAATATAGCCTTCTAACGCTCCTCAATAGCATACTGCCTAGCCTCCATTTGCACAAAACGCTCATCTATCTGGCCAGAGAGACTATCATGAAGAGCACGATAATCAAAACCATCAGCAGCTCTCGGTGGAGGTTGCTCTTGTTCAGCATTAGGAACATTCAGATACTCATCAACATTAATTCCAGCATCCTGTGGTGGAGCAGAAGGACCAGCCCCATGCATATCAGCCATGCGACGAGCCAAATCCTCTTTCGCTTTCTTTTGTTGCTCAATCTTCTGAATGTCAATTTTCCACATCCACGACCTAGCCTCAGGATATTCATCCATACCCAAACCATGCAACAGAGTAGCATTAATACAATTCTGATCAGTGATGGATTCCTCTTCCTCATCATCAAGTTCCACACCATAGAAAGACAATAGCTTAGACACCAACATAGCATAAGGTAGAGTAGCCGACCCAGACAAACCAGAAGCAATGACCATCCTATCTAACACAACACGTGACCAATTGATAGGAATGTGCTCACGAATACCATAAAAGATACGCATTTCATCACCATTAGCTTGTGCATAATTCTGATTAGTCTTTGGCATCAAACAGTAGGAAATTACATACAACAATAACCTACAATCCTCTTTCATGATGCCAACATTCTTAGTCCCTTTACTCCAACTATATCCGGGCCTAACAGTTTGTTGAAATACATTGGCAACATCACAGTCAATGAGTATATCACTATCAGGATCATTTAAAAACGTGCCAGTCATGCTTAATCCAAACAAGTCATGCAAATCTTGTGGCTTAACAATCAGCAACTTTCCTTTAACCACAGATTTATATTTTCCATCCTCATACTTGAAATTAGCATAAAATTTCTGGACTAGCCTAGGGTAAATATCACAATGAAAACTAAGAAATTGTTGGAGTCCTTGTTCTACAAATAAGGCAGAACACTCAAACCTTTGGTGAAGAAGCCATTTCATGTTCATGAAGCGAATATGTCCAAACTCCCTTCGCAAAAACCTAGCTTCACGTTCTTTTCTTATTTCCTTTGAATAGTACTGTGAATCCAAGTCCTTGTTGACACGTTGCTTCTTCCTTTTGCCGGTGGAAGATGAAGGAGGCGCCATTGGATGCTCTTAGGGTTTTTGATTTGGGGGTTTTGAAAATTAAGTGAATGGAAGTGAAATGGATTAAGATAATGATGTAGAATGAGTTTATAATGAAGAATAATGAAGAAATATGGAAGAAATCAAGTCTTTTGGGTTGAAAATTGATGAAACCGTGTTGAGTGAGAAGAGAAAACGCGTGAAGAAGTGAGAGAGAAGTGAAGAAAATGTGCAGAAACGTGTTTTAAAACTGTCAGATTTTTTACGACTTAATCGATTATTAATCGATTAAATTGTAACTTAATCGAGTAAATCATGTGTAAAATTGGGATTTAATCGAGTATTCTGAGATTTAATCGAGTACACCAGAAAGATCTTTTTTTCTTACTCGAGTAAATATCAACTTAATCGATTAAATTTCTGAAAAATGCAATTTTAACTTAGTTTTAATGCAAAAATCATGGAAAAACATAGTCAAAACACATATGCACATAATATGGAATACATGACCACATTTAGCACCACAACAACTAAGCAAATAAGCAAGCAAGCAAACACCAAACTAATATATCAACCAAATCACAAATAGAGAACACACATAGCCAAAGCCATAAGAATCATGAATTTGAAGTTCAAAACACAAAAACAACTCTAAACAATTCATATAGAAATAGGCATTTGTAGTGAGATTGGTTTGATAAAAAAAATCTCAAATACAACTAACCAATGGTTGATTCATCCAAAATTCCTAGCTCCCTTCTAATATGATAAAAGGTATCTCTAGGAAGAGGTTTTGTAAAAATATCGGCAAGTTGATTTGAAGTTGAAACAAACTCAATCACACAATCTCCTTTTTGAATATGATCTCTAATAAAGTGATGCCTTATTTCAATATGTTTTGTTCGAGAATGAAGTACCGGATTTTTAGTGAGGTTTATTGCGGAGGTATTATCACAACGAATAGGAACTTTTGTTAAAAACAAACCAAAATCGGAAAGTTGTTGGTTCATCCAAAGTATTTGTGCACAACAACTACCCGCCGCAATATATTCGGCTTCCGCGGTTGACAAAGCAACACAATTTTGCTTTTTGGAAAACCAAGATACAAGTGAGTTACCTATCAAATGACAAGTACCACTTGTACTTTTTCTATCTACTTTGCAACCGGCAAAATCGGAATCCGAATACCCTACTAAATTTAAAAAAGCATCTCGTGGATACCACAAACCGGTATTCATTGTTCCTTTTAAATACTTCATGATTCTTTTAATTGAGGTTAAGTGCAACTCTTTTGGATTAGATTGATAACGTGTACACATACAAACGCTAAACATAATATCAGGACGCGATGCAGTAAGGTACAAGAGACTACCAATCATTCCTCTATATTTAGTTACCTCTATTGGTTTACCGCTTTCGTCCTTGTCCATGTGACACGTTGCACTCATTGGTGTTGAAGTGTGCTTACACGAATCCATTCCAAATCGCTTTAAAAGCTCCTTGCAATATTTTGTTTGATGGATATAGATTCCGACATCCATTTGCTTAAGTTGAAGCCCAAGAAAGAACGTCAACTCGCCCATCATCGACATCTCAAATTCACTCTGCATTAAATCTGAAAACTTCTTGCAAAGCTTGTCGTTAGTAGCACCAAATATTATATCATCTACATAAATCTGAACCAAAAGAATGTCCTTACCGGAATTTTCAATGAAAAGAGTATTGTCTACAGCACCCCTTTTAAAACCTTTTTCAATTAAAAATGAACTTAAACGGTCATACCAAGCTCTAGGAGCTTGTTTAAGACCTTATAAGGCCTTTTTCAATTTAAAAACATAGTTAGGAAATTCATGATTTTCAAAACCGGGTGGTTGTGAGACATATACCTCTTCTTGAATAAATCCGTTAAGAAAAGCACTTTTGACATCCATTTGATATAACTTGAAATTCATAATAGATGCATAAGCTAATAAAAGTCTAATAGCTTCTAAACGTGCTACGGGGGCATAAGTTTCGTCATAATCAATTCCTTCTTCTTGACTATATCCTTGAGCTACCAACCTAGCTTTGTTTCGAACAATAAAACCCAACTCATCTAACTTATTACGATAAACCCATCTAGTACCTATTATAGGTCTATCATCGGGTCTAGGTACAAGTTCCAAACCCTATTCCTTTCAAATTGGTTTAGCTCTTCTTGCATAGCCATGATCCAATGTTCATCTTGGATGGCTTCATTTATATTTTTGGGTTCTATTTGAGAGACAAAAGCTACAAAATGACAAATATTACGTAAAGAGCTTCGGGTTACCACTCCCTTAGCTACGTCACCTAACACATTTGTCAATGGATGATTGCGGTTGGTTTTCCATGCCGGAGGTAGTCCTTCATGTGCTTGTTCATTTCCATTTGAATTGTCAACATCTCCATGAATTTGAATTTCCATCTCCTTCTCTTTCTCATTTTCATCACGTGGCACTTCTTCATATATATCAATACCTGAAATATTAAAAGTACCTTTCTCTCCTTCCGGAGACTCATCAAACACAACATTTATTGATTCTTCGATAGTCAAAGTTCGCTTATTAAACACTCTAAATGCTTTACTATGACTCGAATAGCCTAGAAATATCCCATCATCCGCTTTTGGATCAAATTTTCCCAAAACTTGTTTTCCATTATTCAAAATAAAACATTTACATCCAAAAACATGAAAATAAGATATATTAGGCTTTCGGCCTTTGAAAAGCTCATAGGGGGTTTTCTTAAGAGAGGGCCTAATCATTACTCTATTCAATACATGGCAAGCGGTGCTTACCGCATCGGCCCAAAAGTATTTAGGAACTTTGCTATCACTTAACATAGTCCTTGCTAATTCTTCTAAAACTCTATTTTTCCGCTCAACAACTCCGTTTTGTTGAGGAGTTCTAGGAGCAGAAAATTGATGCTCTACACCAAACTTATCACAAAACTTATCAAATGCATGATTTTCAAATTCGCCACCATGATCGGTTCGAATAGCCACTATACTTTGATTGACTTTATTTTGAACAAGTTTGGCAAAGGCTTTAAAACGTTGGAAAGTTTGATCTTTTGATGGTAAAAAGAAAGTCCAAGTAAAACGTGAGTAGTCATCCACAATAACAAGTCCATAGTAATTACCTCCAAAGCTCATAGTTTGAGAGGGACCAAATAAATCCATATGTATGAGTTCCAACACCCTTGTAGAAGAAATCACCTTTTTAGGTGGAAAAGTTGTTTTCGTTTGTTTGCACTTTTTACAAGGGTTGCAAACTCCATCAATTTTAAAATTGAGCTTCGGAAGGCCAATCACTAAGTCCTTGGATAAAAGTTTATTTAATTGTCCTAAGTGGACATGAGCTACTCTTCTATGCCATAGCCAAACATCATTTTCTTTATTTAAAAAACATTTTGAGAATAAAGAAGTAATATCATTCAAGTCAATCAAGTAAGTGTTATTGCACCGATTCCCAACAAATTTAATGGATTGATCACTATCACTTCTAATAATGCAATGGTTAGAGGTAAAACTAACACTATTTCCAATATCGCACAATTGACTAATGCTAAGTAGATTGTGCTCTAAACCTTCAACATACAAAACATTGTCAATTATAACATTGGATGAGTTTCCGATTTTACCTATACCAAGGATTTTTCCACGATTGTTATCGCCATATGTGACGTGACCCTTATCTCTTGGTGAAAATTCGATGAAATGTCTCTTGTCTCCCGTCATGTGCCTTGAACAACCGCTGTCCAAATACCAACGATCATCTCTCGTTCTAAGGCACACCTACAAAAACAAATTAAGTGGAAGACTTAGGTACCCAAACAATTTTGGGTCCTTGGGGGTTAACATCCAGTTTCTCTCCTTTAACAATCCAAATAAACTCCTTATTGGGTATACCAAACTTTTTGATTTTGCAAATGTTTGAAGTATGACCAAAGATACCACAATAGAAACAAGTAGGTTTTCTAGAAAAATTAACCTTTGAAAAACTTCCAACTTGTCTATAGGATTTCTTCTTTGGTTTAGTATATCCCAAACCGGTTCTATTTGTATTGTCTCTTTGTCTAGAGAGCAAATCATTCAAATCTCTTTTTCCTTTTGTAAAGGTAGCAAGTTTTTCTTTCAAATCATGTAATTCATTTTCATAAGTCTTGCACCTTTCACAATCGGAAATCACAGCATTAGAAACACAACATTCACATGATGCATTAGAGTAAATGAGTTCTAAAGTCTCATTTTGAAGAACAAGCTCATCAATATGTTTTTGCATTTCAATAATCTTTTCATTGTACTTCAAAATGGCTTTCTTAGCCTCAATGTTGATTTTAGCTAGTTTCTTAAGTTCGGCATGCATATCAACATAGGCATTATAAAGTGCATCATATGAGGGGGAAGAGCAAGATTCATTATCCGAATCCACATCAGAGTTAGTTTTAGAATGTACCTCCTTTGAGCTTGATTGCTCAAGAGACGTGTCACTAGTGGAAGCTTCAATGTCATCCTTAGCCATTAAACACAAATTTGCCGATTCTTCCTCCTCCGAAGTGCTAGAATTAGTATCATCTTCGGGTTCGTCCCAAACAATGTAGGCTTTCTTAGCCTTGTGATTGTTGGACCTCTTCTTATCACTATCGGACTTTTTAGGCTTTTGAGGACAACGATATTTGATGTGACCCGCTTTCCCACATGTATGACATATTATCTTGTCTCTAGGGGTTTTCGACCTTTGTGGAGTTTCCTTGCTTTCCTTTGAATTGAATCTTCTTGTGTTTCCTTTCTTCTTGAAAAATTTTCTGAAATTCTTAACCACGAGTGCAAGTGACTCATCATCCAAATCCGAATCCGTGTCATCATCCAAGGAAGAGTCATTTTGAGTATCAACAATTTTTGATGATGAAGCTTTCAATGCAATACCCTTTTTCTTCTTATCGGATTCTTCATTTGAGGTTAGGCGTCCGAGCTCCATCTCATGCTCTTGCAATTTCCCAAACAAAGTAGCGAGATCCATAGTATCCAAGTTCTTCGATTCAATAATCGCGGTGACCTTGGGTTGCCAATTCCTGTCCAAGCATCTCAAAACTTTGTTAGTAAGTTCTCCCGGTAAGAAAGCCTTACCAAGAGCAAGCAAGTGATTAATAATATGAGTAAATCTCTTTTGCATATCATTAATATTTTCATTAGGCAACATTTGAAATAACTCATATTCACGCATCAAGACATTTAATCTAGCTCGCCTAACTTCGCTAGTTCCCTCGTGAGTCACTTGTAAAGTGTCCCACATTTCCTTTGCACTAGCGCATTGGGAGACTCTAAAAAACTCATCATATGACAAAGCGGACGTGATGATATTCTTAGCCTTATAGTCAAATTGAATCTTTTTCTTATCATCATCGGTCCACTTTTCTTCCGGGGTCAATTGAGCCGCTCCATCAACTACACTAGATGGAATATGGGGACCCTTTTCGATGGCTTTCCAAATTTCGTTATCGATAGCTTGTATGAAAATTTTCATCCTTACTTTCCAGTAAGCATACCCCTCACCACCAAATAGTGGGGGACGATTAATAGCTGCACCTTCTCCTCCAAAAGGGTTTTGATTTGCCATGGTTTCCAAATGGATCTTTTCGAAAAAGTTTTTACACTCGGTTTATTCGACCGAGCTCTGATACCACTTGTTGGAAACCAACAAGCGGCTAAAAATAACCTTCTAGAGGGGGGGTGAATAGAATGGTTAAGCTACGATACCAGAATTTCGAAAGTAATCAAAAATGGTTCAGAAACAGTTCAATTTTAAGCAGTTTACACTGATTTAATCGATTAACCTGCAATTTAATCGATTAAACCTGAAAATCAATTTTTCCTTAATCGAGTACTACTCGATTAAACACTGTTAAAATTTGCAGAAATTCAGAATTCAATTCAAATCGATTATTCTACGAAACTCAACGAATCAAGAATCAAATCAGAGAAATCAATCACGAATCAATAAACAAGAATATAATGAATACGTAATTGAAAAACCCAATACTAATCCTATTTTTTTTTAAGCTCTTGATCGATTTTAATTGAAATAAACGTAAAAAGTAAAGAACGAAGAACACAGTGATTTTAGCCTGGTTCACTCACAATCAGTGAGCTACATCCAGTCCACCCTCTCTGGATTGGGTGATTTGCTACACTATGAACAAATAGATCAGTTTACAAGAATCGTTAGAATCCTCTCAACTCTTGATCCTAACCCGTTATCATATGAAGTACCAATTCATATGACACTACCCCAATCTTGTAATTCGATCCTCTTCGTTCCTCCTTTGATTGAAACGTCGCGTTCAATCCCAATGAGCTTCGAGCAATGTATCTTCAATTGCTAAGAGTAATGCTCCAACCCTTCTTCTTCAATTTGCCTCAATTGAAATCTTTCCTTTGTTGAATCTTGATGAACGTAACCCTTTGTTACAAAATGATTCAACTAATAATGTTCAAGAACATTGAATCTTCAATTTTGAATCAAAAAGAATGAAGTATGCATTCAAATTGAGATTCAAAAGAACATTGATAGAGATGATGTTTTGAGAAAGAATCTTAGCTCAAGAGTATGTGTAAAAGATGTGAAAAATGCTGTGAAATGATAATGATTCGTAACCTTTGTCATGTTGAAAATGAAAGGCTTTTAATGATTCAGTTTTAACAGCCTTTAATCGATTAAACGATACCTTAATCGATTAATACTCGATTAAACTGAGATTTAATCGATTAAACACTGCTAAAAACTTTTTCTTTTATTTTGCATTTTTCACTGATTTATTTTAATAAAATCTTGAGCCCTTTTCTCTATCAATGCAATCCCAATTTCAAACATAAAAAATCTTTTAATTCAAATTGAGATTTCAATCCTAATTCTACCACCCACACTCATATATAAAATAATAATACAATTACAATACAAATATATGAGAAAGTAGTAAAACTAGTCCTGAGATTTGTTGTTGTAGGTTTGCCACATAAAGTTGTCTTCATCAAAACATAATTGAATCCTTGCATCTTCAACAGGAGCAGCTGCAGTTGGTGCCATTGTTGATATTGTCTTCGGTTTCTGTTTTTTTGACTTCTGCTCATCATGCTGGTTACTAGCAAGAAAACTGCCTACCACCACCTGAACAGGATTTGCAGCCACCAATAGAGCAACTACTCCACCACCTACCACACGACCATCTAGACTGACCAACGAAACACTCATGCCTCCTGATCTGCTCCGCGTTCCATCGCTTTCACTTGGCATGAATGAGCCAGATAAGGACAGAATTTCAAATCTTCCCTCGTATGTCAATGTGCCTTCGGAAGAATCAGGCTGACGAAGTGTGACACTTGATATTGATCCATTTGCATAAAGAAAGCATATAGTTCGTGGCCATTGCTGAGAAAACGATATTACCTTCACAGTCACATCCTCTCTAGAATTCACAATGATGATATGAGGTGTAAAATTAGTACCAACCGAGCTTGCAACCCATTCACCTTGTTGCACTTTGATAGGATAAAGTAAAAAAAAAACCATCTAATTTGATGCTGTTGATATCCCCTGATACTAATATTGCAGCATCTTCTTCAGTCCACTTTCCATCTCTTAGAACCTTGGTTTTGGGAGCAAACCCTGTCATAAGTGTTGAAGCAGCATTGCCAATAAGGTCTTGCCAATCTGGTGGCTTTGGTGGCGGTTTAAGGGAGGTCCCTAGTTGCATTCTCTTGTTCATCGTGTGTGATATCCAGCTGGGCATTTGGTCATACACATTATACGCATGTGTTTTCATATTTTCACTTGGAATGATGTCCTGGATCTTTGTTTCCCCTGGATTCCAGGTTCAGCCACAAGAGGATTTGACACTTGATTCACTATATTTGTTCCTGATTCAAAATCGTTGCGGGTTGCCGTAACCGCCAATACGTCGTCAGTCACAGGTTGCAATGATTCAAATTCAGCTTCTGCGCTATCATCAGGTTGATCTCCAATTTCTTCTGGCAGCAGCAACTTTGTAGAGGGAATTGAACCAGCAACAATTTGATTATCCTCCAAGCTTGAGTTCTTCTCACGGGCTGCAATTTTTTCCTTGAGTTGAGCCAATTCTTGTTGAAATTGCTCACTCCTAGCTTGAGATTTGTCAAAAATCTGAAACACATGTTCAAAATGAGCATCAATTAACTCCTTCGGTGGTTGTTTCTTTGCAGCCATGTGAGATCGATGAAAGCACCATTGTAACAAGGTAGATTCTGGGACCTTGTTAGTAGACATCACTCAATCACAGATTTGCACAAATAAGAATGATAGAAATTGCATTCAAGTAGCAGCAAAGATAAAGGTGCACAGTTACAAGCAATGTGTTATAATTGCTAAATACTAGAGAGAACTATATAATATAAGACTGCAACACTTAAATTCCAACTAAGAAGGTAAGGATAGAGTAAAGAATGAATGAGGTAGAAGGAAATGTAGAAGAGAGATGAAGAAGAAGGAACCAAGAGAGAGAGTAGATTTTTCCTCCAAATTCTTCACCCCAAAAATGCTTCCCTAGTGTGCCTTTTAATTGCATATTCTTTTCCCAATTTCCCAAATTGCCCTTTTAGCTTCGTTACACTCCCGCCCTTAACTTGAAACCCACCGTTGAAGCTGATAGCTATAACAAACATTTTTGGTTTTTTGCTGTTATTAGCTTAGGTGCTGTTTCTGTTTTCTTTCTTTCAGTGTTGTATTGCAGTTTGGTGTGGTGTTTTTTCTCTTTGTTGCAATATCTGTTATATCTGTATTGTGTAGTGTTTCGGCACAAACTCTATTCTTACTGCCGTGCGTAGAAGTTTGAAACCCACCAAATCACAATTACATACTGTAATAAACATGATACTTAATTTTTTTAAAAAACTAATTAACCAACCGAAATGCCAAATTTAATAATAAATATAATACTTAATTTAAAAAAATAGTAGTTAACCCACTTAATCGCAAAATTTAACACTATCTTCGTCCCTACACCGCATATAACACTCTTCTGACACTTTATTTTGTCCCTATTTATAAGATCTCATACCAATTTTCAATAACCAATAATTACTTTTTTCCACAAACACCCATATTTATTTAACATTTTTTAGATTCTCATTAATATTAATAGGGGTAATTTAGAAAATACATATAAAAAAGGCTTAAATATGAAAATGGTCCCTGTAAATATTGACTTCTTTGAAATTGGTCCTTGTAAAATTTTTCTTTTGGTTTTGGTCCCTGCACTTATAAAATATTGAATAAAAGGTTAAAATAAAAAAAAATATGTTTATGCATTAAAATTATAAAATGACAAAGGAAAATGCCCCGGTATGGATGCTCTAATGTAGGTAACAAGCTAAAACAAGATCCATGGATTACACATCACATAAAATTAACGTCATGAACCTCACTTGCATAAGTGCAAGTTTCATTTAACATGCATTAAAGAATCTCCCCCTCTTAAACCCTCTCCCACTTTGTAAAGTCCAATAGGCGGACACTATTCATACTAGGAAATTCTAAACAAATGAAGATTTTTTTTTTTAATAAAGGTCTGTTGTAGACCCTTTTTACCATAGGCCATAATCTATATTTAGCAATCTAATCTTGCAGGAAAGACAAGATAAGTATGATCACAACAAAGACTACGAGAAATATGGTAAGATACTTAGTGGACCCACGCCGCCCTGATGTAGGACGACACATCGGCGATACCACTAAGTTGGGAACTTCATGGACTACGTGGCTTGGAAGGCTTTGGATGGAGGAAAGTGCACAAGGCGTTCATGCATTGACAAAGTGCCTTCATGATAGATAAGGGACGGGGACGCTCTAACACCCATGACGCCCTAAGACCTAGGACGCCCTAACACCCATGACGCCCTAAGCCTTGTGACGCCCTAACACCCAGGACGCCCTAAGACATATGACGCCCTAAGATATAGGACGCCCTAAGACCTAGGACGCCCTAAGACATAGAACGCCCTAAGACCTAGGACGCCCTAAGACATAGAACACTCACTCACTAACCCACATGCTGTGACAGCAACGTAGGCTGACACCTTTTTGTCCAAGACTTGGTCTCCAAGTCTACTTGGTCACTAAGTTTACGTAGTGACCAAGTTTTGCACTACTCCCATTGCACCCCTACCCACTCTATAAAAGGAAGACAGCCAACAAAACACAGGATCATCTCATCTCATCTCATCATTCTCCCAACACTTTCCTGTATTCTCAACATTACCATTACCATAATAACCAAGACATCTTACATAGTCAGCCAACATACACTATAAAAAGAGCTACAATATCAATTTTCTCACTCCTCCTAAATCAAGAACATGGGCAAAGAGCACTCCGGTCGATCCTCCCGATGATTCTTCATGATGCTCCATTCGTTCTCTCCAAGCCACGGAGGCATGGATTTTGTACTTCTACATACATCTCTTAAGCTTACAAACCCAGATCATTATCATTAAACACTCCGTAAAAAGGGGTTGAAACATTTGGCGACTCCACTGGGGAGATGTATGTATGAAGTTGAGATCATGAAGAATCAAATAAAAAAAAGGAGAGTTCAACGCTGGAGGGAGCAAAATAACAACATTCATCATATATCCAATGCATCAACATTCATCATAAATAAAAGCGTTAATGAGAAGCAGGGGAGCCAACAAGACCAGAGTCCAGAAATAAAAAAAATATATACAAGGCTCATTACAGTGAAGATGCAACAAAATAAAAAAATCAATGATGATGAAGCAAAGGTGAACGTTCAGCAAAGAAAGATAAGAAAGTTGGAGGTTCTACTGGTACATCAATGTTTGAAACAAAGAAGGAACAAAAGCAACAAAACTCACCGAGTCAACTCGGTCACAACGAGCCAACTCAGAGGGCCACAGCGAGTTGACTCATCACCAAGCATCATCTTCGCCGTTTGTGGCCATCGCCGTACCTGAGAGTAAGGAAGGTCCCTGAACTTCGTCACCTCCGAAGCTTCGCGCTACCGCTAGAGGGAGAGGGAGATCTGGGTTTCGTCGCCGCTGGCCCATCACCGCAACTCGTCGCCGCCCGGAACCACCACCGTCGCAACCTCGACCCAATTGTTTTCCTTGTTGCCATCAACCCGATCAGTGCCGGTCGCCGTCTCGACGGTCACCTTCAAAGAGATGCTACGCGAACCGCACCTCACGCTCATCTCATCTCCTTCCTTTTGCTTCTATTCGCAAAGGAGATCGACGACACTTGTTGATGGGTCCATCGCCGCCGTTGATCGACCTCCCTGGCACCGCAGATCGAAAGAAGAAGGAGAACCGGGACCTCGAAAACATCAGATCGCGAAGAGGAAGAAACCGCAACGCTTCCACCGCTCCCCGATTCCGCCGTCGCGTCTACTTCCGCCACCACTGCCACCATCGTGGACAAAATAAAGCAGCTCCGCAGCTTCCTTGGTTGGCACCGCTGCTGCTTCCCCATCATGTTTGGCGCCGCCACTGTAGCAGCAAGCAGCTGCTGCTGTTGTTCGAAACAGGAGAAGGAACCCTCCTTAGGGTTCCCATAGAAGGTGGGCTGTTGGCCCAATTAAGAAAAAAAAATTATAAAAAAAAGAAGAAAGTAAATGACATGGCAAACCTGGGACTAAACAGAAGAGGAGACAAATTCCTTTATTATCACCAAGTTACAGCTAAGTACCCCCATCTAACTTTTAATTTATTATTTTATGAATAATCCTATTTATACCTTTATGATTTTTATTTTTATTTTTTTGGACCTGATGCTTTTTCATTGAATGTGTGTTATTACTTTAAATCATTTTGTCGTCGGCCACATGTTTGTATGTGTGTTATTACTTTAAATCATTTTTACACACATTTTTATTATTGCCTGATGAACTAGCTTCGTATTTTCATTGAATCTTGTAAGAGAGGGTATTTGTTAAATCAAGGATTACAATAGATATTACAAAATTAAGTGTGGTTAATGCATGCTCAATTAAGTGTAGACCATGGTTGTTTGATGATGTTTTTGAGTGGTAGAACATGAATACTAAACCATCACAGATTTATTGAAGAAAAAATTATTATGATAGAACAAAATATTATTTGAGCGTCGCCGTAGAATGCCCAAAGCGGGCAGGAACGCCCTACCCCCCAAAGAAGTGGGCGTCCCGCGAAAGAACGCTCAGACTGGTCAAGCGAACAAGTAAGTAGCCAAATTAGTAGCTGGACGAAAAGGACATCATAGTGATAGGTTTGGTTCCTTATCAAAGCAAAAGGAAAGGAAAAGAGAGTTGTCAGATGAAACAAAGAAAAGACAAGGGCTTGGAAAGGAAAGTTTGGTATCTGTGCTCTGGTAGCAAAGGAAAACTTTTTCAGTTAGAAATGAAAAAGGAAAGCTTTGGAGATAAGGAGCCTCGATAGAAACAAAATGAATGGGTTAGGGCATATGACACGACTAAGAGATATCAAAAACCAAGAGGAGGTCATTGCCCAAAGGTTTGAGAAGGAAACATATATTTGTTCAGAAAAGTCAGGGAAGTAAAACATGTTCTCCCTTTCTCTTTCTTACTACTGTAAAGTAATTTTATTGATTGAATAAATTATGCTGGCCTAAGTTTTTATTATTAACATATAAATATATATGTGCACAACATTTTATAAGTATGCTATTTGTGGCCACAACTTGGAATCAGTTTTTATCATGATAATCTTAATATTATAATAGTATATCTAAAAATAAAGGAAAAGAAAAAAAAAGAGGAAAGAAAAAGAGAGAGAGAGAGAGAGAGATAGAAATGATATTATAAACCAATTTTATGAAAATATATAGTTTTTAACATTTTTGTGATAGAAGGAATCAGGTAAAGATCAAGAAAGAGGATAGTGACTGTAGCTAAGGATGGAAGGACTTGGTCTTGATGCATGGAAAGATGAGGGATCAACAAGCTGTTATTGAAGAGGAGTGTAGATCAGTTAGCAAACTAGAGGCTACTACCTAAAATGGAGGACAACCTCATACAGACCAAAGATGCACACTTACCAAGAAATGTGTTCAGGGAAGTAAAATAAACTCGTTCATTTTTAATGCACCACCATTATTATTATTATTATTATTATTATTATTAAATCTTAGATAACTTTCATGATAATGACTAAGTCTTGGAGTTTATGTTGTGAATAACGTGTTGGTCTGTTGCATGACAATGTGAAGTCATTTTCATGCCATATTTTTATGTTTATTACCAGTGCGCAAATGAATATTAAGCAAGAGAGAGACACGACGCATGCTCATAATCTGTTACTATTTTTAATTATTATTATGTACAAATTCTTGTTATGTGAGCGTTGTCCTCTGATAAACTTGTCAAGTATCTCCTTTGGACCATGATAAAAATATCTTATTGAAACTATAGATAATAGGAGATAAGAGCATGAAATATGAGAGAGGTAAATGCTTATGGTGAATGCATGTGTGTCATGCCATGAATAATTGATTGTTTTATGAGTAGTAGAACTTAAATGTTAAATAAGCAT
Source organism: Crotalaria pallida (assembly GCA_037953625.1). Classification (NCBI taxonomy): domain Eukaryota; kingdom Viridiplantae; phylum Streptophyta; class Magnoliopsida; order Fabales; family Fabaceae; genus Crotalaria; species Crotalaria pallida. Next base: position 22,688,405 of record CM075653.1, read on the forward strand.
AAATTTATTGTAGAATAAATTATTATGTCATGCTAAGATTAGAGCAAAATTTTTGAACCTCGGTAGAAAGCATAGTGGGCAGGAACGCCCTTCACGACCAAAACGGGAAGTACGCCCCCGTATTCAAGAGCGAGAAGTTACGCTCTCTATAACATTATAAGAAGGGCGTTCCTCCATACATAATTTTGCATGATGACGTAGTAGAACGTGAATGTCAAATTGGCTGATTGAGAAATTACTATGATATTAGGTACATAGAGAGAAATATTTGAGCATTATTTTATGTTGCAGAGATAGCTAAAGCGGAAAGGAACGCTCTTCATGCTCAAGGGCAGGACACTTAGAATGGGAAGGTGTGATCCTCACGCCCAAGAGCGAGAGGACCAAAAACGGGACGCCCAAGTGGGAAAGGACACCCAAAAGTGAGATACCCAAAGGCTAGGAAGAACGCTCTCCACGTCTAAAAATGGACGCCCATAGTAGGAAAGCAACCAAGTGTCATTAGATAAGCATCAGGTCCAAAAATCATGGCCAAAAACAAGTTAGCTGGGAGAAGACTTGGATGACATGCTCAAAGTTTCAAGAGAAAAAAAAACTACCCTAGTAATGAAAATAAATTATTCACTATGAAGAGAAGTGGTGGAATATGTTCCCAATGGAGAAAATGTGCGCTGGAGAACAAAGTGGAAAACGCCCTCGAAGAAAGAAAAAGAGCACGCCCATGAACTGCAACAAAGAAAATCAGCAAGGAGAAAATCTAGACAGTACGCTCAAGAGCTTCGAGGGTAGAAGGAGGTTATTCCCTAAAAAAGATGATTCCATAGAAAAGACCAAATGCTCAATGAATAGCAAGATAGCAGAAAGTACGCCCAGCAGAAATGCATGCCCTGAACAACGCAGCGGAAAGCACGCTCTTGAGTAAACAGAAATACGTGTTCTTTTTCCTTGAAATGAAGATCAGAAGCAAGAAATCAACTATTTGTAAGAAAACACCCCAAAATCAAAGGAACGCTCTCCAGCTACGCCCTCCATAACAAGACACTCAAAAGCTAGAGGAACGCTCTAGTTGGACAAAAGGTCATAATGAAGAACAACATCAAGCAAACACGAAGCTAAGTATTACGTCTAGCCTAATTTTAATTTCATACATTAATTTGCATTATTATTCTCTCACATGGTAAGAAATGAACCTCAGAAATGACAACCATGATAAATCAATTATAAGATAGTGCTTAGGCGTGATGGTTTACCCCCTCTAAGCACGCCCAACTAGACAACCATGAAAGAACGCATGAAAGAAAATTATTGTTGACATTAGGGGGCTTGATGCGCGACGGTTTTACCTCCCCCAAGCAAACCCAATTTAAAAAAAGACTTAAGCGGGCGTGTTGGTATGAACCTCCCCCGAGAAAATACAATAAGAAAGATATGATCTTTGCATGATTTTTATTATTCACATTTGATTATTCCATCTGGGAGCTTATGATTATTGGTTCATTACTGTTATTGCATGCTCGACACCGAACATAAATATAGAATTGCTGGAATGAAAGCTTATGTTTAAAAGAGACAAACAGAAGCTTGGACGTGTGATACAAAAAAAAAAGATGAAGAATGGGAGAGACCCCACCACACGTTTCAAGCAAAACATGCACCCAAATGGTTGAGAGGGTCATAGTCCCCTCATTTGGAAGATCTAAGTGTCCGGAGTGGTTATCAAAACCCAACACTTAAGATAAAGATAACAAATCGGGATGGTCGAGCGGGTGTCGTTCCCCGCATCCACGATATGGATAAAAGTCTAAGTGAACACAGACCAAACACTTAGGCTCACGCGAATACCTGAAATGGTCACGCCCTGGGTATTCGCAAGGGTCGATCAAATTCGGGCGTCCTAAGGGTAAAAGAGTTGTCAAAGCGTCACGAATAGACCAAATACGAGTGATGTAGTTACCGGGTCGCGCCCCGGCGCTCGTATAAGAAAGAGAAAAACTTCATCAAAAAGTCAAATGAAAGATTTTAAATATGAGCTCTCAAAATAAAGAATCATATATTTGTGTAATGCGTGTGATCGTTTGTTTATAGCATCATATGATCAATTAGCACAAGACATAATAAGTATATTTGCTTCAATTGCATTTTCAATAATTTGCATAAAAAGTTTGAGCAGCCATGACCACATGATCAGCAAGCCGCCCACTAGAAACAACAAGGCGTAAGGATGACCGTCGAAACTATTTGCGACAAGGCAAAACAAGAGTAACGGTGGTTACGCCCCCTTTGTGTTTTTTTGGGAGGAGGGGCAGACGCCTTCAAAGAGGAAGAGTATTTGGCATAACATTCAATCATGCATAACATTATTCATACATAGCATTCATTCATTCGCATCATCCTTGCATACATGGCATTCATTCATTCATTACATCCAAGCGAACTAAGACTTAAGAAGAGCATGGTGCTGAGCGGATCTGGAATTGCCATGACACAATGGACACTGGATGATTAGTAAAGCGGAATAATAACTAGGGGGCTTCCGCTTGAGGAGACAACATTACTCATGGACCAGTACAAAACAGAAGAGAATCATCAAAAAAGGGAAGTTTCAACTTTTATTACAATCGTCATTGAATTTGAGATAAATGCATTTTATTACTAACAAAATTTTATGCAGCATCAAAATAAAGATTATGGCCTTTAGAGTTATTGTGCACTTGAGAAAGAATAGATTCTCCCTCAAGTGCAAGGGGGCTAATGTTGTAGATCCTTTTTACCATAGGCCATAATGTATATTTAGCAATCTAATCTTGCAGGAAAGACAAGATAAGTATGATCACAACAAAGACTACGAGAAATATGGTAAGATACTTAGTGGACCCACGCCGCCCTGATGTAGGACGACACATCGGCGGTACCACTAAGTTGGGAACTTCATGGACTACGTGGCTTGGAAGGCTTTGGATGGAGGAAAGTGCACAAGGCGTTCATGCCTTGACAAAGCGCCTTCATGATAGATAAGGGACGGGGACGCTCTAACACCCATGACGCCCTAAGACCTAGGACGCCCTAACACCCATGACGCCCTAAGCCTTGTGACGCCCTAACATCCAGGATGCCCTAAGACATAGGACGCCCTAAGACATAGGACGCCCTAAGACCTAGGATGCCCTAAGACATAGAACGTTCACTCACTAACCCACATGCTGTGACAGCAACGTAGGCTGACACCTTTTTGTCCAAGACTTGGTCTCCAAGTCTACTTGGTCACTAAGTTTACGTAGTGACCAAGTTTTGCACTACTCCCATTGCACCCCTACCCACTCTATAAAAGGGAGACAACCAACAAAACATAGGATCATCTCATCTCATCTCATCATTCTCCCAACACTTTCCTGTATTCTCAACATTACCATTACCATAATAACCAAGACATCTTACATAGTCAGCCAACATACACTATAAAAAGAGCTACAATATCAATTTTATCACTCCTCCTAAATCAAGAACATGGGCAAAGAGCACTCCGGTCGATCCTCCCGATGATTCTTCATGATGCTCCATCCGTTCTCTCCAAGCCACGGAGGCATGGATTTTGTACTTCTACATACATCTCTTAAGCTTACAAACCCAGATCATTATCATTAAACACTCCGTAAAAAGGGGTTGAAACAAGGTCAAAAGTAACCCTTCGTTGGTATGCTTCGTTGTAAGGAGCGTATTGAAAATTTTATATCAATTGCCTCATTTTATGTAATATGGTTTAAGTTAATATTACTAAATATTTATATGATGATGATAATAATAATAATGTTAATTTTAAATATTTATATATAGTCTCCGCCCAGTAACAAAGAAAATCGTTAATTTTGAAATAAACCAATGTAAAAGAATTGAGTTTTTGGAAAAAAAAAGGCTTTCGCTAATTAATGTAAAATTGATCTATTATTTCTTTTGCATGAAGAACACTCGATGACGGTGGTGGAATGGTTGATCCTAGGTGGAGTAGCAAAGGTGAAGAAGAGTAAAGAAGTGATAAAGGTTTTACGTTGTTAATAACGTTAATATAGAGGAGGAGATAAACCACAACTATTATCTCAAATTTATTTTTTATGCTTTAAAAAGTTGGATAATAAATCTGTTCTGAAAATGTGTTAAAAACCAAAATTAGGCTCATTTAGCCGAATAGGTTTTGTTTAAAAAATATGATTTTAAAACCAAAAACTAACAACTTGCAACCACTGCAAACACGAAACCTAAAATATTGGGTTTATAGATCTTAACACTTAAATACATTTTGACTTATTCATTATTATCAAATGTGGGACAACATCCCATAGAACCACAAAATTCACATTAGGAAATTCTAAACAAATGAACATTGTTTTTTCATTGGTAAGCTTATTTGTAGGGGCGTGTTAGAAGTTCTACATCGCTTGCCCCACTCTATGTGGTATGGTTTAAATACATAGTGGAGGTGTGGGAGGCATAGTTTCCTCATTACCAGTTGAGGCAATATTAACTCATTATTATAGCCAAAGTTCAACTTCTTTTTTTAGCCATTGATCAAAGGTAACCTATTGTTACTTAATTCGGCATGCTTCGTTGGAGGAGACACGATAAAAATCTTACATTGTCTACCTCATCATTCTTTGTGGCATGGTTTAAATACATGTAGAGGTACTTCTTTCATTGTCATTTGGTTTTGAGATGAAACCTTAAATTGTGAAGGCTACACCTAACTCAACTCTAAAAGTTACTTGTATGGTGAGGGCTGTCTAAACTTTTATAAGCACTTACTAGACCGTATTCCCATCTAATGTAAGACTTACTTCAACACACATCCTCACGTGCAAGACCAAACATCTGGATTGAAGCTTGAAATCTGTTGGTGACCCCCTCCGAAGAATCAAAATATGATATCATATTAAAATTGTGAGGGCGAAATCTAACATAATCCTAAAAGATAAGTCATTGAATAAAAAATGTTTAAATCTTTATAAGCATTTAGCGTACCATATTCTCGTTTAATTCCCATATCCAACGTGAGAGTTAATTCAGCAACCAGCGAGTATAACTTATCCACCTAATCAAAACACGTCCATTAATTTACCATCAACTCCATTATTTTTAATATCCAAGTTGCACAACTCGTATATGCATGTTACATCTATTATTTTACCTTGAAATATAGTATACCATAGATATTATTCATTCCCACAGGTGGAGCTTGTCGTTATCTCCGGAGCATTTTACCTCATCTAATGATAGTGAATTTTTAAACCGAAGTTTAATCCAATATATTTTACTACCATATAAAAGAAGGGTTTGTATACAATACTCATTACTCAGTGTTTGTGGATGAATATGTATCCTCATTGCTTCATTAATGGTTGAGATTGTGTCATCAAGTGGACGGTTGAGATTGATGGATGGAAGCATGGTATATGTATACACCTGGTTAAGTTGAGCGCACCATAGAAAATTATCATCTGTAAATTTTTTTTAACTTTTTTTTAAGAAATGATAAATTCTCCTAAAAATAATGATCTTTTTTTAAAAAAAAAATTTAACACAGATTTACTCAGAATATTTTTTTACTCAGATTCGTATACAGATTTATTAGAATATGTCAATTTTGAATACAGTTTTTACTCAATATAGTTTTTTCAGAGAAGAGAATAAAAAAAATTAATCCGAATCATAAAAACGAGTGCATATCACAAAAAAAGAATACACGTAGAATATTTTTGAAATGACTAAATTTGAAAACAAGGAAAAAAAATTCTAACCTTTGTTAGGGAGTACATAATAAAAATAAAAAAATCTGGCTAAAAAATATATATATTTGTGAAAAGGAAAATACATAGGATATTTAAAAAAATTAAAAAAAAAATTGTCAGGGCTAAAAATTTAGCATTGAAAATTAGAAATGAGATCTATAATAAGGACCAAAAAAGTATTCAAAAAAGTATTAAAAAATTGTGATTAGTGTATTTTTTTAAGTTCATTATTTTTAAGAGAATTTATCATTTAAAAAAACCGTTTACCGAAAAAAACCTACAGATGACCATTTTTTATGGTACACTCAACTTAACTAGGTGTATACATACACCATGCTCTCATCCATCAATCTTAATCGTTCAATATCTTAAAAACACATTGACTATAGATTCAACCAATGAATTTTTATACTCATCCACAAAAGATAGGTACACTATAACAACCCATAAAAAAAAAAACTAATTAAGGGATGGAACCCCGCCTCTCCAATCACTAAAATGTGGAGGATTTCCGGTCCAATAGCATCAGAACTAAAAGTGATGTTAAAAAAGATAATTTCTTTTCCTATCCATGGATATATAAAACAAAAGCAAAATATCATGGAACTATAGGACATGCTCCGGGGAAAGAATAATAATCCACCCTTGTCCCCTACGTTGGTTTTATCTATAAAGCTCCATTGTCTATGTCAATTAGCAACCAGATCAATTATTTATTATGAAGAATAAGAAACGAATATTCCGCGGAATGTAAATTGGATTACCATAATTTAATAAAGAAATCCGCGGACGATATAGCTGTTATTGATGTTGGCAAGCTTCTTATTTTGTTGTTCGTATGTAAGCTTAATCAAATATATGGATCTCTAAGTTGTTAACTATAACATCCCGCTATTTGTAATATTCTTTAGTAAAATAATTAAATGATTTAATATAATGTTTTCAAGATTTGAGTGTTGTAATAAAATTTTGATTTCATCATTATAATTGAAATATGTTTTCTAGTCAATATAAGTGTAAATTTGTTATCATACGATTTTCAAAAATAAAAGAGTATTTTTATTTAGTTTATTTAATATTTTGTCAGGGAGCTCAAGTGACAGGCCTTAGAGACATTTTCACAAATAGTTTCTTTAAAAAGATATGTTTAATTTAATATTTCGAGCGTCCTTGTAAATTTTCATAATGTTCGGATGTTGTTTTATTTTTAACTTATGGACTGATTTTAATATATTACCGGTATAAGTTATATATAGTGATATTCTATTTCAAAATTATAAATATTATATTTTATTAAGTTTAACATCAGGATTGAGAAAATATATTTACTATTGAGTTTCGATATTTTTTCTTACGCAATAGCAATATGTAGGGACCGGTAACCTTATTATTTTTTAATCAGTTTTAAGTAATTAAAAATATAATATTGTTGTGCTTAAACATATTTTATTATATATATATATAATATATTATAATAACCTAATCTCCCCACTTACTCAAATATATATATATATACTAGTTTTTAACCCGTGCAATGCACGGGTTGTACGAATATTTTTCATTATATTATTAATTAGTTCAATACACGATATATATCAATCATTGTATTTGTTATTTAAAATCAAATAATTCAAAAAAATTAAATACATTCAATTTAACATTAAAAAAATATATAATTAAAATCATGATAGTCTAGGTAGACTTTATAGAAAAAGAAGTAATTGATATCATCAATAACTTTGAATTTAGAATTTTGCAAGAATTGAAATATATATATATATATTAATTTTAATAATATTCAGGGTTTTTTTTTAAGATAAAAAAAATTCAATCAAAAAGTGAAGAAATATAATACTCCTCACGAAAAGAGTACAAAATGCAAAACTCTAACAGAAACAAAAATAGAACAGAACTCCAAGTATAAGATAGGGGATGCATATGCAACAATTGTGTGTCTACATGAATTTTATATGTAAGATAACACTTACCCAACAAACCAGCCAACCCCCACATAAATTATGACCAATGGTGCTAAAATATTTTACAGCTAAACCGTAAAACTAAGACTCCCCAACTCTAAAGGCAATAAGATAGCATGCTTTGAATTGCATTTGTTTGTCATTCAAATATGGACATACACCGCATATTAGTATTTTCTTTTAACCATATGATTTTTATCTTTTCCGCCATATCCCATGTTATAGCAACCTGAGAAAGTAAATATTGAATAATATTGCTCAAAGTTAAAATGTTACACTAATTAAATTAAACAATATAGTTACTAATTAACAGGTAATAATTTATAAGCGAACTAATATAGAGGTTACATAATTGATATAAACAAATTAATATAAAACAATAATATAAGCAATGCAGTACATATAAATGATAATAGTTATTGAAAACTGTGCTGCACGTTTTGGAAACTTCATGTCTGTGTTTATATCATGAGATAGCAACATATAATTGATCATGAGTAAAACTGGAAGATATAGTATAACATTGGTTAAAAAAATTGCCCTTGACTTTTATTACCAGTTATTGCATAACAATAGGTCATTGGAAATTGCCTTATTTGCTATTTACTTCGTGAGGAATGAAGACTTTTTCACCCAATTTTGTCCAAATCACTGCCGTCTTGGACTTTTGTTTTTCCTAACCAAATTCCCAAAAAACGCAGGAAAGCCTTACAAACAGAAGCATATATAATCTAGAACGGATGATTGTATTTGAAATCAAAGCATTATTTCTTCGTACACCCTCTTTGTTACTCACAAGATAATTGAGATGAATCTTCTTGAGCATTATTACACAACTTATATTCCACATGCACCAATACTCTTCTCTTCCTCATATTAATTTTAGTAGAAATTCTATCTCAATCCCAAAGTAATTACTACATAAATGCATGAACTTTTGCATACACCTTGATTTTCCAGTTTTTCTTCAATGTAATTAACAGACCAAATATCACTTCCAAATCAGAGAAGAAAACTCCCTCCCTACCACCATACGTCACCTCCACTTACTTAAATAAGCCTGGTTAAATACTTTTATTGAATGTTAACTTCCTGAATATCTTTTTTTTTTTGTGATTTAATTTTATCCTCTTTGGATAACTCGTGAGTCTGTGAGTATACATTTGACACATCTTTGTCACATACTCCTTCGCGCGTGTCTTTGTTTTCTTCTTTGATTATTTGATTTCCCATTTTCTGTCATAAGTATATAATTTCCATTAATGAAATGGAATTGTATTAACATGAACTTCAAGTTTGAAATTGACAAAAAGAGGAAGACGAAGGGCTGGAACCCATGAAAATATCATTTCTTAGTTCCTATTACTTGCCGTGGGACAAAAGAAAAGATGAAAAAGAGGAAGACGAAGGGCTGGAACCCATGAAAATAGTGGTATACCTTTGTTGTGTAAGATGAAATTTCCTGGTTTCACTGAATATTGGTGAACTTTCGAACAGAGGTCTGATTGTATTGTAGTGGTGCACCTTTGTCGTATAACATGGAATTTCCTGGTTTCACTTAATATTGGAATTTCTTGGTTTCACTAAATATTGCTCAACTTTCGAACACTGGACTGATTGTATTGTATGATGTCCTGTTCTTTTTGTCTTGTTTCAAAGAACAGAGGTGTACTTGGCAAAAGTTAAGATCTTCTACTTCATATAACAGGTGCGTGTACTTGGCAAAAGTAAAGATTTTCTACTTCATATAACAGATGCACCTCTTGGTTTTAATTCTGAAAAGGTGCATCTATCCATGTGAAATAAACAGGTGCGTAATCAAAAGATCCTTTTCAGGATAAAATAAACAGTTGTAATAAAAGGGTGCATCGTTTCACTTCAATTCATAAGATGCAACTTTTCAGATTTTTTTTTAATTTTGAAAGTGAGGACACGTGGCATGCCTAATAAAGCACTATTCTCTCAACTTTCACTCTGAGGGCTCCATTACATGAGGAGCTCTCTGATTTCAGGATTTGGACTCACAAATATATATTAGAGTTTGATATATATATATAGCCCCACCCCACCACGTAAAAACAAAAGGAAAAAAAAGATGATGAGTGAGTGAAAGAGATCTACAGAGAGAGAAGACGAAGGGCGACACACAAGGGGGAAATTTTGGAATTTTTATAACTCCTCGATCCAATAACTCAATATTTAACCGTTTAATCTCATATCCGTCTTAGGTAAATAATATTCTCAAGTCCCTCTACTCATTCATGTAATTTATTCGACGATCCATCAATATTTTTATTTTCCCTATATTTTCAAATAAAGAGATGTTTGAGGAAAAATGATATATTTTTATTGTATAATGATATATATATATCTATTATTTTGACAAAAATGAATTTAGTTGAAATATATATATATATATACTTTTAATGTTACAATTAGTTTTAACTTATGTCCTTTTTTAGATCCAATGTTGACTCTGACCCTCAAATAAAGCTTAGACGTGAACTTGATATTGTTCCTTTTGTCCGGACTCCCAGGTAAGAGCGTTGTATTACCTTAATTTAGGGCATGATTTCTAGGTTGTTTATAGTGGTGGATAGGAGTAGAAAAGATTAATTAGAATAATGAACAATAGGGTAGTTAATGTTGATAATAAATCTGTTACTAAATTAAAGAAATGAACACGCTTATGTTTTGATGAATTGATTATTTTTATTGATCATTGGTTAATTGATTATTTGGTTAATTTTTGGTGAACTTAAAATTGGTTATGAATTGATTAATTGTATTGATTATTTTTATTGATTATTGGATGATATCCGGTTGGTATTTAATTATGGAGTAAAAATTTGACTATTGCATGTTAGTGTGAATCAAATATGTTTGAATTAAACTGGACTGGATTGTCATTGAAATAAATGAATTAAACAAAAGAAACAGCTATTGATCGCGTGTCGAGTATCCGTGCCCATTAGGTGCCTTGTTAGGATAGAGTCTATTTTAAGGAATAGAACTCGAATCCCCAATAAGTGAAGTCCTCAATCAGTTAAGTAAATCCCATAGATCCAAAGTCTCGTTGGGTGTTTGGGACCCGCGCGAGATCAATAGCTGTCTGGTAAATCGATAAAATAAATAATGAGACATGTAAAAAAGCACGAAAGAAAAGTACAAAGAAAATGCCCCAATGAGCTAATGGTCTATGCGGTAAGAAAATCTTGGGTGAAGGTAAGAAATCCTATTCGGTGAAGACACCATCCTAACATGCGCATGTAAAAAATACCAAATGGTACATTATAAGAAAAGACAAGAAAGAAAAGAAATGAATAAAGGAAAGAGGAAATATGAGAAAAACTAAGAAAGCTGAAAAAGAAAGTTAAGAAAATAATTTTGAAGGAAATGTCACATATTGTGATTGTGAATGATGCATGTCTGTGTTGTGAAATACTTGAAAATGATTATGATTATTACGATGAAAATATAAATGTTAGGCTTAGTTTATCATTATGACTTATTATAAATTATTTCCTAAGTTCTGTGTAATGTTACCCTTCTTGCTATATTTTTACAGGTACAGAAGTGGAGCTTACACAAGTCATGGCCGAACAGTGGAGTGTAATTTAGTCATGAGAGAACCTAAATTAATTTGGTGTAATTATTATGGTTTAATTTTTTTTGAAGCCCAGAAACTTATGATATTTTTGAAAAGGGCATTAGTTCGAGGTAGCCAAAGTTAAATATAATTTTAGGTTTTGTAATATTCTGGACTGACAGGTTTAAAAGATGCAAATTTTTGTGAAGTCCGATAAACAGAGGAAACTCTGCCGGATTCTCGTCGAAATTTTCAAGTACGAATTTTAATAAAACCTAATTTTAACTAATTAAAAGTGAGGGTGTTACATTTTGGTATCAGAGCAGTTTTTCCTCGGCCTATTGGAGTTGTGTGTTACTCCTGTGGTTACTCATCAAGCGAGTAACTTGTAGTTAGGAACCGAGTTGTTTTATGACTTAGTTAAGTGCTAGTACTAGCATAGGATAGGTATGGTTGCGAAGTACCGTGTAGTGTGTGTTTGAGTTTTCTTTTAAGTTTGTTTAAAATATTTGAAACTTATTAAAGAAACCAGAAATCTTGTGGAGAAACAATGAATCATATTTAGAAGTGGATGAACGACGAGACTAAGGAAGACAATACCCCAACGGGCTAGGGCACTAAGTTGCTACCCCACCGGGAGAAAGTGATCTTTAGTCTCGCGCCAAGTAATCCAATTCTAAATGTGACATACAAAACAAGATTTCAGTATTTTTGAAACTAATAGGTCACGTAGCATAAATTTAGGTGAGACGAGAATGGTTTTATCACTAATATGGTGTATGTTTGAGCCTGATCACCTCAAGTGTACATCTATCGGAAGATATAATCATCATGTCTTAAGTTTCTGTGAGCGTTTTGGGAATTTAGTAATGTCCCAAATCTAGGAGATGCAAGGGTCATTAGTATAGGTGCCACCATGTTTGTTTAGAGATTTTTGAATCAGAGTGGCGTGTAACACCCTCATCTTTTAATAAAGGGAATAAAGTAATTTATTGGAAATTTTTATGGCGGATGAGTGAAAATTCCCTTTATTCAATATTCGTAGATAAATTTTTTTTTTAAATTACACATATCGGTGTTACAATGCATCAAATACAGAAATGTCCTTCTCCCTTTCTCAGCTTGAGTCTCTGGCTTGCCCGGTGGATTAACTTCATCGGCTACTTGTACCTACCATCAAAGGCTAGGGGGGAGTAAGTCATAGCCGAAGCGCATAATCAAATAATAATCTATCAATACTAGAAATAACAGTCACAAGTAATCAAGTAATTCAAGTAAAATGCATACTTCATGGCACACCCAATTTATCACATAATTATCTTGTTATTAAGTGGCATGATGCATGAATGCTCATCTCGTCTTTCCCATCTGGATCCAGTATCATTCTCGTCGATTGAATTCAATTCTAATGAATTCTCTCGCCGACTGAATTCAATTCTAATGAATTCAGCATATTCTCTCTAATCAAGGAAAGTAACAGGGAGTAAACGCCTTTCTCCACGACAGATCACACAACTCATCTATGTGTACCCTTTCACTAGGGTGAGATCATTGCCAAAGGTCGTCCTCCGCAGTCATGATATGTCCCTAGAGGCCGATAGAATATATTATGGTTAAGCAAAACTATCCCGAGAAAAGTCTGCAGAACCCCCTCACCATAGGACCGTTTTACCCACAATAATTCCCAATGGTTACTGACGAGTCACCGTCGAACCTAACCTCTGCACATTCTCGCACCAGTTCTAGGAAATTCTAATCCCTAGAGTGGACGCGACTTTCCTGATATCCTATCTTACCATCCACAACTCCTTGTGCGAATGCAAATGAGTTTAGTCCACTTTTCATTATGAATTCATTTCATAATCATTCATTCTCAAAGTAACTCATTAGATTATGCATTCCCATATATAATCATTCATCATCAAATTCTCATGTAAGTGTTCATTTATTCCCCAAATATCATTCCAAATTTCCAATGATAATAGGTTGAAGCTAAGTACATTAAGGTTTGGTATTTTCAGCCTTTAAAGTTATTCCATTTGATTAGAAAGGCCTCCAATCAAATGAGATGTGAAAATTCAGATTTTACTAGTAAAATTGGGGTATGGATATCGATATCCCCTAGTGCATATCGATATGCAGTATCGATATCCTCATGCTGGATATCGATATCCACCCTGTTTTTCTGCATTCTGTTTTGAGTTTTGAAATACCAAATCTCAATATACTTCACTTTAACCATTCTCAACCCAAATTGTATCAATATCATGTACAAACACATCTGTTCATGCATAAATCCAGCAATCATAGCATCAATTCCACATAGAATTCAATTAAAATCATAAAATAAGAAAAATGACAACTTCATATGCCATAATAGTTTCCTTCATGTTTCAATCCAATTTCTTGGCTGGTTTAAATCATATCCATCATATATAAGTTGTTTATATTCATAAGTCCAACTAAAATGACCTCCAAGTCATTCTCCTTATTCAAGTTATCAACTTTTCCCTAGTTTTCCCTTGAGTTCATGAGAACTCCTATACTTCTAGTCTTTGGATTATTATTCTAGCACCCGGTTAACTTCTCCCTTACCTATTTGGAATGATTCAGACTTGCTTTGATTGGAAAGGATTGGTTTTGTTGAGAAAGAAATGGATTTGTTGAGGTAGAACTCAAGCTTTTAGTTTCAGCCAACCTACCCTGTTTTCAGTTAAGCAACACCACAAAATCAGCTTTAATCACTCAAAATAAGGGACAACAAATGGTGATCAATGATTAAAATCAAAACTAGGATATATAGTCTTGAAATTAAAGCAAGTTTGAAGCCCAAAGTATGCTTGAGCTTACCACAAGGATCAAGGAAAGTAGAGTTCATGAATCTGAATTGCAGAATTCAGATTTGAATATCAAACTTTGCAGGGTCACTGCTCCTTCTACAGGCCACGAAACTTGACACTCTTGGTACCAATTTGTAGAGGGTTAAGAGAGCTTTAATTTGGTATGTAGTTTGATAGGTTTTGATGCTCAGATCATAGAAAATGAAGCAGCACAAGGTCATACCAGAAAACACGATTTTTCAGAGGTTGGGTGATGTTCTTGGTTGTTTGATGTGTATTCTCCCTTCCTATATGCAAATCAACCGACCTTAAGGGTCCTTATCAAGCCTAAGAAATGTCTCAGAGATATTTGGGGTGATTGGGGGTGAAAAACGTGATTAATTCACAGCCACTCGCGTTAAACCGACTTACTTCTGAACTAGCAGACTCGTGGATATCGATGTCCACTTCTGGATATCGATATCCAGCATCGATATGCACTTCTGCATATAGATATGCATGGCTCAAAAAGACAGCACCTTTCGCATTCAAACGGTCATAACTTTTTCGTTAACCGTTGGATCTTGCTCAAATTTGGAGATAAGCTTCCTAACATACTTATCTTCAAATCCAACGGTTGGTTTTGAGTCTAATGCTATAAATCTTTTATTTCATATCTCCTACCATAAGAACTCATACAAAACATATAAAACATGGACTATATTCTATTTTAGTCCTACAACACTTATAATTTTCGAGGATAAATTCCGTGGGCGTTACAACTCTCCCCCACTTCAAGGAATTTCGTCCCCGAAATTCACCTAATACTTACATAGATTCAAACAGATGAGGATACTCCTCACGCATCTGATCTTCCAGCTCCCAAGTCAGGTCGGTGACTTCGCGTCGCTGCCACACAACTTTGACTAAGGGAATATCCTTCCCTCTCATCCTCTTGATTCTCCGATCTTCGATGCAGATCAGACCAGCTTCAAATGTCAAATTCTCCTTCAGCGGCAACATGTCCGGTTGAACTTGAATGACAGCATAGGGATCATGCACAAACTTCCGGAGTTGCGACACATGAAAGACATTATGCAGATTGGATAGAAACGGAGGTAGAGCAATCTTATAAGCAACAGGGCCGATTCTTTTCAGAATCTGATAGGGACCAATGAAATTTGGCGACAACTTTCTGGGTGTTAACACTCGACCAATACCGGTTGTCGGAACAACCCTAAGGAAAACATGGTCGCCTTCTTCAAATTCCAACTTTGATCTTCTACGATCGATATAACTCTTCTGTCGACTCTGAGCAGTCTTCATTTTCTCTTGAATCATCTTGATCTTCTCTGATGTATCTTGCACTATATCAGGACCAATGAGTGTATTCTCCCCCACTTGGAACCAGCACAGTGGGGTTCTACACTTTCGACCATAGAGAGCTTCGAATGGAGCCATACCAATACTCGCTTGATAACTATTGTTGTAGGTGAATTCCACCAAAGGCAACAACTCATTCCAACTCTCTTGGTATTCAAATGCACAGGCTCGTAACAACTCTTCAAGCGATTGAGTTGTCCTCTCTGACTGTCCATCCGTTTGAGGATGATATACAGAACTCAGCCTCAATATTGTCCCCAATGCCTGCTGTAGACTCTGCCAAAGTCTGAAAAATAAACCTCGGATCACGGTCTGAAATGATGCTAGATAGGATCCATGAAATCTTATAATCTCTTTGATGTACAGTTATGTGAGCTTTTCCAATGAATATCGCATATTGATTGGAATGAAATGGGCCGACTTCGTCAATCAGACCACAACAACCCACACAGCCTCATAGCCATCTTGTGTCCTTGGAAAACCTGACACAAAGTCCATGGCTATGCTGTCCCATTTCCATTCAGGGACCTCCAATGGTTGTAGTTCTCCGCCAGACCTTTTATGTTCAATCTTTGCCTTTTGACAAACTAGGCAAGATGACACATAAGCTGCTACATCTGTCTTTAAACCAGGCCACCAGAACATCTTCTTTAAATCCTGATACATTTTAGTCGATCCCGGATGCAAACTCATCTTGCTCTTGTGAGCTTCATCCAGAATAACTTTCCTTAGTTCTGGTTTAGCAGGAACACAAACTCTGTCTTTGAATCTTAGGATTCCATCTGCTCCCATCTGAAAATATGGTTACTCTCCTTCAGCACTTAGCCTCTGCTTCTCTTGCATTTCGACGTCTTCTTGCTGTAATTCCCAAATCTCCTTAAGAAATTCATTGGAAATCCGCAGCATTCCCAATTTAATACTTTCCATGTCAAATTGCACTGCTAAGTTCAGATCACGAAACTTCTCAATCAATTCAGCTTCTTTCACCATCAATGCACTGACATGCAAAGCTTTTCGACTGAGAGCATCTGCTACCACATTGGACTTTCCAGGGTGATAGTGTAGCTCAAAGTCATAATCTTTGATGAACTCCATCCAGCAACGTTGCCTCATATTCAGTTCCTTCTGATCAAAGAGATACTTCAAACTCTTATGATCATTGAATACTCGAAACGTAACTCCATACAAATAGTGCCTTCATATCTTCAATGCAAACACTATTGCAGCGAGTTCCAAATCATGCGTTGGGTAGTTCTCTTCATGAACCTTTAACTGCCTTGATGCATAAGCTACCACTTTTCCTTCCTGCATCAAAACACAACCCAACCATTGTTTCGAAGCATCACAAAATACTTCAAAATCTTTCTGCGGATCAGGTAAAATTAACACCGGAGATGATGTTAATCTACCTTTCAACTCCTGAAAGCTTGTTTCACACCTTTCATCCCAGACAAACGGTTGCTCCTTCCGTGTCAACCGTGTTAGAGGAAGAGCAATCTTGGAGAATCCTTCAATGAATCTCCTGCAATATCCGGCTAATCCCAGAAAACTTCGAATCTCTGTGACTCTCTTGGGCCTTACCCAGTCAAGCACAACTTTAATTTTCGCCGGATCGACTGCAATGCCTTCTTTAGAAATTATATGCCCAAGGAAGTTCACCTCCTTCAACCAAAACTCGCACTTGGATAACTTTGCATATAACTTATTCGCCTTAAGGATTTCTAACACAATTCTAAGGTGAGTGGCATGCTCCTCTGGATTCTTCGAGTAGATCAAAATATCATCGATAAACACCACCACGAAAGAATCTAGATAAGGCCGGAAGATTCTATTCATGTAATCCATGAATATGGCCGGATCATTGGTCAGTCCGAAAGGCATTACTACATACTCGTAGTGTCCATATCGGTACCGAAATGCAGTCTTTGGAATATCTTCTTCCTTGATGCGGATCTGATGGTATCCGGACCTCAGATCAATCTTTGAAAATACCGCTGCTTCACGAACTTGGTCCATCAAATCATCAATTATGGGGAGAGGTTACTTATTCTTCACTGTCACCCTATTCATCTGCCGGTAGTCTACACACATTCTCATGCTCCCATCCTTCTTCTTGACAAAAAGAACAGGTGCACCCCATGGTGAGACACTCGGTCTTATGAACTGCTTCTCCATCAAATCTTCTATTTGCTTTTTCAACTCTGCCAATTCCAACGGAGCCATTCGATACGGAGCAATCGAAATAGGACCCGCTCCAGGGACCAATTCGATGCCAAACTCCACTTCTTGCTTCGGCGGCAATCCAGGCACTTCTTCAGGAAACACTTCTGGAAACTCGCAAACTACCGGAATTTCCTCTATTCTGGCTTCCTTCTCAACAACAGCAGAAAGCAAACACAAATACCCTTCTGGTTGGCTTGAGAAAGATTCTGGGGTTTGAAAGATTAGGGACTTTCTATGGCAATCGATAGTAACATGGTTAGTGGACATCCAATCCATTCCCAGTATCACATCCAATTGCGATAGAGGCAGACAAATCAAATCAACTGGGGTTGTCCGGTCTAATGTCGTTATTTGGCAATTCCGACAAACTCTTGAAGAAAGAACAGGAGAGTCTGTTGGGGTTGATACCTTTAGAAAAAAAGGCATCTCCGACACCACTAACTTCAATCGATTAACACACTCATATGAAATGAATGAATGTGTTGCACCAGAATCAAACAAGATCTTGCAAAGCATACCGTTCAAAGAATAGCTACCTTGCACTAAGTCTTCAGCTTGATCAACTTCCGCACCAGACATGGTGTACACTCTTGCTCGAGTCATTGGCCTACTTACAGCTCCTCCTTGATTAGCCTTCTTAATTGCATCAGGACAATATCGAGCAATGTGACCTTGCTTCCCACACTTAAAACAGGTGGGTCGTTTCTCACTCCAGCATTGCCCAAAATGATACCTCTTGCACTTGCTGCACTGAGGTGCCCCTCCACTTCTGGTCACCACACCAGCTTTTCCTTTACCAACAAGATAAGGATTCCTTCTGCCACGGTTGCTTCATCCCTTGAGACGTACAAGACCAACTCCTCGCTGACCTCTTTTTGCTTGCATATAGTCCTCCTCAGCTTCTTATGATAGATCAAAGATATGATTACTTAAGGTCTACTTTCGCATAGATAAACGATCAGGGGTTATGCTACTAAAAGAGATCGAAGAATAGATGTTTCCATTGTATATTATCACTTAGAGAGAAGTTTCGGATATCCATGATCATCTTTTCCATGGGCTGTAACTATTAGGGTGGCCAGTCCTAATCATCACATACCATTGGTAGAGAGACCATATCAATCCGATTGAAGTTTATAATCCACCACAGGAAGGATTATAAAAGGTATCTTTAGATTATATGAACCAAAAGATAAAGGTTATCAGTCATCATCAGATTCCACTCGGTTAATTAAGTTCTAGGGATTTTCCATTTCCGTTGGGGTGGCATTCATTTGCCCTAGCCCGTTGGTTGTCATTTTCTCTAGACTTAACAAACTTCCTTTCCTCTGATCATAACAAAGGTAGCTGAGTTTTACTTTGACCTGACTGGATCAAAGTCTAACCCAATACTCAATACGTTTGATTTAGATGATTCCTAAAATCAAACAAGATTCTAACACTTCTAATGATCTCTAACTAACTCAATGATAACGTGTCAGAGACTGACAACAAAGGTGATGAGACCATACTCTCAGGCCGAAAAGGAAGGAACTGCTCTGATACCATAATGTAACACCCTCATCTTTTAATAAAGGGAATAAAGTAATTTATTGAAAATTTTTATGGCGGAAGAGTGAAAATTCCCTTTATTCAAGATTCGTAGATAAATTTTTTTTTTTAAATTACACATATCGGTGTTACAATGCATCAAATACAGAAATGTCCTTCTCCCTTTCTCAGCTTGAGTCTCTGGCTTGCCCGGTGGATTAACTTCATCGGCTACTTGTACCTACCATCAAAGGCTAGGGGGGAGTAAGTCATAGCCGAAGCGCATAATCAAATAATAATCTATCAATACTAGAAATAACAGTCACAAGTAATCAAGTAATTCAAGTAAAATGCATACTTCATGGCACACCCAATTTATCACATAATTATCGTGTTATTAAGTGGCATGATGCATGAATGCTCATCTCGTCTTTCCCATCTGGATCCAGTATCATTCTCGTCGATTGAATTCAATTCTAATGAATTCTCTCGCCGACTGAATTCAATTCTAATGAATTCAGCATATTCTCTCTAATCAAGGAAAGCAACAGGGAGTAAACGCCTTTCTCCACGACAGATCACACAATTCATCTATGTGTACCCTTTCACTAGGGTGAGATCATTGCCAAAGGCCGTCCTCCGCAGTCATGATATGTCCCTAGAGGCCGATAGAATATATTATGGTTAAGCAAAACTATCCCGAGAAAAGTCTGCAGAACCCCCTCACCATAGGACCGTTTTACCCACAATAATTCCCAATGGTTACTGACGAGTCACCGTCGAACCTAACCTCTGCACATTCTCGCACCAGTTCTAGGAAATTCTAATCCCTAGAGTGGACGCGACTTTCCTGATATCCTATCTTACCATCCACAACTCCTTGTGCGAATGCAAATGAGTTTAGTCCACTTTTCATTATGAATTCATTTCATAATCATTCATTCTCAAAGTAACTCATTAGATTATGCATTCCCATATATAATCATTCATCATCAAATTCATCATGTAAGTGTTCATTTATTCCCCAAATATCATTCCAAATTTCCAATGATAATAGGTTGAAGCTAAGTACATTAAGGTTTGGTATTTTCAGCCTTTAAAGTTATTCCATTTGATTAGAAAGGCCTCCAATCAAATGAGATGTGAAAATTCAGATTTTACTAGTAAAATTGGGGTATGGATATTGATATCCCCTAGTGCATATCGATATGCAGTATCGATATCCCATTATGGATATCGATATGCACAATCGATATCCTCATGCTGGATATCGATATCCACCCTGTTTTTCTGCATTCTGTTTTGAGTTTTGAAATACCAAATCTCAATATACTTCACTTTAACCATTCTCAACCCAAATTGTATCAATATCATGTACAAACACATCTGTTCATGCATAAATCCAGCAATCACAGCATCAATTCCACATAGAATTCAATTAAAATCATAAAATAAGAAAAATGACAACTTCATATGCCATAATAGTTTCCTTCATGTTTCAATCCAATTTCTTGGCTGGTTTAACTCATATTCATCATATATAAGTTGTTTATATTCATAAGTCCAACTAAAATGACCTCCAAGTCATTCTCCTTATTCAAGTTATCAACTTTTCCCTAGTTTGCCCTTGAGTTCATGATAACTCCTATACTTCTAGTCTTTGGATTATTATTCTAGCACCCGGTTAACTTCTCCCTTACCTATTTGGAATGATTCAGACTTGCTTTGATTGGAAAGGATTGGTTTTGTTGAGAAAGAAATGGATTTGTTGAGGTAGAACTCAAGCTTTTAGTTTCAGCCAACCTACCCTGTTTTCAGTTAAGCAACACCACAAAATCAGCTTTAATCACTCAAAATAAGGGACAACAAATGGTGATCAATGATTAAAATCAAAACTAGGATATATAGTCTTGAAAGTAAAGCAAGTTTGAAGCCCAAAGTATGCTTGAGCTTACCACAAGGATCAAGGAAAGTAGAGTTCATGAATCTGAATTGCAGAATTCAGATTTGAATATCAAACTTTGCAGGGTCACTGCTCCTTCTACAGGCCACGAAACTTGACACTCTTGGTACCAATTTGTAGAGGGTTAAGAGAGCTTTAATTTGGTATGTAGTTTGATAGGTTTTGATGCTCAGATCATAGAAAATGAAGCAGCACAAGGTCATACCAGAAAACACGATTTTTCAGAGGTTGGGTGATGTTCTTGGTTGTTTGATGTGTATTCTCCCTTCCTATATGAAAATCAACCGACCTTAAGGGTCCTTATCAAGCCTAAGAAATGTCTCAGAGATATTTGGGGTGATTGGGGGTGAAAACGTGATTAATTCACAGCCACTCACGTTAAACCGACTTACTTCTGAACTAGCAGACTCGTGGATATCGATGTCCACTTCTGGATATCGATATCCAGCATCGATATGCACTTCTGCATATAGATATGCATGGCTCAAAAAGACAGCACCTTTCGCATTCAAACGGTCATAACTTTTTCGTTAACCGTTGGATCTTGCTCAAATTTGGAGATAAGCTTCCTAACATACTTATCTTCAAATCCAACGGTTGGTTTTGAGTCTAATGCTATAAATCTTTTATTTCATATCTCCTACCATAAGAACTCATACGAAACATATAAAACATGGACTATATTCTATTTTAGTCCTACAACACTTATAATTTTCGAGGATAAATTCCGTGGGCGTTACATGGCGCAGCAGAATCGTGGTAGGTGTTGTCTTGTCCTGGGGAAAGGAGTCCTAGTTAGTTTATAGTGAGTTACTAGGATTATGTGATTAGGGTAGTGTTTGTAGGATAGATAGACCTGATAATTGTGCATAATTGTGTATGTTTGATATTAAATGTGTTTGATGCTAATATGTGAAAATTAATCCTATTTGATGCTTGTGATTGAATATTATTATGACTGCTTGTCTGACAATGTGAGTATTTAAACTGAATTTCAAAGTGTTGCACTGAATCAGAATCATTCTAAATTGATTGTTAAGTCGCACAGCAAAAATCGTGAATTAGTTCATTGTTTTTAAGTAAGTCACACGTCAATTAAATACGAACCTTTCGTATGCGACACTACTCAATTTGGAATGAAACTCAATTTTCAAACTCGAAGTCAAAGGGAATGTAACTGTTTCAACTTTTGAAGATGTACCAAACTCAATTTTCTAGCCATAGGCATATTCCCTTTTTCTCTGAGTTTACCAATCTTGAGTGATTTTACACTCCTTCACCTAGGTTCTTATGAAGTTAGATGGTGGTAGTTTTGTATGGTGACGTGCACGACTAAAAATTTTATAGAACTTCTAAATGAAAACAAATGTTTCCTATCAAGAGAGGAACCTGATTTCTAAAGACTTTGATTTTTATAAATGTATAAATGTTTTTTTTCTAAATGCTTTTCTTGTATGGGACTCTATTTACTGAATTTTAACCCCCATACATAGTGATTGTTTATACCAAAGATTTTGATGGCTTATGTGGTTGTCGGGAAATCAGCGTTTTTACATAAAATGGAAAACTGAGTTTTCGAGCTTGGGATACTCAATTGACTTGAAAATTTTTACATAAATATCCTAAGGTTGAATCAATGTTTCATGTAAAATTTCAAGCTAATTGGAGCAAGTTAGTGTTTTAAATAAATCGAATCTAACATGCTTCGACTGGTTTGACAATTTTACCCAACCTTTGGTTAAGTATAGGTGAAGTCCCTTTAAATTTTGAGGTCATTTGGAGTTTGCTTACTATTTTTAAATAAATCTGATTTAGGTTTAGCCCCAACAATTACAATGCTTTGACAAAGTGGTTGTAGGGTTAAAGGCTAAACCTAATGAACTCCGATTGACCTGAAAATTTACCACGATGATCTTTTATAGGAAATGACTCTACTTGCAAATTTTCATAACATTAGGGAATTGAATTGATGAAAATGCATTTTTGTTGCAAATCATACAAATCCTATTCCCCGAACCCCTTCTAAACCAATTTTCAAATATGTGATTATTGTTATGAATGTGTGTTAGAGGTAAGATTTAACCCTAAGTTAGGCAAGGTAGACAATGACTAGTTTAGGAGGAAGTATGCATTGAACAATGTTTATGTTGAAATATATGATGTTGTGAATTGTTGTTATGTATGTTTGAATTTTGAATGATGCCTTTGTGTTTTATGTCTGTTTGATTGATGTATGTGTTTGATTAGGGCCTAGGAATAGTAAATAAGTTGTATTTTTGGGTTATAGTATAATCAAACCCCTGAGGGTGTTGTTGTTTAGGGCGTAGTCAGGGACAGACCCAGGAATTTCCAAATGTGAGGGCGACATATCAAGGGGGTTCTCAACCCACATTACATATTGTAAATTACCATATACCAAAATTTTATGATAAACTTGTAATGCAATACTAAAATTTTCAAATAAAAGAACATGCATACTAACTTTTATAATTGGTGTCTACGATATTGTTTATTCGTGTCAAGAATACTTCAATGTTTTTTTCCACACTAAAATTATTTATTTTTTTCATCATGAACTTTCCTAAACTTTAACCTACAACTTTACGAGGCAATTCATCATATTCATCGGTCACCAATTTATCGACTTCAAGACATGGACTTTAAAAAATTAAAAACTCAAGGCCCATTAAATTTTTATTTCAAATCTAGAAATATATATACTTCCAATGATCCTAAATATAAGTTTCCTTTGGACTTTTTTTTTTTGCCTTTAATGTAAATTCCTTTCCAATTTTCAATGGCATAAACAACTATTTGCTCAACACTTTTTAGACTCCTAAGGATAATTACAAGAGTAATTTTGAAAAAGTATATCAAATATTTACAATTTTTAACAATATTAATAATACTAACTAATATTCTTAAAAGACTTGCTTTTAGTAAAAAGAAACTTATATTTAAGACGAGAGAAAATAATATATACTCCCTTCGTCCTTGTATATAATATCATTTTAGGAGATTTACGTCCATTAAGAGAGATAGTTAATTTAATTAATTGTATTGAAAATGTGAATATTTGATATGTATTTTCAAAATTATGACAGTATTGAGAATCTAAATTTTTTGAAGTAAATATAGGTGTTTATGGAAAGAAGTAATTAATTGTTATTAAAAATTGATATAAGGTCTCATAAATATGGACAAAATAAAAGTCTCAAAAGGGTCTTATATGCTGGGACGAAGATTTTATATATATATATATATATATATATATATATATATATATATATTTGAAAAAAAATTAAAATAGTGAGGGCAATTGCCCTCATAATGAACAACGTAGGTCCGTCCCTGGGCGTAGTAGTACCCTCCTCAAACCTTTGATGTAGAATTTCTTAGGGAAACCAGTCGATCCTAGAAACCATTTCCAACTTCATAGGGAAGTTAAACATGATTTTGGAGAATCCAAGATCCAATAGGAGTCTTATTAGTGAGACTCTTGAAATGTTTAGTTGTGGGAAGACTAAACCTTAGAAAACCCTCAACAAGTCTCCACGTCGAGACTAACCAAGATGGACCATTACTCGTACTCTTCATTGAGTGCAAGAACTTAGTGGCGTACTAATGCAAAGTGGTATGTCAATTCCAAGTGGGGGAGTGCAACCAAAAAGAAGTGAGTGTCGTAGTCGAAAGACCTTGCGTTTGGGATGGTTCTCCATTGAAGGAATTGAACGAAATTTCGGGGACGAAATACCAATAAGTGGGGGAGAATTGCAACATCCCGCTATTTCTAATACCTTTTGTAAAATAATTAAATGATTTAATATATTGTTTTCAAGATTTGAGTGTCGTAATAAAATTTTGATTTCATCATTATAATTGAAATATGTTTTCTAGTCAAAATAAGTGTAAATTTGTTATCATACGATTTTCAAAAATAAAAGAGTATTTTTATTTAGTTTATTTAATATTTTGTCAGGGAGCTCAAGTGACATGCCTTAGAGGCATTTTCACAAATAGTTTCTTTGAAAATATATTTTTAATTTAATATTTTGAGCGTCCTGGTAAATTTTCATAACGTTCGGATGCTGTTTTATTTTTAACTTATAGACCGGTTTTAATATATTACCAGTATAAGTTATATATAATGATCTTCTATTTCAAAATTATAAATATTATATTTTATTAAGTTTAAAAACAGGATTGAGAAAATATATTTACTTTTGAATTTCGATACTTTTTCTTACTCAATAGCCATATGTAGGGATCGGTAACCTTATTATTTTTTAATCAATTTTGAGTAATTAAAAATATAATATTGTTGTACTTAAATATGTTTTATTTTTGGAATTATCAAACTTTTGGTTATAATACAAAATACTTACACAGATTGATCCAGAATGAGAACAAAATATAAATAATATATATAATATATTATAATAACCTAATCTACCCCATGTCCCCACCGCCCCACTTACTCAAAATATATATACCAAGCCCCAACCCACCACGTAAAAACAAAAGGAAAAAAAAATGACGAGTGAGTGAAAGTGATCTACAGAGAGAAGACGAAGGGCGACACATGTACACAAGGGGAAAATTTTGATATTTTTATAACTTATCGTTCCAATAATTCAAGATCCAACCGTTCAATCTCAAATCCGTCTTAGGTAACTAACATTCTCAATTCTCTTTATCCATCCATGTAATTTATTCGACGATCCATCAATATTTTTATTATCCCTATATTTTCAAATAAAGAGATGTTTGAGGAAAAGTGATATATCTTTATTGTATAATGATATATCTCTATAATGATATATCTCTATTATTTTGACAAAAATGAATTTAGTTTATATATATATATATATATATATATATATATACTTTTAATGTTACAATTAGATTTAACGTGTGTCCTTATTTAGATTCATTGTTGACCCTGACCATCGAATAAAGCTCGGACGTGAACGTGATATTGTTCTTTTTGTCAGGACTCCCGGGTAAGAGGGTTGTATTACCTTAATTTAGGGCATGATTTCTAGGTTTTTTATAGTGGTGGCTAGGAGTAGAAAAGATTAATTAGAATAATGAACAATAGGGTAGTTAATGTTGATAATAAGTCTGTTACTAAATTAATGAAATGAACAAACTTATGTTTTGATGAATTGATTATTTTTATTGATTATTGGTTAATTGATTATTTGGTTAATTTTTAGTGAACTTAAAATTGGTTATGAATTGATTATGGTTTTTTTTTTAAGCCCAGAAACTTATGTTATTTTTTAAAAGGGCATTAATGCGAGGTAGTCGAAGTTAAATACTATAATTTTAGGTTTTGTAATATTCTGGACTGACAAGTTTAAAAGATCCAAATTTTTGTGAAATCCGATAAACAGGAAAAACTCTACCTGATTCTCGTCAAAATTTTCAAATACGAATTTTAATAAAAACTAATTTTAACTAATTAAAAGTGAGGGCCTTCAAGGTCTTTTTCGTCGTGTTTTATTATTAGTGTGATACTAGCATATGGAAAGAGGATTTGCAATAATGTGGAATATTCTAGTTTTTGTCTCTTTGTTTTCTTCGTTTTATTTAAGCGTGCGGGAAAGTTTCAAAAAAAAAAAAAAGAAGAAGAATTTTTTCTACGGTGATTATGACTTCTTATTGAAATGATTTGAGACCTTTTCATCAACTGCTAACTTGTTTACTATTGTTGCAAGATTTAGAATTTATATTAAAAAATTCGGCTTAAATATAAAAATAGTCCATATGAATATTGATTTTTTTGAAATTGGTCCATGTAAAATTTTTCTTTTCAAAGAAGTCAATATTTACATAGACCATTTTCATATTTAAATATGGGAAAAAAATAAAATTTAACTCTCTAAAGAAGATTACTAGAAGATTTTTTTAAATTTTTTTAGTTTT
Source organism: Crotalaria pallida (assembly GCA_037953625.1). Lineage (NCBI taxonomy): Eukaryota > Viridiplantae > Streptophyta > Magnoliopsida > Fabales > Fabaceae > Crotalaria > Crotalaria pallida. The sequence goes on from CM075653.1 coordinate 22,715,599, forward strand.
CTTTTATCATGGACATGTCATTTAAATAATGGAATATCCGATCTATAGGACTTATGGGACGGCAGAGGGATACTTTTAGTTAATGTCGTTGCTCTTAAGGTAAGCTAAAATATAGGTAACTCAGCAGCAACCCTGATCAGTGATCATAATGTCCTTTTCAGCAAGTTAATTAACACACACATAACTATAGCTAGGCAATAATAAGGGTCTGTTCGGCAAAACTAGCTTGTAACTGTGAGCTTGTAACTTGTAGCTGTGAGCTTCTAGCTTGTAGCTGTTAAGCTAGCTAGAAGTTGTGAGCTTGTAGCTGGGAGCTTATAGCTGTTTAGCTGACTATTTAAAATAGTGTTGTTCGGGAAAACTATTTTTTGAAGTTGCTAAAAGTTATTAAATGACCAAAAAGGACATGCAACATTTATTATTTTAAATTTTTCAAATTTTTTCTTTATTTATTAAATAGACAGTTAATTAATTAATTAATTAATAAAATATAAAAATTATTAAATATAATTAATTAAATTCATTTTTTTATTAATTTATTAATTACGTAGTTAATTAATTAATTATAACAAAATTATTAAATTATAATTAATAATTAATTAAAGGGTCGTAAAATAATTTTAAATTTTGTTTGAGGATATAATTAATATATGAATTATTGAAAGCTAGTTTAGCTTTCTAAAAGCTAGCTTTCAAAAGCTACAAGCTCCTTTTTTAAAAGCTATAAGCTCCTTTTAATTTGTATTCACCGAACGGGGCTAGTAGCTTATTAACTAAATCTAAAAGCTCCTAACTTGTGTTACCGAACATAGCCCAAATTAAATCAACAATAATCCTTCAATCGTTATAAATCAACAATAAATTAACTCTTCCATTCAGACTAAATCAATTCATGGCCAAAAAGGATTAATAAATTTTTTTAGATAACAAAACAATTTAAGGATTAATATCAGAATATTATTATTATTATTATTAAAATCAACCAATATAACCACAAATTAAATTCATAATATAAAATTTGAATATATAAATTGGTTTTATTATATATTATTTTTGTGCACCAAGGGTATCCTCTGGGATCTAAGCCCTAACATCATAACTAAGGAATTCAGCTATCTACAATTGTGTTGGGCCTTGTTGATATTGATTTTATTATATCGCAAATAGAATTGCGTATAGAGAAAAAAAAAACTCAATAAAAACTAATTTCATCACATTAGATATGTTCTCGTCTCGAATAATATTGCCATTATAAAAAATACTTTGGTGGCACAAGAGGAAAACAAACATTTGAGCATAGAACTATATGCCATGATGTTTTGAAGATTTGAAAGTTAGTGGTACAAATTTAAGTAGTATATTGGGGAGGAGGAGGGGTGAATTAAAATTAACAAGTTCCTTAATAAAATTCCCAAATCTAAAAGAAAAAACCCTTTTTTTGGTGAGAAAAATAAATAAATAAAATAGTTTTATCACTTTATGCAAATGCAGGAAACAATCTTCGGCCTTTGCCCACCAGTAGTATAGTGGCTGGTTATTAACGAAATTACACTAAGATAATACTTCTTACCTTTATTAAATTTATATTAACAATTTTAATATAATGAGGGCACATTTTAACAACTCAAGCTGGTTCTTCAATGTAACCAGCGCTTGCAGTTGCAGCTATAGTTTATGTTAGCAAATTAACTAGCTAAAGTCCATTATAATCAGTATTCAGTAGTAACCTGGAGTTTTTCTTCGCAAAATAAGGAGTGAGGACTACATGTTATCCGTAATTTTTGACTTAGTGTTTGTTTGACTCTGACTCTGATAGACACAAGTGCTCGATTGTCCAAAAGCTTTCTCTCACAGCCTTTTGTGCAAATGTGTGTTCTTTCTCTCAACTGCTCTGTACCATAAGGTAACACTCTAATAATTTTATAAAGGGAATTAAATAATATATTTATAAAAATCATTGTAACGGAAAATAATAAAAGAAATAATTCCCTTTATTGAAATATAGTAAATAAAAATTTCTTTTCACAGTACATTTTCTCAAGGTTAGAATGGACCAGGTCCAGTCAATAGAGAATTGAGCCTTTTCCTTTTTCTGCTTGAGTCTCTGATTTTGACAGGTTGACTAATTTTGGTTGACACTTGTACCTACCACACAGACATGGTAGTAAGAGTAAATCACTTGTCATATCACGTAAGCAGATCAATAATTGATTGAATAACTATAAACGAACGTACACATTAAATCGTAATGCAAATACACATGCTCAATCCATTATTTACAATCATATTATCTTATCATTAACTGGAATGATGTTTGCACTCTATATGCTCATGCACAATGCATTCGCCTCAATCAAATCGTATAGGGATGTTCCACAAACATCAACCTTTCCCATTATCTGGTACTATCGGGTACACTTCAACGTTTAACTCAAACATTCAAATCACTTTAGCAACTAGGTTAGGAAAAGTAACTGGGAGTAAACGCCTTTCACCCGTGTATGCCATCGCAACTCTATTGCGTATCCTCTCTGGGTCTTAGGCCATACAAAAGGACCGTCATCCGCAGCCAAGATGTATCCCTAGAGACTCGATAAGGTTATCATAGTTATCGCAAAATTATCCCGGTCAAAGTCTGCAGAACCCGCTCAACATAGAACCATTCTACCCATGAATAACCCCCGCGATCAGTCGACGTATCACCGTCATAGACCTAATCTCTGCGTATTCTCATTCCCGTTCTCAGAACCGCGCATGTGTCTTTTCCCACCGTCCTATCTTAACAACCTTATCTCCATGTAGGCATGGCAAAAAAAACCAAAACCGCGGGCACCCGCCCGAACTCGACCCGCTATTAGCGGGGAAAAACCGTTCTAATTAGGTATCGAGACGGGGGCGGGGGAAAACCGATTTTTTAATCACGGGGCGGGGATGGTTGTGGTAATTCTACTATCCGCCCCGCACCCGGCCCCGAAACCGACCCGCTCACTATATCTATATATATTATACTCCCTCCGGTCCTATATATAAGCACCTTTTGAAGACTTTTTTTTTGTCCTGAATATAAGCCCCATTTCCAATTTCCAATAGCATTAATTACTTCTTTTCCACAAACACCCCTATTTACTCAACACTTTTTAGATTTCCAATAATAATTATAGGGTTACTTTTGAAAAAGTATACCAAATATTTACATTTTCAATACCACTAACAATATTAACTAACTTTCTCAAAGGGAGTGAAATTAGTCAAATGGTACTTATATTAGGGACCAGAGGGAATATTATATATTATATAATTTATAATAAATTAATAATAATTTATATTATCCCATGATGCACCCATGCTCCACGCTTGCAGTCCCTTTCATGTGTACATTCTTGAACCACTATCCAAGGCAGTGTGTCAGGATCCTCTTATCTGTATACTACTGAAGGTAGAGCAAGCGAATGCTAAGGATTCTCCTATGACAAGGCATATAATTCATAAAATAATAAGAAGCAAAACTTTTTAGCTCAATATAACTTTCACACCCATGATGCACCCATACCAACTTGTTTTTATATTCCCTTTTTTCTTTTGTCTTTTAGTTAGTCATATTAAGTCTAGTTACTAGTTAGTCCCTTTTTGCCCCACAGCTCCACTCACTATATTAGCCATACTCAGATTCAATAATAAAGAAACATAGGGACAAGGGCGGGTGCGGTGCGGTTTTACCGGACCCCCGAGGAGATCGGAGTTGGATGGGCTTTTCTGATACCCGACAGGGAACGGGGGTGGGGGCGATTTTATGAGACGGGGGTGGGGGTGGGAAGTGCATAATCCGCCCCCGCATCGCCCCGTTGCCATGCCTATCTCCCTGCATGAATGCAAGTAATATTCATTATTAGGCCAGTGTATTATCCCTTTGTCATAACCATACCAAAGATATTATTAAATTAATGTTAAGCAATCGGACCCCATTAATCAATTAAAAATGAGCTTAATAGGATATACAGTTAAAAGTTATTTTTCTGATTTTTATATACTTTATTTAATTGATTAAGCTGGTCCATTATTTGATTAAATTATGCAGAAATACACTGCATATTGGCTTTTTCAAAATTTAATAACAACTCATTTCCTTTCATTTCCATCACTAAACAGAGAATAAATAATAATAACCCTGTTCTCAAATTATTATGAATACATATAATTCAACAATTATTCATAACATCGCACTTTTCACAACTAAACATATAAAAATCAATTTCTTAACAATTAACCAAATTCAGCATCGAGTATAACAAAGCAATATTATCATCAAAATTATGCTTAGTTCGTAACTTTAACTAAACTATTATTTATATTTTTAATTTAATAATTTCAACAAAGAATCATGGATTGTCTTGGTTACAATATCGAGCAATCTTGTCATGATTGCTAAATTATAAATTAACTCATAGAACAATAAAACATACTTCAATCATTGTCATTGCGTTATGAATGAAATCTCTCCTATATGAGGATACAAGTTAAAAGAATGAGAGTTCCATTATTCACAATGACTTCTTTCATGATTTTGGAACTATGACTTTTTGAATGAAAGGAGACTAAGAGACTAAATAATACATCATCTGTTTTTATTTATCTGTCATATTTTAAACAAAACATACTTTAAATTTAATTATTACCTAGATTTCCAATACATTAATTATGTTTTTTTTCCCACAATACATTTTCTCTCTCTCTATAATCATTAATTTTTCTTTCACTACTTACATAAACCAAATCATATTAAATAGGGGCAAACAAGGAAAATAACATTTATACATTTTTGAAATTCTCAAAAGGACAAATAAAAAGAAAAAAAAAATTCTAAAGAAAAGACTGATAACAAGGAACGGTGGGAGTGATCATTTAAAATGAGATGGTTTAAGGCATTAGTGTTCAGTGTTTAAGAATTATTTAGTGTATAAGAATCATGGTCTTACATAAGGACATTTGTTAAGATTATTTTAATAAGAAAAATAAGCATTTATTCTTTTTTCGAAAATTCAAAAAATATATTTTTCAATATTTTTTATCTTCTTTTAGTTGCTTATCCATGTATTGTTAAAGTCATAATGGCACGGAATGAAAGCATATGAAAACTGTATATAGAGCAGAGGAATTCTAGGTGATCGAATGATGATAGTAATATACGGAGTACTAGTATTTATCCCGTGCAATGCATGGGTTATAAGTTTTTTATATACCAACGATTAAAGTTTAAATATTTTGCATGTCAGAAATATTTTTAAGATTATATGAGTTAGGATTTATTGTTTAAAATTGTTTAAAAATATAGAAAATTTAGAAATGCAAGGATTATTTTTGAATTTAGCTTTTTATTTTTATAAAGGAAGTACATGTATCATGTATGCGTGAAGCTAAATTTTTTCTCCTACAATAAATTAGTAAATTAGTGAAATAGAATATGTGCATTAGTTTATGTGTATATGTGTATTAATCATGTGTATTAGTTGGTAGTTTTTTTTTTCTCATGATCAGTTTGAAATATTGCACCACTTGATTGTATTGAATCATTCCACCCGATCATGCATTTGTTTGAAACAATATATCTTTTATTTGGTGATATTTGATTTGAAACAATATATCTCTTGGCAATATTATTTTTGAGTTTGTTTAACCGAGGATATGAAGTTAATAAAGGGAATAAATGCATTGGGAAAACAATCAATTACTTTTTAAAATATTAAACTTTTAGTTTTTCAAGACAAATTTGTTATTTTTAAGGTTGTGGTTAAGAAAATCTATTATTTTTTTTATGAATTATAGAATAATTAATACTTTTTCATTATATCTTTCTATGGTTGAAACAGTGCAAAATGTATCGAAGCATTACACTGCTACATGATATTATATTATTATTATTATCATTATCATTATTATTATTATTATTACTACTACTATTTAATATAACACTGTAAAATGTAGGTTAAAAAGAACAGTGTAAAATGTACTGAAACATTACACTGTTACCTGATATTATATTATTTTTATTATTACTATTTTTCTTGTAAAAGTTAAAATTGAAAAAAAAAAGAGTTGCAAGAAAAATGTCACACTTATATATAGGGTTCTAAATTGTACGTCCAGGAACATTAGTATTATTACGAAAGAGTGTTTTAGTTTTTTTTTTTTATACATGTTTTTTTTCTGAATTATAGAATAACTAATAATTTTTTGTTATATCTTTCTCTGGTTGAAACAGTGCAAAATGTACCGAAGCATTACATTGTTACATGATATTATATTATTATTATTTTAACATAACCGTGTAAAATGTACCAAAACATTACACTGTTACATGATATTATATTATTGGCGTAATTGCACTTTTGGTCCCTCAATTATCACAATTTAGCGATTTTGGTCCTCCCGTTTTTAATTTGGCGATTTTGGTCCCCACGTTTTGATAAGTTGCAATTTTGGTCCCTCCGTCAACTATTCCGTCAGCCACGTCAGCAAGGTTAACGGAATAGTTGGCGGAGGGACCAAAATCGCAACTTATCAAAACGTGGGGGACCAAAATCGCCAAATTAAAAACGGGGGATCAAAATCGCTAAATTGTGATAATTGAGGGACAAAAAGTGCAATTAAACCTTGATATTAATGTTATCTCTTAGTAGTGCATCCCTTTGTAATTATACTATGTAACGTTTTTTTCCTCTGTTTTTAGTTGTGCACTTGATTCTAAGAGTGCCACTGGTTCTATGAAATTTGAAAAAAAAAAAAGTTGCTTTTCTTGACCAAAAATAAAATAAAAATTGATGGATTGTTAAATTGATTGTATTTTAGCAGTTATTCATGAATTCTTTGTTTCGTTTATTCATGGGCCAACTCATTTATTTCTAGCATAAACCAACTTAAATGAGATGTTCTAGAATAAATGAGATGGTTTTAATTGTCTTTTAAGATGATTTTATTCATGTAGTAACAAGATTATATGTAATGAAAAAAATACGAACAAATGTCCCAACGGAACTTATAAAAAAGATATATGTAATTTAAATATATTGAAAATTGTAACTTTTAAGTTCAAAAAAACTTTTACAACAAATTTTATCATTTACATGTGATAACGCAATATTAATAATGAAAAATATTGACAACACTAAAAAAAGAACTTTAGAACATATATCTAATCAATATAGTGCAATTTGAACTGTTAAAATATGTCAGAGGTCCCTGTAGTTTGGGTCTCTTTTGTCAGATACCCTGTTCTTTTGTTCTTAATTGCACTTTTGGTCCCTCAATTATCATAATTTAGCGATTTTGGTCCCCCGTTTTTAGTTTGGCGATTTTGGTCCCCACGTTTTGATAAGTTGCGATTTTGGTCCCTCCACCAACTATTCCATTAACCTTGCTGACGTGGCTGACGGAATAGTTGACGGAGGGACCAAAATTGCAACTTATCAAAACGTGGGGGACCAAAATCGCCAAATTAAAAACGAGAGGACCAAAATCGCTAATTTGTGATAATTGAGGGACCAAAAGTGCAATTAAGCCTATATTATTATTATTGTTATTATTTTTCTTGTAAAAGTTAAAATGAAAAAGAAAAAAAGAGTTGCAAGAAAAATATGTCACAATTATATATATATGGTTCTAAATTGTACGTCCAGGAATATTAGTATTATTATGAAAGAGTGTTCCATATATTTTTTTTTCTGTATAGGTGCTTTATTATTGTTTTGGAATTTATTTATTTTAAACAATATTTAATAATAATATTGTGAAAGAGTGTTTTATAAGATTAATGGTTTGCTAAAGATTCACCTTTTAAGTTTTTTTTTTTTTATAATTATGAAGATACATTTTTTCAAGTTTTTTTTTGTTCTAAAGACATAAATTTCAAAAAAAAAAATTTATTTGTTTAAAAGACACATCTTTTCAAGATATTTTTAGTAATTTTTTTAAATAATAAATATCATGAACATATGACGTATCTCACATTTTCCCATTTTTCTAACTTTTGTTGTGAGAACTTCATTTTGTGATGAGCTCTCTCAAACCGACATTTAGACTCTAAAATATACTATAGTGTAGTTCTGATTACTTGCAGTGACACCTTGTAGTTGGAATTGTTGGCAGCACTTTAATTTTGAGGTTGAAGATAAGAAAGGAACAAAGGAAATAATGTATTTCTACATTTCAAGCACGAGTTTTTAGTCCACATACAGCATTTTCGAACTTGAAGTTAAGAAAGGGACAAAGGATAAGATGTATTTCTAAAGTTGTAGCAAAACGTGTACAATAATTCTGTTACGTTGACAATATGTTCAATGATTAAGTTGTTCTTTTTTTTTCATGCTTTCACACAACAGTGGAGTGAATTTTGAGTTTAGTTCAAAAGATGCATCTTTTCATTTGAATTCAACATGTGCATATCCAAACTATGTGTCCCTTTCATTTAAAAGCAACAGATGTACCTTTTGATTTCTATTCAGCAAATGCATCTCTTCATAATAAAATAATTTTTCTTTAATTTTTTAAATAAAAGATAAGGACACGTGACATGCCTTATCAATGAGTATTTTCTCAACTTTAATTCTGAGAGCTCCATTTCGTGAGGAGTCCTCTGATCACAGTATTTGGTCTCGCTGGCAAATATATAATAGAGTTTGATAAAACATGAAGATTTCTATATTTAAGAGAAAAGTGAAGCGGTGCTGATAGAACCAATGAAGCAAGTATAAGAAGAGGGGGTCCTTTTAACATACAAACTGTACTAAAGTTTGCACAAGTACAAACTGCCTTCTGCACCGTTGAGAAAACAACTGGCATATCAAATTATCAATGGTTGTGAGTTAAAGGCCACCCAATAAAATCTGTTATATACAAAAAGCTCCTCTTGGACACCTAAAAAAATTATTTACTTTATAATATAAGAAAAAGTTAATTAATTTTTTTAAATTTTGTTTCATTCTCAATACTACTATTTTATAAATATTTATAAAAAATAGTTATCTCATTTAATCTTTATTTCATTCTCAATATTATTTTCCTAAAATATTACTATTTTTTTTTTATAAATTTAAAAAAATTCAATACAAACAACTAATCTCTTTAATAAGCTTAATTTTATTTATTTTTTGATATTAGAATTTGGAAAAAGTAAAACTAAGTAAACTAAAAACAAAAAAGAGAAAAGAGTTTGGCTGAGGAAGACAATGTGACAACACCAAATAATACTCATCCAGATGACAACAAGAAGAAAAAAATGAATTCACCAAAAAAGATTAGTTGAATGAATTTAATTTTCTCAAATTATTTAAAAAATAAATATTTTAGAAATATAGTATCGTGAGTGAAACAAAAATTAATTGAGATAATTCATTTAAATAAGAGTATTTTATAAATGATAGTATTTACTATTTAATGATAGAGTTACTCCCTCCATTTCGAAATAAGTATTTTTTTTTTAAAATTATAGTCCATGTATTAAAAAGTGTAATTAATATGATTATTACAGTTGAATTTGTGATATTTACCTAATTTGTTATTTATCTCTATTTAATAATTATACTCTTTTCGTCCCTAGATATAAGCTCTAGAGATGATCTTTCACACGAATTAAGTAGGTTAATTGATAGCATTTGTCTTTTGATCTTCTTTTTCAAAATTACCCTTATAATTATCATTAAGATTCTAAAAAATGTTGAGTAAATAGAGGTGTACATTTGTGAGAAATAAGTAATTAATATCATTGAAAATTGAAATATAAGCTTACAAAAAAGAAAAAGAACCAAGGTAAATCCACAATTTGGTGCTTATATCTGGGAAAAGAGGGAATACTTATTTTTCCTGGTTGTTGACTTTTTTTTTTTGTTTCTCAAGGTATCCATCCACGCAACTGGGTGACTAATCTTTTCGACGTTGACTTTTTTTTTTGTTTCTCAAGGTATCCATCCACGCAACTGGGTGACTAATCTTTTCGACATTGTCGGGCCCTTTCGGGGCTAGTCTCCCAGCAAGGCCTCTTACATTCGCAAAAGCCGGGGATCGAACCCCCAACCACTTGCTTAAGTAGCAATAGATCCCTTACCATCTGTGCTACCCTCTTCTAGTGGTTGTTGACTCTTTTATTAATTAGGTAGGGATATAAAAATAATAATTAATGTTGCATTTTTTTTCTAAAGAGACAATTAAATAAAATCAAAAAATTTTCCCTAAAAGGATACTTATTAATTAAGTAAGTGATATTTAAAATGTAAATATTTGGTGTATTTTTTTCAAGACTACTCCTATAATTATATATTATTGAAACTATTAAAAGTGTATGTGAAAAAGAAGTAATTAATGCCATTAAAAATTGGAAATAAGACTTATATTAAGAAAAAAAATCTTCGAATAAGACTTATACTCCCTTTGATCTTTATTATAAGCCCCTTTGATTAATTTTGACATCTTTTTAAGAATGTTAGTTAATATTGTTAGTGGTATTTAAAATGTAAATATTTATGTATACGTTTTCAAAAATATTTCTATATTTATTATTGAGAATTCAAAGAGTGTTGAATAAATAAGAGTGTTTGTGGAAAAGAACTAATTAATGTTATTAGAAATTGGAAATGATACCTATGTTAAGAAGTAAAAAAAGTATTCAAAAAGGACTTATATATAAAACCAGAGTGAGTATATAGAATCTGAATGAGTAATTTTTTTCTCTTATGTTAGAGAAAAAAACAATTTACATGTATTTAAAAGGAGCTCTTTACAACCAACGTGTTGTTGGTCTAGTGGCAACTCACTAGGTCTTTTAACCATGAGGTCTCGAGTTCGATACACATGGGAACGGAGAGGCACGCCACAAAGTGGAGTTCCGTAGGATCGAGGTAAATTTAGTTGGGCCGCCAAAAGGCGAAAGTCCAGACACCACCCGCGGAAAAAAAAAAAAGGAGCTCTTTACATAGACCACACTTTATTGGATGTGTCTTAAATTGCAGCAGTTGATATCCCAGTATTTTCTAAATCGTCCAAGAAACAATTTGTATCTCTACGAACTTTTGTACAGTTCGTATGTTAAATGTTCCCAAGAAGAGGTGACTAATCACCTTAGAAACATGCCACTGGCAAGCGGTGGGCGGTTGCAAATTGTGATAACAATTCACTCTCTGCATGCCACTACATCTTCTCCTATCCTATCATGAGTTTATGTGCGAGTTTATGTACTTGTGCTTACTATTGAAATTCTATATCGAAACCTATTCTTTCCAAAATTATTGAAAAATAACATATTTAGTAGTTCTTTTAATTTCCTATCATATTTTTAAAGAAAAATATATTTACTTTTCATAAATGAAAAATTGACGGATGTTACATAAATGACTCCCAACAACAATTCAGCAGCTTGTGTTAAGGTATTTTATAGAAGGGTGATTTTATTAATTATTTGTATCAACTAATAATAATCCGATTGTTCTCATGCATGGCCCAGCAATGGTTTTGTTTTAAAACTTAAATCATGAAGATCAGGTATGAATTATTGAGTTAACAATACATTTCCTTCCCTAAAATATATAGCATCATCCCCGTCACTTTTTTCTTCTTAAATCGCCATCACCACCACAAAAATATATATTATTTTGAGCATTTTACGACCAAATAAATATGCAGTTGCCGAATCTTGAGAAGTTAGTTCTAAGTGGGTCTCTTAACTTTAAAAAAAAAATAAAAAAAATAAAAATTTACAGATATTGGGATTTTGGGTAGGGTTTTGATGCCAAATTGTTTGTAATCTCGTTATCTTCCAATAAATTTATATCCAATGAAATAACAAATATTCTGATTTATTATTAATTATACTCATAATATTATCAAACAAAAAATCGAAATATTTAATTCTGATTTAATTTTGATTCATCAAAATAAAATTGATAAACATATAACAAATGTTAACATGTCCATCAAATAAAGAAGAAATATCCAAGATAAAAAGTGTTATTTTTGATTCATACGAGGAAGTTCAAAATTTATCAATAGGATAATTTAGTTTTTTTTTAAGTGTAAGGTTGATTTGAAACCTTGACTTTTTGTGTAATTTTTCTCATTGTTGTTTTAATAATAATCTTTAATTTATAAATAAAAAATAATAATCATTACTTTAAAATATTTAATATAAAATTTTAAAATATTAAGAGTGAAGGGATACTTTGGTACCTCAAGTTTTTCAACAGGGACACTTTAGTCCCTCAAGAAATTTAATTCATTTTTAGTCCCTCATGTTTTCCAAAAGTATCAATTTAGTCTCTCATGTTTTCCAAAAGTACGAATTTAGTCCCTCATGTTTTCCAAACATTTTAATATGGCAAACATTTTAATTATAGGACAAATTTCAAAATGACCAACATTTTATTGGAACCAAAACCATAGTTAAACCATAGTTTTATTTAGAACCAGAAAGAACTCGTGATCTTGGTTGTATGGCAGACAATATATATCCTAGTTTAGTTAATAATTTGGTACTCCATTTGCAGGACATGTTCAGTGCCGGAGGCGAACCAACATCAGGGGTGATGGAGGTGGGGATGGCAGAAATGATGAAGAATCCAAAAGTGATGGAAGAGGCACAAGCTGAGGTAAGAAAGGTGTATGCTAGTAAGGGTTATGTGGATGATTCGGAGTTGGATCAATTAATTTATATGAAGGCTGTCATCAAAGAAACTCTAAGGCTACACCCACCTGTGCCTTTGTCAATTACAAGAGTAAATAGAGAGAGTTGCAAAATCCATGGATATGAGGTTCCAGTTAATTCCAATATCATATACAACCTTTGGGCTATTGGGAGAGATCCTGAGTATTGGAATGAAGCAGAGAGTTTTAAACCTGAAAGATTTCTTAATAGCTCAATTGATTACAAAGGTACAAATTTTGAATATATTCCATTTGGTTCTGGAAGAAGGATGTGCCCGGGTATTGCATATGCCATACCCAACTTGGAGTTTGCACTTGCAAAGTTGCTCTACCATTTTGATTGGAAGCTTCCCAATGGAATGAAGCATGAAGAATTTGTCCAGACCGAAGAATTTGGGATCATTGCAAAAAAGAAAACTGACCTATGCTTAATTCCCGTTATTCATCACCATCCTTAATATATATATATATATATATATATATATATATATATATATATATATATATATGTGTGTGTATTACCTATTTGAACTATTTGCCAAATTATGTGTGTTTCCTTTCACTTTCAGTACTTTGAAAATTCAACAATAAATGGTTGTACCTTGATTTACCCCTATGAAAATATGAAATCTATGATAAATATAGCTCCTTATGCTGTGTAAGGTTATATAAAGTTGTTAGATAAAAGTACAGGCTTATTTAACATTTTAGTACTGAACTTAGGTGTTTTTTTGGAATTGGTCCTTAAACTTTTTTTTCGATGTTTGGAGTCCCTAAACTTTGTTTAATTTTTGGAAATGGTCTTTTCATCATTTAAGTGATGATATAGCTGACGACGTGTCACGTCAGTTTCACAATATTGACGAGTGACGTGTTATATAGAGGCACGAGACACTACATGATTTTTTTTTATTAAAAAATAATTTCTTTTAAAATTTATTAAAAGATTCGATTTTCTTTTAAAAATACAATTTTTAATTATTTTTAATATATTTGAATTTTTTTTAATTTAAAAAACTCAAGCGGCATCATCTTGCACGTTACCTATCGATTTGGCGAAGGTGACATGGCATATCCTCGATCATATCACCACTTAAGTGATGAAAGGACCATTTCCAAAATTTGATATCACCACTTAAGTGATGAAAGGACCATTTCAAAAATTTGAACAAAGTTTAGGGACTCAAAGCATCGAAAAAAAAGTTTAAGGACCAATTCCAAAAGAGCACCTAAGTTCAAGGACTAAAAACTTAAATAAACCTAAAAGTATATATACGTATAGTTTTTATTAAAACTTTTATTTATATACTCAGGTTCTCCTTAAAAAAAACAAAAACTGGACAGCTTCCGGAAAAACATTCAATTTTGCATGGTTTTAAAGTTGTTTAAAAATAAGAGGAACAATTCTTGTCCATTAGATTAGAATAGATGGTTAATATTAAAATACCCACTCAAAACACTCTGTCCCTTTCCCTGTACTAAACAATGAACAAACATGAAATATATTGTTTCTAACATCCTAACTTATAATCCCTTATTATTTAATTAATAAAAATACTTATTATTTAATTAATAAAAATACTGGCTAATTTGTTTTTTAAAATTAATATAAATATAAACGTAAGTTAATATTCAACACGATTGTGGAAAACACCATTAACATACGTTCACACATAATTTACATTATTTTACATTAGAAGTTTTCAAAACAGTTTCATAAGAGCAGCAACAGCAAACCTTAGACAACTCTGAGCAATTATAAGTATATTACAGAACAAAATAATAACTCAGAGCAGAGCCTATCTCCACAGCAATTATATTATATATTTGGATTACGAGTACCTTAAAATACTATTTTACACACACCGAATCCTTATCCTTCACCGGATCTTCATCTTCCACCAGGTCCTCGTCCTCTTCCATAGAGGGTGATGCCCTTCCACTGGGCACATAGTCAAGTGGTGTAGCTGACCTGACCTTCTTCGATGAATCAGGACGGGGAGGAACCTCTCTAATAACCCTTTCAGCAACGGGAGGAATACGCGGTGGAATCAAGTGTCTACAATCATTACCAGGTGGTGGCAGAGGGGATCCATGTCTGTAAGTAAATGCTGGTGGAATGTGCAGGATGTATATCATCAGGATCCTCGCTCTCCGAGGACGCATCTATGATAGGGGGTTGGGGTGACGTAAGGTGATCTCCACATCACCCTCGTATGTGACACGGTGGCCCTCATAGTGCCAATCCCCATTAAGGAGTGTTGGAAAAATATGGAGAATATACACTAGAAAATATAGAAAGTAAAACATATATGATCTGAGGCATGTCGGAGACACTGTCCTTAAGAATCTATTCGCGCACCGCGATATTTCCCTAGGATTCAGCAGACCATTCTGATTAATATCAGGTAACAGAACTAACAGTATGTTGTATATTAATGTAACCCAAGATTGAGAAAATGAGAATTAAAAACTTAAAAGAAGAAGGAGGATAAATGCTGTAAATATACTCAGTTTTGTGACAAAAATCTAAGAAGCATCTTTCTTCTTTGCCGTGGTGATATAATATATATAGAAGCAAAAAGTACTGCAACACACAAAACACCACTTAGACACAATGCACTGTTTCAGAAAGTAGTTAACCTCCATCAAATTGAAAAGTTGCATTTCTTCATAATATATCCACTGAAAAGTTGCATTCTTTTATTACAATTAGTTAAAAAACAATTCAAAATTAAATAACCAATCAACTATTAAAAGATATTATAATATACACGACAAATATACATTATTATCAAATAAATATAAAGTCTAGTTCAAAAATATTTAATATATAAAAAAATATTTTGAAATAATAATAATTTTTACAACAGGGAGTAAGCGCATCTCCACACACATCAGGTTTTGCTCCCTAACCTAAAAATCAAAAACGACAGGGAGTATGTCATCGTCAATCACTTAAAAATAATAATTGAAATAAGCTAAAAATGATAAATACAAGAAATCAAGTAATCAAATAACAATGCAAATACACATGCTCAAACCATATTTCACAACAATATTATTTCCATGGATATCTAGCACGATGCATGATTACTAATGCAAATCTCCACACTTTTTGGATACAATAACAACCCTTCGTCCATAATCATTATTCTAAGTCAGGGAAAGCAACCGGTAATAAACGCCTTTCATCCGCGTATGTCATCGCAACGGTTATGCGTATCCACTCTCTCAAGGATAAAGGCAATTCAAAGGACCGTTCTCCGCGAGTCATAATGTAACGCCCCAAAATTTAAATCCCCGATTAAGAATTATAATTATTTGTAATTACGATAATTATAATGTAAAATTATTAGTAAGTAAATAAATGAAGGTGTGAAATTAATTAAGAAAATATTAAAAGGAAATTATTTTACTAATTGAAATACTTTATTTTTGAAGAATAAAAGTAATATTTAAAAGAAATTGTGGATAGAAATTAATAGAATATAATATTTTTAAGTTTTATAAAATTTTTAATTGACTTAACTGATTAAGGATGAGTTTAACCGGATAAGACAACTCTGAAACTTGAAAATAAGGCGGTTTTGGATAAAAATCAAGGAGAGGAACGCGTTTTTAGCTTAAAATCCAGCCACCTTGACCTGAGACCCGTCTAATCTCTGAGTAAAACGAGTGGTGGTGAGTGTTGATGACTTAAACTTATTCTAAACCACTCAATTTCACTCTTTACATTTTATAAACTCAATTTGTGAACCCTTCAATTGTGTTGCTTCGTTTTCTCTCTCTGAGCTACCAACACAAGCAAACTTTATATCAAACTGAAGTTATTTGAACCCTCTTGAAGTAGAAACAAGTCCCACTCAAGTTAGTGTACCCTAGAAAAAGTTATAAGCTTCACAACTTGACTCTGTTGATGCTGGAAAACAGAGCACCAACCAGTTTCTGGAACCATCTTTCTTGATTTCGTTTGGTAAGCTCAGGCTACCTTTGAGTCTCAAATTTGTTTCAATATCAAGTTCATGTATCCTAGTTTGAATTCCAATCCTTATTCGCGAATTTATTTAGCTTTTTCTTGTTGAAAAACTCTGATGAACAAACCTTGTTGAAACTGAAAAATAGGGTGTTGCAGCTGAACCAAGTTTGCATCAAAACGTGTCAATCCTTTTCTCTTGCTTTCCAATTAGTTCATAAAGCTCCAATAGGTAAGGGAGAAAATATTCATTCGCTAGAATGATTGTTAAATGGCTTGGAATGTAGAAGAGCTTTACAAGCTCAAGGGCAATAGGTTTTGAATTTGAAATTTGGCTTGGAGGCCATAATAGGGTATAAAACTAATTTGAGCATGTCATAATAACTCAATATGAGCTAAAGGAAATGAAAATATGACTTGAATGGTTCTGGAAATGATTTTGATATATTGAATGCCAAATATGTGATTGTATGCATACTTGACGATTTGTATATGTATCTCATGAAATTGGTGATTATAATTGGTTTAAACATGCTTATTTATGTTGGAACATGATCTGTATATGATTGGCCATGACTTAAGTTGAGTAATCATTGAATTGGTATGCAACCAGCGATTTTCAGAACCAAAAACTGCATAATTTAACCGGTTAAAGGACCTTTTAACCGGATAAATCGTGCAGTTCACTGAAAGGGGGAATTTGAATATTTAAATTTAAAGGTTTAACTGGTTAACACCCATTTTAACCGGATAAACAGTGTATAAAAATGCAATTTTTATACTTTTTAATAACTTTATTGAATTTTCCCTTTTAATAAACTTATGAACTTGACTTAACATCAATTTCATAATAATTGGAGATGTTATAAATCATTATTGATACAATGATTGTGATTGAATTATGCATGGTGTTAACGAGCTAAGATAAGATAATGGGAAAAGAAACATTCGATTTGATTAAATCGGCATGAGAATACGCGGAGATTAGGTTTATGACGGTGATTCGTCAAATAACCGTGGGAATTAATTATAGGTAAAATGGTCCTATGATGAGTGGGTTCTGTAGACTCGACTCGGGATAATTTTTCAATGACTATAATTTATTCTATCGATCTCTCAGGGTATTTCGTGACTGCGGAGGACGGTCTTTAGTATAATTTACACATGAGTTGTAATTGTATACTTGGTGGAAATACGTTTACTCCCAGTTGCTTTTCCTATTTAGTATGAATCATTGGTACGTTGTCGTCAAACGTACGTGGAGTGTTTGAACGTTTTCGTTAAAATGTAAATTGGATCGTTTGAACGTTTTCGATAAAATGTAAATTGAATAGTTGAGGACGTTATCGATAAACGTGAAATTGCCAAGTGCATGATATTCATAGAATATCACAGAGGAGATTGCATCGAGCATTTGCATCGCATTGCATTGCACATGCATTAGAAACATACATTATTGCTTGATATTTATTGTTTAATAATTATCGATTGATTATTTGAGTTTGCTTATGTGCTTATGTGACTTTAATTGCTACTTGACTAATTGTGTTTGCTTATTCCTAGTTCATTTTATTATTCATTTGTACGTGAATGACACTGTCTTACTCCCTTTGCCCTAATTGTTTGTAGGTCATGGCTCAGAACCCCATATGCTTAGAGATGAGGTTTCTCCTCGAGGGAGAATGACACCGGAGGGGACATAACTTAGTCCTTGAGGGAGTGGTGGAAGTTACTATCCGCCGTCTTAATCCTCTCTCGCATATGCGTACCCTGAGGACCATAATTCCTGTGATATTTATCATTTATCTTTTTCCTGATTAAGATGAATGCTATGTGACTTCCTATCATATTTAGAGTTTTGTGGACTGCTCTGAGTTACACCTTTATATATATGTATACGTGCATTGATTGAGATTTAGTAGCTCAGAGTTATGATGCAGTATCATTTTTGGCAAAAACAATGTTACATGATGTACATTAAATCAAACTCTTTTATGTGAAATATAAAAGAAGCAATTATGTAGAAATTTCCGGTTTAAATTATTTCCTATTTTTATGCACCATCATAAAAACATCAACACCATTTCATTAAAACACACTAATCATATGCATTTAACATAACATAATCCCCGTGACGACTTTGGTCATTACACATAATATGCATAAGAGGTCGATAGAATATATTGCGGTTAATCAAAACTATCGCAGGTGAGGTCTGCAGATGCAGCCCATCTATGGACTGTTTCAACCGTAATAATTCCCAGGGGTCACAAGAAGAATCACCCTCACACCTAACCTCCAAATCATTTTCACTTAGGTTCCCAGAACCCTCGTGTATCTTTCCCAACCATCCTATCTCAACTCCGCAACACTGTATGAAAAATGCAAATAATTTCTCCTTTAATCATATCCATTATCATTATTCCATTTCCATATTAACATGAACATAATCATCATTTTTCCAACACAATAACTTGCATACGATTTGTACATAATCAATAATCACACTTCGTTAAAGAAAATATGTCTAAATTTTGATATATTATATTCTGGGTACTGGATAATCGGTTAACCAAGGGTATTAATCGATTATCGGGTTTAGTTTCAAAATTCTGGGTTTCAGATACACAAATAATCGATTAACATAGCGTGATAATCAATTATTCTGCAAAAAACTAAATTGAAAACTTGAGTTTTCACATACCAAAATTTACCACACATTTTTTTTAACCTTTTTAAGCCATAAACAAAGTTACAACACCTCAAAATACACTTGCTCAAGCTTTCATAACAGCAAATATCACAAAGTTCACATATAATTTCACATAATAAGCAAATATGACAATTATCACAACTCAACATATAAAAATCAATTTCTTTACTAATTAAGCCATGTCCAGTGTTTGTTTAGCTCATATGCATCATTTTAAAGTTGCTCTAATTTAGTTTCAAGCCTATACTGACCTCTAAGTCAGTTTACCAATTATTCAAAGTTCATTTTCATTTTGTGCCCTTGAACTCTAAAGAGTTCCTATATTCTTAGCCTATCAATTATCATTCTAGTGAATTGGTTAACTTCTCCCTTACCAAACACAAGTGGACAAGGTGATTCGGGGCTGGAAAGTGAGTGAAACTAACAAAGACTCAAACTTGCACACGGATATATAGGAATAGCTTTGACAAGCTAAGCTATCTTCATCAAGGATTTTGATCAAGGTTTTGTCATGAAAAATAACAAAACTTGGTTAAAACACAAACTAGGATATGTCAACTAAAGAATAAAACGATTTTTGGGTCCAGAGACATCCTAAGCTTACCACATGATGCCGATGAACTCAGGTTTACGAAACAATTTTCTGAACCTGCAAACTCAACACCTCAACTTTACAAGCTTCAAACTAGAGTTGTGGTTAATGGTTTTGAGTGATTCCAGTTGCTATGTCAAGATGGGACATATAACTTGGTTCGTGTATAGGTTTGGTTGCTTAAAGGGACTTAGAGAGGGAGAACGAAAGGGATAAACTCGTACCAGAAAACAGAGCAAGAGTGGTTGAAGGGTGAGGTTTCTTCAGTTGAGGGCAAATTCCTTCAACCCCGAATGCTTATAACTCGATTATAGGCTTTGCAACACTGCCCTTGACAAGCAGGAGGTGTCAAGGCGTGGTAAAAACGTGTTTAACCCTTATCAAATCAAGTGAAACCGTCATACTCAATCAGTTGCAGACAGCGATAATCGATTATCAAACCACGATAATCGATTATCACGACTAAAATTTAAATATTCAAAATATTATATTTTATTCATTTTTTTCCAAAATGATTAAAATACTATTTTAATTCTAAAATTAATTAAAAATCATAAAAATTCCAAAAATTATTTTAATTTATATTTTTTTATTTATTTACCTATTTCAAAATAATATTGACATATTTATAAATTCAGAGATAATTTTCGTGAAAATTACATTTAGCGATTTATCACTTTCCTCGTCCCAATGATTTCATCTTCCATCAACTCCACTATCTCAATCTTTTCAAGTACTGAGAAATTTCAAGCTTTGCTGAACACACCAACACCCACAAGTCCATTCAATAATACAAATGTGATTTATTGAACACCAATGAATGATATATAGTTGTTATTCCTAATTCTTCGCCATCCATTCCCAGCACACGGTTGTTTATTTTTCTTAACAAATTTGAAAAAGCTAAATCAGAGAACTAGGATTCAGAGATTGTATTTTAACGCAGAGGATAAAGCACAAGGGATTAATGATTTGATTATATTAATTGGAGTTGATTCAATTCAAGCAGACGTTAGAATTGGGAGATGAGGGTGATTACCATTGAAATTGAATCTGCAAACCAGAAACCAAAAGGAAGAACCTTGGAAAGTGAGGCTGAGCAAATATAGCGTATGTGAGTGTTTTGAGTGGGTATTTTAATCTTAGCCATCCATTATAATTTAATAGTTAAAACTTGTTCCTCTCAATTTTTATATAAGTAAGCTAGGCTTGGTGTCATGTTTATGATCTATAGCTTGTGTCCGTAATCAGTTGTTTTTTTAGGCTTAATTATGTTACAAGTGTCTCAAGTTTGGGGTGCTTTTTTTTAGGTTTAATTATATCACAAGTTCCTAAAACTTGAGGTACTTTTGCCGGATACCCTTACACTTTTTTTTTCAATGTCTCACTCCCCGAAATTACTTCTGTATTTGTTATATACCTCTACTACTAATTTTGGCCAATTTTGCTTCGTAATCCTGATCAGACGCAGGAGGTTAAGCACCTCGTGCCCCGTGGATGAAGATCTTTTTTTTTAAAAAAAATTTAAAAAACTAAAAAACTTAATATTTTTTCGTCTTCGCCCGTGCGACATCATGCGACACCACATGACCAACCTCCTGCGTCTGACTAGGATTTTGATGTTACGTGTCATCAAAATTGGTCAGAATTGGTTGCAGGGGTATATGACAAACCCAGAAGTAACTTCGAAGAGTCAGACATTGAAAAAAAAAGTATAAAGGTTTTGACAAAAGTACCCCAAACTCCAGAGACTTATGACATAATTAAGTCTTTCTTTTATTACTTTGGCAACGTTTTTGAGGCTTGTATTTTCGGCAGCCTCTAATCCTTTCTTTCTTTCTTTTTTTTGGGAGTTAATTTTCTCACCCTCCTAGTTGGGTTTTTGACCCCCCCTAATTAAATTATTCCAAAATTACCCTCCCTCTTTAAAAAAAAAATAAAATTAAAAAATAAAAACAATACATACTACTCCTCTGAACCGTTTCAATTCCTCCTCCCTCTCTTTCTCACACGTTTTCTACTCTTCCCCTTCCCTCTGCTCCTCTTCAACTCTCTCACACACATTCAGTATCTCTCTCACGGTTCAGTCTCCCTCAACAATCAAGGTACGATTTCTTTTCGTTTTAATTCGGTTTTCATTCGTTTTCATTCGGTTTCATTCGGTTTCTTTTTTTCTTCTGCAATGAAAAGGAGTAATGTAATGATGTGGGGGGTAGGTCATGGGTGTTGTTTTTCTTCTTTGTTTTCGTTTTCATTCGGTCATGGGTGTTGTTTTTAGGGTTTGGTTTTGATTTTGTATGGATTGTTTCTTCTCCATCTTCGTTGCTGTGTTTGGTGACTGTTGAAGGTGTTGGACGCCTCGACAGTGGCGTATGTATTAAAAAAACAAAGTTTTTAACCCTACGCCATTGTCTAGGCGTAAGAACAAAAAATGTTAGTACGTCTTGGAAGTGACGTAAGAACAAAAAAGATGTTCTTACGCCAGTTCCCAGGTGTAGGGAATTTTTTTTTGTTTAATATTTGGTAATTTATTGTATAGTTGCTGTTAATTAGTGTTTAGCGTTTTTCTTAATTTATTTAATTATTTTTATTTTTATTATAATTTTGTTGTTTTAATTTTTACTTATGATGCTTTTTATTTTATAGTCATGGCTCCCAAGAATACGAAAGGGAAGAATGTTGTTCCGGATAGTGGCGCTCAAGCTAGAAGACAACCAATGACGGCCTCAGAAAGAAAGAGGCGCATTCTTGAACGAGAAGGACCTTCCGAGCCAGTGGCGCCCTCATCCTCCATCAATGAAGAAGCAGTTGAGAATGAACCAATAGATGCAGCGATGCTTGAAGAGGGAGCTGCAGAAGAACAACCACTGGTCTCTGACCCTCAGGACACATCGTTGCTCACCACATACTTGGAGCATCACGCTAGGGAGATATGGCAGGGAAAAGTAAGTGAAAATATATATATATATAACTAAATTATTTAGTTGATTTTTTTTATTATATTAGCGTTTGTTAATTATGTTTTTCGTGATTTACAGGAACGTGTTTTGACTAGGTGTCACAATCATTCTTTTAGTTTTCCGAAGCTCGATGACCAACATCAAGTTCCACAACAAGTGAGGGAGATAGTGCAAGGGTCCGGTTTGGCACCGCTGGTGGGTGTCACTCACGGTTTTATTGACAAGAGGTTGTTGGGAGCATTTTATGATAGGTGGTATGAGGACACTGCTACCTTTCATCTGCCGATTGGGGAGCTGACGGTGACACTTGACGATGTGTCATCGTTATTGCACATTCCTGTGCAAGGGATATTGGTGCCATGGTCCAAAGCCACTATCCCGGAGGCAGTGATTATTCTGGAAAACCAGCTGGGGATAGAATATAGTGAAGCGCTTAGGGAGACGAGCAACACTCGTACTGGTGCGGTGAAGTTCAACACGCTGAAGGTTTGGTACAAGCGATTTGTGGACAACAGCAGCTATGATTTGGCTGCCAAGTGTTACCTGTTATACCTGTTAGGCACCACGCTATTTACTGACAAGAGCAACAACGCTGTAGCTGTCCACTACCTACTTGCTTTTGAAGATTTGAACAATGTGGACCAGTATGCCTAGGGTGCTAGTGCCTTGGCTTATTTGTATGACCAACTCTCATTCACTAGCAAGGCGAACAAGCTATCATTGGCTGGTTATACATCCCTTCT
This sequence comes from Crotalaria pallida, assembly GCA_037953625.1. Taxonomy (NCBI): domain Eukaryota; kingdom Viridiplantae; phylum Streptophyta; class Magnoliopsida; order Fabales; family Fabaceae; genus Crotalaria; species Crotalaria pallida. Next base: position 22,739,264 of record CM075653.1, read on the forward strand.
GCAGGTAAATATGTTTTATTCACTAAAATTTAATTTTTCAAATTTTTATTTGTAATATTTTTATGTTATGCATTGTACTTTGACGCTCCTAATTGGTACTGCTTGTAGGCCTGGATATTCGAGCACTTTCCGCTCATAGGCTCATGTGCTGTGCTGAGTGAGCATTATGATGAGAGTATGCCTAGACTTTTCCGGTGGGATCCAGCCCAGTCCAGTTCGAGGTCAGAGACACACTTCAGCATGTACCTTGAGGAGATCATGCCCGATCAATGTGTGTGGCAGCCGTATGACCCGCACCATCGCCCGCATCGTCCTTTTGAGGAAATTTCCTTTTATTCAGGGCATTTGAGGTGTGGTACTGGTAGGGTGCGCTATCTCCCAGAGAGAGTGGTCAGACAATTTGGATATATTCAGGACATTCCACGGAATCCACCCTCTGTTCTACCATTCTCAGATGTGATAGATGAGAGTTTTGTTGAATGGCACTTGCACATTCTTGAGGATGCAGATAGAGGCCACTTGTGTACTTATCCTGGGGAATGTGCACCGGGATATCTGGACTGGCTGTACATGGTTTGTCACCCGTTTCTCTATCATACCTCGGTTCGGGTTGATCGGCCTGAGTCTATGATGTTGGTACGTGTTTTATAAATTTATGAGTTTTAATGTTGTTGATTTGGTAATTCTTAACATATTTAATAATTTTATTATTTTTGCAGGCTGAAGCTGTGAAAAGATTGGACAGAATTGACCGATACGTGGAGCCCATGATACAAAGGCGACAATTCGATGGGCCAACTCTAGAAGCAATTAGACGTCTAACTCTTACACCGTTGACGGAGGGTGTACCTGAGAGAGAGGAGGTGCGACGAAGGGCTGGAGCTGATTTACATTATAGCCGCAGGAATTGGAGGAATCAAGATAATTAGGTTGTTTTAGGATGATTGACTATGTTTAGGATGTTTATGACAATGTTTTGGATCATTAGGATGTTTATGAAAATGTTTTGGATCATTAGGATGTTTATGACTATGTTTATGACTATGTGTATCTCATGTTATGGATCATGTTTTCAGAGCATTACACAAATCACCATTACTGTGGTCTAGCATCCTCTTGAATGAAGCGTGAGAACCTTCAACCCTACAAATAAGAACGTAATTAACAAATTTAACATAAACCAATCTTACATTAAGATTCTTAAATTAAATATAAATAAAAAATGACACATGCATTACCGATTAGAAGTTGTGTTGCCAAGGTGCATACAATTATTGACCTATGCATCAACAAATTTCTCCTTAAGATCTTTCAAGTACACCCGATCCACATACTCAAAAAGACCCAAACAATTTTTGCATGCATGTTCTAATTCAGCAACAGATACAACATACTCCTCTTCATTCTTAGAGTGAACGACCTTCCTCCATGCATCCTCAATTTTGGGTTCGTCATCTGGGTCACGCACATAATCCTTGAAGTGCCTTTTCACATTCTTTTTTATGTGAAACTGACACAACATATGCGTGGTAGTCGGAAAAACTTTAATAACTGCGTTTACCAATGCCCCTTCAAAATCAGTGATAATTACCTTGGGCATGTCATTAGGATCTCTTATCAAAGCCTTTAAGTGTTGTAGTGCCCATACGAAGTTTTCTTGTACCTCAAATTCCATATAGGAGAATGCAACAGAATATGTCCTCTCGGTTGAAGTCTGTCCAACAACCTCCAGCAATGGCCATTTATATCTATTAGTCTTATAAGTATTGTATATAATAAGCACAACAGTAAAGAAATTCAACAGCTTTATAGATGTAGGATGTGCCCAAAATATCTTCTTTACCACTTCCGACGTATCATCCTTTCTATACCATGTTTCAAAACCATCATCCCTAAGACACTTAAGCAAATGTTGCATTTGTGTTCTCGGGTCGCGCACACTCTTCTTCCATTTCCTACGTATGTTGTATATTTGAGTCAATGTGGTACAGTTATTTGGGTTATCTTCTCTCAGTTGAACCAAGATAAGTCTTGGGGGCACTCCCGCTTTGGTCAAACTAATTATTTTCTCCAATTCTTCTGGTGTAGGCTTTCCGGCTAATGCATGCCCGATAAATGAATTATAGCACTTGTGATTGTGCAAACCACAAGACACCTTCAAAATCCAACCTCCATGAATCGAAGATCGCCTCCCGTTTAGTATGAAAGGGCAATTGCACTTTTTGCTTCCAGTTATATACTTTGGCTTCTTATTCGGACGATCATACACCCCATATCTTTCACAGCAAAGAATAACTTTTTCCTTCTTATGAAGACCACCACCACTATCGGACCGTAGAATTCTTATAAGAAATCCTTGGGCTAATGCTACATCACGAACCCACCCTACTAGTGTTTCACGTGTAGGAAAAACGGTATCACACACGAATGCATGTGAATCATCAACCAAAACTTCAACCTTTTCCTCTTTAACATTTTGTGAAGGATCCACATGTAAATCATCCATAATATATACCCTGCCCATAAACGTAAAGTTAATATAAATGGAAAAAAAATTGTCAGAAATTACAATACGCTAGTGCCTTGACGTATGATGTTTAATATTATTTTACGCATTTACACTGACGTATAACAAAATACAATGCTACGCCTAGACAATGACGTATGTTAAAAAAAATTCATACGTCATGACATTGACGTATGACTATTATACGAATATATACAAAGTTCTACGCTTTTTCTGTGACGTAAGTTAAAATTTAAACCATATACGTCACAGTCGAAGCGTAGAGTTCTTGCCCTACGCCACTGTGTGGGCGTAGGGATATACGTAAAGAAAAAAAATTGCAGAACAATGAACAAGTACAAATTTAGTACCTTCACACCCACGTAACCTTGTACACTCTGTTGAAGACGTAAGGAACACAAATAAAATGATCAAATATTAGTGTATGAGTGGGAGTGAATGAGAGAGGGTATTAGTGAGTTGATGGAGGAAGAAGGTGGTGAAGAAGATGAAAGGGTACTGTTAAGAGGACAAAAAAAAACTGCTGAATGGAGGAGAAGGTTGAATAAGGAAGATGAAAAAAAAAGAACAATGAGGTTGAATGGAGGAGAAGCTTATGAAAGAAGAAAGAGTAAAAGAAGGTGAAAAGGTTTTGGGAGGGGAGGAGGAGGTTACGTAACATGTTGTGCTGCAGGTTTTGTTTTTTTTTTTAATTATTTTGAGGAAAGGGTAATTTTGGAAGAATTTTATTATGGGGGGTCAAAAACCCAACTAGAAGGGTGAGAAAATCGATTCCCTTTTTTTTTTTGGTAGAACAGAGGGGCAACAGCCCAGAAGCAAAAACAAGAAAAAACAAAACAACAACCCTGCTAACACTACATCCCTAGGGAAAACAGTGTTTCTATAATCTTGAGCCAAAAGGCTGCTAAGACCAACTGGAGCTTGATCAAAATAATGAATATCATCACCTAGCTGCAAGCTTAAATTCGCCATAAAGTCCGCGCACTTGTTGCCTTCACGCAAAGTATGGGTAAAGATAATGTTCCACTCCTTCTTTGCCCACACAATGATATGGTGCAGAATGCTATTAAGATTTGCAGTGTCTCCCTTGGAGAGTTTCTAGTTGATAAGATTTATGATTGTGAGAGAGTCACACTCAACCACAACTCTCCTTATGCCACGACCCCAGGCCATCTTCAAACCAATGAGAATACCCCATAATTCCGCTTTATATGCTGATGTTGTCCCTAATTTCTTAGCGAAACCAGCAAGCCATCTCCCTTCGTCATCACGAAGAACGCCGCCACAACCAGCTAGACCCGGGTTTGTCTTAGAGGCTCCATCAGTGTTCATTTTTACAAAAAGGTCCGGAGGCTTCCTCCATTGGATGAAGGTGGTAATGATATTCTTTATCCTTTCTCCCTTTGACATGTTGTACGCCTCCTTCACGTTATTTACCTGAATAAGAATAAAATGGTAGGAATTAGTAGGATAAATGAAAGAAGAATCAAAAACTGTGTTGTTACGCCAGTTCCAGAGGAAATATAAACAACACAGAAAAATACTCCCCCATTCTTCAGTTGAGTGATTGCCCCATCCCTTTAGTAAATTGATACGGCACCAATCCTTCAAATCCACCTTGAAAAATTCGTGATTTTCATCATGGTTGATAAGAGAGTTCCACAGATAGGTAGCTTTCTCACAATCACGCATCACATGTAAATTGGTTTCACTTGCAGCACCACCCAGGTTACATCTCGGGTAACCAATTCCCCATTTGTGCTTTCTTTCATTAGTTAATAATCTATCATGAGCAAATTTCCATCCATGAAATTTCCATCTCTCCGAGCATTTAATCTTCCATAGCTTTAACCAAGGGATCTGTTCAGCCGTGTATAAGTTAGCTTTCATCAAGTCATAGGCACTTTTAATACTGAAATCTCCATGCATAGAGGCACTCCAAGTCATTGTATCATCTCCAAGGTCATCATTTGGTGGAGGAGTATTGTAAATCATGTGGAGAATGTCTCTTGGCACCAAAGTATCCAACATAGCAGAGTTCCATTCCCCATTAGCACCCTTCATATCACTGACCATACAAATATTAGTCTCCATATTAACTTCAGTAATGGCATGATCCTTTAAAACGATTCCATCCCCAACCTATTTATCACGCCAAAACCAAGTATTTCTACCATTTCCAACTCTAAAAGCTATATTAGCGAACACAGTGGGCCACAAAGACTCCATTTTCCTCCATAGCATTGAGTTCTGTTGGCGAGCAACAACACGCTGAGACATGACTTGACCACAACCATATTTTCCTTTGAGCACCCGAACCCAAAGAGAATCGGGCTTGGTCAAAACTCCCCAACAAAGTTTCATAATGAACGCCTCATTGAAAGTAGTTATTCTTCTAAAACCCAATCCTCCTTGAAATTTAGGAAGGCAAATACAGTCCCAACTGATTAGATGAGCTTTCCTCTGATCACTGGAACTACCCCAAATGAAATTTCTTTGAGCTTCTTCAATTTCATTGCATATATTTTTCGGGATGGCAGAATGTTGCATAGCATGATTAGCCATAGCTCCAATTACCGATCTAGCCAACGTAGCTCTTCCAGTGAGAGATAACGTGTGAGCTTTCCACCCAGCCATTTTACTTGCCAGACGCTCAAGAAGCGGTTTAAAATTATCTCTCTTTCTAGAGCTTCCATGATCATTCGAGCCCAAGTAACTGCCCAGACCATTTGAGAGCTTGAAGCCACTCATTCTGAGAACATGGACGTCTTAAGCTTGAAGCCACTCCCGGATATTATGGGGAGTATTAGATGAGAAAAATATGGACGTCTTAAGCTCATTAACTCGGTTCCCAGAAGCCTCCCCAAAGGTTTCAATACAATGCATAATATTCCCAAGTTTCTCAGTGGTAGCTTCTGCAAAAACCAGCAAGTCGTCAGCAAACATAAGATGAGAAATAAGGGGACCATTTCTACCTGTTTTAACTGGTTTCCAGTTTCCATTATTAACTGCTTCCTCAATAATATGAGAAAGCTTGTCCATGCAGATCACAAACAAAAAAGGCGATAGAGGGTCTCCTTGTCTAATTCCCCTGGTCGGAAAGAAGTTATCAGTTTTATTGCCATTCCATAACATCTTGTACGAGGAAGTCGTGATATAGCTGTAGACAATATCAATGAAATTCTCAGGGAGATGAAGCTCATGCAAGCAATTTTTAATGAACTTCCAAGAGATCCTATCATAAGCTTTCTCAAGATCAAATTTGATGGACATGTAGCTTTTTCTACCTCTCATGTGTTTCATAGAATGAACAACTTCTTGGGCAATTATTATATTATCCTGAATATTTCTTCCAGGAACAAAGCCTGCTTGGTAAGGAGAAATCCAAGAATTCATAAGGGGTTATATTCTATTAGCATGAATCTTGGTAATACACTTGTACACCACATTGCAGAGGGATATCGGTCTAAATTGCGAAGCATTCTGCGGATGATCAATTTTCGGAATCAGGACCAGCAGAATCGAATTTATGATCTGAATGATCTCCTTATCTTGCCAAACACTTTTAATAAAGAGACTAAAACTTTCGTTAATAATATTCCAATTATGTTTGAAAAATAGAGCCGGGAGACCATCTTCTCCAGGGGCTTTTAGGGAGCCCATCGAGAATAGAGCCTTTCTAATCTCCTCATTAGATGCCACTCTATCAAGATTATCAACATTTATATCAATGATAGGATAAGATAAGCTACAATTAAGAACAGGTCTATCAAAATTATCTTCCATATAGAGCTGAATAAGAAAGGTACGAACCATATCACATATGCGATCATCATCAAAAATCCACTCACCGTTACTATCTTTAAGGGATAAAATTTTATTCTTCTTTCTCCTACTAATAGTACGGGAATGATAATACCTCGTGTTACGATCACCACTAAAAATCCAATCCTTTCTGGATTTCTGATGCCAAAGAATTTCCTCCTGATACAACACCTCCTCAAGCTCTCTATGAAGACTCCTCTCAAGCTCATGAAGGTAGGTATTATCATGATAATCACTGGCAAGCTGTATACCTCCTATTTTGGCCATAATTTCTTTCTTCCTCCTAAAGACGTTCCCGAAGACCAACCTGTTCCAATCCTGCAAATTAGGAATAATAGAAGTTATGTTATCAATTAAATTCAAATTATTCCAATTATTATGCATAAAACGAGGAAAATCAGAGTGAGAAAGCCACATCGCTTGAAAGCGAAAAGGCCTATTATTATTCCTGTGAATAGGGAGCTGCAAATGAAGGCATAAGGGATGATGATCGGAGTGTATGCGCGCTAACACTTTGATAAATGCATCTGGAAAGCGAAGGCGCCAGTTATTGTTGCATAAGCCTCGATCCAACCTCTTAAAAACCCTGTCATATCCTGGACGAAGAGGACCTCTCCAAGTAAAGGAACCACCAACTTGGCCAAGATCAATCAGTCCACACATATTTATTTTATTAGAAAACTGGTTGCATCTGTTAATGTCTACAGGAGCACCACCCAATTTTTCACTGGGACTTTTGATTTCATTAAAATCTCCCATAAGTAACCAGTCATGATCATTTTCCATCTGCTGACCAATATCCATTATAGTGTTCCACAGGTCTGGCCGTTCTTCTTCGCGGGGGCTCGCATAGATAGCAGATAACCACCACGGACTGAACCTGTCCTCCTGGATCCGAATATGAACAATTTGTTTTTCAATAAGGACAACTTGAAAATTAAGGTTATCATTATTCCACAAGACCTAGATACCCCCCGAATAACCCACAGCTTCTGAAATAATGAAATTCCGAAAGCCAAGCTTGTAAATAATATTGCGAGCTCTAGTCCCGCTGCACCTCGGTTCCTGAATTAAAACAAAATCAGGATTTTGCGTGACCATCATGCTCCGGAAGGTGCGGCCAAATTCTTTTCCCATAGCGCCTCGGACATTCCATGATATGACAATCATTCATAACATTCAGAATTTTGGTTTTTAAGACCATCCTGGCCTGGTTGAACACCAACCTCTTGGCTACCTACACCCTTATCTTTTTGGTTATTTATGTCCATGAAACTCTCAGGTGGTTTCGGAGGAGTAGAAACAGAGCTCTGAGCAGAATGCTGTTTTTGAAGAGAGTTAACCTGAGAGCTATCGGGCATAACTATACGCGTGATCATATGGTCAATAGAACCTTTCCCTTGTTTTTCAAGAACCCTCATGGCATGTAGCATCTCCTTCTCTTTTTCTTTCATTTCCTGTTTAGCCAAAGAATCGTTCTTTTTTTCGGTCTGGGAGGAAGATGCCGTGGCCTGTTCTTTAGTAGACATACTCGATTGAGGAGTATTGTTTCTGTGAAGCGGCTTTCTCATCAGTCCCTGGTGCATTTGGGGTTTATTGCCCTTGTGTTGGGTATTTTTACCTGCCAAAGGGTTACGTACCCTTACTTCAGATTTTTGCATGGGAGATGGGCCCACCTTGTTTGAGATACTATCCTGTTTAGCAGTAACACTGGTTTGCTCCTCTCCCATACCTTCACTGGTGCCAATATCATCAACTAGCAAGGAGAATCTCGATCCCTTATTTCTCTCAAAATAATTATTAGCATTATATCTAAGCTGTCCTCTTCCCTTAAATTTAGGAGGTCTGTGGACCAACATCCAAGGTCCAAAAACGGACGGTTTTGACTCACTAATGATAGCTGAATCATGCTGCTTATTTTCTGCTTCCATTCCTTTTTCACCAGAATCTAAAGTTTCCTTTTCTATCATAGAGTTGACTCTAGTGCTTTGGGAACCGTTAAAATTTTGATGGATTTCCTGGAATGCCCCTGTCTTGTTCATCGCTGCTGCTGCTTCATCAGGACCATGAGGGACATTAGTTCCAACGGTAGCTACGTTCATGGAGTTGTGGCCTTCTATCTCCTCAGTGCATTGATCGATTTTATGACCATATCTCCCACACCTATAACAAATTAAGTGGAGGCCTTCATACTCTAAATTAAACTCTAATCCAAAGGCTTTCACTTTCGGAACAAGATTTTTTCTCAAGTCGATCTCGACACAAATCCTTGCGTATTTGCCTCTCGAGTGGACCGAGGTTGTATGGTCAATTTTCAGCATAGTACCTATTTTGTTCCCCACCCGGCGAAGGAAATTAAAGTTGTATAGCTCCATGTCAAGGTTTGGAATACGAACCCAAACCGCCACCTTTGTTACGTTTTGTTCTCCTTGCATGAAGAGGGGTCTCCATCTTTTAACAATAAGGTAATGATCAACAACCTTCCACGGACCTTCAAATAAAGCATGCTTATAATCCGATTCAGCCGTGAATTGCACCAGAAAATACCCTTTCGGCATTTCAATGATCTTGATAGAACCCTCCTTGACCCAACTCCTATGGAGTTTGTTTTCAAGAATCCTAGGATTTATTCTTTTACCCAAAACATTGACTATTAAAGCATTCCTCCATGGCCTACACCATTTTTCAAATTCTTCTTTTGACACAACAATCTCCGGGCATGGATCAAAAGGAGTATCTTCCTTGTCCTCAGGGATTTCCTTGTACCATCTGTTTTCCACCAAATCCTCTTCCTCTTCATGCATGTCCCAATCAGATCCATTCCTCAGATCCTTCAACAGTGAGTCCTTGTATGATTCTTGAGCAGTAGCGCTATTAGTCAACTCTTTGGTTACTTGATCCTCAACTTCCTCCATGTCTGATGAAACAGGACCTTCATCATTGAAGGTTTTGATCTTTTTAATGCTTCGTCTCTTCAAATCATCCTCTTGGACAGAGGAATTTTCATTGTTGTTTTCAGTGGGAGAGCAAAACCCTAGCAGAGGATTTTCCATACGCTAATGTTTATATAAATTCCTAATCCTTTCTTTTTATATAAAAAACTATTTTTATATAAATAGGTGGGAGAAAAATTCCTAATCCTTTCTTTTTATATAAAAAACTATTTTTTTTGGTAAACATATAAAAAGCTATTCTAATAGAACTTCTATAATGCTCCTTTTTGAAATGCTATTTCCAGAGTAAAAATTAAGAAATTCTTAACAATTAAGGTATTCATGTGGCACTTATGAAAACAACTGTGTCCTTTTTTCAATTTCAATTTTAAAACTTGAAAGACTATTTTACAGTTATAAAATTTATAAATTACAATACCAACTATAACAAGTTACATTTACACGTGATTACAAGAGGAGCAATGCATAATATAAAGCCTATTTTATCAAACGGTGACTGCCCTCAGGAATAAAAGAAAACGTAGAAATATTTTGAGGTTTTATCCTATTTTATTATTTATTTATTTTTTCATTTATTTTGAAAGCACAATATAGAGAAAGGTTTCTGTGTAATTGTAAATCACGCTAAACTTCTTCCTTCATTCCGAATTTCTTCTCTCTCTCTCTCTCCCTCCCTCTCCCTCTCCCTCTCCCTCTCCCTCTCCCTCTCCTCTTAATTCCATTAAATTTTGAATTTGATATGTGTCTGATTGCCACGGTTGAAAATGATGACATGATATTGATAAAATTTGCTTTTTTTTTAAATAATTAAATTTCTATTGATTTATGACAACTGACTCAATTGCAAATTGGTATGTCTTTTTTTTTTTCTGTTTTTTTTTTCAATCAGGACTTTGGAAGTTTAAGTTTTGGAGTTGGAAAGTGTAGTTTTTTTCTAGAATTTTACCTTTTTTTTCCGCTAATGAATTGTTGAATATTAATTGGGATCTTAATGAATTTTTCATTCACGTATGTAGATTTACTTTGTCATAGTTAGTTGCTATTGTTGGTCGATCAAGTTGAGCATAAGTGTTTTTTACTCAAAATTTATACCTAGATTTTATTTTCGTTATTTTTAATCATTTGGAGCGTGTTCTGAAAAATGAAAACATTTTATATTTTTTAACGCTTGCAATGTGCTATGGTGATCAATTGTTGTCGTAAACCTCCTTGCTAAAACCTCCAACGCATAAAATCACAAGAGTTAAAAAATGGAGAGTGTGCCTTTGGAAATTTGTCTTATTAACTCTTACATTCAGTTATATTTTTCATGGTTGAATAATGTTTCTTAGCTACATTTTTTTTGTATTTTGAATATTGGTTTTTCAGTTAGATTTGAATTATAAGTATCTCTTATTTGTAAGAGTTCGTACGAATAAAATCATCTAAATATTAATAAATTAATATTATTTCACAAATAAAATATAACTTATTTAATACAACAAATTTAATACTTAATCATTAATACTTAACTATTAATTAAGTTCCAATATTAAAAAAAAAAAGACACGTATAGGCCCATACAATGCACGGGCTAAAAACTAATTGTTGGTATATGTGTGGCTCTTTTATTTGGTTGGAAGCAATCCTTTGCTTCTTACCTCAATTTTTTTTCTCTCGTCTAAAACAAAAAGCTATTTTCGTGTGATACATTTTTCACACATACATAAATATATTATATATTTGGACGTTGAAGCTCTTTACAACGATAAACTAAAAATAAGAGTTTCAAAAACAAAAGTTAAAATTGTTTGGTCATTTTTTAAAAAATTTTAAAACTCCTTTTAAACTTGTTTGAAGTGAAAAATGACAATTTTTTGACGAAACTAAGTCTAACTAAGGATGTATTTAAAGTAGTGATTTCGGACAAGTTTCTATGGTAATTTTGTTCTTTTTCAAGTGATGAAAATTGGTAAAATGACAATGCGAAGAAAAGTAAAGAACTTGGGAATTAAATTGCAAGAAAGTAAATGTGACAAGAAATTAAAGAGTTGAGAATTAAAGGACATGAGAAGGAAAATGCTAAGAAAGTAAATACTTCAACAAGAAAAAAGGGAAATTTGCGTTGAATTGAAAGTGGTAAGAAACTTGGTGTTTTCTGTTGATGGTAGGAGCGACCAAATGTCAACCATTATTACATCAAAAATTCTAGTATTTATTGACAAAATAAAAATAACTACCTAAATAACTACCATATTTGACATTCAATTTATTTAAGATAAATAACTACTAATAAAATAACTTCCTAATCTACTGTTTACCAAAAAAAACTTCCTAATCTACTTGGAGTAACTTCATGTTGCATATGTGTAATTGCTTCATGTGTGACAAACCTCCTTTGCAATTGCCTCCAATGTATTTGTCGAGGCCATCTTCTTGTTTTATAGCCATGCACTTAAGTCTTTGCCATATACTGATGGCTGAAGGCATGCCCTCATATAGTGTCGAAAGTTGATATTTTAACATGTCATTATGCCTCTGCCGAAGGCATGTAATTTGCCACTATCCTTTGGTATGTCGAAGGCATTCAATAACAAGTTATTGTGCCTTAATGCCCCACTTAATTGTCCAATTACTACATTATATTGCCTTTAACACGTGTCGAAGGCTTCTGGCCTAAAGCAACTTCTATGCTATTTTTTACTTGTCATTTGCCCAAAGTTCATGCATATATACTTTAATTTGTCGAAGCCTCCATCCATATTTTGGTCGAAGTATATTAATTATGTGCTTTCGACATGCTTCTTTGACAGATAATCGATAACTTGTTTGATAAATATCACTTCTTAATATCTTGCACATGGTCTTCATACTTCACATCAAACATGCATTGTTATGCACCAAAATATTATTTTTGGACACTAATAGAGGCTCCCCTAATATTTGTCTTTTGACTGATCAAAGGAAAAAGATAAATACTAATAATTTCATCCATGATCAGTGTCTTTTCTGGTTATTGTCGGAACCAATAATTTGACAAAAATAAATTCAACAAAGTCAATATAACATGAGTAAATGTTTCCGAGATCACTTTTATATTGGAAAAACTACCAGCAAGAGTACATCTGCTTTGGCATCACTTTCACGTTTCTTAAACTTGTCAATATTTATCTTGTCAAAATTCATGTCAATGTATCAATGGCAACATCACCACTTTGTTCTAGAGAACTTTTGCATTAAAATGTATGGTAATTGCCACTTTATTTCTTGGATTTTCCCTTAAAAACTTAAATTCTTCTTTTCATGCCTTTCCTCAAATCTCAAGAGACTTTCACCCAATAAGCAATTTTGGAACACACTTGGATATGATGTTTTCTGCCTTGTCGGCCACACAAGCCGACAAAGGGGCTAATTTCAATTGTCATTATTGGTGGAAGGCCGCTGTTTGACGGCCACGTCTGCCAACTTGATTCCATAATAATCCACCAAGCAGGTTTCCATGTGTTCCTTGTCGAATTGACCTTCCTCCAACTTGATTGGATTTATGTTTGGATTGTAGAGCTCAAGTTCTTCATGCAGTTGCTCTATCTGTCAACCTTCTAAGCAAGTTGGGCTAAGTCGACAAAATGTTGGGAGACTAAATTTTTCTTAATAGAATAATCTAAGGCAACGATTGCCATTTGGACCACCTCTACTTTAGGAATAGGGATAAAACATCTACTTCTCATTTGCCTAAACCTCATAAGATAATCGTCAATTGACTCTCCGTCATAGCGCTGCGTTTCAGACTTAGCAAATCAATGAGAGCAACTCTTAGTTTCCCTCTAAAGAACTGATCATAAAAGGCCTTTTCAAGTTGTGCCCAAGAGTTAGGATCTAATGTTAAAAACCATGAGAAAGCACTCTTGATCAATGAATTTGGAAATAATCTTATCTGATCTTTATGGCCTCATTGACAACCATATCACCCAACTCAATAATATATATGGCCACGTGCTCCACTTTGGTTTCTCCGGCTTCTCCAGAAAACTTAGACAATTTATGCACCTTCACTTCCTTTGGCACTTCGACATGTTGTACCCAAAAAGGGAATGGTGACACAAAGTTTGGTTGGTTTGTGTATCTGACATTGAAACCAAATCTATTCAAGGCTTCTTCGACGACCTTATTGACATCATCTTCACTCTGTGTCAAATTCGGAGTGGCTTCCAATTTGTAACTTGGCTTTATAGTGCCACTCTTGTCAAAGGCACGTTGACACCCATTGGGTTTTGGTCAGTTTGTGTTCCTGATGGCCAACGTCTCAAATTGACACTTTCGAGATTATTGTGAATAGGCGTCTTGTAACTACCTTGATAGCCTTGTCGAACTTGTTGAACCACGATATCATCGGGGTCATTGTTATTGACACCCATGACTTGGTTTAATCTTTCCATATATTTGGCTATTTTACCACATAGTTTGTTCGAAGTCATCATAGCCTGTGCTATGACGGCTGCCATTTGGGCTATCAAATAATCTATCATTTGGACTTAGTTTGTTCGTAGTCATCATAGCCGGTGCTATGACGGCTGCCATTTGGGCTGTCAAATAATCTATCATTTGGACTATGCTTTCATCAATTTGTTGGCGAAGGTGATCCGTTGAACGCATTGACAAAGTCCCATTTTCTCCCAATGTTGTTTGACTCATAGTTAGGGATGGAAATAGGCTAGACCGGACCAGGCCTATTCAAAAATAAGCCCGGCCCGGTTCACTACCGAGCTTAGGTTTTAGGCCTTAGCCTAGCCTATTTACCTATTTCAAACATTTTTTTAGGCATGGGCTTGACCTATTTCAAAGCCTATTAGCCAACTAGCCTATTAAAAAGCCTACTGTAAATTTGATATGCAATTGGTTTAATTTAGATATTATCATCTATTATTTCAATAAAATGGCACCAAAACATAAACCAAAATGAAGCAGATTTGCAAAATGAACTACATCGAAAAGAGACATGAAGAAGAGTTGAGAGAGAATAATCAGACATCGAAGATATGAAAGAATTAAAATTATGTGCTTGTTGTTGGTATGCGTCCTATTGGTGAGCGATTGAGAGTAGAGAAGGAGAAAAGACCAAATCTAGGAAACACATCGACACCAATTAGGATTTGTAATTTTAGAAAAAATAATATAATAATAGTATTTTAATAATATTAATAACTTAAATATAAATATTATATATTATTAATGGGCTAGCCTATTAGGCCTATAAGGCTTTTTTATGAAATAAAGTCTGGCCTCTTAAACTAAGTAGGCTATAAAAAAAAAGGCTATGACTGACCTCTTTCCTAAACGGGTCAAACAAGTCTAGGCCCTTAATAGGCCAAGCCATAGGTCCCTAATAGGTTGACTGACTAACCTATTTCCATCCCTACTCATAGTACCATGCAAATTTGAAAATGTCAAAGGCACATTGCCAACTTGTACATTGGTGACGTTACTTATGGCATTTGTATTATTTGTGTCTCCCCCATCAAAATTAGCAGGGTCATTATTATCCACCATATTCATTGAAGAACTTCCTTCTTGCATGCAAATGGCATAAAAAACAAGTTACTCTGAACTTGTCCCACGGGGCGTGAAAATTTGTTTACGGTGAAAAATGACAAATTTCTTACGGAACCAAATCTTCCTAAGGATGTGTTTAAAGTAGTGAGTTCGAATAAGTTTCTATGGTAATCTTGTTCTTTTTCAAGTGGTGGAAATTGGTAAAGTGACAATGCAAAGAAAAGTAAAGAACTTGGGAATTAAATTGCAAGAAAGTAAATGTGACATGAAATTAAAGGGCTGAAATTTAAAGGACATGAAAAGGAAAATGCTGAGAAAGTAAAGACTTCAACAAAAAACAGGAAATTTGCATTGAATTGAAAGTGGTAGAAAACTTGGTGTTCCGTTGATGGTAGGAGTGACCAAGTGCCCACCATTTTTACATTAGGAATTCTAGTATTTATTAACAAAATAAAAATAACTACCTAAATAACTACCCTATTTGACATTCAATTTATTTAAAATGAATAACTACTAGTAAAATAACTTCCTAAACTACTTGGAGTAACTTCATGTTGTGTATTGTAACTGTTTCATATGTTGCAAACCTCCTTTGCAACTGCCTCCAATGTATTTGTCGAGGCCAACTTCTTGTTTTATTATGGCCATGTGTTGACATCCAATTTTGTCCCCTTCCAAAATTCAAAAAAACAAAAAAAAAAGAAATACAAAAAGGGAAAAAAAAAGAGACAGGTGAGTATGGAAAATAAAAAATGAAATTTTTAACCCTTTCAGAAAAATCACTTTTGGAAAAGCATTTTTTTAAAAAAAAAAATCTGTTTTTCAAATAAAAAGAACTTTCGTAGATTCAAAATCTATGAAAAAAAAGCTTTCCGAAATGATATAGTTTGTTCAAATCGGTGCCAATATCAATGTTATTTTTCAATTTAAGAGCTTCATCTAACTTCTGCATGTCTTGTTGAGTGGGTTTATTTTTTACAACCCATTGTTGTTTCACCCCCTTTTTGCACATTTTAGCATCATGGCCATAAGAGGAGCATTTAGAACACAAAGTTGGCTTCCACTCATAATTGACCTTCTGAGACACAATATTTCCTTTGTCATCTTCAAAATGCAGTTCCTCTGGTAGAATAGCAAGATCCACTTCTACCAAAACCCTAGCATAACTTATACGATTTCTCTCCTCAGCTACCTTATCAGCCATAGTAGGAGTCCCTATCAAACTAGAGATCTTACCAAGAGCAGAAGATCCCCAAAATTTCAAATTTAAATTTGGAAACTGAACCCAAATAGGGACTCTGTGTAAGAAACTCTTAGTTACAGGTCTTCCTGTTCAAGGCGCTATAATTACAGGTTTTTTATCAAAGTGAAAAACCCCTACTTCTAACACATCGTTCCTGCCTTCTATTGTGTTAAATCTCACAATAAGGGTACCATCAGAATTCATGAGGATCTTGTCAATCCCATACTGGTCCCACGCTTTTTTTATGAACCTACTCAATACTGGATATGGTGGATTTGCCCGTAACACATAACAAACCAGTGAATTCTGCCAATACTCGACCTCATCTTCAACATCAAAGGGGTCAATTTTCCCTATAGCAACCCCATCCTTCAGTTCAGGCTAATGAAAATTCAGCTTGCCCCCTGCATTGCGAAGCTTTGAAATATCAAAACTTTCCCACACATTCAGTTTAGGAAACACTTCCTTTTCAAGTTCTGGAATTTTTGGTTCAGAATTATTAGGATTTGCATTATCCACTTAATCATGTTGTTGATCATCTCTGTTTTCTGCTTGTTTCACACGACACTCTTGTTTATTGACCCTTGCACGAATCAACTCAATACCATGCACCAGCGATTCAAGTTGTTTAGGCGTCAAGGCATCGATCGCTTCCAAGTCTCATCCA
This sequence comes from Crotalaria pallida, assembly GCA_037953625.1. NCBI lineage: Eukaryota > Viridiplantae > Streptophyta > Magnoliopsida > Fabales > Fabaceae > Crotalaria > Crotalaria pallida. The sequence continues at coordinate 22,756,009 of CM075653.1, forward strand.
GTTGGGACAGATCAAAAACTTGCGGCTGCTTCTCTTGTTGTAATGAAGTGGAAGGAGATTGAGGTGATGGAGACTTCGGCAGTCTCCCTCTCTTCTTAGCCATGGTGGCCGCACCGGAAGACCGAGGAAAGTCCTAGGCATCGTGAGAGAGAAGAGAGAAAAGTCAACTCAATCAAACTCTTGTTTAATACACTTATTAATGGCTCTGATGATCTATCATTTATGTAATGATTTAAAATATGGCAAATGTGCACTTGTTAAGTAACTAAGTTTAGCATATAAGTATTGAAAAATGTAATTTTTGGGGTTTTCGAGAGAAAAGTTAATGTTAATTTATTGTATTTTTTTTTTCATATTTAGTAACCTTAACAAGTGTAGCAAGACCCTTAAAATATAAGTAAATCTTAACTAATTTTAATATATCAAATGTTGTTATCCCTAAAATGCATGCCCTTCATTTTATTTATATTTCCTCTGGTACTTTATATAAAATCTTTTTGAGAATTTTATTTTATCCTATTTATAAGATTATATTCTAATTTGTAATGGTAATTAATTATATCTTTTTATAAATACTTCTATTTAATCAACAATTTTTAGAATTTTAAAAATAATTATAAGGATAATTTTGAAAAAGCACAACAAATTTCACATTTTCAATATTTATTGACAAAATTAACTAGCGGTGAATGTGAAATACAGGAATGAGTATTTTATTTGCAATTTACTCTCTCTAGTCTCTATTATCATAAAGAAAAAACTAATTTCATATTTACTATATTAAGAAAATTATTTGAGTGTATTTAATTTTCTCAAATTTATAAAAAATATAGTTACTTTAATAAAGTTACTTTGGAGATGAAATAAAAATTAAATAAGATACTATAACTAATTAGTAGAAATATTTTAGGAATAAGTATACTAAGATAAAGTTACTTAACTTTTTCTTATATTTAATACTATTTTTTTAGATTCTTAGTACTATTAATATGAGCAGTTTTGAAAATACATACTATCAAATATATTTCTATTTTCAATACAATTAACTAAATTAACCAATTTTCTTAATAGACGTGAAATCTACCGAGAAGATATTACTCTGTCCGTTCCATTTTGTTTGGCATTTTAGGTCTGAGCACAGATATTAAGAAAATGTTGATTATTGTAAGTTTTATATGTACTTTGTTTAAAACACCCTATTAATCCTTATTGAAAATTGTAATACTCCCTCCGGTCCTATATATAAGTCCCTTTTCAAGACTTTGTTTTGGTCCTTAATATAAACCCCATTTCCAATTTCCAATGGTATTAATTACTTTTTTTTCAACAAACACCCCTATTTACTTAACACTTTTTACATTCCCAATAATAATTATAGGGGTACTTTTGAAAATAACATCAAATATTTACATTTCCAATGTCATTAACTAACTTTCTTAAATTGAGTGAAATTGGTCAAATGATGCTTATATTAGGGATCAGAGGGAGTAGTATATATTGGGATCGATGAATTTTTTCTGGTCGAAACATGACTTCACATTTTTTGTGACACAACTAATCCACCTTGGATACGTGAAATTACTGTATTCTACCATACTCCCTCCGTTTCACTTTAAGTGTCTTTTTAACATCAAAATTTTGTTTCAAAATAAGTGTCTTTCTACCAAATTTAGGTAATATTTAATACTGTTTTTCCTTATTTACCCTTACATTTAATGTTGTTTTAGTTTTGAAATTTGTAATACTAGTAATGATGCATTGACAAAATAAAAATATTAAATAGGGGTATTTTTGACAAAATACACATAAAACTTACAATAATCATCATAATCAACACTTTCTTAATCTATGTGCGAAAGTCCAAAAAGACACTTAAAGTGAAACATTACTCCCTCCGTTCCATATTATCTGTCACTTTAGCATTTTTAACTTGTTCTAAATTATTTGTCGCTTTAGGAATTCGAGGATGTATTAATTGATTTTTTCCACCTTTAACCTTGCATTTAATGTGTTGAAATATGTAAAATGGGTGATAATTAATGTACTTTGAGGGTATTATAGTAAAGTTATTTAATAATTCTCTTGAAAATTGAAATATTAAATAACTTTCTTAATCTGCGTGAAATTGTTAAAGTGACAGTTAAATTGGAACGGAGGGAGTATTTACGTGAGCTTCAAGATATGTTTCTCAAACAACGTGATGCTAGGTGACTACTATTGATATCATACTACACATTAAATGATTAAACAACCTTCCCAATGGATCCTTATTAAAAGCCTAATGCACAAACCTTGATCTTGTAACTAAAACGTTTTTTGAAATTATATTAAGTTGGTGGAGCGATCTATACCTGTAAACAAAACCAGAATGTCTGCACCAGTACTCATGGACAAGAAAGGTTTTGCTTCTCTTCTCTCATTCCCTTTACATACATTGTTTGTGTTTAGCTCTCGAACATTAATCAATTTATACGCTTTTTTTTTTTTTTTTAATCTCATTCCCTTTACATACATTAATCAAGTTGTATGTACCCATAACCCAAGTAAATTTTGTAACTGCATTGTTACATTGGTAAATGCATGATGTGAAGTACGAGTGTTCTGTTTGTTTGGATCCAATTAACTTGTTAAGTTATTTGCTAATCTCTTATAGGAAGAAAAGCTCCACCGAGTCATTACTCGGTCAAAATCAAGTTCTTCTCATTGCTTTCCAAGGTTTCGTTTGAAAAATATGAATCGGAAGAGTTTGAAGAAGGAGGTTACAAATGGTATCCACTATTTTTTTTTTTTTTTTTCATTCACCTTTTGCTTTATACAAGTTGAAAATGAGTTACACCCTTTAGAAGCGGGGACTTTTTTAACTAATTCTGTTCTGTGTATACCTACAATATGATGCTCAATTATTGTATATGTCGGAGGCTGCATATATACCCAACTGGGATCAAAAAAGTAGATGGGCAAGATCATGTTTCAATTTATTTGATGCTTAGTGACCGGAGTTCTCTACGCGTTGGTTGGGAGGTCAATGCCATTGTAAACTTTTCTGCATATAATTTTCTTGAGAACGAGTATGTTACAACACAAGGTAAAGTAGATAAATATTGAACTTGTCAACATGTACTCTCTTAGCATCCACACCTGTGGATGGAAAATTTGTCCATAAATAGATCTTATATAGTACTATTATTTTATTATTATTCACATTTTCTTATACTTTAGGGACAAATCTCATATTTTCTTTTCATTCATAAATAAATTTTTGTCTTTAAAATAGATCCCATACATCTCACACTCTTAATATTATTGGTTGTTGTTATTTCTCTCTTTTCAAAATTGATACATAACAACAGGGACAATCCCTAATTTTTTTAAGTACAATAATGAAATTTTTAGCAGATTGGATTATTTTAATTTGTACCTGATGCTCTTAATCAGTAAGATTAATTATTTTAATTTGTTATTGCATTTTAAATTTTCAATCTTTGGACTATGATTATGTTCTATATTATGGTGACTTCTGAGTTACAGCAATCTTTCTTTACTTTCTGCCCAATTTTTTTCTTTTTGGTCACGTGTTATAATTTGGAAAAAAAGGTTTCATATTGTTATATTGGTTATAACTTATATCATAAGATTTTCATTATGCTGTGTTATACTTTTTACATACTAATTAACTGAAATGCATACAGATGCAAGTATAAGGCGTTTCAATGTCCTAAAAGCGAATGGGGTATTTCGGAATTCATTGACCTTGAAACATTTAAGGACCCCTCCAAGGGATATCTGTTTGATGATACATGTGTATTTGGAGCTTAGGTTTTCGTTTTCAATACCACAATTAAAGGAGATTGCTTATCAATGATACCGGAACCAGTTAGTGTTTTCCATAGTTGGAAAATTGACAATTATTCCTCTGTATGTTTAAACGAGTACGAGTCTCAACCATTTGTCGCTGGAATCTATAAATGGTATGTAAACAAGGGACGTTCTAATATGCGCACTTTTAGTTTCTAGTTGCCATGCGTAGTACTCCCTCCTGCTCAAATTATAAGCAAAACTAACTAAATTTGCGCTTATTAAGGAGATTAGTTGATTATATTTAATTTTCTCAAATCTATAAAAGAATAGAGGTATTTTAAGAAAGTTGCATTGGAAATGAAACAAAAATTAAATAAAATAACAATTTTTTAGGAATATTTTAGGAAAGTTGCATTGGGAATGAAATAAAATTTAAGATAATTGGTTAATTTTGCTTATATTTTAAACTAAGAGAGATGTGTTTTTTGTTGCTTATATTTCAAGTCGGAGGGAGTAGACTTTTAGGAAGATGGAGTAATAAGGTGCACCTGTTGTACGGATGCTGCAAAACGGAGAGCTGTTTAAAATAAAGTTTGTTGACACATCTATGGTTGTAAAAGGACTTTGGAAACTTAGAATACATCTTGGGCAAGTGGTTAGTGATTTATTTTGTATTTATTGTTTGGGTGTTTGTAATTTATTTAAAAACACTACATCCTTCCTTAAATATAAGACGTTTTTGACGGTTTAATTTTATCCCTATTTTTAAAACTATTTACCAATTTTCAATAATCATTAATTACTTCTTTTCATAAACATTTTTATTTATTTAACACCTTTTTGATTTCAAATAATATTAATAGGGATAATTTTAAAAATACATATAAAATATTTACATTTTCAATACCATTAACTAAATTAGTAAACTTTCTTAATAAACGTAAAATCTTTCGAACGGGTCTTATATATAGGAACAGAGAGTAATTCATCCCGTAATTTATATGGATACAAAATTAACCTACGAATAAACCTACAAAATTAATATACAAATAAAGTACAGAAAAAAAATTCATATTGGAATGCTCAATAGTATTTAGTTAATATGTGTAGGTTTGAAAATAAAATAATTAAATGCTATTATAAATTAAAAAATTGTGTTATTAATAGAAACAAAATAAAAATCCTAAAAGGTTCTTGTAAATAGGAGCAAAGGGAGCATTGAATTTTTAATTTAATGGGGAAAAATGAAAAATATTTGAAAATGATTCAGTAAACAAAAAAGAATAGTACCATGCAATTGCATACCCAGTTGATAGTTATAAGCATGAAATCAGTTAGTGTAATACTCCCTCTAATCATTTAGTGTAATACTCCCTCTGGTCCTATTTATAGGGCATACTTATCCATATCACACAGACTAAGAAAGGTAGTTAAGTTTCTTGCAACTTTAAAAAATTCATTAACATACAATTTTACCCTCTTATCTTGTATTGGAAATTTCATAATGTATTATTTCACATTAATGGATAAATGGAAAATAAGATAAAACAACAATAAATGTTTTCTAGAAAATGCAAAATACCTTATAAATAGGACCAAAGAATTCTTCTACAATATTCTGATCCCTATAAATAGGACCAAGGGAGTATAAGAATAATAGAGCACCATGAACAACGAGTGATCAAACATCACAAGAAATTGAATGAACAAGTGACTTTGAATGAGTTGAGGCGAATGAGTTGAGAGTTAGTTCCCATCAATTCATTCTTGATTAGTTCCCTTAAATTCTACGAATTTGTCTATTGATGAATATTTGATTTGTGTGGTTTGAGTGAATCAAACAAAAATTCTCAATATTTATTGTCTCAAATCCCTTCATTAGTTCACTCGAACCCAACATTTGGTATCTGTACCCCCATTAATTAAATATTGATTAGTTTGTTGAAACCCCAATCAAATCACCCTTGCGAGTAGTTATAATGTAAGAAGTTAACATTTGAAAATCTAAACATTTGAATATTTTCTTTGTTAAATTACCCTTGTAGATATTAATGATGTCTGCACTGTTATTTTATAAATAATTTAGGATAATATTTTTAAACCCTAACCCTAAACTTAGAATAATTTCTTACTATTTCGTCCGACTTGAAATATAAGGAAAAAACATATTTATTTTGGTTTAAAATATAAGTTAAATTAACCAACTTTTTTAAATTTTATTTCATTTGCAATGCTACTTTCCTAAAACATTACTAAAAATTTGTTATCTTGTTTAATTTTTTTTCATTTTCAGTGAAACTTTCGTAAAATACCTCTATTCATTTATAAGTAAATTTTATAAAATTTATAAATGAAATGAACTAAACTCCTTAATAAGGATTGAAGGGAGTGCCTTTTATTTATGAAATTGAAAAAAAAAATTAAAATATCATTCTTGTATTTCAATTTGAAGCTAGTATTATCATTATTTTTACTAATATTAAAATACCCAAATGTCCAGATTGTATTATAATATTAATAATAACATTATTATTATTATTATTATTATTTGATTTTTTTAATTTTAACATGACTTATTGTAAAAAAATATTTTTCTTTTATAAAAAAAAGTAGAATGCTGTTAAAAAAAATTAAAATAAAAACAAAAAATGAAAAAATCAAGAACAACAAGTAGCCACTGTTCATCTTCTTCATGTAAAACAGGTTCACGAACATGAATGATATAATAATACCTATTATAAAGAAGAAAAAATAGCCACTGTTCCAAAATTTAATTTTTCAGTTGAACCTAAACGAAGTAGCCACTGTTCCTAAACGAAGAAAAAATAAAGAAGAAACTGAAGCTTCAACATTGTGAAGATGAACAGAGAAGCCTAGTGAAGAATAACAAAGAACCCACGCGAGTGAAGAAGAAAGATCTAAGAAGAAAAACAGAAGTGCACTGTGAAGTGAATGGATTTAGATCTGTGAAGAAGACAAGATAAATAAAAGAAAAAGAAATTGACAATTAAATAAAAGAGTGAAGTAATACTGTGATCCCTCATGTTTTTTTGGACGTGACACTTTAGTCCCTCAAAATGTGAAAATTCACTTTTAGTCTATGAAGATTTTTTTATGGAACACTTAAGTTCCTTTGTCCACTCCGTCAATTGCCTCAACTGTGGACTTAAATGCCCCATAAAAAAATCTTGAGGGACTTAAGTGACCCATAAAAAAATCTTCAAGAACTAAAAGTAAATTTCCACATTTGAAAAACTTTAGTGTCTCATAAAAAAACACAAGGAACCAAAGTGGTACTTCACTTTAAATAATAATATCTAGTGCACAAATTTTAATTAGGGACCTAAATGCAATTGTGTATACCGAGTAGTGTACCAGTTATACGCGTATAATAGGTTATAGGTCATCGAATTTTTTACCTTAAAAATTTACTGCCCTTTTTTACCTTTTTACCATGAAAAATTACTGCACTAGAAACTCAACAGTGAACATCGTAGAATGAAGGCTTCCAGGTTTTGATATAGGCAGAAGCAAAACAATAGTAGGTCTTGTCTAATCTGTTTTTTCCCCCTCTAGGAACCTCTATTTATACCCTAATACCCTAATGGAAACAATGAGGGGAGGGGCAACAGTATCTCATTTTATTTAGCTTTAGACGCCTCAACTCTACCAACCAACACTAAATTATTTGTGAATTTCATCCTGCGGGTAAAAGATCAAACGCTAATTTAACATTTAAGTACATGAACTTAGGTGCTCGTTTGAAGTTGGTCCTTGAATTTTTTTCGATGTTTTGGGTCCCTGAATTTTGTTTAATTTTTGGAAATGGTCTTTTCATCGGTTAAGTGATGATACGACCGAGGATATGTCACGTCACTTTCGCCACATCGATAGATAGCGTACTAGATGATGCCACATGAATTTTTAAATTAAAAAAAATTCAAATTTATTAAAAATAATTAAAAACTGTATTTTTTAAAGAAAATTGAATCTTTTAATAAATTCTAAAAAAAAACTATTTTTTAATTAAAAAAATCATGTAGTCCCATAGCTCTACATAACACGTCACTTGTCGATATTGTGAAAGTGACGTGGCATATCCTCAGTCATATCACCACTTAAGTGATGAAAGGACCATTTCCGAAAATTAAACAAAGTTCAAGGACTCAAAGCATTAAAAAAAAGTTTAAGTACCAATTCCAAAAAAACACCTAAATTCAGGGACTAAAATGTTAAATAAGCCAAGATCAAATCAGTGAGCAACATGTTGAATATCCATGTGAGAATATGCCTATTTTACAAGCTCAACTCTTCTAACTCAACTAATTAAAAGGAAGCCTGCTCTGACCTATAGATTGGTTATAGTTTTATATTATAGACTATACACTGAAGTCAATCTTTTTATTTTGTCCTTGTTCCAAATTTTAACTTTGGTTTCTTTTTTTTTAAACTGTGACTTTCTCTTGCAGACTGTCATGCTTTCTCCAACGAAGAATTGGATTGGGGGGACGACCAGTTTGTATCCTTGACTCAATTTAAAGACTTAGAAAGTGGTTTCTTAGTAGAAGAAGATAGCTGCATTTTTTAAGCTCAAGTCACAGTTCTAGGCTTGATTACGCGCCTAACTGAATGACATGGTTATACATATATGCAGTGAGCCAGTGACACTCTAGACATTCTCCTTTTGGGAGTATTCCCAAGGGGAGGAACCAGAGTACGACATAGTGTTCCGAATGTTGGTACGAGATTCTGAGGAGGAAGTCAAAGATGCGGATTTAGAGGAGTATGTTTTTGTAGGGAAGGCATTTATTGAGGATGAAGACCTAGTTTAGGGTATTTTATGCTAGTATTATATTTCCTCCGTCCCTTAATATAAGTCGTTTTTATCTAATTCACACATATTAAGAAAAGTAATTATTACTCTTAAATTTATCAAAAAAATATGTTGTCATTCCAAAGTTATCCCTATTTTAAACTTTACAACTCTATTCATTTCTCTCTCTATTGTAATTATTACCCTATCACTCCTATGTAATTATGAGGGGTATATTTGGAATAAATTCTTTAATGCTACTTAGATATTCCAAAACGACTTATAAAAAGAGACAAAAAATCTACCAAAATGGTGCCCTATATTAAGGGACGGAAGGAGTACCCTCTTGAGGATACTAGAGTATTTTACCATCATGTTACCCCTTTTTTATTATGCACCAATGTAAGTAATCAAATCTTTGATTGGTGGCTTGGTACATATGATTGAGATTTTGGAACAATGAATCAACGAGACCATTTTATTTACAAATCAACCATTGTTTATTTTAAAAAATAAGTTATTGTGTAAAATTGTGAAGGAGTTTCAAAGTACGATCTCTGTTGGTACCTCAATATTTGGTAGCCCAAATTGCAAAGCCCAATCTGTGTAAAGGCCCAAAGAATCATCAAACAAACAAAACAACAAAAAGACTCTGAGAAAGGCGTGCAAGCATTAAGGATTGTCCAGAGCGTCAGTTGTCAATATTTTTCCCAAGAAAAAGGGAAAGACGTTCTGATGGCAGAGAGCACAATATATCCCCCCAAAGCGTCCCAGGCATCATGAAAACTCACAAAGAAAGCCATGATAGATGGGAGCGTGCAAGGTATGAGACTCGTGGAAGGCGCACACGTGCAGACAAGGCACTCCAGTTCCCCAGGACTACAGGGAGCGTGCATGAGAAGCCAGAGCATCTTTGGCTTACCTCATGCAGCCCTTTCCCAGAGGAAAGACCAAGAATGCAAGTCTTGTATGCCTCCAACTGCTAGCCATTAATAACAAAGCTCAAAGAAGGAAAGAAGACAAATTGAACTCTGAAAAGGGAGAAATGAGCAGCTACATAGAAGGAAAAGGAGGCATGGACCAATGCAAAAATAGGAGAAGGCAAGGACCAATGGATAAAAGGGGCACTATAAAAGAGATCCTCCTCCAACTTATAACACAACAACCACAACAACACCGAACACAGAGAGAACAACATGAGGGCAAGAATAGAAGTTTTCTCTGAAACTTAAGCTTAGAAATATAGAGGAGAGTGTAAAAAGCCAGAGCGCACACCCTTCCCTTTGTAAAAATGCCTAAGTGTGAAATCCATTCCCTTGTATCAATTTCTCTGTATTTTATTTTAATGAAAGCCTAAAGCTTCTTAAGTTTACGAACCCCTTTTATTTTTGCTTGATTATTTGCTTATCAATAAAAGCGATCCGGAACAATTGGCGACTCCACTGGGGAAGCTATGGCTTCCAACCTTGAAGGAAATGAGATTCATGTTGTGCAGCAGATGCCTGTGGGAGATGCCGCTCCGAAGGCGATACCGGCAGTTACCATTCAAAACCCAACACCAAGTCTTACAAACCGTGGAACAGGAGCAGGTTCTAGGAGGTTGAGCTTTAGCCCAGCCAATCAGGGAAGTGACAATGCTCGCTCTCCCTCAGACACCCATGAAGATGACCGAGAGCCTCACGATGAAGAGCCTAGCAGTGATAGAGAGAGGCTGAGTCACATCAAAATCCCTCATGTGGGAGGCGACCCAAATATTCAAGTTGTGATATCAGTTGCGATACTCAACTCCCTGATGGCCAATCAAAGCGCACTATCTGACATGGTGGAAGAATACAAGGCCCAGTTTGCCAAAGCAAGGGAAGAAAATGAAGCCCTAAGCGCAAAGTTAAAGGAAGAAGAGGAGGCGCGCAGGGAGGCAGAATTAGCAAAAGCAAGGACAAGATTAGAGGATGAGTTTCAGCATGAGACAAATGGAGGGCGAGAGAGCACGGAGGATTCTCTGGTCACGCAAGCAGAGTTAAAGCGCATCCTCCAGGCGCACAAAGAGGGACAAAGTATGGTAATAAATTTAAACCCTCCTGCTGATGTGGCTGCCTATCGCTATCCACAGGGGTACACGCCTCCTACGTTCCGAAAGTTTGATGGGACCGGGAGCGCATGAGAGCATTTAATGACATATGTAGATGATCTTGGAGTATACAGTTCAGACCATTGTTTGAGACTGAGAGAATTTTCAAAGTCTCTCGTTGGGCGCGCCTTTACCTGGTATTCTAAGTTGCGCCCAGCCTCCATCTGCACTTGGGAAGAAATGACTGTAGAGTTTTGCAACAAGTTCTTGGAGGAAGAAGGCGCCATCCACATCATGGACCTTGGGTGTGTAAGACAGCGAGCAGGAGAGAGTTTGACCGCCTTCATCAAAAGATACAGGGACAGAGCGTTTCACTGCAAGGAGACTCTCCCCGAGGCGGACCTGGTTTATGGATGCATTAAAAGTATTGAAGATGGTTCACAAATATTCCTAGCGCTCAGTAAAATCACCACCTTTTATGAGTTGCTTGGGAGGGCGATGGATGTCACTGAGGCCATGAAGAAGCAGGGAAAGAGAACCAAAGACCAGGCCGCCTTTGATGTGAACGCTGTGGAGGATAAGAGAAGGAAAAGCTACAGGACCATGCCGCCTCCTAAGAACTATGAAAAGAAGGAACCCCCACCAAAGCTTCCAATCTCTAGGGAACTCACTTATCAGTTGGTGGAGGAATGGCTGAAAGAGGGCATTCTCACTAAAAAGACAACAAAGCCCCCCCTGACACGTGAGGAGTATAATAACCCAGAATATTGCATCCTGCACAGGCAAAAGAGTCATGGTACCATGGATTGTTATGTCATCAGAGGCGTATTTCAGAAGCAGTACGCAGCAGGAAAGATATTGTTGCCAGAAGGTGAAGGCGAGGAAAGTCTAGGCGATCATCCTTTGCCTAGACATGATGTGAATGTTATTCTCTCCCACGGCGACAACCTGCTGAAGGAAATTGAAAAAGAATAATTGGTAGAAAATGAGCTGAGAAGGGGACTTGTGAAAACCAGGGGGTTCAGAGCCTTGTTTGACCAACTAAGGTTGGGAGCTGATGTTAGGGATGAAGCAGCACACGCTCTGGCTGATGTAATAGTTAGAAGAGGAGGGAACACTAGTGCCGCCTACGCACCAGCAACCAGGGTAGCCAGGGCGCATGCCTCGGCAGTAATGTTCAGAGAGCCGCAACGATCACATATAGGCTTTTGTCACAACAGGCCGCTGTTCGTGGAAGCAACTATCGAGGGCGTACATGATCGGCGCGCCGTCGTAGATAATGGATCAGGAGTAAATATCATTCCAACCCACATATTTGTAAAGTTGGGGATCCCTAAAGAAAGACTCAAGAAAGCAGAAGCGACACTGGGAACTTTTAATGGAGGAACAGTTATGGTAAGGGCGTGTGTGGTGCTTAACTTGGAGGTAGGACCCATAAAAACTTTGAACACCTTCCACATTGTTGATGGAGAGCCTAGCTATCATGTCCTACTAGGACGCCCTTGGATCCATATACATGGGTGTGTCCCATCCACTCTGCATCAGTGCGTGAAGTCTATGTACAAGGGACAGGACATTGAGATTCCAGCAACGAAGGCGTCATTCGATGCTTCAGAGTTACACTTGATTGACGCCTCGGTGTTTGATGAGCTAGCTCCCCCAGGGACCAACAAGATTGGGAGAGAGCCCAGGGTCCTGATCAAAGGAAAGGAGAAAGTGAAAGAGCCAGAGAAAAGACAGTCAGTGTTCAAAAGACTCCGCCTACCAGAAGAGGAAGAAGGCGCATGACAGCCAGCACCCAAAGCAAGATACAAACTGCAAAAGCAACACCTTCCTGATGGGGGGGCAGATGGGCCATCCTCTAGGAACTCGCGGGGCCAGCCAAGCCGAAATTGAGCGACTTGGCTAGCCCCACACTCATGAGCGTCATAAGAGGGGAAGCATGGTTCGCTTCGACGGAGGAGGTTATGCATGCTCAACAAAAAGGGGATGAAGAAAATGGTCTGGAAGGTCTGGAAGAGGTCAACGTGGGAGGAGAAGGCGAACACAGGCCGCTCTTCATTGCCTCTTCACTTACCCCGTCTGAAAAGGCGGACTTGGTCGCCTTGTTGAAAGAGTTCAGAGAAGTGTTCGCCTGGAGCTATAAGGAGATGCCAGGACTCAGCCCCAAGCTAGTCACCCACAACTTAGCAGTTAAAACTGATGCAATACCTGTGAAGCAGCACCCCGGAAAGTTCAGCCCTGATATCGAGAAGGCGATCAAAGACGAAGTAGAGAAATTATTGGAGGCGTGCTTCATCAAGCATATACAACATCCTATCTGGTTGGCTAACATAGTCCCCATGAAGAAAAAGAATGGTCAGATCAGATGTTGCGTGGATTTCAGAGACCTGAACAAGGCGTGCCCCAAGGATGATTTCCCACTGCCACACATTGACTGCATGGTAGATGCAACAGCTATGCATGAGCGTTTTTCCTTCATGGATGGTTTCAGCGGTTACAATCAAATAAGGATGGCAGAAGGCGACGAAGAAAAGACCGCTTTCAGAACTCCAGTAGGGAACTTCTACTATATGGTGATGCCATTTGGTCTCAAGAATGTTGGAGCGATGTACCAAAGAGCCATGACAACGATCTTCCATGACATGATGCACGACATAGTAGAGGACCATGTTGATGACATAGTGGTTAAATCAAGGAAGAAGGAGCAACACTTGACACATTTAAGAGCTGTCTTTGCCAGATGCAAGAAGTACAAGCTCAGAATGAACCCCCTCAAATGAAAATTTGGAGTCTCTTTTGGTGAGTTCCTGGGTTTCAGGGTCCATAAGGAAGGCGTCTCAGCCGATGAAAGGAAAGTCAAGGCAGTCAGGGAAATGAAAGCGCCACGCAACAAAAAAGAACTACAGCAAATGATGGGGAAGTTGGGGTACATCCGCAGATTTATACCAGCCATGGGAGAGTTGTTAGGTCCTATGAGAAAACTCCTCAAGGGAAAGGAAACTTTCAAGTGGGAAAAGGAGCATTAGGACGCTTTCGACAGCGTGAAGAAAGCTTTAGAATCCCCACCAGTGATGATTCCGCCTCAAAAAGGAATGCCGCTCAGAGTATATCTAGCCACCGCCCAGACAGCGATCAGCGGGCTCTTTGCACAAGAAGTTGAAGGTTCAGAGCGTCCTGTGGCCTACTGGAGCAGGATGTTAAAGGAGGTAGAATCCAGATACTCCGATCAAGAAAGACAATGTCTCGCTTTGGTGTACGCCGCTCAAAAGTACCGTCATTACTTCCAGGCGCACACCATTCATGTGATGACAAAGGCTGAAGGGATCAAGTACTTACTGCAAGGCGCTGTTCTCACAGGGAGAATAAGCAAGTGGGCGCTCACACTGACAGAATATCTGATGGCCATTTGTGCAAACCAAGAAGAAGAAGGAAGCATAGAACCTGTCAACGTGTGTGAAGAACCTGGGGTGTGGACTCTGATGTTTGATGGTTCGCCCTCAGCACCCAAAGGCGGAGCAGGAGTCACTTTGACAAATGAGAAGGGAGAGGAACTAGCTTTCGCTTTCCAACTAGAGTTTCAGTGCACCAATAACGAAGCAAAGTATGAGGCTCTCCTTCTGGGACTTGATATAGCTGAGGAACTTGGAGTTCAAAGACTCATTGTGAAAGGGGATTCTAACCTGGTGGTGAAGTAGTTAAAGGGCGAGTATGGGGTAAAAGAAATGTCTTTGGCGTTGTAAAGAGAGAAGGAGCACCAAGCATTGGCAAAGTTCAATTTACAATCTCTTGAACATGTGCCACGGGCTGAGAACAAGAAAGCTGACGCTCTCGCAACTTTGGGGAGCAAAGCGGTCATGACAGAAGGCGAACATCTGGTACATTTCAGAAAGGCGTACCAACCCAAAATCCAAAATGGTGTACAAGAAAGCCAGACAAGAGAAGATTGGAGAGTCCCAATCATGTGGGAGCTCCACAGCAAAGCACTGACGAAGGCGTCCAGAGACTTTTGCCTTTTAAAAGGGGCATTGTACAAGAGAGGCTCATATGGGTTACTCATGAAATGTGTCGCTGAGGAAGAAGGAATACAAAAGATGACAAGCCTTCATGACAGCATATGTGGACAAGTTGGCCCTGGCTTGTACAGGAGAATGCAAAGGGTAGGAGTGTACTGGCCTGACATGAAAGCGCGTTGTGACTCATTCCATAAAGTGTGCAGTCAATGTCAGGAGGCCAAAGAAGAACTGGAAGTCCGTCTGGTGGATGAGGATTGGGCTAAGCCAATTCAAGCATACTTGGAAAGCGGCGCCTTACCAGAGAATCACATGGAAGCAGAAAGGGTAAGGAAGAAATTAGGATACTATTTCATTGAGAAAGGCGAGCTGTTCAAAAGAAGTTTCACCGGAGAAGCTCTCAGATGCATTGGTAAAGAAGAACAAAGTAAAGTCATGGAGGAGGTCCAAAGGGGACCTTGTGGAAGGCATCAACGAGGGAAGGCGCTCTGGAGTGAATTGTCAAAAATTGGCTATTATTGGCCAAACATGAAAGGTGATGCCCTTGACTTTGTAAGGAAGTGTGAGCAATGCCAGAGACATGACAACAGAATTCATGCACCCGCTCTCTCCATGAAAGGTCTTAGCTCGCCCTACCCTTTCCATACATGGGCAATGGACTTTATTGGTCCAATTGACCCGCCTTCCAGGGGGAAGAGATGGATCTTGGGGGCAACGGAACACTCCACCAAATGGGTTGAAGCAGCGACATTCAAGAAAGGGGACGCTGACACCACTACGCAATTCATCAAAGAGCACATTATCTGTCGCTTTGGGCTACCCAAGAGAATAGTATCTGACAATGGCACTCACTTCATCAACAAGAAGGTAGAGCATGTATTAGAAGGATATGGGATCATACACCACAAGTCTACCCCCTACTACCCACAGTCTAATGGTCAAGCTGAATCCACCAACAAAATATTGATCAAAATCTTGGCCAAGACAGTGGAGGATGCGCATACGGACTGGAGTGAGTACTTGCGACTCGCTCTTTGGTTATATCGCGTGACCAAGCACGGCGCGACAAAGGCGACGCCCTTCTCCCTGGTATATGGGGCGGAAGCGACACTACCTGCAGAAGTGATGGTCCCCTCTGCCAGGATGATAGCTCAGAATGAAGGCGGGCCAGAGACAGATTGCTATCACTGGAAGGCGCCAGAGACAAAGCTCATGAAGAGCTGCTCAAGAACCAAAGGCGTGTTATGCTATCATATGAGAAGATGGTGAGACCAAGAATGTTTGCTGAAGGCAAGCTTGTCCTGAAAGCGACAGAAGCAATCATGAGGAACCTACACACCAGCAAATGGATGCCAAAGTGGGAAGGACCTTACATTGTACAAGAAGCACATCCTAATGGGTACTGTCTCTTACTTGAACCAGACACTCAAAGGAAAATAGGGCCTTTAAATTTCAAGTACATTAAGAAGTATTATGCTTAGCTCACTGTATGATATAATGAAAGAGTTGTAGTCTTTACTTTCTGTTGAACCTGATCAATGAAAAAACCTGAAGGTCTTCCCTCATGAAATTATTTCCTTTAGAAATCTGTTAATAGTAGAAATGAAATGTGACAATGCATGCTGAAAGCGGACATGACTCGAGCAGTGAATAATATGATTGCATGCACGCATCTTTTCTGAAGAAAAGCGCTCTCAAAGCAAAGAGCCAAAATGCCAAACGCGAGGTCCAACACTAAAAAAAAAATTTTTTTGATGAGAAGTTAAAAGTAAAGTGTTGGGCCGTACCGCGGGCACAAGCGCCTTATCGCGGTACCCGGATACACCTCCTCAAAAGAAAAATTTTCGGGATCAGACGCGGGCGAAGTACGCCATATCACGAGGCTAGAAAAGGTCCCTGGAAACAAGGGCGCTAGTCGAAACGCGGGCGGAAAAAATCTGAAGTAAAAGGGGGTTGACTAACAAGGACGCTTCCATGTTAGCTACAAGCCCAAAGCGGCAAAAATCTGAAATATATCCAAGGTGCGCTTTCGAAACAAGTTTTGGCACCAATGACATGAGGGGCCACTGTTTAAAAAAAAATCTTGTAATATATCTAAAGCGCACTTTTGGAAACAAATTTTGACACCAATGACATGAGGGGCCACTGAAATCTGCAGTAAGTTTGAAGCGCCCAAAGCGCGCTCTAAAAAAAAAGAGGAAACCTTTTTGGGCACCAATGACATGAGGGGCCGCTGTTATACTTGAAAAAAAAAGGAAAAAGAAGAAATGTGCGCTATCAAAATACTTGAAGAAAAGGCATCAAAGCCGGAAAGAGCGTACAAGAATAGAAACAAGCACAAGTGCAGTAACAAGCAATTATAAGGCTAAATTCACAAAACAAAGTTAAAGCTACAATAGCGCCAAAGCGACAAAGCCAAAAAAGGCTCATAAGAGCCAAAAGTGCACAATCCAAATGCAAGCCTAGGAGCAAGGCGAATAAAGAAATACGAGACAAAGACAAGACATACATAAACATTGTCAAGGTAGCAGCAGGCATACAAAAGCAAAGTCTAAGCCTGAAGGGCCCACCACCACAAATAAGTACAACTTCAAGAAGTTCAGCAAAACAAATTCCGAAATACAAGTCCAAAAGCAACATAGCCTAACAACAACTATCAAACACTAAAAAGAGTATTCAAGTTGATATGCTTGCGAGCCTCCTCATATGAACGCTCCTGAGCAACCAAGTCATTAATCTCTTTATCCACGTTCTCCAAATCAGAAGTCACTTGTGCAAGATGGGCTGAGAGCTCTTTCGAACAAGTAGCCAAAGCAGTGCGGCACTCTTGCAAAGTACGCTTGGTTTCAGCCAAGCCAGCGACATCAAAGGGAGGGTGCAGTTTCTCCAATCTATCAATGGCATCATCAAGCCAAGTACCAGAATAGTGTTGGAACTTAAGGGAATGGAGGCGGTCCAAGAGCTCCACCTTGTCCTCCCACGGCAAAGCGTCAACATCAACAGAGCTCACCAAACCCAGCATTTGCACCATGGTACGCGCAGCGGACTCCCTGAAAAAGCGAGGGAACGAAGCACCTGGTGGCACTAAGTCAGGGTGGGCAAGAAGAAACGAATCGAGCATAGACTGCTCCTCCGCATCAAGAGAGCCACGAGACTTGGCGGAAAATGCTGCTGCAAAACAGAGAAAGAGCAAAGAAGGAACAAGTGAGAAAAGCAACAAAATTTACAAGTTCAGTAAATATGTAAAGAATTGATGATTAATGTGAAGGAAACCCAACTTGATGCATGGTAAAAGGAACACTCACAAACTGAAGAAGAATCCGGAGAAGCAGCAACTTGTGTAATCTTGACGGAAGGAACCCGAATGGAAGGAGTCTCATGCACGGGACGCCCTTCAGAAGAGCTCACAATACCCCTTGGGACTTCAACCACATTGGCAGAACCTGCATTCCCTTCAATAGGAGGAGTGAAGCTAGTATCGCTCTCATGAACAACATGATCCTCAATAGAAACCTCAACAGTAGCATCAACTTGGTTTTCCTTGGGGGCAAATGTGTCTGTCTCAGCGTCCAATTCATCAAAAACAGTGTCAACAGGAACACCCTCACCTATAATGATATTAGCATCATCTGCAGCAACATCTGGAGAAGCATCAGCAGGTACGCCCTTGGAAATGATAGAAACACTCTTCGGGATTCCAACAGGGGGCAAAGAGGAATCACCCTCTTCAACAATTTCTGGACCAGAACTAACACCACCAGCGAACCCAAGAGATATACCAGAATCTTTAGAAGTAGTAACAGCAACAGACTCTGAAGGGGAAACGGTTGACAAAGGCTGCACAAGCAAAGGGCCACTAACCCGACCAAAGGGCACATGAACGGCAAACCCAGTAGGCGCAGAACCTTCGCTAACAGTAGGTTGACGATGGAAGTCCCAAGAATCTGAGCTGTCAGGAATGAGAGGAACTGGCGAAACTATTGGAGAGCTGACAGGGGTGCTAATGACAGTCTGAGTGCTTTCAGAAACCTGGGGCGAGGGTGAAGCTGAGCGACGCCCACCGGAACTACCTGTACCTACACAACAAAAAACAAACAACAACAGAAATAAAACAGTTATCAGTATTTAAAGTTCAGAAAAAATACAACAACAACAAAGAGTAGAAAGGCCAAAGGGAGAAGAAAAGGGCCACGACAAAGAAGGAAGGGGAGAAGCAAGAAGCGAAACCTAAGGGATTCTCCTCATCTGCGCCATCGCTCTCGCCTTCAACAGAACTTGAAGACTCAACATCTGAATGTTCCTCGCCTTCGCCTTCATCCTCAACTAGATCAATATGTACTGGGGAAGCAGGAGCAGCATGAACGTCGAGAACTCGCAAGCGGGAAGACCGACGAGAAGGCGCGACCGTAGGAGCCTTCTTCCCCTTTTGAGAAGACGCAACATTCTTATCTCCGCCTTTAGAAGAAGATTTAGGAGCAGAGGAGGCTAGAGAGGAAATCTGTTTCTTACCTCGCTGTGACATCACAACAACAGAAAGAGAAGATGTAGTGGCTTTGCGCTTACGGGCAGAAGGAGCTGCTTCAGCTGAAAATAGGCAAAACAAATTATGAAAACAAGTCTTAAATAAATGAAACAGCAAATGAAGCAAAATAAATTAAAAAAAAAGGAAGGCTACCTTTTCCCTTTTTCACAGAAGTGGAGTAGTAAGGATCATTGCACACAATGGATAGAAGGGGAGGAATGGCGCGCTTCGGAGTGGCCTCGAAGCTTTGGAGATGCTGTAGAATGTCTCTATGGGATGCTACCCAACTGCGCAAGACGCCTTCAACATGGAGAGGAGGGATGTAAACCAAAGGAACGTTTGAAGCATCAGGATCTACACCAAAGAGGACAACCTTGACAGACTCCTCTAGAGGAACATGATCAATGAGAAGAGAGCATAGAGGCTGATAGCGCCGAAATTGTGTTGCAACGCGATCTGGGCGATACAGGAAAGGCCACAAGGCACCCCCATGGGCGCTTTAGTTATCCAGAGGAACAAAGTCGGGGAGATAACGAGCAGTCAGAATCAATTTCCATAAATCATACATGCCTTCAACATGGTTCTCAGCATCATTCCGGGAGACAAGGCGCTCCTCGTTATACAAAGGATGCAGGGGGTCACAACCTTCCAAAATGTTATCCAAGTAAGGGCGAAAAACGAATTTTTCCTCTTGATCAATGACAGAAATCAAAGGCTCTCTAGGACAACCCTTGGTCCAACACCAAGCACGGGGTTCGGGGCCAGAAGCGTCATCAGTAGGAGAAAGCCTAATTGGACCATACTCTGGAAAACGCTCAAACAAAAAATACTGAAGAAAGGCTAAGTCAACATAAGAATTTATGGGAAAGCGACCATGAGAAATCCTCATCTGCTCAGCCACTTGATCAAGGCGAGCGTATAAACCACCCAAGTAAAATGAGGAAAGGGGAAGGCGTGTCCCCTCAACCAGAATGCAAGCAAACAGAAAAATACACGGACTAACAGATTCTCATGGAGGGCCTGGGAACACGTACCTGCTTAACCAAAAAGCAACGAAAGCGGCGCGACGAAGATGTTGATTTTTCACAGGCCCGGAATGAAACTTACCATCATGAAAATCACCATAAAAATACCGGACCCAACTAGCAAATGTATACTTAAGCGAAGAGTGTTGATTTGCCTTTTGTTCCTTAGGGACCAAATTCCCTGTACCCCTAACCTTTTGAGATGAAGAGCCCTCCGCAAGAGAGACACGCCTTTGCTGGAATAGCTCCTAAGAGTACTTGGCACTTGCAACAGAGGCCGCCTTCAACTCTAAGGCCAAGTCAGAAAGGTGCTCATCAACACCTGTTATATCAAGATTGCTAGCCCCAAAAGAAGGAAGCTTGAGCAGAACAACCACGTCCTCCAGGGTGGGAGCGAACTCGCC
Source organism: Crotalaria pallida (assembly GCA_037953625.1). Classification (NCBI taxonomy): domain Eukaryota; kingdom Viridiplantae; phylum Streptophyta; class Magnoliopsida; order Fabales; family Fabaceae; genus Crotalaria; species Crotalaria pallida. The sequence continues at coordinate 22,776,652 of CM075653.1, forward strand.
CCAGGATGTCAAAAATGTGTGCATTGAGGAACACCAGCGCTGAATCAGAGCGAACAAATCATCTGGCCTGCGATTAGCGCCAATCCTAGGGGATGCCTTAATTGCATCAGCTATACCAACTTTCCCAAGAATTTCCACGAAAAGGGGTCACTTGCAAATACATGATTAACCCAATCCTGCCACCCGGTAGTACCGCCAATACGGACATTGAAATTCAGATCTACCCACGGAAACTCCATGCGACGGAGGCGAGAGCGGAGTAATGAAGGACCCAACTCACAGTGATCCTTATGATAAGAGGGTAGAGAGATGAGCTTCGCGGTGCCTTCAGGGATCACCATGGCCTTGGTGGGAGGACCATTGAGGAGGTCACCGGAATCAGGGAAGGGACCGAAAGGGAGTGTCGCCTTCACCCCTGTTGCCCAGCGACAATGGCCCGCCTCCATAGGATAGGAACGGGGGCAAGGGAGACCTTGCATGAAGCAGTAGGTAATGGGGTTTGGAAGAGAAATATCCTCCTCAACCTCCTCAGGAACGTTGTCATCTTCAGCAGGGGGAGTGGATTTTGATCTTCCCATGGCAAGAACAAAGAAGCAACAAGAAAGAAGGAGATGTGGTGAGAAGAAATTTGAAATAGAAGAAGAAAGTGTCAACAGTGAAGAGGATGAGGGTAACGAAGTGAGAGAAAGAAGAAAGAGTCTTTACTGTTTTGAAAGAAATGAGAAAGTGGAGGAGTTTTGAAAAGGAGAGAGAGTGAATGGGAAGAAGTGGTTGAGAGAAAAAGGGGAACTGAAGAGTTTGAAGGAGGGAATTTTTGAAGAGGGAAAAAACTGCACAGAGGAACGTGGGAGAGTGTGCAAGTAACTGATGGGTATTCCCCTGCTTACACGTAGGGTGAAAAGAAGAAAAGGGAGAAACATGTGAGAGAAAAAAAATAGGATTTGCACTGAAAAGGAAATCCTTTCCTTCTCACTGCAAAGGGGGCAATTGTTGGTACCTCAATATTTGGTAGCCCAAATTGCAAAGCCCAATCTGTGTAAAGGCTCAAAGAATCATCAAACAAACAAAAAAACAAAAATACTCTGTGAAAGGCGTGCAAACATTAAGGATTGTCCAGAGCGTCACTTGTCCAGAGCGTCAGTTGTCAATATTTTTCCTAAGAAAAAGGGAAAGACATTCTGATGGCAGATAGCACAATATATCCCCCCAAAGCATCCCAGACATCATGAAAACTCACAAAGAAAGTCATGATAGATGGGAGCGTGCAAGGTATGAGACTCGTGGAAGGCGCACACGTGCAGACAATGCATTCCAGTTCCCCAGGACTACGGGGAGCGTGCATGAGAAGCCAGAGCATCTTTGGCTTACCTCATGCAGCCCTTTCCCAGAGGAAAGACCAAGAAGGCAAGTCTTGTATGCCTCCAACTGCTACCCATTAATAACAAAGTTCAAAGAAGGAAAGAAGACAAATTGAACTCTGAAAAGGGAGAAATGAGCAGCTACATAGAAGGAAAAGGAGGCATGGACCAATGGAAAAAGAGGAGAAGGCAAGGACCAGTGGATAAAAGGGACACTATAAAAGAGATCCTCCTTCAACGTATAACACAACAACCACAACAACACTGAATACAGAGAGTACAACATGAGGGCAAGAATAGAAGTTTCCTTTGAAACTTAAGCTTAGAAATATAGAGGAGAGTGTAAAAAGCCAGAGCGCACACCCTTCCCTTTGTAAAAATGCCTAAGTGTGAAATCCTTTCCCCTGTATCAATTTCTCTGTATTTTATTTTAATGAAAGCCTACAGCTTCTTAAGTTTACGAACCCCTTTTATTTTTGCTTGATTATTTGCTTATAAATAAAAGCGATCCGGAACAATCTCAATTTAAAACTTGATCGATGTCGTGGTCTAACGAAATAACTCTTAATAATGAAAATGTTTGAGAATGAAATACTTATGTGCAAGTAATCTTTAGGACCATGTTATAAACATTTTTATAAAAATAATTTACCCAGATTTGTACTACATTTTTCTTAAAGAAAAAATATTTTTTAAGTTAAAAGCGGGGTGTTTCAATGGGCATGAAATTGATATTAAATGCATTTTTTTACTCTCTTCGCCTTCCACAATGATGGTAACAGAATGAAAAAGTTAAAAAATTAATAAGACATACATTTAATGGTTTGTCTTACACATAAATCAATTATCAAACAATTAGTTTAATGCATTTTGTATTGATCAGTTAATTATAATTCAAAATTTACAATTTTAAAACTTTTCATTTATTACTTTAACTTTATTTTAGTACAAATAATTTTGTCAATTTTTTTTCTTATAACGAAGATAGGAGGAAGTAGTAACTAAGGAGTACTTCCTTCGGTCCTATTTATAAGACCCTTTTGGGGTTTTTATTTTGGTCCTATTTATAAGACCATTTTCCAATTTTCAATAACATTTAATTACTTCTTTCCACTAACACCCCTATAAAGTCAACACGTTTTAAAGTTCCAATAATTATTATAGGGATAGTTTTGAAAAAGTATATCAAATTTTCACATTTCCAATGCCACTAACAACACTGCTAAAAAAAACGCGTTTTAGCGACGGAAAAAACGGTCGCAAAATAATACACTTTCGATTGCAAAACGTGTTTGAGACGGAATTTGTGACCGCTTAGAGTCCGTCACAAAAAGTGGGGTTGCTAACCGTTTTGCAACTGCTTGCAAGGCCGTCGCAAATAGTGACGGAAAATTTCCGTCGCAAATAGTGACGGAAAATTTCCGTCGCAAATAGTGACGGAAAATTTCCGTCGCAAATAGTGACGGAAAATTTCCGTCGCAAATAGTGACGGAAAATTTCCGTCGCAAATAGTGACGGAAAATTTCCGTCGCAACGGCTAAATAACGGTCGCTAAGTCTGGTCGCTATTCCCCAGAAATGCAACCACTGAAAAATTAGCGACGCTTTTGTTCCGTCGCTATTTCGTCACTATTTTTTTTTTAATTGCTACAACTGAACAATAGCAACGCCTTTATTTCGTCACTATTTTTTTCACTGCTGCAAGCTATTAAAAACAACATTAAACTTATTAAATGGCTATACAACCAATTCCAAAATCAGAGAATACAATAATTGCAATGAAACAAAGGGTCCAATATCTCAAAATACATTGACATTAAACTTAAGTAGCCACTAATGGCATAAACTAATATCTCAAAATACATTAGCATAAACTAATATCTCGAAAGGCAATGCAATAAAGTGTCGAGGAGATATAGTCATCACCAATGCAACATCTTTTGCCTTGACACCAACAAAATGACAGTTGCCTCACGGATCAAATTCCTCTACAAGATGTAACAAAATCAACACAAACAAAAATAAATGTCAAAGTTTTAAACACATAAAAAACTAAAAAAGGGGAATAAATTGTTCTTCCTTTAACTAAAAGTACCCAGTTGTTAAAATTAATGGAACTCAAACCAATATCATAGCTCAAGCAAGGCCCTTCATGTCTCCCCTCCTTCATGAAACAAAAAATATGAAAATTTAATTATGCTCTCATCTCATTCTTCTTTCACAACAAAGAAAAGCGTTGCATGGGGTACACTTAAGACCAAATCCTATATATCACTGATTCCATTCCACAACAAAAGTTGATAACAGATTTTGGATGAGTTAGAGAGTGAGTTTATAGCAGGGGTGTTTTCTATCCTCTAACATATTGAAATACTCTAACCATCATATTGAGATAATGTAACTCAATAATAACATGAAAATTAAACTCTTACGATAACATGAGATGAAAAGTTCCCATAATTTTCACTGCAGAAAAGGGACAGAGTAACCATAATTTACAAAATGTCACCTTAGGCCCAGCTGGTCCTCCTCACCAAATCGGGGTTTTGATGGTTTTGCAATGACTACAACACTTCTTGTTCTCCTCATAAGAGAATGGTCATTCCTATATCATCATATATTATAATAATTAAAACATTATACTATATAACACATAATAGCTCACTATTATTATTCGCTAAAGAGGCAAAACCATACCTTCTACTTGAGATTCATGATTACCATTAGCCAGCTCACTTGATAAAAAAAAACACAAGCTCAGAATTAATTAATTGATTCACAAGACTAACGTTTATGAGCAAGCTACACAAGCATGCAGCAAAAAAGAGTGTACAGAAAATGAGTAGAAAGTATGAAGGGAGACAGAGTAACCGACAATGCGAATGTATAATATACACTGCATTTGGAAACATCACAAAGAGGTAGAGTGAGACACATCACAAAAGCTGCAGTGATGCTTGAATTTTGTATAATATAGACTGTCTGCCATGACTATTATAGCATGTTGCTGCTTCATTGAGAACCACTGCAATACAAACGAACATGACCCAAATCAGCAGATAAGGTTCTTTTACTTTTTTATACAAGAAATTTTTTTGTTGATCTCCTCAATCTCTACTTTCTTAATTCAATAGTCATTCTCTAAATCAAATCTTAACTTTCTTAGTAACTCATTATTGTGTTAAAGTATTTCCCCTTACAGAGGGGGTTCATTTTGAGTTATGAATAATTTTGCGTTTAATAATTAAAAGTTTCTAATACTTGCTCTAACAGGCCTAGAAATTATACCCTTTTGAAAATCCTTCTCTTCTACTTCAGGCAACATATGATGAATATACCTTCTAGTTAAATGAGGACCAAGATCATTGTAGCTGGTTTTTTTTTTTGGTGGAGAACAGTGAAATCAATTAGAATTTCATTTAACAAATCTGCAGCAAGGAACCTTCATTGAAAGGAAAGAAAATTATATCACCTAGTAGAATATTTTTGCATAGTCTTACCATTCAATGAAGCTGACATTTGTAAACAATAACTAGTTGTACACGTATTCAAAGTGGCGCACAGGTACACAACTGAAACAGAACTTGAAGATGTAATTGACTAGATTAAATCCACAAACTAAGCAGTACTTCTACAACAAAATGAAAAACCATAGATCAAATTACCTTTCAGACAGCAAGACAAAATGTTGGTTATCAGGGTCTAATAGTGCGCGAGCCAGGAGTCTCTTTTCTGCCTCAACCATGGAAAATTTTCCCCAAGCTACCTATAAGAATATTATAGACAATTTAGTATTATATTAAGAAAGACGGCATGCCTTTATGAAAAATGAATGGAGGCTAAGTAATATTTTATCATTTACCATATATGAATATTCTTATTTCCTCCTCTTGCTAAAGGATCATGTTTATATGCTATCATCCTTTAAAAAACCACAGAAGCTACAAATTGATGCAATATGAATCTAAATAAGCAGCCTAAAAAATTTGTGAGCTAGTTGGTGTTTTATTTGAAAGTGCTTTGACAATGAATATGATACATATAACATCATGGTTTGAAATAGTACTGTCATTTATGTGATTTACATATCCAAAGCATGTCCCTTACCGGTTCACTGTGAATGTCTCGACCAGCAAAATAACGGCTGACATGTACTGGTTTTTCCTTCAATGCATGTACATAAATTGAGAATTTTCCCTAATGACCCTGCATTTTGTTATAAGTAGAGTGTAGAGATAAAATAAAATGAAGGTGAACATATCTCTATCCCTTTTAAAAAGCAGGACTTGCAATTGGTAAATACATTAAGCAGTGAAAAGAATTCACGTAAAAATATGAGTATTCTTCTCATAATAAATCTAAAAGGCAGGTAGCAGCAAAAATCAGAGTTCATACCTCAAGTATTGTGTGAGCTAGATCAAAACATGTCAAGTTAACAATGCTTAATGGCAAGAATCAACAAACATGTGATCTGAAACTAAGAAACATACCAAATTCACAGACTAAATTGTAGAGCATTTCTTCAGATCCAGTAATGTTCTCAAATCCTTCCTCCTGCACATTCTGCGATTCTGCTTCATCTCCAGTTTTTTCTTCCATCTATTTATTGCAAAAAATTAAATAAATCAAAATAAAATAATACACAATACCGAAAAAGAACAAAAGGTTAAGCATAGATATATAAAAACCAATACCACAAAATTCTTATACTTCTTAAACTATCCAAAACTGGTAAGATGCTCATAAAATATAAGAATAGTGTTTCAAAAGTGCAGCCAACTTCACAGAGAAATTTCAGCTGTCTTCTTATTGGTGCAAATAATAAACACATTTATAAATCTGTACAAAATACCCATATTCAAGGGTCGGAAAACATAAGAGGTGTAAAACATGGACACAAAAGATGTTCAATTCAATTGCAAAAACATGCGAGGATCCTCGTTCTTTGGCAATACCTTAAGAGCAGGTTCCACGATAGGAATGTCGGAAACCTTACAGGATATATCAGTGTAGAAATAGCATAAAATTATACATACAAAATCCTAATCAACAATCATGAAGAAGGAAAATAAATACATTTGCATTAAATATTTCTGGATTGGAAAAATAAAAAAGACAACTATTGATCACATGAAAGGTGTATAGCAATAACTATAAGAGCATGTAGACTCTATTAAGTTTCATATTTAAGTACATTTTAGAGAAATTCTAACCCTTTATTTTGGATTCCATCTCTGATACATTGCACTATAGCAGGATAGCAAGCAAGCACCAAGAATACAAATTATTGGCATAAAAACTTCATCACAAGCAGAAATGTGAAAGGAAAAAAGAAATAAACTTTATTAAAGGATGCTCTCTAACTATATGCTCTAGAATTAGCGTATTAGGTCCTGGATCAGATGCCTGAGAAAATAAATTTCTATCTTTTGAACTGTTTCTTTCTAATGCCCTTCTGCCTAAGAGGATCTCATATAGTACCTTACCTAAACTCCAAACATCACTATGAACTTTTAAGACATAATCTGGGTCTTGGGCTTCATACCCTGCATGATCTGTTTCAATGAACACACAACTTAAGGTGTTGGCCATGTTAATATAATAAGGACTAGAGTTAATATAATGAAAAAACCATACAGTCAAACAGTAGTGAAGATTAAATAGGCATTTGATAATATATAAGTTCGCCATCAACTTACCATACAATCACCTGCTAAGTACTCCTTATCAAGATCGACATCTGAAAGCTTGGCATGGAATTTCATCTCCAATAGCACTTTTGAAGATTTAAAACTCCATGGATCACCTACCTGATTAAAAATAGAAACAAAAGATTATCCACCAAAATAGGTACTGTATATTTGAATATCTAATTTGCATTAAGAATGAATGCTCAATGTCATTGTGTGTAAGAGGTAGGCATATGGCATACCACATGACTTCTGATGGGATCAAAACCATAAGCAAGCAGGATTACACTCTCATGCAAGCAAGTGTGACTACTAACACAACTTAAGCTGACACACTGCTATAATCACATATACATGAAGGCAAATGTGGCACACTGCAGTACTACTAAATGGGGTACACAACATGCTAGTTTATTCCACTATCATCTTAAATTCATGAAAAGCTTTCAGATACATTGATTTTATTTTTTTATTCACAATTCCTTTAGTAGACATGTCAGATTGCATTTATTAAAAGCAAGGATACTAAAAGTGCAAAGAAAAATAAAAACCTACTAAAAGGAAATTTCAATTATAAGGTAACCAATGAGAAGGAGTGTGCATTTTCCTGAATGGTCATCATAAATTGCATCAACCTATAATTTAGAAAACACACGAATCATCAATTTCAGAATCATAAAAGCAAGATGAAAAGTTAGGGTTCATAAAAATGATTTAGGGTTTAACGAAAATATGCACAAAAGAATCAATTAAATTCATCAAACGTCGAATTCTAGGGTTCAGTGGCCATAATCGTTTTACCTTCGAGCAAATTGCAGTGACAGAGTGGAGCAGAGTCGCGGTGGTGGAGCTGAAGCGCGGTGGCTGTGGCATCGATCGCGTGAGAGTGAGAAGAGTGAGAGAACGATCGCTTGAGAGTGAGAGAAAGATCGCGAGTGTGAGAACACGAGAACGATCGAGATTCGAGAGTGAGAGAAGCGTGAGATTGAGTGTGAGAGGCTGAGAGCAGAGTGAGAGACTGAGAGGAGAGAAACTGAGAAAGTGAGTAACAGAATCAATGAATTTTTTATTTTAAAAAAATTTCTTTTAATAAAATTTTCTATTAAATTAGGATTATGCAACTTTGGTTGCAAACATAGTTGCAATTAGCAACTGATGGACTCGCCGGTGGCTATTTGTGGTGGCCAAGATATTGTTTTCTTGTAGTGCAAATTTATCCACTCTCTTTGGTAGGAGTGAAAAACCCCAAAAGGATCTTATAAATAAGAACGGAGGGAGTATTTGAGAATGGAGTAGTAAACAAACGAAAGAGATGGCCATTTGTTTACCTCTTTCCACATGAACATGTGTGCTTTTACTTTCGTAGGTGAGAGAGATGGCCATTTGGGAATAAGCGCATGAAACGATGAGGCAAATAAACACAGTTTTGGTGGGTGAACTTCTCTTTACTTATCATCGAAATATTATAAAATATGAGAAGTTAATGACATTTTTGTTATTGTCATTTTCATTTTCTCTCCTTCATCGTTGCTTTTCCCTTCAAATTTGTTTGTCCGTGTATCACATGCGAATAAATATTTATCTTAAGTTATTTTTAGTAAATTTTTATTAGTACAATTTGGATTACACATAAATACAAAAATTGCCCGCAAACATACAATTTGCATTTCGATATTATTACAATTTGCACGAGTTATTAATGATCTTTTCAAAAAGGAAATAATTTGAATCAAAAATTGTCATAAAAAATATATAATGCCTAAACGACCCGTCATATGATAATTAACCAGAAAAAAAACGAATATAATGTTGTAATTTCATAATATAGACAAATTGGAATTAAACATTTAAATAGAGTATCATTATGAATAATAAATTTTGGGTACAACGGAAAAAACGGATATATAAGTATTAAAGATGAGCTATAATTTGGTATAACGATTTAGCTTAATACAATCGAATATTTACTCAGTCATAAATTCAAATTTAAAAAAATACAAAAATTTATACAATATGTTGCAATTTAAATTGTGAAAAATAATGATGCGTTACTTTATACTTTAGACAATATACTTATTTACAATTATGAAGTTCTAATACAAGCAAATAATTTGAAAGTTCGAATCTTATAAACACGAATTAATTAAAAGCGTGAAAACAGGTCTTATATTTTGGGACATATGTAATAATAATAATGATGATGATGATATATATGCTAAAAAAAATAGCTGCATTTGGACTTGCAAAACGAATTACAAACAAAATGCATTTGGAATGATGGATTAAATAAAACAAAAATCAAAATGAGTTGGATTTTTTTAATATAAGAAATTATGTTGTTAATTAAAATTAGAAATCGCATAGTTGATACATTATTAGTTAATTTTTATTAATGAAAAAGTTGGTAGCTTAAACTAGATTCAAAGGTTAATGTTTATGACTATTCATTTCTAAATACATGTAAATCATTTTTATAAAAAGTTCATAGTAACTTATTATTTAAAAAGACATATTTCCAAAATCTATAATCAAATTTAAAAAAAAAATTAAACCCGTAAGATGCACGAGTAAAATTAATAGTTTAAAAAAAAAGAGAGAAATAAATTTGAAAATATGAAAATAAAGGTAGAGGAAGCTGGAGTGCCATAGCAAAGTACTCGGATAAAATAAAACTCAATTGAATAACAAATAGGGTTTGTATACAATACTCATCCAAAGTGGATTTCTAAATATAAAGTTTCTTTGGGATTTCACCTGGAATAATTTAATTAATTGTATTGGAAATGTGAACTTTTGATATGTAAATTCAAAATTACCCCTATTAATATTATTAAGGATCTAAAAAGTGATGTTAAATAAATAAGGGTGTTTGAGGAAAAAAGTAATTAATGAACATTGAAAATTGGTATGAGACTTTATAAATAGAGACGAAATAAAAGTGTGAAGAATGTTTTATATCTAGAGACGGAGAGAGTATATTTTAAAGGTATTGGAAGGTTGGGATTGGTGACTTCACTATGAGGAATTAGAGTTCTCAAATTACAAGTAAATGCCTCTCAAGACTCCCTTCTTGATAGCCTCCAAGAGATACCACACTCTTGTCTTGCAACCCTATTGAATCTAATCTAACCTCTTCCCTTGCTTGCCGATATCCCCACAACAAGTCTTCCAATTGCTTTGAGATGCTTCAAAGACTTCCACTTGCTTGATGAGCCTCACACCAAGACTTCCAATTGCTTGTTAACACAACAAGACTTCCAAGATAACTTTTCTTGATGAACAACCACCAAGGCTTCCTTATGTTGTAGAATGTTTGCCTCCTTTGCAATGATTACAACTCAATGAAAACAATGACAATCCTATGAATCTCTTTCAATAGCTATGAAAATATCAACATAAGAGATTCAAAGATTCTTGATCAAAAAATGTAAAAGTAGAAAGCTTTGATCTATGAAAGTGAGAGAGAATAGTGTGGCTTGATCTTTGTAAAATTGATATGAAAGTTGTTCTAATGTGTTCTAATGATTCACAAAGGTTAGGAAAAGGTTTATATAGAATACCCAAAAGTTAGTAACATTAAAAACTGATTTTGAGAAGTAAAAAACGTATTTTAAAAACCAATACTGCAGGTGTTAATCGATTAGCACAATGCATTAATCGATTAACCACTGTAGCATGTGTGTTAATCGATTAACCAAATCCATTAATCGATTAACCACTGTTCAAATCAATTAAAAACTTGTTTTCTCAAAACTAAACCTTTCCTTTCAAACTTTTAAGCCACCTATTGATTTTAGGTTAAGTGAATACTCAAAATATGATATTATCATGACCTTGATAGAGATTCACTACCCTCTAATGACTCTACCCAAACTCATTAAAATAAAATACTCAAATTAAAGATATTACAATTAAACACAAATTGAATCTTCATGAGCTTGTTCTCTCTTCATCACTTGTTGTTTGTTGTTGATCGATGAACTCCTTCATACTTGAGCTTGATCACAAAAACTTGTAGCTTGTTCAAAACCTTTGTCATTATCAAAACATTCTCACTAGATCTAACACTACTCATCGATGTTTTGTTACATTTGTAGGCTTGCGCTCAACGGAGATTTGCTGAACAATCGCAGCGCTTGGAGCCGTTGTTGTCACAGCTTCAGGAACCTTATCTAGAGGTGTTGAGGCGGGTGCATCAGTTGGCTGTGACACCTCTCACAGAGGAGATGACACATGTTGTACAGACAACTATGGGTAGGGGAAGGGGTAGGCAAAGGCTACAGTAGTTCAGTTGACTTTGTGTTGACTTTATGTTTTATGACTTTGTGTTTTATGACTTTACGTGTAGTTTACTTTGTGTTGATTTTATTTTATTATAATTTTATTTATTTGATTATCCTTTTTTAAAATTAATGTTTGGAAAAAAATAAATTTAATAATTTATCTATAGTATTATATAAAATTACGAAATTACCCCTAGTCAACAAAATTACCAATATACCCCTTCCTTCCTAAATGACAAAAATACCCTTTAACCACCAAAATTACCAAAATACCCCTACAATCCCAAATTTCCATTTTACCCTTCACATTCCAAAATATACCTGAACCATTCCCTCAACTTACCATCTACCCCTTTCTTTAAACACTCCCAATACCTCAAGATGTATCCAATTGAATAAAAATATCTTTTAACTGAATTCAAAAATATCATTAAAATAAAAATTCAAAAAAAATAATAATTCAATCAATATCATGTACAACGCCGTCCCCATTCGGAGGAGGTATTAAATCTCTAAATAATGCAATGCGATCCAAAAATATGGTACCCCAAGGAGCTGCACATTCGTTAAAAAAATGTTTCCAAGACGGATGAATAGATGGTAATGGTGACCCTTCCTTCAAGAAAACTTGAACCCAATGATTTGCCTTAACATTAGGGTCCAACGAACAACACATATCGACATTCCCGATTACCCAAAGTTTTGGATGCATGGGAGGTGCTTTAGTGTACGGTAAATACGTTAAACAAGCTCCCATATGACGAGTCATCGAAACAAGAACCACATTGTACCTATTAGCATGCATCAAGTTAGTATACGGTATAAATGTAAAACAATCTCACATATCATGATACAATGGAAAGAATATCCACAATATACCTGTTAGCAATGACATGCCCCAATGGGGGAAGAATCAACCATTTATCTTCAGGAACACCGCCAATGTTGCCCACATGTAGTGATCTGAGCACAACGTCATAATCATGGGTCCCAATCATCTGGATGTACATCTCCTTGTGTTGCTTGATCTTACGTATAAGATCATTCCGAACAAGCATATAAGAATCCTCAGACTGATACTCATACAAGCTAATTGATCGAAAACCACAATTTCCATCTGCTCTCACATCAACAATTTGATCGATATATTGTTGCATGCAGGAGGGAAATTGTTGTAAGTATGGAGATATCACATTAGCTTGTTGAGAGCTACTTTTGGAGGATTGTTGAGAGTTTTGTTGGGAAGCTTTTGGAGGATTTTTGGATGATTTTTGAGAGCTTTGTTGGGAAGCTTTTGGAGGATTTTTGGGGGATTTTTGAGAGTTTTGTTGGGAACCTTTTTGTGAAGCCTTTTTTGATTCTTTCTCGGCATATTCCCATCCCGATGGATCACGCTTTGTTGATCTCTCATGATCACTCATACGCCCTTTTGTCTTTGCTTTTTTGTTCGGTGGCAACAATGAGGTAGTTGTTGGATCCACAACCTAAAAAAAACAAAATCAACTGTCAACATTAAGAAAATTGATAATATTAAAAAAAATGTTAAAATCAAAAATTGGTAATAATATAAATTGTTAACCTCTCGAAACTTGTCCGTCAAAATCTTCTTTCCTACATCATTGGTACCATGAAATACTCGCCAAAACTCCGCGATCAAAGGAGTTAGGTCAATGTGTACCTCTTCTTTCTTCTCTTTATTGTTGAATGTCAGAATTTTCCAATGATCATGAATTGTCGTCAAAGGAATAGGTTGACCACTTTTCCTGTATCCATCAACCTCGCATGCACACGGTAAGCCATGTGTGATTCTCAGCTTGCAATCACAATTGTCACACTCATCAAACTTCTTCAGTCTGGTGAAAATAATGGCCAATGCTTCCCTTGACACATAATAATGCAAATTTCGGAAAAACGGAATATTCACCATGTGCTCCAATCTTGTGAGGCTTTTCTGAAAAGAATCAATAATGAGAGTGTGTTGACATGCCAACATCTTTTGCATAGCTGTTAAACACGTGCATAGATCCCCGTTGCTGGTTGACAATAATCTCTTCAACGTCGAGTGAGCACCTTCCACCCTAAAAATGATGAAATTTAAATGTATTATAATATGCAAAGAAACATGCCAAATTAATACAACAATGCAAATGAAGACAAAAAACTTACCGGTTTGTTGTAGTATTACCAAGATGCATATGCTTACTTGTCCATGTATCAAAAAAAATTTCCTTATGGTCGGCCAAGTAAGTCTGATTCACATAATCAAGTAGACCAATCGCCTTCCAAGACAGATTCTTAAGTCGAGTGCATGAAGCTTCATAGTCATCCTCATCCTTGGAATGGACTACCTTGGCCCAAGCTTTCTCAAGTAACAGCACATCAGCGTCATTACGAACATGTTTCCTAATACGTGTTGTCACATTCTTCTTAATAATGTGAAATTGACACAACAAATGCGCCGAAGTTGGAAAAACGGTCTGGATTGCTCTCACCAATGCACTTTCAAAATCAGAGACAATAACCTTGGGCATGACATCATCATCTTTCAACAATCTCTTTAATTGTTCTAATGACCATAAGAAGCTTGGATACTTCTCCACCTCCATGTAAGAAAATGCAATAGTAAATGACTTCTCGGTAGATGTTTGCCCAACCACCTTAAGCAAAGGCCATTTGTATCTGTTAGTCTTGTAGGTGTTGTCTACGATGAGCATAATGTTAAACGAATTAAAAAGAGTAACAGATTTTGGATCAGCCCAAAAAATTTGCTTCACAATATCCGTGGAATCGTCCTTTCTGTACCAGATGTCATAACCATTGTAACATCCCGAAATTTTATTGCAAGAGTAATTGGAATAATAACAGGATTTGGAAATAATAATTGTGCATAAATAACATAAGGTGATAAATTAGGTTTCCTTTGAATGCCATGAAGGAGTTAGGAAGCATTGGCATCATAAAAGAAATTTAAAGAAGGCTAGACGAGTGTTAAAAACGGCGTTTTCGGTGTTCTAAACACGCTAGGAAATTCAAAATAAAAGATTTACAACTCTAAACACGAATTCCACCGTTGGATGTGAAGACAAGTGTCTTAGTAAGCTTTTCTCAAAATTTGAGCAAAATCCGATGGTTAACGAAGAAGATATGGCGTAGTCAATGCGAAGTCAACAGACTTCCGTGCACTAGAATCACGAATCAGGTAAAAGTATTCGGATATCAGCCAAAGCATCCGGATACTTCGTGCAGAATCAGCATAAATCGTGTTTTTGGCTTCCTTCTTCAGTCACTCCCCCTTTTTGTTTCTCTCTCCTAGGGCCACGAATTTCTTCTCCTTCTCTCTCTAAATCCCACCTCAAATCATCAAATACATCCATGATAAATCCTTAAAAATCAATCCCCATCACATACAAACATCATCTCCTTCATCAATCTCTCCTATTATTCTCTCTCTCACGCCATTTCTCTCTCTCCTCTCTCTTCCTTGGAGTTTCATACCCACTCTTAATTTCCACCATTCCAAGTTCAAGGTATGTGAGATTCAAGCTTTCCTTCTCATTTTCTTTCATGTACACAAATTTAATTCCCCCATAGTCTTTAACTAATTTCACTGCTTTTGCTTCATGGCTCATTTTCTCTCTCTACACAAAGGCTTGGGAATCAACATTCTCTCTCTCCACCTTTATTTGAGTTAAGAAGGGGGTGTTACCTCTATTTAGGGAGTATACTCTAGATGGTATATAGTGGAGACTAAGGATAGGGATTAGAATAGGATGATAAACCCTAGGGTAAAGTGATAAAAATGATTTTTAGCATAGGTAATTAGAAGTGAAGAACTTGGGATTTGTTGTAAAATATGTATTGATAATAAAAATGAGAGATGACATTATAGGAGATTAGATAAAATAAATAAAAAGAGATTATATGAGGTAAGATTGTTACTTGCTATTATCGTGATAAAAATATAATTGTGGTGTGTCTAGAATTTGTTAAGGTTTGGTTATGAATATTGATGAGGGGATAATGTTGTTAATAAGAACGAGAATGAGCTAAGTGAATGTTAATTAATTAAGATAAGTGGTAAATGGATAAATAATAGGGTAAATAATTAATGTATGAATAAGGGATAATAACATGGCATAGCATGACCCTCCCTAAGTGGAGCGTGTATACCAATAGGACCCTCCACTTACTTTCCAAGTGGAACGAGAAATTATATTATCATGACCCTCCCTATGCGGAGCGAGAATTATATTAGCAGGACCCTCCACTTATTCTTTAAGTGGAGCGAGAAAGTATATTATTATGACCCTCCCTTTGCGGAGTGAGAAAATATATTATCATGACCCTCCCTTTGCGGAGTGAGAATTACATCACCAGGACCCTCCACTTACTTTCTAACTGGAGTGAGAATTAGACATTCATGACCCTCCCTATGCGGAGCGAGAAATTATATATTCATGACCCTCCCTATGCGGAGCGAGAAATTATATATTCATGACCCTCCATAAAGGAGCGAGAATCAAGTAGCATGACCCTCCCCCCAATAGGGAGTGCGAAATAAATGGAAATGAAATGCTAATTGAATAACAGGGAATTTTAATAAGTAAAGATGATATGGCAAAAGAGTAGAGGGAACGGTAGATAATATGGTGAGTAGAGAACAAGGAAAATAGGGAAGAGAAATGGGTTGTAAGATCATAAGTAAGGGTAGTTCCTTGGTTATTCTCTATGTCTGTTTAGAATGTATCTTCCTAAGTTCTGTGTAATGCTACCCTTCTTGCCATTTTTTTA
The DNA here is from genome assembly GCA_037953625.1 of Crotalaria pallida. Taxonomy (NCBI): domain Eukaryota; kingdom Viridiplantae; phylum Streptophyta; class Magnoliopsida; order Fabales; family Fabaceae; genus Crotalaria; species Crotalaria pallida. The sequence continues at coordinate 22,792,773 of CM075653.1, forward strand.
CAGGTACTGACGTGGAGCTTGCACAGGATATGGCCGAGCAGGATCACACTCCACTTCGTGGAGTGCGAGGATTTTAGTAGGGATCCACATATTGGTCTAGGGTTCTATTTTTGGGAAGAAACTTGCTTAGTAATGTAACCAGCACTAGTTGGATCTTTTGGGGAAAACTAATATGTTTCAAAACTTGTATATATTTGGTAAAACTGATGTAATGGTGCTACTGCACTCTGTTTATATTTTGCCCTGCTGGCATATGAAAGGATATAAATAAATATTTTGGACATGTTGCAGAAGAAACTAATTTTGGGAAAATTAAGAAAAACAAAGGAAACTCCGTCCGTTTGACGAGAGATTTTTATAAGTGAATTAAGTGTAAAAGAAAATTTTAAATTACTAATTTCAATCTAAGGGTAACTAAGGGTAAAATAACTAGGGTGTTACATTTTGGTATCAGAGCAGTTTAATCCTCGGCCTTGGAGTTATAAGTTACTCCAGTGGTTACTCACCAAGCGAGTAATTGGCGTAGAGTCAAATGTTTAAGTTATAGTGCTAGAATAGTGTAGTAGTTATTTAATTGTAGAAGCATTAACTAGTTAATCCCTTCAGGATTTAGTCAGTATGGCTGGAAGGCGCGCAGAGAATGACAGAATAGCTGCTATCCTGGAAAGTATGGTCCAAATGCAGCAGGCTCAGGCAGCGACTGTGGCTCAAATGCAACAGGCCCACGCTGCGAATATCGCTCAGATGCATCACAATCAGGCGGAAAATATAGCAGCGGCAGTGGCAGCAACTGCAGTGAATCTTCAACAACCAGCTCCGACCGTGATCGATTGGATGGCCCGATTCAGAAAGAAGGAGCCTCAAAAGTTTGAAGGAGGATTCAATCCAGATGGAGCACAACTCTGGCTTCAAGGGATCGAGAAAATTTTCCGCTCTATGGCACCACCGGATGAGCAAAGAGTTGTGCTGGCACAATATATGTTAACAGGGGAAGCGGAGCACTAGTGGGTTCAGATGCGAAGGGGTTTAGAAGCAGGACATCAGGCAATTACTTGGGATCTTTTTAAGATCCGATTTCTGGAAAAGTATTTTCCTGAGGATGTCCGCAGAGAAAAGGAGATCGCCTTTCTGCAGCTAGTGCAAGGGGACATGAGCGTCGGGGAATATGCTGCTAAGTTTGAAGATCTGATCCGATATGCCGGAAGCTACAGAGACGCCGATGAAAGGACCAAATGCATCAAATTCGAGACTGGACTTCGCTCTGAAATCAAAATGGCATTTGAATATCAAAACATTGCAAATCTGTCCCGATTAGTCAATATGACCAGCACTTATGAGAAGAGTCGAAAACAAAGGGCAGCAGAGAAAAGAAATAAGGGGGTGCAAAAAGTTGGGGGTCCCATTCGGGGAAAAGGACAGGTTCATGAATCAAAGCCCTACGCTTATCCCAATGTCACGAAGTAGCCCCTAGGATCAAGGATAAGAATGGGAATACTATGGGAACTTATCCACTATCTTCACATTGTGGAAGGAGGCATCAAGGAAAGTGTTGGTACCGGAATCAGACTAGAAGGGATTTCAGCTGTTTTGTGTGCGGGCAAACAAGACATTTTGCTGCGAGTTGCCCCAAAAATGCTCCAAAGAAAGAAGTCAATGTCGCAAGGGTACAACCAGCAGGTGGGGGTCAACCTGCTCTGAAGGGAAAGTTGTACACCATCGATGGTGAAGAGGTTGACTTGGCTGACGTGGTTACAGGTATAGATTATTTAGTAATGCCCATGCAGTACCCCATTAGTTTTGATACCATATAACTGATCTTTTCCTCTAGTAATTGATTGGAAATGTCAAATCTCTAGGAAAACAGAAACACCCTAGAAACCTTAAGCATTAAATTTCATTCGCCTAAGATAGACTTTTTAGCAACATTGTGAACAACCTCAGAGAGAAAAACGTCAAGTTGTAGAGTCCTAGTGTAAACAAATCGAATCCAAGGATAATATTGTTGTTTAATGGTATGTAAGGTTAGAACTGATCACTCTGATTCTTGCATATGTTAAGTGATGATATTATCAGCAAGCCTAGCAATGAGGTTGTTATTGATAGATGTAAGATTAAGACCGATCACCTTGATCTCTACACCTATTAATGGTCGACGTCATTGACAAATTTCACACCAAAACATTACCCAAGCAAACTTAACAATTGAATCATAATCCTCATTGAGTGCAAAATCCTAGCAGTATACAGAATCTAAGTGGGGGAGAATCTAGTAATTAAGTTAGGTGATGGCAGTGAAGTGAAGTCTAGAGGAGCTGAATAGATCATAGTATTAGGCCTTGCCATTGGGATGGTTCTCCATTTAAGGAACTGAACAGAATTTCGGGGACGAAATTCCAATAAGTGGGGGAGAATTGTAACATCCCGAAATTTTATTCCAAGAGTAATTGGAATAATAACAGGATTTGGAAATAATAATTGTGCATAAATAACATAAGGTGATAAATTAGGTTTCCTTTGAATGCCATGAAGGAGTTAGGGAGCATTGGCATCGGAAAAGAAATTTAAAGAAGGCTAGACGAGTGTTAAAAACAGCGTTTTTGGTGTTCTAAACACCCTATATTAAAAAATTCAAAATAAAAGATTTACAACTCTAAACACGAATTCACCGTTGGATGTGAAGATAAGTGTCTTAGGAAGCTTGTCTCAAAATTTGAGCAAGATCCGACGATTAACGAAGAAGTTATGGCGTAGTCAATGCGAAGTCAACAGACTTCCGTGCACTAGAATCACGAATCAGGTAAAAGTATCCGGATATCAACCAAAGTATCCGGATACTTCATGCAGAATCAGCATAAAACGTGTTTTTGGCTTCCTTCTTCAGTCACTCCCCCTTTTTGTTTCTCTTTCCTAAGGCCACGAATTTCTTCTCATTCTCTCTCTAAATCCCACCTCAAATCTTCAAATATATCCATGATAAACCCTTAAAAATCAATCCCCATCACATACAAACATCATCTCCTTCATCAATCTCTCATATTATTCTCTCTCTCACGCCATTTCTCTCTCTCCTCTCCTTTCTCTTCCTTGGAGTTTCATACCCACTCTTAATTTCCACCATTCCAAGTTCAAGGTATGAGATTCAAGCTTTCCTTCTCATTTTCTTTCATGTACACAAATTTAATTCCCCCATAATCTTTAACTAATTTCACTGCTTTTGCTTCATGGCTCATTTTCTCTCCCCTCCATGGCTGTGAAGCTTTCTCTCTCTACACTAAGGCTTGGGAATCAACATTCTCTCTCTCTCTCCACCTTTATTTGAGGTAAGAAGGGGGTGTTACCTCTATTTAGGGAGTATACTCTAGATGGTATATAGCGAAGACTAAGGATAGGGATTAGAATAGGATGATAAACCCTAGGGTAAAGTGATAAAAATGATTTTTAGCATAGGTAATTAGAAGAGAAGAACTTGGGATTTGTTGTAAAATATGTATTGATAATAAAAATGAGAGATGACATTATAGGAGATTAGATAAAATAAATAAAAAGAGATTATATGAGGTAAGATTGTTACTTGCTATTATTGTGATAAAAATATAATTGTGGTGTGTCTAGAATTTGTTAAGGTTTGGTTATGAATATTGATGAGGGGATAATGTTGTTAATAAGAATGAGAAGGAGCTAAGTGAATGTTAATTAATTAAGATAAGTGGTAAATGGATAAATAATAGGGTAAATAATTAATGTATGAATAAGGGATAATAACATGGAATAGCATGACCCTCCCTAAGTGGAGCGTGTATACCAATAGGACCCTCCACTTACTCTCCAAGTGGAGCGAGAAATTATATTATCATGACCCTCCCTATGCGGAGCGAGAAATTATATATTCATGACCCTCCCTATGCGGAGCGAGAATTATATTAGCAGGACCCTCCACTTATTCTTTAAGTGGAGTGAGAAAGTATATTATTATGACCCTCCCTTTGCGGAGTGAGAATTACATCATCAGGACCCTCCACTTACTTTCTAAGTGGAGTGAGAATTATACATTCATGACCCTCCCTATGCGGAGCGAGAAATTATATATTCATGACCCTCCATAAAGGAGCGAGAATCAAGTAGCATGACCCTCCCCCCAATAGGGAGTGCGAAATAAATGGAAATGAAATGCTAATTGAATAACAGGGAATTTTAATAAGTAAAGATGATATGGCAAATGAGTAGAGGGAACGGTAGATAATATAGTGAGTAAAGAACAAGGAAAATAGGGAAGAGAAATGGGTTGTAAGTTCATAAGTAAGGGTAGCTCCTTGATTATTCTCTATGACTGTTTAGAATGTATCTTCCTAAGTTCTGTGTAATGTTACTCTTCTTGCCATTTTTTTACAGGTACTGACGTGGAGCTTGCACAGGATATGGCCGAGCAGGATCACACTCCACTTCGTGGAGTGCGAGGATTTTAGTAGGGGACCACTTATTGGTCTAGGGTTCTATTTTTGGGAAGAAACTTGCTTAGTAATGTAACCAGCACTAGTTGGATCTTTTGGGGAAAACTAATATGTTTCAAAACTTGTAAATATTTGGTAAAATTGATGTAATGGTGCTACCGCATTCTGTTTATATTTTGCCCTGCTGGCATATGAAAGGATATAAATGAATATTTTGGACAGGTTGCAGAAGAAACTAATTTTGGGAAAATTAAGAAAAACAAAGGAAACTTCGTCCGTTTGACGGAAGATTTTTATAAGTGAATTAAGTGCAAAAGAAAATTTTAAATTACTAATTTCAAGCTAAGGGTAACTAAGGGTAAAATAACTAGGGTGTTACAACCATCATCCCTCAAAGTCTTCAAAAGATGCTGCATCTGTGTTCTCGGACGCCTGGCCTCTCTTCTCCATTTATTGAGGATGTTGTAAATTTGCATCAATGTGGTGCAATTATTTGGGTTTTCCTCCTTCAATGTCGCAAATATTTGTCTCGGCTTCACTCCATTCTTCGCCATAGTGATGATCTTTTCATACTCTTCAGGCGTAGGTCTTCCGGGGAATGAGTGTCCGATGAATGATTCACACTTATCGTGGTTATGGGACTCACAAGATACCCTTACCCTCCACGCTCCGAGTGACGAATATGGTCTACCATGCACCTTGAATGGACAATTCCTCTTCTTTGTGCCGGAGACATACTTCAACTTCTCCTTTTTTGGTTTGTATATGTCAAACCTTTCACAACAAAGTGTAATCCTTTGCTTCTTCCCGATTTCTCGTCTATCAGACCTAAGGATCCTTAGAACATGTCCCTGTGAATATGTAACTTCACGAACCCATTTCACCAGAGCTTCACAATCGGGGAAAACCATGCCAGTCTCAAACGCACTAGTAAAATCCGGATATTGGACCTCTTCATCATCGTTATTGTCTTGCATGATTAAGCTGCAAACACAAATAAAAGTTAATATGCAAAAAAAAATTAAATAACTAATAAAATTAACAAAATCAAAATATTTATAAAAATTATAAAATAATAATAAAATAAAATAAATAAAATAAAAAATATAACTAAAATCAAAATAAAAAGTTAAAATTAAATAATAATAAAATAAAATAAAAAATATTAAAAATAAATAATAAAATAAAATAAATTAATTAAAAAAATAAAAAAAATTACCCAAAGTTATAATCCTCTTCCTATTCCTTTTTCAAATCAACATTATAATCCTCTTAATCTTTCCTGATCAATATCATAACATAAACAAATTCAAATCTCCTATATATGAGGATGGATGCATTCAAATATATCATAATACGGATGAATGCATTCAAATTAATTTAAAGTTTTTGAATCCTAAAAAGTAACGTCTTGATATTTTTATAAATAATATTAATATAAAATATATAATAACAAAAATTTTATTTAAGTTTAAATAATTAATTAAAAATATGACTTCGCTGAGGGTGCAGCGAGAGAACAAAATCATGGTCTCGCTGACCCCCCAGCGAGCGTTATAAAATTTTAATTTTATAACTCCGCTTGGGTGCAAGCGAGCTAATGTTTTTTTGGCTCGCTTGGACTGCAACGATGAATAAAAATAATTGCATGTATATTGTTTGCTTAATATTAACCACTTCAAACACATACTGAACAAAGAAAAAAAAATAAAGAATCAAGTTTATGATCATAGAATTACTTTAATGAATGTTTATGAATTGCTTGCAATTGAAGAAATGTGGAGGAGAAAAGGGGTTTTGGGTTGATGAAGGGTGGAAGAGGCTGCTGGAGAGTTAACGTGAAAAAGAAGAAGAGAATGAAGAAGAAAAAATAGGTTTCTATTAATAAGAGAAAGAGGGGCATTTTGGGTAGTTTATTTTATAGTAAGGCTAATAGAGTCTTAAAAGAAAAAAAAGGGTTAACTAATTAACGGGGTGAGTCAATAAACTAATTTTCTTTCTTTCATTCTCGGGTGATTTTTTTTTCTTCAAAAGCTTACTTCCTCAATTTCAAACTCTAAAACATAGGTATTACTAAACTAGTGACTTACCCGTACCGGGTACACCTTGGGTACTGATATGCGTAACTGATATATTAGTGTATATTTTAGATGTGGATCGTACCAATAATATAATTTTTGCCTTAAAATTTATATTTTAATGTTATAATCACTCTTTCGGCCTTATATCTTGACTTATTTTGAGCATCAACCTTTAATTTTAAGATACTAATATGTTATTTCAAAGTCAAAATTGTTTATTTGCACATTGTGTGTGTGTCTATATATATATATATATATATATATATATATATATATATATATATAATTAGAATTTATATTGCCGTACCCGTACCATAGTTTTTTAGAAAATGTCGTACCCCATACCCGGTACTGTACCCGTATTGATGCAACATAAATTTCAAAGATAATGAGCTCTAAATTTTTTCTTATTGTTTTAATATATATTGTTGTTGCACAAATATAATGGAGTACTATTTTTCCTAACTATATCTTTATTTATTGTAATTTATTTTCATCTTTAATCTCTTTTCAATAATGATTACATAAATATATTATAATTAAAATATCCTAAATTCTTATATTATTTAACAATTTTTTCATCATTATGCATAACCTTAAACTAAATTATCTTTAAAATAGAGTGAGTAATAATTTAAAATCATAGTTATAGTAATATATTTCCTCCATCCTATGAAATTTGAAATTTTTTGAAAATTCACCAAAAAGAAAATAGCTTGCTTTTAATATTTGTCCATTAAACCAACCAATTAGTAATAAAGTAATAATTTAATGTATGTTTCTTTTATCAACCAATCATAAGATATAATTTCAGATAAATCTTTTATGCTTTTTCACCGGAGGAAATATATACATGGGCATGACAAAGGGTCGAGTTTGGGGCAGATTTTGACAATACCAACCTCGCACCCATCAAGGATATGACTTGTCTGCAGTTGAGGCGGGAACTGTCCCTGCAGTTAGAAGCATCCAAGCCATTGAATATAACTTAATGGCTAGATTAGGACCAAGGTGTAAAGAACATCAATAATAAATACTAGTACTACATTACATACTACTAATCATTATAGCTGGTACAAAATTAAGGGAAAATAATAAGGTTAAAACTAGTACCTATTAAAATGAATAATTTTCATCAACAAAGCCCAGCACAGTTGGTAGATAGCTGGGTTCCTTAAGCATGATGTCAGGGATACCCTTGGTGTACAAAAAAAAATGAATAATTTTCAAAGAGATGAAAGTTTTGATAGAATTCTACAAGATAGAAAATTAAGATTAATACATAGATTAGAATTACCAGATAATATAAAAGAAATAATAGCTGAGAAATATATGAATATTATAAGACAAGATCGAGTAAAAATACAACTAGAAAATATGTTATTACAAGAAAGATCATTTTAAAGAAATTAGGAAACGACAAAGATATGAAGAGGCAAGAATAATGAATGATTCAGATTTTACAGATTCAGATTAATTATGGATCTTATTGAAACATTAACAGAAAAAATTGAAGATTTCACTAAAGAATTAAAAGAAATTAAAACAGAAATAATGGAGAAGTTAAGAAATTGTTGTAAAAATTGTACCGAAAAAGAAGAGATAAGTTGTCTAGATAAGATGAAGGAGATTATCAATAAGCTTGAACAGCAAGATAAGGGGAAAGAAAAGGAAGAAATAAATGAACCACCACCCCGAGAAAAATTTAACGATTTAATAGAAAAAATGGAGGATCTCTTTAGGCAACAAGAAAAACAGAGATGTATCACCTTAGAAGATTTAGAGAAACTATTGGGTAAAAAGAAAAACCATTAGAAATAGTCCCTTATTATAAAAACCCAATTAGAGAAACTTTTTGGCATGGATATCGAATTTGAAAATCTTAGAGAAGAAACTTGAAAAATATTACAAGAACTTAATCTTGTCAAATAAGATTTAGTTAATTAACACGCCCTAAAACCAGTTAAGATTGAAAAGGGATCAACTTCGGGAATTAAAAGTCCAAAAAGAAAAGGATCTCCTAGTATAAGGTGGGAAAATGATTATGGAGAAGATAATTGAAATAATGATGAGTATATGAGAAGAAAAAGGTACAGTAAAAATAAGAAAGACCAGTATACTAAGTATAAAGAATTTGAACCTATGATAGGACAAATGACCAATAAGAAAGTCTTAGAGCTAGACTGTCTAGACAATAGACCAGAACTTATTGAACAATGGATCAATGAAATGTTTTTGATCACAGCAACTAATAAAAAAATTACCAATGACATCAATGAGATATACAATTTGGTAAAAATCTATATGAAAGGAATAGTTTACAATTGGTTTGAAAGTACCAGGAGATTTGGGAGAAATAATAAGAGAAAAATGAAAAAATAAAGAGCCATATATAGAAGACACATTAGGAGGAAAACATAGTTTTATAATGGAAACTATAAAAACCTTATGCTTACAAAAGAAAGCACAAAACCAATCTAGAAGAACCAATAGAATCTGTTGTGACCTACCAAGCTTGGAGTTAGCAACACAATGGGGATGTCAACCCGAAAAAACTCATAAAAAGAAAAGATATAAGAAAAAATGGTTTAAAAGATACAAGTTTAGAAAAACTAATAAAAGAAGGAAAGAAAAAGGATACTTTCGAAAGAAAGAAAGACAAAATAACAAACAAAACTATTATTCAGATGGTAAAAAGAAATGTACATGTTGGATATGTCACAAGAAAGGACATTATGCTAATGAATACCCAGATAAAAGTAAGAAGAAAGAAACTGCTAAAATAATAATTGAGGCAAAGGAATATTGATTAGAGCCGGATGAATACGACCCGAAAAGTGAATACAGCTTATATAGCTATTATACTACCACTAACTCTGAGGTAGGCTCAGACACTACAGAAGATGAATTCGAATAACACTTACATTAACATTCAAATAGGATTACAACATTATAGAGCATTCATAGACACTGGAGCATCTATATGCTTAGCACAACGACAAGTAATAGAAAAATGGACTAAGATGAATAAACCAATTACAATAACAATTGCTGATAATAGTTCACATAAAATTTATTATGTGTCAAGATTCCAAGATATAATAATAGAACATGCATATTTTACTATACCAAGCATTTATCAATATGATACAAGGGTAACTATCTTACTTGGTAATAACTTTCTCCGACTATATCAACCATTTATTCAGCAATTACATTCTATTACATTGCATTGTAAATACTATCTAAAGTATAAACAGGTTGAAGAACCAATTACCACACCCATCTATCACAGTAACCGCGCAGCCCAACGTGGTGAGATAACAGAAAAAATAGATTAATTGCCGAAAATGTCATCAGAAAAATCGCTGACAAAGTCCTAGAAATTAGTAAAGAAATCCCTATACCCAAAGAAATAGAAGAATTGTTAGACTAATGTTCGTCTGAAAACCCACTAGACCCAAAAATTAACAACAAAAGGGTAAAAATGGTCCATTTAGAATTAAAAGATAAAAATAAAGATGTAAGAAGTAAGCCCATGATATACACTCTACAAGATAGAGAAGAATTTAAAAAAAGATATTGATGATATGTTACAGAAAGGCCTTATAGGACATAATACAAGCCCACATAGCAGCCCAGCTTTCTATGTAGAAAAACACTCTGAAATAAGAAGACAAAAAAAGGAGGATGGTAATAAATTATAAGGAACTTAATAAATTTGTAAGATCCATGAAGAATGTTTTGATAAATGCCAAAAGGTTTTGAACAAGCTACAAATGTGTTGATCAAGTTCAAGCTCAACAAGAAACAACAAACATCAAGTGATAAAGAGAGAGCCAACTCATGAAGACTTAGTTTGGTAGTTTATGTTTTATTGTTTTATATTTTGCCTCACAAGTCTCTTAGTTTATGAGTTTGGGTAGAGTCATTAGAGGGTAGTGAATCTCTATCATAGTCATGATTATATCATATTTTGAGTATTCACTTTGCCTAAAATCAATAGGTGTCTTAAAGGTTTGAAAGAAAAGGTTTAGTTTTTGAGAAAACAAGTTTTAAGTGATTTTTAATCAACATAATCGATTAACAGGTTTTGATAATCTATTAACAATATATTTTTAACTAATAATCGATTAACAACTTTTGATAATTGATTATCTTGACTTTTACTCGAGTAAATTTTTACAGGCTTGCGGCATTACTCGATTAAGGCATGGTTACTCGATTAGCCACTTTGTTACTCGAGTAACACGATCAGATATGGTTTTTTCACTTCTCAAAATCACTTTTAACCATTCCTAACTTTTGGGTATTCTATATAAACCTATTTCTAACCTTTGTGATCATATTCCACATTTTGATATTCATTTTACAAAGAATCAAGCCACTCTATTCTCTCTCACTTTCTCAAGATCAAAGTTCTCATTTTTACATTCTTTGATCAAGAACCTTGAATCTCTCATGTTGATATTTTCATAGCTTTTGAAAGAGATTCATAAGATTGTTATTTTGTTTTCATTTGAGTTGTAATCATTGCAAAGAAGGCAAACACTCTACAACAAAGGAAGTCTTGAAGAAGTTATTCATCAAGCAAAGTTATTTGGAAGCCTTGGTGTGGCATATCATCAAGCACTTGGAAGTCTTGTAGTGAAGCAAGCAAGTGGAAGTCTTTGAAGAATCTCAAAGCATCGGAAGTCTTGTTGTGGGGTATCGGCAAGCAAGAGAAGAGGTTAGATTAGATATCAATAGGGTTACAAGGCAAGGGTGTGGTATCTCTTGTAGGCTAGCAAGAAGGGAGTCTTGTGAGGCATTTACTTGTAATTTGAGAAACTCTAATTCCTCATAGTGAAGAATCTCTCTTGGTTGAAGAGGGGACTGAAGTAGCTTTCAAGTGGATGAAAGTGAACCAGGATAAATCACTGTGTCGTATCTCTAAACTCTCTACTCTTTACATTTCTTGTTATTCATTATGTTCTTGATTGAAAACCTAGAAAAAATGATTTTTCATAATTGATTGAATTGAATCTTAATTGTGCAAAATTGATTTGGGAAAAATCATTTTCATAACCTAGGTAATAAATAAGAATATTGGTGTTAATCAATTCCGCTTTATCTCTGATCATATGTGTTAATTGATTGATTTTCATATTTGATTGAAAAGTGATTTTTCAATTTTAACATTGATTATTCAAGTAATTGGTTTCATTAATCGATTAGTTTGAATTGATCATTCGGCATTAATCGATTAGTTGACTTGTTAATCGATTAATAGAAGAAAATTTCAAGAAAATTATTTCTTTTAATCGTTTTGATTTGTTTCTTGCGAAAATCTTTCAAGGTTTATCTAACACCTATTCAACCCCCCCTTCTAGGTGTTCTCCTAGTGTATCCTAGTTATTTCACCCACCGATTGTAGGTTCTTACAATTGGTATCAGAGCTCGGTCGAAAGACACGAGCATAGAGCTTTTTCGTTAAGATCCTTGAGGAAACTACAATGGGATTCGTACCCTTTGGTGGTGAAGGTGCTTCAATAAATCGCCCTCCTATGTTTGGTGGAGAGGGTTATGGTTATTGGAAAATTAGGATGAGAATCTTTATAGAAGCTATAGATGTGAACATTTGGGAAGCCATTGAAAATGGTCCTCATATTCCCTCAAAAGATGTAGAAGGTGTGCTTACACTTACTCCCAAAGATAAGTGGACCGATGATGATAAAAAGAAAATTCAATATGATTTAAAAGCAAAGAATATCATCACCTCCGCTCTATCTTATGATGAGTTCTTTAGAGTCTCCCAATGTCGTAATGCCAAAGAAATGTGGGACACCTTGCAAGTCACACATGAAGGCACTAGTGAAGTTAGGCGTGCTAGATTAAATTCTTTGATGCATGAATATGAATTGTTTCGTATGTTGCCTAATGAATCTATATGTTTTATGCAAAAGCGTTTTACTCATATTGTTAATCATCTCATTGCTCTTGGTAAAACTTTCGTGAATTGTGAACTTGTTAACAAAGTTTTAAGATGTCTAAGTAGGGAATGGCAACCCAAGGTTACCGCAATTGTTGAATCAAAGGACTTGGACACCATGGACTTAGCAACACTTTTCGGGAAGCTACAAGAATATGAAATGGAGCTTGGACGTTTGCAAATGCATGAAGAGTCGGATAAGTACAAAGAGAGAAAAGGAATTGCTCTTAAAACTAAAAGGTCATATAAAAAGGAAGAGAGTTCCGATGATGATGATGATGATGATAATGAAGATACCGATTCAGACATTGATGAAGAGGAGAAGAAGCTTCTACTAAGAAAGTTCAATAAGATTCTAAGGAGAAAAGGAAGGATGAACAAAGACAAAAGTAAAGAGAAGAATTCCCCACACTACAAGACAAAGACTTCAAAAGAAGGTATAGTTTGCCATGAATGTGGAAAGCCCGGTCATCTCAAGTACTCATGCTCTAAGTATCTCAAGAAGAAGGAGAAAGAAAAGAAAAATTCAAAATCTAAAAGAGCATACATAGTTCAGAATAGTGATGATGAAGATGACAAGAAAAGTACATCAAATAGTTCTTCGGATGATGAAGATGCCGCTTGTCTCAACTTGATAGCTCTAGTAAATGAAGAGGAAAGTTCAAATGATGAATCAAGTGAGCAAAGCTACGAAAGCGATGTAAGTGAAACTAAATCCAAAATTTCTTCTAAGTATGAATTGTTGTATAATGCTTATGAAGAAATGCATGAACAATTTAAGAAACTAGCTTTGAAAAACATTGAAAGGAAGAATCTCATTTTGAAACATCAAAAAGAGATTTTAGATCTTCAAAAACAAGTTGATGAGCTTAATCTTCAAAATGAAACCCTTGATCTTATATATGCTAGTTCTTCTTGTGATTGTGCTAGTAGATTGAATATTGTGGTTGATTGTGAGAATTGCAAGTTGCTTAAAGATGAAAATTCTATTTTGAAAAATAAGCTTGCAAGTTTCACAAATGGTGACATTAGATTGCGCACATTGTTAAATTTTCAAAGAGAAAATTCAAACAAGTTTGGTTTGGGTTATACTAATGCTAAGAGTAAATCTCATAGAAATGTTGTTGATTTTTCTAAAGTTGATTTTTCAAATGCACCAACATGTTTCTATTGTGGTACTCATGGACATACTTCAAATGTGTGTTATATTAAAGTGCATGGTATACCTAAAGGAGATTTTGTTTGGGTGAAAAAGGGTGAGAGTCCCTACATTAACAAAAATGGATCCAAAACCATTTGGATACCAAAAAGGCAAAGCGTGATTGTTTTTGTAGGTATGATTGAAGATGCAAATGAAGGTCTATACACATTTCTTCAAATCTCAAGTAAAAGTCCTACAAGTTGACACAATTGATATTGTTGGACATCTTCAATTGGTATCAAGAAGAGAATCCTACAAATTGGTAACATTTGATATTATACAATTGGTATTTGTTTAGTCACAAGTGGTATTATTTCTCTTGATGTGATATTGTTTATACTTTTGAGAAAATACTATTGGTATCAAATTCTTACAATTAGTATTATAATTGGTATACAATTGTTTCAATTGGTATCATTGAGTGATTATTAGATGATTATCATGCTATTGAAGAAATGTTTGATATAGAGATAGTATGGTTATTAATTTCTCTATTTTGGTTTAGATATCTCTATATATGACATAGTTTCTCTTATATTTGGCTTAGTATTTTATATTTCAATTGGTATATATTACTTTTTGATAATGCCAAAGGGGGAGAAATGTATGTTTTGAAGAGAAATGTATGTTTTGAAAAGAAATAATATTTTGTTTTGGAGAAAGGTTTGTTTTGTTGTTTTTATGCAGGTTGAACAAAGTTGTTGGAGATAGGGGGAGAATCAAGCTTTTATCTCAATTAGATTTCAAATGTCAAAAGCATAAATTGAGGGGGAGCAAGAGTCTCATCAAGTGATCAAATGGTTCAAGCATCAACAACTTCACAACTTCAAAACATGTTTGTCATTTTCAAAAAGGGGGAGATTGTAAGATCCATGAAGAATGTTTTGATAAATGCCAAAAGGTTTTGAACAAGCTACAAATGTGTTGATCAAGTTCAAGCTCAACAAGCAACAACAAACATCAAGTGATAAAGAGAGAGCCAACTCATGAAGACTTAGTTTGGTAGTTTATGTTTTATTGTTTTATATTTTGCCTCACAAGTCTCTTAGTTTATGAGTTTGTGTAGAGTCATTAGAGGGTAGTGAATCTCTATCATAGTCATGATTATATCATATTTTGAGTATTCACTTTGCCTAAAATCAATAGGTGGCTTAAAGGTTTGAAAGAAAAGGTTTAGTTTTTGAGAAAACAAGTTTTAAGTGATTTTTAATCAAAATAATCGATTAACAGGTTTTGATAATCGATTGACAGTATATTTTGAACGGATAATCGATTAACAATTTTTGATAATCGACTATCTTGACTTTTACTTGAGTAAATTTTTACAGGCTTGCGGCATTACTCGATTAAGGCATGGTTACTCGATTAGCCACTTTGTTACTCGAGTAACACGATCAGATATGGTTTTTAAAATGCGTTTTTCACTTCTCAAAAGCACTTTTAACCATTCCTAACTTTTGGGTATTCTATATAAACCTATTTCTAACCTTTGTGATCATATTCCATCATTTTGATATTCATTTTACAAAGAATCAAGCCACTCTATTCTCTCTCACTTTCTCAAGATCAAAGTTCTCATTTTTACATTCTTTGATCAAGAACCTTGAATCTCTCATGTTGATATTTTCATAGCTTTTGAAAGAGATTCATAGGATTGTTATTTTGTTTTCATTTGAGTTGTAATCATTGCAAAGAAGGCAAACACTCTACAACAAAGGAAGTCTTGAAGAAGTTATTCATCAAGCAAAGTTATTTGGAAGCCTTGGTGTGGCATATCATCAAGCACTTGGAAGTCTTGTAGTGAAGCAAGCAAGTGGAAGTCTTTGAAGAATCTCAAAGCATTGGAAGTCTTGTTGTGGGGTATCGGCAAGCAAGAGAAGAGGTTAGATTAGATATCAATAGGGTTACAAGGCAAGGGTGTGGTATCTCTTGTAGGCTAGCAAGAAGGGAGTCTTGTGAGGCATTTACTTGTAATTTGAGAAACTCTAATTCCTCATAGTGAAGAATCTCTCTTGGTTGAAGAGGGGACTGAAGTAGCTTTCAAGTGGATGAAAGTGAACCAGGATAAATCACTGTGTCGTATCTCTAAACTCTCTACTCTTTACATTTCTTGTTATTCATTGTGTTCTTGATTGAAAACCTAGAAAAAGTGATTTTTCATAATTGATTGAATTGAATCTTAATTGTGCAAAATTGATTTGGGGAAAATCATTTTCATAACCTAGGTAATAAATAAGAATATTGGTGTTAATCAATTCCGCTTTATCTCTGATCATATGTGTTAATTGATTGATTTTAATATTTGATTGAAAAGTGATTTTTCAATTTTAACATTGATTAATCGAGTAATTGGTTTCATTAATCGATTAGTTTGAATTGATCATTTGGCATTAATCGATTAGTTGACTTGTTAATCGATTAATAGAAGAAAATTTCAAGAAAATTATTTCTTTTAATCGTTTTGATTTGTTTCTTGCGAAAATCTTTCAAGGTTTATCTAACACCTATTCAACCCCCCCTTCTAGGTGTTCTCCTAGTGTATCCTAGTTATTTCACCCACCGATTGTAGGTTCTTACAAAATTCACTATAGGGGATGGATACTTTTTACCTAAGAAAGATTTACTTATTCAAGCAGTAAGTAGGAAAGACTGGTTTAGTAGCTTTGATTATAAATCAGACTTTTTGCGAATAAGGTTAGATGAAGAACCTAAACCTCTTACAAGCTTTAGTACTCCTATGGGTCAATATGAGTGGAATGTCATGCCCGTGGGACTAAAGCAATCACCAAATATTTTTCAGAGATTTATGGATGAAACCTTTAGGAAATATCAGAACTTCTGCATGGTTTATGTAGACGACATTCTAATATTTACTGAAGGGAAGATCAAGGAACATTTGGAAAAAGTGAAGGTTATCCTAAAAGAATGTATAAACCAAGGGAATATAATCTCTAAAAAGAAAGAAAATATTTCTCAACAAGAGATTGAATTTCTTGGATCATATATCCAAAAAGGACAAATCAAATTACAAAAACATCCTTTAGAAAAAATTCAACAGTTTACCATTCCAAAGAATAAGAAAGATCTTCAAAGATTACATATATACAAAGTCTTGGATTTTTACGAAATAATACTTTAAAATCTGCAAACCTTCAACAGAAATTGAAAAAAGATGTTGAATGGTCTTGGGATAAAGAAGATACTACAATCTTTAATGACTTAAAACGACTCTATACAACAAATTTGCCTTCATTATATCAACCTTCCCTTGAGGATAGGATTATAGTGGAGACAGATGCCTCTAATACCCACTGGGCGGGAGTGCTTTTGGCATGACCAACTAGTATAAAACGACTAAAGATAGTTCAATGGACAAATGGTGCTTTTACTAAGACTGAACAAAATTATACTACTCATGAGAAAGAGTTACTCGCTCTCATTAAAACGTTGAATAAAAACCAAATATACTTATTACATCAAGAGTTTGAGGTACGTACAGATTCGACATATGTTACTCAATTCTTAAAACTTAATCATAAAGGAAGTTACAAACAAGGGAGACTTATTCGCTGGCAGCAAAAGCTTTCCAGGTTCACCTACGAAGCAAAGCATATTCCCGGAAAAAAGAATCTTCTTGCAGATATCCTAACTCGAGAATTGAGCGATTAGAAGCAGAATTGGAAATTATCCAAGCAGAACTTGAAGAATTATCAGCCAAGAAATAACAACTAGTAAAAAAACAAAGAACAATAGAACTCAAGTTGAAAATGGAAAAGACCAAGATAAAGGGAAAAGTAGTGACAGAACCCGGCAACTGCACGAAAGAATTGGAAGAAAAAAGGGCAGACTATTATGTCCTATTCAATACAAATCAAGCAGGAATATATGACTCTTCGGAAAAAATCAGTCCATTTATAACTAGAACAAAGGGAGCAGTTCACAGAAAATTGCCTAGTAAAATTGAAGCTGAAAAGGATTTGAAAGAATACCAAGAAATTAATAGCAAATTGGTATCCAATGGTGCAAAAGTCCTCTTTAAATAAATTATTAGGAAAGACCATATTGACAAACCAAGAAAGATGACTAGTTTAGGAACCATTCCCAAACCCGAAAATATCAAAGAATTTCCCATCTTTAAGAGAACTGACCTTAACCAACAATTTGAAAACACCGAAGAACAGTTTACCAAAGCCATGGATGAATTATTTTCTTTTAAAGGAGATTATTCAGAAAAATTCTTCTATACTACCTATCACCCAGATTTAGGTTTTAAAAGCCATAACACTCCTAGGATGTGGTGAATTACTAGTAGCTCGATTTTACCATTTTAGGCTCATCCATACCATTTACACATAAAACCTTAAAGAAATTGACCTTTTACCTCCAGGGTTAAGAGCAGTCTGCCGTAATTTCAAAAGAATTGTACTGAAAAATCGAGGAACAATGTTTATTAGACTTAATAGTTGTTACCCTGATTATATCAATCAACAGTCTGCTATTCATCAAGGACATATTGGTGTTAGCAATCATGCCTACCCTGTGACACCCTCAATATATTCCAAGTAATTAATACAATAAATATACTATTACTCGAATTAGTTATGGACTTGTTAGTATTTAGAAAATGTAGGAAATAAAATTTTCTTTTTATTTTCTATAGAGGCGGGTGCACAAACCAAAACATGGAGTCCTTGGAGAATGTAATTTATATCATTTTAAACATTATATTGAATCCGGCATTCTTTAAGACAAGAAGATCTTTTCACAATCCAGATAGCATCAGTACTTCGAAATTGCATTTGCGTAGTAAAAATTAAGTGATGCCATCTATTCTTTAGTTTTGCGGAACTGATACCATTTTCAAATAACGTAGCCGAATTCTTTAAAAGATCTTTATTAGAGTAAGCGGAAATAGTAGGACTATGCATAGTTGTAATATAAACATAATATATATATATATATATATATATATATATATATATATATATATATATAAAGTCATGAAATACATAGTCCATGAGTCATGTCTCCAAGATCCCATACAAGTCCATAAAAGATCTATATCAAAAGTAAACCTTAACGCTAGAGTTCTCAAAAGCTTATCTACAATATATATATACATCTCAAAATATAAAACTCTAGAGCTGGTCACATAGATCAGGTAGCAGCAGCAGTAGTAGTAGAAGTCTCCAAGAAGTAACAGCAGTAGTCATCATCCAACATCACAGCAGCAACATCGTCTCCTCCACAGCATCCATCACACTGGATCCCCTGATCCTCATCATCTACCATATGCACATACCTAGGGATCATCGTCCCTCCACTGACTCCCGGTAGAGTGCACGACAGGCTTGCCTCCGCTCTCGTCCTCCACAGGGTCCTCCTCTATCTCATCCGAAGGACTGGGTACCCTACCACTGGGTACAGGGTCAGGTGATGGCGAGACCCTAACAGGGCTCCTCGGATCAGATGGGGGAGTCTCCTCGCAGACGACTCTAGAAGAAAAAGGGTGTGAGCGGGTAGGTCGAAAGCGAAAACTGTGATATGAGCGAGCTGGTCGTGTGGGAGGTGGTCCATGGTAAGTATAAAAGGGTGGTACATGCATAGTGTATATGATGGGAATCCTAAATCTACGAGGACAGAACCAGATCAGCGGGTTGGGGTGGTAAAAGGTAACCTCTACCTCTCCCTCGAACACCGCTCGGTGATCCTCGTAGATCCATATGTTACTAGGAAGTGGCCGGATCTCGATGCAAGCGATGTAACGTGACATCACCTACAAGGGCATAGGGGTAAGAAATTCTATACACATAATAAATAGAGCATAAATAAATGTGCAATATGAATATGTAAACATGCAGCAATAATCAACAACCACATTTAGCACTTAGCAAGTATTTAATGCAAGTAAGATGCTCATACTTATTTCATTTATCAACTTTAATTTAAATGAGTGACATGATGTATGAGTCTAGGTCTCATCCCTATCTCCACCAATCTATGACACTCTCTGACGTCCATCCTTTACTTCATATCAGCACTCAACTGTGCGTTGTACTCCTAGGTGTACAACATTCGTACATTCACCAAGAATGTACACGACAAGCTTGGAAATGGTACATAACGTGCTCCTCGAGCAACGTCCCGTCGTCTTAACGGAATAACCATATCATTAGCATCTCACTTTCGCTGGCCACGTCGTCCACCATAACGTGTCACCAAGCAAGACGTCAGTTGGTACTCCCAGAGGCCCTCCTCATGTTACCAAAACATGAATAACGATCTAACATCCGAACTCCAAAATGAATGCAATTTCTTTACTTTAAAGAATTGATTGGTATATCTCAATTAATAATATCTCACATTATTAATTCCATAGTTTCATACCATCATCAATAAATTTCTTTTAAGTCTTAGATCACTTGGATTATTATCATTTAAGCGTTAACAGAATGATTCAGAATTAAAAATGGTATTTTTAATTTTCTGGGCAGAAATACTCGAGTGTTCTTCAGAATACTCGAGTAGTTCTTCAGTCTTTCCAGATTACTCGAGTAGTTCATGGCTACTCGAGTCGTTCATGCTTTTCAGAAAAGTCAGATTTCAGATCTTACAAAAATACTCGAGTAGTTCATGAATACTCGAGTGTTCTTCATCAATTCCAGAATACTCGAGTGGTTCATGCATTACTCGAGTGGTTCATCAGAAAGTACTCTTTTACTTCAGTCAATACTCGAGTTCTGGACCTGATACTCGAGTGTTGGAGCAAGAAGACACACTGTTTTATCACAAAATACTCGAGTGTCAAGCCAACTACTCGAGTCTTTTCATACAGATCAGACTGGAAACTTGGTTTTAACATACCATTTTCAATTCTAACCATTTCCAATCCAATCCAATGATCAACAGAGTTCATATAACATATAATAAACATGTTCAAGCACTTAGAACACATCAAATTACAGGATTCACAAAGATTCATAAGATTATGCATAAAACTTAGAAAATTCACAACTTACATATCAGTTTGCATAAAACTCAGAATTCTCATGATTTTAAGTTCCAAATAGCTTGCATGCAACATATTAAACTTGCTCAAAACCATTTTAGAGCACAAGATGGTCTCCAAACCAATCTCCTTATTCAAACTAAGCCCTTAGAGCCTCTTGGTGGCTCTCTAATCAAATCCATGCAATTTAAACTCTATCTAGTGAATAGAAATCTTTCCCCTTACCTCACAGTTGAGAATCAACAGAAAATTCGCAAGAAAAACTCCGCCAACACCAAAAACGACTTCAAGCACCAACATGCAAGACAGTTTGAGCAGAGCACCAAAACCAAATTGGTTGACATAGAAATCAGAGATAACAATTGGGGAAATTAGTATTTCTAAGCTCTATGCAACACATACTTACTATAGAAACCAATTTGAGACTCAGGAGGTGCATGAGCTTACCACAATCAATGATCAAAGTAACCTCCCAGAACTGATGACAGCAAACGAACCTCAACTTCTCAGCTTCGATTCTACCAACACACACACTCTCACCTCACAATTTTTATGTCTATACAAAGCTCGTGATGTGAGCTTTGCATTCGTGTATAGTTTGTGACTCGAATCAAAACACAGAGGAAGAATCGAAGGAAACGGTTCAGGAACCCTAACTCACAAACTCTTCAACAATTTGACAAAATGGTTGATTCTCAGAAGCGATCGAGCTTAAATACAAGTATTGGAGGTCCATGCACGGCGACACGAAAGCCATGGACGTGTGAGGGTGGTGTATTCGTGTCACACGGCGAGAATCGCTGGTGGTGACTCACCAAAACGCACTAACTCGTGCAACTCTGACCAGAACACTCGAGTCTTTTCAGAAACACTCGAGTATTTTGGTCAGTTTTTGAAAAATATTAATTTTATTTACTTTCCCTCCAAAACCTTTCCTATAATTACTTCTAGGTCCCAACTCAGAGACTAATATGCAAAATATTTATTTTATGCATAACTATACTTACCAAATAAAATTCACACATTCACCAACAACATAAACACAGATTTTAATCAAAGATTAAAATAGAAATAGTTAATTATAATAAATTTTATAATTAACATTCCATTAATCAGGGATTAAAATTTTGGGGTGTTACACTACTCCCCCACTTACAAGGAATTTCGTCCCCGAAATTCAACTTATACAAACAACTCAGGATAGTCCTGACGCATCTTATCCTCTAATTCCCAAGATGCTTCCATCACATCACCACAAATCCAGATAATCGAATATCTTTCCCTCTAAGCTGCTTGACTCTTCGATCTTCAATGCGGATAGGCATAGCTTCAAAGGTTAGGTTCTCACGTATTTCTAGGTCATCAGGTTGGATTCTAAGAACAATGGTGGGATCGTGAATATACTTTTTCAACTGAGACACATGGAATACATTATGAAGGTTAGCTAATGACGGGGGTAGGGCTATTTGATAGGCTACTGGACCAACTCTTTTAAGGATCTGGTAAGGACCAATAAACTTAGGTGATAGTTTCTGGGTTTTCAAAGCTCTACTAACACCTTTGGTTGGTACTATTCTGATGAAAACATGGTCTCCTTCAGCAAATTCTAAGGGTTTCCTTCTTTGATCAACGTAGCTCTTCTGCCTACTTTGAGTCGTCTTCATCTTTTCTTGTATCATCTTAATCTTCTCAATTGTCTCTTGCACAAAATATGGTCCTACAAGAGTACTCTCCCCCACTTGAAACCAGCATAATGGTGTCTGACACTTTCTCCCATACAGAGCTTCAAATGGTGCCATTCCAATGCTCGTATGATAACTATTGTTGTAAGTAAATTCCACGAGCGGCAACATTTGTTCCCAATTTCCTTGACCTTCCAAAACACAAGCTCTTAAGATGTCCTCCAGTGACTGAATAGTCCTTTCCGTTTGACCATCAGTCTGAGGGTGGTATGCAGAACTCATCTTCAATCTCGAACCCAGAGCTCTATGTAGATCCTGCCAAAACTTCGATGTAAACCTTGGATCGCGATCTGACACGATACTTGATGGCACTCCATGTAGACGAACAACTTCCTTGATATACAACTGAGTGAGCTTTTCCAAAGAGTAGCGCATATTAACGGGAATAAAATGCGCTGACTTTGTCAAGCGATCTACAATCACCCAGATTGCATCATGACCAGTAGCTGTTCTTGGCAACCCAAATACGAAATCCATTGAGATACTATCCCATTTCCATAACGGAATCTCTAAGGGAAGTAATTCTCCTCCTGGCCTTTGGTGTTCCACCTTCGCCTTCTGACACACCAAACAACACGCTACGTATCTTGCCACATCTTTCTTTAAACCAGGCCACCAAAATATCTTCTTCAAATCCTGATACATTTTGGTAGCTCCCGGATACATACTCATCTTGCTCTTATGCGCTTCATCCAGAATCATTCTCTTTACTTCTGAATCATTGGGCACACAAATCCTTGCTCTAAAGCGAAGGATTCCATCCTTCCCTCTTTGAAATTCACTCTTTGCCCTCTTCCATAAGCTTCCTCTTTTCCTTAAGTTCATCATCTTCTTGTTGCAACTCACGAATCCTTTGCAAGAACTCATTAACAATCTGCAACATCCCCATCTTGACACTTGTCGGCTCCACTTGCATCGTCAGGCTCAAATCTCTAAATTCTTCTATCAATGCAGCTTCTTTGACCATCATCGAACTGATATGCATTGCTTTTCGACTCAATGCATCTGCCACAACGTTTGCTTTCCCAGGATGGTAATGAAGCTCAAACTCATAATCCTTCAAGAACTCCATTTATCGACGTTGTCTCATGTTCAACTCTTTCTGGTCAAAAAGGTACTTTAAACTCTTATGGTCACTAAGCACCCGAAACGTAGTGCCATAGAGATAGTGCCTCCAAATCTTTAGAGCGAAGACTACAACTGCCAGTTCTAAGTCATGAGTTGGATAGTTCATTTCATGAACTTTTAGCTGTCTCGAGGCGTAAGCGACTACCTTTCCATCTTGTATCAAAACACTTCCAAGTCCTTGTTTCGATGCATCATAATACACCTCAAAATTCTTCTGTGGATCAGGCAAAATCAACACAGGAGATGATGTCAATATTTCCTTCAACTCTCGGAAACTCCTTTCACACTTCTCATCCCATATAAATGGTTGATCTTTCCGAGTTAGTTTCGTCAATGGTAGCGCAATCTTCGAAAAACCTTCTATAAATCTTCTATAATAGCCAGCCAAACCAAGAAAACTTCTCACTTCCGTGACCGACTTCGGTTGTTCCCATTGTAAAACTGAACTTACTTTCGCCGGGTCAACCGCTATCCCCTTGTTTGAGATCACATGTCCTAAAAATTTAACTTCCTCTAGCCAGAACTCACACTTTGCAAGTTTGGCGTACAATTGCTTCTCTTTTAGGACATTCAACACTATTCTCAAGTGTTCAACATGCTCCTCCGAGTTCTTGGAATAAATAAGGATATCTTCAATGAACACAACCACGAATGAATCTAAATAGGGTCTAAAGATTCGATTCATGTAGTCCATGAAAATAGCTGGTGCATTAGTCAATCCGGACGACATCACAACATACTCATAATGCCCGTATCGGGATCGAAATGCAGTCTTAGAGATATCCTCTTCTCTAATCCTGATCTAATGATACCCTGATCTCAGATCAATCTTGGAAAATACTGAAGTTCCACGAACTTGATCCATAAGGTCATCTATCCTTGGTAAAGGATACTTGTTCTTGATTGTGACGTTATTCAATTGCCGGTAGTCGATGCACATCCTCATACTACCATCTTTCTTTTTGACGAACAAAGCCGGAGCACCCCAAGGTGACACGCTTGGTCGGATCATCTGCTTCTGCAACAACTCTTCAATCTTCTTCTTCATTTCAGCCATCTCCGGTGGTGCCATCCTATAAGGAGCGATAGAAATGGGACCAGCTCCCGGAACTAAATCAATTCCAAATTCAATCTCTCGCTTTGGTGGCAAACCCGGTATCTCGTCAGCGAATACCTCCGGAAAATCTCTAACAACGGAAATCTCTTCAATCCTTGGGCCATTCTCTTCCACTCCAGTGTTGAACAAACACATATAGCCTGAAGGTTTTGGGTTTCTATAGATCACTATTTTTCTATCACAATCAATGATCACTTGGTTTCGGCTTAACCAGTCCGTTCCCAAGATCACATCCAATTGCGATAAGGGTAAACAGATCAAATCTACCCTAGAGGGTTGTCCCAACACTTCTATACAACAGTTAAGACATGCTCTAGAAACAACTACAGGAGCATTGGTAGGGGTTTATACTTTAAGAGTGTATGATAACTCAGATATGGGTAAACTCAAACGATTTACACATTCATATGAAACAAATGAATGCGTTGCACCAGAATCAAACAACACATTACAAAGTTGACCATTTAGCAAGTAATTGCCTTGCACAAGATCAGAGGATTGGTTTGCCTCCACACCACTAAGCGTGAGAACCCTTCCTTGAACCACGGGCTTGTCGGCTGCCCCTCTTGAATTAGCCTTGGCTGGTTCCTTGCAGTCCTTCGCAAAGTGTCCCGGTTTTCCACAGTTGAAACAACCACTTGTCGCCTAACAGATACGACCATGATGACGACGCTTGCACTTGTCACAAAAGGGAGCCTCGCTTCGAAAATTCCTTCCATCACTACTCCCAACCTTTCCTTTGCCTTTCCCTCGGCGATCATACGGACCCTTGCCTTGATTGTTGAAACTCTTGCGCCTCTGTGGTCCATAACTCTGGCTATCTTTTCTCTCTGATGCTTGCAATCCTTCAGCTTTCTTATCATCCTCATACATCCTACACATGTCCACTAGTGTAGGAAAGCTTTGAATCCGATGATAGCTGAAAATAGATTTCAGCTTAGGCCTTAAGCCTCCCTCAAACTTGATACACTTGCTCCTTTCATCAGGGTTGTTCTGGTAGTATGGAGAGTACTTCATCAATTCCTCAAACTTGGCTGCGTACTCACCCACACTCATGTCTCCTTGCTTCAGCTGCAAGAATTCCACTTCCTTCTTTCTCCTCAAATCCTCGGGGAAGTATTTATTGAGAAACTTCTCCATAAATACACCCCAATTCACATCCCTTCCTTCATAATGCAGGAGCTGAACCGTATGGTTCCACCAGTTCTCAGCCTCATCTTCCAACATGTAGACTGCATACGCCACCTTCTGAGCTTATGTGCAATCTAATGTTCTGAAGATTTTATCCATGGTATGAATCCACTTATTAGCCTCCTCGGGTTTAAATCCTCCTTCAAACTTAGGTGGATTACAACTCCTAAAATCCGCCAAACTCTTAGCCTCAGTATTACCCACATTACACTGGTAAGGTGGATTAACCGGTTGAGGTGGTTGCTGTAACAGCCCGATTTTCGTAAACCAAAATAATTAACTTTTACTCGCAAAAATAAGGCCAAATTTTTTTTGTAAAACATTGTTGAAGTGTTTACAAACATTATTGGATAATGCCTAACATTCTTCAACACTTCTTTTAAAAACCGAGACTAAGTTCAAGACTTATTCATTTGGGTTTCCAAAAACATTCATCAAAGAAAATGGTTTGACTTCAATTCAAAAGTAGTTACTTGCAATTCCTTAAAAAGGACATTAAATATTCCTCACAAAGTTGCACAAGAGTAGGGCATATTCCAAAATTAGATGGGTTACACAATTGGTTCATCACTTTGGTAATCCTTAACTCAAAGCACTCATAAAACCTAACTACCAACACAATTCTTAAACTATCCTACTGAAAGCCAGGGGGTGTAGCTCTTTCTCCTTCTTGCGTCTTCTCTTCGCTCTCGAAGATGATGCCACCCGCGTAGTTGTTCCCTCATTGTTATTGGACTCCAGCATCACTCCGTCTGATGAGGTGAAGTTCTTCAGCTTCTCATAACGTGCCTTCTCCTCGTGGTTACTGAATCCTCGTATGGTGACTTCCATACAATACTTCGTCTGCCCGTTGAGATACCAGCAACACCAATATGCCAACGAACAGGAGAGAGTAAGCGATCCGAACGACGCATCATCGACGGTGTGGGATTACGATAGGCAAGATAATAGGACCAAACAAACACACAATACCACACACAAGTACACAACAATCAAGTATAACATTATCATCATTCTTCTTATCATTTTTCATTCTCTTATTAAATTCACCTTTATGTCTTATGAATTTCCCTTTTCAACTATACTTCTCTTTTCATCCGATCTTTATCATTTCACACTTTTTAATGATCGGGTACTCAAAATATCATCAAAGTATTCATTTCATTTTCGGCTATCACTCATGTCTACATCTCCTCGGTCATCCACCCAACCTAGTCGGAAGCAAACAGGAGTACAAGACCTTTACCACGCGGGCACGACAGCTGTCACAACACATAGATGGTCCCAGACTAGGAGGATCTCGTCCTCAAATCATTTCAATAATATCAAGGCTCACTGTCCACGCAGTGGAAAAACACAATGCCCCGTTCCAGTCCCTCTCACTGTTCTCGATTTGCATTCTAGGGGGCGACAGTATGTTTCTAGTGGGCCCGCAGAACTTACCATGGCATTAGACCCAGTCCCCACCACGTTAGTGCGCCACATGTGGAGTTCGTTTTGCCTAGAAACATACTCTAGACTTCTTGACGTTTCACCGTCATCGTCCTCCCCTAATGCAATCTCCTCCTAAGTATCCGCAGATACCTATGGTTCCTTCCTCTCCACTACTTCGCACTCTCATACCTCACCGTGTATGTCTTTTAAAGTCTTTTAATCTTTTTAATTATCCTAAGGTCGGCCCGTCCTTCATGCAACCCTTCAACGAGACCCGACCACTAACTTTGCAAATTCTTTCTCTCATCATTCCTCACATAGCACAGAGCTGGGATCACATCGATATACTCATATCTCATTTCCACAATCTTTCTCAAAGTCTCCTTCCATCAATTTCTCAAAATCTTACATCACCATTTTCTCAAAGTCTCAAATCATAAACTTTCATACTCCTTTCTCAAAACAATCTCTTCACAAAACCTTTTTCGAAAATATCGTTTCACAAAATCTCCTTTCACAGACTTTCACAAAACTTCTTTTCAAAGACTTCCTTGAAAATACTTTTTACAATATTTCTCAAAACCTCTGTTCAAAACATTTTCAAAAGAATTTCTCTTCACAAACCCTTTTCCGAAAATGTCATTTCATAACACTTTTCTTAAAAATATCATTTCAAAAGGACTTGTCCAAAATTTCCTCTTTGCAACTCTATACAAAATCTCTTTCACAAGTCTTTTCAAAAATCTATTTACAAAAATCCCTTCAAAAACTTCCTTTTAAGAATATATTTTCGAAAATTTCTTTTCAAAACTGCCTTTCGAAAACCTTTTCAAAAGTGACATCTTTGCTGAGCGCTAATGGAGGAGCAAGCTCAACTCAACACTAGTCCCAGACTAAAACCAAAAACAAAAGGAGCCCAGCTCCGCTCAATTCACATCTCATTCTTGTTCCAACAATCAACATCACTCTCCCCAGCTCTGGCTCGTTCTCAACAGTACCATTCATTCTTTCCCCAATCTCACTCTTTCTCTTTTCCATCACATACTTTATTTCCAATCATTATTTCTCTGTCATTACGTCTTTACTTCACAATCTTATTTATTTCGCCTCTATTTTCAGGACGTAACAGACGTCCATCAGCATATTACTCATTTCCATTCACAGCAATAAATAACATAAGGCATAATTAAATAAATATATAAAAGCATGCTATCATTCACACACACATCACACAACAATGTGGTCTTCGTCACTTTCGTATAAGTGGCCACACAATCAAACAATTGCCACTTATACTACTGACTCTAACCACTTAGTTCCGATCTTTGAGATGATACGGAACGTCCTACCAAATCACCTAACTACCACGGTGTCTTAGGAAAGCTTCTCTCTCACCTGAGGTCCAGCAATTTAATGCGTACCGTTGTCTTGAATCCTTTGTGCTGTCGGCTGCCCCAATCCCTCGTCTTTAAGATTATTCCTCGTACTAAATAAAATACACTTATGTTATTAACTTGTATTAGGAAATTCTTTTTTTTTTTAAACTCGGACACCTCTCATTCCTCGTTGGAAGACTTTAAAACATAACCGTTTTTCTTTCAATCAACTCGGATGTTTTTTTAACACCTTAAGTACTTTCAAAAATCATTTGAAAACATTATGGAAAGTTATTTAAACTATTTAGTTTGGGTGCTGGTCCGTTTTGGACAGCACCTTAAACATGTTTGAAAACATCGAAAAAACACTTTTTGCCTTAAACAATTCCTTTATTCCAAATAAACACTTTTAGAACTCAAATTTTTATCACAAAACAACTTTGGACAGCCACAAACACAATTTAAAATCTCAAATAAATCAAATGGAATTTTATTAAAACCAACTTATTTCAAAACCAATCACATATTCGAATATTTTCCAAACACAAACGTACTAGCACACAACCACAACAACATTTATATGGATTAAGTTATACAAGTACTTAACCAATCATCTAATTTAATTATAATCAAACACAACACTTAGACATTCACATATTTAGAAGGCTATAAACCAAGCACAACAATTCAATTCACTTCAAAATCATCATGTGAATTCATTTTCATGCAACTAAACTTCCTAATCTTATTTATCCTACTTGGCCGAATGACATCAAAGAAATAATTCAAAGATCACAAATTTAAAACACATACATCAACTTGGTTTATATCAAGTACTTAAATTCTATTTTTTTTCTCATGCACTAAAACCATTTACTCTTCCTTTCCCTCTCAACCGAATACACACTTATTCATTTACACACAATACTTTTCCAAAATCATTTAATTTATTTTACACAATTTCAAATGATTTAATTTAACAATATTCTTTAAAACATACTTATTGCTATAATTCAACTCATGAGAAAAGAGCCCTAGTCTATCTAGCATGTGTAGGCCATGCCTCATTTTGATAAAAGTAAGGTTTTCGATTCATTTTGTCAACATGCAACACCAAAAGTCATGAATCAAATCATGCACCCTTTTCACACAAATTCTAAAAATATCATTTCCTTAGATCAAGTTTTCATTTTAATTATGCTTCCTTAAAAGTCTTTGAATCAAGTTAAGAAATTATTTTTCCCAAAACATGTTTCCTCGGTTTCTTTTGTAAAATCGTGAGATTCATGAAAAACGAATCCTTTTTACTTCAAAAATTTCATGCATGCACCTAGATATGATAGATGAAATCAAATAATGGTATAAATCAAAGATTAAAAATCACTTTGGGTAAACGAAGACCAAAAACCGTGATGAACATTTAAAGAAAGCCATGTCTTTTATTCAAAACACTATGCATACCATCATAAGATCAAAGCTTTTCATTTAGGATGCACATACAAAATTCAAGAACCAAACTTTTCATGAATGGCTTAAGGATCAAACCAAAAATCAAGGCTTTATTAAGACTAAGAAGAATCAAAGAATTTTAATTGCTCAAATTAATTTTTATAAACATGAAATTAGCATGCAACTACTCAAATCAAATCAAAAAGCATCTAAGCCTACACTTTCGGTTATGGCCGAATCAAACTCTTATAAGTACTTTGATCTTCAAGAGATTCCTAGGTTATGGCTCGATCTCCTCTTCTTCTACCTTCTCCCACTCACGGCCAACTTTCTTTCTCTCCTTCACTCTATTTTCTTTTTCTTAGCCCAAGAGTTTGATGAGATCTTTGGACTTGTGTGTGGGTGTGTTTGAGACGTTGGAGATATGGGAGTGAAAAATGAAATGGAGCTAAGGGCCAATAGCTTATATAAGCAATTTGGGCTTCCCATTTTTGCCCTTGGTGAGTTCGGCCATAAGCCTTGGTGGGAGGGGTAAATTCGGTTCTCCATAATGTTGCATGGGTGGAGGTTAACATTGGCTAAGGAGACATTGTAGGGGACACTAGGTACTTAGGGGTTACTTAGGCTTTTGACTTGTGGTTTATCTTTAGGGTTTCCATCAATTTGGTTAGGGTTTAGTTAGGATTTGGTTACCACTTAGTTACTTGCTTAGGAAATTTCTAGGCTTCCATACACACTTACACACATACGGCACTCACACATACATACCCATATTCACATACTCATGCACATACACATTTACACGTTACACCCACATACACATACATGCCTCATCATATTCATTTACCAATTAAATTTCACATGATTCTAAGCATACATTTATACAAAACCGTGCACACATACACACATGTGAATAGAAAATAGTTATAAAATGGCTTATACAAAAATCACAAATATCAAGCATATAGATTTTTCCAAAAACCCAATTTCTAAACTTTGGCCATTATTCCAGGAAATCATTTCTTTAAAGTCACTCATTGCCTTGAAGATGTGAATTAAAAAAATTTTCCTTTCAAAAACACTTTTCTTCAAAACAGATCTCTTTAGTATTTTAAATTAATACGAGGAATTTACGGGGTGTTACATTCTCCTCAACTTAAAGATTTCTCGTCCCCGAGAAATACGTTATGGATTGGGAAGCAGGGCACAAAACTCTTACGTCACTTTGATTCTCATAAGAATACTCTCCCTTTGCTTCGTGGTCGTATTCCATTTTGCAGGTCTGATTCACTTTGTCATGCTCCCCGTTTGTCGTTTTAGACGAAAAAGTTCCACTCGGACCATCACTTGTGTGTCGAATCAGGTCAAGTCCAACGGACTAACCGAAGAGGATGTCGCTCCCTTAGCTGACCGTCACCACAGAAAGTCCAACCATAGGTACGGACTTAGGGGAAAATCAAACAAACAAGATTTCATACATCTCCACAAGCATAGGGTTTAGCCTAAAAACCCTCAGATCTTCACTATTTTCTACCACTTAGGTTCTCACTAATTCACAACAATCACTCCTTTCTTTAATTCTCCTTCCAACTCTAGGGTTTTCGTCTATCATTCTTCCAACCTAAGGGATTCCATTTCAGTTTGGTTTTACTTACTTCGTCAAACAACCTCACTTTTCTCCTTAGATCTATCCTAGACATCAGTCAAGTCTATCGATTTTATCACCTAATCCTTTGATCACTATACATGGCAATCCTAATTCTCAAACTTTCCTCAGGATTTCTTCTAATAACAATTAACACACCTCCTTTCTCCCTTGTGACTCCCCAACTTTGATCAAACTTATAACCAAATCCACTGCGACCTTGTATCCTTGCTTGGTTCCAACTATTAATCCTCCTTAAATCGTTCGAGCCTACACTATCTGGGTAACTATGGCATTTCTAATTCCATTATTTGGGCTAATGAGTCTCAAATGGAAGCGATAAGGCTATAGGTTGGTAACAAGGCTCATGAAGAAAAGGTTCAAGTCTTACAACATCGACTGTTTTGTTGAAGCAATTCAACAAACAGAGAATTCAAGAATAACATCCTATCTCCCCAAAGATAACGGTTACTCTTTAAGCAAGGGTACATCTAAGTCAATATACTGGGATTTCTCAAACTCTAAGGAAACATTAAAGGTCAAAGGGTCTCAACCTTCTCACTTTCTATGTTCCTCAATCTACAAGATGAACAGGTTCCTTAGACTAACTCGGCCGACACTAAGCCACAACCAATGTCTTACATCCTAGAAAGATAAGATCCTACCCTTATACTCTTGTCCTTATGCTAGCAAACACACAGAGTCACACAAACAAAGCATGTAAGCCCATGCTTAAGGCCACTAAGGATTACCATTGCTCTGATACCATTCTGTAACAGCCCGATTTTCGTAAACCAAAATAATTAACTTTTACTCGCAAAAATGAGGCCAATTTTTTTTTTTTTGTAAAACATTGTTGAAGTGTTTACAAACATTATTGGAGAATGCCTAACATTCTTCAACACTTCTTTTAAAAACCGAGTTGTTACTAAATTCAAGACTTATTCATTTGGGTTTCCAAAAACATTCATCAAAGAAAATGGTTTGACTTCAATTCAAAAGTAATTACTTGCAATTCCTTAAAAAGGACATTAAATATTCCTCACAAAGTTGCACAAGAGTAGGGCATATTCCAAAATTAGATGGGTTACACAATTGGTTCATCACTTTGGTAATCCTTAACTCAAAGCACTCATAAAACCTAACTACCAACACAATTCTTAAACTATCCTACTGAAAGCCAGGGGGTGTAGCTCTTTCTCCTTCTTGCGTCTTCTCTTCGCTCTCGAAGATGATGCCACCCGCGTAGTTGTTCCCTCATTGTTATTGGACTCCAGCATCACTCCGTCTGATGAGGTGAAGTTCTTCAGCTTCTCATAACGTGCCTTCTCCTCGTGGTTACTGAATCCTCGTATGGTGACTTCCATACAATACTTCGTCTGCCCGTTGAGATACCAACAGCACCAATATGCCAACGAACAGGAGAGAGTAAGCGATCCGAACGACGCATCTGTTAGAACCTACAATCGGTGGTTGAAACAAATAGGAACACTAGGAGAACACCTAGAAGGGGGGGTTGAATAGGTGTTATAGAAACTTTGAAAGATTTTCGCAAGAAACAAATCTAAACGATTAAAACCAATGAAAATCAATCAATTAACAAATATTATATGATCAGAGATTAAGCGGAAACAATCAACACCAATATTCTTATTGATTAACCTAGGTTATGAAAATGATTTTCCCAAAATCAATTTTGCACAATTAAGATTCAATTCAATCAATTATGAAAAATCACTTTTTCTAGGTTTTCAATCAAGAACACAATTAATAACAAGAATTGTAAAGAGTAGAGAGTTTAGAGATACGACACAGTGATTTATCCTGGTTCACTTTCATCCACTTGAAAGCTACTCCAGTCCCCTCTTCAACCAAGAGAGATTCTTCACTATGAGGAATTAGAGTTTCTCAAATTACAAGTAAATGCCTCACAAGACTTCCTTCTTGCTAGCCTACAAGAGATACCACACCCTTACCTTGTAACCCTATTGATATCTAATCTAACCTCTTCTCTTGCTTGCCGATACCCCACAACAAGTCTTCCAATTGCTTGTTCTTCAACAAGGCTTCCAAGTGCTTGATGAAATGCTTCTTCAAGACTTCCAATGAACTATGCTTGATTCCACAAAATCAAGTCTTCCTTTGTTGTAGATAGCTTGCCTTTTGCAAAGATTATAACTCAAATGAAAAACAATAACAATCCTATGAATCTCTTTCAAAAGCTATGAAATATCAACATGAGAGATTCAAGGTTCTTGATCAAAATGTAAAAATGAGAACTTTGATCTTGAGAAAGTGAGAGAGAATAGAGTGGCTTTTGATCTTTGTAAAATTGATTATGAAAGTGTAATAATGATTCACAAAGGTTAGGAATAGGTTTATATAGAATACCCAAAAGTTAGGAATGGTTAAAAATGCTTTTGAGAAGTGAAAAACGCATTTTAAAAACCATATCTGATCGTGTTACTCGAGTAGAAAAAGTGTTAATCGAGTAAAACATGATTTAATCGAGTAAGCCAAAAGATGAAAATATTTTACTCGAGTAAAAGTTCAGATAATCGATTATCAAAAGTTTGTTAATCGATTTTCTGTTCAAAATACACTGTTAATCAATTATCAAAATCTGTTAATCGATTATTAACATTACAAATCACTTAAAACTTGTTTTCTCAAAAACTAAACCTTTTCTTTCAAACCTTTAAGCCACCTATTGATTTTAGGCAAAGTGAATACTCAAAATATGATATAATCATGCAATCAAAAGAGATTCACTACCCTCTAAGAGACTCTACCCTAACTCATAAACTAAAAGACTTGTGAGGCAAAAGATAAAACATTAAAATACAAACTACCAAACTAAGTCTTCATGAGTTGGCTCTCTCTTCATAACTTGATGTTTGTTGTTGCTTGTTGAGCTTGATCTTGATCAACACATTTGAAGCTTGTTCAAAACCTTTTGGCATTTATCAAAACATTCTTCATGGATCTTACAATCTCCCCCTTTTTGAAAATGACAAACATGTTTTGAAATTATGAAGTTCATTGAAATTGTTGATGCTTGAACGATTTGATCACTTGGTGAGACTCTTGCTCCCCCTCAATTTATGCTTTTGACATTTGAATCCAAATTGAGTAAGCTTGATTCTCCCCCTATCTTCAACAACTTTGCTCAACCTATAAAAACAACAAAAACAAACCTTTCTCCAAAACATACCATTTCATTTCTCCAAAAATGATCAAAACATAATATTTCTCCCCTTATTCAAAACATCATATTTCTCCCCCTTTGGCATTATCAAAAAGAAATATATATACCAATTGAAATAAAAGATCTAAGCCAAAATAGAGAGATTAATGAGATATAACAACCAAAGCATGATAATCATCTAATGATTACTCAATGATATCAATTATAACAAATTGTATACCAATAACATGATACTAATTGAAAAACAATTGTAAGAATTTGATACCAATAGTATTATCTCAATAGTATAAACAATATCACGTTATAAGAAATAATACCAATTGAGAGAACTATGAGCAATATCCAACAATATCAAATTGAAAATACCAATTGTATAATATCGAATGTTACCAATTTGTAGGATTTTCTCCTTAATACCAATTGAAGAAGCAAATGAATGAATAACACATGAAAGTCCTTTTGCTCTTCAATCATACCTACAAAAACAATCATGTTTTGCTTTTTGGTATCCAAATGGTTTTGGATCCATTTTTGTTAGTGTAGGGACTCTCACCCTTTTTCATCCAAACAAAATCTCCTTTAGGTATACCATGCACTTTAATATAACACACATTTGAAGTATGTCCATGAGTACCACAATAGAAACATGTTGGTGCATTTGAAAAATCAACTTTAGAAAAATCAACAACATTTCTATGAGAGTTACTCTTAGCATTAGTATAACCTAAACCAAACTTGTTTGAATTTTCT
Organism: Crotalaria pallida; assembly: GCA_037953625.1. Lineage (NCBI taxonomy): Eukaryota > Viridiplantae > Streptophyta > Magnoliopsida > Fabales > Fabaceae > Crotalaria > Crotalaria pallida. The sequence goes on from CM075653.1 coordinate 22,828,523, forward strand.
CTTTGAAAATTTAACAATGTGCGCAATCTAATATCACCATTTGTGAAACTTGCAAGCTTATTTTTCAAAATAGCATTTTCATCCTTAAGCAACTTGCAATTCTCACAATCAACCACAATATTCAATCTACTAGCACAATCACAAGAAGAACTAGCATATATAAGATCAAGGGTTTCATTTTCAAGATTAAGCTCATCAACTTGTTTTTGAAGTTCTAAAATCTCTTGTTGATGTTTCAAAATGAGCTTCTTTCTTTCAATGTTTTTCAAATCTAGTTTCTTAAATTGTTCATGCATTTCTTCATAAGCATTATATAAAATTTCATATTTGGAAGAAATTTCGGATTTAGTTTCACTTACATAGCTTTCGTAGCTTTGCTCACTTGATTCATCATTTGAACTATCTTCTTCATTTACTAGAGATATCAAGTTGAGACAAGCGGCATCTTCATCATCCGAAGAACTATTTGATGTACTTTTCTTGTCTTTTTCATCATCACTATTCCAAACTATGTATGCCCTTTTAGTTTTCTTTTCTTTCTCCTTCTTCTTGAGATACTTAGAGCATGAGTACTTGAGATGACCGAGCTTTCCACATTCATGGCAAACTATTCCTTCTTTTGAAGTCTTTGTCTTGTAGTGTGGGGAATTCTTCTCTTTACTTTTGTCCTTGTTCAACCTTCCTTTTCTCCTTAGAATCTTATTGAACTTTCTTAGTAGAAGTTTCATCTCCTCTTCATCAATGTCCGAATCGGAATCTTCATTATCATCATCATCATCGGAACTCTCTTCCTTTTTATATGACCTTTGAGCTTTAAGAGCAATTCCTTTTCTCTCTTTGTACTTATCCGACTCTTCATGTATATGCAAACGTTCAAGCTCCATTTCATGTTCTTGAAGCTTTCCGAAAAGTGTTGCTAAGTCCATGGTGTCCAAGTCCTTTGATTCAACAATTGCGGTAACCTTAGGTTGCCATTCCCTACTTAGACATCTTAAAACTTTGTTAACAAGTTCACAATTCAAGAAAGTTTTACCAAGAGCAATGAGATGATTAACAATATGAGTAAAACGTTTTTGCATAAAACATATAGATTCATTAGGCAACATACGAAACAATTCATATTCATGCATCAAAGAATTTAATCTAGCACGCCTAACTTCACTAGTGCCTTCATGTGTGACTTGCAAGGTGTCCCACATTTCTTTGGCATCACGACATTGAGAGACTCTAAAGAAATCATCATAAGATAGAGCGGAGGTGATGATATTCTTAGCTTTTAAATCATATTGAATTTTCCTTTTATCATCATCGGTCCACTTATCTTTGGGAGTAAGTGTAAGCACACCTTCTACATCTTTTGAGGGAATATAAGGACCAATTTCAATGGCTTCCCAAATGTTCACATCTATAGCTTCTATAAAGATTCTCATCCTAATTTTCCAATAACCATAACCCTCTCCACCAAACATAGGAGGGCGATTAATTGAAGCACCTACACCACCAAAAGGATTCGTAGAACCCATTGTAGTTTCCTCAAGGATCTTAACGAAAAAGCTCTATGCTCGTGTCTTTCGACCGAGCTCTGATACCAATTGTTAGAACCTACAATCGGTGGTTGAAACAAATAGGAACACTAGGAGAACACCTAGAAGGGGGGGTTGAATAGGTGTTATAGAAACTTTGAAAGATTTTCGCAAGAAACAAATCTAAACGATTAAAACCAATGAAAATCAATCAATTAACAAATATTATATGATCAGAGATTAAGCGGAAACAATCAACACCAATATTCTTATTGATTAACCTAGGTTATGAAAATGATTTTCCCAAAATCAATTTTGCACAATTAAGATTCAATTCAATCAATTATGAAAAATCACTTTTTCTAGGTTTTCAATCAAGAACACAATTAATAACAAGAATTGTAAAGAGTAGAGAGTTTAGAGATACGACACAATGATTTATCCTGGTTCACTTTCATCCACTTGAAAGCTACTCCAGTCCCCTCTTCAACCAAGAGAGATTCTTCACTATGAGGAATTAGAGTTTCTCAAATTACAAGTAAATGCCTAACAAGACTTCCTTCTTGCTAGCCTACAAGAGATACCACACCCTTGCCTTGTAACCCTATTGATATCTAATCTAACCTCTTCTCTTGCTTGCCGATACCCCACAACAAGTCTTCCAATTACTTGTTCTTCAACAAGGCTTCCAAGTGCTTGATGAAATGCTTCTTCAAGACTTCCAATGAACTATGCTTGATTCCACAAAATCAAGTCTTCCTTTGTTGTAGATAGCTTGCCTTTTGCAAAGATTATAACTCAAATGAAAAACAATAACAATCCTATGAATCTCTTTCAAAAGCTATGAAATATCAACATGAGAGATTCAAGGTTCTTGATCAAAATGTAAAAATGAGAACTTTGATCTTGAGAAAGTGAGAGAGAATAGAGTGGCTTTTGATCTTTGTAAAATTGATTATGAAACTGTAATAATGATTCACAAAGGTTAGGAATAGGTTTATATAGAATACCCAAAAGATAGGAATGGTTAAAAATGCTTTTGAGAAGTGAAAAACGCATTTTAAAAACCATATCTGTTCGTGTTACTCGAGTAGAAAAAGTGTTAATCGAGTAAAACATGATTTAATCGAGTAAGCCGAAAGATGAAAATATTTTACTCGAGTAAAAGTTCATATAATCGATTATCAAAAGTTTGTTAATCGATTATCAGTTCAAAATACACTGTTAATCAATTATCAAAATCTGTTAATCGATTATTAACATTACAAATCACTTAAAACTTGTTTTCTCAAAAACTAAACCTTTTCTTTCAAACCTTTAAGCCACCTATTGATTTTAGGCAAAGTGAATACTCAAAATATGATATAATCATGCAATCAAAAGAGATTCACTACCCTCTAAGAGACTCTACCCAAACTCATAAACTAAAAGACTTGTGAGGCAAAAGATAAAACATTAAAACACAAACTACAAAACTAAGTCTTCATGAGTTGGCTCTCTCTTCATAACTTGATGTTTGTTGTTGCTTGTTGAGCTTGATCTTGATCAACACATTTGAAGCTTGTTCAAAACCTTTTGGCATTTATCAAAACATTCTTCATGTTTCTTACAGCATCGTCGACGGTGTGGGATTACGATAGGCAAGATAATAGGACCAAACAAACACACAATACCACATACAAGTACACAACAATCAAGTATAACATTATCATCATTCTTCTTATCATTTTTCATTCTCTTATTAAATTCACCTTTATGTCTTATGAATTTCCCTTTTCAACTATACTTCTCTTTTCATCCGATCTTTATCATTTCACACTTTTTAATGATCGGGTACTCAAAATATCATCAAAGTATTCATTTTATTTTCGGCTATCACTCACGTCTACATCTCCTCGGTCATCCACCCAACCTAGTCGGAAGCAAACAAGAGTACAGGACCTTTACCACGCGGGCACGACAGCTGTCACAACACATAGATCGTCCCAGACTAGGAGGATCTCGTCCTCAAATCATTTCAATAATATCAAGGCTCACTGTCCATGCAGTGGCAAAACACAATGCCCCGTTCCAGTCCCTCTCACTGTTCTCGATTTGCAATCTAGGGGGCGACAGTATGTTTCTAGTGGGCCCGCAGAACTTACCACGACATTTGACCCAGTCCCCACCACGTTAGTGCGCCACATGTGGAGTTCGTTCTGCCTAGAAACATACTCTAGACTTCTTGACGTTTCACCGTCATCGTCCTCCCCTAATGCAATCTCCTCCTATGTATCCGCAAATACCTATGGTTCCTTCCTCTCCACTACTTCGCACTCTCATACCTCACCGCGTATGTCTTTTAAAGTCTTTTAATCTTTTTAATTATCCTAAGGTCGGGCCGTCCTTCGTGCAACCCTTCAACGAGACCCGACCACTAACTTTGAACAATCTTTCTCTCATCATTCCTCACATAGCACAGAGCTGGGATCACATCGATATACTCATATCTCATTTCCACAATCTTTCTCAAAGTCTCCTTCCATCAATTTCTCAAAATCTTACATCACCATTTTCTCAAAGTCTCAAATCATAAACTTTCATACTCCTTTCTCAAAACAATCTCTTCACAAAACCTTTTTCGAAAATATCGTTTCACAAAATCTCCTTTCACAGACTTTCACAAAACTTCTTTTCAAAGACTTCCTTGAAAATACTTTTTACAATATTTCTCAAAACCTCTGTTCAAAACATTTTCAAAAGAATTTCTCTTCACAAACCCTTTTCCGAAAATGTCATTTCATAACACTTTTCTTAAAAATATCATTTCAAAAGGACTTGTCCAAAATTTCCTCTTTGCAACTCTATACAAAATCTCTTTCACAAGTCTTTTCAAAAATCTATTTACAAAAATCCCTTCAAAAACTTCCTTTTAAGAATATCTTTTCGAAAATTTCTTTTCAAAACTGCCTTTCGAAAACCTTTTCAAAAGTGACATCTTTGCTGAGCGCTAATGGAGGAGCAAGCTCAACTCAACACTAGTCCTAGACTAAAACCAAAAACAAAAGGAGCCCAGCTCCGCTCAATTCACATCTCATTCTTGTTCCAACAATCAACATCACTCTCCCCAGCTCTGGCTCATTCTCAACAGTACCATTCATTCTTTCCCCAATCTCACTCTTTCTCTTTTCCATCACATACTTTATTTCCAATCATTATTTCTTTTTCATTACGTCTTTACTTCACAATCTTATTTATTTCGCCTCTATTTTCAGGACGTAACAGACGTCCATCAGCATATTACTCATTTCCATTCACAGCAATAAATAACATAAGGCATAATTAAATAAATATATAAAAGCATGCTATCATTCACACACACATCACACAACAATGTGGTCTTCGTCACTTTCGTATAAGTGGCCACACAATCAAACAATTGCCACTTATACTACTGACTCTAACCACTTAGTTCCGATCTTTGAGATGATACGGAACGTCCTACCAAATCACCTAACTACCACGGCGTCTTAGGAAAGCTTCTCTCTCACCTGAGGTCCAGCAATTTAATGCGTACCGTTGTCTTGAATCCTTTGTGCTTCTAGCTGCCCCAATCCATCATCTTTAAGATTATTCCTCGTACTAAATAAAATACACTTATGTTATTAACTTGTATTAGGAAATTCTTTTTTTTTTTTAAAACTTAGACACCTCTCATTCCTCGTCGGAAGACTTTAAAACATAACCGTTTTTCTTTCAATCAACTCGGATGTTTTTTTAACACCTTAAGTACTTTCAAAAATCATTTGAAAACATTATGGAAAGTTATTTAAACTATTTAGTTTGGGTGCTGGTCCGTTTTGGACAGCACCTTAAACATGTTTGAAAACATCGAAAAAACACTTTTTGCTTAAACAATTCCTTTATTCCAAATAAACACTTTTAGAACTCAAATTTTTATCACAAAACAACTTTGGACAGCCACAAACACAATTTAAAATCTCAAATAAATCAAATGGAATTTTCTTAAAACCAACTTATTTCAAAACCAATCACATATTCGAATATTTTCCAAACACAAACGTACTAGCACACAACCACAACAACATTTAAATGGATTAAGTTATACAAGTACTTAACCAATCATCTAATTTAATTATAATCAAACACAACACTTAGACATTCACATATTCAGAAGGCTATAAACCAAGCACAACAATTCAATTCACTTCAAAATCATCATGTGAATTCATTTTCATGCAACTAAACTTCCTAATCTTATTTATCCTACTTGGTCGAATGACATCAAAGAAATAATTCAAAGATCACAAATTTAAAACACATACATCAACTTGGTTTATATCAAGTACCCAAATTCTATTTTCTTTCTCATGCACTAAAACCATTTACTCTTCCTTTCCCTCTCAACCGAATACACACTTATTCATTTACACACAATACTTTTCCAAAATCATTTAATTTATTTTACACAATTTCAAATGATTTAATTTAACAATATTCTTTAAAACATACTTATTGCTATAATTCAACTCATGAGAAAAGAGCCCTAGTCTATCTAGCATGTGTAGGCCATGCCTCATTTTGATAAAAGTAAGGTTTTCGATTCATTTTGTCAACATGCAACACCAAAAGTCATGAATCAAATCATGCACCCTTTTCACACAAATTCTAAAAATATCATTTCCTTAGATCAAGTTTTCATTTTAATTATGCTTTCTTAAAAGTCTTTGAATCAAGTTAAGAAATTATTTTTCCAAAAACATGTTTCCTCGGTTTCTTTTGTAAAACCGTGAGATTCATGAAAAACGAATCATTTTTACTTCAAAAATTTCATGCATGCACCTAGATATGATAGATGAAATCAAATAATGGTATAAATCAAAGATTAAAAATCACTTTGGGTAAACGAAGACCAAAAACCGTGATGAACATTTAAAGAAAGCCATGTCTTTTATTCAAAACATTATGCATACCATCATAAGATCAAAGCTTTTCATTTAGGATGCACATACAAAATTCAAGAACCAAACTTTTCATGAATGGCTTAAGGATCAAACCAAAAATCAAGGCTTTATTAAGACTAAGAAGAATCAAAACATTTTAATTGCTCAAATTAATTTTTATAAACATGAAATTAGCATGCAACTACTCAAATCAAATCAAAAAGCATCTAAGCCTACACTTTCGGTTATGGCCGAATTGAAGAGCTCTTGATTTAGAGTTCCATGAGTTCATTTATTCTTAAAAATTTTAAGATCAAAGCATAACCTAGACATGCATGTACTCAAATCCTTAAGATCATCATCAAACTAACATGTAAGACCCAAAAATTAAAAATAAGTTTAGGTCACACATTGATTTACCAAATAAACACTTAAACACTTCATGATTCACGGTTTTAAGCACTAAAACCTAACATGCATGAAGATCTACTCCAAACTCACAAAGATCATAAACCAAACTTTAGATCTAAAGGAAAAACATCAAGATCTATCATAAACAACACTAACCGAATCATAGAGTCCATCATTTAGTTTATTACAAATTTATTTAGTTCTAAAATCAAGATCAAGGCAAGACATCACATGCAACCTTAGATCCAATCATAAAAATGAACAAGCAAGAGAAGAAAAGAAAAATTACAAGGTTACAAAATAAAAACTAGTCCTTATGCATCTAGGATCTTTGGTTATACCAAAAGGAAAGGTCTTCTAGTCTTCTAAGTACTTTGATCTTCAAGAGATTCCTAGGTTATGGCTCGATCTCCTCTTCTTCTACCTTCTCCTACTCACGGCCAACTTTCTTTCTCTCCTTCACTCTATTTTCTTTTTCTTAGCCCAAGAGTTTGATGAGATCTTTGGACTTGTGTGTGGGTGTGTTTGAGACGTTGGAGATATGGGAGTGAAAAATGAAATGGATCTAAGGGCCAATAGCTTATATAAGCAATTTGGGCTTCCCATTTTTGCCCTTGGTGAGTTCGGCCATAAGCCTTGGTGGGAGGGGTAAATTCGGTTCTCCATAATGTTGCATGGGTGGAGGTTAACATTTGCTAAGGAGACATTGTAGGGGACACTAGGTACTTAGGGGTTACTTAGGCTTTTGACTTGTGGTTTATCTTTAGGGTTTCCATCAATTTGGTTAGGGTTTAGTTAGGATTTGGTTACCACTTAGTTACTTGCTTAGGAAATTTCTAGGCTTCCATACACACTTACACACATACGACACTCACACATACATACCCATATTCACATACTCATGCACATACACATTTACACGTTACACCCACATACACATACATGCCTCATCATATTCATTTACCAATTAAATTTCACATGATTCTAAGCATACATTTATACAAAACCGTGCACACATACACACATGTGAATAGAAAATAGTTATAAAATGGCTTATACAAAAATCACAAATATCAAGCATATAGATTTTTCCAAAAACCCAATTTCTAAACTTTGGCCATTATTCCAGGAAATCATTTCTTTAAAGTCACTCATTGCCTTGAAGATGTGAATTAAAAAAATTTTCCTTTCAAAAACACTTTTCTTCAAAACAGATCTCTTTAGTATTTTAAATTAATACGAGGAATTTACGGGGTGTTACATTCTCCCCAACTTAAAGATTTCTCGTCCCCGAGAAATACGTTATGGATTGGGAAGCAGGGCACAAAACTCTTACGTCACTTTGATTCTCATAAGAATACTCTCCCTTTGCTTCGTGGTCGTATTCCATTTTGCAGGTCTGATTCACTTTGTCATGCTCCCCGTTTGTCATTTTAGACAAAAAAGTTCCACTCGGACCATCACTTGTGTGTCGAATCGGGTCAAGTCCAACGGACTAACCGAAGAGGATGTCGCTCCCTTAGCTGACCTGATGAGCATTTTATTTCCCATTTTTCCTTGCATTATTTTACTCCTATTATTGATACTTGTTGCCTATTTGACATTGTTTAGCTTGATTTAGTGATTTAGAGTTTATTGGACTAATATTCTGAATATTGTTTAATTTGGGATTATTTAGCCTAATTAATTCTATTTCTATTTTCAGGTCATATTTGGCACAAGGGCTTTTTGGACATTTTGGGAGTGAAGATTAAATTTTGGGAGTGAAGATTTAATTTTGGAAGAGAAGATATATGATGAAGTGAAGATTGTAATCTATCTTTAGGATTAGTTGAGATTTAGTTATATCTTTTAAGATTTAGATTTTATCTATAGGATATTTTTAGATTTAATTTAGAGATAAGCTTTCCTTAGGATTTGGGCCCATGATTTAGGCCCGGTTTGTGATTTAAAAAGCCAAATTCGTGTAAACCCTGGAGAGACCTTCCATTCACGTTTTTTTACATTCTCTCTCATAGAGAAGGCTTAGTTTTGCTCTCCAAGCTTGTGGTGGCTGCTAGGGTTTCTCTCTCTTCCCTTTTCTACACGTTTTTGGTATTTTTCTTCATGGAAGGCTAAACTCTTAGGTTAAATCCCTTTGGTAATGTATCACATACTCTTGAGGTTTTGTTCTTAATGCTATTTCGTTTTTATTCACTGTTTTCATGCTTATTGATATGTTATGGTTCGCTTAGTTCCATTATATAGAGATAATCCATGTGTATGAATGCTTAATTTATGCAAACTCGTAAAAACTCCATGCTTTGGCTTTTAATGCTTAATTAGAGGTTTGGGTTTTGGGGTGAGAATTGAATTTTCGCTTAGTATTTAATTCTCACAAGTTGGACAGTGAAGAGGAAAGAAATTGATCTTTTGTGACCGATGATAGAGTTGTGAACGCGAGCCAAAGGGGTTTATCCGCTTTTCCTTATCTGTTTCTTCGTTTTGATTTAATTCTGTTTTGATTTCAATTATTCAATATTCAATACAAAAAAAAACCCCCTGTTTTCTATGCATACTATGTGTTCGACCTTTTGCTTGATAAGATATTCCTTGGGAGACGACCTAGGAGTCACTTCCTAGTACTATACTTAAACTGTTTTTTATTTGTATCGGGTACGGCCTCGATCAAATTTGGCGCCGTTGCCGGGGAGTATCGGTTCTTGCCAAAGGTCATTAGTAGTTAGTTAGTGTCGTAGTTAGTATAGTTATTATAGTGTGTCGTGTCTGATTCAGGGTCTAGTAGTCAATTCTGATAACCGGTTGAAGTTGCACTGTTTGCTGTTTTGCTATTTTGTTGCAATTAGTGTATTTGATTGATTCTGTGGTTGCTAGTTCACATAGTTGTGGGTGGAATTTTTGCACGAAAATTTATATCCACACTACTTTTATCATATAAAAAGGTTTTGAGGCACCATGATCACTCAGATCATCATTGGTTGTGAGTTCCAGAAAAATTTTCCAAGTTTTAGCAGCACTTTCTTCAAATTGTCGCAACTTTTGACCCGTAACTCGGAATTTGACGAATTTTATATCAAATCGAAGGGAATTTTCTGAATAATCTGATTTTTCTCACTTTGTCAGAAAACTCCTTCGTCTGGATCCTGAAAAAGCCGTTTTACTATTTCTTTTTTATTTTACAAGTTTTATTTTCTTAGTTTTTGGTCTCTGATTTAATTGTTTGACTTGGTTCCCTTTTGAATTTTGTCCTCAAACTTTTTGTGGTATGTTTTCATGATTTTAGGGTACTGAAAAAAATAAAGGAAAAAATTTTAAAAAATAAAAAAAATTTTGTTGCCTATTTTGGTCATGTATATTAGTGACAGTTTGCTATGCTACATGGTGTTCTGTTCAGTACATGACTAGGGGCAACCCAAGCTACTTTCATCCATATAACCCTGAAATTGATAGAACTTATCACAGACTAGTTAGACAAAATAGGAACCAGTCCATAAGTGAGTCTATTGAGTCTTTACATAGTGAGTCTGCTTCTTTTTCTTCTATTCCTATAAATTCTGATTCTTATTCTGATTATTCTGAAAATATGGCTCAACCTCCACCACGTGAGAGGACATTGAGGGAGCTGGCTGCACCTGATTTCACTATTGAAGATTTGTGCATCCAGTATCCCGATGACCCGTATGAGCTAAGGTCTGGACTAATTCATTTGTTGCCCAAGTTTAATGGTCTTGCAGGTGAGGATCCTCATAAACATCTCAAGCAGTTCCATATTGTCTGTGCTACTATGAAACCACATGATGTGCAAGAGGATCATGTTTGTCTTAAGGCATTCCCACACTCCCTAGAGGGGCTAGCCAAGGATTGGTTGTACGATCTGGCCCCTGGTTCTATCACAGTCTGGGATGACCTGAAGAGGGCATTTTTGGAGAAATTCTTCCCTGCATGCAGAACAACAGCAATCCGAAAGGATATATCAGGCATTAGGCAACAAAGTGGAGAAAGTCTCTATGAGTATTGGGAGAGATTCAAGAGACTGTGTGCGAGCTGCCCCCACCATAAGATCTCAGAGCAGCTGCTTATTCAATATTTCTATGAAGGTCTCAACCTCATGGAGAGAAACATGCTTGATGCTGCAAGTGGTGGTGCCCTAGGAGACATGACACCTTTAGAAGCCAGAGTCAAGATTGAGAAGATGGCTTCCAATTGTCAACAATTCCATGCAAGGGGCAACAGCGATGCAATCATAGTGAGAGGAGTGAATGATGTTGGCACAAGTTCTGGTAAGGTTGAGAAGCTTGAACAGAAGATAGATTCACTTACAACTTTGGTCACTCAATTGGCCATCAACCAGAAGAAGTTGTCCCTGCCTGCTAGATTATGTGGCATATGCACATCCGCTGAGCACCCCACAGATGCATGCCCTTCTGTGCAGCAGCAGCCCACGACTGGTGCTGACCAACCTGAGGCATATGCCGCCAACATCTTCAACAGTAGAAACCAGCAGCCACAGAACTTTGATCTCTCTACCAATAGATACAACCCTGGTTGGAGGAACCATCCCAACCTGAGATGGTCTGATCAGCAGCAACCTTCACAGGTTCAATTTCAGAAGAATTCTAGACCACCATATGTACCTCCTCCAGTCCAGCAACAGAGACAACAATAGGCTAATTCTGCACCACCAGCTCCTAGTACTGAGCAGCAGCCTTCATTGGAAGAGCTGATGAAACAGATGACCATGCAAAATCTCCAATTCCAACAGGAAACTAGAGCATCCATTCAAAGACAAGAGGCCTCCATTCAATCTTTGACCAATCAGATGGGACAGATGGCAACAGCAATCAACACTATGCAATCTCAGAATTCTAACAAGTTGCCATCCCAAACAGTGATCAATCCAAACCAGAATGTGAATGCCATTAGTCTAAGGTCAGGGAAGCAGATTGTCACACCCACACCAGAATCTGACCTCAACAAAGATGATCTAGTTTCAACCAACAAGAAGAGCCAAATGGTCGAGGAGAGTGAGCACACAAGTACCAGAAAATCCCATCCAACTCAGCCTTCCACAAGCACAACACCTGCTGCTGCCCAACAACCACCCCCCATTCCTCTTCCTTTCCCACCAAGGGGGGTGACTCAAAGCAAGAAAATGGAAGAGATTGACAAAGAGATACTTGACACATTCAGGAAGATGGAAGTCAACATACCCCTTCTTGATGCAATCAAGCAGATTCCAAGGTATGCAAAGTTCTTGAAGGATCTATGCACACACAAACGGAAGCTCAAGGGCAATGAGAGGATCAGCATGGGAAGAAATGTCTCTGCTCTTATAGGTAAACCCGTCCCTCATATTCCTGAAAAGTGTAAGGATCCTGGAACTTTCTCTGTGCCTTGTATCATAGGTAATACTAAATTTGAGAATGCTTTGCTAGATTTAGGAGCATCTATTAATGTTATGCCTATGTCTGTTTTCAAATCTCTTTCACTTGGACCCCTTCAACCTACGGGTGTGGTTATTCACTTGGCAAATAGATCTACTGCCTACCCCGCAGGTTTGATAAAGGATGTCCTGGTTCGGGTTGAAGAGCTTATCTTTCCTGCCGATTTTTATATTCTTGATATGGAAGAGGACACCTCTCGTAGTGCTGTCCCTATCATATTAGGGAGACCATTTTTGAAAACAGCCTGAACCAAGATAGATGTGCATGCAGGTACACTTTCCATGGAATTTGATGACAATGTGGTTCGATTCAATATTTTTGATGCTATGAAACATTTTTCTGATGACCACTCTGTCTTTCATGTTGACTTGATTGATGATCTGATTGATGAGCATGTTCTAGACTTTTTGCATGATTATGATTTGCCATCTTTCACTAGCTCATTTACTTGTTCTGCATGTTCTGATTCCGAAATGTGCACTGCATGCATTGAAATTGACCAGTTTTTAAATTCTGCTACTACATCTATTGATTCATATGATATAGATTCAGATCATGCTAACCCCATTTCTGTTTTGCATGAGTCTAATTCACTTGTTCAGGTGCAGGCGGCAGAATCCAATTCTGCTGCTCCTTTAGTTCCATCTGTGATGCAGGCACCTTTATTGGACCTGAAGCCCCTTCCTCCTCATCTCAAATATGCTTACTTGGAGGCTGAGCAGAAACTTCCAGTGATCATCTCTACCTCCCTTTCTGTTGATCAAGAGAAGCAACTGCTGGATGTGATTAGAGCAAACAAAAGGGCAATAGGATGGACTTTGGCAGACATACCTGGTATTAGCCCCTCCATGTGCATGCATCGGATTTTATTGGAGGATGGGGCTAAACCAGTGAGACAACCCCAGAGACGGTTGAACCCCCAGATTCTTGATGTGGTAAAGAAAGAGGTCACTAAGCTGCTGCAAGCTGGTATTATCTACCCATTTTAGACAGCACTTGGGTAAGCCCGGTTCAAGTAGTTCCCAAGAAGTCTGGGGTGACAGTTGTCAAAAATGAGAAGGATGAGCTGATTCCCACTAGAGTGCAGAACAGTTGGAGAGTCTGCATTGATTATAGGAAGCTCAACCAGGCGACCCGCAAGGATCACTTTCCTCTTCCCTTCATTGATCAGATGTTGGAGCGCCTGGCAGGTAAATCTCACTATTGCTTCTTAGATGGTTTCTCTGGTTATTTCCAAATCTGTATTGCACCAGAGGACCAACATAAGACTACATTTACCTGTCCTTTTGGTACATTTGCTTATAGGAAGATGCCTTTTGGCCTATGCAATGCTCCTGGCACTTTTCAAAGATGTATGATGAGTATTTTTAATGACTTACTTGAGCATTGCATAGAGGTCTTCATGGATGATTTTAGTGTATATGGTTCCTCTTTTGATGCATGTCTTGATAGTTTGTCTAAGGTGCTTAATAGGTGCATTGAGACTAACCTTGTCTTGAATTTTGAAAAATGTCATTTTATGGTAGAACAAGGCATAGTCTTAGGGCACATTATTTCGCATAAGGGCATAGAGGTTGACCCTGCTAAGCTGCATGTAATATCACATTTGCCTTACCCCTCTTGCGTGCGAGAGGTGCGTTCTTTTCTTGGCCATGCAGGTTTCTATCGCGGGTTTATTCAGAACTTTAGCAAGATAGCCCTTCCACTATCCAACTTGCTTCAAAAGGATACCACATTTGATTTTGGAGACCAATGCAAGAAGGCATTTGATGAGCTAAAGAGAGCACTCACCACCACTCCCATCATCCAACCACCTGACTGGACTCTCCCATTTGAGCTCATGACCGATGCCTCGAATTATGCTTTGGGAGCAGTTCTCTCCCAAAGGGTTGGTAAGATGTCTCATGTGATTTATTATGCATCTAGGACTTTAGATTCAGCACAAGTTAATTACACCACAACTGAAAAAGAGCTGTTAGCCATTGTCTTTGCACTTGATAAGTTTAGATCATATCTGTTAGGTTCTAAGGTTGTGGTGTATACTGATCATGCTGCTCTGAAGTATCTTTTGAAAAAGACAGATTCCAAACCTTGGTTGATTAGATGGATGTTGCTCCTCCAGGAGTTTGATCTTGAGATTCAGGATCGGAGTGGTGCACATAACCTGGTCGCAGACCACTTGAGCAGAATAGAGAGAGAGGAGGATGCATTTCCTATCCGGGATGACTTCCCGGATGAGCAGCTTTTAGTTTTGCATGTTTCACATCCCCCTCCCCTTATTCCTTGGTTTGCTGATATTGTAAATTATATAGTTGCTTCTGTTTTTCCACCCTTGGCATCCAAAGCTCAAAGAGACAAATTGAAGAGCGATGCCAAGTATTATGTATGGGATGACCCCTATTTGTGGCGTTTTTGCAGTGATCAGGTCATTCGCAGGTGCATTCCAGACCAGGAGATCCAATCGGTTCTCCAATTTTGCCATGCTTCACCAGTTGGAGGCCACCTTGGCACTCAAAGGACAGCACGAAAGGTGCTGGATTCTGGATTTTATTGGCCTACCATCTTCAAGGATGCAAGAAAAATCTGCAGCTCATGTGAGCAATGTCAAAGGGCAGGAGGCACCCTATCTTGGAGGCAACAGATGCCGCAACAACCTATGTTGTTCTGTGAGGTGTTTGATGTCTGGGGTATAGATTTCATGGGCCCCTTTCCTGTTTCTTTTGGTTTTTATTATATCTTACTTGCTGTGGATTATGTATCCAAATGGGTGGAAGCTAAGGCCACCAGGACTAATGATGCTCAGGTTGTTGTAGATTTTGTCAGGACTAATATCCTTTGAAGGTTTGGCATACCTAGAGCCATAGTCAGTGATCAAGGCACACACTTCTGCAATAGATCCATGCAAGCTTTGATCAAGAAGTATGGGGTTGTGCACAAAGTTTCCACACCATATCACCCCCAAACCAATGGGCAAGCTGAGATTTCAAACAAAGAGATCAAGCGGATTTTGGAGAAGATGGTGAAGCCTAATAGAAAGGATTGGAGCACACGATTGGAGGATGCTCTATGGGCCCATCGGACTGCTTACAAGGCACCCATAGGGATGTCACCTTATCGGGTTGTTTTTGGTAAGGCATGCCACCTGCCTGTGGAGATAGAGCACCGTGCATATTGGGCTGTGAAGCAATGTAACTTAGCTCTTGATCAAGCGGGTGAGGAGAGGAAGCTGCAGTTGAGTGAGCTAGATGAGATCCGTTTGGAGGCCTATGATAACTCCAAGTTCTACAAAGAGAAGACCAAGAAGCTCCATGATAGCTCAATTTGCAGAAAGGAGTTCTTGGTTGGTCAAAAAGTGTTGCTCTACAACTCTAGGCTTGGACTCATGAGTGGAAAGCTCCGCTCTAAATGGATTGGACCGTTTATAGTCACCCAGGTGTTTCCTTATGGCACTGTGGAGATCAAGAGTGAGTCCACAGACAAGAGCTTCAAAGTCAATGGTCACCGACTCAAGCCTTTCCTCACTACCCCTTCTTTGGATGATGCACCTGTGGAGGAAGCCTCATTGGTCGACCCCATTTTTGACCCACCATGATTTAGGGAGTCTTCTTTTCTCCTTCTTTACTACTTTTATTCCACTTGTCTATATCTGTCTGATTCTGCTATTTGTTTTACATTGAGGACAATGTGTGATTTAAGTGTGGGGGGAGAGTAGTTTAGGTTGCATATTTTTGCTTTGATTTTTTAGGAGAGTAGTTTAGGTTGCATATTTTTGCTTTGATTTTTTAGGTTTTGCTAAGTTTTGGGCATTTTCTTGCATGTTTTTGCTTCATTTTAGTAGAGTCTTGGTATCTTGTGTCTGAATTCATGCATTTCTGTGTGTAAAGTTGCTTTTGATAATTAAGAGGTGGTAACACTGTGATAGAATTGTCCCTTTTGTGAGGATTTGAGCCTTAATTGTGGGTGGATTGCTATATATGCCACCTAATTTTTCTTTCATGTGTGATTGCACTCTGGATTACTTGCACTCTAGAACTTGACTTGACTCTTGTTGATACTTGATATTCCCATGCACATTTTGAAATGATTTAGGCATTGTTTTTCTTGAATAAGCCACTAGCCATATGAGCCTACCTTGAATGAATTTATCCTTTGATAGCCCCTTTGAGCCTTTATATCCCTTTTCTTTGTTCTTTAGCTCATTACAAGCCTATGACTGAAAAACCATGATTGTCCTAACCTTAGGGAATGATGGAGCTTTGGAATTGTTTTGGGAATGGGTATTAAGTAAGCGAGGGTGCTTTGTTCTTCATCTCTTGTGAGTTCTGGGTTTTGCCTCTATGGTCGGTGATGTAATTATGGCTTTATCTCATTATGCCATTTTTATTGTTTCTTCTTTTCTTTCGTTCATGAAGTTCTGCAATGTAATGCAATTCAAAAAAAAAAAGAAAAGAAAAAGAAGAAGAAGAAAAAAAAATGGAATAAAAGGTTGATTGAGGCATGGAGGATTGGAATTAGAGGTTGTTGTTATGTTTACCATTTCATTCTGGGGTGGATTGTGCTTTTTTTTTTTTTACTTGTTCCCCATTGCTCCTTTATTCCCTGGGTTTTAGCTACATTTCCCATATTTTTATCCTACCTTGTCCTTGGCCCCATTACAACCCTGAAAAGACCTTTTGATCTTAATGTGCATGTGTATTGATTGTTGATGTTAGAGGCTTGTCAAGCCTATGGTTGTGTTTGTTTTTCATGATGTGCCTTGAGTGTAAACACTGATTAACCTTAAACACTTGAGTGTAAACACTATTGAGTGATCCTTGTGAGTTTCTATCATCTTTGTGACTACCCTCTTGATGTCATTGGTTTTCTTTGCATATTTGAAATAATTGGATGATGTTCATGGATGCCTTGATTCTTTGGTCCTTATTTTCTTCGTGTGCTCGATTTTGTCCATTTCTTTGCATTTCCTAGAATTCATTGTGAAGTATGTAATCTCTTAGGTTTGCATTCATTAGTTTTAGTAATCTTGTTACATGATTCACTTTGGTGCATATTGATTTTCTCAGTCCTAATTCTTAGTTTTGCCCAGGAGTGCAAAAGGATAAGTGTGGGGGTATTTGATGAGCATTTTATTTCCCATTTTTCCTTGCATTATTTTACTCCTATTATTGATACTTGTTGCCTATTTGACATTGTTTAGCTTGATTTAGTGATTTAGAGTTTATTGGACTAATATTCTGAATATTGTTTAATTTGGGATTATTTAGCCTAATTAATTCTATTTCTATTTTCAGGTCATATTTGGCACAAGGGCTTTTTGGACATTTTGGGAGTGAAGATTTAATTTTGGGAGTGAAGATATATGATGAAGTGAAGATTGTAATCTATCTTTAGGATTAGTTGAGATTTAGTTATATCTTTTAAGATTTAGATTTTATCTATAGGATATTTTTAGATTTAATTTAGAGATAAGCTTTCCTTAGGATTTGGGCCCATGATTTAGGCCCGTTTTGTGATTTAAAAAGCCAAATTCGTGTAAACCCTGGAGAGACCTTCCATTCACGTTTTTTTACATTCTCTCTCATAGAGAAGGCTTAGTTTTGCTCTCCAAGCTTGTGGTGGCTGCTAGGGTTTCTCTCTCTTCCCTTTTCTACACGTTTTTGGTATTTTTCTTCATGGAAGGCTAAACTCTTAGGTTAAATCCCTTTGGTAATGTATCACATACTCTTGAGGTTTTGTTCTTAATGCTATTTCGTTTTTATTCACTGTTTTCATGCTTATTGATATGTTATGGTTCGCTTAGTTCCATTATATAGAGATAATCCATGTGTATGAATGCTTAATTTATGCAAACTCGTAAAAACTCCATGCTTTGGCTTTTAATGCTTAATTAGAGGTTTGGGTTTTGGGGTGAGAATTGAGTTTTCGCTTAGTATTTAATTCTCACGAGTTGGACAGTGAAGAGGAAAGAAATTGATCTTTTGTGACCGATGATAGAGTTGTGAACGCGAGCCAAAGGGGTTTATCCGCTTTTCCTTATCTGTTTCTTCGTTTTGATTTAATTCTGTTTTGATTTCAATTATTCAATATTCAATACAAAAAAAAACCCCCCCTGTTTTCTATGCATACTATGTGTTCGACCTTTTGCTTGATAAGATATTCCTTGGGAGACGACCTAGGAGTCACTTCCTAGTACTATACTTAAACTGTTTTTTATTTGTATCGGGTACGGCCTCGATCATGACCGTCACCACAGAAAGTCCAACCATAGGTACGGACTTAGGGGAAAATCAAACAAACAAGATTTCATACATCTCCACAAGCATAGGGTTTAGCCTAAAAACCCTCAGATCTTCACTATTTTCTACCACTTAGGTTCTCACTAATTCACAACAATCACTCCTTTCTTTAATTCTCCTTCCAACTCTAGGGTTTTCGTCTATCATTCTTCCAACCTAAGGGATTCCATTTCAGTTTGGTTTTACTTACTTCGTCAAACAACCTCACTTTTCTCCTTAGATCTATCCTAGACATCAGTCAAGTCTATCGATTTTATCACCTAATCCTTTGATCACAATACATGGCAATCCTAATTCTCAAACTTTCCTCAGGATTTCTTCTAATAACAATTAACACACCTCCTTTCTCCCTTGTGACTCCCCAACTTTGATCAAACTTATAACCAAATCCACTGCGACCTTGTATCCTTGCTTGGTTCCAACTATTAATCCTCCTTAAATCGTTCGAGCCTACACTATCTGGGTAACTATGGCATTTCTAATTCCATTATTTGGGCTAATGAGTCTCAAATGGAAGCGATAAGGATATAGGTTGGTAACAAGGCTCATGAAGAAAAGGTTCAAGTCTTACAACATCGACTGTTTTGTTGAAGCAATTCAACAAACAGGGAATTCAAGAATAACATCTTATCTCCCCAAAGATACCGGCTACTCTTTAAGCAAGGGTACATCTAAGTCAATATACTGGGATTTGTCAAACTCTAAGGAAACATTAAAGGTCAAAGGGTCTCAACCTTCTCACTTTCTATGTTCCTCAATCTAAAAGATGAACAGGTTCCTTAGACTAACTCGGCCGACACTAAGTCACAACCAATGTCTTACATCCTAGAAAGATAAGATCCTACCCTTATGCTCCTGTCCTTATGCTAGCAAACACACAGAGTCACACAAACAAAGCATGTAAGCCCATGCTTAAGGCCACTAAGGATTACCATTGCTCTGATACCATTCTGTAACAGCCCGATTTTCGTAAACCAAAATAATTAACTTTTACTCGCAAAAATGAGGCCAAATTTTTTTTTTTGTAAAACATTGTTGAAATGTTTACAAACATTATTGGAGAATGCCTAACATTCTTCAACACTTCTTTTAAAAACCAAGTTGTTACTAAGTTCAAGACTTACTCATTTGGGTTTCCAAAAACATTCATCAAAGAAAATGGTTTGACTTCAATTCAAAAGTAATTACTTGAAATTCCTTAAAAAGGACATTAAATATTCCTCACAAAGTTGCACAAGAGTAGGGCATATTCCAAAATTAGATGGGTTACACAATTGGTTCATCACTTTGGTAATCCTTAACTCAAAGCACTCATAAAACCTAACTACCAACACAATTCTTAAACTATCCTACTGAAAGCCAGGGGGTGTAGCTCTTTCTCTTTCTTGCGTCTTCTCTTCGCTCTCGAAGATGATTCCACCCGCGTAGTTGTTCCCTCATTGTTATTGGACTCCAGCATCACTCCGTCTGATGAGGTGAAGTTCTTTAGCTTCTCATAACGTGCCTTCTCCTCGTGGTTACTGAATCCTTGTATGGTGACTTCCATACAATACTTCGTCTGCCCGTTGAGATACCAGCAGCACCAATATGCCAACGAACAGGAGAGAGTAAGCGATCCGAACGACGCATCGTCGACGGTGTGGGATTACGATAAGCAAGATAATAGGACCAAACAAACACACAATACCACACACAAGTACACAACAATCAAGTATAACATTATCATCATTCTTCTTATCATTTTTCATTCTCTTATTAAATTCACCTTTATGTCTTATGAATTTCCCTTTTCAACTATACTTCTCTTTTCATCCGATCTTTATCATTTCACACTTTTTAATGATCGGGTACTCAAAATATCATCAAAGTATTCATTTCATTTTCGGCTATCACTCACGTCTACATCTCCTCGGTCATCCACCCAACCTAGTCGGAAGCAAACAGGAGTACAGGACCTTTACCACGCAGGCACGACAGCTGTCACAACACATAGATGTTCCCAGACCAGGAGGATCTCGTCCTCAAATCATTTCAATAATATCAAGGCTCACTGTCCACGCAGTGGCAAAACACAATGCCCCGTTCCCGTCCCTCTCACTGTTCTCGATTTGCAATCTAGGGGGCGACAGTATGTTTCTAGTGGGCCCGCAGAACTTACCACGGCATTAGACCCAGTCCCCACCACGTTAGTGCGCCACATGTGGAGTTCATTCTGCCTAGAAACATACTCTAGACTTCTTGACGTTTCACCATCATCGTCCTCCCCTAATGCAATCTCCTCCTAAGTATCCGCAGATACCTATGGTTCCTTCCTCTCCACTACCTCGCACTCTCATACCTCACCGTGTATGTCTTTTAAAGTCTTTTAATCTTTTTAATTATCCTAAGGTCGGCCCGTCCTTCGTGCAACCCTTCAACGAGACCCGACCACTAACTTTGCACAATCTTTCTCTCATCATTCCTCACATAACACAGAGCTGGGATCACATCGATATACTCATATCTCATTTCCACAATCTTTCTCAAAGTCTCCTTCCATCAATTTCTCAAAATCTTACATCACCATTTTCTCAAAGTCTCAAATCATAAACTTTCATACTCCTTTCTCAAAACAATCTCTTCACAAAACCTTTTTCGAAAATGTCGTTTCACAAAATCTCCTTTCACAGACTTTCACAAAACTTCTTTTCAAAGACTTCCTTGAAAATACTTTTTACAATATTTCTCAAAACCTCTGTTCAAAACATTTTCAAAAGAATTTCTCTTCACAAACCCTTTTCCGAAAATGTCATTTCATAACACTTTTCTTAAAAATATCATTTCAATAGGACTTGTCCAAAATTTCCTCTTTGCAACTCTATACAAAATCTCTTTCACAAGTCTTTTAAAAAATCTATTTACAAAAATCCCTTCAAAAACTTCCTTTTAAGAATATCTTTTCGAAAATTTCTTTTCAAAACTGCCTTTCGAAAACCTTTTCAAAAGTGACATCTTTGTTGAGCGCTAATGGAGGAGCAAGCTCAACTCAACACTAGTCCCAGACTAAAACCAAAAACAAAAGGAGCCCAGCTCCGCTCAATTCACATCTCATTCTTGTTCCAACAATCAACATCACTCTCCCCAGCTCTGGCTTGTTCTCAACAGTACCATTCATTCTTTCCCCAATCTCACTCTTTCTCTTTTCCATCACATACTTTATTTCCAATCATTATTTCTCTTTCATTACGTCTTTACTTCACAATCTTATTTATTTCGCCTCTATTTTCAGGACGTAACAGACGTCCATCAGCATATTACTCATTTCCATTAACAACAGTAAATAACATAAGGCATAATTAAATAAATATATAAAAGCATGCTATCATTCACACACACATCACACAACAATGTGGTCTTCGTCACTTTCGTATAAGTGGCCACACAATCAAACAATTGCCACTTATACTACTGACTCTAACCACTTAGTTCCGATCTTTGAGATGATACGGAACGTCCTACCAAATCACCTAACTACCATGGTGTCTTAGGAAAGCTCCTCTCTCACCTGAGGTTCAGCAATTTAATGCGTACCGTTGTCTTGAATCCTTTGTGCTTCCGACTGCCCCAATCCATCGTCTTTAAGATTATTCCTCGTACTAAATAAAATACACTTATGTTATTAACTTGTATTAGGAAATTCTTTTTTTTTTAAAACTCGGACACCTCTCATTCCTCGTCGGAAGACTTTAAAACATAACCGTTTTTCTTTCAATCAACTCGGATGTTTTTTTAACACCTTAAGTACTTTCAAAAATCATTTGAAAACATTATGGAAAGTTATTTAAACTATTTAGTTTGGGTTCTGGTCCGTTTTGGACAGCACCTTAAACATGTTTGAAAACATCGAAAAAACACTTTTTGCCTTAAACAATTCCTTTATTCCAAATAAACACTTTTAGAACTCAAATTTTTATCACAAAACAACTTTGGACAGCCACAAACACAATTTAAAATCTCAAATAAATCAAATGGAATTTTCTTAAAACCAACTTATTTCAAAACCAATCACATATTCGAATATTTTCCAAACACAAACTAGCACACAACCACAACAACATTTAAATGGATTAAGTTATACAAGTACTTAACCAATCATCTAATTTAATTATAATCAAACACAACACTTAGACATTCACATATTCAGAAGGCTATAAACCAAGAACAACAATTCAATTCACTTCAAAATCATCATGTGAATTCATTTTCATGCAACTAAACTTCCTAATCTTATTTATCCTACTTGGCCGAATGACATCAAAGAAATAATTCAAAGATCACAAATTTAAAACACATACATCAACTTGGTTTATATCAAGTACTTAAACTCTATTTTCTTTCTCATGCACTAAAACCATTTACTCTTCCTTTCCCTCTCAACCAAATACACACATATTCATTTACACACAATACTTTTCCAAAATCATTTAATTTATTTTACACAATTTCAAATGATTTAATTTAACAATATTCTTTAAAGATACTTATTGCTATAAGTCAACTCATGAGAAAAGAGCCCTAGTCTATCTAGCATGTGTAGGTCGTGCCTCATTTTGATAAAAGTAAGGTTTTCGGTTCATTTGTCAACATGCAACACCAAAAGTCATGAATCAAATCATGCACCCTTTTCACACAAATTCTAAAAATATCATTTCCTTAGATCAAGTTTTCATTTTAATTATGCTTCCTTAAAAGTCTTTGAATCAAGTTAAGAAATTATTTTTCCAAAAACATGTTTCCTCGGTTTCTTTTGTAAAACCGTGAGATTCATGAAAAACGAATCCTTTTTACTTCAAAAATTTCATGCATGCACCTAGATATGATAGATGAAATCAAATAATGGTATAAATCAAAGATTAAAAATCACTTTGGGTGTGACACCCTTTCGAATATATCAAGTATAATATAGTAATTACGCTATGATAAAGGATAATACATATGGACTTGTAAGTATTAGAAAATGTAAAAGTAAAATTTTCTTTTAAAGCGGGTACACAAACCAAAACTTGGAATACTTGGAGAAGAACTTCTAACTCGTTTCAAACAGTTGTATCGAATTCGGCAATTTCTAAAACCTTTTCATGAATTGAGTAACATTCGTGTTTCGAAATCGTATTTATATAATAGAAAGTAAATGAAGCTACCCGTGCTTTGATTTGTGAAACTGATACCATGTAGCCGAACTCGTTTAATGATTAAATTAGAGTAAGCGGAAATTATAGGACTATGCATCTAATAGAAATATACACATAGGTTATATTTATATATGTGAAAAGAGTCATGAGTACATAGTCCCAGTAACAAAGTCTCCAAGATCCAAACAAGTCCATAACAGATCTACATCATAGTGTAACCATAGCCCTAGAGTACTCAAAAGTATAGCTACAAAATATATACATAGCAAAATATGGACTCTAGAGGTGGTCACGTAGATCTGGCAGCATCATCAGTAGTAGTAGTGATAGTAGCAGTCTCCAAGAAGCAAAAGGTAACAGCATCATCATCAACACAGCAGCAGCAGCAAAATCTCCTCCACAGCAACGCCACATCGGATCCTCAGATCCACATCATACACCATATGCACATACCTAGGGATCGTCATCCCTCCAGTCACTCCCAGTAGAATGCATGACAGGCTCGCCTCCGCTCTCGTCCTCCACTGGATCCTCCTCGATCTCATCCGAAGGGGAGTGTACCCTACCACTGGGTACAGGGTCGGGAGATGGTGTGACCCTAATGGGGTTCCTCGGATCAGAAAGGGGAGTCTCCTTGCGGACGACTCTAGAAGAAAAAGGGTGTGAGCGGGTAGGTCGAAAAAGAAAACTGTGATAAGAGCGAGCTGGTCGTGTGGGAGGTGGTCCATGGTATATGTAAAACGGGGGTACGTGCATAGTGTATATGATGGGAATCCTAAATCTACGAGAACGAAATCGAACCAACGGGTTCGGATGGTAGAAGGTGATCTCCACCTCTCCCTCGAACACCGCGCGATGGTCCTCATAGATCCATATGCCACTAGGAAGTGGCCGGATCTCGATGCAAGCGATGTAACGAGACATCACCTACAAGGGCATAGGGGTAAGCATTTCTATACACATAATCAACAGAGTATAAAATTTGTACAATATGAGTATGTAAATATGCAACAATTAACAACAATCGCATTTAGCACTTAGCAGTTATTGAATGCAGATAGGATGCTCATACTTGTTTCATTTATTACACTTAATTTAAATGAGTGGCATGATGCATGAATTTAGCTCTCAAGCCTATCTTCATCAAAGCATATCACTCTCTGACGTCCATCCCTGACAACCCAGCACTCAACCGTGCGTTGTATTCCTAGGTATACAACAATTCGTACATTCACCTAGAATGTACACGTCAAGCTTGGAATCCATGCCACCCGAGCATATCCCGTCATCCAAACGGACCGTCATCCAAACGGTATAACCATATCGGCATCCACTAAGCCGACCACGTCAACAACGTGTCATCAAGCAAGCGTATTGGCACTCCCAGAGGCCCTCCACATGTTTACCAAAAACATGATATACGTCCTACCATCCAACTCCAGAATGAATGCATCACTTTCTAAGCTTAAAGGAAATTGATTAATACATTACTGGCCACCTAGGCATATTTTATCTTTAAAAAGAACCGTCACCAAACGGTGCACTTATATTAATCAATCTCTTTTAAGTTCAGATCCTTTGGATTATTATAGTTAAATTCTTAACCAACTAAGTCAGAATTGAAGATGGTGTTTCTCAGGTTCTGGTAAATTACTCGAGTATAATTCAGCATACTCGAGTGTTTTTCAACTTTTCCAGATTACTCGAGTGTTCTTAGGGTTACTCGAGTGTTCATGACTTTCTGGGGATTTGGGTTTCAAATTCATTAAATTACTCGAGTAGTTCATGGGTTACTCGAGTGTTCATCATGATTTCCAGAATACTCGAGTCACCCCTGCATTACTCGAGTGGTTTGACTTAACATGTCCCCAGGTCTTACTCGATACTCGAGTACTAGACACAATACTCGAGTGTTCTTGCTCAAATTACATTGTTTTACAAACATTTTACTCGAGTACCCTGTCCAATACTCGAGTGTTTCACAGCAGAACAGACTGTAATCTTAGTTTTAACACACCATTTTCAGTTCTACTCAATTTTAGTCCAATCCAGGGATCCACAAAGTTCATATATCATGAATAGAACATGTTACAACACTCATTTCATATCAAATTACAGATTTGACAGAGAATCAATCCTTAATGCATAAAATACACAATTTGGCAACTCAACACCTCAAATTGCATAATAAGCACAATACTCATGAAATAGGGTGCATTTAAGTTTGCATGCATGATTTAGAACTTGCTCAACACAGTTTTAGAGCATGACTTGGTCTCCAAACCAAAGTTCCTATTCAATCTAAGCCCTTAGAGCCTCTTGATGGCTCTCTAATGAAATCAATGGAATTTAAACTCTATCTAGTGTACAAAATTACTTCCCCTTACCTCTCAGACGTGATTCAACAAAGGATTTGCAAGAAAAAGGCTCCTCAACACCTAGAACAGCTTCAAGCATCACATGCAGAGCAGTTTGAGTGCACCACCAAAATTGAATTGGTTCACACATGAAACAGAGATAAGAATTGGGGATTTTAGATTTTCTAGACTCTATGCAACATATAATAACTATAGAAATCGAAGTTGGAACTCAAGGACTCGTGAGCTTACCAGAAATCAAAATCGAAGTAAGCTCCAGACACAGCTTGACCAAGAACAGCTCCACTTCCAAGCCTTGAATCTTCCACCACACTCACTCAATCCTCACGATTTTGGTGTTTATACAAAGCTCGTGATGTGAGCTTTGTATTCGTGTATAGTTTATGACTCGAATCGAAACAGAGAGGGAGAATCGATAGCTTGAATTCAGGAACCCTAACTGAAGCAACACACTCGAATTTGACCAAGAACCTCAACAATTTGGTGTTGCTGAGCTTAAATAGAGTGGGGAAACACTCATGCAGGTCGACACGACTACTATGATGGTGGCAAGGTGATGATTTCGTGTCAACAACATGGAATCGTTGATGGTGACTCACCAAACGCACTAACTCGTGCAACTCTGTCCAGAATACTCGAGTATTCCAGAAAATACTCGAGTGTTTTGCCCAGATTTTGAAAAATAATTATTTTATTTACTTTCCCTCCAAAACCTTTCCTATATTTACATCTAGGTCCCAACCCAGGGACTAATATGCAAAATACTTATTTCATGCATTATTATATTTATTAACTCAATTCACACACATATACTAACTACATGAATACAGATTTTAATCAAGGATTAAAATAGAAATCATTAATTATAAATTAATTTATAATTAACATTTCATTAATCGGGGATTAAAATTTTGGGGTGTTACACTACTCCCCCACTTACAAGGAATTTCGTCCCCGAAATTCAACTCATACAAACAAATCAGGATAATCCTGACGCATCTTATTCTCTAATTCCCAAGATGCTTCTATCACATCACCACAAACCCAGACGACTTTGACCAGACAAATATCCTTCCCTCTAAGCTGCTTGATTCTTCGATCTTCAATGCGAACAGGCACGGCTTTAAAGGTTAGGTTCTCATAAATTTCTAGGTCATCAGGTTGGATTCTAATGACAATGGTGGGGTCATGGACATATCTTTTCAGTTGAGACACATGGAATACACTATGAAGATTAGCTAGCGACGGGGGCAGGGCTAATTGATAGGCTACCGGGCCGACTCTTTTGAGGATTTGATAGGGACCAATAAACTTAGGTGATAGTTTCTGAGTTTTCAGGGCTCTACTAACACCTTTGGTTGGTACTATTCTAATGAACACATGGTCTCCTTCATCAAACTCTAAGGGTTTCCTTCTTTTATCAGCATAGCTTTTCTGCCTACTCTGAGTCGTCTTCATCTTCTCTTGTATCATCTTGATCTGTTCCGTGGTCTCTTGTACAAACTCTGGTCCAACCAGAGAATTCTCCCCCACTTGAAACCAACATAACGGTGTCTGACACTTTCTTCCATACAACGCTTCGAATGGTGTCATTCCAATGCTCGTGTGGTAACTGTTGTTGTAAGTAAATTCCACGAGCGGCAACATTTGTTCCCAATTCCCTTGACCTTCCAAAACACAGGCTCGTAAGATGTCCTCTAGCGACTGAATAGTCCTCTCTGTTTGACCATTAGTCTGGGGATGGTATGCAGAACTTAACTTCAATCTTGAACCCAAGGCTCCATACAGATCTTGCCAAAACTTCGATGTAAACCTCGGATCACGATCTGACACGATACTTGATGGTACCCCATGCAGACGTACAACTTCCTTGATGTATAACTGAGTGAGCTTTTCCAAAGAGTAGCGCATATTCATGGGAATGAAATGCGCCGACTTGGTCAAACGATCCACGATCACCTAGATTGCATCATGACCAGTAGTTGTCCTTGGCAATCCCGACACAAAGTCCATCGAGATACTATCCCATTTCCACAACGGAATCTCCAAGGGAAGTAATTCTCCTCCTGGCCTTTGGTGTTCCACTTTTGCCTTCTGACACACCAAGCAACATGCCACATATTCAGCCACATCCTTCTTCAAATCAGGCCACCAAAATATCTTCTTCAGGTCCTGATACATTTTGGTAGCTCCCGGATGCATACTCATTTTGCTCTTATGTGCTTCATCCAGAATCATCCTTCTTATTTCCAGATCATCAGGTACACATATCCTTGCCCTAAAACGAAGGATTCCATCCTTCCCCTCTTGGAACTCCAACTCTTTACCTTCTTCCATCAGCTTCTTCTTTTCCATAAGTTTCTCATCC
Source organism: Crotalaria pallida (assembly GCA_037953625.1). Classification (NCBI taxonomy): domain Eukaryota; kingdom Viridiplantae; phylum Streptophyta; class Magnoliopsida; order Fabales; family Fabaceae; genus Crotalaria; species Crotalaria pallida. Next base: position 22,857,057 of record CM075653.1, read on the forward strand.
TTGTGCTGCAATTCCCGAATCCTTTGCAGAAACTCATTAGCAATCTGCAGCATCCCCATTTTGATACTTGTCGGCTCCACTTGCACCGTCAAACTCAAATCTCTAAATTCTTCTATCAGTGCAGCTTCCCTGACCATCATTGCACTGATATGCATTGCCTTTCGACTCAACGCATCAGCCACCACGTTTGCCTTCCCAGGATGGTAATGAAGTTCAAACTCATAATCCTTCAAGAACTCCATCCATCGGCGTTGCCTCATATTCAACTGCTTCTGGTCAAAGAGATACTTTAAGCTCTTATGGTCACTAAACACCCAGAATGTAGTGCCATAGAGATAGTGCCTCCAGATTTTTAACGCAAAGACAACGGCTGCCAACTCTAGGTCACGAGTTGGATAGTTCATTTCATGAACCTTTAGCTGTCTCGAGGCGTAAGCGACGACTTGTCCCTCTTGCATCAAAACTCTTCTGTGTATCAGGCAGAACCAACACAGGAGAGGATGTCAACCTTTCCTTCAACTCTTGGAAACTCCTTTCACACTTCTCATCCCACGTGAAAGGTTGGTCTTTCCTAGTTAACTTCGTCAAAGGTAATGCAATCTTCGATAAGCCTTCTATAAATCTTCTATAATACCCAGCCAGACCAAGAAAACTTCTCACCTCCGTGACCGACTTTGGTTGCTCCCATTGCAAAACCGAACTTACCTTCGTCGGATCTACTGCTATTCCTTTATTCGAAATCACATGGCCCAAAAACTTAACCTTCTCCAGCCAAAACTCACATTTTGTAAGTTTGGCATACAGTTGCTTCTCCTTTAGAATGCTTAACACTATCCTCAAGTGTTCAGCATGCTCCTCCGGACTCTTGGAGCAAATGAGAATATCATCAATGAACACAACCACGAATGAATCTAAATATGGTCTAAAGATTCGATTCATGTAGTCCATGAAAATAGCCGGTGCATTCGTCAATCCGAACGGCATCACAACATACTCATAATGTCCGTATCGGGATCGAAATGCGGTCTTAGAGATATCTTCTTCTCTAATCCTGATCTGATGGTATCCCGATCTCAAATCAATCTTGGAAAATACTGAAGCCCCGCGAACTTGATCCATAAGGTCATCTATCCTTGGTAACGGATACTTGTTCTTGATTGTGACCTTATTCAGTTGCTGGTAGTCGATGCACATCCTCATACTACCGTCTTTCTTCTTGACGAACAAAACCGGAGCACCCCAAGGTGACACACTGGGTCGGATCATCTGCTTCTGCAGCAGCTCCTCAATCTGCTTCTTCATTTCAGCCATTTCCGGTGGTGTCATTCTATAAGGAGCGATAGAAATGGGACCAGCTCCCGGAACTAGGTCAATACCAAATTCAATCTCCCTTCTTGGTGGCAAACCAGGGATCTCATCCGCAAATACCTCCGGGAAGTCTCTGACAACGGGGATCTCCTCTATCCTCGGACCATGTTCTTCTACTTCAGTGTTGAATAGGCACATGTAGCCAGAAGGTTTTGGGTTTCTATAGGTCACTACCTTTCTATCACAATCGATGATTACTTGGTTTTGACTTAACCAGTCCATTCCCAAGATCACATCCAATTGTGCCAAGGGTAAGCAGATAAAATCTACTTTAGAGGTTTGTCCTAACACTTCTATACAACAGTTAAGACATGCTCTAGAAACAACTACAAGAGCATTGGTAGGGGTTTCTACTTTCAAAGCATAAGGTAATTCAGACACTGGTAAACTTAACCGATCTACACATTCATATGAAACAAATGAATGCGTTGCACCCGAATCAAACAAGACATGACAAATCTGACCATTAAGCAAGTATTTACCTTGCACCAGATCAGAGGATCGGTTTGCTTCCACACCGCTAAGGGTGAAGACCCTTCCTTGAGCCATAGGTCTATCAACAGCTCCTCTTCAGTTAGCCTTGACTGGTTCCTTGCAGTCTCTTGCAAAATGTCCCGGCATCCCACAATTGAAACAGCCACTTGTTCCCCAACAAACACGGCCATAGTGATGGTGCTTGCACTTATCACAGAATGGAGCCTCGCTCCGAAAATTTCTTTCATCCGAACCACCAGCCTTTCCTTTACCTTTCCCTCGGCGATCATATGGACCCTTACCTCGGTTGTTGAAACCTTTACGTTTCTGAGGTCCATAGTTCTGATTGTCCTTCTTTTCTGAGACTTGCAATTCTTCAGCTTTCTTGTCATCTTCATACATTCTACACATGTCCACCAGAGCAGGAAAGCTTTGAATTCGCTGGTAGCTGAAAATCGACTTCAACTTGGGTCTCAAGCCTCCTTCAAACTTAATGCATTTGCTTCTTTCATCAGGGTTGTTCTGATAGTATGGAGAGTACTTCATCAACTCCTCAAACTTGGCCGCGTACTCACCCACACTCATACTCCCTTGCTTCATTTGTAAAAACTCCACCTCCTTCTTTCTCCTTAAATCTTCAGGGAAATATTTATGAAGAAACTTCTCCATGAATACACCCCAATTCACATCCCTTCCTTCATATTGCAAAAGCTGAACCGTGTGATTCCACCAATTCTCAGCTTCATCTTCCAGCATGTAGGTTGCATAAGCCACCTTCTGAGCTTCCGAACAGTCCAAGGTTCTCAGAATCTTATCCATGGTATGAATCCACTTATTGGCCTCTTCCGGTTTAAATCTTTCTTCAAACATAGGCGGATTGAAACTCCTGAAATTAGCCAAACTCTTCGCCTCGGTGTTACCCACATTACACTGATGAGGCGGATTAACCGGTTGAGATGGTTGCTGAGATTGTCGCTGCATAGCCTCCAATACCGTGGTGAACCTTTCAAACATCGCATTGGTGTGATTTTGGTTTCTGGTTGCCATAATAGACCTGCGCTATGGGCTTATGGTCACATATGTTGAACTAAAGAAACTTTAATTACACCACCTATACTAAGGCTATAGCTTAAAATTCTAAATTCACATTCAATTGCGTCTTGTGCTCAGAAGAGACAAGATACAAACAAGTCAATTGTATCTAAAGCTCAATAAACAAGATACTAACAGTCAAGATAATGAACATGCCCTGGAGATACCTGCTTGATGTTGATGGCTACCTTTCTGAAACTACTTCCACTACTACAGGATCTGACTTTTGCTCTGATACCACTCAGTGTGACACCCTTCCGAATATATCAAGTATAATATAGTAATTACACTATGATAAAGGATAATACATATGGACTTGTAAGTATTAGAAAATGTAAAAGTAAAATTTTCTTTTAAAGCGGGTACACAAACCAAAACTTGGAATACTTGGAGAAGAACTTTTAACTCGTTCCAAACAGTTGTATCGAATTCGGCAATTTCTAAAACCTTTTCATGAATTGAGTAACATTCGTGTTTCAAAATCGTATTTATATAATAGAAAGTAAATGAAGCTACCCGTGCTTTGATTTGTGAAACTGATACCATGTAGCCGAACTCGTTTAATGATTAAATCAGAGTAAGCGGAAATTATAGGACTATGCATCTAATAGAAATATACACATAGGTTATATTTATATATGTGAAAAGAGTCATGAGTACATAGTCCCAGTAACAAAGTCTCCAAGATCCAAACAAGTCCATAACAGATCTACATCATAGTGTAACCATAGCCCTAGAGTACTCAAAAGTATAGCTACAAAATATATACATAGCAAAATATGGACTCTAGAGGTGGTCACGTAGATCTGGCAGCATCATCAGTAGTAGTAGTGATAGTAGCAGTCTCCAAGAAGCAAAAGGTAACAGCATCATCATCAACACAGCAGCAGCAGCAAAATCTCCTCCACAGCAACGCCACATCAGATCCTCAGATCCACATCATACACCATATGCACATACCTAGGGATCGTCATCCCTCCAGTCACTCCCAGTAGAATGCACGACAGGCTCGCCTCCGCTCTCGTCCTCCACTGGATCCTCCTCGATCTCATCCGAAGGGGAGTGTACCCTACCACTGGGTACAGGGTCGGGAGATGGTGTGACCCTAATGGGGTTCCTCGGATCAGAAAGGGGAGTCTCCTCGCGGACGACTCTAGAAGAAAAAGGGTGTGAGCGGGTAGGTCGAAAACGAAAACTGTGATAAGAGCGAGCTGGTCGTGTGAGAGGTGGTCCATGGTATATGTAAAACGGGGGTACGTGCATAGTGTATATGATGGGAATCCTAAATCTACGAGGACGAAATCGAACCAACGGGTTCGGATGGTAGAAGGTGATCTCCACCTCTCCCTCGAACATCGTGCGATGGTCCTCATAGATCCATATGCCACTATGAAGTGGCCGGATCTCGATGCAAGCGATGTAACGAGACATCACCTACAAGGGCATAGGGGTAAGCATTTCTATACACATAATCAACAGAGTATAAAATTTGTACAATATGAGTATGTAAATATGCAACAATTAACAACATTCGCATTTAGCACTTAGCAGTTATTGAATGCATATAGGATGCTCATACTTGTTTCATTTATTACACTTAATTTAAATGAGTGGCATGATGCATGAATTTAGCTCTCAAGCCTATCTTCATCAAAGCATATCACTCTCTGACGTCCATCCCTGACAACCCAGCACTCAACCGTGCGTTGTATTCCTAGGTATACAACAATTCGTACATTCACCTAGAATGTACACGTCAAGCTTGGAATCCATGCCACCCGAGCATATCCCGTCATCCAAACGGACCGTCATCCAAACGGTATAACCATATCGGCATCCACTAAGCCGACCACGTCAACAACGTGTCATCAAGCAAGCGTATTGGCACTCCCAGAGGCCCTCCACATGTTTACCAAAAACATGATATACGTCCTACCATCCAACTCCAGAATGAATGCATCACTTTCTAAGCTTAAAGGAAATGGATTAATACATTACTGGCCACCTAGGCATATTTTATCTTTAAAAAGAACCGTCACCAAACGGTACACTTATATTAATCAATCTCTTTTAACTTCAGATCCTTTGGATTATTATAGTTAAATTCTTAACCAACTAAGTCAGAATTGAAGATGGTGTTTCTCAGGTTCTGGTAAATTACTCGAGTATAATTCAGCATACTCGAGTGTTTTTCAACTTTTCCAGATTACTCGAGTGTTCTTAGGGTTACTCGAGTGTTCATGACTTTCTGGGGATTTGGGTTTCAAATTCATTAAATTACTCGAGTAGTTCATGGGTTACTCGAGTGTTCATCATGATTTCCAGAATACTCGAGTCACCCCTGCATTACTCGAGTGGTTTGACTTAACATGTTCTCAGGTCTTACTCGATACTCGAGTACTAGACACAATACTCGAGTGTTCTTGCTCAAATTACATTGTTTTACAAACATTTTACTCGAGTACCCTGTCCAATACTCGAGTGTTTCACAGCAGAACAGACTGTAATCTTAGTTTTAACACACCATTTTCAGTTCTACTCAATTTTAGTCCAATCCAGGGATCCACAAAGTTCATATATCATGAATAGAACATGTTACAACACTCATTTATCAAATTATAGATTTGACAGAGAATCAATCCTTAATGCATAAAATACACAATTTGGCAACTCAACACCTCAAATTGCATAATAAGCACAATACTCATGAAATAGGGTGCATTTAAGTTTGCATGCATGATTTAGAACTTGCTCATCACAGTTTTAGAGCATGACTTGGTCTCCAAACCAAAGTTCCTATTCAATCTAAGCCCTTAGAGCCTCTTGATGGCTCTCTAATGAAATCAATGGAATTTAAACTCTATCTAGTGTACAAAATTACTTCCCCTTACCTCTCAGACGTGATTCAACAAAGGATTTGCAAGAAAAAGGCTCCTCAACACCTAGAACAGCTTCAAGCATCACATGCAGAGCAGTTTGAGTGCACCACCAAAATTGAATTGGTTCACACATGAAACAGAGATAAGAATTGGGGATTTTAGATTTTCTAGACTCTATGCAACATATAATAACTATAGAAATCGAAGTTGGAACTCAAGGACTCGTGAGCTTACCAGAAATCAAAATCGAAGTAAGCTCCAGACACAGCTTGACCAAGAACAGCTCCACTTCCAAGCCTTGAATCTTCCACCACACTCACTCAATCCTCACGATTTTGGTGTTTATACAAAGCTCGTGATGTGAGCTTTGTATTCGTGTATAGTTTATGACTCGAATCGAAACAGAGAGGGAGAATCGATAGCTTGAATTCAGGAACCCTAACTGAAGCAACACACTCGAATTTGACCAAGAACCTCAACAATTTGGTGTTGCTGAGCTTAAATAGAGTGGGGAAACACTCATGCAGGTCGACACGACTACTATGATGGTGGCAAGGTGATGATTTCGTGTCAACAACACGGAATCGTTGATGGTGACTCACCAAACGCACTAACTCGTGCAACTCTGTCCAGAATACTCGAGTATTCCAGAAAATACTCGAGTGTTTTGCCCAGATTTTGAAAAATAATTATTTTATTTACTTTCCCTCCAAAACCTTTCCTATATTTACATCTAGGTCCCAACCCAGGGACTAATATGCAAAATACTTATTTCATGCATTATTATATTTATTAACTCAATTCACACACATATACTAACTACATGAATACAGATTTTAATCAAGGATTAAAATAGAAATCAATAATTATAAATTAATTTATAATTAACATTTCATTAATCGGGGATTAAAATTTTGGGGTGTTACATTGGGTAAACGAAGACCAAAAATCGTGATGAACATTTAAAGAAAGCCATGTCTTTTATTCAAAACACTATGCATACCATCATAAGATCAAAGCTTTTCATTTAGGATGCACATACAAAATTCAAGAACCAAACTTTTCATGAATGGCTTAAGGATCAAACCAAAAATCAAGGCTTTATTAAGACTAAGAAGAATCAAAGCATTTTAATTGCTCAAATAAATATTTATAAACATGAAATTAGCATGCAACTACTCAAATCAAATCAAAAAGCATCTAAGCTTACACTTTCGGTTATGGCCGAATTGAAGAGCTCTTGATTTAGAGTTTCAAGAGTTCATTTATTCTTAAAAATTTTAAGATCAAAGCATAACCTAGACATGCATGTACTCAAATCCTTAAGATCATCATCAAACTAACATGCAAGACCCAAAAATTAAAAACAAGTTTAGGTCACACATTGATTTACCAAATAAACACTTAAACACTTCATGATTCACGGTTTTAAGCACTAAAACCTAACATGCATGAAGATCTACTCCAAACTCACAAAGATCATAAACCAAACTTTAGATCTAAAGGAAAAACATCAAGATCTATCATAAACAACACTAACTGAATCATAGAGTCCATCATTTAGTTTATTACAAATTTATTTAGTTCTAAAATCAAGATCAAGGCAAGACATCACATGCAACCTTAGATCCAATCATAAAAATGAACATGCAAGAGAAGAAAAGAAAAATTACAAGGTTACAAAATAAAAACTAGTCCTAATGCATCTAGGATCTTTGGTTATACCAAAAGGAAAGGTCTTCTAGTCTTCTAAGTACTTTGATCTTCAAGAGATTCCTAGGTTATGGCTCGATATCCTCTTCTTCTACCTTCTCCTACTCACGACCAACTTTCTTTCTCTCCTTCACTCTATTTTCTTTTTCTTAGCCCAAGAGTTTGATGAGCTCTTTGGACTTGTGTGTGGGTGTGTTTGAGACGTTGGAGATATGGGAGTGAAAAATGAAATGGAGCTAAGGGCCAATAGCTTATATAAGCAATTTGGGCTTCCCATTTTTGCCCTTGGTGAGTTCGGCCACAAGCCTTGGTGGGAGGGGTAAATTCGGTTCTCCATAATGTTGCATGGGTGGAGGTTAACATTTGCTAAGGAGACATTGTAGGGGACACTAGGTACTTAGGGGTTACTTAGGCTTTTGACTTGTGGTTTATCTTTAGGGTTTCCATCAATTTGGTTAGGGTTTAGTTAGGATTTGGTTACCACTTAGTTACTTGCTTAGGAAATTTCTAGGCTTCCATACACACTTACACACATACGGCACTCACACATACATACCCATATTCACATATTCATGCACATACACATTTACACGTTACACCCACATACACATACATGCCTCATCATATTCATTTACCAATTAAATTTCACATGATTCTAAGCATACATTTATACAAAACCGTGCACACATACACACATGTGAATAGAAAATAGTTATAAAATGGCTTATACAAAAATCACAAATATCAAGCATATAGATTTTTCCAAAAACCCAATTTCTAAACTTTGGCCATTATTCCAGGAAATCATTTCTTTAAAGTCACTCATTGCCTTGAAGATGTGAATTAAGAAAATTTTCCTTTCAAGAACACTTTTCTTCAAAACAGATCTCTTTAGTATTTTAAATTAATACGAGGAATTTACGGGGTGTTACAGTTGCTGAGATTGTTGTTGCTGCATAGACTCCAGCACCGCGGTAATCCTCTCTAACATCGCGTTTGTATGATTTTGGTTTCTAGTTGCCATATTAGACGTGCGCTATGGACTTATGGTCACATATGATGAACTAAAGAAACATTCATCACACCACCTATACTAAGGCTATAACCAAAACCTCAAACAAAACATTCAATTGTATCTAGTGCTTAAAATAAGCAAGATACTAGCATTCAAAATAATAAATATGTCATGTGGATACCTGCTAGATGTAGATGACTACCTTTCTGGGACTACTTCAACTACTACAGGATCTGACGTTTGCTCTGATACCACTCAGTGTGACACCCTCAATATATTCCAAGTAATTAATACAATAAATATACTATTACTCGAATTAGTTATGGACTTGTTAGTATTTAGAAAATGTAGGAAATAAAATTTTCTTTTTATTTTCTATAGAGGTGGGTGCACAAACCAAAACATGGAGTCCTTGGAGAATGTAATTTATATCATTTTAAACATTGTACTGAATCCGGCATTCTTTAAGACAAGAAGATCTTTTCACAATCCAGATAACATCAGTACTTCGAAATTGCATTTGCGTAGTAAAAATTAAGTGATGTCATCTATTCTTTCGTTTTGCGGAACTGATACCATTTTCAAATAACGTAGCCGAATTCTTTAAAAGATCTTTATCAGAGTAAGCAGAAAAAGTAGGACTATGCATAGTTGTAATATAAACATAATATATATATATATATATAAGTAAGTCATGAAATACATAGTCCATGAGTCGTGTCTCCAAGATCCCATACAAGTCCATAAAAGATCTATATCAAAAGTAAACCATAACTCTAGAGTTCTCAAAAGCTTATCTACAATATATATATATATACATCTCAAAATATAAAACTCTAGAGCTGGTCACATAGATCAGGTAGCAGTAGTAGTAGTAGAAGTCTCCAAGAAGTAACAGCAGTAGTCATCATCCAACATCACAGCAGCAGCATCGTCTCCTCCACAAAATCCATCACACCGGATCCCCTGATCCTCATCATCTACCATATGCACATACCTAGGGATCATCGTCCCTCCACTGACTCCCGGTAGAGTGAACGACAGGCTCGCCTCCGCTCTCGTCCTCCACAGGGTCCTCCTCTATCTCATCCGAAGGACTGGGTACCCTACCATTGGGTACAGGGTCAGGTGATGGCGAGACCCTAACAGGGCTCCTTGGATCAGATGGGGGAGTCTCCTCGCGGACGACTCTAGAAGAAAAAGGGTGTGAGCGGGTAGGTCGAAAGCGAAAACTGTGATATGAGCGAGCTGGTCGTGTGGGAGGTGGTCCATGGTAAGTATAAAAGGGTGGTACGTGCATAGTGTATATGATGGGAATCCTAAATCTACGAGGACGGAACCGGATCAGCGGGTTGGGGTGGTAAAAGGTAACCTCTACCTCTCCCTCGAACACCGCTCGGTGATCCTCGTAGATCCATATGCCACTAGGAAGTGGCCGGATCTCGATGCAAGCGATGTAACGTGACATCACCTACAAGGGCATAGGGGTAAGCAATTCTATACACATAATAAATAGAGCATAAATAAATGTGCAATATGAATATGTAAACATGCAGCAATAATCAACAACCACATTTAGCACTTAGCAAGTATTTAATGCAAGTAAGATGCTCATACTTATTTCATTTATCAACTTTAATTTAAATGAGTGACATGATGTATGAGTCTAGCTCTCATCCCTATCTCCACCAATCTATGACACTCTCTGACGTCCATCCTTTACTTCATATCAGCACTCAACTGTGCGTTGTACTCCTAGGTGTACAACATTCGTACATTCACCAAGAATGTACACGACAAGCTTGGAAATGGTACATAACGTGCTCCTCGAGCAACGTCCCGTCGTCTTAACAGAATAACCATATCATCAGCATCTCACTTTCGCTGGCCACGTCGTCCACCATAACGTGTCATCAAGCAAGACGTCAGTTGGTACTCCCAGAGGCCCTCCTCATGTTACCAAAACATGAATAACGATCTAACATCCGAACTCCAGAATGAATGCAATTTCTTTACTTAAAAGAATTGATTGGTATATCTCAATTAATAATATCTTACATTATTAATTCCATAGTTTCATACCATCATCAATCAATTTCTTTTAAGTCTTAGATCACTTGGATTATTGTCATTTAAGCATTAACAGAATGGTTCAGAATTAACAATGGTATTTTTAATTTTCTGGGCAGAAATACTCGAGTGTTCTTCAGAATACTCGAGTAGTTCTTCAGTCTTTCCAGATTACTCGAGTAGTTCATGGCTACTCGAGTCGTTCATGCTTTTCAGAAAAGTCAGATTTCAGATCTTATAAAAATACTCGAGTAGTTCATGAATACTCGAGTGTTCTTCATTCATTCCAGAATACTCGAGTGGTTCATGCATTACTTGAGTGGTTCATCAGAAAGTACTCTTGTTACTTCAGTCAATACTCGAGTTTTGGACCTGATACTCGAGTGTTGGAGCAAGAAGACACACTGTTTTATCACAAAATACTCGAGTGTCAAGCCATGTACTCGAGTCTTTTCATACAGAACAGACTGGAAACTTGGTTTTAACATACCATTTTCAATTCTAACCATTTCCAATCCAATCCAATGATCAACAGAGTTCATATAACATATAATAAACATGTTCAAGCACTTAGAACACATCAAATTACAGGATTCACAAAGATTCATAAGATTATGCATAAAACTTAGAAAATTCACAACTTAACATATCAGTTTGCATAAAACTCATAATTCTCATGATTTTAAGTTCCAAATAGCTTGCATGCAACATATTAAACTTGCTCAAAACCATTTTAGAGCACAGGATGGTCTCCAAACCAATCTCCCTATTCAAACTAAGCCCTTAGAGCCTCTTGGTGGCTCTCTAATCAAATCCATGCAATTTAAACTCTATCTAGTGAATAGAAAGATTTCCCCTTACCTCACAGTTGAGAATCAACAGAAAATTCGCAAGAAAAACTCCCCCAACACCAAAAACGACTTCAAGCACCAACATGCAAGACAGTTTGATCAAAGCACCAAAACCGAATTGGTTGACATAGAAAACAGAGATAACAATTGGGGAAATTAGTATTTCTAAGCTCTATGCAACACATACTTACTATAGAAACCAATTTGAGACTCAGGAGGTGCATGAGCTTACCACAATCAATGATCAAAGTAAGCTCCCAGAACTGATGACAGCAAACGAACCTCAACTTCCCAGCTTCGATTCTACCAACACACACACTCTCAGCTCACAATTTTTATGTCTATACAAAGCTCGTGATGTGAGCTTTGCATTCGTGTATAGTTTGTGACTCGAATCAAAACACAGAGGAAGAATCGAAGGAAACGGTTCAGGAACCCTAACTCACAAACTCTTCATCAATTTGACAAAATGGTTGGTTCTCAGAAGCAATCGAGCTTAAATACAAGTATTGGAGGTCCATGCACGGCGACACGAAAGCCATGGATGTGTGAGGGTGGTGTATTTGTGTCACATGGCGAGAATCGCTGGTGGTGACTCACCAAAATGCACTAACTCGTGCAACTCTGACCAGAACACTCGAGTCTTTTCAGAAACACTCGAGTATTTTGGTCAGTTTTTGAAAAATATTAATTTTATTTACTTTCCCTCCAAAACCTTTCCTATAATTACTTCTATGTCCCAACTCAGGGACTAATATGCAAAATATTTATTTTATGCATAACTATACTTACCAAATAAAATTCACATATTCACCAACAACATAAACACAGATTTTAATCAAAGATTAAAATAGAAATAATTAATTATAATAAATTTTATAATTAACATTCCATTAATCAGGGATTAAAATTTTGGGGTGTTACATACCCAGCCATGGATCTACCTGAACAATTCAACCAAGAAATTGATATCCAAAAGTCCATTATCCAACAACTCAAATATATCATCTCCTAAGTCAAATAACATATCAAAGAAAACAAAATCCAAATTAGTTATAGGGCCTCTGATTATGAAACCCTCATAACTAGCCTTTCTAAAGAAACCAAAGAAGAGGACAAATTGCATCTAAGAAATTTCATGGCTATCTTCAACTTTGATAAATTAAAATTTGAAAAGGCAATATAACAAGAAATATGTCACTATTTGAAAGATTGTTCCACACACGTATGTGATATGTGTGTAAGCACTCCAACTCCCTCGGAAGAAGATGAAATGTTCATTATTGCTGAATAAAGCATGATGAGACATCACAACAACTGTCGGCATGTAACGACAGAAAAGATAAGATGCACTTAAGACCAAAAAAGACATTTCACCAAAGCTGACTCAGCACTCACCACAAGTGAAGGACGCGTGTAAAGATGTAGATATGTTTAGGTTCTGCTTTAATAATTTAAGAGGCTTCTTCTCTTATAAAAGGAGACCTCATGTATGTTTATTTTTATAAGCTTAGTTGAATTGAGATATTCGGAGCTTCGAGTACAACAATCCTCTTGGACAAGAGTGGATTGTTCATGGTCTAGATGTCATAATTCCTAGTACCTTTATCCATCTAAAAACTCTGAAATACTCTGTAATAAACAGCATGTATAAATCTTATCCCATCAATAAAATAACTCTGTTATAAATTCTCTCTTCAACAACATGGACTATATGCGGAAGCAAAGTGGACTCGTTTACATCAATTGAAAGAAACACCAGGTATGAATTTACTACCTTTCATATTTTGGGAATGTACTGAATTTCTAGAAATATTAATAAGTAAACTAGCATTGCAAAAAGTTAAGATAAAAACCCATAGACTCGTTTTCTGTTGGAAATAGAAGAACAAAAGATAGAAGGAATAAAAGTAGATCTTTATGAAGAAAATGGTTTATTTGGACAACAAATTATTTTTTCAAAAAAGAAGTTTAATGAAATTCAAAAGGAAACTATAGATTTAAGAAAAGGATAAAATATTAGACAAAAGAAACCGTTAGCTCTACCTTTTGTTAGGAGAACTAATATCATCTATCCAGGAAAAACCTTGATAGAACAAACAGTAGACATAGTCTCTACCACCGGAAATAGAACAGTACAATTGATAACCAAAAATGATATAAAAAATTGCTTAGCAAAAATTAAGAGTGATGAAGTTAAGAAAAAAAATAGGATATATCCATATCGGAGAAATCTAGATACTAATAAAAGGAACATTCAAAGAAGGAATTGAATCACCAATAACTGTTATGATTACTGATGAACGAATCCAGCATGAAAAAGATAAAATATTAGGAATAATTGATGGTAACCTTTTTTATGGGAAATTAAAATTTAATGTCTATCCTAATTACGGTATACCTTTTGATACTAAAAATCTTGATAGATCCATAACTCTGAGACATAAGTTTCACAAAGCAGATCTAATGAAAGAAAGGGATAAAATCTTTAGTATAACTTATAGTGTATCCTTTGCACTAAGTAATTCACATCAAAATATAGATTTTTTAGAATGTAAAAATATTGGAATTAACAAGTTATTTTTAGAAGTCTGATCAATATATGTTGTAGACAAAAGTCATATGGAGGAGAAAGTTAAAACAACTTTAGGAATAACTAACTCTCAATCGTTAGAACCAGCAAAGAATAGTATTCATGAAAATAAAACTTTAATAATTCCAGAAAAGATTAAAATAAGTTATACTCCTAAACCTCACAATGAAGAAGAACTTAAAAAATTAAGTAAAGAGATAAATAATTTGAGTCAATTAGTCGAAAAAAGACTATGAGTCGCAGGAGAATTCGTAATTCCGCTGTAACGAAGAGATCCGGCGAAAGTTGGTATCAAAGCTAATAACGACCCAGGAATTTAAAGATTTAGATTAACAAGACAAACACAAAATATAATTGCATAATGTATCAGGCTCAAAAACAACAGATAGCAGTTAGAGAAACAAGACGAATAAAAGAATTGGAAAAAAAATTAGTAAAGAAAAATAAGAAAGAGTTTAGTAGTTTTAGACAGGTAGTAATCTCTAAAATACAAGATATGAAAAGGTATGAAGATAAACATAAGTTTACAAAATAAATTATGACATTTAGAGAAGATAAAGAAAAGGTTAAGTGTGAGACCCCCAATTTTACCCAATTTATTTGGGAATTTATATTTAAATTTAAAATATTATATTTGAGTTTTGATAAATTGTGATATCTGGGTTTAATTAAAATCGTATGATTATACCTATATATATATATATATATACACGTGGTATATATATATATAGTAGATGCAAACCAATGTTTTCTCTAATGTACTTAATTTATATTCTTAAGATGAAATATTTTAAGGTATAGTATTTGATTTAAATGATCTTAGAAAATGAAATGTTTTTTGAAGGATTAAGGTGTCCTATCTTCAGAAACTCATATCTTTTAAACCGTAGGTTGAAAAATTACAAATGATATGTCAAATCGATCGTATCGAAACGTAGATTATGAAAGTGTAAAGCTTTGATTTTTATTTTGGAGTTTTCGAAATTTTATCACTGCTACAGTACTGAACGAATTTTTGAATTTTAAGTGTAAATGTATGATTTTAATGCATTTAATGACCTTTTGACTCAAGTGTATTTTATTTTGAAAACAAAAATACATTTCTAAGGTTTTCTATTGGACTACCATCCAAATAAAATATATTTTCGTATTTTTTCTTATTATAAAATTTTTGAAAGCTTATGAAGTGCATTTTTGGAAGGAAATGATCTTAGAGCTTCAAAAATTCATAACTTTCAAACCGTAAGTCCAAAAATTATAAACTTTATATGAAAACGACCGTATTAAAATTTAGTATTTGAATATGTGAAAGTAATATTTTTATTTTAACATCTGCGAAAAAGTACTGTACAGTAGGGAAAAACAAATTTTTGGTATTTTTAACTTAGAAAAATTATTTTGGAGTATAAAATAAATTATTGGACTATAAAATAATTTTATTTATATATTTAAATATTTATATAAATGCCTACTGGTTGCACAGTCCAAATATTGGCATTTTTCTAAATTATTTCTGAATTATTAAAAATGAAAGCTTTTAGGTGATTGGTCAATTATGTGGTGAATTCAAAATGGGCCAATGGAAATTTTTCTTCTTATTTTTATATGTGTACACCGTCCAAATATTAGGAGGGAGAGAAGAGAATAATTTATGAAAATTGTGAGGAATAAACCTTGAGTTAAGAAGCTATAGTTTTTAGAAAAGTCTCATTTAATGCTTGTGAAGTTCCAAGTGAAGAAGTAAAGTTGATGACTCACCATGGACTAGGAGGGGGGATGAATTTCTGATCAGATTTTTGGGGAATATTTGCCTTCTCTTCACCTATAAATAGGTCATCACACCTCTCACCATTTCACACACACTACTTGTTACTTTGAGAAAAAAAAATTATTCCAAGAGAAAAGAGAGAGGAAGGTGGCGAGTTGAAGGTAGGAAGAGGAGGAAAATTTTCTCACCTTGGGGAAGTCTTTTAGCTTTAGGAGGAGAGGTAACTCTAAGTCTATATTTTAATTTATTTCATCTCTTCTTCTACTGTTATTAGAATCTCTAATTTTTTTTATGATATTAAGAACTAAAAGTTTCTAATTCTTATTTTTATATTAAGAATGAACTATGTTTTTGTTGGTAATATTTTGATTTGTGGTCAAATGAAATAAGGATAAGAAAAGGGACAAAAAAAGAAGTTGTTTAAAGAGAATGATCTCCCCTTTTCTTTGGCCTTGAGATGACCGAATTTTGTAGCACAAAAGGAAAAATTATATTCTGGAATTTTTATGTTCTTACAATATAGACATTTATATTTTATAGAAATTTTGTATCTGTTTGAAGTATTTTAGTCCTTTCGTTTGGAAACTAAAATAAGATTCTGAAAATTTTGTGTTACTGAAACTATAAGATCTAATGTAGCATTAAAAGAAAAGAAGAAAATCTTAGTCTTTTGCCTTGTTTTATTGTTTGGTCGTGATATATATATATATATATATATATATATATATATATATATATATATATATAGAGAGAGAGAGAGAGAGAGAGAGTGGTAGTTGTTATTAGGCAAAACTGTTCTTATGATCCCCTAAGTTATTAATTTGTTCCAATCTGGTCCCCTAAGTCATTTTCCTTTGAAAGTGGTCCCCTAACTCATGTAACATTAGCATCGTTAATCCTTTCTGTCCATTACCACCTAACATCGTCTATTTAAGTTGACGTGGTAGCCAGAGTGCCCAATGTAGGTGATCCACGTGTACCCTCCCTTTTACCACGTTAAATGTTTAAAATGGTGGAGTCATACGACGCCGTTTTGGTGCTTGAAGCCACTCACTTCATCTTCTCCTTTCTTCCATAAGAAGTCCTTATGAGCTAAGAGAGAAAAACACTAAACTTTGGAGGGATAATAGAGGGTTGCTAGGGCATTTTCTAAGAGAGAACGAACTGCAACATTGTCATTGATTATGAGCGTGATAGGGAGTTCGTTCATGGACGGAAAGGACTAATGGTGCTAACGTTACATGAGTTAGGGGACCACTTTCAAACAAAAAAGACTTAGGGGACCAGATTGGAAAAAAAATAACTTAGGGGACCAAAAGAGTAGTTTTACCTTGTTATTATTATGTATGTGACTTATTGGATGATTATTTGATCTGATGTTGTAATAGTGAAATGAAATTAGTTTTATGAAAACAGATGAAAATTCTGGATTTTATGGTGTTAACAGTGATGTATAATTGATTTTGATAAAAAGTTACACATGGTTTATATTATTTGGTTTGGTAAATTTAGGAGTAAATAGGTAAATTTTATCTTGTGATTGTGTAAATGTCTGACTATGTGGTTAGTATAAATTGTAAACTAGTTATTGTACAAAAGTAATTTTTTGAAAAGTGATTATCTTGTGTCAAATTGATTATTTTGAGTATATGAAATTAAGTGACTAAAGTATATATGTGTGTTTGAAAATTTAAAAAGTACTCTTTTATGTATATAATGTTGGCCGAATTTATTGAAGAGAAAAACAAAAATGTTTGATTATTTTTAATTGATTTTTTTTATGCGAATAAATGGTTATCAGTGTGTATTATGTATTCTGATAAAAATATATTTAGATCTAGAAATTTTCTTAATGTTGAAAAGTATTATTTTCATAAGGTATAAGACCCCAAATAATAATTTTTATACGTGTATACTATGCTTAACTGTTTACATATGTATAGGAATGTTAGAGTCTGATAGTTTAAATCTTTGAAGTGATGCAACTGGACTTATGATGTCTGTCCAGCAAACTGATATGCTTTATTTGAATCATATTTAATCATTTTATTATAGTAGGACTTGTAAAGAATTTTTAGGAAAAAGTGGCATGTGTTTTCGATGAACTGTTTAGGAGAAAATTGATTTTTGAGAAATAGTGTATGTGCTGTCCAAGATTGTAAAATAGGTGATGAAAATCATTTTGAAATAATTGGTAATGTATGCTTTATGATAAAATCTTTATGATAAGTATTTAAAGATAAAAAGGAAGTACAAAAGTGATTTTTTTGAATGTACTGATGCTTGAAAGTGAATTTTCTGTAAACTGTGTGTAGTCTGTAATTTAATCTAATTAATGATAGAAAAAGTATTTTGAACTTGGAATGCTTGAGTTTATTTTCTCAATATGTTATATGTGTTTATAACGTTATTATGCAAAGATTTGTTTACTGCTTGATTGATTGAAATGTGCATCAAAGAAAAATACTTCAAATTCATGCTGTATGAATAGCCTGTAAATGGTAGTTGTTATAAAGTGCTTAAGAGTGAGATATGTAGTAAAGAAAAAATTGAGGTTTATTTTTAAGATGTTATAATTGTGTTTTAAAAGTTATATTATGATTGGAGATGATTTTCATAAATTAAAACCTAAAAAGAAAAAAGTGATTTTGCAAGACTTGTAGGGTATGCTGTCCGAAATTCTAAATTGGTTGCATCAACTATAAAAAATTGTTTTAGAATGAATTAGTATGAGGATTTTTATGATAGGACCTTTAATATAAGTGTATAGAGTAAAAAGAAATTATAAAAGTGAATTTGTGAAAGTATGATTTGATGTTTGTTTAAATAAATTGTTGTTTTTACTGATATAAGTGTGTGCATGTGGTAGTTGTTATATAAGTAATATAGTATGGTATTATAGAAATAAAAATGTATTCTAAATAGTTTTCAAAGAATTAGAGTGAGTTTTAAATTTTGTTTTGCAAAAAAGGATTTCTTGATGTTAAAAGGAATTGTTTAAGTTATCTAATGCCTTAAAAAGGATTTCTGTTTTAAAAAGGACTTTTGTTTTAAGGTACTTTGATACTTTGGGTTTAGCCTTTACTTAGGTAGTACAAAGTACTCATTAGATATTAATTGTATGTCGTTCATCATTCAAGAATAAAGGAATCAAAGGTGAACGAGCTGCTGAAGTTGTAGACTCAAAGGTTGAAACAGAGTAAGCGTGGATCTCAGGTGAGAGAGAAGCCTTCTTAAGACATAGTGGCATGTAGGGTAATATTAGGACGTTCCGTATCATCTCAAAGGTCGGAACTAGGAATCTATCGGTCGAGTAGTAAAACGGCAATTGAGTGTGTGTTCCGCCGTTTATACGAAAAACACGATTCCTCGATATTAATTGTATGTCGGTTGATGATGGATTAATGATTATGCCATATTATATATGTTGAATTGTATATTATATTTTGGAAATAATGGTTCATCTTATGGAAGATAATTAATGTTCGGTGGTTCCTATGAAAAGATACTTAGTATAATTCGAACGGTCGTTCCATGAAAAGTATTTGGCATATTTTGGAAATGTTATTATGAAAAGAAATACGAAAAATAATTAACCTTGTGAATATGCGAAAGTAATATTTGGGTACAGTGATGGTGCATCGTGGCATAATAACTTCGTATTTATTCCCTTTTAAGTGACTAATCACGTGAATAATTGTGCCGTGATTATGTCTTGTGGATCCCACTGTACGATGAGAAAGTTTTGCTGTGGTCCCTTAGAGGTCGAGGCCCGTTAGAAGCGAGGCTTAGAATGGGTCGACCAAAACTTAGGTTTAAGAAAAGATTTAAAAGACTTAGGAACCCCTCTCCTAAACCTACGCGTTGAGAGTGAAGTAGTGGAGAGGAAAGATACCGAATACTTGGAGGCCGGTGTACTTTCAAGTGGTGATTGCGATAGGGGAAGGCAAGGATTGTGAACGTCAAGAAGCCTCGAGTGCTTCTCTAGGCGGGGCAAGTCTTCCGGTTGTAGGCAATGTCGTAGCAAGGAACTGCACGATCAACTAGAGATAGCGTTGTCGCCCCCTTGAGCAAATCTTAGATGGTGAGAGGGAACCTGAATGGGGCTAGATGTCGCTGTATTTTTGAAACTGTATTGATGAAATGATTTTACTTCGGTTGTTGGATACTTGTTGGTGCGTACCCTTCGACATCGATGCCAGCATGGTTAGGGTTCCTGTGCGTCCCATCTTCTTTCCGATCTAGGATGTGGTTGGAATGATGGAGGAAATGTAACCTGTGTGCTACCAAACCCTTGAGTCTCGGTGGTGGTACCCCTTCTCGAATTTCCGGTGGTTTTGACAGTGAAACTTAGAGCCTAAAGATAATTAAATACAATGGTTATGATTATATGAAAATTTTCCTTTTGGTGATTAGTGAAATTTATTAAACGGAATGGTAATAATGATGTATATATGTTTGTGTGGTCTTAATATTCCCCTCTGGTAAGCCCACGCCGTCGACGATCATATCGTTTGGAGTGCTTACTTTCTCTATCTCCCTTTCCTGTGAACATTGGGGAACAATGTTCACAGATGCCAGATCATGTACTATCTCGAGTAGCGGTTGCTCAAGATGGAAGAGGATCGCGAGACGACGTACATACGAGGAGGAAGCAGAAGCAGCAATCAAGGAATATTCCAGACAGTTGCGATGGAGGAAATGATGAAGACTAATAGTCTAGGATAGTTTTTGTTTTGTATTCCATTTTTGGATGGGTAGGACACGATTACTCTATCCCGAATGTAACCCCAGTTGTAATATGGATTATTTTAAATGAAATAAAAGAAGTTCTTTTTGGTTATTGTATCATGTTAACATATGTACCTAAATTATTTTCCGCAAGTTAACCATCAATTAAATATGACATGGAGAAAATGAGTTTTTTTGAAATGTGTTGGATGGTAACATCTCTTTTTGGAAATAGAATTTTTATGACGCAAGTTAAGTATCAAATTATTTTGTAAACAAATGAATCAAATTGTTTTATGAAAATCTTCTTTTAAAAAGAATTAAAATAAACTGATTTTGGAAATGTTTATAAAAAAAATGGCGCAAATTTTTAGTGAAAATTCTAAATCATTAAATCATTAATCAATAATGTAAAAAAGATATAAAAACTTAATCAGTAATATAAATAAGACATAAAAACTTGTAACTTATAACCATTATTCACTAAATCACTAAGCAATAATCTAAATAAGACAAAAAAAGAAGTGTGAAATGTGAACTTTCAACCTTGAGAATGGTTAGAAGGAGAGCATGAGGAAAAAAAATGGTTTTAAAATGCTACCCAAAAAAATAAGGGTTGTAAAAAAAATAAGGAAATTAAGTTGAAAAAAAAATAATGGTTTTAAAATGCTATCCAAAACAAAACAAGGGTTGTAAAAAAAATAAGAAAATTAAGTTGAAAAATAAAATAATGATTTTAAAATGCTAAAAAAAATAAGGGTTGTAAAAAAAAATTAAGTTGAAAAATAAAATAATAGTTTTAAAATGCTACCAAAAAGAATAAGGGTTGTAAAAATAAGGAAATTCAGTTGAAAAAAAATATTCAAAGCTGCTGTTGCTGGGAGTAGAACCCACAACCTCAGCATTGTGATGCTCAATAAAAAGGAGTTGTGCCACTAAGCAAGGCAAAGAAACATAGTACATTTTGCATTGAACATGACTATATATTAATTTTATAAATTTTCAGGGGAGCAGGTGGGAGCACCTGCTCCTCTTATGCTCCGCCACTGAACCAACCCGATATAATTTGATTAATTCGATATGTAATATCTTCCAAAAATTGACCAGACCAAATTGTTACACCTTTAAAGAAGTATCATAAACATATATCTTTCATGTCTCCAATATTAAAAAAAAAAACTTATATATAATATATAATGATTTAAAATTTAAGTAAATCTACCAACGAGGTTTGGTTCAGTTGATGTAAGACCCCAACTGAAATCTTGGGAATAGGACACGGGTGCTAGTAGCCCCGTGTTCGATTCCCACTAAAACAATCCCGCTGGAAGAGCCAGCCACGCAGCTCGCTCCGGATTAGTCTCAAGGGCTCTCTGATATTAAGGGTGTTCTTGGGGATACCGGTGGTTCCGCAAGGAATACGGAAAAAAAATATAAGCAAATCTTAATTAATTTCAATAATATATCAAATGTTGTTATCCCTAAAATGCCCTTCTTTTTATTTATATTCCCTCCAGTTCTTTAATTATATAATTTTTTTTGAAAATTTTATTTTATCCTATTTATAAGTTTATACTCTAATTTGTAATGGTAATTAATTATATCTTTTTATAAATATTTATATTTAGTCAACAATTTTTAGAATGCTAACAATAATTATTAGGGTAATTTTGAAAAAACCCAACAAATTTCATATTTCCATTGTTATTGACAATATTTACTAGTGGTGAATGTGAAATACCGGAAGGAGTATCTCTCTGATCTCTTTATAATAAGGAAAAACTAATTTTACACTTACTATATTAAGAAAGTTAGTTGAGTATATTTTTTTTTCAGCTTATAAAAAAATGCAAATTGATAAAGAAAAAATAGAGTTACTTTAAAAATTAAATAAAATAACTAATTATTAGGAATATTTTAGGAATAATTATATTAAGATAAAGCTAATTAACTTTTTCTTTTATTTATTACTTTTTAGATTCTCAATATTATTAATAATATAAAAGTAGTTTTGAAAATACATATATATATCAAATATATTCACATTTCTTTTTTTTTTTGGATTACCCAGGTGGTATCTGGGCTTCACTTTTTGTGGCCCAACTAATCCACCTCGATCTCTGGAACTGAGCGAGTCTTTGACTCTATGGTACGAGATCTCCCAAGGGTTTGTTGCCTCAGGCAGGAGTCAAACCTTTGGTTCCACACTCCCTCAGCACGCCAATCAATTAACCACTAGGGCCAACCCTCTTGAATAATATTTTCACATTTCTAATACTATTAACTAAATTAATCAATTTTTAATCAATTTATCAATTTATAATTATAACGAGGGTATAAGAAGGGTCTTATATACGCAAGGGAGTTTTTTTTCTTGTATCACACCATAAAGACCATATTTCATTCATTCATTGTTTACGTGAGCTTCTAGATATGTTTCTCAAACAACGTGATGCTAGGTGACTCACTGTTATACTCTCTTCGGCTTGAAATATAAGTAACAAAAAACACATCTCTCTTGGTTTATAATATAAGCAAAATTAACCAACTATCTTAAATTTTATTTCATTCCCAATGCAACTTTCCTAAAATATTCCTAGAAAATTGTTATTTTATTTAATTTTTGTTTCATTCTCAATGCAACTTTCTTAAAATACCTCTATTCTTTTATAAATTTGAGAAAATTAAATACAATCAACTAACCTCCTTAATAAGCGCAAATTTAGTTAGTTTTGCTTATAATTCGAGCCGGAGGGAATATCATACTACACATTAAATGATTAAACAACCTTCCCAATGGATCCTTATTAAAAGCCTAATGCACAAACCTTGATCTTGTAACTAAAACGTTTTTTGAAATTATATTAAGTTGGTGGAGCGATCTATACCTGTAAACAAAACCAGAATGTCTGCACCAGTACTCATGGACAAGAAAGGTTTTGCTTCTCTTCTCTCATTCCCTTTACATACATTGTTAAGAAAATGTTGATTATTGTAAGTTTTATATGTACTTTGTTTAAAACACCCTATTAATCCTTATTGAAAATTGTAATACTCCCTCCGGTCCTATATATAAGTCCCTTTTCAAGACTTTGTTTTGGTCCTTAATATAAACCCCATTTCCAATTTCCAATGGTATTAATTACTTTTTTTCAACAAACACCCCTATTTACTTAACACTTTTTACATTCCCAATAATAATTATAGGGGTACTTTTGAAAATAACATCAAATATTTACATTTCCAATGTCATTAACTAACTTTCTTAAATTGAGTGAAATTGGTCAAATGATGCTTATATTAGGGATCAGAGGGAGTAGTATATATTGGGATCGATGAATTTTTTCTGGTCGAAACATGACTTCACATTTTTTGTGACACAACTAATCCACCTTGGATACGTGAAATTACTGTATTCTACCATACTCCCTCCGTTTCACTTTAAGTGTCTTTTTAACATCAAAATTTTGTTTCAAAATAAGTGTCTTTCTACCAAATTTAGGTAATATTTAATACTGTTTTTCCTTATTTACCCTTACATTTAATGTTGTTTTAGTTTTGAAATTTGTAATACTAGTAATGATGCATTGACAAAATAAAAATATTAAATAGGGGTATTTTTGACAAAATACACATAAAACTTACAATAATCATCATAATCAACACTTTCTTAATCTATGTGCGAAAGTCCAAAAAGACACTTAAAGTGAAACATTACTCCCTCCGTTCCATATTATCTGTCACTTTAGCATTTTTAACTTGTTCTAAATTATTTGTCGCTTTAGGAATTCGAGGATGTATTAATTGATTTTTTCCACCTTTAACCTTGCATTTAATGTGTTGAAATATGTAAAATGGGTGATAATTAATGTACTTTGAGGGTATTATAGTAAAGTTATTTAATAATTCTCTTGAAAATTGAAATATTAAATAACTTTCTTAATCTGCGTGAAATTGTTAAAGTGACAGTTAAATTGGAACGGAGGGAGTATTTACGTGAGCTTCAAGATATGTTTCTCAAACAACGTGATGCTAGGTGACTACTATTGATATCATACTACACATTAAATGATTAAACAACCTTCCCAATGGATCCTTATTAAAAGCCTAATGCACAAACCTTGATCTTGTAACTAAAACGTTTTTTGAAATTATATTAAGTTGGTGGAGCGATCTATACCTGTAAACAAAACCAGAATGTCTGCACCAGTACTCATGGACAAGAAAGGTTTTGCTTCTCTTCTCTCATTCCCTTTACATACATTGTTTGTGTTTAGCTCTCGAACATTAATCAATTTATACGCTTTTTTTTTTTTTTTTAATCTCATTCCCTTTACATACATTAATCAAGTTGTATGTACCCATAACCCAAGTAAATTTTGTAACTGCATTGTTACATTGGTAAATGCATGATGTGAAGTACGAGTGTTCTGTTTGTTTGGATCCAATTAACTTGTTAAGTTATTTGCTAATCTCTTATAGGAAGAAAAGCTCCACCGAGTCATTACTCGGTCAAAATCAAGTTCTTCTCATTGCTTTCCAAGGTTTCGTTTGAAAAATATGAATCGGAAGAGTTTGAAGAAGGAGGTTACAAATGGTATCCACTATTTTTTTTTTTTTTTTTCATTCACCTTTTGCTTTATACAAGTTGAAAATGAGTTACACCCTTTAGAAGCGGGGACTTTTTTAACTAATTCTGTTCTGTGTATACCTACAATATGATGCTCAATTATTGTATATGTCGGAGGCTGCATATATACCCAACTGGGATCAAAAAAGTAGATGGGCAAGATCATGTTTCAATTTATTTGATGCTTAGTGACCGGAGTTCTCTACGCGTTGGTTGGGAGGTCAATGCCATTGTAAACTTTTCTGCATATAATTTTCTTGAGAACGAGTATGTTACAACACAAGGTAAAGTAGATAAATATTGAACTTGTCAACATGTACTCTCTTAGCATCCACACCTGTGGATGGAAAATTTGTCCATAAATAGATCTTATATAGTACTATTATTTTATTATTATTCACATTTTCTTATACTTTAGGGACAAATCTCATATTTTCTTTTCATTCATAAATAAATTTTTGTCTTTAAAATAGATCCCATACATCTCACACTCTTAATATTATTGGTTGTTGTTATTTCTCTCTTTTCAAAATTGGTACATAACAACAGGGACAATCCCTAATTTTTTTAAGTACAATAATGAAATTTTTAGCAGATTGGATTATTTTAATTTGTACCTGATGCTCTTAATCAGTAAGATTAATTATTTTAATTTGTTATTGCATTTTAAATTTTCAATCTTTGGACTATGATTATGTTCTATATTATGGTGACTTCTGAGTTACAGCAATCTTTCTTTACTTTCTGCCCAATTTTTTTCTTTTTGGTCACGTGTTATAATTTGGAAAAAAAGGTTTCATATTGTTATATTGGTTATAACTTATATCATAAGATTTTCATTATGCTGTGTTATACTTTTTACATACTAATTAACTGAAATGCATACAGATGCAAGTATAAGGCGTTTCAATGTCCTAAAAGCGAATGGGGTATTTCGGAATTCATTGACCTTGAAACATTTAAGGACCCCTCCAAGGGATATCTGTTTGATGATACATGTGTATTTGGAGCTTAGGTTTTCGTTTTCAATACCACAATTAAAGGAGATTGCTTATCAATGATACCGGAACCAGTTAGTGTTTTCCATAGTTGGAAAATTGACAATTATTCCTCTGTATGTTTAAACGAGTACGAGTCTCAACCATTTGTCGCTGGAATCTATAAATGGTATGTAAACAAGGGACGTTCTAATATGCGCACTTTTAGTTTCTAGTTGCCATGCGTAGTACTCCCTCCTGCTCAAATTATAAGCAAAACTAACTAAATTTGCGCTTATTAAGGAGATTAGTTGATTATATTTAATTTTCTCAAATCTATAAAAGAATAGAGGTATTTTAAGAAAGTTGCATTGGAAATGAAACAAAAATTAAATAAAATAACAATTTTTTAGGAATATTTTAGGAAAGTTGCATTGGGAATGAAATAAAATTTAAGATAATTGGTTAATTTTGCTTATATTTTAAACTAAGAGAGATGTGTTTTTTGTTGCTTATATTTCAAGTCGGAGGGAGTAGACTTTTAGGAAGATGGAGTAATAAGGTGCACCTGTTGTACGGATGCTGCAAAACGGAGAGCTGTTTAAAATAAAGTTTGTTGACACATCTATGGTTGTAAAAGGACTTTGGAAACTTAGAATACATCTTGGGCAAGTGGTTAGTGATTTATTTTGTATTTATTGTTTGGGTGTTTGTAATTTATTTAAAAACACTACATCCTTCCTTAAATATAAGACGTTTTTGACGGTTTAATTTTATCCCTATTTTTAAAACTATTTACCAATTTTCAATAATCATTAATTACTTCTTTTCATAAACATTTTTATTTATTTAACACCTTTTTGATTTCAAATAATATTAATAGGGATAATTTTAAAAATACATATAAAATATTTACATTTTCAATACCATTAACTAAATTAGTAAACTTTCTTAATAAACGTAAAATCTTTCGAACGGGTCTTATATATAGGAACAGAGAGTAATTCATCCCGTAATTTATATGGATACAAAATTAACCTACGAATAAACCTACAAAATTAATATACAAATAAAGTACAGAAAAAAAATTCATATTGGAATGCTCAATAGTATTTAGTTAATATGTGTAGGTTTGAAAATAAAATAATTAAATGCTATTATAAATTAAAAAATTGTGTTATTAATAGAAACAAAATAAAAATCCTAAAAGGTTCTTGTAAATAGGAGCAAAGGGAGCATTGAATTTTTAATTTAATGGGGAAAAATGAAAAATATTTGAAAATGATTCAGTAAACAAAAAAGAATAGTACCATGCAATTGCATACCCAGTTGATAGTTATAAGCATGAAATCAGTTAGTGTAATACTCCCTCTAATCATTTAGTGTAATACTCCCTCTGGTCCTATTTATAGGGCATACTTATCCATATCACACAGACTAAGAAAGGTAGTTAAGTTTCTTGCAACTTTAAAAAATTCATTAACATACAATTTTACCCTCTTATCTTGTATTGGAAATTTCATAATGTATTATTTCACATTAATGGATAAATGGAAAATAAGATAAAACAACAATAAATGTTTTCTAGAAAATGCAAAATACCTTATAAATAGGACCAAAGAATTCTTCTACAATATTCTGATCCCTATAAATAGGACCAAGGGAGTATAAGAATAATAGAGCACCATGAACAACGAGTGATCAAACATCACAAGAAATTGAATGAACAAGTGACTTTGAATGAGTTGAGGCGAATGAGTTGAGAGTTAGTTCCCATCAATTCATTCTTGATTAGTTCCCTTAAATTCTACGAATTTGTCTATTGATGAATATTTGATTTGTGTGGTTTGAGTGAATCAAACAAAAATTCTCAATATTTATTGTCTCAAATCCCTTCATTAGTTCACTCGAACCCAACATTTGGTATCTGTACCCCCATTAATTAAATATTGATTAGTTTGTTGAAACCCCAATCAAATCACCCTTGCGAGTAGTTATAATGTAAGAAGTTAACATTTGAAAATCTAAACATTTGAATATTTTCTTTGTTAAATTACCCTTGTAGATATTAATGATGTCTGCACTGTTATTTTATAAATAATTTAGGATAATATTTTTAAACCCTAACCCTAAACTTAGAATAATTTCTTACTATTTCGTCCGACTTGAAATATAAGGAAAAAACATATTTATTTTGGTTTAAAATATAAGTTAAATTAACCAACTTTTTTAAATTTTATTTCATTTGCAATGCTACTTTCCTAAAACATTACTAAAAATTTGTTATCTTGTTTAATTTTTTTTCATTTTCAGTGAAACTTTCGTAAAATACCTCTATTCATTTATAAGTAAATTTTATAAAATTTATAAATGAAATGAACTAAACTCCTTAATAAGGATTGAAGGGAGTGCCTTTTATTTATGAAATTGAAAAAAAAAATTAAAATATCATTCTTGTATTTCAATTTGAAGCTAGTATTATCATTATTTTTACTAATATTAAAATACCCAAATGTCCAGATTGTATTATAATATTAATAATAACATTATTATTATTATTATTATTATTTGATTTTTTTAATTTTAACATGACTTATTGTAAAAAAATATTTTTCTTTTATAAAAAAAAGTAGAATGCTGTTAAAAAAAATTAAAATAAAAACAAAAAATGAAAAAATCAAGAACAACAAGTAGCCACTGTTCATCTTCTTCATGTAAAACAGGTTCACGAACATGAATGATATAATAATACCTATTATAAAGAAGAAAAAATAGCCACTGTTCCAAAATTTAATTTTTCAGTTGAACCTAAACGAAGTAGCCACTGTTCCTAAACGAAGAAAAAATAAAGAAGAAACTGAAGCTTCAACATTGTGAAGATGAACAGAGAAGCCTAGTGAAGAATAACAAAGAACCCACGCGAGTGAAGAAGAAAGATCTAAGAAGAAAAACAGAAGTGCACTGTGAAGTGAATGGATTTAGATCTGTGAAGAAGACAAGATAAATAAAAGAAAAAGAAATTGACAATTAAATAAAAGAGTGAAGTAATACTGTGATCCCTCATGTTTTTTTGGACGTGACACTTTAGTCCCTCAAAATGTGAAAATTCACTTTTAGTCTATGAAGATTTTTTTATGGAACACTTAAGTTCCTTTGTCCACTCCGTCAATTGCCTCAACTGTGGACTTAAATGCCCCATAAAAAAATCTTGAGGGACTTAAGTGACCCATAAAAAAATCTTCAAGAACTAAAAGTAAATTTCCACATTTGAAAAACTTTAGTGTCTCATAAAAAAACACAAGGAACCAAAGTGGTACTTCACTTTAAATAATAATATCTAGTGCACAAATTTTAATTAGGGACCTAAATGCAATTGTGTATACCGAGTAGTGTACCAGTTATACGCGTATAATAGGTTATAGGTCATCGAATTTTTTACCTTAAAAATTTACTGCCCTTTTTTACCTTTTTACCATGAAAAATTACTGCACTAGAAACTCAACAGTGAACATCGTAGAATGAAGGCTTCCAGGTTTTGATATAGGCAGAAGCAAAACAATAGTAGGTCTTGTCTAATCTGTTTTTTCCCCCTCTAGGAACCTCTATTTATACCCTAATACCCTAATGGAAACAATGAGGGGAGGGGCAACAGTATCTCATTTTATTTAGCTTTAGACGCCTCAACTCTACCAACCAACACTAAATTATTTGTGAATTTCATCCTGCGGGTAAAAGATCAAACGCTAATTTAACATTTAAGTACATGAACTTAGGTGCTCGTTTGAAGTTGGTCCTTGAATTTTTTTCGATGTTTTGGGTCCCTGAATTTTGTTTAATTTTTGGAAATGGTCTTTTCATCGGTTAAGTGATGATACGACCGAGGATATGTCACGTCACTTTCGCCACATCGATAGATAGCGTACTAGATGATGCCACATGAATTTTTAAATTAAAAAAAATTCAAATTTATTAAAAATAATTAAAAACTGTATTTTTTAAAGAAAATTGAATCTTTTAATAAATTCTAAAAAAAAACTATTTTTTAATTAAAAAAATCATGTAGTCCCATAGCTCTACATAACACGTCACTTGTCGATATTGTGAAAGTGACGTGGCATATCCTCAGTCATATCACCACTTAAGTGATGAAAGGACCATTTCCGAAAATTAAACAAAGTTCAAGGACTCAAAGCATTAAAAAAAAGTTTAAGTACCAATTCCAAAAAAACACCTATATTCAGGGACTAAAATGTTAAATAAGCCAAGATCAAATCAGTGAGCAACATGTTGAATATCCATGTGAGAATATGCCTATTTTACAAGCTCAACTCTTCTAACTCAACTAATTAAAAGGAAGCCTGCTCTGACCTATAGATTGGTTATAGTTTTATATTATAGACTATACACTGAAGTCAATCTTTTTATTTTGTCCTTGTTCCAAATTTTAACTTTGGTTTCTTTTTTTTTAAACTGTGACTTTCTCTTGCAGACTGTCATGCTTTCTCCAACGAAGAATTGGATTGGGGGGACGACCAGTTTGTATCCTTGACTCAATTTAAAGACTTAGAAAGTGGTTTCTTAGTAGAAGAAGATAGCTGCATTTTTTAAGCTCAAGTCACAGTTCTAGGCTTGATTACGCGCCTAACTGAATGACATGGTTATACATATATGCAGTGAGCCAGTGACACTCTAGACATTCTCCTTTTGGGAGTATTCCCAAGGGGAGGAACCAGAGTACGACATAGTGTTCCGAATGTTGGTACGAGATTCTGAGGAGGAAGTCAAAGATGCGGATTTAGAGGAGTATGTTTTTGTAGGGAAGGCATTTATTGAGGATGAAGACCTAGTTTAGGGTATTTTATGCTAGTATTATATTTCCTCCGTCCCTTAATATAAGTCGTTTTTATCTAATTCACACATATTAAGAAAAGTAATTATTACTCTTAAATTTATCAAAAAAATATGTTGTCATTCCAAAGTTATCCCTATTTTAAACTTTACAACTCTATTCATTTCTCTCTCTATTGTAATTATTACCCTATCACTCCTATGTAATTATGAGGGGTATATTTGGAATAAATTCTTTAATGCTACTTAGATATTCCAAAACGACTTATAAAAAGAGACAAAAAATCTACCAAAATGGTGCCCTATATTAAGGGACGGAAGGAGTACCCTCTTGAGGATACTAGAGTATTTTACCATCATGTTACCCCTTTTTTATTATGCACCAATGTAAGTAATCAAATCTTTGATTGGTGGCTTGGTACATATGATTGAGATTTTGGAACAATGAATCAACGAGACCATTTTATTTACAAATCAACCATTGTTTATTTTAAAAAATAAGTTATTGTGTAAAATTGTGAAGGAGTTTCAAAGTACGATCTCTGTTGGTACCTCAATATTTGGTAGCCCAAATTGCAAAGCCCAATCTGTGTAAAGGCCCAAAGAATCATCAAACAAACAAAACAACAAAAAGACTCTGAGAAAGGCGTGCAAGCATTAAGGATTGTCCAGAGCGTCAGTTGTCAATATTTTTCCCAAGAAAAAGGGAAAGACGTTCTGATGGCAGAGAGCACAATATATCCCCCCAAAGCGTCCCAGGCATCATGAAAACTCACAAAGAAAGCCATGATAGATGGGAGCGTGCAAGGTATGAGACTCGTGGAAGGCGCACACGTGCAGACAAGGCACTCCAGTTCCCCAGGACTACAGGGAGCGTGCATGAGAAGCCAGAGCATCTTTGGCTTACCTCATGCAGCCCTTTCCCAGAGGAAAGACCAAGAATGCAAGTCTTGTATGCCTCCAACTGCTAGCCATTAATAACAAAGCTCAAAGAAGGAAAGAAGACAAATTGAACTCTGAAAAGGGAGAAATGAGCAGCTACATAGAAGGAAAAGGAGGCATGGACCAATGCAAAAATAGGAGAAGGCAAGGACCAATGGATAAAAGGGGCACTATAAAAGAGATCCTCCTCCAACTTATAACACAACAACCACAACAACACCGAACACAGAGAGAACAACATGAGGGCAAGAATAGAAGTTTTCTCTGAAACTTAAGCTTAGAAATATAGAGGAGAGTGTAAAAAGCCAGAGCGCACACCCTTCCCTTTGTAAAAATGCCTAAGTGTGAAATCCATTCCCTTGTATCAATTTCTCTGTATTTTATTTTAATGAAAGCCTAAAGCTTCTTAAGTTTACGAACCCCTTTTATTTTTGCTTGATTATTTGCTTATCAATAAAAGCGATCCGGAACAATTGGCGACTCCACTGGGGAAGCTATGGCTTCCAACCTTGAAGGAAATGAGATTCATGTTGTGCAGCAGATGCCTGTGGGAGATGCCGCTCCGAAGGCGATACCGGCAGTTACCATTCAAAACCCAACACCAAGTCTTACAAACCGTGGAACAGGAGCAGGTTCTAGGAGGTTGAGCTTTAGCCCAGCCAATCAGGGAAGTGACAATGCTCGCTCTCCCTCAGACACCCATGAAGATGACCGAGAGCCTCACGATGAAGAGCCTAGCAGTGATAGAGAGAGGCTGAGTCACATCAAAATCCCTCATGTGGGAGGCGACCCAAATATTCAAGTTGTGATATCAGTTGCGATACTCAACTCCCTGATGGCCAATCAAAGCGCACTATCTGACATGGTGGAAGAATACAAGGCCCAGTTTGCCAAAGCAAGGGAAGAAAATGAAGCCCTAAGCGCAAAGTTAAAGGAAGAAGAGGAGGCGCGCAGGGAGGCAGAATTAGCAAAAGCAAGGACAAGATTAGAGGATGAGTTTCAGCATGAGACAAATGGAGGGCGAGAGAGCACGGAGGATTCTCTGGTCACGCAAGCAGAGTTAAAGCGCATCCTCCAGGCGCACAAAGAGGGACAAAGTATGGTAATAAATTTAAACCCTCCTGCTGATGTGGCTGCCTATCGCTATCCACAGGGGTACACGCCTCCTACGTTCCGAAAGTTTGATGGGACCGGGAGCGCATGAGAGCATTTAATGACATATGTAGATGATCTTGGAGTATACAGCTCAGACCATTGTTTGAGACTGAGAGAATTTTCAAAGTCTCTCGTTGGGCGCGCCTTTACCTGGTATTCTAAGTTGCGCCCAGCCTCCATCTGCACTTGGGAAGAAATGACTGTAGAGTTTTGCAACAAGTTCTTGGAGGAAGAAGGCGCCATCCACATCATGGACCTTGGGTGTGTAAGACAGCGAGCAGGAGAGAGTTTGACCGCCTTCATCAAAAGATACAGGGACAGAGCGTTTCACTGCAAGGAGACTCTCCCCGAGGCGGACCTGGTTTATGGATGCATTAAAAGTATTGAAGATGGTTCACAAATATTCCTAGCGCTCAGTAAAATCACCACCTTTTATGAGTTGCTTGGGAGGGCGATGGATGTCACTGAGGCCATGAAGAAGCAGGGAAAGAGAACCAAAGACCAGGCCGCCTTTGATGTGAACGCTGTGGAGGATAAGAGAAGGAAAAGCTACAGGACCATGCCGCCTCCTAAGAACTATGAAAAGAAGGAACCCCCACCAAAGCTTCCAATCTCTAGGGAACTCACTTATCAGTTGGTGGAGGAATGGCTGAAAGAGGGCATTCTCACTAAAAAGACAACAAAGCCCCCCCTGACACGTGAGGAGTATAATAACCCAGAATATTGCATCCTGCACAGGCAAAAGAGTCATGGTACCATGGATTGTTATGTCATCAGAGGCGTATTTCAGAAGCAGTACGCAGCAGGAAAGATATTGTTGCCAGAAGGTGAAGGCGAGGAAAGTCTAGGCGATCATCCTTTGCCTAGACATGATGTGAATGTTATTCTCTCCCACGGCGACAACCTGCTGAAGGAAATTGAAAAAGAATAATTGGTAGAAAATGAGCTGAGAAGGGGACTTGTGAAAACCAGGGGGTTCAGAGCCTTGTTTGACCAACTAAGGTTGGGAGCTGATGTTAGGGATGAAGCAGCACACGCTCTGGCTGATGTAATAGTTAGAAGAGGAGGGAACACTAGTGCCGCCTACGCACCAGCAACCAGGGTAGCCAGGGCGCATGCCTCGGCAGTAATGTTCAGAGAGCCGCAACGATCACATATAGGCTTTTGTCACAACAGGCCGCTGTTCGTGGAAGCAACTATCGAGGGCGTACATGATCGGCGCGCCGTCGTAGATAATGGATCAGGAGTAAATATCATTCCAACCCACATATTTGTAAAGTTGGGGATCCCTAAAGAAAGACTCAAGAAAGCAGAAGCGACACTGGGAACTTTTAATGGAGGAACAGTTATGGTAAGGGCGTGTGTGGTGCTTAACTTGGAGGTAGGACCCATAAAAACTTTGAACACCTTCCACATTGTTGATGGAGAGCCTAGCTATCATGTCCTACTAGGACGCCCTTGGATCCATATACATGGGTGTGTCCCATCCACTCTGCATCAGTGCGTGAAGTCTATGTACAAGGGACAGGACATTGAGATTCCAGCAACGAAGGCGTCATTCGATGCTTCAGAGTTACACTTGATTGACGCCTCGGTGTTTGATGAGCTAGCTCCCCCAGGGACCAACAAGATTGGGAGAGAGCCCAGGGTCCTGATCAAAGGAAAGGAGAAAGTGAAAGAGCCAGAGAAAAGACAGTCAGTGTTCAAAAGACTCCGCCTACCAGAAGAGGAAGAAGGCGCATGACAGCCAGCACCCAAAGCAAGATACAAACTGCAAAAGCAACACCTTCCTGATGGGGGGGCAGATGGGCCATCCTCTAGGAACTCGCGGGGCCAGCCAAGCCGAAATTGAGCGACTTGGCTAGCCCCACACTCATGAGCGTCATAAGAGGGGAAGCATGGTTCGCTTCGACGGAGGAGGTTATGCATGCTCAACAAAAAGGGGATGAAGAAAATGGTCTGGAAGGTCTGGAAGAGGTCAACGTGGGAGGAGAAGGCGAACACAGGCCGCTCTTCATTGCCTCTTCACTTACCCCGTCTGAAAAGGCGGACTTGGTCGCCTTGTTGAAAGAGTTCAGAGAAGTGTTCGCCTGGAGCTATAAGGAGATGCCAGGACTCAGCCCCAAGCTAGTCACCCACAACTTAGCAGTTAAAACTGATGCAATACCTGTGAAGCAGCACCCCGGAAAGTTCAGCCCTGATATCGAGAAGGCGATCAAAGACGAAGTAGAGAAATTATTGGAGGCGTGCTTCATCAAGCATATACAACATCCTATCTGGTTGGCTAACATAGTCCCCATGAAGAAAAAGAATGGTCAGATCAGATGTTGCGTGGATTTCAGAGACCTGAACAAGGCGTGCCCCAAGGATGATTTCCCACTGCCACACATTGACTGCATGGTAGATGCAACAGCTATGCATGAGCGTTTTTCCTTCATGGATGGTTTCAGCGGTTACAATCAAATAAGGATGGCAGAAGGCGACGAAGAAAAGACCGCTTTCAGAACTCCAGTAGGGAACTTCTACTATATGGTGATGCCATTTGGTCTCAAGAATGTTGGAGCGATGTACCAAAGAGCCATGACAACGATCTTCCATGACATGATGCACGACATAGTAGAGGACCATGTTGATGACATAGTGGTTAAATCAAGGAAGAAGGAGCAACACTTGACACATTTAAGAGCTGTCTTTGCCAGATGCAAGAAGTACAAGCTCAGAATGAACCCCCTCAAATGAAAATTTGGAGTCTCTTTTGGTGAGTTCCTGGGTTTCAGGGTCCATAAGGAAGGCGTCTCAGCCGATGAAAGGAAAGTCAAGGCAGTCAGGGAAATGAAAGCGCCACGCAACAAAAAAGAACTACAGCAAATGATGGGGAAGTTGGGGTACATCCGCAGATTTATACCAGCCATGGGAGAGTTGTTAGGTCCTATGAGAAAACTCCTCAAGGGAAAGGAAACTTTCAAGTGGGAAAAGGAGCATTAGGACGCTTTCGACAGCGTGAAGAAAGCTTTAGAATCCCCACCAGTGATGATTCCGCCTCAAAAAGGAATGCCGCTCAGAGTATATCTAGCCACCGCCCAGACAGCGATCAGCGGGCTCTTTGCACAAGAAGTTGAAGGTTCAGAGCGTCCTGTGGCCTACTGGAGCAGGATGTTAAAGGAGGTAGAATCCAGATACTCCGATCAAGAAAGACAATGTCTCGCTTTGGTGTACGCCGCTCAAAAGTACCGTCATTACTTCCAGGCGCACACCATTCATGTGATGACAAAGGCTGAAGGGATCAAGTACTTACTGCAAGGCGCTGTTCTCACAGGGAGAATAAGCAAGTGGGCGCTCACACTGACAGAATATCTGATGGCCATTTGTGCAAACCAAGAAGAAGAAGGAAGCATAGAACCTGTCAACGTGTGTGAAGAACCTGGGGTGTGGACTCTGATGTTTGATGGTTCGCCCTCAGCACCCAAAGGCGGAGCAGGAGTCACTTTGACAAATGAGAAGGGAGAGGAACTAGCTTTCGCTTTCCAACTA
The DNA here is from genome assembly GCA_037953625.1 of Crotalaria pallida. Taxonomy (NCBI): domain Eukaryota; kingdom Viridiplantae; phylum Streptophyta; class Magnoliopsida; order Fabales; family Fabaceae; genus Crotalaria; species Crotalaria pallida. The sequence goes on from CM075653.1 coordinate 22,893,694, forward strand.
GAGTTTCAGTGCACCAATAACGAAGCAAAGTATGAGGCTCTCCTTCTGGGACTTGATATAGCTGAGGAACTTGGAGTTCAAAGACTCATTGTGAAAGGGGATTCTAACCTGGTGGTGAAGTAGTTAAAGGGCGAGTATGGGGTAAAAGAAATGTCTTTGGCGTTGTAAAGAGAGAAGGAGCACCAAGCATTGGCAAAGTTCAATTTACAATCTCTTGAACATGTGCCACGGGCTGAGAACAAGAAAGCTGACGCTCTCGCAACTTTGGGGAGCAAAGCGGTCATGACAGAAGGCGAACATCTGGTACATTTCAGAAAGGCGTACCAACCCAAAATCCAAAATGGTGTACAAGAAAGCCAGACAAGAGAAGATTGGAGAGTCCCAATCATGTGGGAGCTCCACAGCAAAGCACTGACGAAGGCGTCCAGAGACTTTTGCCTTTTAAAAGGGGCATTGTACAAGAGAGGCTCATATGGGTTACTCATGAAATGTGTCGCTGAGGAAGAAGGAATACAAAAGATGACAAGCCTTCATGACAGCATATGTGGACAAGTTGGCCCTGGCTTGTACAGGAGAATGCAAAGGGTAGGAGTGTACTGGCCTGACATGAAAGCGCGTTGTGACTCATTCCATAAAGTGTGCAGTCAATGTCAGGAGGCCAAAGAAGAACTGGAAGTCCGTCTGGTGGATGAGGATTGGGCTAAGCCAATTCAAGCATACTTGGAAAGCGGCGCCTTACCAGAGAATCACATGGAAGCAGAAAGGGTAAGGAAGAAATTAGGATACTATTTCATTGAGAAAGGCGAGCTGTTCAAAAGAAGTTTCACCGGAGAAGCTCTCAGATGCATTGGTAAAGAAGAACAAAGTAAAGTCATGGAGGAGGTCCAAAGGGGACCTTGTGGAAGGCATCAACGAGGGAAGGCGCTCTGGAGTGAATTGTCAAAAATTGGCTATTATTGGCCAAACATGAAAGGTGACGCCCTTGACTTTGTAAGGAAGTGTGAGCAATGCCAGAGACATGACAACAGAATTCATGCACCCGCTCTCTCCATGAAAGGTCTTAGCTCGCCCTACCCTTTCCATACATGGGCAATGGACTTTATTGGTCCAATTGACCCGCCTTCCAGGGGGAAGAGATGGATCTTGGGGGCAACGGAACACTCCACCAAATGGGTTGAAGCAGCGACATTCAAGAAAGGGGACGCTGACACCACTACGCAATTCATCAAAGAGCACATTATCTGTCGCTTTGGGCTACCCAAGAGAATAGTATCTGACAATGGCACTCACTTCATCAACAAGAAGGTAGAGCATGTATTAGAAGGATATGGGATCATACACCACAAGTCTACCCCCTACTACCCACAGTCTAATGGTCAAGCTGAATCCACCAACAAAATATTGATCAAAATCTTGGCCAAGACAGTGGAGGATGCGCATACGGACTGGAGTGAGTACTTGCGACTCGCTCTTTGGTTATATCGCGTGACCAAGCACGGCGCGACAAAGGCGACGCCCTTCTCCCTGGTATATGGGGCGGAAGCGACACTACCTGCAGAAGTGATGGTCCCCTCTGCCAGGATGATAGCTCAGAATGAAGGCGGGCCAGAGACAGATTGCTATCACTGGAAGGCGCCAGAGACAAAGCTCATGAAGAGCTGCTCAAGAACCAAAGGCGTGTTATGCTATCATATGAGAAGATGGTGAGACCAAGAATGTTTGCTGAAGGCAAGCTTGTCCTGAAAGCGACAGAAGCAATCATGAGGAACCTACACACCAGCAAATGGATGCCAAAGTGGGAAGGACCTTACATTGTACAAGAAGCACATCCTAATGGGTACTGTCTCTTACTTGAACCAGACACTCAAAGGAAAATAGGGCCTTTAAATTTCAAGTACATTAAGAAGTATTATGCTTAGCTCACTGTATGATATAATGAAAGAGTTGTAGTCTTTACTTTCTGTTGAACCTGATCAATGAAAAAACCTGAAGGTCTTCCCTCATGAAATTATTTCCTTTAGAAATCTGTTAATAGTAGAAATGAAATGTGACAATGCATGCTGAAAGCGGACATGACTCGAGCAGTGAATAATATGATTGCATGCACGCATCTTTTCTGAAGAAAAGCGCTCTCAAAGCAAAGAGCCAAAATGCCAAACGCGAGGTCCAACACTAAAAAAAAAATTTTTTTGATGAGAAGTTAAAAGTAAAGTGTTGGGCCGTACCGCGGGCACAAGCGCCTTATCGCGGTACCCGGATACACCTCCTCAAAAGAAAAATTTTCGGGATCAGACGCGGGCGAAGTACGCCATATCACGAGGCTAGAAAAGGTCCCTGGAAACAAGGGCGCTAGTCGAAACGCGGGCGGAAAAAATCTGAAGTAAAAGGGGGTTGACTAACAAGGACGCTTCCATGTTAGCTACAAGCCCAAAGCGGCAAAAATCTGAAATATATCCAAGGTGCGCTTTCGAAACAAGTTTTGGCACCAATGACATGAGGGGCCACTGTTTAAAAAAAAATCTTGTAATATATCTAAAGCGCACTTTTGGAAACAAATTTTGACACCAATGACATGAGGGGCCACTGAAATCTGCAGTAAGTTTGAAGCGCCCAAAGCGCGCTCTAAAAAAAAAGAGGAAACCTTTTTGGGCACCAATGACATGAGGGGCCGCTGTTATACTTGAAAAAAAAAGGAAAAAGAAGAAATGTGCGCTATCAAAATACTTGAAGAAAAGGCATCAAAGCCGGAAAGAGCGTACAAGAATAGAAACAAGCACAAGTGCAGTAACAAGCAATTATAAGGCTAAATTCACAAAACAAAGTTAAAGCTACAATAGCGCCAAAGCGACAAAGCCAAAAAAGGCTCATAAGAGCCAAAAGTGCACAATCCAAATGCAAGCCTAGGAGCAAGGCGAATAAAGAAATACGAGACAAAGACAAGACATACATAAACATTGTCAAGGTAGCAGCAGGCATACAAAAGCAAAGTCTAAGCCTGAAGGGCCCACCACCACAAATAAGTACAACTTCAAGAAGTTCAGCAAAACAAATTCCGAAATACAAGTCCAAAAGCAACATAGCCTAACAACAACTATCAAACACTAAAAAGAGTATTCAAGTTGATATGCTTGCGAGCCTCCTCATATGAACGCTCCTGAGCAACCAAGTCATTAATCTCTTTATCCACGTTCTCCAAATCAGAAGTCACTTGTGCAAGATGGGCTGAGAGCTCTTTCGAACAAGTAGCCAAAGCAGTGCGGCACTCTTGCAAAGTACGCTTGGTTTCAGCCAAGCCAGCGACATCAAAGGGAGGGTGCAGTTTCTCCAATCTATCAATGGCATCATCAAGCCAAGTACCAGAATAGTGTTGGAACTTAAGGGAATGGAGGCGGTCCAAGAGCTCCACCTTGTCCTCCCACGGCAAAGCGTCAACATCAACAGAGCTCACCAAACCCAGCATTTGCACCATGGTACGCGCAGCGGACTCCCTGAAAAAGCGAGGGAACGAAGCACCTGGTGGCACTAAGTCAGGGTGGGCAAGAAGAAACGAATCGAGCATAGACTGCTCCTCCGCATCAAGAGAGCCACGAGACTTGGCGGAAAATGCTGCTGCAAAACAGAGAAAGAGCAAAGAAGGAACAAGTGAGAAAAGCAACAAAATTTACAAGTTCAGTAAATATGTAAAGAATTGATGATTAATGTGAAGGAAACCCAACTTGATGCATGGTAAAAGGAACACTCACAAACTGAAGAAGAATCCGGAGAAGCAGCAACTTGTGTAATCTTGACGGAAGGAACCCGAATGGAAGGAGTCTCATGCACGGGACGCCCTTCAGAAGAGCTCACAATACCCCTTGGGACTTCAACCACATTGGCAGAACCTGCATTCCCTTCAATAGGAGGAGTGAAGCTAGTATCGCTCTCATGAACAACATGATCCTCAATAGAAACCTCAACAGTAGCATCAACTTGGTTTTCCTTGGGGGCAAATGTGTCTGTCTCAGCGTCCAATTCATCAAAAACAGTGTCAACAGGAACACCCTCACCTATAATGATATTAGCATCATCTGCAGCAACATCTGGAGAAGCATCAGCAGGTACGCCCTTGGAAATGATAGAAACACTCTTCGGGATTCCAACAGGGGGCAAAGAGGAATCACCCTCTTCAACAATTTCTGGACCAGAACTAACACCACCAGCGAACCCAAGAGATATACCAGAATCTTTAGAAGTAGTAACAGCAACAGACTCTGAAGGGGAAACGGTTGACAAAGGCTGCACAAGCAAAGGGCCACTAACCCGACCAAAGGGCACATGAACGGCAAACCCAGTAGGCGCAGAACCTTCGCTAACAGTAGGTTGACGATGGAAGTCCCAAGAATCTGAGCTGTCAGGAATGAGAGGAACTGGCGAAACTATTGGAGAGCTGACAGGGGTGCTAATGACAGTCTGAGTGCTTTCAGAAACCTGGGGCGAGGGTGAAGCTGAGCGACGCCCACCGGAACTACCTGTACCTACACAACAAAAAACAAACAACAACAGAAATAAAACAGTTATCAGTATTTAAAGTTCAGAAAAAATACAACAACAACAAAGAGTAGAAAGGCCAAAGGGAGAAGAAAAGGGCCACGACAAAGAAGGAAGGGGAGAAGCAAGAAGCGAAACCTAAGGGATTCTCCTCATCTGCGCCATCGCTCTCGCCTTCAACAGAACTTGAAGACTCAACATCTGAATGTTCCTCGCCTTCGCCTTCATCCTCAACTAGATCAATATGTACTGGGGAAGCAGGAGCAGCATGAACGTCGAGAACTCGCAAGCGGGAAGACCGACGAGAAGGCGCGACCGTAGGAGCCTTCTTCCCCTTTTGAGAAGACGCAACATTCTTATCTCCGCCTTTAGAAGAAGATTTAGGAGCAGAGGAGGCTAGAGAGGAAATCTGTTTCTTACCTCGCTGTGACATCACAACAACAGAAAGAGAAGATGTAGTGGCTTTGCGCTTACGGGCAGAAGGAGCTGCTTCAGCTGAAAATAGGCAAAACAAATTATGAAAACAAGTCTTAAATAAATGAAACAGCAAATGAAGCAAAATAAATTAAAAAAAAAGGAAGGCTACCTTTTCCCTTTTTCACAGAAGTGGAGTAGTAAGGATCATTGCACACAATGGATAGAAGGGGAGGAATGGCGCGCTTCGGAGTGGCCTCGAAGCTTTGGAGATGCTGTAGAATGTCTCTATGGGATGCTACCCAACTGCGCAAGACGCCTTCAACATGGAGAGGAGGGATGTAAACCAAAGGAACGTTTGAAGCATCAGGATCTACACCAAAGAGGACAACCTTGACAGACTCCTCTAGAGGAACATGATCAATGAGAAGAGAGCATAGAGGCTGATAGCGCCGAAATTGTGTTGCAACGCGATCTGGGCGATACAGGAAAGGCCACAAGGCACCCCCATGGGCGCTTTAGTTATCCAGAGGAACAAAGTCGGGGAGATAACGAGCAGTCAGAATCAATTTCCATAAATCATACATGCCTTCAACATGGTTCTCAGCATCATTCCGGGAGACAAGGCGCTCCTCGTTATACAAAGGATGCAGGGGGTCACAACCTTCCAAAATGTTATCCAAGTAAGGGCGAAAAATGAATTTTTCCTCTTGATCAATGACAGAAATCAAAGGCTCTCTAGGACAACCCTTGGTCCAACACCAAGCACGGGGTTCGGGGCCAGAAGCGTCATCAGTAGGAGAAAGCCTAATTGGACCATACTCTGGAAAACGCTCAAACAAAAAATACTGAAGAAAGGCTAAGTCAACATAAGAATTTATGGGAAAGCGACCATGAGAAATCCTCATCTGCTCAGCCACTTGATCAAGGCGAGCGTATAAACCACCCAAGTAAAATGAGGAAAGGGGAAGGCGTGTCCCCTCAACCAGAATGCAAGCAAACAGAAAAATACACGGACTAACAGATTCTCATGGAGGGCCTGGGAACACGTACCTGCTTAACCAAAAAGCAACGAAAGCGGCGCGACGAAGATGTTGATTTTTCACAGGCCCGGAATGAAACTTACCATCATGAAAATCACCATAAAAATACCGGACCCAACTAGCAAATGTATACTTAAGCGAAGAGTGTTGATTTGCCTTTTGTTCCTTAGGGACCAAATTCCCTGTACCCCTAACCTTTTGAGATGAAGAGCCCTCCGCAAGAGAGACACGCCTTTGCTGGAATAGCTCCTAAGAGTACTTGGCACTTGCAACAGAGGCCGCCTTCAACTCTAAGGCCAAGTCAGAAAGGTGCTCATCAACACCTGTTATATCAAGATTGCTAGCCCCAAAAGAAGGAAGCTTGAGCAGAACAACCACGTCCTCCAGGGTGGGAGCGAACTCGCCCCAGGATGTCAAAAATGTGTGCATTGAGGAACACCAGCGCTGAATCAGAGCGAACAAATCATCTGGCCTGCGATTAGCGCCAATCCTAGGGGATGCCTTAATTGCATCAGCTATACCAACTTTCCCAAGAATTTCCACGAAAAGGGGTCACTTGCAAATACATGATTAACCCAATCCTGCCACCCGGTAGTACCGCCAATACGGACATTGAAATTCAGATCTACCCACGGAAACTCCATGCGACGGAGGCGAGAGCGGAGTAATGAAGGACCCAACTCACAGTGATCCTTATGATAAGAGGGTAGAGAGATGAGCTTCGCGGTGCCTTCAGGGATCACCATGGCCTTGGTGGGAGGACCATTGAGGAGGTCACCGGAATCAGGGAAGGGACCGAAAGGGAGTGTCGCCTTCACCCCTGTTGCCCAGCGACAATGGCCCGCCTCCATAGGATAGGAACGGGGGCAAGGGAGACCTTGCATGAAGCAGTAGGTAATGGGGTTTGGAAGAGAAATATCCTCCTCAACCTCCTCAGGAACGTTGTCATCTTCAGCAGGGGGAGTGGATTTTGATCTTCCCATGGCAAGAACAAAGAAGCAACAAGAAAGAAGGAGATGTGGTGAGAAGAAATTTGAAATAGAAGAAGAAAGTGTCAACAGTGAAGAGGATGAGGGTAACGAAGTGAGAGAAAGAAGAAAGAGTCTTTACTGTTTTGAAAGAAATGAGAAAGTGGAGGAGTTTTGAAAAGGAGAGAGAGTGAATGGGAAGAAGTGGTTGAGAGAAAAAGGGGAACTGAAGAGTTTGAAGGAGGGAATTTTTGAAGAGGGAAAAAACTGCACAGAGGAACGTGGGAGAGTGTGCAAGTAACTGATGGGTATTCCCCTGCTTACACGTAGGGTGAAAAGAAGAAAAGGGAGAAACATGTGAGAGAAAAAAAATAGGATTTGCACTGAAAAGGAAATCCTTTCCTTCTCACTGCAAAGGGGGCAATTGTTGGTACCTCAATATTTGGTAGCCCAAATTGCAAAGCCCAATCTGTGTAAAGGCTCAAAGAATCATCAAACAAACAAAAAAACAAAAATACTCTGTGAAAGGCGTGCAAACATTAAGGATTGTCCAGAGCGTCACTTGTCCAGAGCGTCAGTTGTCAATATTTTTCCTAAGAAAAAGGGAAAGACATTCTGATGGCAGATAGCACAATATATCCCCCCAAAGCATCCCAGACATCATGAAAACTCACAAAGAAAGTCATGATAGATGGGAGCGTGCAAGGTATGAGACTCGTGGAAGGCGCACACGTGCAGACAATGCATTCCAGTTCCCCAGGACTACGGGGAGCGTGCATGAGAAGCCAGAGCATCTTTGGCTTACCTCATGCAGCCCTTTCCCAGAGGAAAGACCAAGAAGGCAAGTCTTGTATGCCTCCAACTGCTACCCATTAATAACAAAGTTCAAAGAAGGAAAGAAGACAAATTGAACTCTGAAAAGGGAGAAATGAGCAGCTACATAGAAGGAAAAGGAGGCATGGACCAATGGAAAAAGAGGAGAAGGCAAGGACCAGTGGATAAAAGGGACACTATAAAAGAGATCCTCCTTCAACGTATAACACAACAACCACAACAACACTGAATACAGAGAGTACAACATGAGGGCAAGAATAGAAGTTTCCTTTGAAACTTAAGCTTAGAAATATAGAGGAGAGTGTAAAAAGCCAGAGCGCACACCCTTCCCTTTGTAAAAATGCCTAAGTGTGAAATCCTTTCCCCTGTATCAATTTCTCTGTATTTTATTTTAATGAAAGCCTACAGCTTCTTAAGTTTACGAACCCCTTTTATTTTTGCTTGATTATTTGCTTATAAATAAAAGCGATCCGGAACAATCTCAATTTAAAACTTGATCGATGTCGTGGTCTAACGAAATAACTCTTAATAATGAAAATGTTTGAGAATGAAATACTTATGTGCAAGTAATCTTTAGGACCATGTTATAAACATTTTTATAAAAATAATTTACCCAGATTTGTACTACATTTTTCTTAAAGAAAAAATATTTTTTAAGTTAAAAGCGGGGTGTTTCAATGGGCATGAAATTGATATTAAATGCATTTTTTTACTCTCTTCGCCTTCCACAATGATGGTAACAGAATGAAAAAGTTAAAAAATTAATAAGACATACATTTAATGGTTTGTCTTACACATAAATCAATTATCAAACAATTAGTTTAATGCATTTTGTATTGATCAGTTAATTATAATTCAAAATTTACAATTTTAAAACTTTTCATTTATTACTTTAACTTTATTTTAGTACAAATAATTTTGTCAATTTTTTTTCTTATAACGAAGATAGGAGGAAGTAGTAACTAAGGAGTACTTCCTTCGGTCCTATTTATAAGACCCTTTTGGGGTTTTTATTTTGGTCCTATTTATAAGACCATTTTCCAATTTTCAATAACATTTAATTACTTCTTTCCACTAACACCCCTATAAAGTCAACACGTTTTAAAGTTCCAATAATTATTATAGGGATAGTTTTGAAAAAGTATATCAAATTTTCACATTTCCAATGCCACTAACAACACTGCTAAAAAAAACGCGTTTTAGCGACGGAAAAAACGGTCGCAAAATAATACACTTTCGATTGCAAAACGTGTTTGAGACGGAATTTGTGACCGCTTAGAGTCCGTCACAAAAAGTGGGGTTGCTAACCGTTTTGCAACTGCTTGCAAGGCCGTCGCAAATAGTGACGGAAAATTTCCGTCGCAAATAGTGACGGAAAATTTCCGTCGCAAATAGTGACGGAAAATTTCCGTCGCAAATAGTGACGGAAAATTTCCGTCGCAAATAGTGACGGAAAATTTCCGTCGCAACGGCTAAATAACGGTCGCTAAGTCTGGTCGCTATTCCCCAGAAATGCAACCACTGAAAAATTAGCGACGCTTTTGTTCCGTCGCTATTTCGTCACTATTTTTTTTTTAATTGCTACAACTGAACAATAGCAACGCCTTTATTTCGTCACTATTTTTTTCACTGCTGCAAGCTATTAAAAACAACATTAAACTTATTAAATGGCTATACAACCAATTCCAAAATCAGAGAATACAATAATTGCAATGAAACAAAGGGTCCAATATCTCAAAATACATTGACATTAAACTTAAGTAGCCACTAATGGCATAAACTAATATCTCAAAATACATTAGCATAAACTAATATCTCGAAAGGCAATGCAATAAAGTGTCGAGGAGATATAGTCATCACCAATGCAACATCTTTTGCCTTGACACCAACAAAATGACAGTTGCCTCACGGATCAAATTCCTCTACAAGATGTAACAAAATCAACACAAACAAAAATAAATGTCAAAGTTTTAAACACATAAAAAACTAAAAAAGGGGAATAAATTGTTCTTCCTTTAACTAAAAGTACCCAGTTGTTAAAATTAATGGAACTCAAACCAATATCATAGCTCAAGCAAGGCCCTTCATGTCTCCCCTCCTTCATGAAACAAAAAATATGAAAATTTAATTATGCTCTCATCTCATTCTTCTTTCACAACAAAGAAAAGCGTTGCATGGGGTACACTTAAGACCAAATCCTATATATCACTGATTCCATTCCACAACAAAAGTTGATAACAGATTTTGGATGAGTTAGAGAGTGAGTTTATAGCAGGGGTGTTTTCTATCCTCTAACATATTGAAATACTCTAACCATCATATTGAGATAATGTAACTCAATAATAACATGAAAATTAAACTCTTACGATAACATGAGATGAAAAGTTCCCATAATTTTCACTGCAGAAAAGGGACAGAGTAACCATAATTTACAAAATGTCACCTTAGGCCCAGCTGGTCCTCCTCACCAAATCGGGGTTTTGATGGTTTTGCAATGACTACAACACTTCTTGTTCTCCTCATAAGAGAATGGTCATTCCTATATCATCATATATTATAATAATTAAAACATTATACTATATAACACATAATAGCTCACTATTATTATTCGCTAAAGAGGCAAAACCATACCTTCTACTTGAGATTCATGATTACCATTAGCCAGCTCACTTGATAAAAAAAAACACAAGCTCAGAATTAATTAATTGATTCACAAGACTAACGTTTATGAGCAAGCTACACAAGCATGCAGCAAAAAAGAGTGTACAGAAAATGAGTAGAAAGTATGAAGGGAGACAGAGTAACCGACAATGCGAATGTATAATATACACTGCATTTGGAAACATCACAAAGAGGTAGAGTGAGACACATCACAAAAGCTGCAGTGATGCTTGAATTTTGTATAATATAGACTGTCTGCCATGACTATTATAGCATGTTGCTGCTTCATTGAGAACCACTGCAATACAAACGAACATGACCCAAATCAGCAGATAAGGTTCTTTTACTTTTTTATACAAGAAATTTTTTTGTTGATCTCCTCAATCTCTACTTTCTTAATTCAATAGTCATTCTCTAAATCAAATCTTAACTTTCTTAGTAACTCATTATTGTGTTAAAGTATTTCCCCTTACAGAGGGGGTTCATTTTGAGTTATGAATAATTTTGCGTTTAATAATTAAAAGTTTCTAATACTTGCTCTAACAGGCCTAGAAATTATACCCTTTTGAAAATCCTTCTCTTCTACTTCAGGCAACATATGATGAATATACCTTCTAGTTAAATGAGGACCAAGATCATTGTAGCTGGTTTTTTTTTTTGGTGGAGAACAGTGAAATCAATTAGAATTTCATTTAACAAATCTGCAGCAAGGAACCTTCATTGAAAGGAAAGAAAATTATATCACCTAGTAGAATATTTTTGCATAGTCTTACCATTCAATGAAGCTGACATTTGTAAACAATAACTAGTTGTACACGTATTCAAAGTGGCGCACAGGTACACAACTGAAACAGAACTTGAAGATGTAATTGACTAGATTAAATCCACAAACTAAGCAGTACTTCTACAACAAAATGAAAAACCATAGATCAAATTACCTTTCAGACAGCAAGACAAAATGTTGGTTATCAGGGTCTAATAGTGCGCGAGCCAGGAGTCTCTTTTCTGCCTCAACCATGGAAAATTTTCCCCAAGCTACCTATAAGAATATTATAGACAATTTAGTATTATATTAAGAAAGACGGCATGCCTTTATGAAAAATGAATGGAGGCTAAGTAATATTTTATCATTTACCATATATGAATATTCTTATTTCCTCCTCTTGCTAAAGGATCATGTTTATATGCTATCATCCTTTAAAAAACCACAGAAGCTACAAATTGATGCAATATGAATCTAAATAAGCAGCCTAAAAAATTTGTGAGCTAGTTGGTGTTTTATTTGAAAGTGCTTTGACAATGAATATGATACATATAACATCATGGTTTGAAATAGTACTGTCATTTATGTGATTTACATATCCAAAGCATGTCCCTTACCGGTTCACTGTGAATGTCTCGACCAGCAAAATAACGGCTGACATGTACTGGTTTTTCCTTCAATGCATGTACATAAATTGAGAATTTTCCCTAATGACCCTGCATTTTGTTATAAGTAGAGTGTAGAGATAAAATAAAATGAAGGTGAACATATCTCTATCCCTTTTAAAAAGCAGGACTTGCAATTGGTAAATACATTAAGCAGTGAAAAGAATTCACGTAAAAATATGAGTATTCTTCTCATAATAAATCTAAAAGGCAGGTAGCAGCAAAAATCAGAGTTCATACCTCAAGTATTGTGTGAGCTAGATCAAAACATGTCAAGTTAACAATGCTTAATGGCAAGAATCAACAAACATGTGATCTGAAACTAAGAAACATACCAAATTCACAGACTAAATTGTAGAGCATTTCTTCAGATCCAGTAATGTTCTCAAATCCTTCCTCCTGCACATTCTGCGATTCTGCTTCATCTCCAGTTTTTTCTTCCATCTATTTATTGCAAAAAATTAAATAAATCAAAATAAAATAATACACAATACCGAAAAAGAACAAAAGGTTAAGCATAGATATATAAAAACCAATACCACAAAATTCTTATACTTCTTAAACTATCCAAAACTGGTAAGATGCTCATAAAATATAAGAATAGTGTTTCAAAAGTGCAGCCAACTTCACAGAGAAATTTCAGCTGTCTTCTTATTGGTGCAAATAATAAACACATTTATAAATCTGTACAAAATACCCATATTCAAGGGTCGGAAAACATAAGAGGTGTAAAACATGGACACAAAAGATGTTCAATTCAATTGCAAAAACATGCGAGGATCCTCGTTCTTTGGCAATACCTTAAGAGCAGGTTCCACGATAGGAATGTCGGAAACCTTACAGGATATATCAGTGTAGAAATAGCATAAAATTATACATACAAAATCCTAATCAACAATCATGAAGAAGGAAAATAAATACATTTGCATTAAATATTTCTGGATTGGAAAAATAAAAAAGACAACTATTGATCACATGAAAGGTGTATAGCAATAACTATAAGAGCATGTAGACTCTATTAAGTTTCATATTTAAGTACATTTTAGAGAAATTCTAACCCTTTATTTTGGATTCCATCTCTGATACATTGCACTATAGCAGGATAGCAAGCAAGCACCAAGAATACAAATTATTGGCATAAAAACTTCATCACAAGCAGAAATGTGAAAGGAAAAAAGAAATAAACTTTATTAAAGGATGCTCTCTAACTATATGCTCTAGAATTAGCGTATTAGGTCCTGGATCAGATGCCTGAGAAAATAAATTTCTATCTTTTGAACTGTTTCTTTCTAATGCCCTTCTGCCTAAGAGGATCTCATATAGTACCTTACCTAAACTCCAAACATCACTATGAACTTTTAAGACATAATCTGGGTCTTGGGCTTCATACCCTGCATGATCTGTTTCAATGAACACACAACTTAAGGTGTTGGCCATGTTAATATAATAAGGACTAGAGTTAATATAATGAAAAAACCATACAGTCAAACAGTAGTGAAGATTAAATAGGCATTTGATAATATATAAGTTCGCCATCAACTTACCATACAATCACCTGCTAAGTACTCCTTATCAAGATCGACATCTGAAAGCTTGGCATGGAATTTCATCTCCAATAGCACTTTTGAAGATTTAAAACTCCATGGATCACCTACCTGATTAAAAATAGAAACAAAAGATTATCCACCAAAATAGGTACTGTATATTTGAATATCTAATTTGCATTAAGAATGAATGCTCAATGTCATTGTGTGTAAGAGGTAGGCATATGGCATACCACATGACTTCTGATGGGATCAAAACCATAAGCAAGCAGGATTACACTCTCATGCAAGCAAGTGTGACTACTAACACAACTTAAGCTGACACACTGCTATAATCACATATACATGAAGGCAAATGTGGCACACTGCAGTACTACTAAATGGGGTACACAACATGCTAGTTTATTCCACTATCATCTTAAATTCATGAAAAGCTTTCAGATACATTGATTTTATTTTTTTATTCACAATTCCTTTAGTAGACATGTCAGATTGCATTTATTAAAAGCAAGGATACTAAAAGTGCAAAGAAAAATAAAAACCTACTAAAAGGAAATTTCAATTATAAGGTAACCAATGAGAAGGAGTGTGCATTTTCCTGAATGGTCATCATAAATTGCATCAACCTATAATTTAGAAAACACACGAATCATCAATTTCAGAATCATAAAAGCAAGATGAAAAGTTAGGGTTCATAAAAATGATTTAGGGTTTAACGAAAATATGCACAAAAGAATCAATTAAATTCATCAAACGTCGAATTCTAGGGTTCAGTGGCCATAATCGTTTTACCTTCGAGCAAATTGCAGTGACAGAGTGGAGCAGAGTCGCGGTGGTGGAGCTGAAGCGCGGTGGCTGTGGCATCGATCGCGTGAGAGTGAGAAGAGTGAGAGAACGATCGCTTGAGAGTGAGAGAAAGATCGCGAGTGTGAGAACACGAGAACGATCGAGATTCGAGAGTGAGAGAAGCGTGAGATTGAGTGTGAGAGGCTGAGAGCAGAGTGAGAGACTGAGAGGAGAGAAACTGAGAAAGTGAGTAACAGAATCAATGAATTTTTTATTTTAAAAAAATTTCTTTTAATAAAATTTTCTATTAAATTAGGATTATGCAACTTTGGTTGCAAACATAGTTGCAATTAGCAACTGATGGACTCGCCGGTGGCTATTTGTGGTGGCCAAGATATTGTTTTCTTGTAGTGCAAATTTATCCACTCTCTTTGGTAGGAGTGAAAAACCCCAAAAGGATCTTATAAATAAGAACGGAGGGAGTATTTGAGAATGGAGTAGTAAACAAACGAAAGAGATGGCCATTTGTTTACCTCTTTCCACATGAACATGTGTGCTTTTACTTTCGTAGGTGAGAGAGATGGCCATTTGGGAATAAGCGCATGAAACGATGAGGCAAATAAACACAGTTTTGGTGGGTGAACTTCTCTTTACTTATCATCGAAATATTATAAAATATGAGAAGTTAATGACATTTTTGTTATTGTCATTTTCATTTTCTCTCCTTCATCGTTGCTTTTCCCTTCAAATTTGTTTGTCCGTGTATCACATGCGAATAAATATTTATCTTAAGTTATTTTTAGTAAATTTTTATTAGTACAATTTGGATTACACATAAATACAAAAATTGCCCGCAAACATACAATTTGCATTTCGATATTATTACAATTTGCACGAGTTATTAATGATCTTTTCAAAAAGGAAATAATTTGAATCAAAAATTGTCATAAAAAATATATAATGCCTAAACGACCCGTCATATGATAATTAACCAGAAAAAAAACGAATATAATGTTGTAATTTCATAATATAGACAAATTGGAATTAAACATTTAAATAGAGTATCATTATGAATAATAAATTTTGGGTACAACGGAAAAAACGGATATATAAGTATTAAAGATGAGCTATAATTTGGTATAACGATTTAGCTTAATACAATCGAATATTTACTCAGTCATAAATTCAAATTTAAAAAAATACAAAAATTTATACAATATGTTGCAATTTAAATTGTGAAAAATAATGATGCGTTACTTTATACTTTAGACAATATACTTATTTACAATTATGAAGTTCTAATACAAGCAAATAATTTGAAAGTTCGAATCTTATAAACACGAATTAATTAAAAGCGTGAAAACAGGTCTTATATTTTGGGACATATGTAATAATAATAATGATGATGATGATATATATGCTAAAAAAAATAGCTGCATTTGGACTTGCAAAACGAATTACAAACAAAATGCATTTGGAATGATGGATTAAATAAAACAAAAATCAAAATGAGTTGGATTTTTTTAATATAAGAAATTATGTTGTTAATTAAAATTAGAAATCGCATAGTTGATACATTATTAGTTAATTTTTATTAATGAAAAAGTTGGTAGCTTAAACTAGATTCAAAGGTTAATGTTTATGACTATTCATTTCTAAATACATGTAAATCATTTTTATAAAAAGTTCATAGTAACTTATTATTTAAAAAGACATATTTCCAAAATCTATAATCAAATTTAAAAAAAAAATTAAACCCGTAAGATGCACGAGTAAAATTAATAGTTTAAAAAAAAAGAGAGAAATAAATTTGAAAATATGAAAATAAAGGTAGAGGAAGCTGGAGTGCCATAGCAAAGTACTCGGATAAAATAAAACTCAATTGAATAACAAATAGGGTTTGTATACAATACTCATCCAAAGTGGATTTCTAAATATAAAGTTTCTTTGGGATTTCACCTGGAATAATTTAATTAATTGTATTGGAAATGTGAACTTTTGATATGTAAATTCAAAATTACCCCTATTAATATTATTAAGGATCTAAAAAGTGATGTTAAATAAATAAGGGTGTTTGAGGAAAAAAGTAATTAATGAACATTGAAAATTGGTATGAGACTTTATAAATAGAGACGAAATAAAAGTGTGAAGAATGTTTTATATCTAGAGACGGAGAGAGTATATTTTAAAGGTATTGGAAGGTTGGGATTGGTGACTTCACTATGAGGAATTAGAGTTCTCAAATTACAAGTAAATGCCTCTCAAGACTCCCTTCTTGATAGCCTCCAAGAGATACCACACTCTTGTCTTGCAACCCTATTGAATCTAATCTAACCTCTTCCCTTGCTTGCCGATATCCCCACAACAAGTCTTCCAATTGCTTTGAGATGCTTCAAAGACTTCCACTTGCTTGATGAGCCTCACACCAAGACTTCCAATTGCTTGTTAACACAACAAGACTTCCAAGATAACTTTTCTTGATGAACAACCACCAAGGCTTCCTTATGTTGTAGAATGTTTGCCTCCTTTGCAATGATTACAACTCAATGAAAACAATGACAATCCTATGAATCTCTTTCAATAGCTATGAAAATATCAACATAAGAGATTCAAAGATTCTTGATCAAAAAATGTAAAAGTAGAAAGCTTTGATCTATGAAAGTGAGAGAGAATAGTGTGGCTTGATCTTTGTAAAATTGATATGAAAGTTGTTCTAATGTGTTCTAATGATTCACAAAGGTTAGGAAAAGGTTTATATAGAATACCCAAAAGTTAGTAACATTAAAAACTGATTTTGAGAAGTAAAAAACGTATTTTAAAAACCAATACTGCAGGTGTTAATCGATTAGCACAATGCATTAATCGATTAACCACTGTAGCATGTGTGTTAATCGATTAACCAAATCCATTAATCGATTAACCACTGTTCAAATCAATTAAAAACTTGTTTTCTCAAAACTAAACCTTTCCTTTCAAACCTTTAAGCCACCTATTGATTTTAGGTTAAGTGAATACTCAAAATATGATATTATCATGACCTTGATAGAGATTCACTACCCTCTAATGACTCTACCCAAACTCATTAAAATAAAATACTCAAATTAAAGATATTACAATTAAACACAAATTGAATCTTCATGAGCTTGTTCTCTCTTCATCACTTGTTGTTTGTTGTTGATCGATGAACTCCTTCATACTTGAGCTTGATCACAAAAACTTGTAGCTTGTTCAAAACCTTTGTCATTATCAAAACATTCTCACTAGATCTAACACTACTCATCGATGTTTTGTTACATTTGTAGGCTTGCGCTCAACGGAGATTTGCTGAACAATCGCAGCGCTTGGAGCCGTTGTTGTCACAGCTTCAGGAACCTTATCTAGAGGTGTTGAGGCGGGTGCATCAGTTGGCTGTGACACCTCTCACAGAGGAGATGACACATGTTGTACAGACAACTATGGGTAGGGGAAGGGGTAGGCAAAGGCTACAGTAGTTCAGTTGACTTTGTGTTGACTTTATGTTTTATGACTTTGTGTTTTATGACTTTACGTGTAGTTTACTTTGTGTTGATTTTATTTTATTATAATTTTATTTATTTGATTATCCTTTTTTAAAATTAATGTTTGGAAAAAAATAAATTTAATAATTTATCTATAGTATTATATAAAATTACGAAATTACCCCTAGTCAACAAAATTACCAATATACCCCTTCCTTCCTAAATGACAAAAATACCCTTTAACCACCAAAATTACCAAAATACCCCTACAATCCCAAATTTCCATTTTACCCTTCACATTCCAAAATATACCTGAACCATTCCCTCAACTTACCATCTACCCCTTTCTTTAAACACTCCCAATACCTCAAGATGTATCCAATTGAATAAAAATATCTTTTAACTGAATTCAAAAATATCATTAAAATAAAAATTCAAAAAAAATAATAATTCAATCAATATCATGTACAACGCCGTCCCCATTCGGAGGAGGTATTAAATCTCTAAATAATGCAATGCGATCCAAAAATATGGTACCCCAAGGAGCTGCACATTCGTTAAAAAAATGTTTCCAAGACGGATGAATAGATGGTAATGGTGACCCTTCCTTCAAGAAAACTTGAACCCAATGATTTGCCTTAACATTAGGGTCCAACGAACAACACATATCGACATTCCCGATTACCCAAAGTTTTGGATGCATGGGAGGTGCTTTAGTGTACGGTAAATACGTTAAACAAGCTCCCATATGACGAGTCATCGAAACAAGAACCACATTGTACCTATTAGCATGCATCAAGTTAGTATACGGTATAAATGTAAAACAATCTCACATATCATGATACAATGGAAAGAATATCCACAATATACCTGTTAGCAATGACATGCCCCAATGGGGGAAGAATCAACCATTTATCTTCAGGAACACCGCCAATGTTGCCCACATGTAGTGATCTGAGCACAACGTCATAATCATGGGTCCCAATCATCTGGATGTACATCTCCTTGTGTTGCTTGATCTTACGTATAAGATCATTCCGAACAAGCATATAAGAATCCTCAGACTGATACTCATACAAGCTAATTGATCGAAAACCACAATTTCCATCTGCTCTCACATCAACAATTTGATCGATATATTGTTGCATGCAGGAGGGAAATTGTTGTAAGTATGGAGATATCACATTAGCTTGTTGAGAGCTACTTTTGGAGGATTGTTGAGAGTTTTGTTGGGAAGCTTTTGGAGGATTTTTGGATGATTTTTGAGAGCTTTGTTGGGAAGCTTTTGGAGGATTTTTGGGGGATTTTTGAGAGTTTTGTTGGGAACCTTTTTGTGAAGCCTTTTTTGATTCTTTCTCGGCATATTCCCATCCCGATGGATCACGCTTTGTTGATCTCTCATGATCACTCATACGCCCTTTTGTCTTTGCTTTTTTGTTCGGTGGCAACAATGAGGTAGTTGTTGGATCCACAACCTAAAAAAAACAAAATCAACTGTCAACATTAAGAAAATTGATAATATTAAAAAAAATGTTAAAATCAAAAATTGGTAATAATATAAATTGTTAACCTCTCGAAACTTGTCCGTCAAAATCTTCTTTCCTACATCATTGGTACCATGAAATACTCGCCAAAACTCCGCGATCAAAGGAGTTAGGTCAATGTGTACCTCTTCTTTCTTCTCTTTATTGTTGAATGTCAGAATTTTCCAATGATCATGAATTGTCGTCAAAGGAATAGGTTGACCACTTTTCCTGTATCCATCAACCTCGCATGCACACGGTAAGCCATGTGTGATTCTCAGCTTGCAATCACAATTGTCACACTCATCAAACTTCTTCAGTCTGGTGAAAATAATGGCCAATGCTTCCCTTGACACATAATAATGCAAATTTCGGAAAAACGGAATATTCACCATGTGCTCCAATCTTGTGAGGCTTTTCTGAAAAGAATCAATAATGAGAGTGTGTTGACATGCCAACATCTTTTGCATAGCTGTTAAACACGTGCATAGATCCCCGTTGCTGGTTGACAATAATCTCTTCAACGTCGAGTGAGCACCTTCCACCCTAAAAATGATGAAATTTAAATGTATTATAATATGCAAAGAAACATGCCAAATTAATACAACAATGCAAATGAAGACAAAAAACTTACCGGTTTGTTGTAGTATTACCAAGATGCATATGCTTACTTGTCCATGTATCAAAAAAAATTTCCTTATGGTCGGCCAAGTAAGTCTGATTCACATAATCAAGTAGACCAATCGCCTTCCAAGACAGATTCTTAAGTCGAGTGCATGAAGCTTCATAGTCATCCTCATCCTTGGAATGGACTACCTTGGCCCAAGCTTTCTCAAGTAACAGCACATCAGCGTCATTACGAACATGTTTCCTAATACGTGTTGTCACATTCTTCTTAATAATGTGAAATTGACACAACAAATGCGCCGAAGTTGGAAAAACGGTCTGGATTGCTCTCACCAATGCACTTTCAAAATCAGAGACAATAACCTTGGGCATGACATCATCATCTTTCAACAATCTCTTTAATTGTTCTAATGACCATAAGAAGCTTGGATACTTCTCCACCTCCATGTAAGAAAATGCAATAGTAAATGACTTCTCGGTAGATGTTTGCCCAACCACCTTAAGCAAAGGCCATTTGTATCTGTTAGTCTTGTAGGTGTTGTCTACGATGAGCATAATGTTAAACGAATTAAAAAGAGTAACAGATTTTGGATCAGCCCAAAAAATTTGCTTCACAATATCCGTGGAATCGTCCTTTCTGTACCAGATGTCATAACCATTGTAACATCCCGAAATTTTATTGCAAGAGTAATTGGAATAATAACAGGATTTGGAAATAATAATTGTGCATAAATAACATAAGGTGATAAATTAGGTTTCCTTTGAATGCCATGAAGGAGTTAGGAAGCATTGGCATCATAAAAGAAATTTAAAGAAGGCTAGACGAGTGTTAAAAACGGCGTTTTCGGTGTTCTAAACACGCTAGGAAATTCAAAATAAAAGATTTACAACTCTAAACACGAATTCCACCGTTGGATGTGAAGACAAGTGTCTTAGTAAGCTTTTCTCAAAATTTGAGCAAAATCCGATGGTTAACGAAGAAGATATGGCGTAGTCAATGCGAAGTCAACAGACTTCCGTGCACTAGAATCACGAATCAGGTAAAAGTATTCGGATATCAGCCAAAGCATCCGGATACTTCGTGCAGAATCAGCATAAATCGTGTTTTTGGCTTCCTTCTTCAGTCACTCCCCCTTTTTGTTTCTCTCTCCTAGGGCCACGAATTTCTTCTCCTTCTCTCTCTAAATCCCACCTCAAATCATCAAATACATCCATGATAAATCCTTAAAAATCAATCCCCATCACATACAAACATCATCTCCTTCATCAATCTCTCCTATTATTCTCTCTCTCACGCCATTTCTCTCTCTCCTCTCTCTTCCTTGGAGTTTCATACCCACTCTTAATTTCCACCATTCCAAGTTCAAGGTATGTGAGATTCAAGCTTTCCTTCTCATTTTCTTTCATGTACACAAATTTAATTCCCCCATAGTCTTTAACTAATTTCACTGCTTTTGCTTCATGGCTCATTTTCTCTCTCTACACAAAGGCTTGGGAATCAACATTCTCTCTCTCCACCTTTATTTGAGTTAAGAAGGGGGTGTTACCTCTATTTAGGGAGTATACTCTAGATGGTATATAGTGGAGACTAAGGATAGGGATTAGAATAGGATGATAAACCCTAGGGTAAAGTGATAAAAATGATTTTTAGCATAGGTAATTAGAAGTGAAGAACTTGGGATTTGTTGTAAAATATGTATTGATAATAAAAATGAGAGATGACATTATAGGAGATTAGATAAAATAAATAAAAAGAGATTATATGAGGTAAGATTGTTACTTGCTATTATCGTGATAAAAATATAATTGTGGTGTGTCTAGAATTTGTTAAGGTTTGGTTATGAATATTGATGAGGGGATAATGTTGTTAATAAGAACGAGAATGAGCTAAGTGAATGTTAATTAATTAAGATAAGTGGTAAATGGATAAATAATAGGGTAAATAATTAATGTATGAATAAGGGATAATAACATGGCATAGCATGACCCTCCCTAAGTGGAGCGTGTATACCAATAGGACCCTCCACTTACTTTCCAAGTGGAACGAGAAATTATATTATCATGACCCTCCCTATGCGGAGCGAGAATTATATTAGCAGGACCCTCCACTTATTCTTTAAGTGGAGCGAGAAAGTATATTATTATGACCCTCCCTTTGCGGAGTGAGAAAATATATTATCATGACCCTCCCTTTGCGGAGTGAGAATTACATCACCAGGACCCTCCACTTACTTTCTAACTGGAGTGAGAATTAGACATTCATGACCCTCCCTATGCGGAGCGAGAAATTATATATTCATGACCCTCCCTATGCGGAGCGAGAAATTATATATTCATGACCCTCCATAAAGGAGCGAGAATCAAGTAGCATGACCCTCCCCCCAATAGGGAGTGCGAAATAAATGGAAATGAAATGCTAATTGAATAACAGGGAATTTTAATAAGTAAAGATGATATGGCAAAAGAGTAGAGGGAACGGTAGATAATATGGTGAGTAGAGAACAAGGAAAATAGGGAAGAGAAATGGGTTGTAAGATCATAAGTAAGGGTAGTTCCTTGGTTATTCTCTATGTCTGTTTAGAATGTATCTTCCTAAGTTCTGTGTAATGCTACCCTTCTTGCCATTTTTTTACAGGTACTGACGTGGAGCTTGCACAGGATATGGCCGAGCAGGATCACACTCCACTTCGTGGAGTGCGAGGATTTTAGTAGGGATCCACATATTGGTCTAGGGTTCTATTTTTGGGAAGAAACTTGCTTAGTAATGTAACCAGCACTAGTTGGATCTTTTGGGGAAAACTAATATGTTTCAAAACTTGTATATATTTGGTAAAACTGATGTAATGGTGCTACTGCACTCTGTTTATATTTTGCCCTGCTGGCATATGAAAGGATATAAATAAATATTTTGGACATGTTGCAGAAGAAACTAATTTTGGGAAAATTAAGAAAAACAAAGGAAACTCCGTCCGTTTGACGAGAGATTTTTATAAGTGAATTAAGTGTAAAAGAAAATTTTAAATTACTAATTTCAATCTAAGGGTAACTAAGGGTAAAATAACTAGGGTGTTACATTTTGGTATCAGAGCAGTTTAATCCTCGGCCTTGGAGTTATAAGTTACTCCAGTGGTTACTCACCAAGCGAGTAATTGGCGTAGAGTCAAATGTTTAAGTTATAGTGCTAGAATAGTGTAGTAGTTATTTAATTGTAGAAGCATTAACTAGTTAATCCCTTCAGGATTTAGTCAGTATGGCTGGAAGGCGCGCAGAGAATGACAGAATAGCTGCTATCCTGGAAAGTATGGTCCAAATGCAGCAGGCTCAGGCAGCGACTGTGGCTCAAATGCAACAGGCCCACGCTGCGAATATCGCTCAGATGCATCACAATCAGGCGGAAAATATAGCAGCGGCAGTGGCAGCAACTGCAGTGAATCTTCAACAACCAGCTCCGACCGTGATCGATTGGATGGCCCGATTCAGAAAGAAGGAGCCTCAAAAGTTTGAAGGAGGATTCAATCCAGATGGAGCACAACTCTGGCTTCAAGGGATCGAGAAAATTTTCCGCTCTATGGCACCACCGGATGAGCAAAGAGTTGTGCTGGCACAATATATGTTAACAGGGGAAGCGGAGCACTAGTGGGTTCAGATGCGAAGGGGTTTAGAAGCAGGACATCAGGCAATTACTTGGGATCTTTTTAAGATCCGATTTCTGGAAAAGTATTTTCCTGAGGATGTCCGCAGAGAAAAGGAGATCGCCTTTCTGCAGCTAGTGCAAGGGGACATGAGCGTCGGGGAATATGCTGCTAAGTTTGAAGATCTGATCCGATATGCCGGAAGCTACAGAGACGCCGATGAAAGGACCAAATGCATCAAATTCGAGACTGGACTTCGCTCTGAAATCAAAATGGCATTTGAATATCAAAACATTGCAAATCTGTCCCGATTAGTCAATATGACCAGCACTTATGAGAAGAGTCGAAAACAAAGGGCAGCAGAGAAAAGAAATAAGGGGGTGCAAAAAGTTGGGGGTCCCATTCGGGGAAAAGGACAGGTTCATGAATCAAAGCCCTACGCTTATCCCAATGTCACGAAGTAGCCCCTAGGATCAAGGATAAGAATGGGAATACTATGGGAACTTATCCACTATCTTCACATTGTGGAAGGAGGCATCAAGGAAAGTGTTGGTACCGGAATCAGACTAGAAGGGATTTCAGCTGTTTTGTGTGCGGGCAAACAAGACATTTTGCTGCGAGTTGCCCCAAAAATGCTCCAAAGAAAGAAGTCAATGTCGCAAGGGTACAACCAGCAGGTGGGGGTCAACCTGCTCTGAAGGGAAAGTTGTACACCATCGATGGTGAAGAGGTTGACTTGGCTGACGTGGTTACAGGTATAGATTATTTAGTAATGCCCATGCAGTACCCCATTAGTTTTGATACCATATAACTGATCTTTTCCTCTAGTAATTGATTGGAAATGTCAAATCTCTAGGAAAACAGAAACACCCTAGAAACCTTAAGCATTAAATTTCATTCGCCTAAGATAGACTTTTTAGCAACATTGTGAACAACCTCAGAGAGAAAAACGTCAAGTTGTAGAGTCCTAGTGTAAACAAATCGAATCCAAGGATAATATTGTTGTTTAATGGTATGTAAGGTTAGAACTGATCACTCTGATTCTTGCATATGTTAAGTGATGATATTATCAGCAAGCCTAGCAATGAGGTTGTTATTGATAGATGTAAGATTAAGACCGATCACCTTGATCTCTACACCTATTAATGGTCGACGTCATTGACAAATTTCACACCAAAACATTACCCAAGCAAACTTAACAATTGAATCATAATCCTCATTGAGTGCAAAATCCTAGCAGTATACAGAATCTAAGTGGGGGAGAATCTAGTAATTAAGTTAGGTGATGGCAGTGAAGTGAAGTCTAGAGGAGCTGAATAGATCATAGTATTAGGCCTTGCCATTGGGATGGTTCTCCATTTAAGGAACTGAACAGAATTTCGGGGACGAAATTCCAATAAGTGGGGGAGAATTGTAACATCCCGAAATTTTATTCCAAGAGTAATTGGAATAATAACAGGATTTGGAAATAATAATTGTGCATAAATAACATAAGGTGATAAATTAGGTTTCCTTTGAATGCCATGAAGGAGTTAGGGAGCATTGGCATCGGAAAAGAAATTTAAAGAAGGCTAGACGAGTGTTAAAAACAGCGTTTTTGGTGTTCTAAACACCCTATATTAAAAAATTCAAAATAAAAGATTTACAACTCTAAACACGAATTCACCGTTGGATGTGAAGATAAGTGTCTTAGGAAGCTTGTCTCAAAATTTGAGCAAGATCCGACGATTAACGAAGAAGTTATGGCGTAGTCAATGCGAAGTCAACAGACTTCCGTGCACTAGAATCACGAATCAGGTAAAAGTATCCGGATATCAACCAAAGTATCCGGATACTTCATGCAGAATCAGCATAAAACGTGTTTTTGGCTTCCTTCTTCAGTCACTCCCCCTTTTTGTTTCTCTTTCCTAAGGCCACGAATTTCTTCTCATTCTCTCTCTAAATCCCACCTCAAATCTTCAAATATATCCATGATAAACCCTTAAAAATCAATCCCCATCACATACAAACATCATCTCCTTCATCAATCTCTCATATTATTCTCTCTCTCACGCCATTTCTCTCTCTCCTCTCCTTTCTCTTCCTTGGAGTTTCATACCCACTCTTAATTTCCACCATTCCAAGTTCAAGGTATGAGATTCAAGCTTTCCTTCTCATTTTCTTTCATGTACACAAATTTAATTCCCCCATAATCTTTAACTAATTTCACTGCTTTTGCTTCATGGCTCATTTTCTCTCCCCTCCATGGCTGTGAAGCTTTCTCTCTCTACACTAAGGCTTGGGAATCAACATTCTCTCTCTCTCTCCACCTTTATTTGAGGTAAGAAGGGGGTGTTACCTCTATTTAGGGAGTATACTCTAGATGGTATATAGCGAAGACTAAGGATAGGGATTAGAATAGGATGATAAACCCTAGGGTAAAGTGATAAAAATGATTTTTAGCATAGGTAATTAGAAGAGAAGAACTTGGGATTTGTTGTAAAATATGTATTGATAATAAAAATGAGAGATGACATTATAGGAGATTAGATAAAATAAATAAAAAGAGATTATATGAGGTAAGATTGTTACTTGCTATTATTGTGATAAAAATATAATTGTGGTGTGTCTAGAATTTGTTAAGGTTTGGTTATGAATATTGATGAGGGGATAATGTTGTTAATAAGAATGAGAAGGAGCTAAGTGAATGTTAATTAATTAAGATAAGTGGTAAATGGATAAATAATAGGGTAAATAATTAATGTATGAATAAGGGATAATAACATGGAATAGCATGACCCTCCCTAAGTGGAGCGTGTATACCAATAGGACCCTCCACTTACTCTCCAAGTGGAGCGAGAAATTATATTATCATGACCCTCCCTATGCGGAGCGAGAAATTATATATTCATGACCCTCCCTATGCGGAGCGAGAATTATATTAGCAGGACCCTCCACTTATTCTTTAAGTGGAGTGAGAAAGTATATTATTATGACCCTCCCTTTGCGGAGTGAGAATTACATCATCAGGACCCTCCACTTACTTTCTAAGTGGAGTGAGAATTATACATTCATGACCCTCCCTATGCGGAGCGAGAAATTATATATTCATGACCCTCCATAAAGGAGCGAGAATCAAGTAGCATGACCCTCCCCCCAATAGGGAGTGCGAAATAAATGGAAATGAAATGCTAATTGAATAACAGGGAATTTTAATAAGTAAAGATGATATGGCAAATGAGTAGAGGGAACGGTAGATAATATAGTGAGTAAAGAACAAGGAAAATAGGGAAGAGAAATGGGTTGTAAGTTCATAAGTAAGGGTAGCTCCTTGATTATTCTCTATGACTGTTTAGAATGTATCTTCCTAAGTTCTGTGTAATGTTACTCTTCTTGCCATTTTTTTACAGGTACTGACGTGGAGCTTGCACAGGATATGGCCGAGCAGGATCACACTCCACTTCGTGGAGTGCGAGGATTTTAGTAGGGGACCACTTATTGGTCTAGGGTTCTATTTTTGGGAAGAAACTTGCTTAGTAATGTAACCAGCACTAGTTGGATCTTTTGGGGAAAACTAATATGTTTCAAAACTTGTAAATATTTGGTAAAATTGATGTAATGGTGCTACCGCATTCTGTTTATATTTTGCCCTGCTGGCATATGAAAGGATATAAATGAATATTTTGGACAGGTTGCAGAAGAAACTAATTTTGGGAAAATTAAGAAAAACAAAGGAAACTTCGTCCGTTTGACGGAAGATTTTTATAAGTGAATTAAGTGCAAAAGAAAATTTTAAATTACTAATTTCAAGCTAAGGGTAACTAAGGGTAAAATA
Organism: Crotalaria pallida; assembly: GCA_037953625.1. Taxonomy (NCBI): domain Eukaryota; kingdom Viridiplantae; phylum Streptophyta; class Magnoliopsida; order Fabales; family Fabaceae; genus Crotalaria; species Crotalaria pallida. Next base: position 22,920,992 of record CM075653.1, read on the forward strand.
ACTAGGGTGTTACAACCATCATCCCTCAAAGTCTTCAAAAGATGCTGCATCTGTGTTCTCGGACGCCTGGCCTCTCTTCTCCATTTATTGAGGATGTTGTAAATTTGCATCAATGTGGTGCAATTATTTGGGTTTTCCTCCTTCAATGTCGCAAATATTTGTCTCGGCTTCACTCCATTCTTCGCCATAGTGATGATCTTTTCATACTCTTCAGGCGTAGGTCTTCCGGGGAATGAGTGTCCGATGAATGATTCACACTTATCGTGGTTATGGGACTCACAAGATACCCTTACCCTCCACGCTCCGAGTGACGAATATGGTCTACCATGCACCTTGAATGGACAATTCCTCTTCTTTGTGCCGGAGACATACTTCAACTTCTCCTTTTTTGGTTTGTATATGTCAAACCTTTCACAACAAAGTGTAATCCTTTGCTTCTTCCCGATTTCTCGTCTATCAGACCTAAGGATCCTTAGAACATGTCCCTGTGAATATGTAACTTCACGAACCCATTTCACCAGAGCTTCACAATCGGGGAAAACCATGCCAGTCTCAAACGCACTAGTAAAATCCGGATATTGGACCTCTTCATCATCGTTATTGTCTTGCATGATTAAGCTGCAAACACAAATAAAAGTTAATATGCAAAAAAAAATTAAATAACTAATAAAATTAACAAAATCAAAATATTTATAAAAATTATAAAATAATAATAAAATAAAATAAATAAAATAAAAAATATAACTAAAATCAAAATAAAAAGTTAAAATTAAATAATAATAAAATAAAATAAAAAATATTAAAAATAAATAATAAAATAAAATAAATTAATTAAAAAAATAAAAAAAATTACCCAAAGTTATAATCCTCTTCCTATTCCTTTTTCAAATCAACATTATAATCCTCTTAATCTTTCCTGATCAATATCATAACATAAACAAATTCAAATCTCCTATATATGAGGATGGATGCATTCAAATATATCATAATACGGATGAATGCATTCAAATTAATTTAAAGTTTTTGAATCCTAAAAAGTAACGTCTTGATATTTTTATAAATAATATTAATATAAAATATATAATAACAAAAATTTTATTTAAGTTTAAATAATTAATTAAAAATATGACTTCGCTGAGGGTGCAGCGAGAGAACAAAATCATGGTCTCGCTGACCCCCCAGCGAGCGTTATAAAATTTTAATTTTATAACTCCGCTTGGGTGCAAGCGAGCTAATGTTTTTTTGGCTCGCTTGGACTGCAACGATGAATAAAAATAATTGCATGTATATTGTTTGCTTAATATTAACCACTTCAAACACATACTGAACAAAGAAAAAAAAATAAAGAATCAAGTTTATGATCATAGAATTACTTTAATGAATGTTTATGAATTGCTTGCAATTGAAGAAATGTGGAGGAGAAAAGGGGTTTTGGGTTGATGAAGGGTGGAAGAGGCTGCTGGAGAGTTAACGTGAAAAAGAAGAAGAGAATGAAGAAGAAAAAATAGGTTTCTATTAATAAGAGAAAGAGGGGCATTTTGGGTAGTTTATTTTATAGTAAGGCTAATAGAGTCTTAAAAGAAAAAAAAGGGTTAACTAATTAACGGGGTGAGTCAATAAACTAATTTTCTTTCTTTCATTCTCGGGTGATTTTTTTTTCTTCAAAAGCTTACTTCCTCAATTTCAAACTCTAAAACATAGGTATTACTAAACTAGTGACTTACCCGTACCGGGTACACCTTGGGTACTGATATGCGTAACTGATATATTAGTGTATATTTTAGATGTGGATCGTACCAATAATATAATTTTTGCCTTAAAATTTATATTTTAATGTTATAATCACTCTTTCGGCCTTATATCTTGACTTATTTTGAGCATCAACCTTTAATTTTAAGATACTAATATGTTATTTCAAAGTCAAAATTGTTTATTTGCACATTGTGTGTGTGTCTATATATATATATATATATATATATATATATATATATATATAATTAGAATTTATATTGCCGTACCCGTACCATAGTTTTTTAGAAAATGTCGTACCCCATACCCGGTACTGTACCCGTATTGATGCAACATAAATTTCAAAGATAATGAGCTCTAAATTTTTTCTTATTGTTTTAATATATATTGTTGTTGCACAAATATAATGGAGTACTATTTTTCCTAACTATATCTTTATTTATTGTAATTTATTTTCATCTTTAATCTCTTTTCAATAATGATTACATAAATATATTATAATTAAAATATCCTAAATTCTTATATTATTTAACAATTTTTTCATCATTATGCATAACCTTAAACTAAATTATCTTTAAAATAGAGTGAGTAATAATTTAAAATCATAGTTATAGTAATATATTTCCTCCATCCTATGAAATTTGAAATTTTTTGAAAATTCACCAAAAAGAAAATAGCTTGCTTTTAATATTTGTCCATTAAACCAACCAATTAGTAATAAAGTAATAATTTAATGTATGTTTCTTTTATCAACCAATCATAAGATATAATTTCAGATAAATCTTTTATGCTTTTTCACCGGAGGAAATATATACATGGGCATGACAAAGGGTCGAGTTTGGGGCAGATTTTGACAATACCAACCTCGCACCCATCAAGGATATGACTTGTCTGCAGTTGAGGCGGGAACTGTCCCTGCAGTTAGAAGCATCCAAGCCATTGAATATAACTTAATGGCTAGATTAGGACCAAGGTGTAAAGAACATCAATAATAAATACTAGTACTACATTACATACTACTAATCATTATAGCTGGTACAAAATTAAGGGAAAATAATAAGGTTAAAACTAGTACCTATTAAAATGAATAATTTTCATCAACAAAGCCCAGCACAGTTGGTAGATAGCTGGGTTCCTTAAGCATGATGTCAGGGATACCCTTGGTGTACAAAAAAAAATGAATAATTTTCAAAGAGATGAAAGTTTTGATAGAATTCTACAAGATAGAAAATTAAGATTAATACATAGATTAGAATTACCAGATAATATAAAAGAAATAATAGCTGAGAAATATATGAATATTATAAGACAAGATCGAGTAAAAATACAACTAGAAAATATGTTATTACAAGAAAGATCATTTTAAAGAAATTAGGAAACGACGAAGATATGAAGAGGCAAGAATAATGAATGATTCAGATTTTACAGATTCAGATTAATTATGGATCTTATTGAAACATTAACAGAAAAAATTGAAGATTTCACTAAAGAATTAAAAGAAATTAAAACAGAAATAATGGAGAAGTTAAGAAATTGTTGTAAAAATTGTACCGAAAAAGAAGAGATAAGTTGTCTAGATAAGATGAAGGAGATTATCAATAAGCTTGAACAGCAAGATAAGGGGAAAGAAAAGGAAGAAATAAATGAACCACCACCCCGAGAAAAATTTAACGATTTAATAGAAAAAATGGAGGATCTCTTTAGGCAACAAGAAAAACAGAGATGTATCACCTTAGAAGATTTAGAGAAACTATTGGGTAAAAAGAAAAACCATTAGAAATAGTCCCTTATTATAAAAACCCAATTAGAGAAACTTTTTGGCATGGATATCGAATTTGAAAATCTTAGAGAAGAAACTTGAAAAATATTACAAGAACTTAATCTTGTCAAATAAGATTTAGTTAATTAACACGCCCTAAAACCAGTTAAGATTGAAAAGGGATCAACTTCGGGAATTAAAAGTCCAAAAAGAAAAGGATCTCCTAGTATAAGGTGGGAAAATGATTATGGAGAAGATAATTGAAATAATGATGAGTATATGAGAAGAAAAAGGTACAGTAAAAATAAGAAAGACCAGTATACTAAGTATAAAGAATTTGAACCTATGATAGGACAAATGACCAATAAGAAAGTCTTAGAGCTAGACTGTCTAGACAATAGACCAGAACTTATTGAACAATGGATCAATGAAATGTTTTTGATCACAGCAACTAATAAAAAAATTACCAATGACATCAATGAGATATACAATTTGGTAAAAATCTATATGAAAGGAATAGTTTACAATTGGTTTGAAAGTACCAGGAGATTTGGGAGAAATAATAAGAGAAAAATGAAAAAATAAAGAGCCATATATAGAAGACACATTAGGAGGAAAACATAGTTTTATAATGGAAACTATAAAAACCTTATGCTTACAAAAGAAAGCACAAAACCAATCTAGAAGAACCAATAGAATCTGTTGTGACCTACCAAGCTTGGAGTTAGCAACACAATGGGGATGTCAACCCGAAAAAACTCATAAAAAGAAAAGATATAAGAAAAAATGGTTTAAAAGATACAAGTTTAGAAAAACTAATAAAAGAAGGAAAGAAAAAGGATACTTTCGAAAGAAAGAAAGACAAAATAACAAACAAAACTATTATTCAGATGGTAAAAAGAAATGTACATGTTGGATATGTCACAAGAAAGGACATTATGCTAATGAATACCCAGATAAAAGTAAGAAGAAAGAAACTGCTAAAATAATAATTGAGGCAAAGGAATATTGATTAGAGCCGGATGAATACGACCCGAAAAGTGAATACAGCTTATATAGCTATTATACTACCACTAACTCTGAGGTAGGCTCAGACACTACAGAAGATGAATTCGAATAACACTTACATTAACATTCAAATAGGATTACAACATTATAGAGCATTCATAGACACTGGAGCATCTATATGCTTAGCACAACGACAAGTAATAGAAAAATGGACTAAGATGAATAAACCAATTACAATAACAATTGCTGATAATAGTTCACATAAAATTTATTATGTGTCAAGATTCCAAGATATAATAATAGAACATGCATATTTTACTATACCAAGCATTTATCAATATGATACAAGGGTAACTATCTTACTTGGTAATAACTTTCTCCGACTATATCAACCATTTATTCAGCAATTACATTCTATTACATTGCATTGTAAATACTATCTAAAGTATAAACAGGTTGAAGAACCAATTACCACACCCATCTATCACAGTAACCGCGCAGCCCAACGTGGTGAGATAACAGAAAAAATAGATTAATTGCCGAAAATGTCATCAGAAAAATCGCTGACAAAGTCCTAGAAATTAGTAAAGAAATCCCTATACCCAAAGAAATAGAAGAATTGTTAGACTAATGTTCGTCTGAAAACCCACTAGACCCAAAAATTAACAACAAAAGGGTAAAAATGGTCCATTTAGAATTAAAAGATAAAAATAAAGATGTAAGAAGTAAGCCCATGATATACACTCTACAAGATAGAGAAGAATTTAAAAAAAGATATTGATGATATGTTACAGAAAGGCCTTATAGGACATAATACAAGCCCACATAGCAGCCCAGCTTTCTATGTAGAAAAACACTCTGAAATAAGAAGACAAAAAAAGGAGGATGGTAATAAATTATAAGGAACTTAATAAATTTGTAAGATCCATGAAGAATGTTTTGATAAATGCCAAAAGGTTTTGAACAAGCTACAAATGTGTTGATCAAGTTCAAGCTCAACAAGAAACAACAAACATCAAGTGATAAAGAGAGAGCCAACTCATGAAGACTTAGTTTGGTAGTTTATGTTTTATTGTTTTATATTTTGCCTCACAAGTCTCTTAGTTTATGAGTTTGGGTAGAGTCATTAGAGGGTAGTGAATCTCTATCATAGTCATGATTATATCATATTTTGAGTATTCACTTTGCCTAAAATCAATAGGTGTCTTAAAGGTTTGAAAGAAAAGGTTTAGTTTTTGAGAAAACAAGTTTTAAGTGATTTTTAATCAACATAATCGATTAACAGGTTTTGATAATCTATTAACAATATATTTTTAACTAATAATCGATTAACAACTTTTGATAATTGATTATCTTGACTTTTACTCGAGTAAATTTTTACAGGCTTGCGGCATTACTCGATTAAGGCATGGTTACTCGATTAGCCACTTTGTTACTCGAGTAACACGATCAGATATGGTTTTTTCACTTCTCAAAATCACTTTTAACCATTCCTAACTTTTGGGTATTCTATATAAACCTATTTCTAACCTTTGTGATCATATTCCACATTTTGATATTCATTTTACAAAGAATCAAGCCACTCTATTCTCTCTCACTTTCTCAAGATCAAAGTTCTCATTTTTACATTCTTTGATCAAGAACCTTGAATCTCTCATGTTGATATTTTCATAGCTTTTGAAAGAGATTCATAAGATTGTTATTTTGTTTTCATTTGAGTTGTAATCATTGCAAAGAAGGCAAACACTCTACAACAAAGGAAGTCTTGAAGAAGTTATTCATCAAGCAAAGTTATTTGGAAGCCTTGGTGTGGCATATCATCAAGCACTTGGAAGTCTTGTAGTGAAGCAAGCAAGTGGAAGTCTTTGAAGAATCTCAAAGCATCGGAAGTCTTGTTGTGGGGTATCGGCAAGCAAGAGAAGAGGTTAGATTAGATATCAATAGGGTTACAAGGCAAGGGTGTGGTATCTCTTGTAGGCTAGCAAGAAGGGAGTCTTGTGAGGCATTTACTTGTAATTTGAGAAACTCTAATTCCTCATAGTGAAGAATCTCTCTTGGTTGAAGAGGGGACTGAAGTAGCTTTCAAGTGGATGAAAGTGAACCAGGATAAATCACTGTGTCGTATCTCTAAACTCTCTACTCTTTACATTTCTTGTTATTCATTATGTTCTTGATTGAAAACCTAGAAAAAATGATTTTTCATAATTGATTGAATTGAATCTTAATTGTGCAAAATTGATTTGGGAAAAATCATTTTCATAACCTAGGTAATAAATAAGAATATTGGTGTTAATCAATTCCGCTTTATCTCTGATCATATGTGTTAATTGATTGATTTTCATATTTGATTGAAAAGTGATTTTTCAATTTTAACATTGATTATTCAAGTAATTGGTTTCATTAATCGATTAGTTTGAATTGATCATTCGGCATTAATCGATTAGTTGACTTGTTAATCGATTAATAGAAGAAAATTTCAAGAAAATTATTTCTTTTAATCGTTTTGATTTGTTTCTTGCGAAAATCTTTCAAGGTTTATCTAACACCTATTCAACCCCCCCTTCTAGGTGTTCTCCTAGTGTATCCTAGTTATTTCACCCACCGATTGTAGGTTCTTACAATTGGTATCAGAGCTCGGTCGAAAGACACGAGCATAGAGCTTTTTCGTTAAGATCCTTGAGGAAACTACAATGGGATTCGTACCCTTTGGTGGTGAAGGTGCTTCAATAAATCGCCCTCCTATGTTTGGTGGAGAGGGTTATGGTTATTGGAAAATTAGGATGAGAATCTTTATAGAAGCTATAGATGTGAACATTTGGGAAGCCATTGAAAATGGTCCTCATATTCCCTCAAAAGATGTAGAAGGTGTGCTTACACTTACTCCCAAAGATAAGTGGACCGATGATGATAAAAAGAAAATTCAATATGATTTAAAAGCAAAGAATATCATCACCTCCGCTCTATCTTATGATGAGTTCTTTAGAGTCTCCCAATGTCGTAATGCCAAAGAAATGTGGGACACCTTGCAAGTCACACATGAAGGCACTAGTGAAGTTAGGCGTGCTAGATTAAATTCTTTGATGCATGAATATGAATTGTTTCGTATGTTGCCTAATGAATCTATATGTTTTATGCAAAAGCGTTTTACTCATATTGTTAATCATCTCATTGCTCTTGGTAAAACTTTCGTGAATTGTGAACTTGTTAACAAAGTTTTAAGATGTCTAAGTAGGGAATGGCAACCCAAGGTTACCGCAATTGTTGAATCAAAGGACTTGGACACCATGGACTTAGCAACACTTTTCGGGAAGCTACAAGAATATGAAATGGAGCTTGGACGTTTGCAAATGCATGAAGAGTCGGATAAGTACAAAGAGAGAAAAGGAATTGCTCTTAAAACTAAAAGGTCATATAAAAAGGAAGAGAGTTCCGATGATGATGATGATGATGATAATGAAGATACCGATTCAGACATTGATGAAGAGGAGAAGAAGCTTCTACTAAGAAAGTTCAATAAGATTCTAAGGAGAAAAGGAAGGATGAACAAAGACAAAAGTAAAGAGAAGAATTCCCCACACTACAAGACAAAGACTTCAAAAGAAGGTATAGTTTGCCATGAATGTGGAAAGCCCGGTCATCTCAAGTACTCATGCTCTAAGTATCTCAAGAAGAAGGAGAAAGAAAAGAAAAATTCAAAATCTAAAAGAGCATACATAGTTCAGAATAGTGATGATGAAGATGACAAGAAAAGTACATCAAATAGTTCTTCGGATGATGAAGATGCCGCTTGTCTCAACTTGATAGCTCTAGTAAATGAAGAGGAAAGTTCAAATGATGAATCAAGTGAGCAAAGCTACGAAAGCGATGTAAGTGAAACTAAATCCAAAATTTCTTCTAAGTATGAATTGTTGTATAATGCTTATGAAGAAATGCATGAACAATTTAAGAAACTAGCTTTGAAAAACATTGAAAGGAAGAATCTCATTTTGAAACATCAAAAAGAGATTTTAGATCTTCAAAAACAAGTTGATGAGCTTAATCTTCAAAATGAAACCCTTGATCTTATATATGCTAGTTCTTCTTGTGATTGTGCTAGTAGATTGAATATTGTGGTTGATTGTGAGAATTGCAAGTTGCTTAAAGATGAAAATTCTATTTTGAAAAATAAGCTTGCAAGTTTCACAAATGGTGACATTAGATTGCGCACATTGTTAAATTTTCAAAGAGAAAATTCAAACAAGTTTGGTTTGGGTTATACTAATGCTAAGAGTAAATCTCATAGAAATGTTGTTGATTTTTCTAAAGTTGATTTTTCAAATGCACCAACATGTTTCTATTGTGGTACTCATGGACATACTTCAAATGTGTGTTATATTAAAGTGCATGGTATACCTAAAGGAGATTTTGTTTGGGTGAAAAAGGGTGAGAGTCCCTACATTAACAAAAATGGATCCAAAACCATTTGGATACCAAAAAGGCAAAGCGTGATTGTTTTTGTAGGTATGATTGAAGATGCAAATGAAGGTCTATACACATTTCTTCAAATCTCAAGTAAAAGTCCTACAAGTTGACACAATTGATATTGTTGGACATCTTCAATTGGTATCAAGAAGAGAATCCTACAAATTGGTAACATTTGATATTATACAATTGGTATTTGTTTAGTCACAAGTGGTATTATTTCTCTTGATGTGATATTGTTTATACTTTTGAGAAAATACTATTGGTATCAAATTCTTACAATTAGTATTATAATTGGTATACAATTGTTTCAATTGGTATCATTGAGTGATTATTAGATGATTATCATGCTATTGAAGAAATGTTTGATATAGAGATAGTATGGTTATTAATTTCTCTATTTTGGTTTAGATATCTCTATATATGACATAGTTTCTCTTATATTTGGCTTAGTATTTTATATTTCAATTGGTATATATTACTTTTTGATAATGCCAAAGGGGGAGAAATGTATGTTTTGAAGAGAAATGTATGTTTTGAAAAGAAATAATATTTTGTTTTGGAGAAAGGTTTGTTTTGTTGTTTTTATGCAGGTTGAACAAAGTTGTTGGAGATAGGGGGAGAATCAAGCTTTTATCTCAATTAGATTTCAAATGTCAAAAGCATAAATTGAGGGGGAGCAAGAGTCTCATCAAGTGATCAAATGGTTCAAGCATCAACAACTTCACAACTTCAAAACATGTTTGTCATTTTCAAAAAGGGGGAGATTGTAAGATCCATGAAGAATGTTTTGATAAATGCCAAAAGGTTTTGAACAAGCTACAAATGTGTTGATCAAGTTCAAGCTCAACAAGCAACAACAAACATCAAGTGATAAAGAGAGAGCCAACTCATGAAGACTTAGTTTGGTAGTTTATGTTTTATTGTTTTATATTTTGCCTCACAAGTCTCTTAGTTTATGAGTTTGTGTAGAGTCATTAGAGGGTAGTGAATCTCTATCATAGTCATGATTATATCATATTTTGAGTATTCACTTTGCCTAAAATCAATAGGTGGCTTAAAGGTTTGAAAGAAAAGGTTTAGTTTTTGAGAAAACAAGTTTTAAGTGATTTTTAATCAAAATAATCGATTAACAGGTTTTGATAATCGATTGACAGTATATTTTGAACGGATAATCGATTAACAATTTTTGATAATCGACTATCTTGACTTTTACTTGAGTAAATTTTTACAGGCTTGCGGCATTACTCGATTAAGGCATGGTTACTCGATTAGCCACTTTGTTACTCGAGTAACACGATCAGATATGGTTTTTAAAATGCGTTTTTCACTTCTCAAAAGCACTTTTAACCATTCCTAACTTTTGGGTATTCTATATAAACCTATTTCTAACCTTTGTGATCATATTCCATCATTTTGATATTCATTTTACAAAGAATCAAGCCACTCTATTCTCTCTCACTTTCTCAAGATCAAAGTTCTCATTTTTACATTCTTTGATCAAGAACCTTGAATCTCTCATGTTGATATTTTCATAGCTTTTGAAAGAGATTCATAGGATTGTTATTTTGTTTTCATTTGAGTTGTAATCATTGCAAAGAAGGCAAACACTCTACAACAAAGGAAGTCTTGAAGAAGTTATTCATCAAGCAAAGTTATTTGGAAGCCTTGGTGTGGCATATCATCAAGCACTTGGAAGTCTTGTAGTGAAGCAAGCAAGTGGAAGTCTTTGAAGAATCTCAAAGCATTGGAAGTCTTGTTGTGGGGTATCGGCAAGCAAGAGAAGAGGTTAGATTAGATATCAATAGGGTTACAAGGCAAGGGTGTGGTATCTCTTGTAGGCTAGCAAGAAGGGAGTCTTGTGAGGCATTTACTTGTAATTTGAGAAACTCTAATTCCTCATAGTGAAGAATCTCTCTTGGTTGAAGAGGGGACTGAAGTAGCTTTCAAGTGGATGAAAGTGAACCAGGATAAATCACTGTGTCGTATCTCTAAACTCTCTACTCTTTACATTTCTTGTTATTCATTGTGTTCTTGATTGAAAACCTAGAAAAAGTGATTTTTCATAATTGATTGAATTGAATCTTAATTGTGCAAAATTGATTTGGGGAAAATCATTTTCATAACCTAGGTAATAAATAAGAATATTGGTGTTAATCAATTCCGCTTTATCTCTGATCATATGTGTTAATTGATTGATTTTAATATTTGATTGAAAAGTGATTTTTCAATTTTAACATTGATTAATCGAGTAATTGGTTTCATTAATCGATTAGTTTGAATTGATCATTTGGCATTAATCGATTAGTTGACTTGTTAATCGATTAATAGAAGAAAATTTCAAGAAAATTATTTCTTTTAATCGTTTTGATTTGTTTCTTGCGAAAATCTTTCAAGGTTTATCTAACACCTATTCAACCCCCCCTTCTAGGTGTTCTCCTAGTGTATCCTAGTTATTTCACCCACCGATTGTAGGTTCTTACAAAATTCACTATAGGGGATGGATACTTTTTACCTAAGAAAGATTTACTTATTCAAGCAGTAAGTAGGAAAGACTGGTTTAGTAGCTTTGATTATAAATCAGACTTTTTGCGAATAAGGTTAGATGAAGAACCTAAACCTCTTACAAGCTTTAGTACTCCTATGGGTCAATATGAGTGGAATGTCATGCCCGTGGGACTAAAGCAATCACCAAATATTTTTCAGAGATTTATGGATGAAACCTTTAGGAAATATCAGAACTTCTGCATGGTTTATGTAGACGACATTCTAATATTTACTGAAGGGAAGATCAAGGAACATTTGGAAAAAGTGAAGGTTATCCTAAAAGAATGTATAAACCAAGGGAATATAATCTCTAAAAAGAAAGAAAATATTTCTCAACAAGAGATTGAATTTCTTGGATCATATATCCAAAAAGGACAAATCAAATTACAAAAACATCCTTTAGAAAAAATTCAACAGTTTACCATTCCAAAGAATAAGAAAGATCTTCAAAGATTACATATATACAAAGTCTTGGATTTTTACGAAATAATACTTTAAAATCTGCAAACCTTCAACAGAAATTGAAAAAAGATGTTGAATGGTCTTGGGATAAAGAAGATACTACAATCTTTAATGACTTAAAACGACTCTATACAACAAATTTGCCTTCATTATATCAACCTTCCCTTGAGGATAGGATTATAGTGGAGACAGATGCCTCTAATACCCACTGGGCGGGAGTGCTTTTGGCATGACCAACTAGTATAAAACGACTAAAGATAGTTCAATGGACAAATGGTGCTTTTACTAAGACTGAACAAAATTATACTACTCATGAGAAAGAGTTACTCGCTCTCATTAAAACGTTGAATAAAAACCAAATATACTTATTACATCAAGAGTTTGAGGTACGTACAGATTCGACATATGTTACTCAATTCTTAAAACTTAATCATAAAGGAAGTTACAAACAAGGGAGACTTATTCGCTGGCAGCAAAAGCTTTCCAGGTTCACCTACGAAGCAAAGCATATTCCCGGAAAAAAGAATCTTCTTGCAGATATCCTAACTCGAGAATTGAGCGATTAGAAGCAGAATTGGAAATTATCCAAGCAGAACTTGAAGAATTATCAGCCAAGAAATAACAACTAGTAAAAAAACAAAGAACAATAGAACTCAAGTTGAAAATGGAAAAGACCAAGATAAAGGGAAAAGTAGTGACAGAACCCGGCAACTGCACGAAAGAATTGGAAGAAAAAAGGGCAGACTATTATGTCCTATTCAATACAAATCAAGCAGGAATATATGACTCTTCGGAAAAAATCAGTCCATTTATAACTAGAACAAAGGGAGCAGTTCACAGAAAATTGCCTAGTAAAATTGAAGCTGAAAAGGATTTGAAAGAATACCAAGAAATTAATAGCAAATTGGTATCCAATGGTGCAAAAGTCCTCTTTAAATAAATTATTAGGAAAGACCATATTGACAAACCAAGAAAGATGACTAGTTTAGGAACCATTCCCAAACCCGAAAATATCAAAGAATTTCCCATCTTTAAGAGAACTGACCTTAACCAACAATTTGAAAACACCGAAGAACAGTTTACCAAAGCCATGGATGAATTATTTTCTTTTAAAGGAGATTATTCAGAAAAATTCTTCTATACTACCTATCACCCAGATTTAGGTTTTAAAAGCCATAACACTCCTAGGATGTGGTGAATTACTAGTAGCTCGATTTTACCATTTTAGGCTCATCCATACCATTTACACATAAAACCTTAAAGAAATTGACCTTTTACCTCCAGGGTTAAGAGCAGTCTGCCGTAATTTCAAAAGAATTGTACTGAAAAATCGAGGAACAATGTTTATTAGACTTAATAGTTGTTACCCTGATTATATCAATCAACAGTCTGCTATTCATCAAGGACATATTGGTGTTAGCAATCATGCCTACCCTGTGACACCCTCAATATATTCCAAGTAATTAATACAATAAATATACTATTACTCGAATTAGTTATGGACTTGTTAGTATTTAGAAAATGTAGGAAATAAAATTTTCTTTTTATTTTCTATAGAGGCGGGTGCACAAACCAAAACATGGAGTCCTTGGAGAATGTAATTTATATCATTTTAAACATTATATTGAATCCGGCATTCTTTAAGACAAGAAGATCTTTTCACAATCCAGATAGCATCAGTACTTCGAAATTGCATTTGCGTAGTAAAAATTAAGTGATGCCATCTATTCTTTAGTTTTGCGGAACTGATACCATTTTCAAATAACGTAGCCGAATTCTTTAAAAGATCTTTATTAGAGTAAGCGGAAATAGTAGGACTATGCATAGTTGTAATATAAACATAATATATATATATATATATATATATATATATATATATATATATATATATAAAGTCATGAAATACATAGTCCATGAGTCATGTCTCCAAGATCCCATACAAGTCCATAAAAGATCTATATCAAAAGTAAACCTTAACGCTAGAGTTCTCAAAAGCTTATCTACAATATATATATACATCTCAAAATATAAAACTCTAGAGCTGGTCACATAGATCAGGTAGCAGCAGCAGTAGTAGTAGAAGTCTCCAAGAAGTAACAGCAGTAGTCATCATCCAACATCACAGCAGCAACATCGTCTCCTCCACAGCATCCATCACACTGGATCCCCTGATCCTCATCATCTACCATATGCACATACCTAGGGATCATCGTCCCTCCACTGACTCCCGGTAGAGTGCACGACAGGCTTGCCTCCGCTCTCGTCCTCCACAGGGTCCTCCTCTATCTCATCCGAAGGACTGGGTACCCTACCACTGGGTACAGGGTCAGGTGATGGCGAGACCCTAACAGGGCTCCTCGGATCAGATGGGGGAGTCTCCTCGCAGACGACTCTAGAAGAAAAAGGGTGTGAGCGGGTAGGTCGAAAGCGAAAACTGTGATATGAGCGAGCTGGTCGTGTGGGAGGTGGTCCATGGTAAGTATAAAAGGGTGGTACATGCATAGTGTATATGATGGGAATCCTAAATCTACGAGGACAGAACCAGATCAGCGGGTTGGGGTGGTAAAAGGTAACCTCTACCTCTCCCTCGAACACCGCTCGGTGATCCTCGTAGATCCATATGTTACTAGGAAGTGGCCGGATCTCGATGCAAGCGATGTAACGTGACATCACCTACAAGGGCATAGGGGTAAGAAATTCTATACACATAATAAATAGAGCATAAATAAATGTGCAATATGAATATGTAAACATGCAGCAATAATCAACAACCACATTTAGCACTTAGCAAGTATTTAATGCAAGTAAGATGCTCATACTTATTTCATTTATCAACTTTAATTTAAATGAGTGACATGATGTATGAGTCTAGGTCTCATCCCTATCTCCACCAATCTATGACACTCTCTGACGTCCATCCTTTACTTCATATCAGCACTCAACTGTGCGTTGTACTCCTAGGTGTACAACATTCGTACATTCACCAAGAATGTACACGACAAGCTTGGAAATGGTACATAACGTGCTCCTCGAGCAACGTCCCGTCGTCTTAACGGAATAACCATATCATTAGCATCTCACTTTCGCTGGCCACGTCGTCCACCATAACGTGTCACCAAGCAAGACGTCAGTTGGTACTCCCAGAGGCCCTCCTCATGTTACCAAAACATGAATAACGATCTAACATCCGAACTCCAAAATGAATGCAATTTCTTTACTTTAAAGAATTGATTGGTATATCTCAATTAATAATATCTCACATTATTAATTCCATAGTTTCATACCATCATCAATAAATTTCTTTTAAGTCTTAGATCACTTGGATTATTATCATTTAAGCGTTAACAGAATGATTCAGAATTAAAAATGGTATTTTTAATTTTCTGGGCAGAAATACTCGAGTGTTCTTCAGAATACTCGAGTAGTTCTTCAGTCTTTCCAGATTACTCGAGTAGTTCATGGCTACTCGAGTCGTTCATGCTTTTCAGAAAAGTCAGATTTCAGATCTTACAAAAATACTCGAGTAGTTCATGAATACTCGAGTGTTCTTCATCAATTCCAGAATACTCGAGTGGTTCATGCATTACTCGAGTGGTTCATCAGAAAGTACTCTTTTACTTCAGTCAATACTCGAGTTCTGGACCTGATACTCGAGTGTTGGAGCAAGAAGACACACTGTTTTATCACAAAATACTCGAGTGTCAAGCCAACTACTCGAGTCTTTTCATACAGATCAGACTGGAAACTTGGTTTTAACATACCATTTTCAATTCTAACCATTTCCAATCCAATCCAATGATCAACAGAGTTCATATAACATATAATAAACATGTTCAAGCACTTAGAACACATCAAATTACAGGATTCACAAAGATTCATAAGATTATGCATAAAACTTAGAAAATTCACAACTTACATATCAGTTTGCATAAAACTCAGAATTCTCATGATTTTAAGTTCCAAATAGCTTGCATGCAACATATTAAACTTGCTCAAAACCATTTTAGAGCACAAGATGGTCTCCAAACCAATCTCCTTATTCAAACTAAGCCCTTAGAGCCTCTTGGTGGCTCTCTAATCAAATCCATGCAATTTAAACTCTATCTAGTGAATAGAAATCTTTCCCCTTACCTCACAGTTGAGAATCAACAGAAAATTCGCAAGAAAAACTCCGCCAACACCAAAAACGACTTCAAGCACCAACATGCAAGACAGTTTGAGCAGAGCACCAAAACCAAATTGGTTGACATAGAAATCAGAGATAACAATTGGGGAAATTAGTATTTCTAAGCTCTATGCAACACATACTTACTATAGAAACCAATTTGAGACTCAGGAGGTGCATGAGCTTACCACAATCAATGATCAAAGTAACCTCCCAGAACTGATGACAGCAAACGAACCTCAACTTCTCAGCTTCGATTCTACCAACACACACACTCTCACCTCACAATTTTTATGTCTATACAAAGCTCGTGATGTGAGCTTTGCATTCGTGTATAGTTTGTGACTCGAATCAAAACACAGAGGAAGAATCGAAGGAAACGGTTCAGGAACCCTAACTCACAAACTCTTCAACAATTTGACAAAATGGTTGATTCTCAGAAGCGATCGAGCTTAAATACAAGTATTGGAGGTCCATGCACGGCGACACGAAAGCCATGGACGTGTGAGGGTGGTGTATTCGTGTCACACGG
Organism: Crotalaria pallida; assembly: GCA_037953625.1. Lineage (NCBI taxonomy): Eukaryota > Viridiplantae > Streptophyta > Magnoliopsida > Fabales > Fabaceae > Crotalaria > Crotalaria pallida. The sequence continues at coordinate 22,937,675 of CM075653.1, forward strand.
CGAGAATCGCTGGTGGTGACTCACCAAAACGCACTAACTCGTGCAACTCTGACCAGAACACTCGAGTCTTTTCAGAAACACTCGAGTATTTTGGTCAGTTTTTGAAAAATATTAATTTTATTTACTTTCCCTCCAAAACCTTTCCTATAATTACTTCTAGGTCCCAACTCAGAGACTAATATGCAAAATATTTATTTTATGCATAACTATACTTACCAAATAAAATTCACACATTCACCAACAACATAAACACAGATTTTAATCAAAGATTAAAATAGAAATAGTTAATTATAATAAATTTTATAATTAACATTCCATTAATCAGGGATTAAAATTTTGGGGTGTTACACTACTCCCCCACTTACAAGGAATTTCGTCCCCGAAATTCAACTTATACAAACAACTCAGGATAGTCCTGACGCATCTTATCCTCTAATTCCCAAGATGCTTCCATCACATCACCACAAATCCAGATAATCGAATATCTTTCCCTCTAAGCTGCTTGACTCTTCGATCTTCAATGCGGATAGGCATAGCTTCAAAGGTTAGGTTCTCACGTATTTCTAGGTCATCAGGTTGGATTCTAAGAACAATGGTGGGATCGTGAATATACTTTTTCAACTGAGACACATGGAATACATTATGAAGGTTAGCTAATGACGGGGGTAGGGCTATTTGATAGGCTACTGGACCAACTCTTTTAAGGATCTGGTAAGGACCAATAAACTTAGGTGATAGTTTCTGGGTTTTCAAAGCTCTACTAACACCTTTGGTTGGTACTATTCTGATGAAAACATGGTCTCCTTCAGCAAATTCTAAGGGTTTCCTTCTTTGATCAACGTAGCTCTTCTGCCTACTTTGAGTCGTCTTCATCTTTTCTTGTATCATCTTAATCTTCTCAATTGTCTCTTGCACAAAATATGGTCCTACAAGAGTACTCTCCCCCACTTGAAACCAGCATAATGGTGTCTGACACTTTCTCCCATACAGAGCTTCAAATGGTGCCATTCCAATGCTCGTATGATAACTATTGTTGTAAGTAAATTCCACGAGCGGCAACATTTGTTCCCAATTTCCTTGACCTTCCAAAACACAAGCTCTTAAGATGTCCTCCAGTGACTGAATAGTCCTTTCCGTTTGACCATCAGTCTGAGGGTGGTATGCAGAACTCATCTTCAATCTCGAACCCAGAGCTCTATGTAGATCCTGCCAAAACTTCGATGTAAACCTTGGATCGCGATCTGACACGATACTTGATGGCACTCCATGTAGACGAACAACTTCCTTGATATACAACTGAGTGAGCTTTTCCAAAGAGTAGCGCATATTAACGGGAATAAAATGCGCTGACTTTGTCAAGCGATCTACAATCACCCAGATTGCATCATGACCAGTAGCTGTTCTTGGCAACCCAAATACGAAATCCATTGAGATACTATCCCATTTCCATAACGGAATCTCTAAGGGAAGTAATTCTCCTCCTGGCCTTTGGTGTTCCACCTTCGCCTTCTGACACACCAAACAACACGCTACGTATCTTGCCACATCTTTCTTTAAACCAGGCCACCAAAATATCTTCTTCAAATCCTGATACATTTTGGTAGCTCCCGGATACATACTCATCTTGCTCTTATGCGCTTCATCCAGAATCATTCTCTTTACTTCTGAATCATTGGGCACACAAATCCTTGCTCTAAAGCGAAGGATTCCATCCTTCCCTCTTTGAAATTCACTCTTTGCCCTCTTCCATAAGCTTCCTCTTTTCCTTAAGTTCATCATCTTCTTGTTGCAACTCACGAATCCTTTGCAAGAACTCATTAACAATCTGCAACATCCCCATCTTGACACTTGTCGGCTCCACTTGCATCGTCAGGCTCAAATCTCTAAATTCTTCTATCAATGCAGCTTCTTTGACCATCATCGAACTGATATGCATTGCTTTTCGACTCAATGCATCTGCCACAACGTTTGCTTTCCCAGGATGGTAATGAAGCTCAAACTCATAATCCTTCAAGAACTCCATTTATCGACGTTGTCTCATGTTCAACTCTTTCTGGTCAAAAAGGTACTTTAAACTCTTATGGTCACTAAGCACCCGAAACGTAGTGCCATAGAGATAGTGCCTCCAAATCTTTAGAGCGAAGACTACAACTGCCAGTTCTAAGTCATGAGTTGGATAGTTCATTTCATGAACTTTTAGCTGTCTCGAGGCGTAAGCGACTACCTTTCCATCTTGTATCAAAACACTTCCAAGTCCTTGTTTCGATGCATCATAATACACCTCAAAATTCTTCTGTGGATCAGGCAAAATCAACACAGGAGATGATGTCAATATTTCCTTCAACTCTCGGAAACTCCTTTCACACTTCTCATCCCATATAAATGGTTGATCTTTCCGAGTTAGTTTCGTCAATGGTAGCGCAATCTTCGAAAAACCTTCTATAAATCTTCTATAATAGCCAGCCAAACCAAGAAAACTTCTCACTTCCGTGACCGACTTCGGTTGTTCCCATTGTAAAACTGAACTTACTTTCGCCGGGTCAACCGCTATCCCCTTGTTTGAGATCACATGTCCTAAAAATTTAACTTCCTCTAGCCAGAACTCACACTTTGCAAGTTTGGCGTACAATTGCTTCTCTTTTAGGACATTCAACACTATTCTCAAGTGTTCAACATGCTCCTCCGAGTTCTTGGAATAAATAAGGATATCTTCAATGAACACAACCACGAATGAATCTAAATAGGGTCTAAAGATTCGATTCATGTAGTCCATGAAAATAGCTGGTGCATTAGTCAATCCGGACGACATCACAACATACTCATAATGCCCGTATCGGGATCGAAATGCAGTCTTAGAGATATCCTCTTCTCTAATCCTGATCTAATGATACCCTGATCTCAGATCAATCTTGGAAAATACTGAAGTTCCACGAACTTGATCCATAAGGTCATCTATCCTTGGTAAAGGATACTTGTTCTTGATTGTGACGTTATTCAATTGCCGGTAGTCGATGCACATCCTCATACTACCATCTTTCTTTTTGACGAACAAAGCCGGAGCACCCCAAGGTGACACGCTTGGTCGGATCATCTGCTTCTGCAACAACTCTTCAATCTTCTTCTTCATTTCAGCCATCTCCGGTGGTGCCATCCTATAAGGAGCGATAGAAATGGGACCAGCTCCCGGAACTAAATCAATTCCAAATTCAATCTCTCGCTTTGGTGGCAAACCCGGTATCTCGTCAGCGAATACCTCCGGAAAATCTCTAACAACGGAAATCTCTTCAATCCTTGGGCCATTCTCTTCCACTCCAGTGTTGAACAAACACATATAGCCTGAAGGTTTTGGGTTTCTATAGATCACTATTTTTCTATCACAATCAATGATCACTTGGTTTCGGCTTAACCAGTCCGTTCCCAAGATCACATCCAATTGCGATAAGGGTAAACAGATCAAATCTACCCTAGAGGGTTGTCCCAACACTTCTATACAACAGTTAAGACATGCTCTAGAAACAACTACAGGAGCATTGGTAGGGGTTTATACTTTAAGAGTGTATGATAACTCAGATATGGGTAAACTCAAACGATTTACACATTCATATGAAACAAATGAATGCGTTGCACCAGAATCAAACAACACATTACAAAGTTGACCATTTAGCAAGTAATTGCCTTGCACAAGATCAGAGGATTGGTTTGCCTCCACACCACTAAGCGTGAGAACCCTTCCTTGAACCACGGGCTTGTCGGCTGCCCCTCTTGAATTAGCCTTGGCTGGTTCCTTGCAGTCCTTCGCAAAGTGTCCCGGTTTTCCACAGTTGAAACAACCACTTGTCGCCTAACAGATACGACCATGATGACGACGCTTGCACTTGTCACAAAAGGGAGCCTCGCTTCGAAAATTCCTTCCATCACTACTCCCAACCTTTCCTTTGCCTTTCCCTCGGCGATCATACGGACCCTTGCCTTGATTGTTGAAACTCTTGCGCCTCTGTGGTCCATAACTCTGGCTATCTTTTCTCTCTGATGCTTGCAATCCTTCAGCTTTCTTATCATCCTCATACATCCTACACATGTCCACTAGTGTAGGAAAGCTTTGAATCCGATGATAGCTGAAAATAGATTTCAGCTTAGGCCTTAAGCCTCCCTCAAACTTGATACACTTGCTCCTTTCATCAGGGTTGTTCTGGTAGTATGGAGAGTACTTCATCAATTCCTCAAACTTGGCTGCGTACTCACCCACACTCATGTCTCCTTGCTTCAGCTGCAAGAATTCCACTTCCTTCTTTCTCCTCAAATCCTCGGGGAAGTATTTATTGAGAAACTTCTCCATAAATACACCCCAATTCACATCCCTTCCTTCATAATGCAGGAGCTGAACCGTATGGTTCCACCAGTTCTCAGCCTCATCTTCCAACATGTAGACTGCATACGCCACCTTCTGAGCTTATGTGCAATCTAATGTTCTGAAGATTTTATCCATGGTATGAATCCACTTATTAGCCTCCTCGGGTTTAAATCCTCCTTCAAACTTAGGTGGATTACAACTCCTAAAATCCGCCAAACTCTTAGCCTCAGTATTACCCACATTACACTGGTAAGGTGGATTAACCGGTTGAGGTGGTTGCTGTAACAGCCCGATTTTCGTAAACCAAAATAATTAACTTTTACTCGCAAAAATAAGGCCAAATTTTTTTTGTAAAACATTGTTGAAGTGTTTACAAACATTATTGGATAATGCCTAACATTCTTCAACACTTCTTTTAAAAACCGAGACTAAGTTCAAGACTTATTCATTTGGGTTTCCAAAAACATTCATCAAAGAAAATGGTTTGACTTCAATTCAAAAGTAGTTACTTGCAATTCCTTAAAAAGGACATTAAATATTCCTCACAAAGTTGCACAAGAGTAGGGCATATTCCAAAATTAGATGGGTTACACAATTGGTTCATCACTTTGGTAATCCTTAACTCAAAGCACTCATAAAACCTAACTACCAACACAATTCTTAAACTATCCTACTGAAAGCCAGGGGGTGTAGCTCTTTCTCCTTCTTGCGTCTTCTCTTCGCTCTCGAAGATGATGCCACCCGCGTAGTTGTTCCCTCATTGTTATTGGACTCCAGCATCACTCCGTCTGATGAGGTGAAGTTCTTCAGCTTCTCATAACGTGCCTTCTCCTCGTGGTTACTGAATCCTCGTATGGTGACTTCCATACAATACTTCGTCTGCCCGTTGAGATACCAGCAACACCAATATGCCAACGAACAGGAGAGAGTAAGCGATCCGAACGACGCATCATCGACGGTGTGGGATTACGATAGGCAAGATAATAGGACCAAACAAACACACAATACCACACACAAGTACACAACAATCAAGTATAACATTATCATCATTCTTCTTATCATTTTTCATTCTCTTATTAAATTCACCTTTATGTCTTATGAATTTCCCTTTTCAACTATACTTCTCTTTTCATCCGATCTTTATCATTTCACACTTTTTAATGATCGGGTACTCAAAATATCATCAAAGTATTCATTTCATTTTCGGCTATCACTCATGTCTACATCTCCTCGGTCATCCACCCAACCTAGTCGGAAGCAAACAGGAGTACAAGACCTTTACCACGCGGGCACGACAGCTGTCACAACACATAGATGGTCCCAGACTAGGAGGATCTCGTCCTCAAATCATTTCAATAATATCAAGGCTCACTGTCCACGCAGTGGAAAAACACAATGCCCCGTTCCAGTCCCTCTCACTGTTCTCGATTTGCATTCTAGGGGGCGACAGTATGTTTCTAGTGGGCCCGCAGAACTTACCATGGCATTAGACCCAGTCCCCACCACGTTAGTGCGCCACATGTGGAGTTCGTTTTGCCTAGAAACATACTCTAGACTTCTTGACGTTTCACCGTCATCGTCCTCCCCTAATGCAATCTCCTCCTAAGTATCCGCAGATACCTATGGTTCCTTCCTCTCCACTACTTCGCACTCTCATACCTCACCGTGTATGTCTTTTAAAGTCTTTTAATCTTTTTAATTATCCTAAGGTCGGCCCGTCCTTCATGCAACCCTTCAACGAGACCCGACCACTAACTTTGCAAATTCTTTCTCTCATCATTCCTCACATAGCACAGAGCTGGGATCACATCGATATACTCATATCTCATTTCCACAATCTTTCTCAAAGTCTCCTTCCATCAATTTCTCAAAATCTTACATCACCATTTTCTCAAAGTCTCAAATCATAAACTTTCATACTCCTTTCTCAAAACAATCTCTTCACAAAACCTTTTTCGAAAATATCGTTTCACAAAATCTCCTTTCACAGACTTTCACAAAACTTCTTTTCAAAGACTTCCTTGAAAATACTTTTTACAATATTTCTCAAAACCTCTGTTCAAAACATTTTCAAAAGAATTTCTCTTCACAAACCCTTTTCCGAAAATGTCATTTCATAACACTTTTCTTAAAAATATCATTTCAAAAGGACTTGTCCAAAATTTCCTCTTTGCAACTCTATACAAAATCTCTTTCACAAGTCTTTTCAAAAATCTATTTACAAAAATCCCTTCAAAAACTTCCTTTTAAGAATATATTTTCGAAAATTTCTTTTCAAAACTGCCTTTCGAAAACCTTTTCAAAAGTGACATCTTTGCTGAGCGCTAATGGAGGAGCAAGCTCAACTCAACACTAGTCCCAGACTAAAACCAAAAACAAAAGGAGCCCAGCTCCGCTCAATTCACATCTCATTCTTGTTCCAACAATCAACATCACTCTCCCCAGCTCTGGCTCGTTCTCAACAGTACCATTCATTCTTTCCCCAATCTCACTCTTTCTCTTTTCCATCACATACTTTATTTCCAATCATTATTTCTCTGTCATTACGTCTTTACTTCACAATCTTATTTATTTCGCCTCTATTTTCAGGACGTAACAGACGTCCATCAGCATATTACTCATTTCCATTCACAGCAATAAATAACATAAGGCATAATTAAATAAATATATAAAAGCATGCTATCATTCACACACACATCACACAACAATGTGGTCTTCGTCACTTTCGTATAAGTGGCCACACAATCAAACAATTGCCACTTATACTACTGACTCTAACCACTTAGTTCCGATCTTTGAGATGATACGGAACGTCCTACCAAATCACCTAACTACCACGGTGTCTTAGGAAAGCTTCTCTCTCACCTGAGGTCCAGCAATTTAATGCGTACCGTTGTCTTGAATCCTTTGTGCTGTCGGCTGCCCCAATCCCTCGTCTTTAAGATTATTCCTCGTACTAAATAAAATACACTTATGTTATTAACTTGTATTAGGAAATTCTTTTTTTTTTTAAACTCGGACACCTCTCATTCCTCGTTGGAAGACTTTAAAACATAACCGTTTTTCTTTCAATCAACTCGGATGTTTTTTTAACACCTTAAGTACTTTCAAAAATCATTTGAAAACATTATGGAAAGTTATTTAAACTATTTAGTTTGGGTGCTGGTCCGTTTTGGACAGCACCTTAAACATGTTTGAAAACATCGAAAAAACACTTTTTGCCTTAAACAATTCCTTTATTCCAAATAAACACTTTTAGAACTCAAATTTTTATCACAAAACAACTTTGGACAGCCACAAACACAATTTAAAATCTCAAATAAATCAAATGGAATTTTATTAAAACCAACTTATTTCAAAACCAATCACATATTCGAATATTTTCCAAACACAAACGTACTAGCACACAACCACAACAACATTTATATGGATTAAGTTATACAAGTACTTAACCAATCATCTAATTTAATTATAATCAAACACAACACTTAGACATTCACATATTTAGAAGGCTATAAACCAAGCACAACAATTCAATTCACTTCAAAATCATCATGTGAATTCATTTTCATGCAACTAAACTTCCTAATCTTATTTATCCTACTTGGCCGAATGACATCAAAGAAATAATTCAAAGATCACAAATTTAAAACACATACATCAACTTGGTTTATATCAAGTACTTAAATTCTATTTTTTTTCTCATGCACTAAAACCATTTACTCTTCCTTTCCCTCTCAACCGAATACACACTTATTCATTTACACACAATACTTTTCCAAAATCATTTAATTTATTTTACACAATTTCAAATGATTTAATTTAACAATATTCTTTAAAACATACTTATTGCTATAATTCAACTCATGAGAAAAGAGCCCTAGTCTATCTAGCATGTGTAGGCCATGCCTCATTTTGATAAAAGTAAGGTTTTCGATTCATTTTGTCAACATGCAACACCAAAAGTCATGAATCAAATCATGCACCCTTTTCACACAAATTCTAAAAATATCATTTCCTTAGATCAAGTTTTCATTTTAATTATGCTTCCTTAAAAGTCTTTGAATCAAGTTAAGAAATTATTTTTCCCAAAACATGTTTCCTCGGTTTCTTTTGTAAAATCGTGAGATTCATGAAAAACGAATCCTTTTTACTTCAAAAATTTCATGCATGCACCTAGATATGATAGATGAAATCAAATAATGGTATAAATCAAAGATTAAAAATCACTTTGGGTAAACGAAGACCAAAAACCGTGATGAACATTTAAAGAAAGCCATGTCTTTTATTCAAAACACTATGCATACCATCATAAGATCAAAGCTTTTCATTTAGGATGCACATACAAAATTCAAGAACCAAACTTTTCATGAATGGCTTAAGGATCAAACCAAAAATCAAGGCTTTATTAAGACTAAGAAGAATCAAAGAATTTTAATTGCTCAAATTAATTTTTATAAACATGAAATTAGCATGCAACTACTCAAATCAAATCAAAAAGCATCTAAGCCTACACTTTCGGTTATGGCCGAATCAAACTCTTATAAGTACTTTGATCTTCAAGAGATTCCTAGGTTATGGCTCGATCTCCTCTTCTTCTACCTTCTCCCACTCACGGCCAACTTTCTTTCTCTCCTTCACTCTATTTTCTTTTTCTTAGCCCAAGAGTTTGATGAGATCTTTGGACTTGTGTGTGGGTGTGTTTGAGACGTTGGAGATATGGGAGTGAAAAATGAAATGGAGCTAAGGGCCAATAGCTTATATAAGCAATTTGGGCTTCCCATTTTTGCCCTTGGTGAGTTCGGCCATAAGCCTTGGTGGGAGGGGTAAATTCGGTTCTCCATAATGTTGCATGGGTGGAGGTTAACATTGGCTAAGGAGACATTGTAGGGGACACTAGGTACTTAGGGGTTACTTAGGCTTTTGACTTGTGGTTTATCTTTAGGGTTTCCATCAATTTGGTTAGGGTTTAGTTAGGATTTGGTTACCACTTAGTTACTTGCTTAGGAAATTTCTAGGCTTCCATACACACTTACACACATACGGCACTCACACATACATACCCATATTCACATACTCATGCACATACACATTTACACGTTACACCCACATACACATACATGCCTCATCATATTCATTTACCAATTAAATTTCACATGATTCTAAGCATACATTTATACAAAACCGTGCACACATACACACATGTGAATAGAAAATAGTTATAAAATGGCTTATACAAAAATCACAAATATCAAGCATATAGATTTTTCCAAAAACCCAATTTCTAAACTTTGGCCATTATTCCAGGAAATCATTTCTTTAAAGTCACTCATTGCCTTGAAGATGTGAATTAAAAAAATTTTCCTTTCAAAAACACTTTTCTTCAAAACAGATCTCTTTAGTATTTTAAATTAATACGAGGAATTTACGGGGTGTTACATTCTCCTCAACTTAAAGATTTCTCGTCCCCGAGAAATACGTTATGGATTGGGAAGCAGGGCACAAAACTCTTACGTCACTTTGATTCTCATAAGAATACTCTCCCTTTGCTTCGTGGTCGTATTCCATTTTGCAGGTCTGATTCACTTTGTCATGCTCCCCGTTTGTCGTTTTAGACGAAAAAGTTCCACTCGGACCATCACTTGTGTGTCGAATCAGGTCAAGTCCAACGGACTAACCGAAGAGGATGTCGCTCCCTTAGCTGACCGTCACCACAGAAAGTCCAACCATAGGTACGGACTTAGGGGAAAATCAAACAAACAAGATTTCATACATCTCCACAAGCATAGGGTTTAGCCTAAAAACCCTCAGATCTTCACTATTTTCTACCACTTAGGTTCTCACTAATTCACAACAATCACTCCTTTCTTTAATTCTCCTTCCAACTCTAGGGTTTTCGTCTATCATTCTTCCAACCTAAGGGATTCCATTTCAGTTTGGTTTTACTTACTTCGTCAAACAACCTCACTTTTCTCCTTAGATCTATCCTAGACATCAGTCAAGTCTATCGATTTTATCACCTAATCCTTTGATCACTATACATGGCAATCCTAATTCTCAAACTTTCCTCAGGATTTCTTCTAATAACAATTAACACACCTCCTTTCTCCCTTGTGACTCCCCAACTTTGATCAAACTTATAACCAAATCCACTGCGACCTTGTATCCTTGCTTGGTTCCAACTATTAATCCTCCTTAAATCGTTCGAGCCTACACTATCTGGGTAACTATGGCATTTCTAATTCCATTATTTGGGCTAATGAGTCTCAAATGGAAGCGATAAGGCTATAGGTTGGTAACAAGGCTCATGAAGAAAAGGTTCAAGTCTTACAACATCGACTGTTTTGTTGAAGCAATTCAACAAACAGAGAATTCAAGAATAACATCCTATCTCCCCAAAGATAACGGTTACTCTTTAAGCAAGGGTACATCTAAGTCAATATACTGGGATTTCTCAAACTCTAAGGAAACATTAAAGGTCAAAGGGTCTCAACCTTCTCACTTTCTATGTTCCTCAATCTACAAGATGAACAGGTTCCTTAGACTAACTCGGCCGACACTAAGCCACAACCAATGTCTTACATCCTAGAAAGATAAGATCCTACCCTTATACTCTTGTCCTTATGCTAGCAAACACACAGAGTCACACAAACAAAGCATGTAAGCCCATGCTTAAGGCCACTAAGGATTACCATTGCTCTGATACCATTCTGTAACAGCCCGATTTTCGTAAACCAAAATAATTAACTTTTACTCGCAAAAATGAGGCCAATTTTTTTTTTTTTGTAAAACATTGTTGAAGTGTTTACAAACATTATTGGAGAATGCCTAACATTCTTCAACACTTCTTTTAAAAACCGAGTTGTTACTAAATTCAAGACTTATTCATTTGGGTTTCCAAAAACATTCATCAAAGAAAATGGTTTGACTTCAATTCAAAAGTAATTACTTGCAATTCCTTAAAAAGGACATTAAATATTCCTCACAAAGTTGCACAAGAGTAGGGCATATTCCAAAATTAGATGGGTTACACAATTGGTTCATCACTTTGGTAATCCTTAACTCAAAGCACTCATAAAACCTAACTACCAACACAATTCTTAAACTATCCTACTGAAAGCCAGGGGGTGTAGCTCTTTCTCCTTCTTGCGTCTTCTCTTCGCTCTCGAAGATGATGCCACCCGCGTAGTTGTTCCCTCATTGTTATTGGACTCCAGCATCACTCCGTCTGATGAGGTGAAGTTCTTCAGCTTCTCATAACGTGCCTTCTCCTCGTGGTTACTGAATCCTCGTATGGTGACTTCCATACAATACTTCGTCTGCCCGTTGAGATACCAACAGCACCAATATGCCAACGAACAGGAGAGAGTAAGCGATCCGAACGACGCATCTGTTAGAACCTACAATCGGTGGTTGAAACAAATAGGAACACTAGGAGAACACCTAGAAGGGGGGGTTGAATAGGTGTTATAGAAACTTTGAAAGATTTTCGCAAGAAACAAATCTAAACGATTAAAACCAATGAAAATCAATCAATTAACAAATATTATATGATCAGAGATTAAGCGGAAACAATCAACACCAATATTCTTATTGATTAACCTAGGTTATGAAAATGATTTTCCCAAAATCAATTTTGCACAATTAAGATTCAATTCAATCAATTATGAAAAATCACTTTTTCTAGGTTTTCAATCAAGAACACAATTAATAACAAGAATTGTAAAGAGTAGAGAGTTTAGAGATACGACACAGTGATTTATCCTGGTTCACTTTCATCCACTTGAAAGCTACTCCAGTCCCCTCTTCAACCAAGAGAGATTCTTCACTATGAGGAATTAGAGTTTCTCAAATTACAAGTAAATGCCTCACAAGACTTCCTTCTTGCTAGCCTACAAGAGATACCACACCCTTACCTTGTAACCCTATTGATATCTAATCTAACCTCTTCTCTTGCTTGCCGATACCCCACAACAAGTCTTCCAATTGCTTGTTCTTCAACAAGGCTTCCAAGTGCTTGATGAAATGCTTCTTCAAGACTTCCAATGAACTATGCTTGATTCCACAAAATCAAGTCTTCCTTTGTTGTAGATAGCTTGCCTTTTGCAAAGATTATAACTCAAATGAAAAACAATAACAATCCTATGAATCTCTTTCAAAAGCTATGAAATATCAACATGAGAGATTCAAGGTTCTTGATCAAAATGTAAAAATGAGAACTTTGATCTTGAGAAAGTGAGAGAGAATAGAGTGGCTTTTGATCTTTGTAAAATTGATTATGAAAGTGTAATAATGATTCACAAAGGTTAGGAATAGGTTTATATAGAATACCCAAAAGTTAGGAATGGTTAAAAATGCTTTTGAGAAGTGAAAAACGCATTTTAAAAACCATATCTGATCGTGTTACTCGAGTAGAAAAAGTGTTAATCGAGTAAAACATGATTTAATCGAGTAAGCCAAAAGATGAAAATATTTTACTCGAGTAAAAGTTCAGATAATCGATTATCAAAAGTTTGTTAATCGATTTTCTGTTCAAAATACACTGTTAATCAATTATCAAAATCTGTTAATCGATTATTAACATTACAAATCACTTAAAACTTGTTTTCTCAAAAACTAAACCTTTTCTTTCAAACCTTTAAGCCACCTATTGATTTTAGGCAAAGTGAATACTCAAAATATGATATAATCATGCAATCAAAAGAGATTCACTACCCTCTAAGAGACTCTACCCTAACTCATAAACTAAAAGACTTGTGAGGCAAAAGATAAAACATTAAAATACAAACTACCAAACTAAGTCTTCATGAGTTGGCTCTCTCTTCATAACTTGATGTTTGTTGTTGCTTGTTGAGCTTGATCTTGATCAACACATTTGAAGCTTGTTCAAAACCTTTTGGCATTTATCAAAACATTCTTCATGGATCTTACAATCTCCCCCTTTTTGAAAATGACAAACATGTTTTGAAATTATGAAGTTCATTGAAATTGTTGATGCTTGAACGATTTGATCACTTGGTGAGACTCTTGCTCCCCCTCAATTTATGCTTTTGACATTTGAATCCAAATTGAGTAAGCTTGATTCTCCCCCTATCTTCAACAACTTTGCTCAACCTATAAAAACAACAAAAACAAACCTTTCTCCAAAACATACCATTTCATTTCTCCAAAAATGATCAAAACATAATATTTCTCCCCTTATTCAAAACATCATATTTCTCCCCCTTTGGCATTATCAAAAAGAAATATATATACCAATTGAAATAAAAGATCTAAGCCAAAATAGAGAGATTAATGAGATATAACAACCAAAGCATGATAATCATCTAATGATTACTCAATGATATCAATTATAACAAATTGTATACCAATAACATGATACTAATTGAAAAACAATTGTAAGAATTTGATACCAATAGTATTATCTCAATAGTATAAACAATATCACGTTATAAGAAATAATACCAATTGAGAGAACTATGAGCAATATCCAACAATATCAAATTGAAAATACCAATTGTATAATATCGAATGTTACCAATTTGTAGGATTTTCTCCTTAATACCAATTGAAGAAGCAAATGAATGAATAACACATGAAAGTCCTTTTGCTCTTCAATCATACCTACAAAAACAATCATGTTTTGCTTTTTGGTATCCAAATGGTTTTGGATCCATTTTTGTTAGTGTAGGGACTCTCACCCTTTTTCATCCAAACAAAATCTCCTTTAGGTATACCATGCACTTTAATATAACACACATTTGAAGTATGTCCATGAGTACCACAATAGAAACATGTTGGTGCATTTGAAAAATCAACTTTAGAAAAATCAACAACATTTCTATGAGAGTTACTCTTAGCATTAGTATAACCTAAACCAAACTTGTTTGAATTTTCTCTTTGAAAATTTAACAATGTGCGCAATCTAATATCACCATTTGTGAAACTTGCAAGCTTATTTTTCAAAATAGCATTTTCATCCTTAAGCAACTTGCAATTCTCACAATCAACCACAATATTCAATCTACTAGCACAATCACAAGAAGAACTAGCATATATAAGATCAAGGGTTTCATTTTCAAGATTAAGCTCATCAACTTGTTTTTGAAGTTCTAAAATCTCTTGTTGATGTTTCAAAATGAGCTTCTTTCTTTCAATGTTTTTCAAATCTAGTTTCTTAAATTGTTCATGCATTTCTTCATAAGCATTATATAAAATTTCATATTTGGAAGAAATTTCGGATTTAGTTTCACTTACATAGCTTTCGTAGCTTTGCTCACTTGATTCATCATTTGAACTATCTTCTTCATTTACTAGAGATATCAAGTTGAGACAAGCGGCATCTTCATCATCCGAAGAACTATTTGATGTACTTTTCTTGTCTTTTTCATCATCACTATTCCAAACTATGTATGCCCTTTTAGTTTTCTTTTCTTTCTCCTTCTTCTTGAGATACTTAGAGCATGAGTACTTGAGATGACCGAGCTTTCCACATTCATGGCAAACTATTCCTTCTTTTGAAGTCTTTGTCTTGTAGTGTGGGGAATTCTTCTCTTTACTTTTGTCCTTGTTCAACCTTCCTTTTCTCCTTAGAATCTTATTGAACTTTCTTAGTAGAAGTTTCATCTCCTCTTCATCAATGTCCGAATCGGAATCTTCATTATCATCATCATCATCGGAACTCTCTTCCTTTTTATATGACCTTTGAGCTTTAAGAGCAATTCCTTTTCTCTCTTTGTACTTATCCGACTCTTCATGTATATGCAAACGTTCAAGCTCCATTTCATGTTCTTGAAGCTTTCCGAAAAGTGTTGCTAAGTCCATGGTGTCCAAGTCCTTTGATTCAACAATTGCGGTAACCTTAGGTTGCCATTCCCTACTTAGACATCTTAAAACTTTGTTAACAAGTTCACAATTCAAGAAAGTTTTACCAAGAGCAATGAGATGATTAACAATATGAGTAAAACGTTTTTGCATAAAACATATAGATTCATTAGGCAACATACGAAACAATTCATATTCATGCATCAAAGAATTTAATCTAGCACGCCTAACTTCACTAGTGCCTTCATGTGTGACTTGCAAGGTGTCCCACATTTCTTTGGCATCACGACATTGAGAGACTCTAAAGAAATCATCATAAGATAGAGCGGAGGTGATGATATTCTTAGCTTTTAAATCATATTGAATTTTCCTTTTATCATCATCGGTCCACTTATCTTTGGGAGTAAGTGTAAGCACACCTTCTACATCTTTTGAGGGAATATAAGGACCAATTTCAATGGCTTCCCAAATGTTCACATCTATAGCTTCTATAAAGATTCTCATCCTAATTTTCCAATAACCATAACCCTCTCCACCAAACATAGGAGGGCGATTAATTGAAGCACCTACACCACCAAAAGGATTCGTAGAACCCATTGTAGTTTCCTCAAGGATCTTAACGAAAAAGCTCTATGCTCGTGTCTTTCGACCGAGCTCTGATACCAATTGTTAGAACCTACAATCGGTGGTTGAAACAAATAGGAACACTAGGAGAACACCTAGAAGGGGGGGTTGAATAGGTGTTATAGAAACTTTGAAAGATTTTCGCAAGAAACAAATCTAAACGATTAAAACCAATGAAAATCAATCAATTAACAAATATTATATGATCAGAGATTAAGCGGAAACAATCAACACCAATATTCTTATTGATTAACCTAGGTTATGAAAATGATTTTCCCAAAATCAATTTTGCACAATTAAGATTCAATTCAATCAATTATGAAAAATCACTTTTTCTAGGTTTTCAATCAAGAACACAATTAATAACAAGAATTGTAAAGAGTAGAGAGTTTAGAGATACGACACAATGATTTATCCTGGTTCACTTTCATCCACTTGAAAGCTACTCCAGTCCCCTCTTCAACCAAGAGAGATTCTTCACTATGAGGAATTAGAGTTTCTCAAATTACAAGTAAATGCCTAACAAGACTTCCTTCTTGCTAGCCTACAAGAGATACCACACCCTTGCCTTGTAACCCTATTGATATCTAATCTAACCTCTTCTCTTGCTTGCCGATACCCCACAACAAGTCTTCCAATTACTTGTTCTTCAACAAGGCTTCCAAGTGCTTGATGAAATGCTTCTTCAAGACTTCCAATGAACTATGCTTGATTCCACAAAATCAAGTCTTCCTTTGTTGTAGATAGCTTGCCTTTTGCAAAGATTATAACTCAAATGAAAAACAATAACAATCCTATGAATCTCTTTCAAAAGCTATGAAATATCAACATGAGAGATTCAAGGTTCTTGATCAAAATGTAAAAATGAGAACTTTGATCTTGAGAAAGTGAGAGAGAATAGAGTGGCTTTTGATCTTTGTAAAATTGATTATGAAACTGTAATAATGATTCACAAAGGTTAGGAATAGGTTTATATAGAATACCCAAAAGATAGGAATGGTTAAAAATGCTTTTGAGAAGTGAAAAACGCATTTTAAAAACCATATCTGTTCGTGTTACTCGAGTAGAAAAAGTGTTAATCGAGTAAAACATGATTTAATCGAGTAAGCCGAAAGATGAAAATATTTTACTCGAGTAAAAGTTCATATAATCGATTATCAAAAGTTTGTTAATCGATTATCAGTTCAAAATACACTGTTAATCAATTATCAAAATCTGTTAATCGATTATTAACATTACAAATCACTTAAAACTTGTTTTCTCAAAAACTAAACCTTTTCTTTCAAACCTTTAAGCCACCTATTGATTTTAGGCAAAGTGAATACTCAAAATATGATATAATCATGCAATCAAAAGAGATTCACTACCCTCTAAGAGACTCTACCCAAACTCATAAACTAAAAGACTTGTGAGGCAAAAGATAAAACATTAAAACACAAACTACAAAACTAAGTCTTCATGAGTTGGCTCTCTCTTCATAACTTGATGTTTGTTGTTGCTTGTTGAGCTTGATCTTGATCAACACATTTGAAGCTTGTTCAAAACCTTTTGGCATTTATCAAAACATTCTTCATGTTTCTTACAGCATCGTCGACGGTGTGGGATTACGATAGGCAAGATAATAGGACCAAACAAACACACAATACCACATACAAGTACACAACAATCAAGTATAACATTATCATCATTCTTCTTATCATTTTTCATTCTCTTATTAAATTCACCTTTATGTCTTATGAATTTCCCTTTTCAACTATACTTCTCTTTTCATCCGATCTTTATCATTTCACACTTTTTAATGATCGGGTACTCAAAATATCATCAAAGTATTCATTTTATTTTCGGCTATCACTCACGTCTACATCTCCTCGGTCATCCACCCAACCTAGTCGGAAGCAAACAAGAGTACAGGACCTTTACCACGCGGGCACGACAGCTGTCACAACACATAGATCGTCCCAGACTAGGAGGATCTCGTCCTCAAATCATTTCAATAATATCAAGGCTCACTGTCCATGCAGTGGCAAAACACAATGCCCCGTTCCAGTCCCTCTCACTGTTCTCGATTTGCAATCTAGGGGGCGACAGTATGTTTCTAGTGGGCCCGCAGAACTTACCACGACATTTGACCCAGTCCCCACCACGTTAGTGCGCCACATGTGGAGTTCGTTCTGCCTAGAAACATACTCTAGACTTCTTGACGTTTCACCGTCATCGTCCTCCCCTAATGCAATCTCCTCCTATGTATCCGCAAATACCTATGGTTCCTTCCTCTCCACTACTTCGCACTCTCATACCTCACCGCGTATGTCTTTTAAAGTCTTTTAATCTTTTTAATTATCCTAAGGTCGGGCCGTCCTTCGTGCAACCCTTCAACGAGACCCGACCACTAACTTTGAACAATCTTTCTCTCATCATTCCTCACATAGCACAGAGCTGGGATCACATCGATATACTCATATCTCATTTCCACAATCTTTCTCAAAGTCTCCTTCCATCAATTTCTCAAAATCTTACATCACCATTTTCTCAAAGTCTCAAATCATAAACTTTCATACTCCTTTCTCAAAACAATCTCTTCACAAAACCTTTTTCGAAAATATCGTTTCACAAAATCTCCTTTCACAGACTTTCACAAAACTTCTTTTCAAAGACTTCCTTGAAAATACTTTTTACAATATTTCTCAAAACCTCTGTTCAAAACATTTTCAAAAGAATTTCTCTTCACAAACCCTTTTCCGAAAATGTCATTTCATAACACTTTTCTTAAAAATATCATTTCAAAAGGACTTGTCCAAAATTTCCTCTTTGCAACTCTATACAAAATCTCTTTCACAAGTCTTTTCAAAAATCTATTTACAAAAATCCCTTCAAAAACTTCCTTTTAAGAATATCTTTTCGAAAATTTCTTTTCAAAACTGCCTTTCGAAAACCTTTTCAAAAGTGACATCTTTGCTGAGCGCTAATGGAGGAGCAAGCTCAACTCAACACTAGTCCTAGACTAAAACCAAAAACAAAAGGAGCCCAGCTCCGCTCAATTCACATCTCATTCTTGTTCCAACAATCAACATCACTCTCCCCAGCTCTGGCTCATTCTCAACAGTACCATTCATTCTTTCCCCAATCTCACTCTTTCTCTTTTCCATCACATACTTTATTTCCAATCATTATTTCTTTTTCATTACGTCTTTACTTCACAATCTTATTTATTTCGCCTCTATTTTCAGGACGTAACAGACGTCCATCAGCATATTACTCATTTCCATTCACAGCAATAAATAACATAAGGCATAATTAAATAAATATATAAAAGCATGCTATCATTCACACACACATCACACAACAATGTGGTCTTCGTCACTTTCGTATAAGTGGCCACACAATCAAACAATTGCCACTTATACTACTGACTCTAACCACTTAGTTCCGATCTTTGAGATGATACGGAACGTCCTACCAAATCACCTAACTACCACGGCGTCTTAGGAAAGCTTCTCTCTCACCTGAGGTCCAGCAATTTAATGCGTACCGTTGTCTTGAATCCTTTGTGCTTCTAGCTGCCCCAATCCATCATCTTTAAGATTATTCCTCGTACTAAATAAAATACACTTATGTTATTAACTTGTATTAGGAAATTCTTTTTTTTTTTTAAAACTTAGACACCTCTCATTCCTCGTCGGAAGACTTTAAAACATAACCGTTTTTCTTTCAATCAACTCGGATGTTTTTTTAACACCTTAAGTACTTTCAAAAATCATTTGAAAACATTATGGAAAGTTATTTAAACTATTTAGTTTGGGTGCTGGTCCGTTTTGGACAGCACCTTAAACATGTTTGAAAACATCGAAAAAACACTTTTTGCTTAAACAATTCCTTTATTCCAAATAAACACTTTTAGAACTCAAATTTTTATCACAAAACAACTTTGGACAGCCACAAACACAATTTAAAATCTCAAATAAATCAAATGGAATTTTCTTAAAACCAACTTATTTCAAAACCAATCACATATTCGAATATTTTCCAAACACAAACGTACTAGCACACAACCACAACAACATTTAAATGGATTAAGTTATACAAGTACTTAACCAATCATCTAATTTAATTATAATCAAACACAACACTTAGACATTCACATATTCAGAAGGCTATAAACCAAGCACAACAATTCAATTCACTTCAAAATCATCATGTGAATTCATTTTCATGCAACTAAACTTCCTAATCTTATTTATCCTACTTGGTCGAATGACATCAAAGAAATAATTCAAAGATCACAAATTTAAAACACATACATCAACTTGGTTTATATCAAGTACCCAAATTCTATTTTCTTTCTCATGCACTAAAACCATTTACTCTTCCTTTCCCTCTCAACCGAATACACACTTATTCATTTACACACAATACTTTTCCAAAATCATTTAATTTATTTTACACAATTTCAAATGATTTAATTTAACAATATTCTTTAAAACATACTTATTGCTATAATTCAACTCATGAGAAAAGAGCCCTAGTCTATCTAGCATGTGTAGGCCATGCCTCATTTTGATAAAAGTAAGGTTTTCGATTCATTTTGTCAACATGCAACACCAAAAGTCATGAATCAAATCATGCACCCTTTTCACACAAATTCTAAAAATATCATTTCCTTAGATCAAGTTTTCATTTTAATTATGCTTTCTTAAAAGTCTTTGAATCAAGTTAAGAAATTATTTTTCCAAAAACATGTTTCCTCGGTTTCTTTTGTAAAACCGTGAGATTCATGAAAAATGAATCATTTTTACTTCAAAAATTTCATGCATGCACCTAGATATGATAGATGAAATCAAATAATGGTATAAATCAAAGATTAAAAATCACTTTGGGTAAACGAAGACCAAAAACCGTGATGAACATTTAAAGAAAGCCATGTCTTTTATTCAAAACATTATGCATACCATCATAAGATCAAAGCTTTTCATTTAGGATGCACATACAAAATTCAAGAACCAAACTTTTCATGAATGGCTTAAGGATCAAACCAAAAATCAAGGCTTTATTAAGACTAAGAAGAATCAAAACATTTTAATTGCTCAAATTAATTTTTATAAACATGAAATTAGCATGCAACTACTCAAATCAAATCAAAAAGCATCTAAGCCTACACTTTCGGTTATGGCCGAATTGAAGAGCTCTTGATTTAGAGTTCCATGAGTTCATTTATTCTTAAAAATTTTAAGATCAAAGCATAACCTAGACATGCATGTACTCAAATCCTTAAGATCATCATCAAACTAACATGTAAGACCCAAAAATTAAAAATAAGTTTAGGTCACACATTGATTTACCAAATAAACACTTAAACACTTCATGATTCACGGTTTTAAGCACTAAAACCTAACATGCATGAAGATCTACTCCAAACTCACAAAGATCATAAACCAAACTTTAGATCTAAAGGAAAAACATCAAGATCTATCATAAACAACACTAACCGAATCATAGAGTCCATCATTTAGTTTATTACAAATTTATTTAGTTCTAAAATCAAGATCAAGGCAAGACATCACATGCAACCTTAGATCCAATCATAAAAATGAACAAGCAAGAGAAGAAAAGAAAAATTACAAGGTTACAAAATAAAAACTAGTCCTTATGCATCTAGGATCTTTGGTTATACCAAAAGGAAAGGTCTTCTAGTCTTCTAAGTACTTTGATCTTCAAGAGATTCCTAGGTTATGGCTCGATCTCCTCTTCTTCTACCTTCTCCTACTCACGGCCAACTTTCTTTCTCTCCTTCACTCTATTTTCTTTTTCTTAGCCCAAGAGTTTGATGAGATCTTTGGACTTGTGTGTGGGTGTGTTTGAGACGTTGGAGATATGGGAGTGAAAAATGAAATGGATCTAAGGGCCAATAGCTTATATAAGCAATTTGGGCTTCCCATTTTTGCCCTTGGTGAGTTCGGCCATAAGCCTTGGTGGGAGGGGTAAATTCGGTTCTCCATAATGTTGCATGGGTGGAGGTTAACATTTGCTAAGGAGACATTGTAGGGGACACTAGGTACTTAGGGGTTACTTAGGCTTTTGACTTGTGGTTTATCTTTAGGGTTTCCATCAATTTGGTTAGGGTTTAGTTAGGATTTGGTTACCACTTAGTTACTTGCTTAGGAAATTTCTAGGCTTCCATACACACTTACACACATACGACACTCACACATACATACCCATATTCACATACTCATGCACATACACATTTACACGTTACACCCACATACACATACATGCCTCATCATATTCATTTACCAATTAAATTTCACATGATTCTAAGCATACATTTATACAAAACCGTGCACACATACACACATGTGAATAGAAAATAGTTATAAAATGGCTTATACAAAAATCACAAATATCAAGCATATAGATTTTTCCAAAAACCCAATTTCTAAACTTTGGCCATTATTCCAGGAAATCATTTCTTTAAAGTCACTCATTGCCTTGAAGATGTGAATTAAAAAAATTTTCCTTTCAAAAACACTTTTCTTCAAAACAGATCTCTTTAGTATTTTAAATTAATACGAGGAATTTACGGGGTGTTACATTCTCCCCAACTTAAAGATTTCTCGTCCCCGAGAAATACGTTATGGATTGGGAAGCAGGGCACAAAACTCTTACGTCACTTTGATTCTCATAAGAATACTCTCCCTTTGCTTCGTGGTCGTATTCCATTTTGCAGGTCTGATTCACTTTGTCATGCTCCCCGTTTGTCATTTTAGACAAAAAAGTTCCACTCGGACCATCACTTGTGTGTCGAATCGGGTCAAGTCCAACGGACTAACCGAAGAGGATGTCGCTCCCTTAGCTGACCTGATGAGCATTTTATTTCCCATTTTTCCTTGCATTATTTTACTCCTATTATTGATACTTGTTGCCTATTTGACATTGTTTAGCTTGATTTAGTGATTTAGAGTTTATTGGACTAATATTCTGAATATTGTTTAATTTGGGATTATTTAGCCTAATTAATTCTATTTCTATTTTCAGGTCATATTTGGCACAAGGGCTTTTTGGACATTTTGGGAGTGAAGATTAAATTTTGGGAGTGAAGATTTAATTTTGGAAGAGAAGATATATGATGAAGTGAAGATTGTAATCTATCTTTAGGATTAGTTGAGATTTAGTTATATCTTTTAAGATTTAGATTTTATCTATAGGATATTTTTAGATTTAATTTAGAGATAAGCTTTCCTTAGGATTTGGGCCCATGATTTAGGCCCGGTTTGTGATTTAAAAAGCCAAATTCGTGTAAACCCTGGAGAGACCTTCCATTCACGTTTTTTTACATTCTCTCTCATAGAGAAGGCTTAGTTTTGCTCTCCAAGCTTGTGGTGGCTGCTAGGGTTTCTCTCTCTTCCCTTTTCTACACGTTTTTGGTATTTTTCTTCATGGAAGGCTAAACTCTTAGGTTAAATCCCTTTGGTAATGTATCACATACTCTTGAGGTTTTGTTCTTAATGCTATTTCGTTTTTATTCACTGTTTTCATGCTTATTGATATGTTATGGTTCGCTTAGTTCCATTATATAGAGATAATCCATGTGTATGAATGCTTAATTTATGCAAACTCGTAAAAACTCCATGCTTTGGCTTTTAATGCTTAATTAGAGGTTTGGGTTTTGGGGTGAGAATTGAATTTTCGCTTAGTATTTAATTCTCACAAGTTGGACAGTGAAGAGGAAAGAAATTGATCTTTTGTGACCGATGATAGAGTTGTGAACGCGAGCCAAAGGGGTTTATCCGCTTTTCCTTATCTGTTTCTTCGTTTTGATTTAATTCTGTTTTGATTTCAATTATTCAATATTCAATACAAAAAAAAACCCCCTGTTTTCTATGCATACTATGTGTTCGACCTTTTGCTTGATAAGATATTCCTTGGGAGACGACCTAGGAGTCACTTCCTAGTACTATACTTAAACTGTTTTTTATTTGTATCGGGTACGGCCTCGATCAAATTTGGCGCCGTTGCCGGGGAGTATCGGTTCTTGCCAAAGGTCATTAGTAGTTAGTTAGTGTCGTAGTTAGTATAGTTATTATAGTGTGTCGTGTCTGATTCAGGGTCTAGTAGTCAATTCTGATAACCGGTTGAAGTTGCACTGTTTGCTGTTTTGCTATTTTGTTGCAATTAGTGTATTTGATTGATTCTGTGGTTGCTAGTTCACATAGTTGTGGGTGGAATTTTTGCACGAAAATTTATATCCACACTACTTTTATCATATAAAAAGGTTTTGAGGCACCATGATCACTCAGATCATCATTGGTTGTGAGTTCCAGAAAATTTTTCCAAGTTTTAGCAGCACTTTCTTCAAATTGTCGCAACTTTTGACCCGTAACTCGGAATTTGACGAATTTTATATCAAATCGAAGGGAATTTTCTGAATAATCTGATTTTTCTCACTTTGTCAGAAAACTCCTTCGTCTGGATCCTGAAAAAGCCGTTTTACTATTTCTTTTTTATTTTACAAGTTTTATTTTCTTAGTTTTTGGTCTCTGATTTAATTGTTTGACTTGGTTCCCTTTTGAATTTTGTCCTCAAACTTTTTGTGGTATGTTTTCATGATTTTAGGGTACTGAAAAAAATAAAGGAAAAAATTTTAAAAAATAAAAAAAATTTTGTTGCCTATTTTGGTCATGTATATTAGTGACAGTTTGCTATGCTACATGGTGTTCTGTTCAGTACATGACTAGGGGCAACCCAAGCTACTTTCATCCATATAACCCTGAAATTGATAGAACTTATCACAGACTAGTTAGACAAAATAGGAACCAGTCCATAAGTGAGTCTATTGAGTCTTTACATAGTGAGTCTGCTTCTTTTTCTTCTATTCCTATAAATTCTGATTCTTATTCTGATTATTCTGAAAATATGGCTCAACCTCCACCACGTGAGAGGACATTGAGGGAGCTGGCTGCACCTGATTTCACTATTGAAGATTTGTGCATCCAGTATCCCGATGACCCGTATGAGCTAAGGTCTGGACTAATTCATTTGTTGCCCAAGTTTAATGGTCTTGCAGGTGAGGATCCTCATAAACATCTCAAGCAGTTCCATATTGTCTGTGCTACTATGAAACCACATGATGTGCAAGAGGATCATGTTTGTCTTAAGGCATTCCCACACTCCCTAGAGGGGCTAGCCAAGGATTGGTTGTACGATCTGGCCCCTGGTTCTATCACAGTCTGGGATGACCTGAAGAGGGCATTTTTGGAGAAATTCTTCCCTGCATGCAGAACAACAGCAATCCGAAAGGATATATCAGGCATTAGGCAACAAAGTGGAGAAAGTCTCTATGAGTATTGGGAGAGATTCAAGAGACTGTGTGCGAGCTGCCCCCACCATAAGATCTCAGAGCAGCTGCTTATTCAATATTTCTATGAAGGTCTCAACCTCATGGAGAGAAACATGCTTGATGCTGCAAGTGGTGGTGCCCTAGGAGACATGACACCTTTAGAAGCCAGAGTCAAGATTGAGAAGATGGCTTCCAATTGTCAACAATTCCATGCAAGGGGCAACAGCGATGCAATCATAGTGAGAGGAGTGAATGATGTTGGCACAAGTTCTGGTAAGGTTGAGAAGCTTGAACAGAAGATAGATTCACTTACAACTTTGGTCACTCAATTGGCCATCAACCAGAAGAAGTTGTCCCTGCCTGCTAGATTATGTGGCATATGCACATCCGCTGAGCACCCCACAGATGCATGCCCTTCTGTGCAGCAGCAGCCCACGACTGGTGCTGACCAACCTGAGGCATATGCCGCCAACATCTTCAACAGTAGAAACCAGCAGCCACAGAACTTTGATCTCTCTACCAATAGATACAACCCTGGTTGGAGGAACCATCCCAACCTGAGATGGTCTGAT
The DNA here is from genome assembly GCA_037953625.1 of Crotalaria pallida. Classification (NCBI taxonomy): domain Eukaryota; kingdom Viridiplantae; phylum Streptophyta; class Magnoliopsida; order Fabales; family Fabaceae; genus Crotalaria; species Crotalaria pallida. The sequence continues at coordinate 22,963,380 of CM075653.1, forward strand.
CAGCAGCAACCTTCACAGGTTCAATTTCAGAAGAATTCTAGACCACCATATGTACCTCCTCCAGTCCAGCAACAGAGACAACAATAGGCTAATTCTGCACCACCAGCTCCTAGTACTGAGCAGCAGCCTTCATTGGAAGAGCTGATGAAACAGATGACCATGCAAAATCTCCAATTCCAACAGGAAACTAGAGCATCCATTCAAAGACAAGAGGCCTCCATTCAATCTTTGACCAATCAGATGGGACAGATGGCAACAGCAATCAACACTATGCAATCTCAGAATTCTAACAAGTTGCCATCCCAAACAGTGATCAATCCAAACCAGAATGTGAATGCCATTAGTCTAAGGTCAGGGAAGCAGATTGTCACACCCACACCAGAATCTGACCTCAACAAAGATGATCTAGTTTCAACCAACAAGAAGAGCCAAATGGTCGAGGAGAGTGAGCACACAAGTACCAGAAAATCCCATCCAACTCAGCCTTCCACAAGCACAACACCTGCTGCTGCCCAACAACCACCCCCCATTCCTCTTCCTTTCCCACCAAGGGGGGTGACTCAAAGCAAGAAAATGGAAGAGATTGACAAAGAGATACTTGACACATTCAGGAAGATGGAAGTCAACATACCCCTTCTTGATGCAATCAAGCAGATTCCAAGGTATGCAAAGTTCTTGAAGGATCTATGCACACACAAACGGAAGCTCAAGGGCAATGAGAGGATCAGCATGGGAAGAAATGTCTCTGCTCTTATAGGTAAACCCGTCCCTCATATTCCTGAAAAGTGTAAGGATCCTGGAACTTTCTCTGTGCCTTGTATCATAGGTAATACTAAATTTGAGAATGCTTTGCTAGATTTAGGAGCATCTATTAATGTTATGCCTATGTCTGTTTTCAAATCTCTTTCACTTGGACCCCTTCAACCTACGGGTGTGGTTATTCACTTGGCAAATAGATCTACTGCCTACCCCGCAGGTTTGATAGAGGATGTCCTGGTTCGGGTTGAAGAGCTTATCTTTCCTGCCGATTTTTATATTCTTGATATGGAAGAGGACACCTCTCGTAGTGCTGTCCCTATCATATTAGGGAGACCATTTTTGAAAACAGCCTGAACCAAGATAGATGTGCATGCAGGTACACTTTCCATGGAATTTGATGACAATGTGGTTCGATTCAATATTTTTGATGCTATGAAACATTTTTCTGATGACCACTCTGTCTTTCATGTTGACTTGATTGATGATCTGATTGATGAGCATGTTCTAGACTTTTTGCATGATTATGATTTGCCATCTTTCACTAGCTCATTTACTTGTTCTGCATGTTCTGATTCCGAAATGTGCACTGCATGCATTGAAATTGACCAGTTTTTAAATTCTGCTACTACATCTATTGATTCATATGATATAGATTCAGATCATGCTAACCCCATTTCTGTTTTGCATGAGTCTAATTCACTTGTTCAGGTGCAGGCGGCAGAATCCAATTCTGCTGCTCCTTTAGTTCCATCTGTGATGCAGGCACCTTTATTGGACCTGAAGCCCCTTCCTCCTCATCTCAAATATGCTTACTTGGAGGCTGAGCAGAAACTTCCAGTGATCATCTCTACCTCCCTTTCTGTTGATCAAGAGAAGCAACTGCTGGATGTGATTAGAGCAAACAAAAGGGCAATAGGATGGACTTTGGCAGACATACCTGGTATTAGCCCCTCCATGTGCATGCATCGGATTTTATTGGAGGATGGGGCTAAACCAGTGAGACAACCCCAGAGACGGTTGAACCCCCAGATTCTTGATGTGGTAAAGAAAGAGGTCACTAAGCTGCTGCAAGCTGGTATTATCTACCCATTTTAGACAGCACTTGGGTAAGCCCGGTTCAAGTAGTTCCCAAGAAGTCTGGGGTGACAGTTGTCAAAAATGAGAAGGATGAGCTGATTCCCACTAGAGTGCAGAACAGTTGGAGAGTCTGCATTGATTATAGGAAGCTCAACCAGGCGACCCGCAAGGATCACTTTCCTCTTCCCTTCATTGATCAGATGTTGGAGCGCCTGGCAGGTAAATCTCACTATTGCTTCTTAGATGGTTTCTCTGGTTATTTCCAAATCTGTATTGCACCAGAGGACCAACATAAGACTACATTTACCTGTCCTTTTGGTACATTTGCTTATAGGAAGATGCCTTTTGGCCTATGCAATGCTCCTGGCACTTTTCAAAGATGTATGATGAGTATTTTTAATGACTTACTTGAGCATTGCATAGAGGTCTTCATGGATGATTTTAGTGTATATGGTTCCTCTTTTGATGCATGTCTTGATAGTTTGTCTAAGGTGCTTAATAGGTGCATTGAGACTAACCTTGTCTTGAATTTTGAAAAATGTCATTTTATGGTAGAACAAGGCATAGTCTTAGGGCACATTATTTCGCATAAGGGCATAGAGGTTGACCCTGCTAAGCTGCATGTAATATCACATTTGCCTTACCCCTCTTGCGTGCGAGAGGTGCGTTCTTTTCTTGGCCATGCAGGTTTCTATCGCGGGTTTATTCAGAACTTTAGCAAGATAGCCCTTCCACTATCCAACTTGCTTCAAAAGGATACCACATTTGATTTTGGAGACCAATGCAAGAAGGCATTTGATGAGCTAAAGAGAGCACTCACCACCACTCCCATCATCCAACCACCTGACTGGACTCTCCCATTTGAGCTCATGACCGATGCCTCGAATTATGCTTTGGGAGCAGTTCTCTCCCAAAGGGTTGGTAAGATGTCTCATGTGATTTATTATGCATCTAGGACTTTAGATTCAGCACAAGTTAATTACACCACAACTGAAAAAGAGCTGTTAGCCATTGTCTTTGCACTTGATAAGTTTAGATCATATCTGTTAGGTTCTAAGGTTGTGGTGTATACTGATCATGCTGCTCTGAAGTATCTTTTGAAAAAGACAGATTCCAAACCTTGGTTGATTAGATGGATGTTGCTCCTCCAGGAGTTTGATCTTGAGATTCAGGATCGGAGTGGTGCACATAACCTGGTCGCAGACCACTTGAGCAGAATAGAGAGAGAGGAGGATGCATTTCCTATCCGGGATGACTTCCCGGATGAGCAGCTTTTAGTTTTGCATGTTTCACATCCCCCTCCCCTTATTCCTTGGTTTGCTGATATTGTAAATTATATAGTTGCTTCTGTTTTTCCACCCTTGGCATCCAAAGCTCAAAGAGACAAATTGAAGAGCGATGCCAAGTATTATGTATGGGATGACCCCTATTTGTGGCGTTTTTGCAGTGATCAGGTCATTCGCAGGTGCATTCCAGACCAGGAGATCCAATCGGTTCTCCAATTTTGCCATGCTTCACCAGTTGGAGGCCACCTTGGCACTCAAAGGACAGCACGAAAGGTGCTGGATTCTGGATTTTATTGGCCTACCATCTTCAAGGATGCAAGAAAAATCTGCAGCTCATGTGAGCAATGTCAAAGGGCAGGAGGCACCCTATCTTGGAGGCAACAGATGCCGCAACAACCTATGTTGTTCTGTGAGGTGTTTGATGTCTGGGGTATAGATTTCATGGGCCCCTTTCCTGTTTCTTTTGGTTTTTATTATATCTTACTTGCTGTGGATTATGTATCCAAATGGGTGGAAGCTAAGGCCACCAGGACTAATGATGCTCAGGTTGTTGTAGATTTTGTCAGGACTAATATCCTTTGAAGGTTTGGCATACCTAGAGCCATAGTCAGTGATCAAGGCACACACTTCTGCAATAGATCCATGCAAGCTTTGATCAAGAAGTATGGGGTTGTGCACAAAGTTTCCACACCATATCACCCCCAAACCAATGGGCAAGCTGAGATTTCAAACAAAGAGATCAAGCGGATTTTGGAGAAGATGGTGAAGCCTAATAGAAAGGATTGGAGCACACGATTGGAGGATGCTCTATGGGCCCATCGGACTGCTTACAAGGCACCCATAGGGATGTCACCTTATCGGGTTGTTTTTGGTAAGGCATGCCACCTGCCTGTGGAGATAGAGCACCGTGCATATTGGGCTGTGAAGCAATGTAACTTAGCTCTTGATCAAGCGGGTGAGGAGAGGAAGCTGCAGTTGAGTGAGCTAGATGAGATCCGTTTGGAGGCCTATGATAACTCCAAGTTCTACAAAGAGAAGACCAAGAAGCTCCATGATAGCTCAATTTGCAGAAAGGAGTTCTTGGTTGGTCAAAAAGTGTTGCTCTACAACTCTAGGCTTGGACTCATGAGTGGAAAGCTCCGCTCTAAATGGATTGGACCGTTTATAGTCACCCAGGTGTTTCCTTATGGCACTGTGGAGATCAAGAGTGAGTCCACAGACAAGAGCTTCAAAGTCAATGGTCACCGACTCAAGCCTTTCCTCACTACCCCTTCTTTGGATGATGCACCTGTGGAGGAAGCCTCATTGGTCGACCCCATTTTTGACCCACCATGATTTAGGGAGTCTTCTTTTCTCCTTCTTTACTACTTTTATTCCACTTGTCTATATCTGTCTGATTCTGCTATTTGTTTTACATTGAGGACAATGTGTGATTTAAGTGTGGGGGGAGAGTAGTTTAGGTTGCATATTTTTGCTTTGATTTTTTAGGAGAGTAGTTTAGGTTGCATATTTTTGCTTTGATTTTTTAGGTTTTGCTAAGTTTTGGGCATTTTCTTGCATGTTTTTGCTTCATTTTAGTAGAGTCTTGGTATCTTGTGTCTGAATTCATGCATTTCTGTGTGTAAAGTTGCTTTTGATAATTAAGAGGTGGTAACACTGTGATAGAATTGTCCCTTTTGTGAGGATTTGAGCCTTAATTGTGGGTGGATTGCTATATATGCCACCTAATTTTTCTTTCATGTGTGATTGCACTCTGGATTACTTGCACTCTAGAACTTGACTTGACTCTTGTTGATACTTGATATTCCCATGCACATTTTGAAATGATTTAGGCATTGTTTTTCTTGAATAAGCCACTAGCCATATGAGCCTACCTTGAATGAATTTATCCTTTGATAGCCCCTTTGAGCCTTTATATCCCTTTTCTTTGTTCTTTAGCTCATTACAAGCCTATGACTGAAAAACCATGATTGTCCTAACCTTAGGGAATGATGGAGCTTTGGAATTGTTTTGGGAATGGGTATTAAGTAAGCGAGGGTGCTTTGTTCTTCATCTCTTGTGAGTTCTGGGTTTTGCCTCTATGGTCGGTGATGTAATTATGGCTTTATCTCATTATGCCATTTTTATTGTTTCTTCTTTTCTTTCGTTCATGAAGTTCTGCAATGTAATGCAATTCAAAAAAAAAAAGAAAAGAAAAAGAAGAAGAAGAAAAAAAAATGGAATAAAAGGTTGATTGAGGCATGGAGGATTGGAATTAGAGGTTGTTGTTATGTTTACCATTTCATTCTGGGGTGGATTGTGCTTTTTTTTTTTTTACTTGTTCCCCATTGCTCCTTTATTCCCTGGGTTTTAGCTACATTTCCCATATTTTTATCCTACCTTGTCCTTGGCCCCATTACAACCCTGAAAAGACCTTTTGATCTTAATGTGCATGTGTATTGATTGTTGATGTTAGAGGCTTGTCAAGCCTATGGTTGTGTTTGTTTTTCATGATGTGCCTTGAGTGTAAACACTGATTAACCTTAAACACTTGAGTGTAAACACTATTGAGTGATCCTTGTGAGTTTCTATCATCTTTGTGACTACCCTCTTGATGTCATTGGTTTTCTTTGCATATTTGAAATAATTGGATGATGTTCATGGATGCCTTGATTCTTTGGTCCTTATTTTCTTCGTGTGCTCGATTTTGTCCATTTCTTTGCATTTCCTAGAATTCATTGTGAAGTATGTAATCTCTTAGGTTTGCATTCATTAGTTTTAGTAATCTTGTTACATGATTCACTTTGGTGCATATTGATTTTCTCAGTCCTAATTCTTAGTTTTGCCCAGGAGTGCAAAAGGATAAGTGTGGGGGTATTTGATGAGCATTTTATTTCCCATTTTTCCTTGCATTATTTTACTCCTATTATTGATACTTGTTGCCTATTTGACATTGTTTAGCTTGATTTAGTGATTTAGAGTTTATTGGACTAATATTCTGAATATTGTTTAATTTGGGATTATTTAGCCTAATTAATTCTATTTCTATTTTCAGGTCATATTTGGCACAAGGGCTTTTTGGACATTTTGGGAGTGAAGATTTAATTTTGGGAGTGAAGATATATGATGAAGTGAAGATTGTAATCTATCTTTAGGATTAGTTGAGATTTAGTTATATCTTTTAAGATTTAGATTTTATCTATAGGATATTTTTAGATTTAATTTAGAGATAAGCTTTCCTTAGGATTTGGGCCCATGATTTAGGCCCGTTTTGTGATTTAAAAAGCCAAATTCGTGTAAACCCTGGAGAGACCTTCCATTCACGTTTTTTTACATTCTCTCTCATAGAGAAGGCTTAGTTTTGCTCTCCAAGCTTGTGGTGGCTGCTAGGGTTTCTCTCTCTTCCCTTTTCTACACGTTTTTGGTATTTTTCTTCATGGAAGGCTAAACTCTTAGGTTAAATCCCTTTGGTAATGTATCACATACTCTTGAGGTTTTGTTCTTAATGCTATTTCGTTTTTATTCACTGTTTTCATGCTTATTGATATGTTATGGTTCGCTTAGTTCCATTATATAGAGATAATCCATGTGTATGAATGCTTAATTTATGCAAACTCGTAAAAACTCCATGCTTTGGCTTTTAATGCTTAATTAGAGGTTTGGGTTTTGGGGTGAGAATTGAGTTTTCGCTTAGTATTTAATTCTCACGAGTTGGACAGTGAAGAGGAAAGAAATTGATCTTTTGTGACCGATGATAGAGTTGTGAACGCGAGCCAAAGGGGTTTATCCGCTTTTCCTTATCTGTTTCTTCGTTTTGATTTAATTCTGTTTTGATTTCAATTATTCAATATTCAATACAAAAAAAAACCCCCCCTGTTTTCTATGCATACTATGTGTTCGACCTTTTGCTTGATAAGATATTCCTTGGGAGACGACCTAGGAGTCACTTCCTAGTACTATACTTAAACTGTTTTTTATTTGTATCGGGTACGGCCTCGATCATGACCGTCACCACAGAAAGTCCAACCATAGGTACGGACTTAGGGGAAAATCAAACAAACAAGATTTCATACATCTCCACAAGCATAGGGTTTAGCCTAAAAACCCTCAGATCTTCACTATTTTCTACCACTTAGGTTCTCACTAATTCACAACAATCACTCCTTTCTTTAATTCTCCTTCCAACTCTAGGGTTTTCGTCTATCATTCTTCCAACCTAAGGGATTCCATTTCAGTTTGGTTTTACTTACTTCGTCAAACAACCTCACTTTTCTCCTTAGATCTATCCTAGACATCAGTCAAGTCTATCGATTTTATCACCTAATCCTTTGATCACAATACATGGCAATCCTAATTCTCAAACTTTCCTCAGGATTTCTTCTAATAACAATTAACACACCTCCTTTCTCCCTTGTGACTCCCCAACTTTGATCAAACTTATAACCAAATCCACTGCGACCTTGTATCCTTGCTTGGTTCCAACTATTAATCCTCCTTAAATCGTTCGAGCCTACACTATCTGGGTAACTATGGCATTTCTAATTCCATTATTTGGGCTAATGAGTCTCAAATGGAAGCGATAAGGATATAGGTTGGTAACAAGGCTCATGAAGAAAAGGTTCAAGTCTTACAACATCGACTGTTTTGTTGAAGCAATTCAACAAACAGGGAATTCAAGAATAACATCTTATCTCCCCAAAGATACCGGCTACTCTTTAAGCAAGGGTACATCTAAGTCAATATACTGGGATTTGTCAAACTCTAAGGAAACATTAAAGGTCAAAGGGTCTCAACCTTCTCACTTTCTATGTTCCTCAATCTAAAAGATGAACAGGTTCCTTAGACTAACTCGGCCGACACTAAGTCACAACCAATGTCTTACATCCTAGAAAGATAAGATCCTACCCTTATGCTCCTGTCCTTATGCTAGCAAACACACAGAGTCACACAAACAAAGCATGTAAGCCCATGCTTAAGGCCACTAAGGATTACCATTGCTCTGATACCATTCTGTAACAGCCCGATTTTCGTAAACCAAAATAATTAACTTTTACTCGCAAAAATGAGGCCAAATTTTTTTTTTTGTAAAACATTGTTGAAATGTTTACAAACATTATTGGAGAATGCCTAACATTCTTCAACACTTCTTTTAAAAACCAAGTTGTTACTAAGTTCAAGACTTACTCATTTGGGTTTCCAAAAACATTCATCAAAGAAAATGGTTTGACTTCAATTCAAAAGTAATTACTTGAAATTCCTTAAAAAGGACATTAAATATTCCTCACAAAGTTGCACAAGAGTAGGGCATATTCCAAAATTAGATGGGTTACACAATTGGTTCATCACTTTGGTAATCCTTAACTCAAAGCACTCATAAAACCTAACTACCAACACAATTCTTAAACTATCCTACTGAAAGCCAGGGGGTGTAGCTCTTTCTCTTTCTTGCGTCTTCTCTTCGCTCTCGAAGATGATTCCACCCGCGTAGTTGTTCCCTCATTGTTATTGGACTCCAGCATCACTCCGTCTGATGAGGTGAAGTTCTTTAGCTTCTCATAACGTGCCTTCTCCTCGTGGTTACTGAATCCTTGTATGGTGACTTCCATACAATACTTCGTCTGCCCGTTGAGATACCAGCAGCACCAATATGCCAACGAACAGGAGAGAGTAAGCGATCCGAACGACGCATCGTCGACGGTGTGGGATTACGATAAGCAAGATAATAGGACCAAACAAACACACAATACCACACACAAGTACACAACAATCAAGTATAACATTATCATCATTCTTCTTATCATTTTTCATTCTCTTATTAAATTCACCTTTATGTCTTATGAATTTCCCTTTTCAACTATACTTCTCTTTTCATCCGATCTTTATCATTTCACACTTTTTAATGATCGGGTACTCAAAATATCATCAAAGTATTCATTTCATTTTCGGCTATCACTCACGTCTACATCTCCTCGGTCATCCACCCAACCTAGTCGGAAGCAAACAGGAGTACAGGACCTTTACCACGCAGGCACGACAGCTGTCACAACACATAGATGTTCCCAGACCAGGAGGATCTCGTCCTCAAATCATTTCAATAATATCAAGGCTCACTGTCCACGCAGTGGCAAAACACAATGCCCCGTTCCCGTCCCTCTCACTGTTCTCGATTTGCAATCTAGGGGGCGACAGTATGTTTCTAGTGGGCCCGCAGAACTTACCACGGCATTAGACCCAGTCCCCACCACGTTAGTGCGCCACATGTGGAGTTCATTCTGCCTAGAAACATACTCTAGACTTCTTGACGTTTCACCATCATCGTCCTCCCCTAATGCAATCTCCTCCTAAGTATCCGCAGATACCTATGGTTCCTTCCTCTCCACTACCTCGCACTCTCATACCTCACCGTGTATGTCTTTTAAAGTCTTTTAATCTTTTTAATTATCCTAAGGTCGGCCCGTCCTTCGTGCAACCCTTCAACGAGACCCGACCACTAACTTTGCACAATCTTTCTCTCATCATTCCTCACATAACACAGAGCTGGGATCACATCGATATACTCATATCTCATTTCCACAATCTTTCTCAAAGTCTCCTTCCATCAATTTCTCAAAATCTTACATCACCATTTTCTCAAAGTCTCAAATCATAAACTTTCATACTCCTTTCTCAAAACAATCTCTTCACAAAACCTTTTTCGAAAATGTCGTTTCACAAAATCTCCTTTCACAGACTTTCACAAAACTTCTTTTCAAAGACTTCCTTGAAAATACTTTTTACAATATTTCTCAAAACCTCTGTTCAAAACATTTTCAAAAGAATTTCTCTTCACAAACCCTTTTCCGAAAATGTCATTTCATAACACTTTTCTTAAAAATATCATTTCAAAAGGACTTGTCCAAAATTTCCTCTTTGCAACTCTATACAAAATCTCTTTCACAAGTCTTTTAAAAAATCTATTTACAAAAATCCCTTCAAAAACTTCCTTTTAAGAATATCTTTTCGAAAATTTCTTTTCAAAACTGCCTTTCGAAAACCTTTTCAAAAGTGACATCTTTGTTGAGCGCTAATGGAGGAGCAAGCTCAACTCAACACTAGTCCCAGACTAAAACCAAAAACAAAAGGAGCCCAGCTCCGCTCAATTCACATCTCATTCTTGTTCCAACAATCAACATCACTCTCCCCAGCTCTGGCTTGTTCTCAACAGTACCATTCATTCTTTCCCCAATCTCACTCTTTCTCTTTTCCATCACATACTTTATTTCCAATCATTATTTCTCTTTCATTACGTCTTTACTTCACAATCTTATTTATTTCGCCTCTATTTTCAGGACGTAACAGACGTCCATCAGCATATTACTCATTTCCATTAACAACAGTAAATAACATAAGGCATAATTAAATAAATATATAAAAGCATGCTATCATTCACACACACATCACACAACAATGTGGTCTTCGTCACTTTCGTATAAGTGGCCACACAATCAAACAATTGCCACTTATACTACTGACTCTAACCACTTAGTTCCGATCTTTGAGATGATACGGAACGTCCTACCAAATCACCTAACTACCATGGTGTCTTAGGAAAGCTCCTCTCTCACCTGAGGTTCAGCAATTTAATGCGTACCGTTGTCTTGAATCCTTTGTGCTTCCGGCTGCCCCAATCCATCGTCTTTAAGATTATTCCTCGTACTAAATAAAATACACTTATGTTATTAACTTGTATTAGGAAATTCTTTTTTTTTTAAAACTCGGACACCTCTCATTCCTCGTCGGAAGACTTTAAAACATAACCGTTTTTCTTTCAATCAACTCGGATGTTTTTTTAACACCTTAAGTACTTTCAAAAATCATTTGAAAACATTATGGAAAGTTATTTAAACTATTTAGTTTGGGTTCTGGTCCGTTTTGGACAGCACCTTAAACATGTTTGAAAACATCGAAAAAACACTTTTTGCCTTAAACAATTCCTTTATTCCAAATAAACACTTTTAGAACTCAAATTTTTATCACAAAACAACTTTGGACAGCCACAAACACAATTTAAAATCTCAAATAAATCAAATGGAATTTTCTTAAAACCAACTTATTTCAAAACCAATCACATATTCGAATATTTTCCAAACACAAACTAGCACACAACCACAACAACATTTAAATGGATTAAGTTATACAAGTACTTAACCAATCATCTAATTTAATTATAATCAAACACAACACTTAGACATTCACATATTCAGAAGGCTATAAACCAAGAACAACAATTCAATTCACTTCAAAATCATCATGTGAATTCATTTTCATGCAACTAAACTTCCTAATCTTATTTATCCTACTTGGCCGAATGACATCAAAGAAATAATTCAAAGATCACAAATTTAAAACACATACATCAACTTGGTTTATATCAAGTACTTAAACTCTATTTTCTTTCTCATGCACTAAAACCATTTACTCTTCCTTTCCCTCTCAACCAAATACACACATATTCATTTACACACAATACTTTTCCAAAATCATTTAATTTATTTTACACAATTTCAAATGATTTAATTTAACAATATTCTTTAAAGATACTTATTGCTATAAGTCAACTCATGAGAAAAGAGCCCTAGTCTATCTAGCATGTGTAGGTCGTGCCTCATTTTGATAAAAGTAAGGTTTTCGGTTCATTTGTCAACATGCAACACCAAAAGTCATGAATCAAATCATGCACCCTTTTCACACAAATTCTAAAAATATCATTTCCTTAGATCAAGTTTTCATTTTAATTATGCTTCCTTAAAAGTCTTTGAATCAAGTTAAGAAATTATTTTTCCAAAAACATGTTTCCTCGGTTTCTTTTGTAAAACCGTGAGATTCATGAAAAACGAATCCTTTTTACTTCAAAAATTTCATGCATGCACCTAGATATGATAGATGAAATCAAATAATGGTATAAATCAAAGATTAAAAATCACTTTGGGTGTGACACCCTTTCGAATATATCAAGTATAATATAGTAATTACGCTATGATAAAGGATAATACATATGGACTTGTAAGTATTAGAAAATGTAAAAGTAAAATTTTCTTTTAAAGCGGGTACACAAACCAAAACTTGGAATACTTGGAGAAGAACTTCTAACTCGTTTCAAACAGTTGTATCGAATTCGGCAATTTCTAAAACCTTTTCATGAATTGAGTAACATTCGTGTTTCGAAATCGTATTTATATAATAGAAAGTAAATGAAGCTACCCGTGCTTTGATTTGTGAAACTGATACCATGTAGCCGAACTCGTTTAATGATTAAATTAGAGTAAGCGGAAATTATAGGACTATGCATCTAATAGAAATATACACATAGGTTATATTTATATATGTGAAAAGAGTCATGAGTACATAGTCCCAGTAACAAAGTCTCCAAGATCCAAACAAGTCCATAACAGATCTACATCATAGTGTAACCATAGCCCTAGAGTACTCAAAAGTATAGCTACAAAATATATACATAGCAAAATATGGACTCTAGAGGTGGTCACGTAGATCTGGCAGCATCATCAGTAGTAGTAGTGATAGTAGCAGTCTCCAAGAAGCAAAAGGTAACAGCATCATCATCAACACAGCAGCAGCAGCAAAATCTCCTCCACAGCAACGCCACATCGGATCCTCAGATCCACATCATACACCATATGCACATACCTAGGGATCGTCATCCCTCCAGTCACTCCCAGTAGAATGCATGACAGGCTCGCCTCCGCTCTCGTCCTCCACTGGATCCTCCTCGATCTCATCCGAAGGGGAGTGTACCCTACCACTGGGTACAGGGTCGGGAGATGGTGTGACCCTAATGGGGTTCCTCGGATCAGAAAGGGGAGTCTCCTTGCGGACGACTCTAGAAGAAAAAGGGTGTGAGCGGGTAGGTCGAAAAAGAAAACTGTGATAAGAGCGAGCTGGTCGTGTGGGAGGTGGTCCATGGTATATGTAAAACGGGGGTACGTGCATAGTGTATATGATGGGAATCCTAAATCTACGAGAACGAAATCGAACCAACGGGTTCGGATGGTAGAAGGTGATCTCCACCTCTCCCTCGAACACCGCGCGATGGTCCTCATAGATCCATATGCCACTAGGAAGTGGCCGGATCTCGATGCAAGCGATGTAACGAGACATCACCTACAAGGGCATAGGGGTAAGCATTTCTATACACATAATCAACAGAGTATAAAATTTGTACAATATGAGTATGTAAATATGCAACAATTAACAACAATCGCATTTAGCACTTAGCAGTTATTGAATGCAGATAGGATGCTCATACTTGTTTCATTTATTACACTTAATTTAAATGAGTGGCATGATGCATGAATTTAGCTCTCAAGCCTATCTTCATCAAAGCATATCACTCTCTGACGTCCATCCCTGACAACCCAGCACTCAACCGTGCGTTGTATTCCTAGGTATACAACAATTCGTACATTCACCTAGAATGTACACGTCAAGCTTGGAATCCATGCCACCCGAGCATATCCCGTCATCCAAACGGACCGTCATCCAAACGGTATAACCATATCGGCATCCACTAAGCCGACCACGTCAACAACGTGTCATCAAGCAAGCGTATTGGCACTCCCAGAGGCCCTCCACATGTTTACCAAAAACATGATATACGTCCTACCATCCAACTCCAGAATGAATGCATCACTTTCTAAGCTTAAAGGAAATTGATTAATACATTACTGGCCACCTAGGCATATTTTATCTTTAAAAAGAACCGTCACCAAACGGTGCACTTATATTAATCAATCTCTTTTAAGTTCAGATCCTTTGGATTATTATAGTTAAATTCTTAACCAACTAAGTCAGAATTGAAGATGGTGTTTCTCAGGTTCTGGTAAATTACTCGAGTATAATTCAGCATACTCGAGTGTTTTTCAACTTTTCCAGATTACTCGAGTGTTCTTAGGGTTACTCGAGTGTTCATGACTTTCTGGGGATTTGGGTTTCAAATTCATTAAATTACTCGAGTAGTTCATGGGTTACTCGAGTGTTCATCATGATTTCCAGAATACTCGAGTCACCCCTGCATTACTCGAGTGGTTTGACTTAACATGTCCCCAGGTCTTACTCGATACTCGAGTACTAGACACAATACTCGAGTGTTCTTGCTCAAATTACATTGTTTTACAAACATTTTACTCGAGTACCCTGTCCAATACTCGAGTGTTTCACAGCAGAACAGACTGTAATCTTAGTTTTAACACACCATTTTCAGTTCTACTCAATTTTAGTCCAATCCAGGGATCCACAAAGTTCATATATCATGAATAGAACATGTTACAACACTCATTTCATATCAAATTACAGATTTGACAGAGAATCAATCCTTAATGCATAAAATACACAATTTGGCAACTCAACACCTCAAATTGCATAATAAGCACAATACTCATGAAATAGGGTGCATTTAAGTTTGCATGCATGATTTAGAACTTGCTCAACACAGTTTTAGAGCATGACTTGGTCTCCAAACCAAAGTTCCTATTCAATCTAAGCCCTTAGAGCCTCTTGATGGCTCTCTAATGAAATCAATGGAATTTAAACTCTATCTAGTGTACAAAATTACTTCCCCTTACCTCTCAGACGTGATTCAACAAAGGATTTGCAAGAAAAAGGCTCCTCAACACCTAGAACAGCTTCAAGCATCACATGCAGAGCAGTTTGAGTGCACCACCAAAATTGAATTGGTTCACACATGAAACAGAGATAAGAATTGGGGATTTTAGATTTTCTAGACTCTATGCAACATATAATAACTATAGAAATCGAAGTTGGAACTCAAGGACTCGTGAGCTTACCAGAAATCAAAATCGAAGTAAGCTCCAGACACAGCTTGACCAAGAACAGCTCCACTTCCAAGCCTTGAATCTTCCACCACACTCACTCAATCCTCACGATTTTGGTGTTTATACAAAGCTCGTGATGTGAGCTTTGTATTCGTGTATAGTTTATGACTCGAATCGAAACAGAGAGGGAGAATCGATAGCTTGAATTCAGGAACCCTAACTGAAGCAACACACTCGAATTTGACCAAGAACCTCAACAATTTGGTGTTGCTGAGCTTAAATAGAGTGGGGAAACACTCATGCAGGTCGACACGACTACTATGATGGTGGCAAGGTGATGATTTCGTGTCAACAACATGGAATCGTTGATGGTGACTCACCAAACGCACTAACTCGTGCAACTCTGTCCAGAATACTCGAGTATTCCAGAAAATACTCGAGTGTTTTGCCCAGATTTTGAAAAATAATTATTTTATTTACTTTCCCTCCAAAACCTTTCCTATATTTACATCTAGGTCCCAACCCAGGGACTAATATGCAAAATACTTATTTCATGCATTATTATATTTATTAACTCAATTCACACACATATACTAACTACATGAATACAGATTTTAATCAAGGATTAAAATAGAAATCATTAATTATAAATTAATTTATAATTAACATTTCATTAATCGGGGATTAAAATTTTGGGGTGTTACACTACTCCCCCACTTACAAGGAATTTCGTCCCCGAAATTCAACTCATACAAACAAATCAGGATAATCCTGACGCATCTTATTCTCTAATTCCCAAGATGCTTCTATCACATCACCACAAACCCAGACGACTTTGACCAGACAAATATCCTTCCCTCTAAGCTGCTTGATTCTTCGATCTTCAATGCGAACAGGCACGGCTTTAAAGGTTAGGTTCTCATAAATTTCTAGGTCATCAGGTTGGATTCTAATGACAATGGTGGGGTCATGGACATATCTTTTCAGTTGAGACACATGGAATACACTATGAAGATTAGCTAGCGACGGGGGCAGGGCTAATTGATAGGCTACCGGGCCGACTCTTTTGAGGATTTGATAGGGACCAATAAACTTAGGTGATAGTTTCTGAGTTTTCAGGGCTCTACTAACACCTTTGGTTGGTACTATTCTAATGAACACATGGTCTCCTTCATCAAACTCTAAGGGTTTCCTTCTTTTATCAGCATAGCTTTTCTGCCTACTCTGAGTCGTCTTCATCTTCTCTTGTATCATCTTGATCTGTTCCGTGGTCTCTTGTACAAACTCTGGTCCAACCAGAGAATTCTCCCCCACTTGAAACCAACATAACGGTGTCTGACACTTTCTTCCATACAACGCTTCGAATGGTGTCATTCCAATGCTCGTGTGGTAACTGTTGTTGTAAGTAAATTCCACGAGCGGCAACATTTGTTCCCAATTCCCTTGACCTTCCAAAACACAGGCTCGTAAGATGTCCTCTAGCGACTGAATAGTCCTCTCTGTTTGACCATTAGTCTGGGGATGGTATGCAGAACTTAACTTCAATCTTGAACCCAAGGCTCCATACAGATCTTGCCAAAACTTCGATGTAAACCTCGGATCACGATCTGACACGATACTTGATGGTACCCCATGCAGACGTACAACTTCCTTGATGTATAACTGAGTGAGCTTTTCCAAAGAGTAGCGCATATTCATGGGAATGAAATGCGCCGACTTGGTCAAACGATCCACGATCACCTAGATTGCATCATGACCAGTAGTTGTCCTTGGCAATCCCGACACAAAGTCCATCGAGATACTATCCCATTTCCACAACGGAATCTCCAAGGGAAGTAATTCTCCTCCTGGCCTTTGGTGTTCCACTTTTGCCTTCTGACACACCAAGCAACATGCCACATATTCAGCCACATCCTTCTTCAAATCAGGCCACCAAAATATCTTCTTCAGGTCCTGATACATTTTGGTAGCTCCCGGATGCATACTCATTTTGCTCTTATGTGCTTCATCCAGAATCATCCTTCTTATTTCCAGATCATCAGGTACACATATCCTTGCCCTAAAACGAAGGATTCCATCCTTCCCCTCTTGGAACTCCAACTCTTTACCTTCTTCCATCAGCTTCTTCTTTTCCATAAGTTTCTCATCCTTGTGCTGCAATTCCCGAATCCTTTGCAGAAACTCATTAGCAATCTGCAGCATCCCCATTTTGATACTTGTCGGCTCCACTTGCACCGTCAAACTCAAATCTCTAAATTCTTCTATCAGTGCAGCTTCCCTGACCATCATTGCACTGATATGCATTGCCTTTCGACTCAACGCATCAGCCACCACGTTTGCCTTCCCAGGATGGTAATGAAGTTCAAACTCATAATCCTTCAAGAACTCCATCCATCGGCGTTGCCTCATATTCAACTGCTTCTGGTCAAAGAGATACTTTAAGCTCTTATGGTCACTAAACACCCAGAATGTAGTGCCATAGAGATAGTGCCTCCAGATTTTTAACGCAAAGACAACGGCTGCCAACTCTAGGTCACGAGTTGGATAGTTCATTTCATGAACCTTTAGCTGTCTCGAGGCGTAAGCGACGACTTGTCCCTCTTGCATCAAAACTCTTCTGTGTATCAGGCAGAACCAACACAGGAGAGGATGTCAACCTTTCCTTCAACTCTTGGAAACTCCTTTCACACTTCTCATCCCACGTGAAAGGTTGGTCTTTCCTAGTTAACTTCGTCAAAGGTAATGCAATCTTCGATAAGCCTTCTATAAATCTTCTATAATACCCAGCCAGACCAAGAAAACTTCTCACCTCCGTGACCGACTTTGGTTGCTCCCATTGCAAAACCGAACTTACCTTCGTCGGATCTACTGCTATTCCTTTATTCGAAATCACATGGCCCAAAAACTTAACCTTCTCCAGCCAAAACTCACATTTTGTAAGTTTGGCATACAGTTGCTTCTCCTTTAGAATGCTTAACACTATCCTCAAGTGTTCAGCATGCTCCTCCGGACTCTTGGAGCAAATGAGAATATCATCAATGAACACAACCACGAATGAATCTAAATATGGTCTAAAGATTCGATTCATGTAGTCCATGAAAATAGCCGGTGCATTCGTCAATCCGAACGGCATCACAACATACTCATAATGTCCGTATCGGGATCGAAATGCGGTCTTAGAGATATCTTCTTCTCTAATCCTGATCTGATGGTATCCCGATCTCAAATCAATCTTGGAAAATACTGAAGCCCCGCGAACTTGATCCATAAGGTCATCTATCCTTGGTAACGGATACTTGTTCTTGATTGTGACCTTATTCAGTTGCTGGTAGTCGATGCACATCCTCATACTACCGTCTTTCTTCTTGACGAACAAAACCGGAGCACCCCAAGGTGACACACTGGGTCGGATCATCTGCTTCTGCAGCAGCTCCTCAATCTGCTTCTTCATTTCAGCCATTTCCGGTGGTGTCATTCTATAAGGAGCGATAGAAATGGGACCAGCTCCCGGAACTAGGTCAATACCAAATTCAATCTCCCTTCTTGGTGGCAAACCAGGGATCTCATCCGCAAATACCTCCGGGAAGTCTCTGACAACGGGGATCTCCTCTATCCTCGGACCATGTTCTTCTACTTCAGTGTTGAATAGGCACATGTAGCCAGAAGGTTTTGGGTTTCTATAGGTCACTACCTTTCTATCACAATCGATGATTACTTGGTTTTGACTTAACCAGTCCATTCCCAAGATCACATCCAATTGTGCCAAGGGTAAGCAGATAAAATCTACTTTAGAGGTTTGTCCTAACACTTCTATACAACAGTTAAGACATGCTCTAGAAACAACTACAAGAGCATTGGTAGGGGTTTCTACTTTCAAAGCATAAGGTAATTCAGACACTGGTAAACTTAACCGATCTACACATTCATATGAAACAAATGAATGCGTTGCACCCGAATCAAACAAGACATGACAAATCTGACCATTAAGCAAGTATTTACCTTGCACCAGATCAGAGGATCGGTTTGCTTCCACACCGCTAAGGGTGAAGACCCTTCCTTGAGCCATAGGTCTATCAACAGCTCCTCTTCAGTTAGCCTTGACTGGTTCCTTGCAGTCTCTTGCAAAATGTCCCGGCATCCCACAATTGAAACAGCCACTTGTTCCCCAACAAACACGGCCATAGTGATGGTGCTTGCACTTATCACAGAATGGAGCCTCGCTCCGAAAATTTCTTTCATCCGAACCACCAGCCTTTCCTTTACCTTTCCCTCGGCGATCATATGGACCCTTACCTCGGTTGTTGAAACCTTTACGTTTCTGAGGTCCATAGTTCTGATTGTCCTTCTTTTCTGAGACTTGCAATTCTTCAGCTTTCTTGTCATCTTCATACATTCTACACATGTCCACCAGAGCAGGAAAGCTTTGAATTCGCTGGTAGCTGAAAATCGACTTCAACTTGGGTCTCAAGCCTCCTTCAAACTTAATGCATTTGCTTCTTTCATCAGGGTTGTTCTGATAGTATGGAGAGTACTTCATCAACTCCTCAAACTTGGCCGCGTACTCACCCACACTCATACTCCCTTGCTTCATTTGTAAAAACTCCACCTCCTTCTTTCTCCTTAAATCTTCAGGGAAATATTTATGAAGAAACTTCTCCATGAATACACCCCAATTCACATCCCTTCCTTCATATTGCAAAAGCTGAACCGTGTGATTCCACCAATTCTCAGCTTCATCTTCCAGCATGTAGGTTGCATAAGCCACCTTCTGAGCTTCCGAACAGTCCAAGGTTCTCAGAATCTTATCCATGGTATGAATCCACTTATTGGCCTCTTCCGGTTTAAATCTTTCTTCAAACATAGGCGGATTGAAACTCCTGAAATTAGCCAAACTCTTCGCCTCGGTGTTACCCACATTACACTGATGAGGCGGATTAACCGGTTGAGATGGTTGCTGAGATTGTCGCTGCATAGCCTCCAATACCGTGGTGAACCTTTCAAACATCGCATTGGTGTGATTTTGGTTTCTGGTTGCCATAATAGACCTGCGCTATGGGCTTATGGTCACATATGTTGAACTAAAGAAACTTTAATTACACCACCTATACTAAGGCTATAGCTTAAAATTCTAAATTCACATTCAATTGCGTCTTGTGCTCAGAAGAGACAAGATACAAACAAGTCAATTGTATCTAAAGCTCAATAAACAAGATACTAACAGTCAAGATAATGAACATGCCCTGGAGATACCTGCTTGATGTTGATGGCTACCTTTCTGAAACTACTTCCACTACTACAGGATCTGACTTTTGCTCTGATACCACTCAGTGTGACACCCTTCCGAATATATCAAGTATAATATAGTAATTACACTATGATAAAGGATAATACATATGGACTTGTAAGTATTAGAAAATGTAAAAGTAAAATTTTCTTTTAAAGCGGGTACACAAACCAAAACTTGGAATACTTGGAGAAGAACTTTTAACTCGTTCCAAACAGTTGTATCGAATTCGGCAATTTCTAAAACCTTTTCATGAATTGAGTAACATTCGTGTTTCAAAATCGTATTTATATAATAGAAAGTAAATGAAGCTACCCGTGCTTTGATTTGTGAAACTGATACCATGTAGCCGAACTCGTTTAATGATTAAATCAGAGTAAGCGGAAATTATAGGACTATGCATCTAATAGAAATATACACATAGGTTATATTTATATATGTGAAAAGAGTCATGAGTACATAGTCCCAGTAACAAAGTCTCCAAGATCCAAACAAGTCCATAACAGATCTACATCATAGTGTAACCATAGCCCTAGAGTACTCAAAAGTATAGCTACAAAATATATACATAGCAAAATATGGACTCTAGAGGTGGTCACGTAGATCTGGCAGCATCATCAGTAGTAGTAGTGATAGTAGCAGTCTCCAAGAAGCAAAAGGTAACAGCATCATCATCAACACAGCAGCAGCAGCAAAATCTCCTCCACAGCAACGCCACATCAGATCCTCAGATCCACATCATACACCATATGCACATACCTAGGGATCGTCATCCCTCCAGTCACTCCCAGTAGAATGCACGACAGGCTCGCCTCCGCTCTCGTCCTCCACTGGATCCTCCTCGATCTCATCCGAAGGGGAGTGTACCCTACCACTGGGTACAGGGTCGGGAGATGGTGTGACCCTAATGGGGTTCCTCGGATCAGAAAGGGGAGTCTCCTCGCGGACGACTCTAGAAGAAAAAGGGTGTGAGCGGGTAGGTCGAAAACGAAAACTGTGATAAGAGCGAGCTGGTCGTGTGAGAGGTGGTCCATGGTATATGTAAAACGGGGGTACGTGCATAGTGTATATGATGGGAATCCTAAATCTACGAGGACGAAATCGAACCAACGGGTTCGGATGGTAGAAGGTGATCTCCACCTCTCCCTCGAACATCGTGCGATGGTCCTCATAGATCCATATGCCACTATGAAGTGGCCGGATCTCGATGCAAGCGATGTAACGAGACATCACCTACAAGGGCATAGGGGTAAGCATTTCTATACACATAATCAACAGAGTATAAAATTTGTACAATATGAGTATGTAAATATGCAACAATTAACAACATTCGCATTTAGCACTTAGCAGTTATTGAATGCATATAGGATGCTCATACTTGTTTCATTTATTACACTTAATTTAAATGAGTGGCATGATGCATGAATTTAGCTCTCAAGCCTATCTTCATCAAAGCATATCACTCTCTGACGTCCATCCCTGACAACCCAGCACTCAACCGTGCGTTGTATTCCTAGGTATACAACAATTCGTACATTCACCTAGAATGTACACGTCAAGCTTGGAATCCATGCCACCCGAGCATATCCCGTCATCCAAACGGACCGTCATCCAAACGGTATAACCATATCGGCATCCACTAAGCCGACCACGTCAACAACGTGTCATCAAGCAAGCGTATTGGCACTCCCAGAGGCCCTCCACATGTTTACCAAAAACATGATATACGTCCTACCATCCAACTCCAGAATGAATGCATCACTTTCTAAGCTTAAAGGAAATGGATTAATACATTACTGGCCACCTAGGCATATTTTATCTTTAAAAAGAACCGTCACCAAACGGTACACTTATATTAATCAATCTCTTTTAACTTCAGATCCTTTGGATTATTATAGTTAAATTCTTAACCAACTAAGTCAGAATTGAAGATGGTGTTTCTCAGGTTCTGGTAAATTACTCGAGTATAATTCAGCATACTCGAGTGTTTTTCAACTTTTCCAGATTACTCGAGTGTTCTTAGGGTTACTCGAGTGTTCATGACTTTCTGGGGATTTGGGTTTCAAATTCATTAAATTACTCGAGTAGTTCATGGGTTACTCGAGTGTTCATCATGATTTCCAGAATACTCGAGTCACCCCTGCATTACTCGAGTGGTTTGACTTAACATGTTCTCAGGTCTTACTCGATACTCGAGTACTAGACACAATACTCGAGTGTTCTTGCTCAAATTACATTGTTTTACAAACATTTTACTCGAGTACCCTGTCCAATACTCGAGTGTTTCACAGCAGAACAGACTGTAATCTTAGTTTTAACACACCATTTTCAGTTCTACTCAATTTTAGTCCAATCCAGGGATCCACAAAGTTCATATATCATGAATAGAACATGTTACAACACTCATTTATCAAATTATAGATTTGACAGAGAATCAATCCTTAATGCATAAAATACACAATTTGGCAACTCAACACCTCAAATTGCATAATAAGCACAATACTCATGAAATAGGGTGCATTTAAGTTTGCATGCATGATTTAGAACTTGCTCATCACAGTTTTAGAGCATGACTTGGTCTCCAAACCAAAGTTCCTATTCAATCTAAGCCCTTAGAGCCTCTTGATGGCTCTCTAATGAAATCAATGGAATTTAAACTCTATCTAGTGTACAAAATTACTTCCCCTTACCTCTCAGACGTGATTCAACAAAGGATTTGCAAGAAAAAGGCTCCTCAACACCTAGAACAGCTTCAAGCATCACATGCAGAGCAGTTTGAGTGCACCACCAAAATTGAATTGGTTCACACATGAAACAGAGATAAGAATTGGGGATTTTAGATTTTCTAGACTCTATGCAACATATAATAACTATAGAAATCGAAGTTGGAACTCAAGGACTCGTGAGCTTACCAGAAATCAAAATCGAAGTAAGCTCCAGACACAGCTTGACCAAGAACAGCTCCACTTCCAAGCCTTGAATCTTCCACCACACTCACTCAATCCTCACGATTTTGGTGTTTATACAAAGCTCGTGATGTGAGCTTTGTATTCGTGTATAGTTTATGACTCGAATCGAAACAGAGAGGGAGAATCGATAGCTTGAATTCAGGAACCCTAACTGAAGCAACACACTCGAATTTGACCAAGAACCTCAACAATTTGGTGTTGCTGAGCTTAAATAGAGTGGGGAAACACTCATGCAGGTCGACACGACTACTATGATGGTGGCAAGGTGATGATTTCGTGTCAACAACACGGAATCGTTGATGGTGACTCACCAAACGCACTAACTCGTGCAACTCTGTCCAGAATACTCGAGTATTCCAGAAAATACTCGAGTGTTTTGCCCAGATTTTGAAAAATAATTATTTTATTTACTTTCCCTCCAAAACCTTTCCTATATTTACATCTAGGTCCCAACCCAGGGACTAATATGCAAAATACTTATTTCATGCATTATTATATTTATTAACTCAATTCACACACATATACTAACTACATGAATACAGATTTTAATCAAGGATTAAAATAGAAATCAATAATTATAAATTAATTTATAATTAACATTTCATTAATCGGGGATTAAAATTTTGGGGTGTTACATTGGGTAAACGAAGACCAAAAATCGTGATGAACATTTAAAGAAAGCCATGTCTTTTATTCAAAACACTATGCATACCATCATAAGATCAAAGCTTTTCATTTAGGATGCACATACAAAATTCAAGAACCAAACTTTTCATGAATGGCTTAAGGATCAAACCAAAAATCAAGGCTTTATTAAGACTAAGAAGAATCAAAGCATTTTAATTGCTCAAATAAATATTTATAAACATGAAATTAGCATGCAACTACTCAAATCAAATCAAAAAGCATCTAAGCTTACACTTTCGGTTATGGCCGAATTGAAGAGCTCTTGATTTAGAGTTTCAAGAGTTCATTTATTCTTAAAAATTTTAAGATCAAAGCATAACCTAGACATGCATGTACTCAAATCCTTAAGATCATCATCAAACTAACATGCAAGACCCAAAAATTAAAAACAAGTTTAGGTCACACATTGATTTACCAAATAAACACTTAAACACTTCATGATTCACGGTTTTAAGCACTAAAACCTAACATGCATGAAGATCTACTCCAAACTCACAAAGATCATAAACCAAACTTTAGATCTAAAGGAAAAACATCAAGATCTATCATAAACAACACTAACTGAATCATAGAGTCCATCATTTAGTTTATTACAAATTTATTTAGTTCTAAAATCAAGATCAAGGCAAGACATCACATGCAACCTTAGATCCAATCATAAAAATGAACATGCAAGAGAAGAAAAGAAAAATTACAAGGTTACAAAATAAAAACTAGTCCTAATGCATCTAGGATCTTTGGTTATACCAAAAGGAAAGGTCTTCTAGTCTTCTAAGTACTTTGATCTTCAAGAGATTCCTAGGTTATGGCTCGATATCCTCTTCTTCTACCTTCTCCTACTCACGACCAACTTTCTTTCTCTCCTTCACTCTATTTTCTTTTTCTTAGCCCAAGAGTTTGATGAGCTCTTTGGACTTGTGTGTGGGTGTGTTTGAGACGTTGGAGATATGGGAGTGAAAAATGAAATGGAGCTAAGGGCCAATAGCTTATATAAGCAATTTGGGCTTCCCATTTTTGCCCTTGGTGAGTTCGGCCACAAGCCTTGGTGGGAGGGGTAAATTCGGTTCTCCATAATGTTGCATGGGTGGAGGTTAACATTTGCTAAGGAGACATTGTAGGGGACACTAGGTACTTAGGGGTTACTTAGGCTTTTGACTTGTGGTTTATCTTTAGGGTTTCCATCAATTTGGTTAGGGTTTAGTTAGGATTTGGTTACCACTTAGTTACTTGCTTAGGAAATTTCTAGGCTTCCATACACACTTACACACATACGGCACTCACACATACATACCCATATTCACATATTCATGCACATACACATTTACACGTTACACCCACATACACATACATGCCTCATCATATTCATTTACCAATTAAATTTCACATGATTCTAAGCATACATTTATACAAAACCGTGCACACATACACACATGTGAATAGAAAATAGTTATAAAATGGCTTATACAAAAATCACAAATATCAAGCATATAGATTTTTCCAAAAACCCAATTTCTAAACTTTGGCCATTATTCCAGGAAATCATTTCTTTAAAGTCACTCATTGCCTTGAAGATGTGAATTAAGAAAATTTTCCTTTCAAGAACACTTTTCTTCAAAACAGATCTCTTTAGTATTTTAAATTAATACGAGGAATTTACGGGGTGTTACAGTTGCTGAGATTGTTGTTGCTGCATAGACTCCAGCACCGCGGTAATCCTCTCTAACATCGCGTTTGTATGATTTTGGTTTCTAGTTGCCATATTAGACGTGCGCTATGGACTTATGGTCACATATGATGAACTAAAGAAACATTCATCACACCACCTATACTAAGGCTATAACCAAAACCTCAAACAAAACATTCAATTGTATCTAGTGCTTAAAATAAGCAAGATACTAGCATTCAAAATAATAAATATGTCATGTGGATACCTGCTAGATGTAGATGACTACCTTTCTGGGACTACTTCAACTACTACAGGATCTGACGTTTGCTCTGATACCACTCAGTGTGACACCCTCAATATATTCCAAGTAATTAATACAATAAATATACTATTACTCGAATTAGTTATGGACTTGTTAGTATTTAGAAAATGTAGGAAATAAAATTTTCTTTTTATTTTCTATAGAGGTGGGTGCACAAACCAAAACATGGAGTCCTTGGAGAATGTAATTTATATCATTTTAAACATTGTACTGAATCCGGCATTCTTTAAGACAAGAAGATCTTTTCACAATCCAGATAACATCAGTACTTCGAAATTGCATTTGCGTAGTAAAAATTAAGTGATGTCATCTATTCTTTCGTTTTGCGGAACTGATACCATTTTCAAATAACGTAGCCGAATTCTTTAAAAGATCTTTATCAGAGTAAGCAGAAAAAGTAGGACTATGCATAGTTGTAATATAAACATAATATATATATATATATATATAAGTAAGTCATGAAATACATAGTCCATGAGTCGTGTCTCCAAGATCCCATACAAGTCCATAAAAGATCTATATCAAAAGTAAACCATAACTCTAGAGTTCTCAAAAGCTTATCTACAATATATATATATATACATCTCAAAATATAAAACTCTAGAGCTGGTCACATAGATCAGGTAGCAGTAGTAGTAGTAGAAGTCTCCAAGAAGTAACAGCAGTAGTCATCATCCAACATCACAGCAGCAGCATCGTCTCCTCCACAAAATCCATCACACCGGATCCCCTGATCCTCATCATCTACCATATGCACATACCTAGGGATCATCGTCCCTCCACTGACTCCCGGTAGAGTGAACGACAGGCTCGCCTCCGCTCTCGTCCTCCACAGGGTCCTCCTCTATCTCATCCGAAGGACTGGGTACCCTACCATTGGGTACAGGGTCAGGTGATGGCGAGACCCTAACAGGGCTCCTTGGATCAGATGGGGGAGTCTCCTCGCGGACGACTCTAGAAGAAAAAGGGTGTGAGCGGGTAGGTCGAAAGCGAAAACTGTGATATGAGCGAGCTGGTCGTGTGGGAGGTGGTCCATGGTAAGTATAAAAGGGTGGTACGTGCATAGTGTATATGATGGGAATCCTAAATCTACGAGGACGGAACCGGATCAGCGGGTTGGGGTGGTAAAAGGTAACCTCTACCTCTCCCTCGAACACCGCTCGGTGATCCTCGTAGATCCATATGCCACTAGGAAGTGGCCGGATCTCGATGCAAGCGATGTAACGTGACATCACCTACAAGGGCATAGGGGTAAGCAATTCTATACACATAATAAATAGAGCATAAATAAATGTGCAATATGAATATGTAAACATGCAGCAATAATCAACAACCACATTTAGCACTTAGCAAGTATTTAATGCAAGTAAGATGCTCATACTTATTTCATTTATCAACTTTAATTTAAATGAGTGACATGATGTATGAGTCTAGCTCTCATCCCTATCTCCACCAATCTATGACACTCTCTGACGTCCATCCTTTACTTCATATCAGCACTCAACTGTGCGTTGTACTCCTAGGTGTACAACATTCGTACATTCACCAAGAATGTACACGACAAGCTTGGAAATGGTACATAACGTGCTCCTCGAGCAACGTCCCGTCGTCTTAACAGAATAACCATATCATCAGCATCTCACTTTCGCTGGCCACGTCGTCCACCATAACGTGTCATCAAGCAAGACGTCAGTTGGTACTCCCAGAGGCCCTCCTCATGTTACCAAAACATGAATAACGATCTAACATCCGAACTCCAGAATGAATGCAATTTCTTTACTTAAAAGAATTGATTGGTATATCTCAATTAATAATATCTTACATTATTAATTCCATAGTTTCATACCATCATCAATCAATTTCTTTTAAGTCTTAGATCACTTGGATTATTGTCATTTAAGCATTAACAGAATGGTTCAGAATTAACAATGGTATTTTTAATTTTCTGGGCAGAAATACTCGAGTGTTCTTCAGAATACTCGAGTAGTTCTTCAGTCTTTCCAGATTACTCGAGTAGTTCATGGCTACTCGAGTCGTTCATGCTTTTCAGAAAAGTCAGATTTCAGATCTTATAAAAATACTCGAGTAGTTCATGAATACTCGAGTGTTCTTCATTCATTCCAGAATACTCGAGTGGTTCATGCATTACTTGAGTGGTTCATCAGAAAGTACTCTTGTTACTTCAGTCAATACTCGAGTTTTGGACCTGATACTCGAGTGTTGGAGCAAGAAGACACACTGTTTTATCACAAAATACTCGAGTGTCAAGCCATGTACTCGAGTCTTTTCATACAGAACAGACTGGAAACTTGGTTTTAACATACCATTTTCAATTCTAACCATTTCCAATCCAATCCAATGATCAACAGAGTTCATATAACATATAATAAACATGTTCAAGCACTTAGAACACATCAAATTACAGGATTCACAAAGATTCATAAGATTATGCATAAAACTTAGAAAATTCACAACTTAACATATCAGTTTGCATAAAACTCATAATTCTCATGATTTTAAGTTCCAAATAGCTTGCATGCAACATATTAAACTTGCTCAAAACCATTTTAGAGCACAGGATGGTCTCCAAACCAATCTCCCTATTCAAACTAAGCCCTTAGAGCCTCTTGGTGGCTCTCTAATCAAATCCATGCAATTTAAACTCTATCTAGTGAATAGAAAGATTTCCCCTTACCTCACAGTTGAGAATCAACAGAAAATTCGCAAGAAAAACTCCCCCAACACCAAAAACGACTTCAAGCACCAACATGCAAGACAGTTTGATCAAAGCACCAAAACCGAATTGGTTGACATAGAAAACAGAGATAACAATTGGGGAAATTAGTATTTCTAAGCTCTATGCAACACATACTTACTATAGAAACCAATTTGAGACTCAGGAGGTGCATGAGCTTACCACAATCAATGATCAAAGTAAGCTCCCAGAACTGATGACAGCAAACGAACCTCAACTTCCCAGCTTCGATTCTACCAACACACACACTCTCAGCTCACAATTTTTATGTCTATACAAAGCTCGTGATGTGAGCTTTGCATTCGTGTATAGTTTGTGACTCGAATCAAAACACAGAGGAAGAATCGAAGGAAACGGTTCAGGAACCCTAACTCACAAACTCTTCATCAATTTGACAAAATGGTTGGTTCTCAGAAGCAATCGAGCTTAAATACAAGTATTGGAGGTCCATGCACGGCGACACGAAAGCCATGGATGTGTGAGGGTGGTGTATTTGTGTCACATGGCGAGAATCGCTGGTGGTGACTCACCAAAATGCACTAACTCGTGCAACTCTGACCAGAACACTCGAGTCTTTTCAGAAACACTCGAGTATTTTGGTCAGTTTTTGAAAAATATTAATTTTATTTACTTTCCCTCCAAAACCTTTCCTATAATTACTTCTATGTCCCAACTCAGGGACTAATATGCAAAATATTTATTTTATGCATAACTATACTTACCAAATAAAATTCACATATTCACCAACAACATAAACACAGATTTTAATCAAAGATTAAAATAGAAATAATTAATTATAATAAATTTTATAATTAACATTCCATTAATCAGGGATTAAAATTTTGGGGTGTTACATACCCAGCCATGGATCTACCTGAACAATTCAACCAAGAAATTGATATCCAAAAGTCCATTATCCAACAACTCAAATATATCATCTCCTAAGTCAAATAACATATCAAAGAAAACAAAATCCAAATTAGTTATAGGGCCTCTGATTATGAAACCCTCATAACTAGCCTTTCTAAAGAAACCAAAGAAGAGGACAAATTGCATCTAAGAAATTTCATGGCTATCTTCAACTTTGATAAATTAAAATTTGAAAAGGCAATATAACAAGAAATATGTCACTATTTGAAAGATTGTTCCACACACGTATGTGATATGTGTGTAAGCACTCCAACTCCCTCGGAAGAAGATGAAATGTTCATTATTGCTGAATAAAGCATGATGAGACATCACAACAACTGTCGGCATGTAACGACAGAAAAGATAAGATGCACTTAAGACCAAAAAAGACATTTCACCAAAGCTGACTCAGCACTCACCACAAGTGAAGGACGCGTGTAAAGATGTAGATATGTTTAGGTTCTGCTTTAATAATTTAAGAGGCTTCTTCTCTTATAAAAGGAGACCTCATGTATGTTTATTTTTATAAGCTTAGTTGAATTGAGATATTCGGAGCTTCGAGTACAACAATCCTCTTGGACAAGAGTGGATTGTTCATGGTCTAGATGTCATAATTCCTAGTACCTTTATCCATCTAAAAACTCTGAAATACTCTGTAATAAACAGCATGTATAAATCTTATCCCATCAATAAAATAACTCTGTTATAAATTCTCTCTTCAACAACATGGACTATATGCGGAAGCAAAGTGGACTCGTTTACATCAATTGAAAGAAACACCAGGTATGAATTTACTACCTTTCATATTTTGGGAATGTACTGAATTTCTAGAAATATTAATAAGTAAACTAGCATTGCAAAAAGTTAAGATAAAAACCCATAGACTCGTTTTCTGTTGGAAATAGAAGAACAAAAGATAGAAGGAATAAAAGTAGATCTTTATGAAGAAAATGGTTTATTTGGACAACAAATTATTTTTTCAAAAAAGAAGTTTAATGAAATTCAAAAGGAAACTATAGATTTAAGAAAAGGATAAAATATTAGACAAAAGAAACCGTTAGCTCTACCTTTTGTTAGGAGAACTAATATCATCTATCCAGGAAAAACCTTGATAGAACAAACAGTAGACATAGTCTCTACCACCGGAAATAGAACAGTACAATTGATAACCAAAAATGATATAAAAAATTGCTTAGCAAAAATTAAGAGTGATGAAGTTAAGAAAAAAAATAGGATATATCCATATCGGAGAAATCTAGATACTAATAAAAGGAACATTCAAAGAAGGAATTGAATCACCAATAACTGTTATGATTACTGATGAACGAATCCAGCATGAAAAAGATAAAATATTAGGAATAATTGATGGTAACCTTTTTTATGGGAAATTAAAATTTAATGTCTATCCTAATTACGGTATACCTTTTGATACTAAAAATCTTGATAGATCCATAACTCTGAGACATAAGTTTCACAAAGCAGATCTAATGAAAGAAAGGGATAAAATCTTTAGTATAACTTATAGTGTATCCTTTGCACTAAGTAATTCACATCAAAATATAGATTTTTTAGAATGTAAAAATATTGGAATTAACAAGTTATTTTTAGAAGTCTGATCAATATATGTTGTAGACAAAAGTCATATGGAGGAGAAAGTTAAAACAACTTTAGGAATAACTAACTCTCAATCGTTAGAACCAGCAAAGAATAGTATTCATGAAAATAAAACTTTAATAATTCCAGAAAAGATTAAAATAAGTTATACTCCTAAACCTCACAATGAAGAAGAACTTAAAAAATTAAGTAAAGAGATAAATAATTTGAGTCAATTAGTCGAAAAAAGACTATGAGTCGCAGGAGAATTCGTAATTCCGCTGTAACGAAGAGATCCGGCGAAAGCTGGTATCAAAGCTAATAACGACCCAGGAATTTAAAGATTTAGATTAACAAGACAAACACAAAATATAATTGCATAATGTATCAGGCTCAAAAACAACAGATAGCAGTTAGAGAAACAAGACGAATAAAAGAATTGGAAAAAAAATTAGTAAAGAAAAATAAGAAAGAGTTTAGTAGTTTTAGACAGGTAGTAATCTCTAAAATACAAGATATGAAAAGGTATGAAGATAAACATAAGTTTACAAAATAAATTATGACATTTAGAGAAGATAAAGAAAAGGTTAAGTGTGAGACCCCCAATTTTACCCAATTTATTTGGGAATTTATATTTAAATTTAAAATATTATATTTGAGTTTTGATAAATTGTGATATCTGGGTTTAATTAAAATCGTATGATTATACCTATATATATATATATATATATATATATACACGTGGTATATATATATATAGTAGATGCAAACCAATGTTTTCTCTAATGTACTTAATTTATATTCTTAAGATGAAATATTTTAAGGTATAGTATTTGATTTAAATGATCTTAGAAAATGAAATGTTTTTTGAAGGATTAAGGTGTCCTATCTTCAGAAACTCATATCTTTTAAACCGTAGGTTGAAAAATTACAAATGATATGTCAAATCGATCGTATCGAAACGTAGATTATGAAAGTGTAAAGCTTTGATTTTTATTTTGGAGTTTTCGAAATTTTATCACTGCTACAGTACTGAACGAATTTTTGAATTTTAAGTGTAAATGTATGATTTTAATGCATTTAATGACCTTTTGACTCAAGTGTATTTTATTTTGAAAACAAAAATACATTTCTAAGGTTTTCTATTGGACTACCATCCAAATAAAATATATTTTCGTATTTTTTCTTATTATAAAATTTTTGAAAGCTTATGAAGTGCATTTTTGGAAGGAAATGATCTTAGAGCTTCAAAAATTCATAACTTTCAAACCGTAAGTCCAAAAATTATAAACTTTATATGAAAACGACCGTATTAAAATTTAGTATTTGAATATGTGAAAGTAATATTTTTATTTTAACATCTGCGAAAAAGTACTGTACAGTAGGGAAAAACAAATTTTTGGTATTTTTAACTTAGAAAAATTATTTTGGAGTATAAAATAAATTATTGGACTATAAAATAATTTTATTTATATATTTAAATATTTATATAAATGCCTACTGGTTGCACAGTCCAAATATTGGCATTTTTCTAAATTATTTCTGAATTATTAAAAATGAAAGCTTTTAGGTGATTGGTCAATTATGTGGTGAATTCAAAATGGGCCAATGGAAATTTTTCTTCTTATTTTTATATGTGTACACCGTCCAAATATTAGGAGGGAGAGAAGAGAATAATTTATGAAAATTGTGAGGAATAAACCTTGAGTTAAGAAGCTATAGTTTTTAGAAAAGTCTCATTTAATGCTTGTGAAGTTCCAAGTGAAGAAGTAAAGTTGATGACTCACCATGGACTAGGAGGGGGGATGAATTTCTGATCAGATTTTTGGGGAATATTTGCCTTCTCTTCACCTATAAATAGGTCATCACACCTCTCACCATTTCACACACACTACTTGTTACTTTGAGAAAAAAAAATTATTCCAAGAGAAAAGAGAGAGGAAGGTGGCGAGTTGAAGGTAGGAAGAGGAGGAAAATTTTCTCACCTTGGGGAAGTCTTTTAGCTTTAGGAGGAGAGGTAACTCTAAGTCTATATTTTAATTTATTTCATCTCTTCTTCTACTGTTATTAGAATCTCTAATTTTTTTTATGATATTAAGAACTAAAAGTTTCTAATTCTTATTTTTATATTAAGAATGAACTATGTTTTTGTTGGTAATATTTTGATTTGTGGTCAAATGAAATAAGGATAAGAAAAGGGACAAAAAAAGAAGTTGTTTAAAGAGAATGATCTCCCCTTTTCTTTGGCCTTGAGATGACCGAATTTTGTAGCACAAAAGGAAAAATTATATTCTGGAATTTTTATGTTCTTACAATATAGACATTTATATTTTATAGAAATTTTGTATCTGTTTGAAGTATTTTAGTCCTTTCGTTTGGAAACTAAAATAAGATTCTGAAAATTTTGTGTTACTGAAACTATAAGATCTAATGTAGCATTAAAAGAAAAGAAGAAAATCTTAGTCTTTTGCCTTGTTTTATTGTTTGGTCGTGATATATATATATATATATATATATATATATATATATATAGAGAGAGAGAGAGAGAGAGAGAGAGTGGTAGTTGTTATTAGGCAAAACTGTTCTTATGATCCCCTAAGTTATTAATTTGTTCCAATCTGGTCCCCTAAGTCATTTTCCTTTGAAAGTGGTCCCCTAACTCATGTAACATTAGCATCGTTAATCCTTTCTGTCCATTACCACCTAACATCGTCTATTTAAGTTGACGTGGTAGCCAGAGTGCCCAATGTAGGTGATCCACGTGTACCCTCCCTTTTACCACGTTAAATGTTTAAAATGGTGGAGTCATACGACGCCGTTTTGGTGCTTGAAGCCACTCACTTCATCTTCTCCTTTCTTCCATAAGAAGTCCTTATGAGCTAAGAGAGAAAAACACTAAACTTTGGAGGGATAATAGAGGGTTGCTAGGGCATTTTCTAAGAGAGAACGAACTGCAACATTGTCATTGATTATGAGCGTGATAGGGAGTTCGTTCATGGACGGAAAGGACTAATGGTGCTAACGTTACATGAGTTAGGGGACCACTTTCAAACAAAAAAGACTTAGGGGACCAGATTGGAAAAAAAATAACTTAGGGGACCAAAAGAGTAGTTTTACCTTGTTATTATTATGTATGTGACTTATTGGATGATTATTTGATCTGATGTTGTAATAGTGAAATGAAATTAGTTTTATGAAAACAGATGAAAATTCTGGATTTTATGGTGTTAACAGTGATGTATAATTGATTTTGATAAAAAGTTACACATGGTTTATATTATTTGGTTTGGTAAATTTAGGAGTAAATAGGTAAATTTTATC
This sequence comes from Crotalaria pallida, assembly GCA_037953625.1. Classification (NCBI taxonomy): domain Eukaryota; kingdom Viridiplantae; phylum Streptophyta; class Magnoliopsida; order Fabales; family Fabaceae; genus Crotalaria; species Crotalaria pallida. The sequence goes on from CM075653.1 coordinate 22,997,815, forward strand.
TTGTGATTGTGTAAATGTCTGACTATGTGGTTAGTATAAATTGTAAACTAGTTATTGTACAAAAGTAATTTTTTGAAAAGTGATTATCTTGTGTCAAATTGATTATTTTGAGTATATGAAATTAAGTGACTAAAGTATATATGTGTGTTTGAAAATTTAAAAAGTACTCTTTTATGTATATAATGTTGGCCGAATTTATTGAAGAGAAAAACAAAAATGTTTGATTATTTTTAATTGATTTTTTTTATGCGAATAAATGGTTATCAGTGTGTATTATGTATTCTGATAAAAATATATTTAGATCTAGAAATTTTCTTAATGTTGAAAAGTATTATTTTCATAAGGTATAAGACCCCAAATAATAATTTTTATACGTGTATACTATGCTTAACTGTTTACATATGTATAGGAATGTTAGAGTCTGATAGTTTAAATCTTTGAAGTGATGCAACTGGACTTATGATGTCTGTCCAGCAAACTGATATGCTTTATTTGAATCATATTTAATCATTTTATTATAGTAGGACTTGTAAAGAATTTTTAGGAAAAAGTGGCATGTGTTTTCGATGAACTGTTTAGGAGAAAATTGATTTTTGAGAAATAGTGTATGTGCTGTCCAAGATTGTAAAATAGGTGATGAAAATCATTTTGAAATAATTGGTAATGTATGCTTTATGATAAAATCTTTATGATAAGTATTTAAAGATAAAAAGGAAGTACAAAAGTGATTTTTTTGAATGTACTGATGCTTGAAAGTGAATTTTCTGTAAACTGTGTGTAGTCTGTAATTTAATCTAATTAATGATAGAAAAAGTATTTTGAACTTGGAATGCTTGAGTTTATTTTCTCAATATGTTATATGTGTTTATAACGTTATTATGCAAAGATTTGTTTACTGCTTGATTGATTGAAATGTGCATCAAAGAAAAATACTTCAAATTCATGCTGTATGAATAGCCTGTAAATGGTAGTTGTTATAAAGTGCTTAAGAGTGAGATATGTAGTAAAGAAAAAATTGAGGTTTATTTTTAAGATGTTATAATTGTGTTTTAAAAGTTATATTATGATTGGAGATGATTTTCATAAATTAAAACCTAAAAAGAAAAAAGTGATTTTGCAAGACTTGTAGGGTATGCTGTCCGAAATTCTAAATTGGTTGCATCAACTATAAAAAATTGTTTTAGAATGAATTAGTATGAGGATTTTTATGATAGGACCTTTAATATAAGTGTATAGAGTAAAAAGAAATTATAAAAGTGAATTTGTGAAAGTATGATTTGATGTTTGTTTAAATAAATTGTTGTTTTTACTGATATAAGTGTGTGCATGTGGTAGTTGTTATATAAGTAATATAGTATGGTATTATAGAAATAAAAATGTATTCTAAATAGTTTTCAAAGAATTAGAGTGAGTTTTAAATTTTGTTTTGCAAAAAAGGATTTCTTGATGTTAAAAGGAATTGTTTAAGTTATCTAATGCCTTAAAAAGGATTTCTGTTTTAAAAAGGACTTTTGTTTTAAGGTACTTTGATACTTTGGGTTTAGCCTTTACTTAGGTAGTACAAAGTACTCATTAGATATTAATTGTATGTCGTTCATCATTCAAGAATAAAGGAATCAAAGGTGAACGAGCTGCTGAAGTTGTAGACTCAAAGGTTGAAACAGAGTAAGCGTGGATCTCAGGTGAGAGAGAAGCCTTCTTAAGACATAGTGGCATGTAGGGTAATATTAGGACGTTCCGTATCATCTCAAAGGTCGGAACTAGGAATCTATCGGTCGAGTAGTAAAACGGCAATTGAGTGTGTGTTCCGCCGTTTATACGAAAAACACGATTCCTCGATATTAATTGTATGTCGGTTGATGATGGATTAATGATTATGCCATATTATATATGTTGAATTGTATATTATATTTTGGAAATAATGGTTCATCTTATGGAAGATAATTAATGTTCGGTGGTTCCTATGAAAAGATACTTAGTATAATTCGAACGGTCGTTCCATGAAAAGTATTTGGCATATTTTGGAAATGTTATTATGAAAAGAAATACGAAAAATAATTAACCTTGTGAATATGCGAAAGTAATATTTGGGTACAGTGATGGTGCATCGTGGCATAATAACTTCGTATTTATTCCCTTTTAAGTGACTAATCACGTGAATAATTGTGCCGTGATTATGTCTTGTGGATCCCACTGTACGATGAGAAAGTTTTGCTGTGGTCCCTTAGAGGTCGAGGCCCGTTAGAAGCGAGGCTTAGAATGGGTCGACCAAAACTTAGGTTTAAGAAAAGATTTAAAAGACTTAGGAACCCCTCTCCTAAACCTACGCGTTGAGAGTGAAGTAGTGGAGAGGAAAGATACCGAATACTTGGAGGCCGGTGTACTTTCAAGTGGTGATTGCGATAGGGGAAGGCAAGGATTGTGAACGTCAAGAAGCCTCGAGTGCTTCTCTAGGCGGGGCAAGTCTTCCGGTTGTAGGCAATGTCGTAGCAACGAACTGCACGATCAACTAGAGATAGCGTTGTCGCCCCCTTGAGCAAATCTTAGATGGTGAGAGGGAACCTGAATGGGGCTAGATGTCGCTGTATTTTTGAAACTGTATTGATGAAATGATTTTACTTCGGTTGTTGGATACTTGTTGGTGCGTACCCTTCGACATCGATGCCAGCATGGTTAGGGTTCCTGTGCGTCCCATCTTCTTTCCGATCTAGGATGTGGTTGGAATGATGGAGGAAATGTAACCTGTGTGCTACCAAACCCTTGAGTCTCGGTGGTGGTACCCCTTCTCGAATTTCCGGTGGTTTTGACAGTGAAACTTAGAGCCTAAAGATAATTAAATACAATGGTTATGATTATATGAAAATTTTCCTTTTGGTGATTAGTGAAATTTATTAAACGGAATGGTAATAATGATGTATATATGTTTGTGTGGTCTTAATATTCCCCTCTGGTAAGCCCACGCCGTCGACGATCATATCGTTTGGAGTGCTTACTTTCTCTATCTCCCTTTCCTGTGAACATTGGGGAACAATGTTCACAGATGCCAGATCATGTACTATCTCGAGTAGCGGTTGCTCAAGATGGAAGAGGATCGCGAGACGACGTACATACGAGGAGGAAGCAGAAGCAGCAATCAAGGAATATTCCAGACAGTTGCGATGGAGGAAATGATGAAGACTAATAGTCTAGGATAGTTTTTGTTTTGTATTCCATTTTTGGATGGGTAGGACACGATTACTCTATCCCGAATGTAACCCCAGTTGTAATATGGATTATTTTAAATGAAATAAAAGAAGTTCTTTTTGGTTATTGTATCATGTTAACATATGTACCTAAATTATTTTCCGCAAGTTAACCATCAATTAAATATGACATGGAGAAAATGAGTTTTTTTGAAATGTGTTGGATGGTAACATCTCTTTTTGGAAATAGAATTTTTATGACGCAAGTTAAGTATCAAATTATTTTGTAAACAAATGAATCAAATTGTTTTATGAAAATCTTCTTTTAAAAAGAATTAAAATAAACTGATTTTGGAAATGTTTATAAAAAAAATGGCGCAAATTTTTAGTGAAAATTCTAAATCATTAAATCATTAATCAATAATGTAAAAAAGATATAAAAACTTAATCAGTAATATAAATAAGACATAAAAACTTGTAACTTATAACCATTATTCACTAAATCACTAAGCAATAATCTAAATAAGACAAAAAAAGAAGTGTGAAATGTGAACTTTCAACCTTGAGAATGGTTAGAAGGAGAGCATGAGGAAAAAAAATGGTTTTAAAATGCTACCCAAAAAAATAAGGGTTGTAAAAAAAATAAGGAAATTAAGTTGAAAAAAAAATAATGGTTTTAAAATGCTATCCAAAACAAAACAAGGGTTGTAAAAAAAATAAGAAAATTAAGTTGAAAAATAAAATAATGATTTTAAAATGCTAAAAAAAATAAGGGTTGTAAAAAAAAATTAAGTTGAAAAATAAAATAATAGTTTTAAAATGCTACCAAAAAGAATAAGGGTTGTAAAAATAAGGAAATTCAGTTGAAAAAAAATATTCAAAGCTGCTGTTGCTGGGAGTAGAACCCACAACCTCAGCATTGTGATGCTCAATAAAAAGGAGTTGTGCCACTAAGCAAGGCAAAGAAACATAGTACATTTTGCATTGAACATGACTATATATTAATTTTATAAATTTTCAGGGGAGCAGGTGGGAGCACCTGCTCCTCTTATGCTCCGCCACTGAACCAACCCGATATAATTTGATTAATTCGATATGTAATATCTTCCAAAAATTGACCAGACCAAATTGTTACACCTTTAAAGAAGTATCATAAACATATATCTTTCATGTCTCCAATATTAAAAAAAAAAACTTATATATAATATATAATGATTTAAAATTTAAGTAAATCTACCAACGAGGTTTGGTTCAGTTGATGTAAGACCCCAACTGAAATCTTGGGAATAGGACACGGGTGCTAGTAGCCCCGTGTTCGATTCCCACTAAAACAATCCCGCTGGAAGAGCCAGCCACGCAGCTCGCTCCGGATTAGTCTCAAGGGCTCTCTGATATTAAGGGTGTTCTTGGGGATACCGGTGGTTCCGCAAGGAATACGGAAAAAAAATATAAGCAAATCTTAATTAATTTCAATAATATATCAAATGTTGTTATCCCTAAAATGCCCTTCTTTTTATTTATATTCCCTCCAGTTCTTTAATTATATAATTTTTTTTGAAAATTTTATTTTATCCTATTTATAAGTTTATACTCTAATTTGTAATGGTAATTAATTATATCTTTTTATAAATATTTATATTTAGTCAACAATTTTTAGAATGCTAACAATAATTATTAGGGTAATTTTGAAAAAACCCAACAAATTTCATATTTCCATTGTTATTGACAATATTTACTAGTGGTGAATGTGAAATACCGGAAGGAGTATCTCTCTGATCTCTTTATAATAAGGAAAAACTAATTTTACACTTACTATATTAAGAAAGTTAGTTGAGTATATTTTTTTTTCAGCTTATAAAAAAATGCAAATTGATAAAGAAAAAATAGAGTTACTTTAAAAATTAAATAAAATAACTAATTATTAGGAATATTTTAGGAATAATTATATTAAGATAAAGCTAATTAACTTTTTCTTTTATTTATTACTTTTTAGATTCTCAATATTATTAATAATATAAAAGTAGTTTTGAAAATACATATATATATCAAATATATTCACATTTCTTTTTTTTTTTGGATTACCCAGGTGGTATCTGGGCTTCACTTTTTGTGGCCCAACTAATCCACCTCGATCTCTGGAACTGAGCGAGTCTTTGACTCTATGGTACGAGATCTCCCAAGGGTTTGTTGCCTCAGGCAGGAGTCAAACCTTTGGTTCCACACTCCCTCAGCACGCCAATCAATTAACCACTAGGGCCAACCCTCTTGAATAATATTTTCACATTTCTAATACTATTAACTAAATTAATCAATTTTTAATCAATTTATCAATTTATAATTATAACGAGGGTATAAGAAGGGTCTTATATACGCAAGGGAGTTTTTTTTCTTGTATCACACCATAAAGACCATATTTCATTCATTCATTGTTTACGTGAGCTTCTAGATATGTTTCTCAAACAACGTGATGCTAGGTGACTCACTGTTATACTCTCTTCGGCTTGAAATATAAGTAACAAAAAACACATCTCTCTTGGTTTATAATATAAGCAAAATTAACCAACTATCTTAAATTTTATTTCATTCCCAATGCAACTTTCCTAAAATATTCCTAGAAAATTGTTATTTTATTTAATTTTTGTTTCATTCTCAATGCAACTTTCTTAAAATACCTCTATTCTTTTATAAATTTGAGAAAATTAAATACAATCAACTAACCTCCTTAATAAGCGCAAATTTAGTTAGTTTTGCTTATAATTCGAGCCGGAGGGAATATCATACTACACATTAAATGATTAAACAACCTTCCCAATGGATCCTTATTAAAAGCCTAATGCACAAACCTTGATCTTGTAACTAAAACGTTTTTTGAAATTATATTAAGTTGGTGGAGCGATCTATACCTGTAAACAAAACCAGAATGTCTGCACCAGTACTCATGGACAAGAAAGGTTTTGCTTCTCTTCTCTCATTCCCTTTACATACATTGTTAAGAAAATGTTGATTATTGTAAGTTTTATATGTACTTTGTTTAAAACACCCTATTAATCCTTATTGAAAATTGTAATACTCCCTCCGGTCCTATATATAAGTCCCTTTTCAAGACTTTGTTTTGGTCCTTAATATAAACCCCATTTCCAATTTCCAATGGTATTAATTACTTTTTTTCAACAAACACCCCTATTTACTTAACACTTTTTACATTCCCAATAATAATTATAGGGGTACTTTTGAAAATAACATCAAATATTTACATTTCCAATGTCATTAACTAACTTTCTTAAATTGAGTGAAATTGGTCAAATGATGCTTATATTAGGGATCAGAGGGAGTAGTATATATTGGGATCGATGAATTTTTTCTGGTCGAAACATGACTTCACATTTTTTGTGACACAACTAATCCACCTTGGATACGTGAAATTACTGTATTCTACCATACTCCCTCCGTTTCACTTTAAGTGTCTTTTTAACATCAAAATTTTGTTTCAAAATAAGTGTCTTTCTACCAAATTTAGGTAATATTTAATACTGTTTTTCCTTATTTACCCTTACATTTAATGTTGTTTTAGTTTTGAAATTTGTAATACTAGTAATGATGCATTGACAAAATAAAAATATTAAATAGGGGTATTTTTGACAAAATACACATAAAACTTACAATAATCATCATAATCAACACTTTCTTAATCTATGTGCGAAAGTCCAAAAAGACACTTAAAGTGAAACATTACTCCCTCCGTTCCATATTATCTGTCACTTTAGCATTTTTAACTTGTTCTAAATTATTTGTCGCTTTAGGAATTCGAGGATGTATTAATTGATTTTTTCCACCTTTAACCTTGCATTTAATGTGTTGAAATATGTAAAATGGGTGATAATTAATGTACTTTGAGGGTATTATAGTAAAGTTATTTAATAATTCTCTTGAAAATTGAAATATTAAATAACTTTCTTAATCTGCGTGAAATTGTTAAAGTGACAGTTAAATTGGAACGGAGGGAGTATTTACGTGAGCTTCAAGATATGTTTCTCAAACAACGTGATGCTAGGTGACTACTATTGATATCATACTACACATTAAATGATTAAACAACCTTCCCAATGGATCCTTATTAAAAGCCTAATGCACAAACCTTGATCTTGTAACTAAAACGTTTTTTGAAATTATATTAAGTTGGTGGAGCGATCTATACCTGTAAACAAAACCAGAATGTCTGCACCAGTACTCATGGACAAGAAAGGTTTTGCTTCTCTTCTCTCATTCCCTTTACATACATTGTTTGTGTTTAGCTCTCGAACATTAATCAATTTATACGCTTTTTTTTTTTTTTTTAATCTCATTCCCTTTACATACATTAATCAAGTTGTATGTACCCATAACCCAAGTAAATTTTGTAACTGCATTGTTACATTGGTAAATGCATGATGTGAAGTACGAGTGTTCTGTTTGTTTGGATCCAATTAACTTGTTAAGTTATTTGCTAATCTCTTATAGGAAGAAAAGCTCCACCGAGTCATTACTCGGTCAAAATCAAGTTCTTCTCATTGCTTTCCAAGGTTTCGTTTGAAAAATATGAATCGGAAGAGTTTGAAGAAGGAGGTTACAAATGGTATCCACTATTTTTTTTTTTTTTTTTCATTCACCTTTTGCTTTATACAAGTTGAAAATGAGTTACACCCTTTAGAAGCGGGGACTTTTTTAACTAATTCTGTTCTGTGTATACCTACAATATGATGCTCAATTATTGTATATGTCGGAGGCTGCATATATACCCAACTGGGATCAAAAAAGTAGATGGGCAAGATCATGTTTCAATTTATTTGATGCTTAGTGACCGGAGTTCTCTACGCGTTGGTTGGGAGGTCAATGCCATTGTAAACTTTTCTGCATATAATTTTCTTGAGAACGAGTATGTTACAACACAAGGTAAAGTAGATAAATATTGAACTTGTCAACATGTACTCTCTTAGCATCCACACCTGTGGATGGAAAATTTGTCCATAAATAGATCTTATATAGTACTATTATTTTATTATTATTCACATTTTCTTATACTTTAGGGACAAATCTCATATTTTCTTTTCATTCATAAATAAATTTTTGTCTTTAAAATAGATCCCATACATCTCACACTCTTAATATTATTGGTTGTTGTTATTTCTCTCTTTTCAAAATTGGTACATAACAACAGGGACAATCCCTAATTTTTTTAAGTACAATAATGAAATTTTTAGCAGATTGGATTATTTTAATTTGTACCTGATGCTCTTAATCAGTAAGATTAATTATTTTAATTTGTTATTGCATTTTAAATTTTCAATCTTTGGACTATGATTATGTTCTATATTATGGTGACTTCTGAGTTACAGCAATCTTTCTTTACTTTCTGCCCAATTTTTTTTATTTTTGGTCACGTGTTATAATTTGGAAAAAAAGGTTTCATATTGTTATATTGGTTATAACTTATATCATAAGATTTTCATTATGCTGTGTTATACTTTTTACATACTAATTAACTGAAATGCATACAGATGCAAGTATAAGGCGTTTCAATGTCCTAAAAGCGAATGGGGTATTTCGGAATTCATTGACCTTGAAACATTTAAGGACCCCTCCAAGGGATATCTGTTTGATGATACATGTGTATTTGGAGCTTAGGTTTTCGTTTTCAATACCACAATTAAAGGAGATTGCTTATCAATGATACCGGAACCAGTTAGTGTTTTCCATAGTTGGAAAATTGACAATTATTCCTCTGTATGTTTAAACGAGTACGAGTCTCAACCATTTGTCGCTGGAATCTATAAATGGTATGTAAACAAGGGACGTTCTAATATGCGCACTTTTAGTTTCTAGTTGCCATGCGTAGTACTCCCTCCTGCTCAAATTATAAGCAAAACTAACTAAATTTGCGCTTATTAAGGAGATTAGTTGATTATATTTAATTTTCTCAAATCTATAAAAGAATAGAGGTATTTTAAGAAAGTTGCATTGGAAATGAAACAAAAATTAAATAAAATAACAATTTTCTAGGAATATTTTAGGAAAGTTGCATTGGGAATGAAATAAAATTTAAGATAATTGGTTAATTTTGCTTATATTTTAAACTAAGAGATATGTGTTTTTTGTTGCTTATATTTCAAGTCGGAGGGAGTAGACTTTTAGAAAGATGGAGTAATAAGGTGCACCTGTTGTACGGATGCTGCAAAACGGAGAGCTGTTTAAAATAAAGTTTGTTGACACATCTATGGTTGTAAAAGGACTTTGGAAACTTAGAATACATCTTGGGCAAGTGGTTAGTGATTTATTTTGTATTTATTGTTTGGGTGTTTGTAATTTATTTAAAAACACTACATCCTTCCTTAAATATAAGACGTTTTTGACGGTTTAATTTTATCCCTATTTTTAAAACTATTTACCAATTTTCAATAATCATTAATTACTTCTTTTCATAAACATTTTTATTTATTTAACACCTTTTTGATTTCAAATAATATTAATAGGGATAATTTTAAAAATACATATAAAATATTTACATTTTCAATACCATTAACTAAATTAGTAAACTTTCTTAATAAACGTAAAATCTTTCGAACGGGTCTTATATATAGGAACAGAGAGTAATTCATCCCGTAATTTATATGGATACAAAATTAACCTACGAATAAACCTACAAAATTAATATACAAATAAAGTACAGAAAAAAAATTCATATTGGAATGCTCAATAGTATTTAGTTAATATGTGTAGGTTTGAAAATAAAATAATTAAATGCTATTATAAATTAAAAAATTGTGTTATTAATAGAAACAAAATAAAAATCCTAAAAGGTTCTTGTAAATAGGAGCAAAGGGAGCATTGAATTTTTAATTTAATGGGGAAAAATGAAAAATATTTGAAAATGATTCAGTAAACAAAAAAGAATAGTACCATGCAATTGCATACCCAGTTGATAGTTATAAGCATGAAATCAGTTAGTGTAATACTCCCTCTAATCATTTAGTGTAATACTCCCTCTGGTCCTATTTATAGGGCATACTTATCCATATCACATGGACTAAGGAAGGTAGTTAAGTTTCTTGCAACTTTAAAAAATTCATTAACATACAATTTTACCCTCTTATCTTGTATTGGAAATTTCATAATGTATTATTTCACATTAATGGATAAATGGAAAATAAGATAAAACAACAATAAATGTTTTCTAGAAAATGCAAAATACCTTATAAATAGGACCAAAGAATTCTTCTACAATATTCTGATCCCTATAAATAGGACCAAGGGAGTATAAGAATAATAGAGCACCATGAACAACGAGTGATCAAACATCACAAGAAATTGAATGAACAAGTGACTTTGAATGAGTTGAGGCGAATGAGTTGAGAGTTAGTTCCCATCAATTCATTCTTGATTAATTCCCTTAAATTCTACGAATTTGTCTATTGATGAATATTTGATTTGTGTGGTTTGAGTGAATCAAACAAAAATTCTCAATATTTATTGTCTCAAATCCCTTCATTAGTTCACTCGAACCCAACATTTGGTATCTGTACCCCCATTAATTAAATATTGATTAGTTTGTTGAAACCCCAATCAAATCACCCTTGCGAGTAGTTATAATGTAAGAAGTTAACATTTGAAAATCTAAACATTTGAATATTTTCTTTGTTAAATTACCCTTGTAGATATTAATGATGTCTGTACTGTTATTTTATAAATAATTTAGGATAATATTTTTAAACCCTAACCCTAAACTTAGAATAATTTCTTACTATTTCGTCCGACTTGAAATATAAGGAAAAAACATATTTATTTTGGTTTAAAATATAAGTTAAATTAACCAACTTTTTTAAATTTTATTTCATTTGCAATGCTACTTTCCTAAAACATTACTAAAAATTTGTTATCTTTTTTAATTTTTTTTCATTTTCAGTGAAACTTTCGTAAAATACCTCTATTCATTTATAAGTAAATTTTATAAAATTTATAAATGAAATGAACTAAACTCCTTAATAAGGATTGAAGGGAGTGCCTTTTATTTATGAAATTGAAAAAAAAAATTAAAATATCATTCTTGTATTTCAATTTGAAGCTAGTATTATCATTATTTTTACTAATATTAAAATACCCAAATGTCCAGATTGTATTATAATATTAATAATAACATTATTATTATTATTATTATTATTTGATTTTTTTAATTTTAACATGACTTATTGTAAAAAAATATTTTTCTTTTATAAAAAAAAGTAGAATGCTGTTAAAAAAAATTAAAATAAAAACAAAAAATGAAAAAATCAAGAACAACAAGTAGCCACTGTTCATCTTCTTCATGTAAAACAGGTTCACGAACATGAATGATATAATAATACCTATTATAAAGAAGAAAAAATAGCCACTGTTCCAAAATTTAATTTTTCAGTTGAACCTAAACGAAGTAGCCACTGTTCCTAAACGAAGAAAAAATAAAGAAGAAACTGAAGCTTCAACATTGTGAAGATGAACAGAGAAGCCTAGTGAAGAATAACAAAGAACCCACGCGAGTGAAGAAGAAAGATCTAAGAAGAAAAACAGAAGTGCACTGTGAAGTGAATGGATTTAGATCTGTGAAGAAGACAAGATAAATAAAAGAAAAAGAAATTGACAATTAAATAAAAGAGTGAAGTAATACTGTGATCCCTCATGTTTTTTTGGACGTGACACTTTAGTCCCTCAAAATGTGAAAATTCACTTTTAGTCTATGAAGATTTTTTTATGGAACACTTAAGTTCCTTTGTCCACTCCGTCAATTGCCTCAACTGTGGACTTAAATGCCCCATAAAAAAATCTTGAGGGACTTAAGTGACCCATAAAAAAATCTTCAAGAACTAAAAGTAAATTTCCACATTTGAAAAACTTTAGTGTCTCATAAAAAAACACAAGGAACCAAAGTGGTACTTCACTTTAAATAATAATATCTAGTGCACAAATTTTAATTAGGGACCTAAATGCAATTGTGTATACCGAGTAGTGTACCAGTTATACGCGTATAATAGGTTATAGGTCATCGAATTTTTTACCTTAAAAATTTACTGCCCTTTTTTACCTTTTTACCATGAAAAATTACTGCACTAGAAACTCAACAGTGAACATCGTAGAATGAAGGCTTCCAGGTTTTGATATAGGCAGAAGCAAAACAATAGTAGGTCTTGTCTAATATGTTTTTTCCCCCTCTAGGAACCTCTATTTATACCCTAATACCCTAATGGAAACAATGAGGGGAGGGGCAACAGTATCTCATTTTATTTAGCTTTAGACGCCTCAACTCTACCAACCAACACTAAATTATTTGTGAATTTCATCCTGCGGGTAAAAGATCAAACGCTAATTTAACATTTAAGTACATGAACTTAGGTGCTCGTTTGAAGTTGGTCCTTGAATTTTTTTCGATGTTTTGGGTCCCTGAATTTTGTTTAATTTTTGGAAATGGTCTTTTCATCGGTTAAGTGATGATACGACCGAGGATATGTCACGTCACTTTCGCCACATCGATAGATAGCGTACTAGATGATGCCACATGAATTTTTAAATTAAAAAAAATTCAAATTTATTAAAAATAATTAAAAACTGTATTTTTTAAAGAAAATTGAATCTTTTAATAAATTCTAAAAAAAACTATTTTTTAATTAAAAAAATCATGTAGTCCCATAGCTCTACATAACACGTCACTTGTCGATATTGTGAAAGTGACGTGGCATATCCTCAGTCATATCACCACTTAAGTGATGAAAGGACCATTTCCGAAAATTAAACAAAGTTCAAGGACTCAAAGCATTAAAAAAAAGTTTAAGGACGAATTCCAAAAAAACACCTAAATTCAGGGACTAAAATGTTAAATAAGCCAAGATCAAATCAGTGAGCAACATGTTGAATATCCATGTGAGAATATGCCTATTTTACAAGCTCAACTCTTCTAACTCAACTAATTAAAAGGAAGCCTGCTCTGACCTATAGATTGGTTATAGTTTTATATTATAGACTATACACTGAAGTCAATCTTTTTATTTTGTCCTTGTTCCAAATTTTAACTTTGGTTTCTTTTTTTTTAAACTGTGACTTTCTCTTGCAGACTGTCATGCTTTCTCCAACGAAGAATTGGATTGGGGGGACGACCAGTTTGTATCCTTGACTCAATTTAAAGACTTAGAAAGTGGTTTCTTAGTAGAAGAAGATAGCTGCATTTTTTAAGCTCAAGTCACAGTTCTAGGCTTGATTACGCGCCTAACTGAATGACATGGTTATACATATATGCAGTGAGCCAGTGACACTCTAGACATTCTCCTTTTGGGAGTATCCCCAAGGGGAGGAACCAGAGTACGACATAGTGTTCCGAATGTTGGTACGAGATTCTGAGGAGGAAGTCAAAGATGCGGATTTAGAGGAGTATGTTTTTGTAGGGAAGGCATTTATTGAGGATGAAGACCTAGTTTAGGGTATTTTATGCTAGTATTATATTTCCTCCGTCCCTTAATATAAGTCGTTTTTATCTAATTCACACATATTAAGAAAAGTAATTATTACTCTTAAATTTATCAAAAAAATATGTTGTCATTCCAAAGTTATCCCTATTTTAAACTTTACAACTCTATTCATTTCTCTCTATTGTAATTATTACCCTATCACTCCTATGTAATTATGAGGGGTATATTTGGAATAAATTCTTTAATGCTACTTAGATATTCCAAAACGACTTATAAAAAGAGACAAAAAATCTACCAAAATGGTGCCCTATATTAAGGGACGGAAGGAGTACCCTCTTGAGGATACTAGAGTATTTTACCATCATGTTACCCCTTTTTTATTATGCACCAATGTAAGTAATCAAATCTTTGATTGGTGGCTTGGTACATATGATTGAGATTTTGGAACAATGAATCAACGAGACCATTTTATTTACAAATCAACCATTGTTTATTTTGAAAAATAAGTTATTGTGTAAAATTGTGAAGGAGTTTCAAAGTACGATCTATGTTGGTACCTCAATATTTGGTAGCCCAAATTGCAAAGCCCAATCTGTGTAAAGGCCCAAAGAATCATCAAACAAACAAAACAACAAAAAGACTCTGAGAAAGGCGTGCAAGCATTAAGGATTGTCCAGAGCGTCAGTTGTCAATATTTTTCCCAAGAAAAAGGGAAAGACGTTCTGATGGCAGAGAGCACAATATATCCCCCCAAAGCGTCCCAGACATCATGAAAACTCACAAAGAAAGCCATGATAGATGGGAGCGTGCAAGGTATGAGACTCGTGGAAGGCGCACACGTGCAAACAAGGCACTCCAGTTCCCCAGGACTACAGGGAGCGTGCATGAGAAGCCAGAGCATCTTTGGCTTACCTCATGCAGCCCTTTCCCAGAGGAAAGACCAAGAATGCAAGTCTTGTATGCCTCCAACTGCTAGCCATTAATAACAAAGCTCAAAGAAGGAAAGAAGACAAATTGAACTCTGAAAAGGGAGAAATGAGCAGCTACATAGAAGGAAAAGGAGGCATGGACCAATGCAAAAAGAGGAGAAGGCAAGGACCAATGGATAAAAGGGGCACTATAAAAGAGATCCTCCTCCAACTTATAACACAACAACCACAACAACACCGAACACAGAGAGAACAACATGAGGGCAAGAATAGAAGTTTTCTCTGAAACTTAAGCTTAGAAATATAGAGGAGAGTGTAAAAAGCCAGAGCGCACACCCTTCCCTTTGTAAAAATGCCTAAGTGTGAAATCCATTCCCTTGTATCAATTTCTCTGTATTTTATTTTAATGAAAGCCTAAAGCTTCTTAAGTTTACGAACCCTTTTTATTTTTGCTTGATTATTTGCTTATCAATAAAAGCGATCCGGAACAATTGGCGACTCCACTGGGGAAGCTATGGCTTCCAACCTTGAAGGAAATGAGATTCACGTTGTGCAGCAGATGCCTGTGGGAGATGCCGCTCCGAAGGCGATACCGGCAGTTACCATTCAAAACCCAACACCAAGTCTTACAAACCGTGGAACAGGAGCAGGTTCTAGGAGGTTGAGCTTTAGCCCAGCCAATCAGGGAAGTGACAATGCTCGCTCTCCCTCAGACACCCATGAAGATGACCGAGAGCCTCACGATGAAGAGCCTAGCAGTGATAGAGAGAGGCTGAGTCACATCAAAATCCCTCATGTGGGAGGCGACCCAAATATTCAAGTTGTGATATCAGTTGCGATACTCAACTCCCTGATGGCCAATCAAAGCGCACTATCTGACATGGTGGAAGAATACAAGGCCCAGTTTGCCAAAGCAAGGGAAGAAAATGAAGCCCTAAGCGCAAAGTTAAAGGAAGAAGAGGAGGCGCGCAGGGAGGCAGAATTAGCAAAAGCAAGGACAAGATTAGAGGATGAGTTTCAGCATGAGACAAATGGAGGGCGAGAGAGCACGGAGGATTCTCTGGTCACGCAAGCAGAGTTAAAGCGCATCCTCCAGGCGCACAAAGAGGGACAAAGTATGGTAATAAATTTAAACCCTCTTGCTGATGTGGCTGCCTATCGCTATCCACAGGGGTACACGCCTCCTACGTTCCGAAAGTTTGATGGGACCGGGAGCGCATGAGAGCATTTAATGACATATGTAGATGATCTTGGAGTATACAGTTCAGACCATTGTTTGAGACTGAGAGAATTTTCAAAGTCTCTCGTTGGGCGCGCCTTTACCTGGTATTCCAAGTTGCGCCCAGCCTCCATCTGCACTTGGGAAGAAATGACTGTAGAGTTTTGCAACAAGTTCTTGGAGGAAGAAGGCGCCATCCACATCATGGACCTTGGGTGTGTAAGACAGCGAGCAGGAGAGAGTTTGGCCGCCTTCATCAAAAGATACAGGGACAGAGCGTTTCACTGCAAGGAGACTCTCCCCGAGGCGGACCTAGTTTATGGATGCATTAAAAGTATTGAAGATGGTTCACAAATATTCCTAGCGCTCAGTAAAATCACCACCTTTTATGAGTTGCTTGGGAGGGCGATGGATGTCACTGAGGCCATGAAGAAGCAGGGAAAGAGAACCAAAGACCAGGCCGCCTTTGATGTGAACGCTGTGGAGGATAAGAGAAGGAAAAGCTACAGGACCATGCCGCCTCCTAAGAACTATGAAAAGAAGGAACCCCCACCAAAGCTTCCAATCTCTAGGGAACTCACTTATCAGTTGGTGGAGGAATGGCTGAAAGAGGGCATTCTCACTAAAAGGACAACAAAGCCCCCCCTGACACGTGAGGAGTATAATAACCCAGAATATTGCATCCTGCACAGGCAAAAGAGTCATGGTACCATGGATTGTTATGTCATCAGAGGCGTATTTCAGAAGCAGTACGCAGCAGGAAAGATATTGTTGCCAGAAGGTGAAGGCGAGGAAAGTCTAGGCGATCATCCTTTGCCTAGACATGATGTGAATGTTATTCTCTCCCACGGCGACAACCTGCTGAAGGAAATTGAAAAAGAATAATTGGTAGAAAATGAGCTGAGAAGGGGACTTGTGAAAACCAGGGGGTTCAGAGCCTTGTTTGACCAACTAAGGTTGGGAGCTGATGTTAGGGATGAAGCAGCACACGCTCTGGCTGATGTAATAGTTAGAAGAGGAGGGAACACTAGTGCCGCCTACGCACCAGCAACCAGGGTAGCCAGGGCGCATGCCTCGGCAGTAATGTTCAGAGAGCCGCAACGATCACATATAGGCTTTTGTCACAACAGGCCGCTGTTCGTGGAAGCAACTATCGAGGGCGTACATGATCGGCGCGCCCTCGTAGATAATGGATCAGGAGTAAATATCATTCCAACCCACATATTTGTAAAGTTGGGGATCCCTAAAGAAAGACTCAAGAAAGCAGAAGCGACACTGGGAACTTTTAATGGAGGAACAGTTATGGTAAGGGCGTGTGTGGTGCTTAACTTGGAGGTAGGACCCATAAAAACTTTGAACACCTTCCACATTGTTGATGGAGAGCCTAGCTATCATGTCCTACTAGGACGCCCTTGGATCCATATACATGGGTGTGTCCCATCCACTCTGCATCAGTGCGTGAAGTCTATGTACAAGGGACAGGACATTGAGATTCCAGCAACGAAGGCGTCATTCGATGCTTCAGAGTTACACTTGATTGACGCCTCGGTGTTTGATGAGCTAGCTCCCCCAGGGACCAACAAGATTGGGAGAGAGCCCAGGGTCCTGATCAAAGGAAAGGAGAAAGTGAAAGAGCCAGAGAAAAGACAGTCAGTGTTCAAAAGACTCCGCCTACCAGAAGAGGAAGAAGGCGCATGACAGCCAGCACCCAAAGCAAGATACAAACTGCAAAAGCAACACCTTCCTGATGGGGGGGGGGGCAGATGGGCCATCCTCTAGGAACTCGCGGGGCCAGCCAAGCCGAAATTGAGCGACTTGGCTAGCCCCACACTCATGAGCGTCATAAGAGGGGAAGCATGGTTCGCTTCGACGGAGGAGGTTATGCATGCTCAACAAAAAGGGGATGAAGAAAATGGTCTGGAAGGTCTGGAAGAGGTCAACGTGGGAGGAGAAGGCGAACACAGGCCGCTCTTCATTGCCTCTTCACTTACCCCGTCTGAAAAGGCGGACTTGGTCGCCTTGTTGAAAGAGTTCAGAGAAGTGTTCGCCTGGAGCTATAAGGAGATGCCAGGACTCAGCCCCAAGCTAGTCACCCACAACTTAGCAGTTAAAACTGATGCAATACCTGTGAAGCAGCACCCCAGAAAGTTCAGCCCTGATATCGAGAAGGCGATCAAAGACGAAGTAGAGAAATTATTGGAGGCGCGCTTCATCAAGCATATACAACATCCTATCTGGTTGGCTAACATAGTCCCCATGAAGAAAAAGAATGGTCAGATCAGATGTTGCGTGGATTTCAGAGACCTGAACAAGGCGTGCCCCAAGGATGATTTCCCACTGCCACACATTGACTGCATGGTAGATGCAACAGCTATGCATGAGCGTTTTTCCTTCATGGATGGTTTCAGCGGTTACAATCAAATAAGGATGGCAGAAGGCGACGAAGAAAAGACCGCTTTCAGAACTCCAGTAGGGAACTTCTACTATATGGTGATGCCATTTGGTCTCAAGAATGTTGGAGCGATGTACCAAAGAGCCATGACAACGATCTTCCATGACATGATGCACGACATAGTAGAGGACCATGTTGATGACATAGTGGTTAAATCAAGGAAGAAGGAGCAACACTTGACACATTTAAGAGCTGTCTTTGCCAGATGCAAGAAGTACAAGCTCAGAATGAACCCCCTCAAATGCAAATTTGGAGTCTCTTTTGGTGAGTTCCTGGGTTTCAGGGTCCATAAGGAAGGCGTCTCAGCCGATGAAAGGAAAGTCAAGGAAGTCAGGGAAATGAAAGCGCCACGCAACAAAAAAGAACTACAGCAAATGATGGGGAAGTTGGGGTACATCCGCAGATTTATACCAGCCATGGGAGAGTTGTTAGGTCCTATGAGAAAACTCCTCAAGGGAAAGGAAACTTTCAAGTGGGAAAAGGAGCATTAGGACGCTTTCGACAGCGTGAAGAAAGCTTTAGAATCCCCACCAGTGATGATTCCGCCTCAAAAAGGAATGCCGCTCAGAGTATATCTAGCCACCGCCCAGACAGCGATCAGCGGGCTCTTTGCACAAGAAGTTGAAGGTTCAGAGCGTCCTGTGGCCTACTGGAGCAGGATGTTAAAGGAGGTAGAATCCAGATACTCCGATCAAGAAAGACAATGTCTCGCTTTGGTGTACGCCGCTCAAAAGTACCGTCATTACTTCCAGGCGCACACCATTCATGTGATGACAAAGGCTGAAGGGATCAAGTACTTACTGCAAGGCGCTGTTCTCACAGGGAGAATAAGCAAGTGGGCGCTCACACTGACAGAATATCTGATGGCCATTTGTGCAAACCAAGAAGAAGAAGGAAGCATAGAACCTGTCAACGTGTGTGAAGAACCTGGGGTGTGGACTCTGATGTTTGATGGTTCGCCCTCAGCACCCAAAGGCGGAGCAGGAGTCACTTTGACAAATGAGAAGGGAGAGGAACTAGCTTTCGCTTTCCAACTAGAGTTTCAGTGCACCAATAACGAAGCAAAGTATGAGGCTCTCCTTCTGGGACTTGATATAGCTGAGGAACTTGGAGTTCAAAGACTCATTGTGAAAGGGGATTCTAACCTGGTGGTGAAGTAGTTAAAGGGCGAGTATGGGGTAAAAGAAATGTCTTTGGCCTTGTAAAGAGAGAAGGAGCACCAAGCATTGGCAAAGTTCAATTTACAATCTCTTGAACATGTGCCACGGGCTGAGAACAAGAAAGCTGACGCTCTCGCAACTTTGGGGAGCAAAGCGGTCATGACAGAAGGCGAACATCTGGTACATTTCAGAAAGGCGTACCAACCCAAAATCCAAAATGGTGTACAAGAAAGCCAGACAAGAGAAGATTGGAGAGTCCCAATCATGTGGGAGCTCCACAGCAAAGCACTGACGAAGGCGTCCAGAGACTTTTGCCTTTTAAAAGGGGCATTGTACAAGAGAGGCTCATATGGGTTACTCATGAAATGTGTCGCTGAGGAAGAAGGAATACAAAAGATGACAAGCCTTCATGACAGCATATGTGGACAAGTTGGCCCTGGCTTGTACAGGAGAATGCAAAGGGTAGGAGTGTACTGGCCTGACATGAAAGCGCGTTGTGACTCATTCCATAAAGTGTGCAGTCAATGTCAGGAGGCCAAAGAAGAACTGGAAGTCCGTCTGGTGGATGAGGATTGGGCTAAGCCAATTCAAGCATACTTGGAAAGCGGCGCCTTACCAGAGAATCACATGGAAGCAGAAAGGGTAAGGAAGAAATTAGGATACTATTTCATTGAGAAAGGCGAGCTGTTCAAAAGAAGTTTCACCGGAGAAGCTCTCAGATGCATTGGTAAAGAAGAACAAAGTAAAGTCATGGAGGAGGTCCAAAGGGGACCTTGTGGAAGGCATCAAGGAGGGAAGGCGCTCTGGAGTGAATTGTCAAAAATTGGCTATTATTGGCCAAACATGAAAGGTGACGCCCTTGACTTTGTAAGGAAGTGTGAGCAATGCCAGAGACATGACAACAGAATTCATGCACCCGCTCTCTCCATGAAAGGTCTTAGCTCGCCCTACCCTTTCCATACATGGGCAATGGACTTTATTGGTCCAATTGACCCGCCTTCCAGGGGGAAGAGATGGATCTTGGGGGCAACGGAACACTCCACCAAATGGGTTGAAGCAGCGACATTCAAGAAAGGGGACGCTGACACCACTACGCAATTCATCAAAGAGCACATTATCTGTCGCTTTGGGCTACCCAAGAGAATAGTATCTGACAATGGCACTCACTTCATCAACAAGAAGGTAGAGCATGTATTAGAAGGATATGGGATCATACACCACAAGTCTACCCCCTACTACCCACAGTCTAATGGTCAAGCTGAATCCACCAACAAAATATTGATCAAAATCTTGGCCAAGACAGTGGAGGATGCGCATACGGACTGGAGTGAGTACTTGCGACTCGCTCTTTGGTTATATCGCGTGACCAAGCACGGCGCGACAAAGGCGACGCCCTTCTCCCTGGTATATGGGGCGGAAGCGACACTACCTGCAGAAGTGATGGTCCCCTCTGCCAGGATGATAGCTCAGAATGAAGGCGGGCCAGAAGACAGATTGCTATCACTGGAAGGCGCCAGAGACAAAGCTCATGAAGAGCTGCTCAAGAACCAAAGGCGTGTTATGCTATCATATGAGAAGATGGTGAGACCAAGAATGTTTGCTGAAGGCAAGCTTGTCCTGAAAGCGACAGAAGCAATCATGAGGAACCTACACACCAGCAAATGGATGCCAAAGTGGGAAGGACCTTACATTGTACAAGAAGCACATCCTAATGGGTACTGTCTCTTACTTGAACCAGACACTCAAAGGAAAATAGGGCCTTTAAATTTCAAGTACATTAAGAAGTATTATGCTTAGCTCACTGTATGGTATAATGAAAGAGTTGTAGTCTTTACTTTCTGTTGAACCTGATCAATGAAAAAACCTGAAGGTCTTCCCTCATGAAATTATTTCCTTTAGAAATCTGTTAATAGTAGAAATGAAATGTGACAATGCATGCTGAAAGCGGACATGACTCGAGCAGTGAATAATATGATTGCATGCACGCATCTTTTCTGAAGAAAAGCGCTCTCAAAGCAAAGAGCCAAAATGCCAAACGCGAGGTCCAACACTAAAAAAAAAATTTTTTTGATGAGAAGTTAAAAGTAAAGTGTTGGGCCGTACCGCGGGCACAAGCGCCTTATCGCGGTACCCGGATACACCTCCTCAAAAGAAAAATTTTCGGGATCAGACGCGGGCGAAGTACGCCATATCACGAGGCTAGAAAAGGTCCCTGGAAACAAGGGCGCTAGTCGAAACGCGGGCTGAAAAAATCTGAAGTAAAAGGGGGTTGACTAACAAGGACGCTTCCATGTTAGCTACAAGCCCAAAGCGGCAAAAATCTGAAATATATCCAAGGTGCGCTTTCGAAACAAGTTTTGGCACCAATGACATGAGGGGCCACTGTTTAAAAAAAAATCTTGTAATATATCTAAAGCGCACTTTTGGAAACAAATTTTGACACCAATGACATGAGGGGCCACTGAAATCTGCAGTAAGTTTGAAGCGCCCAAAGCGCGCTCTAAAAAAAAGAGGAAACCTTTTTGGGCACCAATGACATGAGGGGCCGCTGTTATACTTGAAAAAAAAAGGAAAAAGAAGAAATGTGCGCTATCAAAATACTTGAAGAAAAGGCATCAAAGCCGGAAAGAGCGTACAAGAATAGAAACAAGCACAAGTGCAGTAACAAGCAATTATAAGGCTAAATTCACAAAACAAAGTTAAAGCTACAATAGCGCCAAAGCGACAAAGCCAAAAAAGGCTCATAAGAGCCAAAAGTGCACAATCCAAATGCAAGCCTAGGAGCAAGGCGAATAAAGAAATACGAGACAAAGACAAGACATACATAAACATTGTCAAGGTAGCAGCAGGCATACAAAAGCAAAGTCTAAGCCTGAAGGGCCCACCACCACAAATAAGTACAACTTCAAGAAGTTCAGCAAAACAAATTCCGAAATACAAGTCCAAAAGCAACATAGCCTAACAACAACTATCAAACACTAAAAAGAGTATTCAAGTTGATATGCTTGCGAGCCTCCTCATATGAACGCTCCTGAGCAACCAAGTCATTAATCTCTTTATCCACGTTCTCCAAATCAGAAGTCACTTGTGCAAGATGGGCTGAGAGCTCTTTCGAACAAGTAGCCAAAGCAGTGCGGCACTCTTGCAAAGTACGCTTGGTTTCAGCCAAGCCAGCGACATCAAAGGGAGGGTGCAGTTTCTCCAATCTATCAATGGCATCATCAAGCCAAGTACCAGAATAGTGTTGGAACTTAAGGGAATGGAGGCGGTCCAAGAGCTCCACCTTGTCCTCCCACGGCAAAGCGTCAACATCAACAGAGCTCACCAAACCCAGCATTTGCACCATGGTACGCGCAGCGGACTCCCTGAAAAAGCGAGGGAACGAAGCACCTGGTGGCACTAAGTCAGGGTGGGCAAGAAGAAACGAATCGAGCATAGACTGCTCCTCCGCATCAAGAGAGCCACGAGACTTGGCGGAAAATGCTGCTGCAAAACAGAGAAAGAGCAAAGAAGGAACAAGTGAGAAAAGCAACAAAATTTACAAGTTCAGTAAATATGTAAAGAATTGATGATTAATGTGAAGAAAACCCAACTTGATGCATGGTAAAAGGAACACTCACAAACTGAAGAAGAATCCGGAGAAGCAGCAACTTGTGTAATCTTGACGGAAGGAACCCGAATGGAAGGAGTCTCATGCACGGGACGCCCTTCAGAAGAGCTCACAATACCCCTTGGGACTTCAACCACATTGGCAGAACCTGCATTCCCTTCAATAGGAGGAGTGAAGCTAGTATCGCTCTCATGAACAACATGATCCTCAATAGAAACCTCAACAGTAGCATCAACTTGGTTTTCCTTGGGGGCAAATGTGTCTGTCTCAGCGTCCAATTCATCAAAAACAGTGTCAACAGGAACACCCTCACCTATAATGATATTAGCATCATCTGCAGCAACATCTGGAGAAGCATCAGCAGGTACGCCCTTGGAAATGATAGAAACACTCTTCGGGATTCCAACAGGGGGCAAAGAGGAATCACCCTCTTCAACAATTTCTGGACCAGAACTAACACCACCAGCGAACCCAAGAGATATACCAGAATCTTTAGAAGTAGTAACAACAACAGACTCTGAAGGGGAAACGGTTGACAAAGGCTGCACAAGCAAAGGGCCACTAACCCGACCAAAGGGCACATGAACGGCAAACCCAGTAGGCGCAGAACCTTCGCTAACAGTAGGTTGACGATGGAAGTCCCAAGAATCTGAGCTGTCAGGAATGAGAGGAACTGGCGAAACTATTGGAGAGCTGACAGGGGTGCTAATGACAGTCTGAGTGCTTTCAGAAACCTGGGGCGAGGGTGAAGCTGAGCGACGCCCACCGGAACTACCTGTACCTACACAACAAAAAACAAACAACAACAGAAATAAAACAGTTATCAGTATTTAAAGTTCAGAAAAAATACAACAACAACAAAGAGTAGAAAGGCCAAAGGGAGAAGAAAAGGGCCACGACAAAGAAGGAAGGGGAGAAGCAAGAAGCGAAACCTAAGGGATTCTCCTCATCTGCGCCATCGCTCTCGCCTTCAACAGAACTTGAAGACTCAACATCTGAATGTTCCTCGCCTTCGCCTTCATCCTCAACTAGATCAATATGTACTGGGGAAGCAGGAGCAGCATGAACGTCGAGAACTCGCAAGCGGGAAGACCGACGAGAAGGCGCGACCGTAGGAGCCTTCTTCCCCTTTTGAGAAGACGCAACATTCTTATCTCCGCCTTTAGAAGAAGATTTAGGAGCAGAGGAGGCTAGAGAGGAAATCTGTTTCTTACCTCGCTGTGACATCACAACAACAGAAAGAGAAGATGTAGTGGCTTTGCGCTTACGGGCAGAAGGAGCTGCTTCAGCTGAAAATAGGCAAAACAAATTATGAAAACAAGTCTTAAATAAATGAAACAGCAAATGAAGCAAAATAAATTAAAAAAAAAAGGAAGGCTACCTTTTCCCTTTTTCACAGAAGTGGAGTAGTAAGGATCATTGCACACAATGGATAGAAGGGGAGGAATGGCGCGCTTCGGAGTGGCCTCGAAGCTTTGGAGATGCTGTAGAATGTCTCTATGGGATGCTACCCAACTGCGCAAGACGCCTTCAACATGGAGATGAGGGATGTAAACCAAAGGAACGTTTGAAGCATCAGGATCTACACCAAAGAGGACAACCTTGACAGACTCCTCTAGAGGAACATGATCAATGAGAAGAGAGCATAGAGGCTGATAGCGCCGAAATTGTGTTGCAACGCGATCTGGGCGATACAGGAAAGGCCACAAGGCACCCCCATGGGCGCTTTAGTTATCCAGAGGAACAAAGCCGGGGAGATAACGAGCAGTCAGAATCAATTTCCATAAATCATACATGCCTTCAACATGGTTCTCAGCATCATTCCGGGAGACAAGGCGCTCCTCGTTATACAAAGGATGCAGGGGGTCACAACCTTCCAAAATGTTATCCAAGTAAGGGCGAAAAACGAATTTTTCCTCTTGATCAATGACAGAAATCAAAGGCTCTCTAGGACAACCCTTGGTCCAACACCAAGCACGGGGTTCGGGGCCAGAAGCGTCATCAGTAGGAGAAAGCCTAATTGGACCATACTCTGGAAAACGCTCAAACAAAAAATACTGAAGAAAGGCTAAGTCAACATAAGAATTTATGGGAAAGCGACCATGAGAAATCCTCATCTGCTCAGCCACTTGATCAAGGCGAGCGTATAAACCACCCAAGTAAAATGAGGAAAGGGGAAGGCGTGTCCCCTCAACCAGAATGCAAGCAAACAGAAAAATACACGGACTAACAGATTCCCATGGAGGGCCTGGGAACACGTACCTGCTTAACCAAAAAGCAACGAAAGCGGCGCGACGAAGATGTTGATTTTTCACAGGCCCGGAATGAAACTTACCATCATGAAAATCACCATAAAAATACCGGACCCAACTAGCAAATGTATACTTAAGCGAAGAGCGTTGATTTGCCTTTTGTTCCTTAGGGACCAAATTCCCTGTACCCCTAACCTTTTGAGATGAAGAGCCCTCCGCAAGAGAGACACGCCTTTGCTGGAGTAGCTCCTAAGAGTACTTGGCACTTGCAACAGAGGCCGCCTTCAACTCTAAGGCCAAGTCAGAAAGGTGCTCATCAACACCTGTTATATCAAGATTGCTAGCCCCAAAAGAAGGAAGCTTGAGCAGAACAACCACGTCCTCCAGGGTGGGAGCGAACTCGCCCCAGGATGTCAAAAATGTGTGCGTTGAGGAACACCAGCGCTGAATCAGAGCGAACAAATCATCTGGCCTGCGATTAGCGCCAATCCTAGGGGATGCCTTAATTGCATCAGCTATACCAACTTTCCCAAGAATTTCCACGAAAAGGGGTCACTTGCAAATACATGATTAACCCAATCCTGCCACCCGGTAGTACCGCCAATACGGACATTGAAATTCAGATCTACCCACGGAAACTCCATGCGACGGAGGCGAGAGCGGAGTAATGAAGGACCCAACTCACAGTGATCCTTATGATAAGAGGGTAGAGAGATGAGCTTCGCGGTGCCTTCAGGGATCACCATGGCCTTGGTGGGAGGACCATTGAGGAGGTCACCGGAATCAGGGAAGGGACCGAAAGGGAGTGTCGCCTTCACCCCTGTTGCCCAGCGACAATGGCCCGCCTCCATAGGATAGGAACGGGGGCAAGGGAGACCTTGCATGAAGCAGTAGGTAATGGGGTTTGGAAGAGAAATATCCTCCTCAACCTCCTCAGGAACGTTGTCATCTTCAGCAGGGGGAGTGGATTTTGATCTTCCCATGGCAAGAACAAAGAAGCAACAAGAAAGAAGGAGATGTGGTGAGAAGAAATTTGAAATAGAAGAAGAAAGTGTCAACAGTGAAGAGGATGAGGGTAACGAAGTGAGAGAAAGAAGAAAGAGTCTTTACTGTTTTGAAAGAAATGAGAAAGTGGAGGAGTTTTGAAAAGGAGAGAGAGTGAATGGGAAGAAGTGGTTGAGAGAAAAAGGGGAACTGAAGAGTTTGAAGGAGGGAATTTTTGAAGAGGGAAAAAACTGCACAGAGGAACGTGGGAGAGTGTGCAAGTAACTGATGGGTATTCCCCTGCTTACACGTAGGGTGAAAAGAAGAAAAGGGAGAAACATGTGAGAGAAAAAAAATAGGATTTGCACTGAAAAGGAAATCCTTTCCTTCTCACTGCAAAGGGGGCAATTGTTGGTACCTCAATATTTGGTAGCCCAAATTGCAAAGCCCAATCTGTGTAAAGGCTCAAAGAATCATCAAACAAACAAAAAAACAAAAATACTCTGTGAAAGGCGTGCAAACATTAAGGATTGTCCAGAGCGTCACTTGTCCAGAGCGTCAGTTGTCAATATTTTTCCTAAGAAAAAGGGAAAGACATTCTGATGGCAGATAGCACAATATATCCCCCCAAAGCATCCCAGACATCATGAAAACTCACAAAGAAAGTCATGATAGATGGGAGCGTGCAAGGTATGAGACTCGTGGAAGGCGCACACGTGCAGACAATGCATTCCAGTTCCCCAGGACTACGGGGAGCGTGCATGAGAAGCCAGAGCATCTTTGGCTTACCTCATGCAGCCCTTTCCCAGAGGAAAGACCAAGAAGGCAAGTCTTGTATGCCTCCAACTGCTACCCATTAATAACAAAGTTCAAAGAAGGAAAGAAGACAAATTGAACTCTGAAAAGGGAGAAATGAGCAGCTACATAGAAGGAAAAGGAGGCATGGACCAATGGAAAAAGAGGAGAAGGCAAGGACCAGTGGATAAAAGGGACACTATAAAAGAGATCCTCCTTCAACGTATAACACAACAACCACAACAACACTGAATACAGAGAGTACAACATGAGGGCAAGAATAGAAGTTTCCTTTGAAACTTAAGCTTAGAAATATAGAGGAGAGTGTAAAAAGCCAGAGCGCACACCCTTCCCTTTGTAAAAATGCCTAAGTGTGAAATCCTTTCCCCTGTATCAATTTCTCTGTATTTTATTTTAATGAAAGCCTACAGCTTCTTAAGTTTACGAACCCCTTTTATTTTTGCTTGATTATTTGCTTATAAATAAAAGCGATCCGGAACAATCTCAATTTAAAACTTGATCGATGTCGTGGTCTAACGAAATAACTCTTAATAATGAAAATGTTTGAGAATGAAATACTTATGTGCAAGTAATCTTTAGGACCATGTTATAAACATTTTTATAAAAATAATTTACCCAGATTTGTACTACATTTTTCTTAAAGAAAAAATATTTTTTAAGTTAAAAGCGGGGTGTTTCAATGGGCATGAAATTGATATTAAATGCATTTTTTTACTCTCTTCGCCTTCCACAATGATGGTAACAGAATGAAAAAGTTAAAAAATTAATAAGACATACATTTAATGGTTTGTCTTACACATAAATCAATTATCAAACAATTAGTTTAATGCATTTTGTATTGATCAGTTAATTATAATTCAAAATTTACAATTTTAAAACTTTTCATTTATTACTTTAACTTTATTTTAGTACAAATAATTTTGTCAATTTTTTTTTCTTATAACGAAGATAGGAGGAAGTAGTAACTAAGGAGTACTTCCTTCGGTCCTATTTATAAGACCCTTTTGGGGTTTTTATTTTGGTCCTATTTATAAGACCATTTTCCAATTTTCAATAACATTTAATTACTTCTTTCCACTAACACCCCTATAAAGTCAACACGTTTTAAAGTTCCAATAATTATTATAGGGATAGTTTTGAAAAAGTATATCAAATTTTCACATTTCCAATGCCACTAACAACACTGCTAAAAAAACGCGTTTTAGCGACGGAAAAAACGGTCGCAAAATAATACACTTTCGATTGCAAAACGTGTTTGAGACGGAATTTGTGACCACTTAGAGTCCGTCACAAAAAGTGGGGTTGCTAACCGTTTTGCAACTGCTTGCAAGGCCGTCGCAAATAGTGACGGAAAATTTCCGTCGCAAATAGTGACGGAAAATTTCAGTCGCAAATAGTGACGGAAAATTTCAGTCGCAACGGCTAAATAACGGTCGCTAAGTCTGGTCGCTATTCCCCCAGAAATGCAACCACTGAAAAATTAGCGACGCTTTTGTTCCGTCGCTATTTCTGTCACTATTTTTTTTTAATTGCTACAACTGAACAATAGCAACGCCTTTATTTCGTCACTATTTTTTTCACTGCTGCAAGCTATTAAAAACAACATTAAACTTATTAAATGGCTATACAACCAATTCCAAAATCAGAGAATACAATAATTGCAATGAAACAAAGGGTCCAATATCTCAAAATACATTGACATTAAACTTAAGTAGCCACTAATGGCATAAACTAATATCTCAAAATACATTAGCAT
Source organism: Crotalaria pallida (assembly GCA_037953625.1). Taxonomy (NCBI): domain Eukaryota; kingdom Viridiplantae; phylum Streptophyta; class Magnoliopsida; order Fabales; family Fabaceae; genus Crotalaria; species Crotalaria pallida. Next base: position 23,026,638 of record CM075653.1, read on the forward strand.
AAACTAATATCTCGAAAGGCAATGCAATAAAGTGTAGAGGAGATATAGTCATCACCAATGCAACATCTTTTGCCTTGACACCAACAAAATGACAGTTGCCTCACGGATCAAATTCCTCTACAAGATGTAACAAAATCAACACAAACAAAAATAAATGTCAAAGTTTTAAACACATAAAAAACTAAAAAAGGGGAATAAATTGTTCTTCCTTTAACTAAAAGTACTCAGTTGTTAAAATTAATGGAACTCAAACCAATATCATAGCTCAAGCAAGGCCCTTCATGTCTCCCCTCCTTCATGAAACAAAAAATATGAAAATTTAATTATGCTCTCATCTCATTCTTCTTTCACAACAAAGAAAAGCGTTGCATGGGGTACACTTAAGACCAAATCCTATATATCACTGATTCCATTCCACAACAAAAGTTGATAACAGATTTTGGATGAGTTAGAGAGTGAGTTTATAGCAGGGGTGTTTTCTATCCTCTAACATATTGAAATACTCTAACCATCATATTGAGATAATGTAACTCAATAATAACATGAAAATTAAACTCTTACGATAACATGAGATGAAAAGTTCCCATAATTTTCACTGCAGAAAAGGGACAGAGTAACCATAATTTACAAAATGTCACCTTAGGCCCAGCTGGTCCTCCTCACCAAATCGGGGTTTTGATGGTTTTGCAATGACTACAACACTTCTTGTTCTCCTCATAAGAGAATGGTCATTCCTATATCATCATATATTATAATAATTAAAACATTATACTATATAACACATAATAGCTCACTATTATTATTCGCTAAAGAGGCAAAACCATACCTTCTACTTGAGATTCATGATTACCATTAGCCAGCTCACTTGATAAAAAAAAACACAAGCTCAGAATTAATTAATTGATTCACAAGACTAACGTTTATGAGCAAGCTACACAAGCATGCAGCAAAAAAGAGTGTACAGAAAATGAGTAGAAAGTATGAAGGGAGACAGAGTAACCGACAATGCGAATGTATAATATACACTGCATTTGGAAACATCACAAAGAGGTAGAGTGAGACACATCACAAAAGCTGCAGTGATGCTTGAATTTTGTATAATATAGACTGTCTGCCATGACTATTATAGCATGTTGCTGCTTCATTGAGAACCACTGCAATACAAACGAACATGACCCAAATCAGCAGATAAGGTTCTTTTACTTTTTTATACAAGAAATTTTTTTGTTGATCTCCTCAATCTCTACTTTCTTAATTCAATAGTCATTCTCTAAATCAAATCTTAACTTTCTTAGTAACTCATTATTGTGTTAAAGTATTTCCCCTTACAGAGGGGGTTCATTTTGAGTTATGAATAATTTTGCGTTTAATAATTAAAAGTTTCTAATACTTGCTCTAACAGGCCTAGAAATTATACCCTTTTGAAAATCCTTCTCTTCTACTTCAGGCAACATATGATGAATATACCTTCTAGTTAAATGAGGACCAAGATCATTGTAGCTGGTTTTTTTTTTTGGTGGAGAACAGTGAAATCAATTAGAATTTCATTTAACAAATCTGCAGCAAGGAACCTTCATTGAAAGGAAAGAAAATTATATCACCTAGTAGAATATTTTTGCATAGTCTTACCATTCAATGAAGCTGACATTTGTAAACAATAACTAGTTGTACACGTATTCAAAGTGGCGCACAGGTACACAACTGAAACAGAACTTGAAGATGTAATTGACTAGATTAAATCCACAAACTAAGCAGTACTTCTACAACAAAATGAAAAACCATAGATCAAATTACCTTTCAGACAGCAAGACAAAATGTTGGTTATCAGCGTCTAATAGTGCGCGAGCCAGGAGTCTCTTTTCTGCCTCAACCATGGAAAATTTTCCCCAAGCTACCTATAAGAATATTATAGACAATTTAGTATTATATTAAGAAAGACGGCATGCCTTTATGAAAAATGAATGGAGGCTAAGTAATATTTTATCATTTACCATATATGAATATTCTTATTTCCTCCTCTTGCTAAAGGATCATGTTTATATGCTATCATCCTTTAAAAAACCACAGAAGCTACAAATTGATGCAATATGAATCTAAATAAGCAGCCTAAAAAATTTGTGAGCTAGTTGGTGTTTTATTTGAAAGTGCTTTGACAATGAATATGATACATATAACATCATGGTTTGAAATAGTACTGTCATTTATGTGATTTACATATCCAAAGCATGCCCCTTACCGGTTCACTGTGAATGTCTCGACCAGCAAAATAACGGCTGACATGTACTGGTTTTTCCTTCAATGCATGTACATAAATTGAGAATTTTCCCTAATGACCCTGCATTTTGTTATAAGTAGAGTGTAGAGATAAAATAAAATGAAGGTGAACATATCTCTATCCCTTTTAAAAAGCAGGACTTGCAATTGGTAAATACATTAAGCAGTGAAAAGAATTCACGTAAAAATATGAGTATTCTTCTCATAATAAATCTAAAAGGCAGGTAGCAGCAAAAATCAGAGTTCATACCTCAAGTATTGTGTGAGCTAGATCAAAACATGTCAAGTTAACAATGCTTAATGGCAAGAATCAACAAACATGTGATCTGAAACTAAGAAACATACCAAATTCACAGACTAAATTGTAGAGCATTTCTTCAGATCCAGTAATGTTCTCAAATCCTTCCTCCTGCACATTCTGCGATTCTGCTTCATCTCCAGTTTTTTCTTCCATCTATTTATTGCAAAAAATTAAATAAATCAAAATAAAATAATACACAATACCGAAAAAGAACAAAAGGTTAAGCATAGATATATAAAAACCAATACCACAAAATTCTTATACTTCTTAAACTATCCAAAACTGGTAAGATGCTCATAAAATATAAGAATAGTGTTTCAAAAGTGCAGCCAACTTCACAGAGAAATTTCAGCTGTCTTCTTATTGGTGCAAATAATAAACACATTTATAAATCTGTACAAAATACCCATATTCAAGGGTCGGAAAACATAAGAGGTGTAAAACATGGACACAAAAGATGTTCAATTCAATTGCAAAAACATGCGAGGATCCTCGTTCTTTGGCAATACCTTAAGAGCAGGTTCCACGATAGGAATGTCGGAAACCTTACAGGATATATCAGTGTAGAAATAGCATAAAATTATACATACAAAATCCTAATCAACAATCATGAAGAAGGAAAATAAATACATTTGCATTAAATATTTCTGGATTGGAAAAATAAAAAAGACAACTATTGATCACATGAAAGGTGTATAGCAATAACTATAAGAGCATGTAGACTCTATTAAGTTTCATATTTAAGTACATTTTAGAGAAATTCTAACCCTTTATTTTGGATTCCATCTCTGATACATTGCACTATAGCAGGATAGCAAGCAAGCACCAAGAATACAAATTATTGGCATAAAAACTTCATCACAAGCAGAAATGTGAAAGGAAAAAAGAAATAAACTTTATTAAAGGATGCTCTCTAACTATATGCTCTAGAATTAGCGTATTAGGTCCTGGATCAGATGCCTGAGAAAATAAATTTCTATCTTTTGAACTGTTTCTTTCTAATGCCCTTCTGCCTAAGAGGATCTCATATAGTACCTTACCTAAACTCCAAACATCACTATGAACTTTTAAGACATAATCTGGGTCTTGGGCTTCATACCCTGCATGATCTGTTTCAATGAACACACAACTTAAGGTGTTGGCCATGTTAATATAATAAGGACTAGAGTTAATATAATGAAAAAACCATACAGTCAAACAGTAGTGAAGATTAAATAGGCATTTGATAATATATAAGTTCGCCATCAACTTACCATACAATCACCTGCTAAGTACTCCTTATCAAGATCGACATCTGAAAGCTTGGCATGGAATTTCATCTCCAATAGCACTTTTGAAGATTTAAAACTCCATGGATCACCTACCTGATTAAAAATAGAAACAAAAGATTATCCACCAAAATAGGTACTGTATATTTGAATATCTAATTTGCATTAAGAATGAATGCTCAATGTCATTGTGTGTAAGAGGTAGGCATATGGCATACCACATGACTTCTGATGGGATCAAAACCATAAGCAAGCAGGATTACACTCTCATGCAAGCAAGTGTGACTACTAACACAACTTAAGCTGACACACTGCTATAATCACATATACATGAAGGCAAATGTGGCACACTGCAGTACTACTAAATTTATTATTTACTTTAATATTTTTTTATTTTATTTTATTATCATTTAATTTTAACTTTTTAATTATTATCCTGTTCTTTCTTTAAGTTTTATATTTTTTAAGCCTTGAGTATACATTTTTAATTTGATGGTACACATGAATAATTACTAATGTATTTAATATTTATTATATTACTAATTACTAATTTTATTTATTTTTTCATTGTATATTTTAGCAACATTGATTATTTTACCTATTTACTCTCTTTTTTTTTAATTATTTTTTTATTGCATTTTATATTTTATTATTTTGACATTGTATTTTGCAATTTCAGATGCCGAGGATGAAGAACGCAACCGTCAGCGACAACGGGGATGACGATGAAATGCCCATGATGAGAGATTATTTGACAGTTTCGGGTAGACAGCGATGGATGGAGCGAGGAGGACCTTCCCATGTCGTTCCTCCTCCTTTTTCTTCTTCAGATGATGATGATGATGATGGTAGTGCCGATGATACACAGACCGAGATCGTCTATGAGGATCATCAGGATACTTCGTTGTTGAAGTCATACGACGAGCACCAAGCGAAGGAAATATGGCAAGGATGGGTAAGTATTTGTAACAAGACCAAAAATTAATTTAAATTTAATTTTATCTATTTCTTTAATTAATTGATATTTATTTTTATTTATTTGTTTTACTAATTTCTCTTAATTTAAATTGTGCAAGATCGTCTCTTAAACCGATGCCACAACCATGAATTTGATATGCTATCATTAGATGCCGTGCCACAACAAGTGCGGGCAGTTGTCGAGGCATCTGGCTTGGCTCCATTGATCTCTTCGTCATACAGCGTAGTGGACAGGCGATTGCTCGGTACATTCGTTGATAGATGGTACGAGGATACCAACACGTTTCATCTCCCATGTGGGGAGATGACTATCACCTTGGATGACGTGTCGTCTATCCTGCATATCCCGGTGACCGGGCTTTTGATCGGTTGGGATAAACCCAATCAGGCGGATGCAGTGGAGCTGATGACTGCGTTGCTCGGTATGGGTCATGCCGAGGCTACCAAAGAGGCGATGGACATCAAGAGTGGTGCTATAAGGTTTAGCACGCTGAAGGAGGTGTACAGCAGAGCGGTTATTCAGCAGCGATATGATATTGCCGCTAGATGTTATCTCCTTTACTTGGTGGGTAGCACATTGTTCGCAGATAAGACGAACAACTCTATTGGTTGTCACCTACTGCTCGCTTTGGAGGACCTTACCATGGTTGATCAATATGCATGGGGCTAGTGCACTAGCCTATTTATATGATCACCTGTCATTCGCCAGCAAGGCGAATAAACTCTCTTTGGCAGGCTACATGTCTTTGCTGCAGGTAAACAAATATGAATTTATAATGTTTATTCATAAAAATATTCATCATGTTTATTTAAATTCATAATGTTTTATTAAATTCTTATGTTTAGTTAAATTCATTATTTAAAATAATTAATTGATGGTTTATTTGCAGGCATGGATACTGGACCATTTTACAACCATTGGTCCATGTGCTATACGCTCTAGTGATTATGATGAGACCATGCCTTGGATCTTCAAGTAGAGTCCTCAGCAGTCCGTACGAAAATCGGAGTACACATATCGCATGTTTCTGGAGAGGCTCACTACGGATCAGGTTGTATGGCAGCCGTTTGACCCTGATCACCGAGATGCCCGCCCCTTCGAGGAGGTAGCTTTCTATTCCGGATATCTCCGGTATGGAATGATGCGTAGGGCTTATCTTCCTGATAGGGTTTTGCGCCAGTTTGGATACATTCAGAGTATTCCGAGGAATCCACCTGTGGGAAGACCCCTCGCTTCAGCCATTGATGAGAGTTTCGCGGAGTGGCACCTCCATTTGTTGGACGACGCTTCGAGAGGAGATCACATCACTTACGATGGTGAATGTGTACCTGACTATTATGATTGGCTGCATAGGTTTTCCCATCCTTTTCGCTTACCCTCCTCGGTCAGGGTGGATCGTCCAGAAGCTACATTGCTGGTAAGTTCATTCATTACTTGTACGGTATATTAATATTATATTAAATTTTAGTATAATCTACTTGTAAGAACTACAATCGGTGGGTGAAATAATTAGGAGACACTAGGAGAACACCTAGAAGGGGGGGTTGAATAGGTGTTAGAGAAACCTTGAAAGATTTTCGAAAGAAACAAATCGAAACGATTAAAGCAAATGATTTTTACAAAAACCTCAACACTTAATCGATTAACAAAGCTTATTAATCGATTAACACTTTTAAAAACACTTAGTTAATCGATTAATCAAACAGGTTAATCGATTATTTACGAAAGCTTGATTTTGGTTAATCGATTAACACTTTTAGTTAATCGATTAATCACTGTTAAAACTGAAAAATCACTTTTCACTCAAATACGAAAATCAATCAATTAACACATATGATCAAAGATAAAGCGGAATTGATTAACACCAATATTCTTATTGATTACCTAGGTTATGAAAATGATTTTCCCCAAATCAATTTGCACAATTAAGATTCAATTCAATCAATTATGAATATCAATCTTTTCTAGGTTTTCAACCAAGAACAAATGAAATGACTTGAATGTAAAGAGTTAAAAGTTTAGAGATACGACACAGAGATTTATCCTGGTTCACATTCATCCGCTTGAAAGCTACATCCAGTCCCCTCTTCAACCAAGAGAGATTCTTCACTATGAGGAATTAGAGTTCTCAAATTACAAGTAAATGCCTCTCAAGACTCCCTTCTTGATAGCCTCCAAGAGATACCACACTCTTGTCTTGCAACCCTATTGAATCTAATCTAACCTCTTCCCTTGCTTGCCGATATCCCCACAACAAGTCTTCCAATTGCTTTGAGATGCTTCAAAGACTTCCACTTGCTTGATGAGCCTCACACCAAGACTTCCAATTGCTTGTTAACACAACAAGACTTCCAAGATAACTTTGCTTGATGAACAACCACCAAGGCTTCCTTATGTTGTAGAATGTTTGCCTCCTTTGCAATGATTACAACTCAATGAAAACAATGACAATCCTATGAATCTCTTTCAATAGCTATGAAAATATCAACATAAGAGATTCAAAGATTCTTGATCAAAAAATGTAAAAGTAGAAAGCTTTGATCTATGAAAGTGAGAGAGAATAGTGTGGCTTGATCTTTGTAAAATTGATATGAAAGTTGTTCTAATGTGTTCTAATGATTCACAAAGGTTAGGAAAAGGTTTATATAGAATACCCAAAAGTTAGTAACATTAAAAACTGATTTTGAGAAGTAAAAAACGTATTTTAAAAACCAATACTGCAGGTGTTAATCGATTAGCACAATGCATTAATCGATTAACCACTGTAGCATGTGTGTTAATCGATTAACCAAATCCATTAATCGATTAACCACTGTTCAAATCAATTAAAAACTTGTTTTCTCAAAACTAAACCTTTCCTTTCAAACCTTTAAGCCACCTATTGATTTTAGGTTAAGTGAATACTCAAAATATGATATTATCATGACCTTGATAGAGATTCACTACCCTCTAATGACTCTACCCAAACTCATTAAAATAAAATACTCAAATTAAAGATATTACAATTAAACACAAATTGAATCTTCATGAGCTTGTTCTCTCTTCATCACTTGTTGTTTGTTGTTGATCGATGAACTCCTTCATACTTGAGCTTGATCACAAAAACTTGTAGCTTGTTCAAAACCTTTGTCATTATCAAAACATTCTCACTAGATCTAACACTACTCATCGATGTTTTGTTACATTTGTAGGCTTGCGCTCAACGGAGATTTGCTGAACAATCGCAGCGCTTGGAGCCGTTGTTGTCACAGCTTCAGGAACCTTATCTAGAGGTGTTGAGGCGGGTGCATCAGTTGGCTGTGACACCTCTCACAGAGGAGATGACACATGTTGTACAGACAACTATGGGTAGGGGAAGGGGTAGGCAAAGGCTACAGTAGTTCAGTTGACTTTGTGTTGACTTTATGTTTTATGACTTTGTGTTTTATGACTTTACGTGTAGTTTACTTTGTGTTGATTTTATTTTATTATAATTTTATTTATTTGATTATCCTTTTTTAAAATTAATGTTTGGAAAAAAATAAATTTAATAATTTATCTATAGTATTATATAAAATTACGAAATTACCCCTAGTCAACAAAATTACCAATATACCCCTTCCTTCCTAAATGACAAAAATACCCTTTAACCACCAAAATTACCAAAATACCCCTACAATCCCAAATTTCCATTTTACCCTTCACATTCCAAAATATACCTGAACCATTCAAACCCTCAACTTACCATCTACCCCTTTCTTTAAACACTCCCAATACCTCAAGATGTATCCAATTGAATAAAAATATCTTTTAACTGAATTCAAAAATATCATTAAAATAAAAATTCAAAAAAAATAAAAATTCAATCAATATCATATACAACGCCGTCCCCATTCGGAGGAGGTATTAAATCTCTAAATAATGCAATGCGATCCAAAAATATGGTACCCCAAGGAGCTGCACATTCGTTAAAAAAATGTTTCCAAGACGGATGAATAGATGATAATGGTGACCCTTCCTTCAAGAAAACTTGAACCCAATGATTTGCCTTAACATTAGGGTCCAACGAACAACACATATCGACATTCCCGATTACCCAAAGTTTTGGATGCATGGGAGGTGCTTTAGTGTACGGTAAATACGTTAAACAAGCTCCCATATGACGAGTCATCGAAACAAGAACCACATTGTACCTATTAGCATGCATCAAGTTAGTATACGGTATAAATGTAAAACAATCTCACATATCATGATACAATGGAAAGAATATCCACAATATACCTGTTAGCAATGACATGCCCCAATGGGGGAAGAATCAACCATTTATCTTCAGGAACACCGCCAATGTTGCCCACATGTAGTGATCTGAGCACAACGTCATAATCATGGGTCCCAATCATCTGGATGTACATCTCCTTGTGTTGCTTGATCTTACGTATAAGATCATTCCGAACAAGCATATAAGAATCCTCAGACTGATACTCATACAAGCTAATTGATCGAAAACCACAATTTCCATCTGCTCTCACATCAACAATTTGATCGATATATTGTTGCATGCAGGAGGGAAATTGTTGTAAGTATGGAGATATCACAATAGCTTGTTGAGAGCTACTTTTGGAGGATTGTTGAGAGTTTTGTTGGGAAGCTTTTGGAGGATTTTTGGATGATTTTTGAGAGCTTTGTTGGGAAGCTTTTGGAGGATTTTTGGGGGATTTTTGAGAGTTTTGTTGGGAACCTTTTTGTGAAGCCTTTTTTGATTCTTTCTCGGCATATTCCCATCCCGATGGATCACGCTTTGTTGATCTCTCATGATCACTCATACGCCCTTTTGTCTTTGCTTTTTTGTTCGGTGGCAACAATGAGGTAGTTGTTGGATCCACAACCTAAAAAAAACAAAATCAACTGTCAACATTAAGAAAATTGATAATATTAAAAAAAATGTTAAAATCAAAAATTGGTAATAATATAAATTGTTAACCTCTCGAAACTTGTCCGTCAAAATCTTCTTTCCTACATCATTGGTACCATGAAATACTCGCCAAAACTCCGCGATCAAAGGAGTTAGGTCAATGTGTACCTCTTCTTTCTTCTCTTTATTGTTGAATGTCAGAATTTTCCAATGATCATGAATTGTCGTCAAAGGAATAGGTTGACCACTTTTCCTGTATCCATCAACCTCGCATGCACACGGTAAGCCATGTGTGATTCTCAGCTTGCAATCACAATTGTCACACTCATCAAACTTCTTCAGTCTGGTGAAAATAATGGCCAATGCTTCCCTTGACACATAATAATGCAAATTTCGGAAAAACGGAATATTCACCATGTGCTCCAATCTTGTGAGGCTTTTCTGAAAAGAATCAATAATGAGAGTGTGTTGACATGCCAACATCTTTTGCATAGCTGTTAAACACGTGCATAGATCCCCGTTGCTGGTTGACAATAATCTCTTCAACGTCGAGTGAGCACCTTCCACCCTAAAAATGATGAAATTTAAATGTATTATAATATGCAAAGAAACATGCCAAATTAATACAACAATGCAAATGAAGACAAAAAACTTACCGGTTTGTTGTAGTATTACCAAGATGCATATGCTTACTTGTCCATGTATCAAAAAAAATTTCCTTATGGTCGGCCAAGTAAGTCTGATTCACATAATCAAGTAGACCAATCGCCTTCCAAGACAGATTCTTAAGTCGAGTGCATGAAGCTTCATAGTCATCCTCATCCTTGGAATGGACTACCTTGGCCCAAGCTTTCTCAAGTAACAGCACATCAGCGTCATTACGAACATGTTTCCTAATACGTGTTGTCACATTCTTCTTAATAATGTGAAATTGACACAACAAATGCGCCGAAGTTGGAAAAACGGTCTGGATTGCTCTCACCAATGCACTTTCAAAATCAGAGACAATAACCTTGGGCATGACATCATCATCTTTCAACAATCTCTTTACTTGTTCTAATGACCATAAGAAGCTTGGATACTTCTCCACCTCCATGTAAGAAAATGCAATAGTAAATGACTTCTCGGTAGATGTTTGCCCAACCACCTTAAGCAAAGGCCATTTGTATCTGTTAGTCTTGTAGGTGTTGTCTACGATGAGCACAATGTTAAACGAATTAAAAAGAGTAACAGATTTTGGATCAGCCCAAAAAATTTGCTTCACAATATCCGTGGAATCGTCCTTTCTGTACCAGATGTCATAACCATTGTAACATCCCGAAATTTTATTGCAAGAGTAATTGGAATAATAACAGGATTTGGAAATAATAATTGTGCATAAATAACATAAGGTGATAAATTAGGTTTCCTTTGAATGCCATGAAGGAGTTAGGAAGCATTGGCATCATAAAAGAAATTTAAAGAAGGCTAGACGAGTGTTAAAAACGGCGTTTTCGGTGTTCTAAACACGCTAGGAAATTCAAAATAAAAGATTTACAACTCTAAACACGAATTCCACCGTTGGATGTGAAGACAAGTGTCTTAGTAAGCTTTTCTCAAAATTTGAGCAAAATCCGACGGTTAACGAAGAAGATATGGCGTAGTCAATGCGAAGTCAACAGACTTCCGTGCACTAGAATCACGAATCAGGTAAAAGTATTCGGATATCAGCCAAAGCATCCGGATACTTCGTGCAGAATCAGCATAAATCGTGTTTTTGGCTTCCTTCTTCAGTCACTCCCCCTTTTTGTTTCTCTCTCCTAGGGCCACGAATTTCTTCTCCTTCTCTCTCTAAATCCCACCTCAAATCATCAAATACATCCATGATAAATCCTTAAAAATCAATCCCCACCACATACAAACATCATCTCCTTCATCAATCTCTCCTATTATTCTCTCTCTCACGCCATTTCTCTCTCTCCTCTCTCTTCCTTGGAGTTTCATACCCACTCTTAATTTCCACCATTCCAAGTTCAAGGTATGTGAGATTCAAGCTTTCCTTCTCATTTTCTTTCATGTACACAAATTTAATTCCCCCATAGTCTTTAACTAATTTCACTGCTTTTGCTTCATGGCTCATTTTCTCTCTCTACACAAAGGCTTGGGAATCAACATTCTCTCTCTCCACCTTTATTTGAGTTAAGAAGGGGGTGTTACCTCTATTTAGGGAGTATACTCTAGATGGTATATAGTGGAGACTAAGGATAGGGATTAGAATAGGATGATAAACCCTAGGGTAAAGTGATAAAAATGATTTTTAGCATAGGTAATTAGAAGAGAAGAACTTGGGATTTGTTGTAAAATATGTATTGATAATAAAAATGAGAGATGACATTATAGGAGATTAGATAAAATAAATAAAAAGAGATTATATGAGGTAAGATTGTTACTTGCTATTATCGTGATAAAAATATAATTGTGGTGTGTCTAGAATTTGTTAAGGTTTGGTTATGAATATTGATGAGGGGATAATGTTGTTAATAAGAACGGGAATGAGCTAAGTGAATGTTAATTAATTAAGATAAGTGGTAAATGGATAAATAATAGGGTAAATAATTAATGTATGAATAAGGGATAATAACATGGCATAGCATGACCCTCCCTAAGTTTAGCGTGTATACCAATAGGACCCTCCACTTACTTTCCAAGTGGAACGAGAAATTATATTATCATGACCCTCCCTATGCGGAGCGAGAAATTATATATTCATGACCCTCCCTATGCGGAGCGAGAATTATATTAGCAGGACCCTCCACTTATTCTTTAAGTGGAGCGAGAAAGTATATTATTATGACCCTCCCTTTGCGGAGTGAGAAAATATATTATCATGACCCTCCCTTTGCGGAGTGAGAATTACATCACCAGGACCCTCCACTTACTTTCTAACTGGAGTGAGAATTAGACATTCATGACCCTCCCTATGCGGAGCGAGAAATTATATATTCATGACCCTCCATAAAGGAGCGAGAATCAAGTAGCATGACCCTCCCCCCAATAGGGAGTGCGAAATAAATGGAAATGAAATGCTAATTGAATAACAGGGAATTTTAATAAGTAAAGATGATATGGCAAAAGAGTAGAGGGAACGGTAGATAATATGGTGAGTAGAGAACAAGGAAAATAGGGAAGAGAAATGGGTTGTAAGATCATAAGTAAGGGTAGTTCCTTGGTTATTCTCTATGTCTGTTTAGAATGTATCTTCCTAAGTTCTGTGTAATGCTACCCTTCTTGCCATTTTTTTACAGGTACTGACGTGGAGCTTGCACAGGATATGGCCGAGCAGGATCACACTCCACTTCGTGGAGTGCGAGGATTTTAGTAGGGATCCACATATTGGTCTAGGGTTCTATTTTTGGGAAGAAACTTGCTTAGTAATGTAACCAGCACTAGTTGGATCTTTTGGGGAAAACTAATATGTTTCAAAACTTGTATATATTTGGTAAAACTGATGTAATGGTGCTACTGCACTCTGTTTATATTTTGCCCTGCTGGCATATGAAAGGATATAAATAAATATTTTGGACATGTTGCAGAAGAAACTAATTTTGGGAAAATTAAGAAAAACAAAGGAAACTCCGTCCGTTTGACGAGAGATTTTTATAAGTGAATTAAGTGTAAAAGAAAATTTTAAATTACTAATTTCAAGCTAAGGGTAACTAAGGGTAAAATAACTAGGGTGTTACATTTTGGTATCAGAGCAGTTTAATCCTCGGCCTTGGAGTTATAAGTTACTCCAGTGGTTACTCACCAAGCGAGTAATTGGCGTAGAGTCAAATGTTTAAGTTATAGTGCTAGAATAGTGTAGTAGTTATTTAATTGTAGAAGCATTAACTAGTTAATCCCTTCAGGATTTAGTCAGTATGGCTGGAAGGCGCGCAGAGAATGACAGAATAGCTGCTATCCTGGAAAGTATGGTCCAAATGCAGCAGGCTCAGGCAGCGACTGTGGCTCAAATGCAACAGGCCCACGCTGCGAATATCGCTCAGATGCATCACAATCAGGCGGAAAATATAGCAGCGGCAGTGGCAGCAACTGCAGTGAATCTTCAACAACCAGCTCCGACCGTGATCGATTGGATGGCCCGATTCAGAAAGAAGGAGCCTCAAAAGTTTGAAGGAGGATTCAATCCAGATGGAGCACAACTCTGGCTTCAAGGGATCGAGAAAATTTTCCGCTCTATGGCACCACCGGATGAGCAAAGAGTTGTGCTGGCACAATATATGTTAACAGGGGAAGCGGAGCACTAGTGGGTTCAGATGCGAAGGGGTTTAGAAGCAGGACATCAGGCAATTACTTGGGATCTTTTTAAGATCCGATTTCTGGAAAAGTATTTTCCTGAGGATGTCCGCAGAGAAAAGGAGATCGCCTTTCTGCAGCTAGTGCAAGGGGACATGAGCGTCGGGGAATATGCTGCTAAGTTTGAAGATCTGATCCGATATGCCGGAAGCTACAGAGACGCCGATGAAAGGACCAAATGCATCAAATTCGAGACTGGACTTCGCTCTGAAATCAAAATGGCATTTGAATATCAAAACATTGCAAATCTGTCCCAATTAGTCAATATGACTAGCACTTATGAGAAGAGTCGAAAACAAAGGGCAGCAGAGAAAAGAAATAAGGGGGTGCAGAAAGTTGGGGGTCCCATTCGGGGAAAAGGACAGGTTCATGAATCAAAGCCCTACGCTTATCCCAATGTCACGAAGTAGCCCCTAGGATCAAGGATAAGAATGGGAATACTATGGGAACTTATCCACTATCTTCACATTGTGGAAGGAGGCATCAAGGAAAGTGTTGGTACCGGAATCAGACTAGAAGGGATTTCAGCTGTTTTGTGTGCGGGCAAACAAGACATTTTGCTGCGAGTTGCCCCAAAAATGCTCCAAAGAAAGAAGTCAATGTCGCAAGGGTACAACCAGCAGGTGGGGGTCAACCTGCTCTGAAGGGAAAGTTGTACACCATCGATGGTGAAGAGGTTGACTTGGCTGACGTGGTTACAGGTATAGATTATTTAGTAATGCCCATGCAGTACCCCATTAGTTTTGATACCATATAACTGATCTTTTCCTCTAGTAATTGATTGGAAATGTCAAATCTCTAGGAAAACAGAAACACCCTAGAAACCTTAAGCATTAAATTTCATTCGCCTAAGATAGACTTTTTAGCAACATTGTGAACAACCTCAGAGAGAAAAACGTTAAGTTGTAGAGTCCTAGTGTAAACTAATCAAATCCAAGGATAATATTGTTGTTTAATGGTATGTAAGGTTAGAACTGATCACTCTGATTCTTGCATATGTTAAGTGATGATATTATCAGCAAGCCTAGCAATGAGGTTGTTATTGATAGATGTAAGATTAAGACCGATCACCTTGATCTCTACACCTATTAATGGTCGACGTCATTGACAAATTTCACACCAAAACATTACCCAAGCAAACTTAACAATTGAATCATAATCCTCATTGAGTGCAAAATCCTAGCAGTATACAGAATCTAAGTGGGGGAGAATCTAGTAATTAAGTTAGGTTCGACTTGATGGCAGTGAAGTGAAGTCTAGAGGAGCTGAATAAATCATAGTATTAGGCCTTGCCATTGGGATGGTTCTCCATTTAAGGAACTGAACAGAATTTCGGGGACGAAATTCCAATAAGTGGGGGAGAATTGTAACATCCCGAAATTTTATTCCAAGAGTAATTGGAATAATAACAGGATTTGGAAATAATAATTGTGCATAAATAACATAAGGTGATAAATTAGGTTTCCTTTGAATGCCATGAAGGAGTTAGGGAGCATTAGCATCGGAAAAGAAATTTAAAGAAGGCTAGACGAGTGTTAAAAACAGCGTTTTTGGTGTTCTAAACACCCTATATTAAAAAATTCAAAATAAAAGATTTACAACTCTAAACACGAATTCACCGTTGGATGTGAAGATAAGTGTCTTAGGAAGCTTGTCTCAAAATTTGAGCAAGATCCGACGATTAACGAAGAAGTTATGGCGTAGTCAATGCGAAGTCAACAGACTTCCGTGCACTAGAATCACGAATCAGGTAAAAGTATCCGGATATCAGCCAAAGTATCCGGATATTCATGCAGAATCAGCATAAAACGTGTTTTTGGCTTCCTTCTTCAGTCACTCCCCCTTTTTGTTTCTCTTTCCTAGGGCCACGAATTTCTTCTCATTCTCTCTCTAAATCCCACCTCAAATCTTCAAATACATCCATGATAAACCCTTAAAAATCAATCCCCATCACATACAAACATCATCTCCTTCATCAATCTCTCATATTATTCTCTCTCTCACGCCATTTCTCTCTCTCCTCTCCTTTCTCTTCCTTGGAGTTTCATACCCACTCTTAATTTCCACCATTCCAAGTTCAAGGTATGAGATTCAAGCTTTCCTTCTCATTTTCTTTCATGTACACAAATTTAATTCCCCCATAATCTTTAACTAATTTCACTGCTTTTGCTTCATGGCTCATTTTCTCTCCCCTCCATGGCTGTGAAGCTTTCTCTCTCTACACTAAGGCTTGGGAATCAACATTCTCTCTCTCTCTCTCCACCTTTATTTGAGGTAAGAAGGGGGTGTTACCTCTATTTAGGGAGTATACTCTAGATGGTATATAGCGAAGACTAAGGATAGGGATTAGAATAGGATGATAAACCCTAGGGTAAAGTGATAAAAATGATTTTTAGCATAGGTAATTAGAAGAGAAGAACTTGGGATTTGTTGTAAAATATGTATTGATAATAAAAATGAGAGATGACATTATAGGAGATTAGATAAAATAAATAAAAAGAGATTATATGAGGTAAGATTGTTACTTGCTATTATTGTGATAAAAATATAATTGTGGTGTGTCTAGAATTTGTTAAGGTTTGGTTATGAATATTGATGAGGGGATAATGTTGTTAATAAGAATGAGAAGGAGCTAAGTGAATGTTAATTAATTAAGATAAGTGGTAAATGGATAAATAATAGGGTAAATAATTAATGTATGAATAAGGGATAATAACATGGAATAGCATGACCCTCCCTAAGTGGAGCGTGTATACCAATAGGACCCTCCACTTACTCTCCAAGTGGAGCGAGAAATTATATTATCATGACCCTCCCTATGCGGAGCGAGAAATTATATATTCATGACCCTCCCTATGCGGAGCGAGAATTATATTAGCAGGACCCTCCACTTATTCTTTAAGTGGAGTGAGAAAGTATATTATTATGACCCTCCCTTTGCGGAGTGAGAATTACATCATCAGGACCCTCCACTTACTTTCTAAGTGGAGTGAGAATTATACATTCATGACCCTCCCTATGCGGAGCGAGAAATTATATATTCATGACCCTCCATAAAGGAGCGAGAATCAAGTAGCATGACCCTCCCCCCAATAGGGAGTGCGAAATAAATGGAAATGAAATGCTAATTGAATAACAGGGAATTTTAATAAGTAAAGATGATATGGCAAATGAGTAGAGGGAACGGTAGATAATATAGTGAGTAAAGAACAAGGAAAATAGGGAAGAGAAATGGGTTGTAAGTTCATAAGTAAGGGTAGCTCCTTGATTATTCTCTATGACTATTTAGAACGTATCTTCCTAAGTTCTGTGTAATGTTACTCTTCTTGCCATTTTTTTACAGGTACTGACGTGGAGCTTGCACAGGATATGGCCGAGCAGGATCACACTCCACTTCGTGGAGTGCGAGGATTTTAGTAGGGGACCACTTATTGGTCTAGGGTTCTATTTTTGGGAAGAAACTTGCTTAGTAATGTAACCAGCACTAGTTGGATCTTTTGGGGAAAACTAATATGTTTCAAAACTTGTAAATATTTGGTAAAATTGATGTAATGGTGCTACCGCACTCTGTTTATATTTTGCCCTGCTGGCATATGAAAGGATATAAATGAATATTTTGGACAGGTTGCAGAAGAAACTAATTTTGGGAAAATTAAGAAAAACAAAGGAAACTTCGTCCGTTTGACGGAAGATTTTTATAAGTGAATTAAGTACAAAAGAAAATTTTAAATTACTAATTTCAAGCTAAGGGTAACTAAGGGTAAAATAACTAGGGTGTTACAACCATCATCCCTCAAAGTCTTCAAAAGATGCTGCATCTGTGTTCTCGGACGCCTGGCCTCTCTTCTCCATTTATTGAGGATGTTGTAAATTTGCATCAATGTGGTGCAATTATTTGGGTTTTCCTCCTTCAATGTCGCAAATATTTGTCTCGGCTTCACTCCATTCTTCGCCATAGTGATGATCTTTTCATACTCTTCAAGCGTAGGTCTTCCGGGGAATGAGTGTCCGATGAATGATTCACACTTATCGTGGTTATGGGACTCACAAGATACCCTTACCCTCCACGCTCCGAGTGACGAATATGGTCTACCATGCACCTTGAATGGGAAATTCCTCTTCTTTGTGCCGGAGACATACTTCAACTTCTCCTTTTTTGGTTTGTATATGTCAAACCTTTCACAACAAAGTGTAATCTTTTGCTTCTTCCCGATTTCTCGTCTATCAGACCTAAGGATCCTTAGAACATGTCCCTGTGAATATGTAACTTCACGAACCCATTTCACCAGAGCTTCACAATCGGGGAAAACCATGTCAGTCTCAAACGCACTAGTAAAATCCGGATATTGGACCTCTTCATCATCGTTATTGTCTTGCATGATTAAGCTGCAAACACAAATAAAAGTTAATATGCAAAAAAAAATTAAATAACTAATAAAATTAACAAAATCAAAATATTTATAAAAATTATAAAATAATAATAAAATAAAATAAATAAAATAAAAAATATAACTAAAATCAAAATAAAAAGTTAAAATTAAATAATAATAAAATAAAATAAAAAATATTAAAAATAAATAATAAAATAAAATAAATTAATTAAAAAATAAAAAAAATTACCCAAAGTTATAATCCTCTTCCTATTCCTTTTTCAAATCAACATTATAATCCTCTTAATCTTTCCTGATCAATATCATAACATAAACAAATTCAAATCTCCTATATATGAGGATGGATGCATTCAAATATATCATAATACGGATGAATGCATTCAAATTAATTTAAAGTTTTTGAATCCTAAAAAGTAACGTCTTGATATTTTTATAAATAATATTAATATAAAATATATAATAACAAAAATTTTATTTAAGTTTAAATAATTAATTAAAAATATGACTTCGCTGAGGGTGCAGCGAGAGAACAAAATCATGGTCTCGCTGACCCCCCAGCGAGCGTTATAAAATTTTAATTTTATAACTCCGCTTGGGTGCAAGCGAGCTAATGTTTTTTTGGCTCGCTTGGACTGCAACGATGAATAAAAATAATTGCATGTATATTGTTTGCTTAATATTAACCACTTCAAACACATACTGAACAAAGAAAAAAAATAAAGAATCAAGTTTATGATCATAGAATTACTTTAATGAATGTTTATGAATTGCTTGCAATTGAAGAAATGTGGAGGAGAAAAGGGGTTTTGGGTTGATGAAGGGTGGAAGAGGCTGCTGGAGAGTTAACGTGAAAAAGAAGAAGAGAATGAAGAAGAAAAAATAGGTTTCTATTAATAAGAGAAAGAGGGGCATTTTGGGTAGTTTATTTTATAGTAAGGCTAATAGAGTCTTAAAAGAAAAAAAAGGGTTAACTAATTAACGGGGTGAGTCAATAAACTAATTTTCTTTCTTTCATTCTCGGGTGATTTTTTTTTCTTCAAAAGCTTACTTCCTCAATTTCAAACTCTAAAACAGGTATTACTAAACTAGTGACTTACCCGTACCGGGTACACCTTGGGTACTGATATGCGTAACTGATATATTAGTGTATATTTTAGATGTGGATCGTACCAATAATATAATTTTTGCCTTAAAATTTATATTTTAATGTTATAATCACTCTTTCGGCCTTATATCTTGACTTATTTTGAGCATCAACCTTTAATTTTAAGATACTAATATGTTATTTCAAAGTCAAAATTGTTTATTTGCACATTGTGTGTGTGTCTATATATATATATATATATATATATATATATATATATATATATATATAATTAGAATTTATATTGCCGTACCCGTACCATAGTTTTTTAGAAAATGTCGTACCCCATACCCGGTACTGTACCCGTATTGATGCAACATAAATTTCAAAGATAATGAGCTCTAAATTTTTTCTTATTGTTTTAATATATATTGTTGTTGCACAAATATAATGGAGTACTATTTTTCCTAACTATATCTTTATTTATTGTAATTTATTTTCATCTTTAATTTCTTTTCAATAATGATTACATAAATATATTATAATTAAAATATCCTAAATTCTTATATTATTTAACAATTTTTTCATCATTATGCATAACCTTAAACTAAATTATCTTTAAAATAGAGTGAGTAATAATTTAAAATCATAGTTATAGTAATATATTTCCTCCATCCTATGAAATTTGAAATTTTTTGAAAATTCACCAAAAAGAAAATAGCTTGCTTTTAATATTTGTCCATTAAACCAACCAATTAGTAATAAAGTAATAATTTAATGTATGTTTCTTTTATCAACCAATCATAAGATATAATTTCAGATAAATCTTTTATGCTTTTTCACCGGAGGAAATATATACATAGGCATGACAAAGGGTCGAGTTTGGGGCAGATTTTGACAATACCAACCTCGCACCCATCAAGAGCGAGGCGAATTCGGGTGCAGGTTCACGAAGGGCGGGTATGAAAATGAAACCCAAACTCATCCCCGTTGGGTTCAGGGAAACCCGCGGATAATCCATCCAATTATTTTTTAAATGTATTTTTTATTGTATTAAAGAAAAATCACATATAAAATACTACATTATAATTCAAATATTATATAATAATAAACGTCAAATTTAAAAAAAAAATCAAAAAACTTAAGAATTAGATCATCGTTTTAGCTAAATATGTTAGTTTGAGTTTACCATTTAACTATAATTATAATGAAAATTATTTAAATTTTATATCAGAGAGAGTTTGGGAGCGGGGGCGGAGCGGATACTAAAAATACCAGACCCGCCCCACCCCCATCTTTTCAAAGCGGATTTCGGTTTCGGGTTTCTCCCAACCCAATCAGAGTGAGTTTTCCTCACAAAAATCGGGTCGGTTTAAGCGGATACCCGCAGATGTGGGTTTTATTGTCATCCTTGTATAGTTGTATATATATACATAAAGGATGTATCACATGATAAAGACTAATTTATATGAGAATGAGAGAAACTATTTTTAACCATTAGATTAAAATCAATGGCTGAGATTAAAATACCCATTCAAAGCATTCATGTAGATATGTACCCTTTCTCTTCTCCCCCTGTGCTGAACAATGAACAAATATGACACACATTGCCCCTGCAACGATTTATCGCCTCCCTTGTCCCAATGAATGATGGTTCTTATTCCTAAATCTTTGCCTTCCCTTCCCTACCCTCTGTTTTTCGTTTTTCTTAACCAACTTGTAAAAGCTAAATCACAAAACTAGAATCAAGAAATTGTATTTTAACGCAAAGGCTAAAACAGAAGGGATTAGGGATTTGATTATATTCATCAAAGTCTGATTCAAAAGACGTTAGGATAGGGAGATGAGGTTAATTGTGTTTTGAGACCATTGAAATTGAGGTTGTGCTTGGAAAATACAGGGTACATGCGACTCGTGAGGTTGAGGGAGATGCAGAACGTGAGAAAGTGAGGTTTAGCAAATATAGGATATGACTTGTCTGCAGTTGAGGCGGGAACTGTCCCTGCAGTTAGAAGCATCCAAGCCATTGAATATAACTTAATGGCTAGATTAGGACCAAGGTGTAAAGAACATCAATAATAAATACTAGTACTACATTACATACTACTAATCATTATAGCTGGTACAAAACTAAGGGAAAATAATAAGGTTAAAACTAGTACCTATTAAAATGAATAATTTTCATCAACAAAGCCCAGCACAGTTGGTAGATAGCTGGGTTCCTTAAGCATGATGTCAGGGATACCCTTGGTGTACAAAAAAAAATGAATAATTTTCAAAGAGATGAAAGTTTTGATAGAATTCTACAAGATAGAAAATTAAGATTAATACATAGATTAGAATTACCAGATAATATAAAAGAAATAATAGCTGAGAAATATATGAATATTATAAGACAAGATCGAGTAAAAATACAACTAGAAAATATGTTATTACAAGAAAGATCATTTTAAAGAAATTAGGAAACGACGAAGATATGAAGAGGCAAGAATAATGAATGATTCAGATTTTACAGATTCAGATTAATTATGGATCTTATTGAAACATTAACAGAAAAAATTGAAGATTTCACTAAAGAATTAAAAGAAATTAAAACAGAAATAATGGAGAAGTTAAGAAATTGTTGTAAAAATTGTACCGAAAAAGAAGAGATAAGTTGTCTAGATAAGATGAAGGAGATTATCAATAAGCTTGAACAGCAAGATAAGGGGAAAGAAAAGGAAGAAATAAATGAACCACCACCCCGAGAAAAATTTAACGATTTAATAGAAAAAATGGAGGATCTCTTTAGGCAACAAGAAAAACAGAGATGTATCACCTTAGAAGATTTAGAGAAACTATTGGGTAAAAAGAAAAACCATTAGAAATAGTCCCTTATTATAAAAACCCAATTAGAGAAACTTTTTGGCATGGATATCGAATTTGAAAATCTTAGAGAAGAAACTTGAAAAATATTACAAGAACTTAATCTTGTCAAATAAGATTTAGTTAATTAACACGCCCTAAAACCAGTTAAGATTGAAAAGGGATCAACTTCGGGAATTAAAAGTCCAAAAAGAAAAGGATCTCCTAGTATAAGGTGGGAAAATGATTATGGAGAAGATAATTGGAATAATGATGAGTATATGAGAAGAAAAAGGTACAGTAAAAATAAGAAAGACCAGTATACTAAGTATAAAGAATTTGAACCTATGATAGGACAAATGACCAATAAGAAAGTCTTAGAGCTAGACTGTCTAGACAATAGACCAGAACTTATTGAACAATGGATCAATGAAATGTTTTTGATCACAATACTAATAAAAAAATTACCAATGACATCAATGAGATATACAATTTGGTAAAAATCTATATGAAAGGAATAGTTTACAATTGGTTTGAAAGTACCAGGAGATTTGGGAGAAATAATAAGAGAAAAATGAAAAAATAAAGAGCCATATATAGAAGACACATTAGGAGGAAAACATAGTTTTATAATGGAAACTATAAAAACCTTATGCTTACAAAAGAAAGCACAAAACCAATCTAGAAGAACCAATAGAATCTGTTGTGACCTACCAAGCTTAGAGTTAGCAACACAATGGGGATGTCAACCCGAAAAAACTCATAAAAAGAAAAGATATAAGAAAAAATGGTTTAAAAGATACAAGTTTAGAAAAACTAATAAAAGAAGGAAAGGAAAAGGATACTTTCGAAAGAAAGAAAGACAAAATAACAAACAAAACTATTATTCAGATGGTAAAAAGAAATGTACATGTTGGATATGTCACAAGAAAGGACATTATGCTAATGAATACCCAGATAAAAGTAAGAAGAAAGAAACTGCTAAAATAATAATTGAGGCAAAGGAATATTGATTAGAGCCGGATGAATACGACCCGAAAAGTGAATACAGCTTATATAGCTATTATACTACCACTAACTCTGAGGTAGGCTCAGACACTACAGAAGATGAATTCGAATAACACTTACATTAACATTCAAATAGGATTACAACATTATAGAGCATTCATAGACACTGGAGCATCTATATGCTTAGCACAACGACAAGTAATAGAAAAATGGACTAAGATGAAGAAACCAATTACAATAACAATTGCTGATAATAGTTCACATAAAATTTATTATGTGTCAAGATTCCAAGATATAATAATAGAACATGCATATTTTACTATACCAAGCATTTATCAATATGATACAAGGGTAACTATCTTACTTGGTAATAACTTTCTCCGACTATATCAACCATTTATTCAGCAATTACATTCTATTACATTGCATTGTAAATACTATCTAAAGTATAAACAGGTTGAAGAACCAATTACCACACCCATCTATCACAGTAACCGCGCAGCCCAACGTGGTGAGATAACAGAAAAAATAGATTAATTGCCGAAAATGTCATCAGAAAAATCGCTGACAAAGTCCTAGAAATTAGTAAAGAAATCCCTATACCCAAAGAAATAGAAGAATTGTTAGACTAATGTTCGTCTGAAAACCCACTAGACCCAAAAATTAACAACAAAAGGGTAAAAATGGTCCATTTAGAATTAAAAGATAAAAATAAAGATGTAAGAAGTAAGCCCATGATATACACTCTACAAGATAGAGAAGAATTTAAAAAAAGATATTGATGATATGTTACAAAAAGGCCTTATAGGACATAATACAAGCCCACATAGCAGCCCAGCTTTCTATGTAGAAAAACACTCTGAAATAAGAAGACAAAAAAAGGAGGATGGTAATAAATTATAAGGAACTTAATAAATTTGTAAGATCCATGAAGAATGTTTTGATAAATGCCAAAAGGTTTTGAACAAGCTACAAATGTGTTGATCAAGTTCAAGCTCAACAAGAAACAACAAACATCAAGTGATAAAGAGAGAGCCAACTCATGAAGACTTAGTTTGGTAGTTTATGTTTTATTGTTTTATATTTTGCCTCACAAGTCTCTTAGTTTATGAGTTTGGGTAGAGTCATTAGAGGGTAGTGAATCTCTATCATAGTCATGATTATATCATATTTTGAGTATTCACTTTGCCTAAAATCAATAGGTGTCTTAAAGGTTTGAAAGAAAAGGTTTAGTTTTTGAGAAAACAAGTTTTAAGTGATTTTTAATCAACATAATCGATTAACAGGTTTTGATAATCTATTAACAATATATTTTTAACTAATAACCGATTAACAACTTTTGATAATTGATTATCTTGACTTTTACTCGAGTAAATTTTTACAGGCTTGCGGCATTACTCGATTAAGGCATGGTTACTCGATTAGCCACTTTGTTACTCGAGTAACACGATCAGATATGGTTTTTAAAATGCGTTTTTCACTTCTCAAAAGCACTTTTAACCATTCCTAACTTTTGGGTATTCTATATAAACCTATTTCTAACCTTTGTGATCATATTCCACATTTTGATATTCATTTTACAAAGAATCAAGCCACTCTATTCTCTCTCACTTTCTCAAGATCAAAGTTCTCATTTTTACATTCTTTGATCAAGAACCTTGAATCTCTCATGTTGATATTTTCATAGCTTTTGAAAGAGATTCATAAGATTGTTATTTTGTTTTCATTTGAGTTGTAATCATTGCAAAGAAGGCAAACACTCTACAACAAAGGAAGTCTTGAAGAAGTTATTCATCAAGCAAAGTTATTTGGAAGCCTTGGTGTGGCATATCATCAAGCACTTGGAAGTCTTGTAGTGAAGCAAGCAAGTGGAAGTCTTTGAAGAATCTCAAAGCATTGGAAGTCTTGTTGTGGGGTATCGGCAAGCAAGAGAAGAGGTTAGATTAGATATCAATAGGGTTACAAGGCAAGGGTGTGGTATCTCTTGTAGGCTAGCAAGAAGGGAGTCTTGTGAGGCATTTACTTGTAATTTGAGAAACTCTAATTCCTCATAGTGAAGAATCTCTCTTGGTTGAAGAGGGGACTGAAGTAGCTTTCAAGTGGATGAAAG
Organism: Crotalaria pallida; assembly: GCA_037953625.1. Taxonomy (NCBI): domain Eukaryota; kingdom Viridiplantae; phylum Streptophyta; class Magnoliopsida; order Fabales; family Fabaceae; genus Crotalaria; species Crotalaria pallida. The sequence continues at coordinate 23,052,123 of CM075653.1, forward strand.
TGAACCAGGATAAATCACTGTGTCGTATCTCTAAACTCTCTACTCTTTACATTTCTTGTTATTCATTATGTTCTTGATTGAAAACCTAGAAAAAGTGATTTTTCATAATTGATTGAATTGAATCTTAATTGTGCAAAATTGATTTGGGAAAAATCATTTTCATAACCTAGGTAATAAATAAGAATATTGGTGTTAATCAATTCCGCTTTATCTCTGATCATATGTGTTAATTGATTGATTTTCATATTTGATTGAAAAGTGATTTTTCAATTTTAACATTGATTAATCAAGTAATTGGTTTCATTAATCGATTAGTTTGAATTGATCATTCGGCATTAATCGATTAGTTGACTTGTTAATCGATTAATAGAAGAAAATTTCAAGAAAATTATTTCTTTTAATCGTTTTGATTTGTTTCTTGCGAAAATCTTTCAAGGTTTATCTAACACCTATTCAACCCCCCCTTCTAGGTGTTCTCCTAGTGTATCCTAGTTATTTCACCCACCGATTGTAGGTTCTTACAATTGGTATCAGAGCTCGGTCGAAAGACACGAGCATAGAGCTTTTTCGTTAAGATCCTTGAGGAAACTACAATGGGATTCGTACCCTTTGGTGGTGAAGGTGCTTCAATAAATCGCCCTCCTATGTTTGGTGGAGAGGGTTATGGTTATTGGAAAATTAGGATGAGAATCTTTATAGAAGCTATAGATGTGAACATTTGGGAAGCCATTGAAAATGGTCCTCATATTCCCTCAAAAGATGTAGAAGGTGTGCTTACACTTACTCCCAAAGATAAGTGGACCGATGATGATAAAAAGAAAATTCAATATGATTTAAAAGCAAAGAATATCATCACCTCCGCTCTATCTTATGATGAGTTCTTTAGAGTCTCCCAATGTCGTAATGCCAAAGAAATGTGGGACACCTTGCAAGTCACACATGAAGGCACTAGTGAAGTTAGGCGTGCTAGATTAAATTCTTTGATGCATGAATATGAATTGTTTCGTATGTTGCCTAATGAATCTATATGTTTTATGCAAAAGCGTTTTACTCATATTGTTAATCATCTCATTGCTCTTGGTAAAACTTTCGTGAATTGTGAACTTGTTAACAAAGTTTTAAGATGTCTAAGTAGGGAATGGCAACCCAAGGTTACCGCAATTGTTGAATCAAAGGACTTGGACACCATGGACTTAGCAACACTTTTCGGGAAGCTACAAGAATATGAAATGGAGCTTGGACGTTTGCAAATGCATGAAGAGTCGGATAAGTACAAAGAGAGAAAAGGAATTGCTCTTAAAACTAAAAGGTCATATAAAAAGGAAGAGAGTTCCGATGATGATGATGATGATGATAATGAAGATACCGATTCAGACATTGATGAAGAGGAGAAGAAGCTTCTACTAAGAAAGTTCAATAAGATTCTAAGGAGAAAAGGAAGGATGAACAAAGACAAAAGTAAAGAGAAGAATTCCCCACACTACAAGACAAAGACTTCAAAAGAAGGTATAGTTTGCCATGAATGTGGAAAGCCCGGTCATCTCAAGTACTCATGCTCTAAGTATCTCAAGAAGAAGGAGAAAGAAAAGAAAAATTCAAAATCTAAAAGAGCATACATAGTTCAGAATAGTGATGATGAAGATGACAAGAAAAGTACATCAAATAGTTCTTCGGATGATGAAGATGCCGCTTGTCTCAACTTGATAGCTCTAGTAAATGAAGAGGAAAGTTCAAATGATGAATCAAGTGAGCAAAGCTACGAAAGCGATGTAAGTGAAACTAAATCCAAAATTTCTTCTAAGTATGAATTGTTGTATAATGCTTATGAAGAAATGCATGAACAATTTAAGAAACTAGCTTTGAAAAACATTGAAAGGAAGAATCTCATTTTGAAACATCAAAAAGAGATTTTAGATCTTCAAAAACAAGTTGATGAGCTTAATCTTCAAAATGAAACCCTTGATCTTATATATGCTAGTTCTTCTTGTGATTGTGCTAGTAGATTGAATATTGTGGTTGATTGTGAGAATTGCAAGTTGCTTAAAGATGAAAATTCTATTTTGAAAAATAAGCTTGCAAGTTTCACAAATGGTGACATTAGATTGCGCACATTGTTAAATTTTCAAAGAGAAAATTCAAACAAGTTTGGTTTGGGTTATACTAATGCTAAGAGTAAATCTCATAGAAATGTTGTTGATTTTTCTAAAGTTGATTTTTCAAATGCACCAACATGTTTCTATTGTGGTACTCATGGACATACTTCAAATGTGTGTTATATTAAAGTGCATGGTATACCTAAAGGAGATTTTGTTTGGGTGAAAAAGGGTGAGAGTCCCTACATTAACAAAAATGGATCCAAAACCATTTGGATACCAAAAAGGCAAAGCGTGATTGTTTTTGTAGGTATGATTGAAGATGCAAATGAAGGTCTATACACATTTCTTCAAATCTCAAGTAAAAGTCCTACAAGTTGACACAATTGATATTGTTGGACATCTTCAATTGGTATCAAGAAGAGAATCCTACAAATTGGTAACATTTGATATTATACAATTGGTATTTGTTTAGTCACAAGTGGTATTATTTCTCTTGATGTGATATTGTTTATACTTTTGAGAAAATACTATTGGTATCAAATTCTTACAATTAGTATTATAATTGGTATACAATTGTTTCAATTGGTATCATTGAGTGATTATTAGATGATTATCATGCTATTGAAGAAATGTTTGATATAGAGATAGTATGGTTATTAATTTCTCTATTTTGGTTTAGATATCTCTATATATGACATAGTTTCTCTTATATTTGGCTTAGTATTTTATATTTCAATTGGTATATATTACTTTTTGATAATGCCAAAGGGGGAGAAATGTATGTTTTGAAGAGAAATGTATGTTTTGAAAAGAAATAATATTTTGTTTTGGAGAAAGGTTTGTTTTGTTGTTTTTATGCAGGTTGAACAAAGTTGTTGGAGATAGGGGGAGAATCAAGCTTTTATCTCAATTAGATTTCAAATGTCAAAAGCATAAATTGAGGGGGAGCAAGAGTCTCATCAAGTGATCAAATGGTTCAAGCATCAACAACTTCACAACTTCAAAACATGTTTGTCATTTTCAAAAAGGGGGAGATTGTAAGATCCATGAAGAATGTTTTGATAAATGCCAAAAGGTTTTGAACAAGCTACAAATGTGTTGATCAAGTTCAAGCTCAACAAGCAACAACAAACATCAAGTGATAAAGAGAGAGCCAACTCATGAAGACTTAGTTTGGTAGTTTATGTTTTATTGTTTTATATTTTGCCTCACAAGTCTCTTAGTTTATGAGTTTGTGTAGAGTCATTAGAGGGTAGTGAATCTCTATCATAGTCATGATTATATCATATTTTGAGTATTCACTTTGCCTAAAATCAATAGGTGGCTTAAAGGTTTGAAAGAAAAGGTTTAGTTTTTGAGAAAACAAGTTTTAAGTGATTTTTAATCAAAATAATCGATTAACAGGTTTTGATAATCGATTGACAGTATATTTTGAACGGATAATCGATTAACAATTTTTGATAATCGACTATCTTGACTTTTACTTGAGTAAATTTTTACAGGCTTGCGGCATTACTCGATTAAGGCATGGTTACTCGATTAGCCACTTTGTTACTCGAGTAACACGATCAGATATGGTTTTTAAAATGCGTTTTTCACTTCTCAAAAGCACTTTTAACCATTCCTAACTTTTGGGTATTCTATATAAACCTATTTCTAACCTTTGTGATCATATTCCATCATTTTGATATTCATTTTACAAAGAATCAAGCCACTCTATTCTCTCTCACTTTCTCAAGATCAAAGTTCTCATTTTTACATTCTTTGATCAAGAACCTTGAATCTCTCATGTTGATATTTTCATAGCTTTTGAAAGAGATTCATAGGATTGTTATTTTGTTTTCATTTGAGTTGTAATCATTGCAAAGAAGGCAAACACTCTACAACAAAGGAAGTCTTGAAGAAGTTATTCATCAAGCAAAGTTATTTGGAAGCCTTGGTGTGGCATATCATCAAGCACTTGGAAGTCTTGTAGTGAAGCAAGCAAGTGGAAGTCTTTGAAGAATCTCAAAGCATTGGAAGTCTTGTTGTGGGGTATCGGCAAGCAAGAGAAGAGGTTAGATTAGATATCAATAGGGTTACAAGGCAAGGGTGTGGTATCTCTTGTAGGCTAGCAAGAAGGGAGTCTTGTGAGGCATTTACTTGTAATTTGAGAAACTCTAATTCCTCATAGTGAAGAATCTCTCTTGGTTGAAGAGGGGACTGAAGTAGCTTTCAAGTGGATGAAAGTGAACCAGGATAAATCACTGTGTCGTATCTCTAAACTCTCTACTCTTTACATTTCTTGTTATTCATTGTGTTCTTGATTGAAAACCTAGAAAAAGTGATTTTTCATAATTGATTGAATTGAATCTTAATTGTGCAAAATTGATTTGGGGAAAATCATTTTCATAACCTAGGTAATAAATAAGAATATTGGTGTTAATCAATTCCGCTTTATCTCTGATCATATGTGTTAATTGATTGATTTTAATATTTGATTGAAAAGTGATTTTTCAATTTTAACATTGATTAATCGAGTAATTGGTTTCATTAATCGATTAGTTTGAATTGATCATTTGGCATTAATCGATTAGTTGACTTGTTAATCGATTAATAGAAGAAAATTTCAAGAAAATTATTTCTTTTAATCGTTTTGATTTGTTTCTTGCGAAAATCTTTCAAGGTTTATCTAACACCTATTCAACCCCCCCTTCTAGGTGTTCTCCTAGTGTATCCTAGTTATTTCACCCACCGATTGTAGGTTCTTACAAAATTCACTATAGGGGATGGATACTTTTTACCTAAGAAAGATTTACTTATTCAAGCAGTAAGTAGGAAAGACTGGTTTAGTAGCTTTGATTATAAATCAGACTTTTTGCGAATAAGGTTAGATGAAGAACCTAAACCTCTTACAAGCTTTAGTACTCCTATGGGTCAATATGAGTGGAATGTCATGCCCGTGGGACTAAAGCAATCACCAAATATTTTTCAGAGATTTATGGATGAAACCTTTAGGAAATATCAGAACTTCTGCATGGTTTATGTAGACGACATTCTAATATTTACTGAAGGGAAGATCAAGGAACATTTGGAAAAAGTGAAGGTTATCCTAAAAGAATGTATAAACCAAGGGAATATAATCTCTAAAAAGAAAGAAAATATTTCTCAACAAGAGATTGAATTTCTTGGATCATATATCCAAAAAGGACAAATCAAATTACAAAAACATCCTTTAGAAAAAATTCAACAGTTTACCATTCCAAAGAATAAGAAAGATCTTCAAAGATTACATATATACAAAGTCTTGGATTTTTACGAAATAATACTTTAAAATCTGCAAACCTTCAACAGAAATTGAAAAAAGATGTTGAATGGTCTTGGGATAAAGAAGATACTACAATCTTTAATGACTTAAAACGACTCTATACAACAAATTTGCCTTCATTATATCAACCTTCCCTTGAGGATAGGATTATAGTGGAGACAGATGCCTCTAATACCCACTGGGCGGGAGTGCTTTTGGCATGACCAACTAGTATAAAACGACTAAAGATAGTTCAATGGACAAATGGTGCTTTTACTAAGACTGAACAAAATTATACTACTCATGAGAAAGAGTTACTCGCTCTCATTAAAACGTTGAATAAAAACCAAATATACTTATTACATCAAGAGTTTGAGGTACGTACAGATTCGACATATGTTACTCAATTCTTAAAACTTAATCATAAAGGAAGTTACAAACAAGGGAGACTTATTCGCTGGCAGCAAAAGCTTTCCAGGTTCACCTACGAAGCAAAGCATATTCCCGGAAAAAAGAATCTTCTTGCAGATATCCTAACTCGAGAATTGAGCGATTAGAAGCAGAATTGGAAATTATCCAAGCAGAACTTGAAGAATTATCAGCCAAGAAATAACAACTAGTAAAAAAACAAAGAACAATAGAACTCAAGTTGAAAATGGAAAAGACCAAGATAAAGGGAAAAGTAGTGACAGAACCCGGCAACTGCACGAAAGAATTGGAAGAAAAAAGGGCAGACTATTATGTCCTATTCAATACAAATCAAGCAGGAATATATGACTCTTCGGAAAAAATCAGTCCATTTATAACTAGAACAAAGGGAGCAGTTCACAGAAAATTGCCTAGTAAAATTGAAGCTGAAAAGGATTTGAAAGAATACCAAGAAATTAATAGCAAATTGGTATCCAATGGTGCAAAAGTCCTCTTTAAATAAATTATTAGGAAAGACCATATTGACAAACCAAGAAAGATGACTAGTTTAGGAACCATTCCCAAACCCGAAAATATCAAAGAATTTCCCATCTTTAAGAGAACTGACCTTAACCAACAATTTGAAAACACCGAAGAACAGTTTACCAAAGCCATGGATGAATTATTTTCTTTTAAAGGAGATTATTCAGAAAAATTCTTCTATACTACCTATCACCCAGATTTAGGTTTTAAAAGCCATAACACTCCTAGGATGTGGTGAATTACTAGTAGCTCGATTTTACCATTTTAGGCTCATCCATACCATTTACACATAAAACCTTAAAGAAATTGACCTTTTACCTCCAGGGTTAAGAGCAGTCTGCCGTAATTTCAAAAGAATTGTACTGAAAAATCGAGGAACAATGTTTATTAGACTTAATAGTTGTTACCCTGATTATATCAATCAACAGTCTGCTATTCATCAAGGACATATTGGTGTTAGCAATCATGCCTACCCTGTGACACCCTCAATATATTCCAAGTAATTAATACAATAAATATACTATTACTCGAATTAGTTATGGACTTGTTAGTATTTAGAAAATGTAGGAAATAAAATTTTCTTTTTATTTTCTATAGAGGCGGGTGCACAAACCAAAACATGGAGTCCTTGGAGAATGTAATTTATATCATTTTAAACATTATATTGAATCCGGCATTCTTTAAGACAAGAAGATCTTTTCACAATCCAGATAGCATCAGTACTTCGAAATTGCATTTGCGTAGTAAAAATTAAGTGATGCCATCTATTCTTTAGTTTTGCGGAACTGATACCATTTTCAAATAACGTAGCCGAATTCTTTAAAAGATCTTTATTAGAGTAAGCGGAAATAGTAGGACTATGCATAGTTGTAATATAAACATAATATATATATATATATATATAAAAGTCATGAAATACATAGTCCATGAGTCATGTCTCCAAGATCCCATACAAGTCCATAAAAGATCTATATCAAAAGTAAACCTTAACGCTAGAGTTCTCAAAAGCTTATCTACAATATATATATACATCTCAAAATATAAAACTCTAGAGCTGGTCACATAGATCAGGTAGCAGCAGCAGTAGTAGTAGAAGTCTCCAAGAAGTAATAGCAGTAGTCATCATCCAACATCACAGCAGCAACATCGTCTCCTCCACAGCATCCATCACACTGGATCCCCTGATCCTCATCATCTACCATATGCACATACCTAGGGATCATCGTCCCTCCACTGACTCCCGGTAGAGTGCACGACAGGCTTGCCTCCGCTCTCGTCCTCCACAGGGTCCTCCTCTATCTCATCCGAAGGACTGGGTACCCTACCACTGGGTACAGGGTCAGGTGATGGCGAGACCCTAACAGGGCTCCTCGGATCAGATGGGGGAGTCTCCTCGCAGACGACTCTAGAAGAAAAAGGGTGTGAGCGGGTAGGTCGAAAGCGAAAACTGTGATATGAGCGAGCTGGTCGTGTGGGAGGTGGTCCATGGTAAGTATAAAAGGGTGGTACATGCATAGTGTATATGATGGGAATCCTAAATCTACGAGGACGGAACCAGATCAGCGGGTTGGGGTGGTAAAAGGTAACCTCTACCTCTCCCTCGAACACCGCTCGGTGATCCTCGTAGATCCATATGTTACTAGGAAGTGGCCGGATCTCGATGCAAGCGATGTAACGTGACATCACCTACAAGGGCATAGGGGTAAGAAATTCTATACACATAATAAATAGAGCATAAATAAATGTGCAATATGAATATGTAAACATGCAGCAATAATCAACAACCACATTTAGCACTTAGCAAGTATTTAATGCAAGTAAGATGCTCATACTTATTTCATTTATCAACTTTAATTTAAATGAGTGACATGATGTATGAGTCTAGGTCTCATCCCTATCTCCACCAATCTATGACACTCTCTGACGTCCATCCTTTACTTCATATCAGCACTCAACTGTGCGTTGTACTCCTAGGTGTACAACATTCGTACATTCACCAAGAATGTACACGACAAGCTTGGAAATGGTACATAACGTGCTCCTCGAGCAACGTCCCGTCGTCTTAACGGAATAACCATATCATTAGCATCTCACTTTCGCTGGCCACGTCGTCCACCATAACGTGTCACCAAGCAAGACGTCAGTTGGTACTCCCAGAGGCCCTCCTCATGTTACCAAAACATGAATAACGATCTAACATCCGAACTCCAAAATGAATGCAATTTCTTTACTTTAAAGAATTGATTGGTATATCTCAATTAATAATATCTCACATTATTAATTCCATAGTTTCATACCATCATCAATAAATTTCTTTTAAGTCTTAGATCACTTGGATTATTATCATTTAAGCGTTAACAGAATGATTCAGAATTAAAAATGGTATTTTTAATTTTCTGGGTAGAAATACTCGAGTGTTCTTCAGAATACTCGAGTAGTTCTTCAGTCTTTCCAGATTACTCGAGTAGTTCATGGCTACTCGAGTCGTTCATGCTTTTCAGAAAAGTCAGATTTCAGATCTTACAAAAATACTCGAGTAGTTCATGAATACTCGAGTGTTCTTCATCAATTCCAGAATACTCGAGTGGTTCATGCATTACTCGAGTGGTTCATCAGAAAGTACTCTTTTACTTCAGTCAATACTCGAGTTCTGGACCTGATACTCGAGTGTTGGAGCAAGAAGACACACTGTTTTATCACAAAATACTCGAGTGTCAAGCCAACTACTCGAGTCTTTTCATACAGATCAGACTGGAAACTTGGTTTTAACATACCATTTTCAATTCTAACCATTTCCAATCCAATCCAATGATCAACAGAGTTCATATAACATATAATAAACATGTTCAAGCACTTAGAACACATCAAATTATAGGATTCACAAAGATTCATAAGATTATGCATAAAACTTAGAAAATTCACAACTTACATATCAGTTTGCATAAAACTCAGAATTCTCATGATTTTAAGTTCCAAATAGCTTATGCAACATATTAAACTTGCTCAAAACCATTTTAGAGCACAAGATGGTCTCCAAACCAATCTCCTTATTCAAACTAAGCCCTTAGAGCCTCTTGGTGGCTCTCTAATCAAATCCATGCAATTTAAACTCTATCTAGTGAATAGAAATCTTTCCCCTTACCTCACAGTTGAGAATCAACAGAAAATTCGCAAGAAAAACTCCGCCAACACCAAAAACGACTTCAAGCACCAACATGCAAGACAGTTTGAGCAGAGCACCAAAACCAAATTGGTTGACATAGAAATCAGAGATAACAATTGGGGAAATTAGTATTTCTAAGCTCTATGCAACACATACTTACTATAGAAACCAATTTGAGACTCAGGAGGTGCATGAGCTTACCACAATCAATGATCAAAGTAACCTCCCAGAACTGATGACAGCAAACGAACATCAACTTCTCAGCTTCGATTCTACCAACACACACACTCTCACCTCACAATTTTTATGTCTATACAAAGCTCGTGATGTGAGCTTTGCATTCGTGTATAGTTTGTGACTCGAATCAAAACACAGAGGAAGAATCGAAGGAAACGGTTCAGGAACCCTAACTCACAAACTCTTCAACAATTTGACAAAATGGTTGATTCTCAGAAGCGATCGAGCTTAAATACAAGTATTGGAGGTCCATGCACGACGACACGAAAGCCATGGACGTGTGAGGGTGGTGTATTCGTGTCACACGGCGAGAATCGCTGGTGGTGACTCACCAGAACGCACTAACTCGTGCAACTCTGACCAGAACACTCGAGTCTTTTCAGAAACACTCGAGTATTTTGGTCAGTTTTTGAAAAATATTAATTTTATTTACTTTCCCTCCAAAACCTTTCCTATAATTACTTCTAGGTCCCAACTCAGAGACTAATATGCAAAATATTTATTTTATGCATAACTATACTTACCAAATAAAATTCACACATTCACCAACAACATAAACACAGATTTTAATCAAAGATTAAAATAGAAATAGTTAATTATAATAAATTTTATAATTAACATTCCATTAATCAGGGATTAAAATTTTGGGGTGTTACACTACTCCCCCACTTACAAGGAATTTCGTCCCCGAAATTCAACTTATACAAACAACTCAGGATAGTCCTGACGCATCTTATCCTCTAATTCCCAAGATGCTTCCATCACATCACCACAAATCCAGATAATCTTGACCAAAAGAATATCTTTCCCTCTAAGCTGCTTGACTCTTCGATCTTCAATGCGGATAGGCATAGCTTCAAAGGTTAGGTTCTCACGTATTTCTAGGTCATCAGGTTGGATTCTAAGAACAATGGTGGGATCGTGAATATACTTTTTCAACTGAGACACATGGAATACATTATGAAGGTTAGCTAATGACGGGGGTAGGGCTATTTGATAGGCTACTGGACCAACTCTTTTAAGGATCTGGTAAGGACCAATAAACTTAGGTGATAGTTTCTGGGTTTTCAAAGCTCTACTAACACCTTTGGTTGGTACTATTCTGATGAAAACATGGTCTCCTTCAGCAAATTCTAAGGGTTTCCTTCTTTGATCAGCGTAGCTCTTCTGCCTACTTTGAGTCGTCTTCATCTTTTCTTGTATCATCTTAATCTTCTCAATTGTCTCTTGCACAAAATATGGTCCTACAAGAGTACTCTCCCCCACTTGAAACCAGCATAATGGTGTCTGACACTTTCTCCCATACAGAGCTTCAAATGGTGCCATTCCAATGCTCGTATGATAACTATTGTTGTAAGTAAATTCCACGAGCGACAACATTTGTTCCCAATTTCCTTGACCTTCCAAAACACAAGCTCTTAAGATGTCCTCCAGTGACTGAATAGTCCTTTCCGTTTGACCATCAGTCTGAGGGTGGTATGCAGAACTCATCTTCAATCTCGAACCCAGAGCTCTATGTAGATCCTGCCAAAACTTCGATGTAAACCTTGGATCGCGATCTGACACGATACTTGATGGCACTCCATGTAGACGAACAACTTCCTTGATATACAACTGAGTGAGCTTTTCCAAAGAGTAGCGCATATTAACGGGAATAAAATGCGCTGACTTTGTCAAGCGATCTACAATCACCCAGATTGCATCATGACCAGTAGCTGTTCTTGGCAACCCAAATACGAAATCCATTGAGATACTATCCCATTTCCATAACGGAATCTCTAAGGGAAGTAATTCTCCTCCTGGCCTTTGGTGTTCCACCTTCGCCTTCTGACACACCAAACAACACGCTACGTATCTTGCCACATCTTTCTTTAAACCAGGCCACCAAAATATCTTCTTCAAATCCTGATACATTTTGGTAGCTCCCGGATACATACTCATCTTGCTCTTATGCGCTTCATCCAGAATCATTCTCTTTACTTCTGAATCATTGGGCACACAAATCCTTGCTCTAAAGCGAAGGATTCCATCCTTCCCTCTTTGAAATTCACTCTTTGCCCTCTTCCATAAGCTTCCTCTTTTCCTTAAGTTCATCATCTTCTTGTTGCAACTCACGAATCCTTTGCAAGAACTCATTAACAATCTGCAACATCCCCATCTTGACACTTGTCGGCTCCACTTGCATCGTCAGGCTCAAATCTCTAAATTCTTCTATCAATGCAGCTTCTTTGACCATCATCGAACTGATATGCATTGCTTTTCGACTCAATGCATCTGCCACAACGTTTGCTTTCCCAGGAGGGTAATGAAGCTCAAACTCATAATCCTTCAAGAACTCCATTTATCGACGTTGTCTCATGTTCAACTCTTTCTGGTCAAAAAGGTACTTTAAACTCTTATGGTCACTAAGCACCCGAAACGTAGTGCCATAGAGATAGTGCCTCCAAATCTTTAGAGCGAAGACTACAACTGCCAGTTCTAAGTCATGAGTTGGATAGTTCATTTCATGAACTTTTAGCTGTCTCGAGGCGTAAGCGACTACCTTTCCATCTTGTATCAAAACACTTCCAAGTCCTTGTTTCGATGCATCATAATACACCTCAAAATTCTTCTGTGGATCAGGCAAAATCAACACAGGAGATGATGTCAATATTTCCTTCAACTCTCGGAAACTCCTTTCACACTTCTCATCCCATATAAATGGTTGATCTTTCCGAGTTAGTTTCGCCAATGGTAGCGCAATCTTCGAAAAACCTTCTATAAATCTTCTATAATAGCCAGCCAAACCAAGAAAACTTCTCACTTCCGTGACCGACTTCGGTTGTTCCCATTGTAAAACTGAACTTACTTTCGCCGGGTCAACCGCTATCCCCTTGTTTGAGATCACATGTCCTAAAAATTTAACTTCCTCTAGCCAGAACTCACACTTTGCAAGTTTGGCGTACAATTGCTTCTCTTTTAGGACATTCAACACTATTCTCAAGTGTTCAACATGCTCCTCCGAGTTCTTGGAATAAATAAGGATATCTTCAATGAACACAACCACGAATGAATCTAAATAGGGTCTAAAGATTCGATTCATGTAGTCCATGAAAATAGCTGGTGCATTAGTCAATCCGGACGACATCACAACATACTCATAATGCCCGTATCGGAATCGAAATGCAGTCTTAGAGATATCCTCTTCTCTAATCCTGATCTAATGATACCCTGATCTCAGATCAATCTTGGAAAATACTGAAGTTCCACGAACTTGATCCATAAGGTCATCTATCCTTGGTAAAGGATACTTGTTCTTGATTGTGACGTTATTCAATTGCCGGTAGTCGATGCACATCCTCATACTACCATCTTTCTTTTTGACGAACAAAGCCGGAGCACCCCAAGGTGACACGCTTGGTCGGATCATCTGCTTCTGCAACAACTCTTCAATCTTCTTCTTCATTTCAGCCATCTCCGGTGGTGCCATCCTATAAGGAGCGATAGAAATGGGACCAGCTCCCGGAACTAAATCAATTCCAAATTCAATCTCTCGCTTTGGTGGCAAACCCGGTATCTCGTCAGCGAATACCTCCGGAAAATCTCTAACAACGGAAATCTCTTCAATCCTTGGGCCATTCTCTTCCACTCCAGTGTTGAACAAACACATATAGCCTGAAGGTTTTGGGTTTCTATAGATCACTACTTTTCTATCACAATCAATGATCACTTGGTTTCGGCTTAACCAGTCCGTTCCCAAGATCACATCCAATTGCGATAAGGGTAAACAGATCAAATCTACCCTAGAGGGTTGTCCCAACACTTCTATACAACAGTTAAGACATGCTCTAGAAACAACTACAGGAGCATTGGTAGGGGTTTATACTTTAAGAGTGTATGATAACTCAGATATGGGTAAACTCAAACGATTTACACATTCATATGAAACAAATGAATGCGTTGCACCAGAATCAAACAACACATTACAAAGTTGACCATTTAGCAAGTAATTGCCTTGCACAAGATCAGAGGATTGGTTTGCCTCCACACCACTAAGCGTGAGAACCCTTCCTTGAACCACGGGCTTGTCGGCTGCCCCTCTTGAATTAGCCTTGGCTGGTTCCTTGCAGTCCTTCGCAAAGTGTCCCGGTTTTCCACAGTTGAAACAACCACTTGTCGCCTAACAGATACGACCATGATGACGACGCTTGCACTTGTCACAAAAGGGAGCCTCGCTTCGGAAATTCCTTCCATCACTACTCCCAACCTTTCCTTTGCCTTTCCCTCGGCGATCATACGGACCCTTGCCTTGATTGTTGAAACTCTTGCGCCTCTGTGGTCCATAACTCTGGCTATCTTTTCTCTCTGATGCTTGCAATCCTTCAGCTTTCTTATCATCCTCATACATCCTACACATGTCCACTAGTGTAGGAAAGCTTTGAATCCGATGATAGCTGAAAATAGATTTCAGCTTAGGCCTTAAGCCTCCCTCAAACTTGATACACTTGCTCCTTTCATCAGGGTTGTTCTGGTAGTATGGAGAGTACTTCATCAATTCCTCAAACTTGGCTGCGTACTCACCCACACTCATGTCTCCTTGCTTCAGCTGCAAGAATTCCACTTCCTTCTTTCTCCTCAAATCCTCGGGGAAGTATTTATTGAGAAACTTCTCCATAAATACACCCCAATTCACATCCCTTCCTTCATAATGCAGGAGCTGAACCGTATGGTTCCACCAGTTCTCAGCCTCATCTTCCAACATGTAGACTGCATACGCCACCTTCTGAGCTTATGTGCAATCTAATGTTCTGAAGATTTTATCCATGGTATGAATCCACTTATTAGCCTCCTCGGGTTTAAATCCTCCTTCAAACTTAGGTGGATTACAACTCCTAAAATCCGCCAAACTCTTAGCCTCAGTATTACCCACATTACACTGGTAAGGTGGATTAACCGGTTGAGGTGGTTGCTGTAACAGCCCGATTTTCGTAAACCAAAATAATTAACTTTTACTCGCAAAAATAAGGCCAAATTTTTTTTGTAAAACATTGTTGAAGTGTTTACAAACATTATTGGATAATGCCTAACATTCTTCAACACTTCTTTTAAAAACCGAGACTAAGTTCAAGACTTATTCATTTGGGTTTCCAAAAACATTCATCAAAGAAAATGGTTTGACTTCAATTCAAAAGTAGTTACTTGCAATTCCTTAAAAAGGACATTAAATATTCCTCACAAAGTTGCACAAGAGTAGGGCATATTCCAAAATTAGATGGGTTACACAATTGGTTCATCACTTTGGTAATCCTTAACTCAAAGCACTCATAAAACCTAACTACCAACACAATTCTTAAACTATCCTACTGAAAGCCAGGGGGTGTAGCTCTTTCTCCTTCTTGCGTCTTCTCTTCGCTCTCGAAGATGATGCCACCCGCGTAGTTGTTCCCTCATTGTTATTGGACTCCAGCATCACTCCGTCTGATGAGGTGAAGTTCTTCAGCTTCTCATAACGTGCCTTCTCCTCGTGGTTACTGAATCCTCGTATGGTGACTTCCATACAATACTTCGTCTGCCCGTTGAGATACCAGCAACACCAATATGCCAACGAACAGGAGAGAGTAAGCGATCCGAACGACGCATCATCGACGGTGTGGGATTACGATAGGCAAGATAATAGGACCAAACAAACACACAATACCACACACAAGTACACAACAATCAAGTATAACATTATCATCATTCTTCTTATCATTTTTCATTCTCTTATTAAATTCACCTTTATGTCTTATGAATTTCCCTTTTCAACTATACTTCTCTTTTCATCCGATCTTTATCATTTCACACTTTTTAATGATAGGGTACTCAAAATATCATCAAAGTATTCATTTCATTTTCGGCTATCACTCATGTCTACATCTCCTCGGTCATCCACCCAACCTAGTCGGAAGCAAACAGGAGTACAAGACCTTTACCACGCGGGCACGACAGCTGTCACAACACATAGATGGTCCCAGACTAGGAGGATCTCGTCCTCAAATCATTTCAATAATATCAAGGCTCACTGTCCACGCAGTGGAAAAACACAATGCCCCGTTCCAGTCCCTCTCACTGTTCTCGATTTGCATTCTAGGGGGCGACAGTATGTTTCTAGTGGGCCCGCAGAACTTACCACGACATTAGACCCAGTCCCCACCACGTTAGTGCGCCACATGTGGAGTTCGTTTTGCCTAGAAACATACTCTAGACTTCTTGACGTTTCACCGTCATCGTCCTCCCCTAATGCAATCTCCTCCTAAGTATCCGCAGATACCTATGGTTCCTTCCTCTCCACTACTTCGCACTCTCATACCTCACCGTGTATGTCTTTTAAAGTCTTTTAATCTTTTTAATTATCCTAAGGTCGGCCCGTCCTTCGTGCAACCCTTCAACGAGACCCGACCACTAACTTTGCACAATCTTTCTCTCATCATTCCTCACATAGCACAGAGCTGGGATCACATCGATATACTCATATCTCATTTCCACAATCTTTCTCAAAGTCTCCTTCCATCAATTTCTCAAAATCTTACATCACCATTTTCTCAAAGTCTCAAATCATAAACTTTCATACTCCTTTCTCAAAACAATCTCTTCACAAAACCTTTTTCGAAAATATCGTTTCACAAAATCTCCTTTCACAGACTTTCACAAAACTTCTTTTCAAAGACTTCCTTGAAAATACTTTTTACAATATTTCTCAAAACCTCTGTTCAAAACATTTTCAAAAGAATTTCTCTTCACAAACCCTTTTCCGAAAATGTCATTTCATAACACTTTTCTTAAAAATATCATTTCAAAAGGACTTGTCCAAAATTTCCTCTTTGCAACTCTATACAAAATCTCTTTCACAAGTCTTTTCAAAAATCTATTTACAAAAATCCCTTCAAAAACTTCCTTTTAAGAATATATTTTCGAAAATTTCTTTTCAAAACTGCCTTTCGAAAACCTTTTCAAAAGTGACATCTTTGCTGAGCGCTAATGGAGGAGCAAGCTCAACTCAACACTAGTCCCAGACTAAAACCAAAAACAAAAGGAGCCCAGCTCCGCTCAATTCACATCTCATTCATGTTCCAACAATCAACATCACTCTCCCCAGCTCTGGCTCGTTCTCAACAGTACCATTCATTCTTTCCCCAATCTCACTCTTTCTCTTTTCCATCACATACTTTATTTCCAATCATTATTTCTCTTTCATTACGTCTTTACTTCACAATCTTATTTATTTCGCCTCTATTTTCAGGACGTAACAGACGTCCATCAGCATATTACTCATTTCCATTCATAGCAATAAATAACATAAGGCATAATTAAATAAATATATAAAAGCATGCTATCATTCACACACACATCACACAACAATGTGGTCTTCGTCACTTTCGTATAAGTGGCCACACAATCAAACAATTGCCACTTATAATACTGACTCTAACCACTTAGTTCCGATCTTTGAGATGATACGGAACGTCCTACCAAATCACCTAACTACCATGGTGTCTTAGGAAAGCTTCTCTCTCACCTGAGGTCCAGCAATTTAATGCGTACCGTTGTCTTGAATCCTTTGTGCTGTCGGCTGCCCCAATCCCTCGTCTTTAAGATTATTCCTCGTACTAAATAAAATACACTTATGTTATTAACTTGTATTAGGAAATTCTTTTTTTTTTAAACTCGGACACCTCTCATTCCTCGTCGGAAGACTTTAAAACATAACCGTTTTTCTTTCAATCAACTCGGATGTTTTTTTAACACCTTAAGTACTTTCAAAAATCATTTGAAAACATTATGGAAAGTTATTTAAACTATTTAGTTTGGGTGCTGGTCCGTTTTGGACAGCACCTTAAACATGTTTGAAAACATCGAAAAAACACTTTTTGCCTTAAACAATTCCTTTATTCCAAATAAACACTTTTAGAACTCAAATTTTTATCACAAAACAACTTTGGACAGCCACAAACACAATTTAAAATCTCAAATAAATCAAATGGAATTTTATTAAAACCAACTTATTTCAAAACCAATCACATATTCGAATATTTTCCAAACACAAACGTACTAGCACACAACCACAACAACATTTAAATGGATTAAGTTATACAAGTACTTAACCAATCATCTAATTTAATTATAATCAAACACAACACTTAGACATTCACATATTTAGAAGGCTATAAACCAAGCACAACAATTCAATTCACTTCAAAATCATCATGTGAATTCATTTTCATGCAACTAAACTTCCTAATCTTATTTATCCTACTTGGCCGAATGACATCAAAGAAATAATTCAAAGATCACAAATTTAAAACACATACATCAACTTGGTTTATATCAAGTACTTAAATTCTATTTTCTTTCTCATGCACTAAAACCATTTACTCTTCCTTTCCCTCTCAACCGAATACACACTTATTCATTTACACACAATACTTTTCCAAAATCATTTAATTTATTTTACACAATTTCAAATGATTTAATTTAACAATATTCTTTAAAACATACTTATTTCTATAATTCAACTCATGAGAAAAGAGCCCTAGTCTATCTAGCATGTGTAGGCCATGCCTCATTTTGATAAAAGTAAGGTTTTCGATTCATTTTGTCAACATGCAACACCAAAAGTCATGAATCAAATCATGCACCCTTTTCACACAAATTCTAAAAATATCATTTCCTTAGATAGAGTTTTCATTTTAATTATGCTTCCTTAAAAGTCTTTGAATCAAGTTAAGAAATTATTTTTCCCAAAACATGTTTCCTCGGTTTCTTTTGTAAAATCGTGAGATTCATGAAAAACGAATCCTTTTTACTTCAAAAATTTCATGCATGCACCTAGATATGATAGATGAAATCAAATAATGGTATAAATCAAAGATTAAAAATCACTTTGGGTAAACGAAGACCAAAAACCGTGATGAACATTTAAAGAAAGCCATGTCTTTTATTCAAAACACTATGCATACCATCATAAGATCAAAGCTTTTCATTTAGGATGCACATACAAAATTCAAGAACCAAACTTTTCATGAATGGCTTAAGGATCAAACCAAAAATCAAGGCTTTATTAAGACTAAGAAGAATCAAAGAATTTTAATTGCTCAAATTAATTTTTATAAACATGAAATTAGCATGCAACTACTCAAATCAAATCAAAAAGCATCTAAGCCTACACTTTCGGTTATGGCCGAATCAAACTCTTATAAGTACTTTGATCTTCAAGAGATTCCTAGGTTATGGCTCGATCTCCTCTTCTTCTACCTTCTCCCACTCACGGCCAACTTTCTTTCTCTCCTTCACTCTATTTTCTTTTTCTTAGCCCAAGAGTTTGATGAGATCTTTGGACTTGTGTGTGGGTGTGTTTGAGACGTTGGAGATATGGGAGTGAAAAATGAAATGGAGCTAAGGGCCAATAGCTTATATAAGCAATTTGGGCTTCCCATTTTTGCCCTTGGTGAGTTCGGCCATAAGCCTTGGTGGGAGGGGTAAATTCGGTTCTCCATAATGTTGCATGGGTGGAGGTTAACATTTGCTAAGGAGACATTGTAGGGGACACTAGGTACTTAGGGGTTACTTAGGCTTTTGACTTGTGGTTTATCTTTAGGGTTTCCATCAATTTGGTTAGGGTTTAGTTAGGATTTGGTTACCACTTAGTTACTTGCTTAGGAAATTTCTAGGCTTCCATACACACTTACACACATACGACACTCACACATACATACCCATATTCACATACTCATGCACATACACATTTACACGTTACACCCACATACACATACATGCCTCATCATATTCATTTACCAATTAAATTTCACATGATTCTAAGCATACATTTATACAAAACCGTGCACACATACACACATGTGAATAGAAAATAGTTATAAAATGGCTTATACAAAAATCACAAATATCAAGCATATAGATTTTTCCAAAAACCCAATTTCTAAACTTTGGCCATTATTCCAGGAAATCATTTCTTTAAAGTCACTCATTGCCTTGAAGATGTGAATTAAAAAAATTTTCCTTTCAAAAACACTTTTCTTCAAAACAGATCTCTTTAGTATTTTAAATTAATACGAGGAATTTACGGGGTGTTACATTCTCCTCAACTTAAAGATTTCTCGTCCCCGAGAAATACGTTATGGATTGGGAAGCAGGGCACAAAACTCTTACGTCACTTTGATTCTCATAAGAATACTCTCCCTTTGCTTCGTGGTCGTATTCCATTTTGCAGGTCTGATTCACTTTGTCATGCTCCCCGTTTGTCGTTTTAGACGAAAAAGTTCCACTCGGACCATCACTTGTGTGTCGAATCAGGTCAAGTCCAACGGACTAACCGAAGAGGATGTCGCTCCCTTAGCTGACCGTCACCACAGAAAGTCCAACCATAGGTACGGACTTAGGGGAAAATCAAACAAACAAGATTTCATACATCTCCACAAGCATAGGGTTTAGCCTAAAAACCCTCAGATCTTCACTATTTTCTACCACTTAGGTTCTCACTAATTCACAACAATCACTCCTTTCTTTAATTCTCCTTCCAACTCTAGGGTTTTCGTCTATCATTCTTCCAACCTAAGGGATTCCATTTCAGTTTGGTTTTACTTACTTCGTCAAACAACCTCACTTTTCTCCTTAGATCTATCCTAGACATCAGTCAAGTCTATCGATTTTATCACCTAATCCTTTGATCACTATACATGGCAATCCTAATTCTCAAACTTTCCTCAGGATTTCTTCTAATAACAATTAACACACCTCCTTTCTCCCTTGTGACTCCCCAACTTTGATCAAACTTATAACCAAATCCACTGCGACCTTGTATCCTTGCTTGGTTCCAACTATTAATCCTCCTTAAATCGTTCGAGCCTACACTATCTGGGTAACTATGGCATTTCTAATTCCATTATTTGGGCTAATGAGTCTCAAATGGAAGCGATAAGGCTATAGGTTGGTAACAAGGCTCATGAAGAAAAGGTTCAAGTCTTACAACATCGACTGTTTTGTTGAAGCAATTCAACAAACAGAGAATTCAAGAATAACATCCTATCTCCCCAAAGATAACGGTTACTCTTTAAGCAAGGGTACATCTAAGTCAATATACTGGGATTTCTCAAACTCTAAGGAAACATTAAAGGTCAAAGGGTCTCAACCTTCTCACTTTCTATGTTCCTCAATCTACAAGATGAACAGGTTCCTTAGACTAACTCGGCCGACACTAAGCCACAACCAATGTCTTACATCCTAGAAAGATAAGATCCTACCCTTATACTCTTGTCCTTATGCTAGCAAACACACAGAGTCACACAAACAAAGCATGTAAGCCCATGCTTAAGGCCACTAAGGATTACCATTGCTCTGATACCATTCTGTAACAGCCCGATTTTCGTAAACCAAAATAATTAACTTTTACTCGCAAAAATGAGGCCAATTTTTTTTTTGTAAAACATTGTTGAAGTGTTTACAAACATTATTGGAGAATGCCTAACATTCTTCAACACTTCTTTTAAAAACCGAGTTGTTACTAAATTCAAGACTTATTCATTTGGGTTTCCAAAAACATTCATCAAAGAAAATGGTTTGACTTCAATTCAAAAGTAATTACTTGCAATTCCTTAAAAAGGACATTAAATATTCCTCACAAAGTTGCACAAGAGTAGGGCATATTCCAAAATTAGATGGGTTACACAATTGGTTCATCACTTTGGTAATCCTTAACTCAAAGCACTCATAAAACCTAACTACCAACACAATTCTTAAACTATCCTACTGAAAGCCAGGGGGTGTAGCTCTTTCTCCTTCTTGCGTCTTCTCTTCGCTCTCGAAGATGATGCCACCCGCGTAGTTGTTCCCTCATTGTTATTGGACTCCAGCATCACTCCGTCTGATGAGGTGAAGTTCTTCAGCTTCTCATAACGTGCCTTCTCCTCGTGGTTACTGAATCCTCGTATGGTGACTTCCATACAATACTTCGTCTGCCCGTTGAGATACCAACAGCACCAATATGCCAACGAACAGGAGAGAGTAAGCGATCCGAACGACGCATCTGTTAGAACCTACAATCGGTGGTTGAAACAAATAGGAACACTAGGAGAACACCTAGAAGGGGGGGTTGAATAGGTGTTATAGAAACTTTGAAAGATTTTCGCAAGAAACAAATCTAAACGATTAAAACCAATGAAAATCAATCAATTAACAAATATTATATGATCAGAGATTAAGCGGAAACAATCAACACCAATATTCTTATTGATTAACCTAGGTTATGAAAATGATTTTCCCAAAATCAATTTTGCACAATTAAGATTCAATTCAATCAATTATGAAAAATCACTTTTTCTAGGTTTTCAATCAAGAACACAATTAATAACAAGAATTGTAAAGAGTAGAGAGTTTAGAGATACGACACAGTGATTTATCCTGGTTCACTTTCATCCACTTGAAAGCTACTCCAGTCCCCTCTTCAACCAAGAGAGATTCTTCACTATGAGGAATTAGAGTTTCTCAAATTACAAGTAAATGCCTCACAAGACTTCCTTCTTGCTAGCCTACAAGAGATACCACACCCTTACCTTGTAACCCTATTGATATCTAATCTAACCTCTTCTCTTGCTTGCCGATACCCCACAACAAGTCTTCCAATTGCTTGTTCTTCAACAAGGCTTCCAAGTGCTTGATGAAATGCTTCTTCAAGACTTCCAATGAACTATGCTTGATTCCACAAAATCAAGTCTTCCTTTGTTGTAGATAGCTTGCCTTTTGCAAAGATTATAACTCAAATGAAAAACAATAACAATCCTATGAATCTCTTTCAAAAGCTATGAAATATCAACATGAGAGATTCAAGGTTCTTGATCAAAATGTAAAAATGAGAACTTTGATCTTGAGAAAGTGAGAGAGAATAGAGTGGCTTTTGATCTTTGTAAAATTGATTATGAAAGTGTAATAATGATTCACAAAGGTTAGGAATAGGTTTATATAGAATACCCAAAAGTTAGGAATGGTTAAAAATGCTTTTGAGAAGTGAAAAACGCATTTTAAAAACCATATCTGTTCGTGTTACTCGAGTAGAAAAAGTGTTAATCGAGTAAAACATGATTTAATCGAGTAAGCCGAAAGATGAAAATATTTTACTCGAGTAAAAGTTCATATAATCGATTATCAAAAGTTTGTTAATCGATTATCAGTTCAAAATACACTGTTAATCAATTATCAAAATCTGTTAATCGATTATTAACATTACAAATCACTTAAAACTTGTTTTCTCAAAAACTAAACCTTTTCTTTCAAACCTTTAAGCCACCTATTGGTTTTAGGCAAAGTGAATACTCAAAATATGATATAATCATGCAATCAAAAGAGATTCACTACCCTCTAAGAGACTCTACCCAAACTCATAAACTAAAAGACTTGTGAGGCAAAAGATAAAACATTAAAATACAAACTACCAAACTAAGTCTTCATGAGTTGGCTCTCTCTTCATAACTTGATGTTTGTTGTTGCTTGTTGAGCTTGATCTTGATCAACACATTTGAAGCTTGTTCAAAACCTTTTGGCATTTATCAAAACATTCTTCATGGATCTTACAATCTCCCCCTTTTTGAAAATGACAAACATGTTTTGAAATTATGAAGTTCATTGAAATTGTTGATGCTTGAACGATTTGATCACTTGGTGAGACTCTTGGTGAGACTCTTGCTCCCCCTCAATTTATGCTTTTGACATTTGAATCCAAATTGAGTAAGCTTGATTCTCCCCCTATCTTCAACAACTTTGCTCAACCTATAAAAACAACAAAAACAAACCGTTCTCCAAAACATACCATTTCATTTCTCCAAAAATGATCAAAACATAATATTTCTCCCCTTATTCAAAACATCATATTTCTCCCCCTTTGGCATTATCAAAAAGAAATATATATACCAATTGAAATAAAAGATCTAAGCCAAAATAGAGAGATTAATGAGATATAACAACCAAAGCATGATAATCATCTAATGATTACTCAATGATATCAATTATAACAAATTGTATACCAATAACATGATACTAATTGAAAAACAATTGTAAGAATTTGACACCAATAGTATTATCTCAATAGTATAAACAATATCACGTTATAAGAAATAATACCAATTGAGAGAACTATGAGCAATATCCAACAATATCAAATTGAAAATACCAATTGTATAATATCGAATGTTACCAATTTGTAGGATTTTCTCCTTAATACCAATTGAAGAAGCAAATGAATGAATAACACATGAAAGTCCTTTTGCTCTTCAATCATACCTACAAAAACAATCATGTTTTGATTTTTGGTATCCAAATGGTTTTGGATCCATTTTTGTTAGTGTAGGGACTCTCACCCTTTTTCATCCAAACAAAATCTCCTTTAGGTATACCATGCACTTTAATATAACACACATTTGAAGTATGTCCATGAGTACCACAATAGAAACATGTTGGTGCATTTGAAAAATCAACTTTAGAAAAATCAACAACATTTCTATGAGAGTTACTCTTAGCATTAGTATAACCCAAACCAAACTTGTTTGAATTTTCTCTTTGAAAATTTAACAATGTGCGCAATCTAATATCACCATTTGTGAAACTTGCAAGCTTATTTTTCAAAATAGCATTTTCATCCTTAAGCAACTTGCAATTCTCACAATCAACCACAATATTCAATCTACTAGCACAATCACAAGAAGAACTAGCATATATAAGATCAAGGGTTTCATTTTCAAGATTAAGCTCATCAACTTGTTTTTGAAGTTCTAGAATCTCTTGTTGATGTTTCAAAATGAGATTCTTTCTTTCAATGTTTTTAAAATCTAGTTTCTTAAATTGTTCATGCATTTCTTCATAAGCATTATATAAAATTTCATATTTGGAAGAAATTTCGGATTTAGTTTCACTTACATAGCTTTCGTAGCTTTGCTCACTTGATTCATCATTTGAACTATCCTCTTCATTTACTAGAGATATCAAGTTGAGACAAGCGGCATCTTCATCATCCGAAGAACTATTTGATGTACTTTTCTTGTCTTTTTCATCATCACTATTCCAAACTATGTATGCCCTTTTAGTTTTCTTTTCTTTCTCCTTCTTCTTGAGATACTTAGAGCATGAGTACTTGAGATGACCGAGCTTTCCACATTCATGGCAAACTATTCCTTCTTTTGAAGTCTTTGTCTTGTAGTGTGGGGAATTCTTCTCTTTACTTTTGTCCTTGTTCAACCTTCCTTTTCTCCTTAGAATCTTATTGAACTTTCTTAGTAGAAGTTTCATCTCCTCTTCATCAATGTCCGAATCGGAATCTTCATTATCATCATCATCATCGGAACTCTCTTCCTTTTTATATGACCTTTGAGCTTTAAGAGCAATTCCTTTTCTCTCTTTGTACTTATCCGACTCTTCATGTATATGCAAACGTTCAAGCTCCAGTTCATGTTCTTGAAGCTTTCCGAAAAGTGTTGCTAAGTCCATGGTGTCCAAGTCCTTTGATTCAACAATTGCGGTAACCTTAGGTTGCCATTCCCTACTTAGACATCTTAAAACTTTGTTAACAAGTTCACAATTCAAGAAAGTTTTACCAAGAGCAATGAGATGATTAACAATATGAGTAAAACGTTTTTGCATAAAACATATAGATTCATTAGGCAACATACGAAACAATTCATATTCATGCATCAAAGAATTTAATCTAGCACGCCTAACTTCACTAGTGCCTTCATGTGTGACTTGCAAGGTGTCCCACATTTCTTTGGCATCACGACATTGAGAGACTCTAAAGAACTCATCATAAGATAGAGCGGAGGTGATGATATTCTTAGCTTTTAAATCATATTGAATTTTCCTTTTATCATCATCGGTCCACTTATCTTTGGGAGTAAGTGTAAGCACACCTTCTACATCTTTTGAGGGAATATAAGGACCAATTTCAATGGCTTCCCAAATGTTCACATCTATAGCTTCTATAAAGATTCTCATCCTAATTTTCCAATAACCATAACCCTCTCCACCAAACATAGGAGGGCGATTAATTGAAGCACCTACACCACCAAAAGGATTCGTAGAACCCATTGTAGTTTCCTCAAGGATCTTAACGAAAAAGCTCTATGCTCGTGTCTTTCGACCGAGCTCTGATACCAATTGTTAGAACCTACAATCGGTGGTTGAAACAAATAGGAACACTAGGAGAACACCTAGAAGGGGGGGTTGAATAGGTGTTATAGAAACTTTGAAAGATTTTCGCAAGAAACAAATCTAAACGATTAAAACCAATGAAAATCAATCAATTAACAAATATTATATGATCAGAGATTAAGCGGAAACAATCAACACCAATATTCTTATTGATTAACCTAGGTTATGAAAATGATTTTCCCAAAATCAATTTTGCACAATTAAGATTCAATTCAATCAATTATGAAAAATCACTTTTTCTAGGTTTTCAATCAAGAACACAATTAATAACAAGAATTGTAAAGAGTAGAGAGTTTAGAGATACGACACAATGATTTATCCTGGTTCACTTTCATCCACTTGAAAGCTACTCCAGTCCCCTCTTCAACCAAGAGAGATTCTTCACTATGAGGAATTAGAGTTTCTCAAATTACAAGTAAATGCCTAACAAGACTTCCTTCTTGCTAGCCTACAAGAGATACCACACCCTTGCCTTGTAACCCTATTGATATCTAATCTAACCTCTTCTCTTGCTTGCCGATACCCCACAACAAGTCTTCCAATTACTTGTTCTTCAACAAGGCTTCCAAGTGCTTGATGAAATGCTTCTTCAAGACTTCCAATGAACTATGCTTGATTCCACAAAATCAAGTCTTCCTTTGTTGTAGATAGCTTGCCTTTTGCAAAGATTATAACTCAAATGAAAAACAATAACAATCCTATGAATCTCTTTCAAAAGCTATGAAATATCAACATGAGAGATTCAAGGTTCTTGATCAAAATGTAAAAATGAGAACTTTGATCTTGAGAAAGTGAGAGAGAATAGAGTGGCTTTTGATCTTTGTAAAATTGATTATGAAAGTGTAATAATGATTCACAAAGGTTAGGAATAGGTTTATATAGAATACCCAAAAGTTAGGAATGGTTAAAAATGCTTTTGAGAAGTGAAAAACGCATTTTAAAAACCATATCTGTTCGTGTTACTCGAGTAGAAAAAGTGTTAATCGAGTAAAACATGATTTAATCGAGTAAGCCGAAAGATGAAAATATTTTACTCGAGTAAAAGTTCATATAATCGATTATCAAAAGTTTGTTAATCGATTATCAGTTCAAAATACACTGTTAATCAATTATCAAAATCTGTTAATCGATTATTAACATTACAAATCACTTAAAACTTGCTTTCTCAAAAACTAAACCTTTTCTTTCAAACCTTTAAGCCACCTATTGATTTTAGGCAAAGTGAATACTCAAAATATGATATAATCATGCAATCAAAAGAGATTCACTACCCTCTAAGAGACTCTACCCAAACTCATAAACTAAAAGACTTGTGAGGCAAAAGATAAAACATTAAAACACAAACTACCAAACTAAGTCTTCATGAGTTGGCTCTCTCTTCATAACTTGATGTTTGTTGTTGCTTGTTGAGCTTGATCTTGATCAACACATTTGAAGCTTGTTCAAAACCTTTTGGCATTTATCAATACATTCTTCATGGATCTTACAGCATCGTCGACGGTGTGGGATTACGATAGGCAAGATAATAGGACCAAACAAACACACAATACCACACACAAGTACACAACAATCAAGTATAACATTATCATCATTCTTCTTATCATTTTTCATTCTCTTATTAAATTCACCTTTATGTCTTATGAATTTCCCTTTTCAACTATACTTCTCTTTTCATCCGATCTTTATCATTTCACACTTTTTAATGATCGGGTACTCAAAATATCATCAAAGTATTCATTTCATTTTCGGCTATCACTCACGTCTACATCTCCTCGGTCATCCACCCAACCTAGTCGGAAGCAAACAGGAGTACAGGACCTTTACCACGCGGGCACGACAGCTGTCACAACACATAGATCGTCCCAGACTAGGAGGATCTCGTCCTCAAATCATTTCAATAATATCAAGGCTCACTGTCCACGCAGTGGCAAAACACAATGCCCCGTTCCAGTCCCTCTCACTGTTCTCGATTTGCAATCTAGGGGACGACAGTATGTTTCTAGTGGGCCCGCAGAACTTACCACGACATTTGACCCAGTCCCCACCACGTTAGTGCGCCACATGTGGAGTTCGTTCTGCCTAGAAACATACTCTAGACTTCTTGACGTTTCACCGTCATCGTCCTCCCCTAATGCAATCTCCTCCTATGTATCCGCAAATACCTATGGTTCCTTCCTCTCCACTACTTCGCACTCTCATACCTCACCGCGTATGTCTTTTAAAGTCTTTTAATCTTTTTAATTATCCTAAGGTCGGCCCGTCCTTCGTGCAACCCTTCAACGAGACCCGACCACTAACTTTGCACAATCTTTCTCTCATCATTCCTCACATAGCACAGAGCTGGGATCACATCGATATACTCATATCTCATTTCCACAATCTTTCTCAAAGTCTCCTTCCATCAATTTCTCAAAATCTTACATCACCATTTTCTCAAAGTCTCAAATCATAAACTTTCATACTCCTTTCTCAAAACAATCTCTTCACAAAACCTTTTTCGAAAATGTCGTTTCACAAAATCTCCTTTCACAGACTTTCACAAAACTTCTTTTCAAAGACTTCCTTGAAAATACTTTTTACAATATTTCTCAAAACCTCTGTTCAAAACATTTTCAAAAGAATTTCTCTTCACAAACCCTTTTCCGAAAATGTCATTTCATAACACTTTTCTTAAAAATATCATTTCAAAAGGACTTGTCCAAAATTTCCTCTTTGCAACTCTATACAAAATCTCTTTCACAAGTCTTTTCAAAAATCTATTTACAAAAATCCCTTCAAAAACTTCCTTTTAAGAATATCTTTTCGAAAATTTCTTTTCAAAACTGCCTTTCGAAAACCTTTTCAAAAGTGACATCTTTGCTGAGCGCTAATGGAGGAGCAAGCTCAACTCAACACTAGTCCTAGACTAAAACCAAAAACAAAAGGAGCCCAGCTCCGCTCAATTCACATCTCATTCTTGTTCCAACAATCAACATCACTCTCCCCAGCTCTGGCTCATTCTCAACAGTACCATTCATTCTTTCCCCAATCTCACTCTTTCTCTTTTCCATCACATACTTTATTTCCAATCATTATTTCTTTTTCATTACGTCTTTACTTCACAATCTTATTTATTTCGCCTCTATTTTCAGGACGTAACAGACGTCCATCAGCATATTACTCATTTCCATTCACAGCAATAAATAACATAAGGCATAATTAAATAAATATATAAAAGCATGCTATCATTCACACACACATCACACAACAATGTGGTCTTCGTCACTTTCGTATAAGTGGCCACACAATCAAACAATTGCCACTTATACTACTGACTCTAACCACTTAGTTCCGATCTTTGAGATGATACGGAACGTCCTACCAAATCACCTAACTACCACGGTGTCTTAGGAAAGCTTCTCTCTCACCTGAGGTCCAGCAATTTAATGCGTACCGTTGTCTTGAATCCTTTGTGCTTCTAGCTGCCCCAATCCATCATCTTTAAGATTATTCCTCGTACTAAATAAAATACACTTATGTTATTAACTTGTATTAGGAAATTCTTTTTTTTTTTTAAAACTCAGACACCTCTCATTCCTCGTCGGAAGACTTTAAAACATAACCGTTTTTCTTTCAATCAACTCGGATGTTTTTTTAACACCTTAAGTACTTTCAAAAATCATTTGAAAACATTATGGAAAGTTATTTAAACTATTTAGTTTGGGTGCTGGTCCGTTTTGGACAGCACCTTAAACATGTTTGAAAACATCGAAAAAACACTTTTTGCTTAAACAATTCCTTTATTCCAAATAAACACTTTTAGAACTCAAATTTTTATCACAAAACAACTTTGGACAGCCACAAACACAATTTAAAATCTCAAATAAATCAAATGGAATTTTCTTAAAACCAACTTATTTCAAAACCAATCACATATTCGAGTATTTTCCAAACACAAACGTACTAGCACACAACCACAACAACATTTAAATGGATTAAGTTATACAAGTACTTAACCAATCATCTAATTTAATTATAATCAAACACAACACTTAGACATTCACATATTCAGAAGGCTATAAACCAAGCACAACAATTCAATTCACTTCAAAATCATCATGTGAATTCATTTTCATGCAACTAAACTTCCTAATCTTATTTATCCTACTTGGCCGAATGACATCAAAGAAATAATTCAAAGATCACAAATTTAAAACACATACATCAACTTGGTTTATATCAAGTACCCAAATTCTATTTTCTTTCTCATGCACTAAAACCATTTACTCTTCCTTTCCCTCTCAACCGAATACACACTTATTCATTTACACACAATACTTTTCCAAAATCATTTAATTTATTTTACACAATTTCAAATGATTTAATTTAACAATATTCTTTAAAACATACTTATTGCTATAATTCAACTCATGAGAAAAGAGCCCTAGTCTATCTAGCATGTGTAGGCCATGCCTCATTTTGATAAAAGTAAGGTTTTCGATTCATTTTGTCAACATGCAACACCAAAAGTCATGAATCAAATCATGCACCCTTTTCACACAAATTCTAAAAATATCATTTCCTTAGATCAAGTTTTCATTTTAATTATGCTTCCTTAAAAGTCTTTGAATCAAGTTAAGAAATTATTTTTCCAAAAACATGTTTCCTCGGTTTCTTTTGTAAAACCGTGAGATTCATGAAAAACGAATCATTTTTACTTCAAAAATTTCATGCATGCACCTAGATATGATAGATGAAATCAAATAATGGTATAAATCAAAGATTAAAAATCACTTTGGGTAAACGAAGACCAAAAACCGTGATGAACATTTAAAGAAAGCCATGTCTTTTATTCAAAACACTATGCATACCATCATAAGATCAAAGCTTTTCATTTAGGATGCACATACAAAATTCAAGAACCAAACTTTTCATGAATGGCTTAAGGATCAAACCAAAAATCAAGGCTTTATTAAGACTAAGAAGAATCAAAACATTTTAATTGCTCAAATTAATTTTTATAAACATGAAATTAGCATGCAACTACTCAAATCAAATCAAAAAGCATCTAAGCCTACACTTTCGGTTATGGCCGAATTGAAGAGCTCTTGATTTAGAGTTCCATGAGTTCATTTATTCTTAAAAATTTTAAGATCAAAGCATAACCTAGACATGCATGTACTCAAATCCTTAAGATCATCATCAAACTAACATGCAAGACCCAAAAATTAAAAATAAGTTTAGGTCACACATTGATTTACCAAATAAACACTTAAACACTTCATGATTCACGGTTTTAAGCACTAAAACCTAACATGCATGAAGATCTACTCCAAACTCACAAAGATCATAAACCAAACTTTAGATCTAAAGGAAAAACATCAAGATCTATCATAAACAACACTAACCGAATCATAGAGTCCATCATTTAGTTTATTACAAATTTATTTAGTTCTAAAATCAAGATCAAGGCAAGACATCACATGCAACCTTAGATCCAATCATAAAAATGAACAAGCAAGAGAAGAAAAGAAAAATTACAAGGTTACAAAATAAAAACTAGTCCTTATGCATCTAGGATCTTTGGTTATACCAAAAGGAAAGGTCTTCTAGTCTTCTAAGTACTTTGATCTTCAAGAGATTCCTAGGTTATGGCTCGATCTCCTCTTCTTCTACCTTCTCCTACTCACGGCCAACTTTCTTTCTCTCCTTCACTCTATTTTCTTTTTCTTAGCCCAAGAGTTTGATGAGATCTTTGGACTTGTGTGTGGGTGTGTTTGAGACGTTGGAGATATGGGAGTGAAAAATGAAATGGATCTAAGGGCCAATAGCTTATATAAGCAATTTGGGCTTCCCATTTTTGCCCTTGGTGAGTTCGGCCATAAGCCTTGGTGGGAGGGGTAAATTCGGTTCTCCATAATGTTGCATGGGTGGAGGTTAACATTTGCTAAGGAGACATTGTAGGGGACACTAGGTACTTAGGGGTTACTTAGGCTTTTGACTTGTGGTTTATCTTTAGGGTTTCCATCAATTTGGTTAGGGTTTAGTTAGGATTTGGTTACCACTTAGTTACTTGCTTAGGAAATTTCTAGGCTTCCATATACACTTACACACATACGACACTCACACATACATACCCATATTCACATACTCATGCACATACACATTTACACGTTACACCCACATACACATACATGCCTCATCATATTCATTTACCAATTAAATTTCACATGATTCTAAGCATACATTTATACAAAACCGTGCACACATACACACATGTGAATAGAAAATAGTTATAAAATGGCTTATACAAAAATCACAAATATCAAGCATATAGATTTTTCCAAAAACCCAATTTCTAAACTTTGGCCATTATTCCAGGAAATCATTTCTTTAAAGTCACTCATTGCCTTGAAGATGTGAATTAAAAAAATTTTCCTTTCAAAAACACTTTTCTTCAAAACAGATCTCTTTAGTATTTTAAATTAATACGAGGAATTTACGGGGTGTTACATTCTCCCCAACTTAAAGATTTCTCGTCCCCGAGAAATACGTTATGGATTGGGAAGCAGGGCACAAAACTCTTACGTCACTTTGATTCTCATAAGAATACTCTCCCTTTGCTTCGTGGTCGTATTCCATTTTGCAGGTCTGATTCACTTTGTCATGCTCCCCGTTTGTCGTTTTAGACAAAAAAGTTCCACTCGGACCATCACTTGTGTGTCGAATCGGGTCAAGTCCAACGGACTAACCGAAGAGGATGTCGCTCCCTTAGCTGACCTGATGAGCATTTTATTTCCCATTTTTCCTTGCATTATTTTACTCCTATTATTGATACTTGTTGCCTATTTGACATTGTTTAGCTTGATTTAGTGATTTAGAGTTTATTGGACTAATATTCTGAATATTGTTTAATATGGGATTATTTAGCCTAATTAATTCTATTTCTATTTTCAGGTCATATTTGGCACAAGGGCTTTTTGGACATTTTGGGAGTGAAGATTAAATTTTGGGAGTGAAGATTTAATTTTGGAAGAGAAGATATATGATGAAGTGAAGATTGTAATCTATCTTTAGGATTAGTTGAGATTTAGTTATATCTTTTAAGATTTAGATTTTATCTATAGGATATTTTTAGATTTAATTTAGAGATAAGCTTTCCTTAGGATTTGGGCCCATGATTTAGGCCCGTTTTGTGATTTAAAAAGCCAAATTCGTGTAAACCCTGGAGAGACCTTCCATTCACGTTTTTTTACATTCTCTCTCATAGAGAAGGCTTAGTTTTGCTCTCCAAGCTTGTGGTGGCTGCTAGGGTTTCTCTCTCTTCCCTTTTCTACACGTTTTTGGTATTTTTCTTCATGGAAGGCTAAACTCTTAGGTTAAATCCCTTTGGTAATGTATCACATACTCTTGAGGTTTTGTTCTTAATGCTATTTCGTTTTTATTCACTGTTTTCATGCTTATTGATATGTTATGGTTCGCTTAGTTCCATTATATAGAGATAATCCATGTGTATGAATGCTTAATTTATGCAAACTCGTAAAAACTCCATGCTTTGGCTTTTAATGCTTAATTAGAGGTTTGGGTTTTGGGGTGAGAATTGAATTTTCGCTTAGTATTTAATTCTCACGAGTTGGACAGTGAAGAGGAAAGAAATTGATCTTTTGTGACCGATGATAGAGTTGTGAACGCGAGCCAAAGGGGTTTATCCGCTTTTCCTTATCTGTTTCTTCGTTTTGATTTAATTCTGTTTTGATTTCAATTATTCAATATTCAATACAAAAAAAAACCCCTGTTTTCTATGCATACTATGTGTTCGACCTTTTGCTTGATAAGATATTCCTTGGGAGACGACCTAGGAGTCACTTCCTAGTACTATACTTAAACTGTTTTTTATTTGTATCGGGTACGGCCTCGATCAAATTTGGCGCCGTTGCCGGGGAGTATCGGTTCTTGCCAAAGGTCATTAGTAGTTAGTTAGTGTCGTAGTTAGTATAGTTATTATAGTGTGTCGTGTCTGATTCAGGGTCTAGTAGTCAATTCTGATAACCGGTTGAAGTTGCACTGTTTGCTGTTTTGCTATTTTGTTGCAATTAGTGTATTTGATTGATTCTGTGGTTGCTAGTTCACATAGTTGTGGGTGGAATTTTTGCACGAAAATTTATATCCACACTACTTTTATCATATAAAAAGGTTTTGAGGCACCACGATCACTCAGATCATCATTGGTTGTGAGTTCCAGAAAAATTTTCCAAGTTTTAGCAGCACTTTCTTCAAATTGTCGCAACTTTTGACCCGTAACTCGGAATTTGACGAATTTTATATCAAATCGAAGGGAATTTTCTGAATAATCTGATTTTTCTCACTTCGTTAGAAAACTCCGTCGTCTGGATCCTGAAAAAGCCGTTTTACTATTTCTTTTTTATTTTACAAGTTTTATTTTCTTAGTTTTTGGTCTCTGATTTAATTGTTTGACTTGGTTCCCTTTTGAATTTTGTCCTCAAACTTTTTGTGGTATGTTTTCATCATTTTAGGGTGCTGAAAAAAATAAAGGAAAAAATTTTAAAAAATAAAAAAAATTTTGTTGCCTATTTTGGTCATGTATATTAGTGACAGTTTGCTATGCTACATGGTGTTCTGTTCAGTACATGACTAGGGGCAACCCAAGCTACTTTCATCCATATAACCCTGAAATTGATAGAACTTATCACAGACTAGTTAGACAAAATAGGAACCAGTCCATAAGTGAGTCTATTGAGTCTTTACATAGTGAGTCTGCTTCTTTTTCTTCTATTCCTATAAATTCTGATTCTTATTCTGATTATTCTGAAAATATGGCTCAACCTCCACCACGTGAGAGGACATTGAGGGAGCTGGCTACACCTGATTTCACTATTGAAGATTTGTGCATCCAGTATCCCGATGACCCGTATGAGCTAAGGTCTGGACTAATTCATTTGTTGCCCAAGTTTAATGGTCTTGCAGGTGAGGATCCTCATAAACATCTCAAGCAGTTCCATATTGTCTGTGCTACTATGAAACCACATGATGTGCAAGAGGATCATGTTTGTCTTAAGGCATTCCCACACTCCCTAGAGGGGCTAGCCAAGGATTGGTTGTACGATCTGGCCCCTGGTTCTATCACAGTCTGGGATGACCTGAAGAGGGCATTTTTGGAGAAATTCTTCCCTGCATGCAGAACAACAGCAATCCGAAAGGATATATCAGGCATCAGGCAACAAAGTGGAGAAAGTCTCTATGAGTATTGGGAGAGATTCAAGAGACTGTGTGCGAGCTGCCCCCACCATAAGATCTCAGAGCAGCTGCTTATTCAATATTTCTATGAAGGTCTCAACCTCATGGAGAGAAACATGCTTGATGCTGCAAGTGGTGGTGCCCTAGGAGACATGACACCTTTAGAAGCCAGAGTCAAGATTGAGAAGATGGCTTCCAATTGTCAACAATTCCATGCAAGGGGCAACAGCGATGCAATCATAGTGAGAGGAGTGAATGATGTTGGCACAAGTTCTGGTAAGGTTGAGAAGCTTGAACAGAAGATAGATTCACTTACAACTTTGGTCACTCAATTGGCCATCAACCAGAAGAAGTTGTCCCTGCCTGCTAGATTATGTGGCATATGCACATCCGCTAAGCACCCCACAGATGCATGCCCTTCTGTGCAGCAGCAGCCCACGACTGGTGCTGACCAACCTGAGGCATATGCCGCCAACATCTTCAACAGTAGAAACCAGCAGCCACAGAACTTTGATCTCTCTACCAATAGATACAACCCTGGTTGGAGGAACCATCCCAACCTGAGATGGTCTGATCAGCAGCAACCTTCACAGGTTCAATTTCAGAAGAATTCTAGACCACCATATGTACCTCCTCCAGTCCAGCAACAGAGACAACAACAGGCTAATTCTGCACCACCAGCTCCTAGTACTGAGCAGCAGCCTTCATTGGAAGAGCTGATGAAACAGATGACCATGCAAAATCTCCAATTCCAACAGGAAACTAGAGCATCCATTCAAAGACAAGAGGCCTCCATTCAATCTTTGACCAATCAGATGGGACAGATGGCAACAGCAATCAACACTATGCAATCTCAGAATTCTAACAAGTTGCCATCCCAAACAGTGATCAATCCAAACCAGAATGTGAATGCCATTAGTCTAAGGTCAGGGAAGCAGATTGTCACACCCACACCAGAATCTGACCTCAACAAAGATGATCTAGTTTCAACCAACAAGAAGCGCCAAATGGTCGAGGAGAGTGAGCACACAAGTACCAGAAAATCCCATCCAACTCAGCCTTCCACAAGCACAACACCTGCTGCTGCCCAACAACCACCCCCCATTCCTCTTCCTTTCCCACCAAGGGGGGTGACTCAAAGCAAGAAAATGGAAGAGATTGACAAAGAGATACTTGACACATTCAGGAAGGTGGAAGTCAACATACCCCTTCTTGATGCAATCAAGCAGATTCCAAGGTATGCAAAGTTCTTGAAGGATCTATGCACACACAAACGGAAGCTCAAGGGCAATGAGAGGATCAGCATGGGAAGAAATGTCTCTGCTCTTATAGGTAAACCCGTCCCTCATATTCCTGAAAAGTGTAAGGATCCTGGAACTTTCTCTGTGCCTTGTATCATAGGTAATACTAAATTTGAGAATGCTTTGCTAGATTTAGGAGCATCTATTAATGTTATGCCTATGTCTGTTTTCAAATCTCTTTCACTTGGACCCCTTCAACCTACGGGTGTGGTTATTCACTTGGCAAATAGATCTACTGCCTACCCCGCAGGTTTGATAGAGGATGTCCTGGTTCGGGTTGAAGAGCTTATCTTTCCTGCCGATTTTTATATTCTTGATATGGAAGAGGACACCTCTCGTAATGCTGTCCCTATCATATTAGGGAGACCATTTTTGAAAACAGCCTGAACCAAGATAGATGTGCATGCAGGTACACTTTCCATGGAATTTGATGACAATGTGGTTCGATTCAATATTTTTGATGCTATGAAACATTTTTCTGATGACCACTCTGTCTTTCATGTTGACTTGATTGATGATCTGATTGATGAGCATGTTCTAGACTTTTTGCATGATTATGATTTGCCATCTTTCACTAGCTCATTTACTTGTTCTGCATGTTCTGATTCCGAAATGTGCACTGCATGCATTGAAATTGACCAGTTTTTAAATTCTGCTACTGCATCTATTGATTCATATGATATAGATTCAGATCATGCTAACCCCATTTCTGTTTTGCATGAGTCTAATTCACTTGTTCAGGTGCAGGCGGCAGAATCCAATTCTGCTGCTCCTTTAGTTCCATCTGTGATGCAGGCACCTTTATTGGACCTGAAGCCCCTTCCTCCTCATCTCAAATATGCTTACTTGGAGGCTGAGCAGAAACTTCCAGTGATCATCTCTACCTCCCTTTCTGTTGATCAAGAGAAGCAACTGCTGGATGTGATTAGAGCAAACAAAAGGGCAATAGGATGGACTTTGGCAGACATACCTGGTATTAGCCCCTCCATGTGCATGCATCGGATTTTATTGGAGGATGGGGCTAAACCAGTGAGACAACCCCAGAGACGGTTGAACCCCCAGATTCTTGATGTGGTAAAGAAAGAGGTCACTAAGCTGCTGCAAGCTGGTATTATCTACCCCATTTTAGACAGCACTTGGGTAAGCCCGGTTCAAGTAGTTCCCAAGAAGTCTGGGGTGACAGTTGTCAAAAATGAGAAGGATGAGCTGATTCCCACTAGAGTGCAGAACAGTTGGAGAGTCTGCATTGATTATAGGAAGCTCAACCAGGCGACCCGCAAGGATCACTTTCCTCTTCCCTTCATTGATCAGATGTTGGAGCGCCTGGCAGGTAAATCTCACTATTGCTTCTTAGATGGTTTCTCTGGTTATTTCCAAATCTGTATTGCACCAGAGGACCAACATAAGACTACATTTACCTGTCCTTTTGGTACATTTGCTTATAGGAAGATGCCTTTTGGCCTATGCAATGCTCCTGGCACTTTTCAAAGATGTATGATGAGTATTTTTAATGACTTACTTGAGCATTGCATAGAGGTCTTCATGGATGATTTTAGTGTATATGGTTCCTCTTTTGATGCATGTCTTGATAGTTTGTCTAAGGTGCTTAATAGGTGCATTGAGACTAACCTTGTCTTGAATTTTGAAAAATGTCATTTTATGGTAGAACAAGGCATAGTCTTAGGGCACATTATTTCGCATAAGGGCATAGAGGTTGACCCTGCTAAGCTGCATGTAATATCACATTTGCCTTACCCCTCTTGCGTGCGAGAGGTGCGTTCTTTTCTTGGCCATGCAGGTTTCTATCGCAGGTTTATTCAGAACTTTAGCAAGATAGCCCTTCCACTATCCAACTTGCTTCAAAAGGATACCACATTTGATTTTGGAGACCAATGCAAGAAGGCATTTGATGAGCTAAAGAGAGCACTCACCACCACTCCCATCATCCAACCACCTGACTGGACTCTCCCATTTGAGCTCATGACCGATGCCTCGAATTATGCTTTGGGAGCAGTTCTCTCCCAAAGGGTTGGTAAGATGTCTCATGTGATTTATTATGCATCTAGGACTTTAGATTCAGCACAAGTTAATTACACCACAACTGAAAAAGAGCTGTTAGCCATTGTCTTTGCACTTGATAAGTTTAGATCATATCTGTTAGGTTCTAAGGTTGTGGTGTATACTGATCATGCTGCTCTGAAGTATCTTTTGAAAAAGACAGATTCCAAACCTAGGTTGATTAGATGGATGTTGCTCCTCCAGGAGTTTGATCTTGAGATTCAGGATCGGAGTGGTGCACATAACCTGGTCGCAGACCACTTGAGCAGAATAGAGAGAGAGGAGGATGCATTTCCTATCCGGGATGACTTCCCGGATGAGCAGCTTTTAGTTTTGCATGTTTCACATCCCCCTCCCCTTATTCCTTGGTTTGCTGATATTGTAAATTATATAGTTGCTTCTGTTTTTCCACCCTTGGCATCCAAAGCTCAAAGAGACAAATTGAAGAGCGATGCCAAGTATTATGTATGGGATGACCCCTATTTGTGGCGTTTTTGCAGTGATCAGGTCATTCGCAGGTGCATTCCAGACCAGGAGATCCAATCGGTTCTCCAATTTTGCCATGCTTCACCAGTTGGAGGCCACCTTGGCACTCAAAGGACAGCACGAAAGGTGCTGGATTCTGGATTTTATTGGCCTACCATC
The DNA here is from genome assembly GCA_037953625.1 of Crotalaria pallida. NCBI lineage: Eukaryota > Viridiplantae > Streptophyta > Magnoliopsida > Fabales > Fabaceae > Crotalaria > Crotalaria pallida. The sequence goes on from CM075653.1 coordinate 23,091,315, forward strand.
TTCAAGGATGCAAGAAAAATCTGCAGCTCATGTGAGCAATGTCAAAGGGCAGGAGGCACCCTATCTTGGAGGCAACAGATGCCGCAACAACCTATGTTGTTCTGTGAGGTGTTTGATGTCTGGGGTATAGATTTCATGGGCCCCTTTCCTGTTTCTTTTGGTTTTTATTATATCTTACTTGCTGTGGATTATGTATCCAAATGGGTGGAAGCTAAGGCCACCAGGACTAATGATGCTCAGGTTGTTGTAGATTTTGTCAGGACTAATATCCTTTGCAGGTTTGGCATACCTAGAGCCATAGTCAGTGATCAAGGCACACACTTCTGCAATAGATCCATGCAAGCTTTGATCAAGAAGTATGGGGTTGTGCACAAAGTTTCCACACCATATCACCCCCAAACCAATGGGCAAGCTGAGATTTCAAACAGAGAGATCAAGCGGATTTTGGAGAAGATGGTGAAGCCTAATAGAAAGGATTGGAGCACACGATTGGAGGATGCTCTATGGGCCCATCGGACTGCTTACAAGGCACCCATAGGGATGTCACCTTATCGGGTTGTTTTTGGTAAGGCATGCCACCTGCCTGTGGAGATAGAGCACCGTGCATATTGGGCTGTGAAGCAATGTAACTTAGCTCTTGATCAAGCGGGTGAGGAGAGGAAGCTGCAGTTGAGTGAGCTAGATGAGATCCGTTTGGAGGCCTATGAGAACTCCAAGTTTTACAAAGAGAAGACCAAGAAGCTCCATGATAGCTCAATTTGCAGAAAGGAGTTCTTGGTTGGTCAAAAAGTGTTGCTCTACAACTCTAGGCTTGGACTCATGAGTGGAAAGCTCCGCTCTAAATGGATTGGACCGTTTATAGTCACCCAGGTGTTTCCTTATGGCACTGTGGAGATCAAGAGTGAGTCCACAGACAAGAGCTTCAAAGTCAATGGTCACCGACTCAAGCCTTTCCTCACTACCCCTTCTTTGGATGATGCACCTGTGGAGGAAGCCTCATTGGTCGACCCCATTTTTGACCCACCATGATTTAGGGAGTCTTCTTTTCTCCTTCTTTACTACTTTTATTCCACTTGTCTATATCTGTCTGATTCTGCTATTTGTTTTACATTGAGGACAATGTGTGATTTAAGTGTGGGGGGGGGGGAGAGTAGTTTAGGTTGCATATTTTTGCTTTGATTTTTTAGGAGAGTAGTTTAGGTTGCATATTTTTGCTTTGATTTTTTAGGTTTTGCTAAGTTTTGGGCATTTTCTTGCATGTTTTTGCTTCATTTTAGTAGAGTCTTGGTATCTTGTGTCTGAATTCATGCATTTCTGTGTGTAAAGTTGCTTTTGATAATTAAGAGGTGGTAACACTGTGATAGAATTGTCCCTTTTGTGAGGATTTGAGCCTTAATTGTGGGTGGATTGCTATATATGCCACCTAATTTTTCTTTCATGTGTGATTGCACTCTGGATTACTTGCACTCTAGAACTTGACTTGACTCTTGTTGATACTTGATATTCCCATGCACATTTTGAAATGATTTAGGCATTGTTTTTCTTGAATAAGCCACTAGCCATATGAGCCTACCTTGAATGAATTTATCCTTTGATAGCCCCTTTGAGCCTTTATATCCCTTTTCTTTGTTCTTTAGCTCATTACAAGCCTATGACTGAAAAACCATGATTGTCCTAACCTTAGGGAATGATGGAGCTTTGGAATTGTTTTGGGAATGGGTATTAAGTAAGCGAGGGTGCTTTGTTCTTCATCTCTTGTGAGTTCTGGGTTTTGCCTCTATGGTCGGTGATGTAATTATGGCTTTATCTCATTATGCCATTTTTATTGTTTCTTCTTTTCTTTCGTTCATGAAGTTCTGCAATGTAATGCAATTCAAAAAAAAAAAGAAAAGAAAAAGAAGAAGAAGAAAAAAAAATGGAATAAAAGGTTGATTGAGGCATGGAGGATTGGAATTAGAGGTTGTTGTTATGTTTACCATTTCATTCTGGGGTGGATTGTGCTTATTTTTTTTTACTTGTTCCCCATTGCTCCTTTATTCCCTGGGTTTTAGCTACATTTCCCATATTTTTATCCTACCTTGTCCTTGGCCCCATTACAACCCTGAAAAGACCTTTTGATCTTAATGTGCATGTGTATTGATTGTTGATGTTAGAGGCTTGTCAAGCCTATGGTTGTGTTTGTTTTTCATGATGTGCCTTGAGTGTAAACACTGATTAACCTTAAACACTTGAGTGTAAACACTATTGAGTGATCCTTGTGAGTTTCTATCATCTTTGTGACTACCCTCTTGATGTCATTGGTTTTCTTTGCATATTTGAAATAATTGGATGATGTTCATGGATGCCTTGATTCTTTGGTCCTTATTTTCTTCGTGTGCTCGATTTTGCCCATTTCTTTGCATTTCCTAGAATTCATTGTGAAGTATGTAATCTCTTAGGTTTGCATTCATTAGTTTTAGTAATCTTGTTACATGATTCACTTTGGTGCATATTGATTTTCTCAGTCCTAATTCTTAGTTTTGCCCAGGAGTGCAAAAGGATAAGTGTGGGGGTATTTGATGAGCATTTTATTTCCCATTTTTCCTTGCATTATTTTACTCCTATTATTGATACTTGTTGCCTATTTGACATTGTTTAGCTTGATTTAGTGATTTAGAGTTTATTGGACTAATATTCTGAATATTGTTTAATTTGGGATTATTTAGCCTAATTAATTCTATTTCTATTTTCAGGTCATATTTGGCACAAGGGCTTTTTGGACATTTTGGGAGTGAAGATTTAATTTTGGGAGTGAAGATATATGATGAAGTGAAGATTGTAATCTATCTTTAGGATTAGTTGAGATTTAGTTATATCTTTTAAGATTTAGATTTTATCTATAGGATATTTTTAGATTTAATTTAGAGATAAGCTTTCCTTAGGATTTGGGCCCATGATTTAGGCCCATTTTGTGATTTAAAAAGCCAAATTCGTGTAAACCCTGGAGAGACCTTCCATTCACGTTTTTTTACATTCTCTCTCATAGAGAAGGCTTAGTTTTGCTCTCCAAGCTTGTGGTGGCTGCTAGGGTTTCTCTCTCTTCCCTTTTCTACACGTTTTTGGTATTTTTCTTCATGGAAGGCTAAACTCTTAGGTTAAATCCCTTTGGTAATGTATCACATACTCTTGAGGTTTTGTTCTTAATGCTATTTCGTTTTTATTCACTGTTTTCATGCTTATTGATATGTTATGGTTCGCTTAGTTCCATTATATAGAGATAATCCATGTGTATGAATGCTTAATTTATGCAAACTCGTAAAAACTCCATGCTTTGGCTTTTAATGCTTAATTAGAGGTTTGGGTTTTGGGGTGAGAATTGAATTTTCGCTTAGTATTTAATTCTCACGAGTTGGACAGTGAAGAGGAAAGAAATTGATCTTTTGTGACCAATGATAGAGTTGTGAACGCGAGCCAAAGGGGTTTATCCGCTTTTCCTTATCTGTTTCTTCGTTTTGATTTAATTCTGTTTTGATTTCAATTATTCAATATTCAATACAAAAAAAAACCCCCCTGTTTTCTATGCATACTATGTGTTCGACCTTTTGCTTGATAAGATATTCCTTGGGAGACGACCTAGGAGTCACTTCCTAGTACTATACTTAAACTGTTTTTTATTTGTATCGGGTACGGCCTCGATCATGACCGTCACCACAGAAAGTCCAACCATAGGTACGGACTTAGGGGAAAATCAAACAAACAAGATTTCATACATCTCCACAAGCATAGGGTTTAGCCTAAAAACCCTCAGATCTTCACTATTTTCTACCACTTAGGTTCTCACTAATTCACAACAATCACTCCTTTCTTTAATTCTCCTTCCAACTCTAGGGTTTTCGTCTATCATTCTTCCAACCTAAGGGATTCCATTTCAGTTTGGTTTTACTTACTTCGTCAAACAACCTCAATTTTCTCCTTAGATCTATCCTAGACATCAGTCAAGTCTATCGATTTTATCACCTAATCCTTTGATCACAATACATGGCAATCCTAATTCTCAAACTTTCCTCAGGATTTCTTCTAATAACAATTAACACACCTCCTTTCTCCCTTGTGACTCCCCAACTTTGATCAAACTTATAACCAAATCCACTGCGACCTTGTATCCTTGCTTGGTTCCAACTATTAATCCTCCTTAAATCGTTCGAGCCTACACTATCTGGGTAACTATGGCATTTCTAATTCCATTATTTGGGCTAATGAGTCTCAAATGGAAGCGATAAGGATATAGGTTGGTAACAAGGCTCATGAAGAAAAGGTTCAAGTCTTACAACATCGACTGTTTTGTTGAAGCAATTCAACAAACAGGGAATTCAAGAATAACATCTTATCTCCCCAAAGATACCGGCTACTCTTTAAGCAAGGGTACATCTAAGTCAATATACTGGGATTTGTCAAACTCTAAGGAAACATTAAAGGTCAAAGGGTCTCAACCTTCTCACTTTCTATGTTCCTCAATCTAAAAGATGAACAGGTTCCTTAGACTAACTCGGCCGACACTAAGTCACAACCAATGTCTTACATCCTAGAAAGATAAGATCCTACCCTTATGCTCCTGTCCTTATGCTAGCAAACACACAGAGTCACACAAACAAAGCATGTAAGCCCATGCTTAAGGCCACTAAGGATTACCATTGCTCTGATACCATTCTGTAACAGCCCGATTTTCGTAAACCAAAATAATTAACTTTTACTCGCAAAAATGAGGCCAAATCTTTTTTTTTTGTAAAACATTGTTGAAATGTTTACAAACATTATTGGAGAATGCCTAACATTCTTCAACACTTCTTTTAAAAACCGAGTTGTTACTAAGTTCAAGACTTACTCATTTGGGTTTCCAAAAACATTCATCAAAGAAAATGGTTTGACTTCAATTCAAAAGTAATTACTTGAAATTCCTTAAAAAGGACATTAAATATTCCTCACAAAGTTGCACAAGAGTAGGGCATATTCCAAAATTAGATGGGTTACACAATTGGTTCATCACTTTGGTAATCCTTAACTCAAAGCACTCATAAAACCTAACTACCAACACAATTCTTAAACTATCCTACTGAAAGCCAGGGGGTGTAGCTCTTTCTCTTTCTTGCGTCTTCTCTTCGCTCTCGAAGATGATTCCACCCGCGTAGTTGTTCCCTCATTGTTATTGGACTCCAGCATCACTCCGTCTGATGAGGTGAAGTTCTTTAGCTTCTCATAATGTGCCTTCTCCTCGTGGTTACTGAATCCTTGTATGGTGACTTCCATACAATACTTCGTCTGCCCGTTGAGATACCAGCAGCACCAATATGCCAACGAACAGGAGAGAGTAAGCGATCCGAACGACGCATCGTCGACGGTGTGGGATTACGATAAGCAAGATAATAGGACCAAACAAACACACAATACCACACACAAGTACACAACAATCAAGTATAACATTATCATCATTCTTCTTATCATTTTTCATTCTCTTATTAAATTCACCTTTATGTCTTATGAATTTCCCTTTTCAACTATACTTCTCTTTTCATCCGATCTTTATCATTTCACACTTTTTAATGATCGGGTACTCAAAATATCATCAAAGTATTCATTTCATTTTCGGCTATCACTCACGTCTACATCTCCTCGGTCATCCACCCAACCTAGTCGGAAGCAAACAGGAGTACAGGACCTTTACCACGCAGGCACGACAGCTGTCACAACACATAGATGTTCCCAGACCAGGAGGATCTCGTCCTCAAATCATTTCAATAATATCAAGGCTCACTGTCCACGCAGTGGCAAAACACAATGCCCCGTTCCCGTCCCTCTCACTGTTCTCGATTTGCAATCTAGGGGGCGACAGTATGTTTCTAGTGGGCCCGCAGAACTTACCACGGCATTAGACCCAGTCCCCACCACGTTAGTGCGCCACATGTGGAGTTCATTCTGCCTAGAAACATACTCTAGACTTCTTGACGTTTCACCATCATCGTCCTCCCCTAATGCAATCTCCTCCTAAGTATCCGCAGATACCTATGGTTCCTTCCTCTCCACTACCTCGCACTCTCATACCTCACCGTGTATGTCTTTTAAAGTCTTTTAATCTTTTTAATTATCCTAAGGTCGGCCCGTCCTTCGTGCAACCCTTCAACGAGACCCGACCACTAACTTTGCACAATCTTTCTCTCATCATTCCTCACATAACACAGAGCTGGGATCACATCGATATACTCATATCTCATTTCCACAATCTTTCTCAAAGTCTCCTTCCATCAATTTCTCAAAATCTTACATCACCATTTTCTCAAAGTCTCAAATCATAAACTTTCATACTCCTTTCTCAAAACAATCTCTTCACAAAACCTTTTTCGAAAATGTCGTTTCACAAAATCTCCTTTCACAGACTTTCACAAAACTTCTTTTCAAAGACTTCCTTGAAAATACTTTTTACAATATTTCTCAAAACCTCTGTTCAAAACATTTTCAAAAGAATTTCTCTTCACAAACCCTTTTCCGAAAATGTCATTTCATAACACTTTTCTTAAAAATATCATTTCAAAAGGACTTGTCCAAAATTTCCTCTTTGCAACTCTATACAAAATCTCTTTCACAAGTCTTTTAAAAAATCTATTTACAAAAATCCCTTCAAAAACTTCCTTTTAAGAATATCTTTTCGAAAATTTCTTTTCAAAACTGCCTTTCGAAAACCTTTTCAAAAGTGACATCTTTGTTGAGCGCTAATGGAGGAGCAAGCTCAACTCAACACTAGTCCCAGACTAAAACCAAAAACAAAAGGAGCCCAGCTCCGCTCAATTCACATCTCATTCTTGTTCCAACAATCAACATCACTCTCCCCAGCTCTGGCTTGTTCTCAACAGTACCATTCATTCTTTCCCCAATCTCACTCTTTCTCTTTTCCATCACATACTTTATTTCCAATCATTATTTCTCTTTCATTACGTCTTTACTTCACAATCTTATTTATTTCACCTCTATTTTCAGGACGTAATAGACGTCCATCAGCATATTACTCATTTCCATTAACAATAGTAAATAACATAAGGCATAATTAAATAAATATATAAAAGCATGCTATCATTCACACACACATCACACAACAATGTGGTCTTCGTCACTTTCGTATAAGTGGCCACACAATCAAACAATTGCCACTTATACTACTGACTCTAACCACTTAGTTCCGATCTTTGAGATGATACGGAACGTCCTACCAAATCACCTAACTACCATGGTGTCTTAGGAAAGCTCCTCTCTCACCTGAGGTTCAGCAATTTAATGCGTACCGTTGTCTTGAATCCTTTGTGCTTCCGGCTGCCCCAATCCATCGTCTTTAAGATTATTCCTCGTACTAAATAAAATACACTTATGTTATTAACTTGTATTAGGAAATTCTTTTTTTTTAAAAACTCGGACACCTCTCATTCCTCGTCGGAAGACTTTAAAACATAACCGTTTTTCTTTCAATCAACTCGGATGTTTTTTTAACACCTTAAGTACTTTCAAAAATCATTTGAAAACATTATGGAAAGTTATTTAAACTATTTAGTTTGGGTTCTGGTCCGTTTTGGACAGCACCTTAAACATGTTTGAAAACATCGAAAAAACACTTTTTGCCTTAAACAATTCCTTTATTCCAAATAAACACTTTTAGAACTCAAATTTTTATCACAAAACAACTTTGGACAGCCACAAACACAATTTAAAATCTCAAATAAATCAAATGGAATTTTCTTAAAACCAACTTATTTCAAAACCAATCACATATTCGAATATTTTCCAAACACAAACTAGCACACAACCACAACAACATTTAAATGGATTAAGTTATACAAGTACTTAACCAATCATCTAATTTAATTATAATCAAACACAACACTTAGACATTCACATATTCAGAAGGCTATAAACCAAGCACAACAATTCAATTCACTTCAAAATCATCATGTGAATTCATTTTCATGCAACTAAACTTCCTAATCTTATTTATCCTACTTGGCCGAATGACATCAAAGAAATAATTCAAAGATCACAAATTTAAAACACATACATCAACTTGGTTTATATCAAGTACTTAAACTCTATTTTCTTTCTCATGCACTAAAACCATTTACTCTTCCTTTCCCTCGCAACCAAATACACACATATTCATTTACACACAATACTTTTCCAAAATCATTTAATTTATTTTACACAATTTCAAATGATTTAATTTAACAATATTCTTTAAAACATACTTATTGCTATAAGTCAACTCATGAGAAAAGAGCCCTAGTCTATCTAGCATGTGTAGGTCGTGCCTCATTTTGATAAAAGTAAGGTTTTCGGTTCATTTGTCAACATGCAACACCAAAAGTCATGAATCAAATCATGCACCCTTTTCACACAAATTCTAAAAATATCATTTCCTTAGATCAAGTTTTCATTTTAATTATGCTTCCTTAAAAGTCTTTGAATCAAGTTAAGAAATTATTTTTCCAAAAACATGTTTCCTCGGTTTCTTTTGTAAAACCGTGAGATTCATGAAAAACGAATCCTTTTTACTTCAAAAATTTCATGCATGCACCTAGATATGATAGATGAAATCAAATAATGGTATAAATCAAAGATTAAAAATCACTTTGGGTGTGACACCCTTTCGAATATATCAAGTATAATATAGTAATTACACTATGATAAAGGATAATACATATGGACTTGTAAGTATTAGAAAATGTAAAAGTAAAATTTTCTTTTAAAGCGGGTACACAAACCAAAACTTGGAATACTTGGAGAAGAACTTCTAACTCGTTTCAAACAGTTGTATCGAATTCGGCAATTTCTAAAACCTTTTCATGAATTGAGTAACATTCGTGTTTCGAAATCGTATTTATATAATAGAAAGTAAATGAAGCTACCCGTGCTTTGATTTGTGAAACTGATACCATGTAGCCGAACTCGTTTAATGATTAAATTAGAGTAAGCGGAAATTATAGGACTATGCATCTAATAGAAATATACACATAGGTTATATTTATATATGTGAAAAGAGTCATGAGTACATAGTCCCAGTAACAAAGTCTCCAAGATCCAAACAAGTCCATAACAGATCTACATCATAGTGTAACCATAGCCCTAGAGTACTCAAAAGTATAGCTACAAAATATATACATAGCAAAATATGGACTCTAGAGGTGGTCACGTAGATCTGGCAGCATCATCAGTAGTAGTAGTGATAGTAGCAGTCTCCAAGAAGCAAAAGGTAACAGCATCATCATCAACACAGCAGCAGCAGCAAAATCTCCTCCACAACAACGCCACATCGGATCCTCAGATCCACATCATACACCATATGCACATACCTAGGGATCGTCATCCCTCCAGTCACTCCCAGTAGAATGCACGACAGGCTCGCCTCCGCTCTCGTCCTCCACTGGATCCTCCTCGATCTCATCCGAAGGGGAGTGTACCCTACCACTGGGTACAGGGTCGGGAGATGGTGTGACCCTAATGGGGTTCCTCGGATCAGAAAGGGGAGTCTCCTCGCGGACGACTCTAGAAGAAAAAGGGTGTGAGCGGGTAGGTCGAAAACGAAAACTGTGATAAGAGCGAGCTGGTCGTGTGGGAGGTGGTCCATGGTATATGTAAAACGGGGGTACGTGCATAGTGTATATGATGGGAATCCTAAATCTACGAGGACGAAATCGAACCAACGGGTTCGGATGGTAGAAGGTGATCTCCACCTCTCCCTCGAACACCGCGCGATGGTCCTCATAGATCCATATGCCACTAGGAAGTGGCCGGATCTCGATGCAAGCGATGTAACGAGACATCACCTACAAGGGCATAGGGGTAAGCATTTCTATACACATAATCAACAGAGTATAAAATTTGTACAATATGAGTATGTAAATATGCAACAATTAACAACAATCGCATTTAGCACTTAGCAGTTATTGAATGCAGATAGGATGCTCATACTTGTTTCATTTATTACACTTAATTTAAATGAGTGGCATGATGCATGAATTTAGCTCTCAAGCCTATCTTCATCAAAGCATATCACTCTCTGACGTCCATCCCTGACAACCCAGCACTCAACCGTGCGTTGTATTCCTAGGTATACAACAATTCGTACATTCACCTAGAATGTACACGTCAAGCTTGGAATCCATGCCACCCGAGCATATCCCGTCATCCAAACGGACCGTCATCCAAACGGTATAACCATATCGGCATCCACTAAGCCGACCACGTCAACAACGTGTCATCAAGCAAGCGTATTGGCACTCCCAGAGGCCCTCCACATGTTTACCAAAAACATGATATACGTCCTACCATCCAACTCCAGAATGAATGCATCACTTTCTAAGCTTAAAGGAAATTGATTAATACATTACTGGCCACCTAGGCATATTTTATCTTTAAAAAGAACCGTCACCAAACGGTACACTTATATTAATCAATCTCTTTTAAGTTCAGATCCTTTGGATTATTATAGTTAAATTCTTAACCAACTAAGTCAGAATTGAAGATGGTGTTTCTCAGGTTCTGGTAAATTACTCGAGTATAATTCAGCATACTCGAGTGTTTTTCAACTTTTCCAGATTACTCGAGTGTTCTTAGGGTTACTCGAGTGTTCATGACTTTCTGGGGATTTGGGTTTCAAATTCATTAAATTACTCGAGTAGTTCATGGGTTACTCGAGTGTTCATCATGATTTCCAGAATACTCGAGTCACCCCTGCATTACTCGAGTGGTTTGACTTAACATGTCCCCAGGTCTTACTCGATACTCGAGTACTAGACACAATACTCGAGTGTTCTTGCTCAAATTACATTGTTTTACAAACATTTTACTCGAGTACCCTGTCCAATACTCGAGTGTTTCACAGCAGAACAGACTGTAATCTTAGTTTTAACACACCATTTTCAGTTCTACTCAATTTTAGTCCAATCCAGGGATCCACAAAGTTCATATATCATGAATAGAACATGTTACAACACTCATTTCATATCAAATTACAGATTTGACAGAGAATCAATCCTTAATGCATAAAATACACAATTTGGCAACTCAACACCTCAAATTGCATAATAAGCACAATACTCATGAAATAGGGTGCATTTAAGTTTGCATGCATGATTTAGAACTTGCTCAACACAGTTTTAGAGCATGACTTGGTCTCCAAACCAAAGTTCCTATTCAATCTAAGCCCTTAGAGCCTCTTGATGGCTCTCTAATGAAATCAATGGAATTTAAACTCTATCTAGTGTACAAAATTACTTCCCCTTACCTCTCAGACGTGATTCAACAAAGGATTTGCAAGAAAAAGGCTCCTCAACACCTAGAACAGCTTCAAGCATCACATGCAGAGCAGTTTGAGTGCACCACCAAAATTGAATTGGTTCACACATGAAACAGAGATAAGAATTGGGGATTTTAGATTTTCTAGACTCTATGCAACATATAATAACTATAGAAATCGAAGTTGGAACTCAAGGACTCGTGAGCTTACCAGAAATCAAAATCGAAGTAAGCTCCAGACACAGCTTGACCAAGAACAGCTCCACTTCCAAGCCTTGAATCTTCCACCACACTCACTCAATCCTCACGATTTTGGTGTTTATACAAAGCTCGTGATGTGAGCTTTGTATTCGTGTATAGTTTATGACTCGAATCGAAACAGAGAGGGAGAATCGATAGCTTGAATTCAGGAACCCTAACTGAAGCAACACACTCGAATTTGACCAAGAACCTCAACAATTTGGTGTTGCTGAGCTTAAATAGAGTGGGGAAACACTCATGCAGGTCGACACGACTACTATGATGGTGGCAAGGTGATGATTTCGTGTCAACAACATGGAATCGTTGATGGTGACTCACCAAACGCACTAACTCGTGCAACTCTGTCCAGAATACTCGAGTATTCCAGAAAATACTCGAGTGTTTTGCCCAGATTTTGAAAAATAATTATTTTATTTACTTTCCCTCCAAAACCTTTCCTATATTTACATCTAGGTCCCAACCCAGGGACTAATATGCAAAATACTTATTTCATGCATTATTATATTTATTAACTCAATTCACACACATATACTAACTACATGAATACAGATTTTAATCAAGGATTAAAATAGAAATCATTAATTATAAATTAATTAATAATTAACATTTCATTAATCGGGGATTAAAATTTTGGGGTGTTACACTACTCCCCCACTTACAAGGAATTTCGTCCCCGAAATTCAACTCATACAAACAAATCAGGATAATCCTGACGCATCTTATTCTCTAATTCCCAAGATGCTTCTATCACATCACCACAAACCCAGACGACTTTGACCAGACAAATATCCTTCCCTCTAAGCTGCTTGATTCTTCGATCTTCAATGCGAACAGGCACGACTTTAAAGGTTAGGTTCTCATAAATTTCTAGGTCATCAGGTTGGATTCTAATGACAATGGTGGGGTCATGGACATATCTTTTCAGTTGAGACACATGGAATACACTATGAAGATTAGCTAGCGACGGGGGCAGGGCTAATTGATAGGCTACCGGGCCGACTCTTTTGAGGATTTGATAGGGACCAATAAACTTAGGTGATAGTTTCTGAGTTTTCAGGGCTCTACTAACACCTTTGGTTGGTACTATTCTAATGAACACATGGTCTCCTTCATCAAACTCTAAGGGTTTCCTTCTTTTATCAGCATAGCTTTTCTGCCTACTCTGAGTCGTCTTCATCTTCTCTTGTATCATCTTGATCTGTTCTGTGGTCTCTTGTACAAACTCTGGTCCAACCAGAGAATTCTCCCCCACTTGAAACCAACATAACGGTGTCTGACACTTTCTTCCATACAACGCTTCGAATGGTGTCATTCCAATGCTCGTGTGGTAACTGTTGTTGTAAGTAAATTCCACGAGCGGCAACATTTGTTCCCAATTCCCTTGACCTTCCAAAACACAGGCTCGTAAGATGTCCTCTAGCGACTGAATAGTCCTCTCCGTTTGACCATTAGTCTGGGGATGGTATGCAGAACTTAACTTCAATCTTGAACCCAAGGCTCCATACAGATCTTGCCAAAACTTCGATGTAAACCTCGGATCACGATCTGACACGATACTTGATGGTACCCCATGCAGACGTACAACTTCCTTGATGTATAACTGAGTGAGCTTTTCCAAAGAGTAGCGCATATTCACGGGAATGAAATGCGCCGACTTGGTCAAACGATCCACGATCACCTAGATTGCATCATGACCAGTAGTTGTCCTTGGCAATCCCGACACAAAGTCCATCGAGATACTATCCCATTTCCACAACGGAATCTCCAAGGGAAGTAATTCTCCTCCTGGCCTTTGGTGTTCCACTTTTGCCTTCTGACACACCAAGCAACATGCCACATATTCAGCCACATCCTTCTTCAAATCAGGCCACCAAAATATCTTCTTCAGGTCCTGATACATTTTGGTAGCTCCCGGATGCATACTCATTTTGCTCTTATGTGCTTCATCCAGAATCATCCTTCTTATTTCCAGATCATCAGGTACACATATCCTTGCCCTAAAACGAAGGATTCCATCCTTCCCCTCTTGGAACTCCAACTCTTTACCTTCTTCCATCAGCTTCTTCTTTTCCATAAGTTTCTCATCCTTGTGCTGCAATTCCCGAATCCTTTGCAGAAACTCATTAGCAATCTGCAGCATCCCCATTTTGATACTTGTCGGCTCCACTTGCACCGTCAAACTCAAATCTCTAAATTCTTCTATCAGTGCAGCTTCCCTGACCATCATTGCACTGATATGCATTGCCTTTCGACTCAACGCATCAGCCACCACGTTTGCCTTCCCAGGATGGTAATGAAGTTCAAACCCATAATCCTTCAAGAACTCCATCCATCGGCGTTGCCTCATATTCAACTCCTTCTGGTCAAAGAGATACTTTAAGCTCTTATGGTCACTAAACACCCAGAATGTAGTGCCATAGAGATAGTGCCTCCAGATTTTTAACGCAAAGACAACGGCTGCCAACTCTAGGTCACGAGTTGGATAGTTCATTTCATGAACCTTTAGCTGTCTCGAGGCGTCAGCGACGACTTGTCCCTCTTGCATCAAAACTCTTCTGTGTATCAGGCAGAACCAACACAGGAGAGGATGTCAACCTTTCCTTCAACTCTTGGAAACTCCTTTCACACTTCTCATCCCACGTGAAAGGTCGGTCTTTCCTAGTTAACTTCGTCAAAGGTAATGCAATCTTCGATAAGCCTTCTATAAATCTTCTATAATACCCAGCCAGACCAAGAAAACTTCTCACCTCCGTGACCGACTTTGGTTGCTCCCATTGCAAAACCGAACTTACCTTCGTCGGATCTACTGCTATTCCTTTATTCGAAATCACATGGCCCAAAAACTTAACCTTCTCCAGCCAAAACTCACATTTTGTAAGTTTGGCATACAGTTGCTTCTCCTTTAGAATGCTTAACACTATCCTCAAGTGTTCAGCATGCTCCTCCGGACTCTTGGAGCAAATGAGAATATCATCAATGAACACAACCACGAATGAATCTAAATATGGTCTAAAGATTCGATTCATGTAGTCCATGAAAATAGCCGGTGCATTCGTCAATCCGAACGGCATCACAACATACTCATAATGTCCGTATCGGGATCGAAATGCGGTCTTAGAGATATCTTCTTCTCTAATCCTGATCTGATGGTATCCCGATCTCAAATCAATCTTGGAAAATACTGAAGCCCCGCGAACTTGATCCATAAGGTCATCTATCCTTGGTAACGGATACTTGTTCTTGATTGTGACCTTATTCAGTTGCCGGTAGTCGATGCACATCCTCATACTACCGTCTTTCTTCTTGACGAACAAAACCGGAGCACCCCAAGGTGACACACTGGGTCGGATCATCTGCTTCTGCAGCAGCTCCTCAATCTGCTTCTTCATTTCAGCCATTTCCAGTGGTGTCATTCTATAAGGAGCGATAGAAATGGGACCAGCTCTCGGAACTAGGTCAATACCAAATTCAATCTCCCTTCTTGGTGGCAAACCAGGGATCTCATCCGCAAATACCTCCGGGAAGTCTCTGACAACGGGGATCTCCTCTATCCTCGGACCATGTTCTTCTACTTCAGTGTTGAATAGGCACATGTAGCCAGAAGGTTTTGGGTTTCTATAGGTCACTACCTTTCTATCACAATCGATGATTACTTGGTTTTGACTTAACCAGTCCATTCCCAAGATCACATCCAATTGTGCCAAGGGTAAGCAGATAAAATCTACTTTAGAGGTTTGTCCTAACACTTCTATACAACAGTTAAGACATGCTCTAGAAACAACTACAAGAGCATTGGTAGGGGTTTCTACTTTCAAAGCATAAGGTAATTCAGACACTGGTAAACTTAACCGATCTACACATTCATATGAAACAAATGAATGCGTTGCACCCGAATCAAACAAGACATGACAAAGCTGACCATTAAGCAAGTATTTACCTTGCACCAGATCAGAGGATCGGTTTGCTTCCACACCGCTAAGGGTGAAGACCCTTCCTTGAGCCATAGGTCTATCAACAGCTCCTCTTCAGTTAGCCTTGACCGGTTCCTTGCAGTCTCTTGCAAAATGTCCCGGCATCCCACAATTGAAACAGCCACTTGTTCCCCAACAAACACGGCCATAGTGATGGTGCTTGCACTTATCACAGAATGGAGCCTCGCTCCGAAAATTTCTTTCATCCGAACCACCAGCCTTTCCTTTACCTTTCCCTCGGCGATCATATGGACCCTTACCTCGGTTGTTGAAACCTTTACGTTTCTGAGGTCCATAGTTTTGATTGTCCTTCTTTTCTGAGACTTGCAATTCTTCAGCTTTCTTGTCATCTTCATACATTCTACACATGTCCACCAGAGCAGGAAAGCTTTGAATTCGCTGGTAGCTGAAAATCGACTTCAACTTGGGTCTCAAGCCTCCTTCAAACTTAATGCATTTGCTTCTTTCATCAGGGTTGTTCTGATAGTATGGAGAGTACTTCATCAACTCCTCAAACTTGGCCGCGTACTCACCCACACTCATACTCCCTTGCTTCATTTGTAAAAACTCCACCTCCTTCTTTCTCCTTAAATCTTCAGGGAAATATTTATGAAGAAACTTCTCCATGAATACACCCCAATTCACATCCCTTCCTTCATATTGCAAAAGCTGAACCGTGTGATTCCACCAATTCTCAGCTTCATCTTCCAGCATGTAGGTTGCATAAGCCACCTTCTGAGCTTCCGAACACTCCAAGGTTCTCAGAATCTTATCCATGGTATGAATCCACTTATTGGCCTCTTCCGGTTTAAATCTTTCTTCAAACATAGGCGGATTGCAACTCCTGAAATTAGCCAAACTCTTCGCCTCGGTGTTACCCACATTACACTGATGAGGCGGATTAACCGGTTGAGATGGTTGCTGAGATTGTCGCTGCATAGCCTCCAATACCGTGGTGAACCTTTCTAACATCGCATTGGTGTGATTTTGGTTTCTGGTTGCCATAATAGACCTGCGCTATGGGCTTATGGTCACATATGTTGAACTAAAGAAACTTTAATTACACCACCTATACTAAGGCTATAGCTTAAAATTCTAAATTCACATTCAATTGCGTCTTGTGCTCAGAAGAGACAAGATACAAACAAGTCAATTGTATCTAAAGCTCAATAAACAAGATACTAACAGTCAAGATAATGAACATGCCCTGGAGATACCTGCTTGATGTTGATGGCTACCTTTCTGAAACTACTTCCACTACTACAGGATCTGACTTTTGCTCTGATACCACTCAGTGTGACACCCTTCCGAATATATCAAGTATAATATAGTAATTACACTATGATAAAGGATAATACATATGGACTTGTAAGTATTAGAAAATGTAAAAGTAAAATTTTCTTTTAAAGCGGGTACACAAACCAAAACTTGGAATACTTGGAGAAGAACTTTTAACTCGTTCCAAACAGTTGTATCGAATTCGGCAATTTCTAAAACCTTTTCATGAATTGAGTAACATTCGTGTTTCAAAATCGTATTTATATAATAGAAAGTAAATGAAGCTACCCGTGCTTTGATTTGTGAAACTGATACCATGTAGCCGAACTCGTTTAATGATTAAATCAGAGTAAGCGGAAATTATAGGACTATGCATCTAATAGAAATATACACATAGGTTATATTTATATATGTGAAAAGAGTCATGAGTACATAGTCCCAGTAACAAAGTCTCCAAGATCCAAACAAGTCCATAACAGATCTACATCATAGTGTAACCATAGCCCTAGAGTACTCAAAAGTATAGCTACAAAATATATACATAGCAAAATATGGACTCTAGAGGTGGTCACGTAGATCTGGCAGCATCATCAGTAGTAGTAGTGATAGTAGCAGTCTCCAAGAAGCAAAAGGTAACAGCATCATCATCAACACAGCAGCAGCAGCAAAATCTCCTCCACAGCAACGCCACATCAGATCCTCAGATCCACATCATACACCATATGCACATACCTAGGGATCGTCATCCCTCCAGTCACTCCCAGTAGAATGCACGACAGGCTCGCCTCCGCTCTCGTCCTCCACTAGATCCTCCTCGATCTCATCCGAAGGGGAGTGTACCCTACCACTGGGTACAGGGTCGGGAGATGGTGTGACCCTAATGGGGTTCCTCGGATCAGAAAGGGGAGTCTCCTCGCGGACGACTCTAGAAGAAAAAGGGTGTGAGCGGGTAGGTCGAAAACGAAAACTGTGATAAGAGCGAGCTGGTCGTGTGGGAGGTGGTCCATGGTATATGTAAAATGGGGGTACGTGCATAGTGTATATGATGGGAATCCTAAATCTACGAGGACGAAATCGAACCAACGGGTTCGGATGGTAGAAGGTGATCTCCACCTCTCCCTCGAACATCGTGCGATGGTCCTCATAGATCCATATGCCACTATGAAGTGGCCGGATCTCGATGCAAGCGATGTAACGAGACATCACCTACAAGGGAATAGGGGTAAGCATTTCTATACACATAATCAACAGAGTATAAAATTTGTACAATATGAGTATGTAAATATGCAACAATTAACAACATTCGCATTTAGCACTTAGCAGTTATTGAATGCAGATAGGATGCTCATACTTGTTTCATTTATTACACTTAATTTAAATGAGTGGCATGATGCATGAATTTAGCTCTCAAGCCTATCTTCATCAAAGCATATCACTCTCTGACGTCCATCCCTGACAACCCAGCACTCAACCGTGCGTTGTATTCCTAGGTATACAACAATTCGTACATTCACCTAGAACGTACACGTCAAGCTTGGAATCCATGCCACCCGAGCATATCCCGTCATCCAAACGGACCGTCATCCAAACGGTATAACCATATCGGCATCCACTAAGCCGACCACGTCAACAACGTGTCATCAAGCAAGCGTATTGGCACTCCCAGAGGCCCTCCACATGTTTACCAAAAACATGATATACGTCCTACCATCCAACTCCAGAATGAATGCATCACTTTCTAAGCTTAAAGGAAATGGATTAATACATTACTGGCCACCTAGGCATATTTTATCTTTAAAAAGAACCGTCACCAAACGGTACACTTATATTAATCAATCTCTTTTAACTTCAGATCCTTTGGATTATTATAGTTAAATTCTTAACCAACTAAGTCAGAATTGAAGATGGTGTTTCTCAGGTTCTGGTAAATTACTCGAGTATAATTCAGCATACTCGAGTGTTTTTCAACTTTTCCAGATTACTCGAGTGTTCTTAGGGTTACTCGAGTGTTCATGACTTTCTGGGGATTTGGGTTTCAAATTCATTAAATTACTCGAGTAGTTCATGGGTTACTCGAGTGTTCATCATGATTTCCAGAATACTCGAGTCACCCCTGCATTACTCGAGTGGTTTGACTTAACATGTTCTCAGGTCTTACTCGATACTCGAGTACTAGACACAATACTCGAGTGTTCTTGCTCAAATTACATTGTTTTACAAACATTTTACTCGAGTACCCTGTCCAATACTCGAGTGTTTCACAGCAGAACAGACTGTAATCTTAGTTTTAACACACCATTTTCAGTTCTACTCAATTTTAGTCCAATCCAGGGATCCACAAAGTTCATATATCATGAATAGAACATGTTACAACACTCATTTATCAAATTACAGATTTGACAGAGAATCAATCCTTAATGCATAAAATACACAATTTGGCAACTCAACACCTCAAATTGCATAATAAGCACAATACTCATGAAATAGGGTGCATTTAAGTTTGCATGCATGATTTAGAACTTGCTCATCACAGTTTTAGAGCATGACTTGGTCTCCAAACCAAAGTTCCTATTCAATCTAAGCCCTTAGAGCCTCTTGATGGCTCTCTAATGAAATCAATGGAATTTAAACTCTATCTAGTGTACAAAATTACTTCCCCTTACCTCTCAGACGTGATTCAACAAAGGATTTGCAAGAAAAAGGCTCCTCAACACCTAGAACAGCTTCAAGCATCACATGCAGAGCAGTTTGAGTGCACCACCAAAATTGAATTGGTTCACACATGAAACAGAGATAAGAATTGGGGATTTTAGATTTTCTAGACTCTATGCAACATATAATAACTATAGAAATCGAAGTTGGAACTCAAGGACTCGTGAGCTTACCAGAAATCAAAATCGAAGTAAGCTCCAGACACAGCTTGACCAAGAACAGCTCCACTTCCAAGCCTTGAATCTTCCACCACACTCACTCAATCCTCACGATTTTGGTGTTTATACAAAGCTCGTGATGTGAGCTTTGTATTCGTGTATAGTTTATGACTCGAATCGAAACAGAGAGGGAGAATCGATAGCTTGAATTCAGGAACCCTAACTGAAGCAACACACTCGAATTTGACCAAGAACCTCAACAATTTGGTGTTGCTGAGCTTAAATAGAGTGGGGAAACACTCATGCAGGTCGACACGACTACTATGATGGTGGCAAGGTGATGATTTCGTGTCAACAACACGGAATCGTTGATGGTGACTCACCAAACGCACTAACTCGTGCAACTCTGTCCAGAATACTCGAGTATTCCAGAAAATACTCGAGTGTTTTGCCCAGATTTTGAAAAATAATTATTTTATTTACTTTCCCTCCAAAACCTTTCCTATATTTATATCTAGGTCCCAACCCAGGGACTAATATGCAAAATACTTATTTCATGCATTATTATATTTATTAACTCAATTCACACACATATACTAACTACATGAATACAGATTTTAATCAAGGATTAAAATAGAAATCAATAATTATAAATTAATTTATAATTAACATTTCATTAATCGGGGATTAAAATTTTGGGGTGTTACATTGGGTAAACGAAGACCAAAAATCGTGATGAACATTTAAAGAAAGCCATGTCTTTTATTCAAAACACTATGCATACCATCATAAGATCAAAGCTTTTCATTTAGGATGCACATACAAAATTCAAGAACCAAACTTTTCATGAATGGCTTAAGGATCAAACCAAAAATCAAGGCTTTATTAAGACTAAGAAGAATCAAAGCATTTTAATTGCTCAAATAAATATTTATAAACATGAAATTAGCATGCAACTACTCAAATCAAATCAAAAAGCATCTAAGCCTACACTTTCGGTTATGGCCGAATTGAAGAGCTCTTGATTTAGAGTTTCAAGAGTTCATTTATTCTTAAAAATTTTAAGATCAAAGCATAACCTAGACATGCATGTACTCAAATCCTTAAGATCATCATCAAACTAACATGCAAGACCCAAAAATTAAAAACAAGTTTAGGTCACACATTGATTTACCAAATAAACACTTAAACACTTCATGATTCACGGTTTTAAGCACTAAAACCTAACATGCATGAAGATCTACTCCAAACTCACAAAGATCATAAACCAAACTTTAGATCTAAAGGAAAAACATCAAGATCTATCATAAACAACACTAACTGAATCATAGAGTCCATCATTTAGTTTATTACAAATTTATTTAGTTCTAAAATCAAGATCAAGGCAAGACATCACATGCAACCTTAGATCCAATCATAAAAATGAACATGCAAGAGAAGAAAAGAAAAATTACAAGGTTACAAAATAAAAACTAGTCCTAATGCATCTAGGATCTTTGGTTATACCAAAAGGAAAGGTCTTCTAGTCTTCTAAGTACTTTGATCTTCAAGAGATTCCTAGGTTATGGCTCGATCTCCTCTTCTTCTACCTTCTCCTACTCACGACCAACTTTCTTTCTCTCCTTCACTCTATTTTCTTTTTCTTAGCCCAAGAGTTTGATGAGCTCTTTGGACTTGTGTGTGGGTGTGTTTGAGACGTTGGAGATATGGGAGTGAAAAATGAAATGGAGCTAAGGGCCAATAGCTTATATAAGCAATTTGGGCTTCCCATTTTTGCCCTTGGTGAGTTCGGCCACAAGCCTTGGTGGGAGGGGTAAATTCGGTTCTCCATAATGTTGCATGGGTGGAGGTTAACATTTGCTAAGGAGACATTGTAGGGGACACTAGGTACTTAGGGGTTACTTAGGCTTTTGACTTGTGGTTTATCTTTAGGGTTTCCATCAATTTGGTTAGGGTTTAGTTAGGATTTGGTTACCACTTAGTTACTTGCTTAGGAAATTTCTAGGCTTCCATACACACTTACACACATACGGCACTCACACATACATACCCATATTCACATATTCATGCACATACACATTTACACGTTACACCCACATACACATACATGCCTCATCATATTCATTTACCAATTAAATTTCACATGATTCTAAGCATACATTTATACAAAACCGTGCACACATACACACATGTGAATAGAAAATAGTTATAAAATGGCTTATACAAAAATCACAAATATCAAGCATATAGATTTTTCCAAAAACCCAATTTCTAAACTTTGGCCATTATTCCAGGAAATCATTTCTTTAAAGTCACTCATTGCCTTGAAGATGTGAATTAAGAAAATTTTCCTTTCAAGAACACTTTTCTTCAAAACAGATCTCTTTAGTATTTTAAATTAATACGAGGAATTTACGGGGTGTTACAGTTGCTGAGATTGTTGTTGCTGCATAGACTCCAGCACCGCGGTAATCCTCTCTAACATCGCGTTTGTATGATTTTGGTTTCTAGTTGCCATATTAGACGTGCGCTATGGACTTATGGTCACATATGATGAACTAAAGAAACATTCATCACACCACCTATACTAAGGCTATAACCAAAACCTCAAACAAAACATTCAATTGTATCTAGTGCTTAAAATAAGCAAGATACTAGCATTCAAAATAATAAATATGTCATGTGGATACCTGCTAGATGTAGATGACTACCTTTCTGGGACTACTTCAACTACTACAGGATCTGACGTTTGCTCTGATACCACTCAGTGTGACACCCTCAATATATTCCAAGTAATTAATACAATAAATATACTATTACTCGAATTAGTTATGGACTTGTTAGTATTTAGAAAATGTAGGAAATAAAATTTTCTTTTTATTTTCTATAGAGGTGGGTGCACAAACCAAAACATGGAGTCCTTGGAGAATGTAATTTATATCATTTTAAACATTGTACCGAATCCGGCATTCTTTAAGACAAGAAGATCTTTTCACAATCCAGATAACATCAGTACTTCGAAATTGCATTTGCGTAGTAAAAATTAAGTGATGTCATCTATTCTTTCGTTTTGCGGAACTGATACCATTTTCAAATAACGTAGCTGAATTCTTTAAAAGATCTTTATCAGAGTAAGCAGAAAAAGTAGGACTATGCACAGTTGTAATATAAACATAATATATATATATATATATATAAGTAAGTCATGAAATACATAGTCCATGAGTCGTGTCTCCAAGATCCCATACAAGTCCATAAAAGATCTATATCAAAAGTAAACCATAACTCTAGAGTTCTCAAAAGCTTATCTACAATATATATATATACATCTCAAAATATAAAACTCTAGAGCTGGTCACATAGATCAGGTAGCAGTAGTAGTAGTAGAAGTCTCCAAGAAGTAACAGCAGTAGTCATCATCCAACATCACAGCAGCAGCATCGTCTCCTCCACAAAATCCATCACACCGGATCCCCTGATCCTCATCATCTACCATATGCACATACCTAGGGATCATCGTCCCTCCACTGACTCCCGGTAGAGTGAACGACAGGCTCGCCTCCGCTCTCGTCCTCCACAGGGTCCTCCTCTATCTCATCCTAAGGACTGGGTACCCTACCATTGGGTACAGGGTCAGGTGATGGCGAGACCCTAACAGGGCTCCTTGGATCAGATGGGGGAGTCTCCTCGCGGACGACTCTAGAAGAAAAAGGGTGTGAGCGGGTAGGTCGAAAGCGAAAACTGTGATATGAGCGAGCTGGTCGTGTGGGAGGTGGTCCATGGTAAGTATAAAAGGGTGGTACGTGCATAGTGTATATGATGGGAATCCTAAATCTACGAGGACGGAACCGGATCAGCGGGTTGGGGTGGTAAAAGGTAACCTCTACCTCTCCCTCGAACACCGCTCGGTGATCCTCGTAGATCCATATGCCACTAGGAAGTGGCCGGATCTCGATGCAAGCGATGTAACGTGACATCACCTACAAGGGCATAGGGGTAAGCAATTCTATACACATAATAAATAGAGCATAAATAAATGTGCAATATGAATATGTAAACATGCAGCAATAATCAACAACCACATTTAGCACTTAGCAAGTATTTAATGCAAGTAAGATGCTCATACTTATTTCATTTATCAACTTTAATTTAAATGAGTGACATGATGTATGAGTCTAGCTCTCATCCCTATCTCCACCAATCTATGACACTCTCTGACGTCCATCCTTTACTTCATATCAGCACTCAACTGTGCGTTGTACTCCTAGGTGTACAACATTCGTACATTCACCAAGAATGTACACGACAAGCTTGGAAATGGTACATAACGTGCTCCTCGAGCAACGTCCCGTCGTCTTAACAGAATAACCATATCATCAGCATCTCACTTTCGCTGGCCACGTCGTCCACCATAACGTGTCATCAAGCAAGACGTCAGTTGGTACTCCCAGAGGCCCTCCTCATGTTACCAAAACATGAATAACGATCTAACATCCGAACTCCAGAATGAATGCAATTTCTTTACTTAAAAGAATTGATTGGTATATCTCAATTAATAATATCTTACATTATTAATTCCATAGTTTCATACCATCATCAATCAATTTCTTTTAAGTCTTAGATCACTTGGATTATTGTCATTTAAGCATTAACAGAATGGTTCAGAATTAACAATGGTATTTTTAATTTTCTGGGCAGAAATACTCGAGTGTTCTTCAGAATACTCGAGTAGTTCTTCAGTCTTTCCAGATTACTCGAGTAGTTCATGGCTACTCGAGTCGTTCATGCTTTTCAGAAAAGTCAGATTTCAGATCTTATAAAAATACTCGAGTAGTTCATGAATACTCGAGTGTTCTTCATTCATTCCAGAATACTCGAGTGGTTCATGCATTACTTGAGTGGTTCATCAGAAAGTACTCTTGTTACTTCAGTCAATACTCGAGTTTTGGACCTGATACTCGAGTGTTGGAGCAAGAAGACACACTGTTTTATCACAAAATACTCGAGTGTCAAGCCATGTACTCGAGTCTTTTCATACAGAGCAGACTGGAAACTTGGTTTTAACATACCATTTTCAATTCTAACCATTTCCAATCCAATCCAATGATCAACAGAGTTCATATAACATATAATAAACATGTTCAAGCACTTAGAACACATCAAATTACAGGATTCACAAAGATTCATAAGATTATGCATAAAACTTAGAAAATTCACAACTTAACATATCAGTTTGCATAAAACTCAGAATTCTCATGATTTTAAGTTCCAAATAGCTTGCATGCAACATATTAAACTTGCTCAAAACCATTTTAGAGCACAGGATGGTCTCCAAACCAATCTCCCTATTCAAACTAAGCCCTTAGAGCCTCTTGGTGGCTCTCTAATCAAATCCATGCAATTTAAACTCTATCTAGTGAATAGAAAGATTTCCCCTTACCTCACAGTTGAGAATCAACAGAAAATTCGCAAGAAAAACTCCCCCAACACCAAAAACGACTTCAAGCACCAACATGCAAGACAGTTTGATCAAAGCACCAAAACCGAATTGGTTGACATAGAAAACAGAGATAACAATTGGGGAAATTAGTATTTCTAAGCTCTATGCAACACATACTTACTATAGAAACCAATTTGAGACTCAGGAGGTGCATGAGCTTACCACAATCAATGATCAAAGTAAGCTCCCAGAACTGATGACAGCAAACGAACCTCAACTTCCCAGCTTCGATTCTACCAACACACACACTCTCAGCTCACAATTTTTATGTCTATACAAAGCTCGTGATGTGAGCTTTGCATTCGTGTATAGTTTGTGACTCGAATCAAAACACAGAGGAAGAATCGAAGGAAACGGTTCAGGAACCCTAACTCACAAACTCTTCATCAATTTGACAAAATGGTTGATTCTCAGAAGCAATCGAGCTTAAATACAAGTATTGGAGGTCCATGCACGGCGACACGAAAGCCATGGATGTGTGAGGGTGGTGTATTTGTGTCACACGGCGAGAATCGCTGGTGGTGACTCACCAAAATGCACTAACTCGTGCAACTCTGACCAGAACACTCGAGTCTTTTCAGAAACACTCGAGTATTTTGGTCAGTTTTTGAAAAATATTAATTTTATTTACTTTCCCTCCAAAACCTTTCCTATAATTACTTCTATGTCCCAACTCAGGGACTAATATGCAAAATATTTATTTTATGCATAACTATACTTACCAAATAAAATTCACATATTCACCAACAACATAAACACAGATTTTAATCAAAGATTAAAATAGAAATAATTAATTATAATAAATTTTATAATTAACATTCCATTAATCAGGGATTAAAATTTTGGGGTGTTACATACCCAGCCATGGATCTACCTGAACAATTCAACCAAGAAATTGATATCCAAAAGTCCATTATCCAACAACTCAAATATATCATCTCCTAAGTCAAATAACATATCAAAGAAAACAAAATCCAAATTAGTTATAGGGCCTCTGATTATGAAACCCTCATAACTAGCCTTTCTAAAGAAACCAAAGAAAAGGACAAATTGCATCTAAGAAATTTCATGGCTATCTTCAACTTTGATAAATTAAAATTTGAAAAGGCAATATAACAAGAAATATGTCACTATTTGAAAGATTGTTCCACACACGTATGTGATATGTGTGTAAGCACTCCAACTCCCTCGGAAGAAGATGAAATGTTCATTATTGCTGAATAAAGCATGATGAGACATCACAACAACTGTCGGCATGTAACGACAGAAAAGATAAGATGCACTTAAGACCAAAAAAGACATTTCACCAAAGCTGACTCAGCACTCACCACAAGTGAAGGACGCGTGTAAAGATGTAGATATGTTTAGGTTCTGCTTTAATAATTTAAGAGGCTTCTTCTCTTATAAAAGGAGACCTCATGTATGTTTATTTTTATAAGCTTAGTTGAATTGAGATATTCGGAGCTTCGAGTACAACAATCCTCTTGGACAAGAGTGGATTGTTCATGGTCTAGATGTCATAATTCCTAGTACCTTTATCCATCTAAAAACTCTGAAATACTCTGTAATAAACAGCATGTATAAATCTTATCCCATCAATAAAATAACTCTGTTATAAATTCTCTCTTCAACAACATGGACTATATGCGGAAGCAAAGTGGACTCGTTTACATCAATTGAAAGAAACACCAGGTATGAATTTACTACCTTTCATATTTTGGGAATGTACTGAATTTCTAGAAATATTAATAAGTAAACTAGCATTGCAAAAAGTTAAGATAAAAACCCATAGACTCGTTTTCTGTTGGAAATAGAAGAACAAAAGATAGAAGGAATAGAAGTAGATCTTTATGAAGAAAATGGTTTATTTGGACAACAAATTATTTTTTCAAAAAAGAAGTTTAATGAAATTCAAAAGGAAACTATAGATTTAAGAAAAGGATAAAATATTAGACAAAAGAAATCGTTAGCTCTACCTTTTGTTAGGAGAACTAATATCATCTATCCAGGAAAAACCTTGATAGAACAAACAGTAGACATAGTCTCTACCACCGGAAATAGAACAGTACAATTGATAACCAAAAATGATATAAAAAATTGCTTAGCAAAAATTAAGAGTGATGAAGTTAAGAAAAAAAATAGGATATATCCATATCGGAGAAATCTAGATACTAATAAAAGGAACATTCAAAGAAGGAATTGAATCACCAATAACTGTTATGATTACTGATGAACGAATCCAGCATGAAAAAGATAAAATATTAGGAATAATTGATGGTAACCTTTTTTATGGGAAATTAAAATTTAATGTCTATCCTAATTACGGTATACCTTTTGATACTAAAAATCTTGATAGATCCATAACTCTGAGACATAAGTTTCACAAAGCAGATCTAATGAAAGAAGGGGATAAAATCTTTAGTATAACTTATAGTGTATCCTTTGCACTAAGTAATTCACATCAAAATATAGATTTTTTAGAATGTAAAAATATTGGAATTAACAAGTTATTTTCAGAAGTCTGATCAATATATGTTGTAGACAAAAGTCATATGGAGGAGAAAGTTAAAACAACTTTAGGAATAACTAACTCTCAATCGTTAGAACCAGCAAAGAATAGTATTCATGAAAATAAAACTTTAATAATTCCAGAAAAGATTAAAATAAGTTATACTCCTAAACCTCACAATGAAGAAGAACTTAAAAAATTAAGTAAAGAGATAAATAATTTGAGTCAATTAGTCGAAAAAAGACTATGAGTCGCAGGAGAATTCGTAATTCCGCTGTAACGAAGAGATCCGGCGAAAGCTGGTATCAAAGCTAATAACGACCCAGGAATTTAAAGATTTAGATTAACAAGACAAACACAAAATATAATTGCATAATGTATCAGGCTCAAAAACAACAGATAGCAGTTAGAGAAACAAGACGAATAAAAGAATTGGAAAGAAAATTAGTAAAGAAAAATAAGAAAGAGTTTAGTAGTTTTAGACAGGTAGTAATCTCTAAAATACAAGATATGAAAAGGTATGAAGATAAACATAAGTTTACAAAATAAATTATGACATTTAGAGAAGATAAAGAAAAGGTTAAGTGTGAGACCCCCAATTTTACCCAATTTATTTGGGAATTTATATTTAAATTTAAAATATTATATTTGATTTTTGATAAATTGTGATATCTGGGTTTAATTAAAATCGTATGATTATACCTATATATATATATATATACACGTGGTATATATATATATAGTAGATGCAAACCAATGTTTTCTCTAATGTACTTAATTTATATTCTTAAGATGAAATATTTTAAGGTATAGTATTTGATTTAAATGATCTTAGAAAATGAAATGTTTTTTGAAGGATTAAGGTGTCCTATCTTCAGAAACTCATATCTTTTAAACCGTAGGTCGAAAAATTACAAATGATATGTCAAATCGATCGTATCGAAACGTAGATTATGAAAATGTAAAGCTTTGATTTTTATTTTGGAGTTTTCGAAATTTTATCACTGCTACAGTACTGAACGAATTTTTGAATTTTAAGTGTAAATGTATGATTTTAATGCATTTAATGACCTTTTGACTCAAGTGTATTTTATTTTGAAAACAAAAATACATTTTTAAGGTTTTCTATTGGACTACCATCCAAATAAAATATATTTTCGTATTTTTTCTTATTATAAAATTTTTGAAAGCTTATGAAGTGCATTTTTGGAAGGAAATGATCTTAGAGCTTCAAAAATTCATAACTTTCAAACCGTAAGTCCAAAAATTATAAACTTTATATGAAAACGATCGTATTAAAATTTAGTATTTGAATATGTGAAAGTAATATTTTTATTTTAACATCTGCGAAAAAGTACTGTACAGTAGGGAAAAACAAATTTTTGGTATTTTTAACTTAGAAAAATTATTTTGGAGTATAAAATAAATTATTGGACTATAAAATAATTTTATTTATATATTTAAATATTTATATAAATGCCTACTGGTTGCACAGTCCAAATATTGGCATTTTTCTAAATTATTTCTGAATTATTAAAAATGAAAGCTTTTAGGTGATTGGTCAATTATGTGGTGAATTCAAAATGGGCCAATGGAAATTTTTCTTCTTATTTTTATATGTGTACACCGTCCAAATATTAGGAGGGAGAGAAGAGAATAATTTATGAAAATTGTGAGGAATAAACCTTGAGTTAAGAAGCTATAGTTTTTAGAAAAGTCTCATTTAATGCTTGTGAAGTTCCAAGTGAAGAAGTAAAGTTGATGACTCACCATGGACTAGGAGGGGGGATGAATTTCTGATTAGATTTTTGGGGAATATTTGCCTTCTCTTCACCTATAAATAGGTCATCACACCTCTCACCATTTCACACACACTACTTGTTACTTTGAGAAAAAAAAATTATTCCAAGAGAAAAGAGAGAGGAAGGTGGCGAGTTGAAGGTAGGAAGAGGAGGAAAATTTTCTCACCTTGGGGAAGTCTTTTAGCTTTAGGAGGAGAGGTAACTCTAAGTCTATATTTTAATTTATTTCATCTCTTCTTCTACTGTTATTAGAATCTCTAATTTTTTTTATGATATTAAGAACTAAAAGTTTCTAATTCTTATTTTTATATTAAGAATGAACTATGTTTTTGTTGGTAATATTTTGATTTGTGGTCAAATGAAATAAGGATAAGAAAAGGGACAAAAAAAGAAGTTGTTTAAAGAGAATGATCTCCCCTTTTCTTTGGCCTTGAGATGACCGAATTTTGTAGCACAAAAGGAAAAATTATATTCTGGAATTTTTATGTTCTTACAATATAGACATTTATATTTTATAGAAATTTTGTATCTGTTTGAAGTATTTTAGTCCTTTCGTTTGGAAACTAAAATAAGATTCTGAAAATTTTGTGTTACTGAAACTATAAGATCTAATGTAGCATTAAAAGAAAAGAAGAAAATCTTAGTCTTTTGCCTTGTTTTATTGTTTGGTCGTGATATATATATATATATATATAGAGAGAGAGAGAGAGTGGTAGTTGTTATTAGGCAAAACTGTTCTTATGATCCCCTAAGTTATTTATTTGTTCCAATCTGGTCCCCTAAGTCATTTTCCTTTGAAAGTGGTCCCCTAACTCATGTAACATTAGCATCGTTAATCCTTTCTGTCCATTACCACCTAACATCGTCTATTTAAGTTGACGTGGTAGCCAGAGTGCCCAATGTAGGTGATCCACGTGTACCCTCCCTTTTACCACGTTAAATGTTTAAAATGGTGGAGTCATACGACGCCGTTTTGGTGCTTGAAGCCACTCACTTCATCTTCTCCTTTCTTCCATAAGAAGTCCTTATGAGCTAAGAGAGAAAAACACTAAACTTTGGAGGGATAACAGAGGGTTGCTAGGGCATTTTCTAAGAGAGAACGAACTGCAACATTGTCATTGATTATGAGCGTGATAGGGAGTTCGTTCATGGACGGAAAGGACTAATGGTGCTAACGTTACATGAGTTAGGGGACCACTTTCAAACAAAAAAGACTTAGGGGACCAGATTGGAAAAAAAATAACTTAGGGGACCAAAAGAGTAGTTTTACCTTGTTATTATTATGTATGTGACTTATTGGATGATTATTTGATCTGATGTTGTAATAGTGAAATGAAATTAGTTTTATGAAAACAGATGAAAATTCTGGATTTTATGGTGTTAACAGTGATGTATAATTGATTTTGATAAAAAGTTACACATGGTTTATATTATTTGGTTTGGTAAATTTAGGAGTAAATAGGTAAATTTTATCTTGTGATTGTGTAAATGTCTGACTATGTGGTTAGTATAAATTGTAAACTAGTTATTGTACAAAAGTAATTTTTTGAAAAGTGATTATCTTGTGTCAAATTGATTATTTTGAGTATATGAAATTAAGTGACTAAAGTATATATGTGTGTTTGAAAATTTAAAAAGTACTCTTTTATGTATATAATGTTGGCCGAATTTATTGAAGAGAAAAACAAAAATGTTTGATTATTTTTAATTGATTTTTTTTATGCGAATAAATGGTTATCAGTGTGTATTATGTATTCTGATAAAAATATATTTAGATCTAGAAATTTTCTTAATGTTGAAAAGTATTATTTTCATAAGGTATAAGACCCCAAATAATAATTTTTATAGGTGTATACTATGCTTAACTGTTTACATATGTATAGGAATGTTAGAGTCTGATAGTTTAAATCTTTGAAGTGATGCAACTGGACTTATGATGTCTGTCCAGCAAACTGATATGCTTTATTTGAATCATATTTAATCATTTTATTATAGTAGGACTTGTAAAGAATTTTTAGGAAAAAGTGGCATGTGTTTTCGATGAACTGTTTAGGAGAAAATTGATTTTTGAGAAATAGTGTATGTGCTGTCCAAGATTGTAAAATAGGTGATGAAAATCATTTTGAAATAATTGGTAATGTATGCTTTATGATAAAATCTTTATGATAAGTATTTAAAGATAAAAAGGAAGTACAAAAGTGATTTTTTTGAATGTACTGATGCTTGAAAGTGAATTTTCTGTAAACTGTGTGTAGTCTGTAATTTAATCTAATTAATGATAGAAAAAGTATTTTGAACTTGGAATGCTTGAGTTTATTTTCTCAATATGTTATATGTGTTTATAACGTTATTATGCAAAGAATTGTTTACTGCTTGATTGATTGAAATGTGCATCAAAGAAAAATACTTCAAATTCATGCTGTATGAATAGCCTGTAAATGGTAGTTGTTATAAAGTGCTTAAGAGTGAGATATGTAGTAAAGAAAAAATTGAGGTTTATTTTTAAGATGTTATAATTGTGTTTTAAAAGTTATATTATGATTGGAGATGATTTTCATAAATTAAAACCTAAAAAGAAAAAAGTGATTTTGCAAGACTTGTAGGGTATGCTGTCCGAAATTCTAAATTGGTTGCATCAACTATAAAAAATTGTTTTAGAATGAATTAGTATGAGGATTTTTATGATAGGACCTTTAATATAAGTGTATAGAGTAAAAAGAAATTATAAAAGTGAATTTGTGAAAGTATGATTTGATGTTTGTTTAAATAAATTGTTGTTTTTACTGGTATAAGTGTGTGCATGTGGTAGTTGTTATATAAGTAATATAGTATGGTATTATAGAAATAAAAATGTATTCTAAATAGTTTTCAAAGAATTAGAGTGAGTTTTAAATTTTGTTTTGCAAAAAAGGATTTCTTGATGTTAAAAGGAATTGTTTAAGTTATCTAATGCCTTAAAAAGGATTTCTGTTTTAAAAAGGACTTTTGTTTTAAGGTACTTTGATACTTTGGGTTTAGCCTTTACTTAGGTAGTACAAAGTACTCATTAGATATTAATTGTATGTCGTTCATCATTCAAGAATAAAGGAATCAAAGGTGAACGAGCTGCTGAAGTTGTAGACTCAAAGGTTGAAACAGAGTAAGCGTGGATCTCAGGTGAGAGAGAAGCCTTCTTAAGACATAGTGGCATGTAGGGTAATATTAGGACGTTCCGTATCATCTCAAAGGTCGGAACTAGGAATCTATCGGTCGAGTAGTAAAACGGCAATTGAGTGTGTGTTCCGCCGTTTATACGAAAAACACGATTCCTCGATATTAATTGTATGTCGGTTGATGATGGATTAATGATTATGCCATATTATATATGTTGAATTGTATATTATATTTTGGAAATAATGGTTCATCTTATGGAAGATAATTAATGTTCGGTGGTTCCTATGAAAAGATACTTAGTATAATTCGAACGGTCGTTCCATGAAAAGTATTTGGCATATTTTGGAAATGTTATTATGAAAAGAAATACGAAAAATAATTAACCTTGTGAATATGCGAAAGTAATATTTGGGTACAGTGATGGTGCATCGTGGCATAATAACTTCGTATTTATTCCCTTTTAAGTGACTAATCACGTGAATAATTGTGTCGTGATTATGTCTTGTGGATCCCACTGTACGATGAGAAAGTTTTGCTGTGGTCCCTTAGAGGTCGAGGCCCGTTAGAAGCGAGGCTTAGAATGGGTCGACCAAAACTTAGGTTTAAGAAAAGATTTAAAAGACTTAGGAACCCCTCTCCTAAACCTACGCGTTGAGAGTGAAGTAGTGGAGAGGAAAGATACCGAATACTTGGAGGCCGGTGTACTTTCAAGTGGTGATTGCGATAGGGGAAGGCAAGGATTGTGAACGTCAAGAAGCCTCGAGTGCTTCTCTAGGCGGGGCAAGTCTTCCGGTTGTAGGCAATGTCGTAGCAAGGAACTGCACGATCAACTAGAGATAGCGTTGTCGCCCCCTTGAGCAAATCTTAGATGGTGAGAGGGAACCTGAATGGGGCTAGATGTCGCTGTATTTTTGAAACTGTATTGATGAAATGATTTTACTTCGGTTGTTGGATACTTGTTGGTGCGTACCCTTCGACATCGATGCCAGCATGGTTAGGGTTCCTGTGCGTCCCATCTTCTTTCCGATCTAGGATGTGGTTGGAATGATGGAGGAAATGTAACGTGTGTGCTACCAAACCCTTGAGCCTCGGTGGTGGTACCCCTTCTCGAATTTCCGGTGGTTTTGACAGTGAAACTTAGAGCCTAAAGATAATTAAATACAATGGTTATGATTATATGAAAATTTTCCTTTTGGTGATTAGTGAAATTTATTAAACGGAATGGTAATAATGATGTATATATGTTTGTGTGGTCTTAATATTCCCCTCTGGTAAGCCCACGCCGTCGACGATCATATCGTTTGGAGTGCTTACTTTCTCTATCTCCCTTTCCTGTGAACATTGGGGAACAATGTTCACAGATGCCAGATCATGTACTATCTCGAGTAGCGGTTGCTCAAGATGGAAGAGGATCGCGAGACGACGTACATACGAGGAGGAAGCAGAAGCAGCAATCAAGGAATATTCCAGACAGTTGCGATGGAGGAAATGATGAAGACTAATAGTCTAGGATAGTTTTTGTTTTGTATTCCATTTTTGGATGGGTAGGACACGATTACTCTATCCCGAATGTAACCCCAGTTGTAATATGGATTATTTTAAATGAAATAAAAGAAGTTCTTTTTGGTTATTGTATCATGTTAACATATGTACCTAAATTATTTTCCGCAAGTTAACCATCAATTAAATATGACATGGAGAAAATGAGTTTTTTTGAAATGTGTTGGATGGTAACATCTCTTTTTGGAAATAGAATTTTTATGACGCAAGTTAAGTATCAAATTATTTTGTAAACAAATGAATCAAATTGTTTTATGAAAATCTTCTTTTAAAAAGAATTAAAATAAACTGATTTTGGAAATGTTTATAAAAAAAATGGCGCAAATTTTTAGTGAAAATTCTAAATCATTAAATCATTAATCAATAATGTAAAAAAGATATAAAAACTTAATCAGTAATATAAATAAGACATAAAAACTTGTAACTTATAACCATTATTCACTAAATCACTAAGCAATAATCTAAATAAGACAAAAAAAGAAGTGTGAAATGTGAACTTTCAACCTTGAGAATGGTTAGAAGGAGAGCATGAGGAAAAAAAATGGTTTTAAAATGCTACCCAAAAAAATAAGGGTTGTAAAAAAAAAAAGGAAATTAAGTTGAAAAAAAAATAATGGTTTTAAAATGCTATCCAAAACAAAACAAGGGTTGTAAAAAAAATAAGAAAATTAAGTTGAAAAATAAAATAATGATTTTAAAATGCTAAAAAAATAAGGGTTGTAAAAAAAATTAAGTTGAAAAATAAAATAATAGTTTTAAAATGCTACCAAAAAGAATAAGGGTTGTAAAAATAAGGAAATTCAGTTGAAAAAAAATATTCAAAGCTGCTGTTGCTGGGAGTAGAACCCACAACAACCTCAGCATTGTGATGCTCAATAAAAAGAAGTTGTGCCACTAAGCAAGGCAAAGAAACATAGTACATTTAGCATTGAACATGACTATATATTAATTTTATAAATTTTCAGGGGAGCAGGTGGGAGCACCTGCTCCTCTTATGCTCCGCCACTGAACCAACCCGATATAATTTGATTAATTCGATATGTAATATCTTCCAAAAATTGACCAGACCAAATTGTTACACCTTTAAAGAAGTATCATAAACATATATCTTTCATGTCTCCAATATTAAAAAAAAAAAACTTATATATAATATATAATGATTTAAAATTTAAGTAAATCTACCAACGAGGTTTGGTTCAGTTGATGTAAGACCCCAACTGAAATCTTGGGAATAGGACACGGGTGCTAGTAGCCCCGTGTTCGATTCCCACTAAAACAATCCCGCTGGAAGAGCCAGCCACGCAGCTCGCTCCGGATTAGTCTCAAGGGCTCTCTGATATTAAGGGTGTTCTTGGGGATACCGATGGTTCCGCAAGGAATACGGAAAAAAAAATATAAGCAAATCTTAATTAATTTCAATAATATATCAAATGTTGTTATCCCTAAAATGCCCTTCTTTTTATTTATATTCCCTCCAGTTCTTTAATTATATAATTTTTTTTGAAAATTTTATTTTATCCTATTTATAAGTTTATACTCTAATTTGTAATGGTAATTAATTATATCTTTTTATAAATATTTATATTTAGTCAATAGTTTTTAGAATGCTAACAATAATTATTAGGGTAATTTTGAAAAAACCCAACAAATTTCATATTTCCATTGTTATTGACAATATTTACTAGTGGTGAATGTGAAATACCGGAAGGAGTATCTCTCTGATCTCTTTATAATAAGGAAAAACTAATTTTACACTTACTATATTAAGAAAGTTAGTTGAGTATATTTTTTTTTCAGCTTATAAAAAAATGCAAATTGATAAAGAAAAAATAGAGTTACTTTAAAAATTAAATAAAATAACTAATTATTAGGAATATTTTAGGAATAATTATATTAAGATAAAGCTAATTAACTTTTTCTTTTATTTATTACTTTTTAGATTCTCAATATTATTAATAATATAAAAGTAGTTTTGAAAATACATATATATATCAAATATATTCACATTTCTTTTTTTTTTTGGATTACCCAGGTGGTATCTGGGCTTCACTTTTTGTGGCCCAACTAATCCACCTCGATCTCTGGAACTGAGCGAGTCTTTGACTCTATGGTACGAGATCTCCCAAGAGTTTGTTACCTCAGGCAGGAGTCAAACCTTTGGTTCCACACTCCCTCAGCACGCCAATCAATTAACCACTAGGGCCAACCCTCTTGAATAATATTTTCACATTTCTAATACTATTAACTAAATTAATCAACTTTTTAATCAATTTATCAATTTATAATTATAACGAGGGTATAAGAAGGGTCTTATATACGCAAGGGAGTTTTTTTTCTTGTATCACACCATAAAGACCATATTTCATTCATTCATTGTTTACGTGAGCTTCTAGATATGTTTCTCAAACAACGTGATGCTAGGTGACTACTATTGATATCATACTACACATTAAATGATTAAACAACCTTCCCAATGGATCCTTATTAAAAGCCTAATGCACAAACCTTGATCTTGTAACTAAAACGTTTTTTGAAATTATATTAAGTTGGTGGAGCGATCTATACCTGTAAACAAAACCAGAATGTCTGCACCAGTACTCATGGACAAGAAAGGTTTTGCTTCTCTTCTCTCATTCCCTTTACATACATTGTTTGTGTTTAGCTCTCGAACATTAATCAATTTATACGCTTTTTTTTTTTTTTTTAATCTCATTCCCTTTACATACATTAATCAAGTTGTATGTACCCATAACCCAAGTAAATTTTGTAACTGCATTGTTACATTGGTAAATGCATGATGTGAAGTACGAGTGTTCTGTTTCTTTGGATCCAGTTAATTTACATTGTTAAGTTATTTGCTAATCTCTCTTATAGGAAGAAAAGCTCCACCAAGTCATTACTCGGTCAAAATCGAGTCCTTCTCATTGCTTTCCAAGGTCTTGTTTGAAAACTATGAATCGGAAGAGTTTGAAGGAGGTTACAAATGGTATCCATGGTTTTTCTTTTTTTGTTTTCATACACCCTTTAGAGGTTACAATCTGATGCTTAATGAATGTGGATGCAGGAGGTTGCATATATACCCAACTGGGAACAAAAAAGTAGATGGGCAAGGTCATGTTTCAATTTATTTGATGCTTAGTGATCGAAGTTCTCTACCCGTTGGTTGGGAGGTCAATGCCATTGTAAACTTTTCTGCATATAATTTTCTTGAGAACGAGTATGTTACAACACAAGGTAAAGTAGATAAATATTGAATTATCATCTTGTACACTGCTATTCAGTAAGATTCGTGATTTTAATTTATTGTTGCATTTCAAATTTTCAATCTTTGGACTATGAATATGTGCTATATTACGGTGACTTTCTAAGTTACAGCAATCTTTCTTTACTCTCTGCCCAATTTTTTTTCTTTTTGGTCAAGTGTCATGATGTGCAAAAAAAAGGTTTCATATTGTTGTTATATTAGTTATAACTGATATCATAAGATTTTCATTATGTTGTGTTATGTTTTATTATACATATTAACAAATTGAAATGCATACAGATGCAAGTATAAGGCGTTTCAATGTCCTGAAAAGCGAATGGGGCATTTCGAAATTCATTGACCTTGAAACATTTAACGACCCCTCCAAGGGATATTTGTTTGATGATACATGTGTATTTGGAGCTGAGGTTTTCGTTTTCAATACCACAATTAAAGGAGATTGCTTATCAATGATACAGAAACCTGTTAGTGTTTTCCACAGTTGGAAATTTGACAAATATTCCTCTGCAAGTTTAAACAAGTACAAGTCACAACCATTTGTCGCTGGAAACTATAAATGGTAGGTAAACAAAGGCTTCCGGTGTTTGATATAGGCAAAAGCAAAACAATAGTTTGTTCTTCTCTAATATGTTTTTTTTTTTCTTTTTTCTCTTCAGGAATTTACTTTTATACCCTAAGGGAGATGATAAGGGGAGAGGCAACAGTATCTCACTTTTTTTAGCTTTAGACGCCTCAACTCTACCAACCAACACTAAATTATGTGTGAATTTCATTCTGCGGGTAAAAGATCAAATCAGTGAGCATCATGTTGAATATTCATGTGAGATTCTGTTTACTCAACCAGCTCAACTCCTCTAACTCTTAACTAATTAAAACTTAAAAGGAAGCCTGCTCTGACACATACATTGGTTATAGTTTTATAGACTATACACTGAAGTCAATCTTTTTATTTTGTCCTTGTTCCAAATTTTTAACTTTGGATTTTTTTCATAAGGTTTAACTTGGACCACTTTCTCTTGCAGACTGTCGTGCTTTCTCCCACATAGAATGGAATTGTGGGTACCCCCAGTTTGTATCCTTGACTAAATTTAAAGACTCAAACAGTGGCTTCTTGGTAAAAGATAGCTGCATTTTTGAAGCTGAAGTTACAGTTCTAGGCTTGATTACTCACCTAACTGAATGACATGGTTTAACATATGCACACTATAGACATTCTCGTTTTGGTGTCAAATTTTGCACTTCCTTTTGCATAGATGAACTTATGAGCAATGGAAGTTTATGTAGAACTAGCAGCTAAAAGTTTACTTTGACATTAGTATTGTAAGTGCTATGGGCAGGTGTTTTTTGTTTTTGTTTTTCATTGTTTTGTTTAAAGGGGTCTTTGGGTTGTGAGTAATGCTTGTGTTAAACACCTGACTCACTGGCCACTACCACTAACCTATCCCATTTTCAACTTAGTGTTTGGTTATGATTAAAATGTAATTTGGGCATGTGTTTTTTTTAAGTTTCTAAAGTGGTCTTTTACAAGGTTAAAAGGTGATTCTTATAGATTAAATAAAAAGTTATTTACTTTATATAGATTTGGATCAAAGGGCAAAGAAAAGCTTAAGCACAACAACAATGATGATAATAAGTTAAGGTGATTCTTATAGATTAAATAAAAAGTTATTTACTTTATATAGATTTGGATCAAAGGGCAAAGAAAAGCTTAAGCACAACAACAATGATGATAATAAGTTAATAACTATAGTGAATGTAACTTGCATGGTCATATACCAAGTTTTAAGGCTTGAGAATTGAAAGTTTTGGGTTTGATTCCAGATGTCATCATTTGGTCAATGTAATTTCTCTTTCTTTATCCTCGTAAATAAAACAAAAAATATTTTGCCTATAAAAAAAGAGAATAAAGTATCTCCTGACAACAGGAGAGAAGCTATCTCCTTAACTCCAATCAAACAATGACATGCGTCTTTTTTTTTTTAAGTTTTTATTTTTTAATAGTTATCCAAAGATAATCAAACCCTGTTTCTGAAACACACAAAACCCTACGAGGCCTTCACCTTTCATCAATGGCAACCGCGGCCTCACTTCACCTTTCATCATCTGCAACCAGTGCTGCACCACCCGCCACTATCACGCTCCATGCGCTCACCATCGCCACGCCTCCACGCGCTCACCTTCTTCTTACATTGCTACTATCGCTGAACCCACTCGCCTTAAACTTAGGATAATGAAACACTGGTCGCTGTCTACCGCGTGCCACCTTATGACCACCATCGTGTCGCCACAGTCTCACCACATGTCTCTTTTTCCTTCTACCCCTTCTCAATTTCAGTTTGATTTAATTGAAGTGATTTGATTTCTGTAATTTGTTCATGTATGCAATTTAATTTCTAGAATGTTGAAATTAAATTGTTTAGAGTGCCTTTCAATATTGCCAAACTTTATGTTGTCAATTTCTCTGTTATTTGTCTCTCCAGGTATCATATCAGAACTTGAGAGTTGTGCATATAAGAACTTCTTCTCTTGGGCTATTATTTTGCATCTCATGAGAGGATCATAGGATTGAAGGGTTGATCCTCCGATTGAATTATTAGAGTTTGAGATTTCAGTTGGAGAAGTGTTTTGGTTGTTGAAGGAGCTTTCTGCTTTGGATTGGAGAACATTAATGTCAATTGTCAAGTCTTGATGATGTTAATTACCCATCTCTTTTTATGTCTCACTGAGTTAATATGAGTATTATACTTGTAGATGCAATTGATTGATTTACGATTTCTCACATTGCAATAAGCATTTTTTTTAGCTAATCATGGAAACTCCTTCAAGATAATCCACACGGTAACTATTTTATTCTGAGTTGGTTGTAATTTATCTTTACATTAATACTTGAACTGATATGTCATTTATATGTGCAGAGTGAAAAAGATGATCCAACAACTGTCATAGAAAGGAAAGATTGGAGAAAGAATACTAGACAAGAGATGGAGAATCATCTTAAGATAGTTTTCAATGCCATTTTTGCAGCTTAGAAAACCAAGGAAAAGCTTGTGAAAGAAAATTGTGTATATTGTACAAGACATGTAATTTTGTACTGATATAAAATTGTAGGAGATGTATATTTATTATCTCAATATTAATGAAATTCTCTTTGCTCAATTTTTCTTGCTAGTATTTATGCATCTGTAGTTTTTGCATTTTTGCATGCAACTATAAACTTTCTATTTTTTCAAAAGTAATATGAATTGTTGTTTGATGCATTTTTATTCACGGTACACACAAAACAACACAACCTTTCCAACCAACACAAAGTTGCCTAATTCAATTAACAAAAGATGAACTCATTCATTCTTTTCTAATAGAAATGAAGTCAACACTGTTTGATAACCCACCACATGTGCAGCACTATAAAATATACAAATAATCCAACAACATGAAATTGAATGAAAAAAATAAATCTAAATAAGCATGACTTCCTCAAAATAACTTCTTCAATATTGTAAGAATTGGCATAAATAAGCCACACAATTGAAGAAACCAAAGACATAAACCAAGATGAATCTTTTTTTTTTTTGATAATAGATGAATCAATCTTTGTGAACAAGAATGAGATTCCTCCCTGAAAAAATACAAAGTATTCAAACACTTATCAGTAAGATTTAAAAGGCATAGTTCATATGAAACCCTGCAATTCAAAAGAATAGAAGTGATCAAAATTCTTCTTCCTTTATTGGTTTGTTTAGCTCTGATAGAAGAATAAAAGAAAATTATGAGTGTGATTTCTGGTAAAATTAAGCTCTAGCAGGTTCCGAATAGCACACTCTATACATAAAGATCAGTAGTGATGTGTTCACCACAACTCATGATAGTCCTCGGAAGACTATTTCTAATGGACATGTTTCTTAGAAGTTTTTCCTCGCCTTTATCATCAATCTTCTATATGTAAATCAAGCATTAAGAAATTTTAAGTTCCATTATTTTAGGTGAAACATTCACTTTGACATAATATTCAACGATAGAAACACTAATGATTAAAACCCATTACAGATTATATGAGTTTATTCATTTCTCTATTAATACAAAAAGGAGAGAGTTTGGAAAAAAGCTAATATTGGTAAAAGCTAACACATTTCTAAGATAATACTTTATCATTCTTGCTCTGATACACATTTATATGCTGAGAATTTTCAACCCCTTATTTTTTAAAGGCTTATTAGAATTCGGCATCACTACTAAAGTGTGAATATAGTAAACTTGTTCAAGCATATGACAGACCAAGTTAAAAGAAAATTCATGCCACTGAAATTATCTTTTTCCTCTCATTTTCTATCATTGAGGCAATGTGACAAATAGATAGCAGACACAATTATAACATTTATCATAGAAGAACAAAATTAACCATAAATGACAACCTGATCACAACAGAATTCAATACACATAACCTGGATACGATGCAACAAACAGATGATAAAGCCAACAAAAATTAACTTACGGAGCGACGGTGACGATTACGGTGATGATGAGGATGGAGTGTGATGGCGGCTACTGGCATGCGACAGTGATTCTACTAGCAGTTTAGCTGCTGAAGGTGTGTGCGGTGGCTTGAATAATTGTGCCAGTGCATGGCAATGGTGAGAGCATGGAGTGTGACTGTTAAGGTTCCATCTCAAAACCAATTGGCAATGAGAGGAGTAGCCCAACAGGTATTTAAACCATGTCATATATTATGAGGCAGGCGATGTGGGACTTCCAACACGCCCCTTCCAACGAAGCCTGCCGGACCAGGCAAAGGGTATCTATTGACCCATAACAAAGGGCAACTTTTGGCCCATTACAACCGGAAAGAAGTTGGGTTCTGGCTCTGATACCATGTTAAGGTTCCATCTCAAAACCAATTGGCAATGAGAGGAGTAGTCCAACAGGTATTTAAACCATGCCATATATTATGAGGCAGGCGATGTGGGACTTCCAACAGTGACACTGGCCGGTGGTGCGGCGGTGGTTGCAGATGATGGAAGGTGAAGGTCGCAGAGTATTCTATGTATTTTTGGATAACTAATAAAAAACAAAAACTCAAAAAAAAAAAAGACACATGTCATTGTTTGAATGGAGTTAAGGATATATCTTCTCTCCTGTTGACAGGAGATACATTATTCTCATAAAAAAAAACTATAGTTTCTTGGGTTGCACGGATGTGTGAACATTTTAATTTTGCCAGTGATGAGTTTTTACATACAAATATAAATGAGATATACATAAATATTAAAAAGTTGAAAAAGTAGATGAACTCTGGTTAATTTTTCAACATGTTCACTATAATTTGAGCATACGCCTTTATGATGATATGCATGATTATCTTTTTAGTTATTGAACTTTAGGATTCTTTTGTTACAAGCTTTTGTTCTTTTTTTTAATGTAAGTTTGGTTTTCCGAAGTTATTTTTGGGTTTATCATGTACCCTATTACTAATTTTGGCCAAATTTTGTCGATATGTCACAACCGAATCATAATCAAACTCAAGAGATGAGTCATGTGGTTCCACACCTCCACGTTATGTTACATGGGAGAATATTTTTTTAGATAATAAAAACTTAAAAAAATAAATATTTTTATATTATTAGTTAAAAAAAAATCGAAGAGAAAGAGGAGATAGAGAATGAATTAAAGAGAAAGAGGAGATAGAGTTCTATTGAAGAGCTTGGTAGTCCAACAACATATTTATAAAAGAATTTGAAATGAAAGATCATGGAAAAATCAAATTTTGTCTTGGACTACATATTGAGCATTTAACAAAGGGCTTTACTTTGGTACCTTTTGAAAATAAAGGGTTTCTATACCCTTTTGACGTGGCTTAATAGAAATTAGTCATGTATTTTTTTTTTTGCCACGTCAGTTAGGTATATTTTTAATTTATAAATTTTATATTTAGGTCCGTAAAATATTTATTTAAAAATATTATTTTTATTCTTAATGTAATTTACCCAAAATACCCTAATTTTAATATTATTTTTCATCAACCCAACCCAAAATATCCTCATTTAAATATTATTTTTCATCTACCCAAAATACCCTAATTTTAATTTTATATTTCAACTACCCAAAATACCATCATTTTAATACTATTTGTATCTACCCAAAATACCCTTAATAATTTATAATTTATCATTTCATTACTCTCCCATGTTATTTTTCTCCTTCAATCTATCAAACCCTTTTTCTTTTATCACTGTCAAGTATCAACATCATCATCTGTTCTTCTTTATTCATATCTTCTTCATCGAAAAACTCTGAAACAAATGCACGAGCATACATTCTTCATCATCACCTTCTTTTTTATTTTTCCCTCTCTAAACCCGTTT
Organism: Crotalaria pallida; assembly: GCA_037953625.1. Taxonomy (NCBI): domain Eukaryota; kingdom Viridiplantae; phylum Streptophyta; class Magnoliopsida; order Fabales; family Fabaceae; genus Crotalaria; species Crotalaria pallida. The sequence continues at coordinate 23,135,147 of CM075653.1, forward strand.
TCATTTCCAGACTCACTCCCAATTCCGTCACCACTACCACCACCACCATATATATGTTCTCTTTCTTCCTCTTTTAGGGATGTTCATTGCTTTAATATTTAATTAAATCAATTTCATTCATTCTGTTTTTTGTGGCTTATAGTTTTTAAGAGTTGAGGGTATACAATGAGACTATCGTGGTTTGATATTCTCATGTTTTCTACTCCCTCCGTCAAATTATCTTGGTAAAAAAATGTATTTTTTTCCCAAATTAAAGTAAAAGTAATTAATGAAAAATCTTAAAGATTCTAAAAAAAAATATGAAAATTTGTGAGATAGAAATTTGTAATTAATAAATGAATCATACGTTATATTTTATTTTGAAAATAGAATCATGCACTATATCAAAAAGATATTATCTTATTTTTGTTGATTACTTTGACTTTTACATAAATAATGGGACGGAGGGAGTAACTCAAATTTTCTTTCTTTATCTCCTGCCCCATCAGAGGAGCGAAGTTTCTCTTATCTTATTTTATATTCATATTATCTCATTTAAAATCAATTTTTTCTTGCCTTATCTCCTACTCTATACTCATTCCGTCCTATTATCTTGATAAAAAAATGTATTTTTTTGTCCCAAATCAAAGTAAAAATATTTAATGGAAAATATTAAAAATTATATATTATATTAAAAATATTAAAGATTGTAAAAATAATATGAAAATTTGTGTAATAGAAATTTGTAATTAATGAATGAATCATGCATTATATTTTATTTTGAAAATTAGAATCATGCATTATACCAAAAAGATATTCTCTTATTTTTGTTGACTACTTTGACTTTTACCAAGATAATGGGACAGAGGAAGTATTAGAGAGGTGAAGTTTATCTTATTTTTTACTCATATTATCTCATTTAATTGTCTCTCATATATAACGTAATTGATAAAGTTCGAGAACACAAAATATGGATATTTTTATTTGATTTTTGATAGGTTTTTTTTCTTCCTCTTTTAGGGATGTTCATTGTCTTAATATTTAATTAAATAAATTTCATTCATTCTATTTTTGGTGGCTTATAATTGTTAAGAGCTGAGGATATACGATGAGACCGATGTGATTTGATATGCTAATGTTTTTTACCCCCTCCGTCTGATTATCTCGGTAAAAAAAATGTATTTTTTGTCTCAAATTAAAGTAAAAATAATTAATGAAAATTTTAAAGATTGTATATTATATTAAAAATCTTTAAAATAATTAATTAATAATCTTAAAGATTGTAAAAAAAGAAAATGTAAATTTTTTGATAGAAATTTGTAATTGATGAATGAATCATACATTATATTTTATTTTGAAAATAGAATCATATATTACATCAAAAAGATATTCTTTTATTTTTATTGACTACTTTGACTTTTACCAAGATAATGACACGAAGGGAGTATCTCAACTTTTCTTTCCGAATCTCTTGCTCAATTAGAGGAGCGAAGTTTCTCTTATCTTATTTTATGTTAATATCATCTCATTTAATTCTCAATTTTTTCTTACCTAATCTCCTGCTCTATATTAGAGGGGTGAAGTTTATCTTATTTTGTGTTCATATCATCTCATTTAATTGTCTCTCGTATATAACTTAATTGATAAAGCTCGAAAACACAAAATACAAATATTTTTATTTGATTTTTGATAGGTTCTCTTTATTCCTTTTTTAGATCAATGAAACGCACGAGTTAGGGCAACACGTTGCTTCTCACCATCACTCAAGTAAAAAAAAAACCATTATCGCTAAAAATTGAGTTTTTTAATGAAAAATTTAAGTCTTTTGTCAATGAAAAAGTGAAAACATTAATTTTCTTCATTATTACATTTTGGGAATAAAAAAATAATCTCGTATTATGAATTTGCACAAAATTATGTTTCTCTGGGTAGAGATCAACAATCCACCAATAAAACATCAACGTATACTGCTGACAGCACCGAACCCACAAAAATAAAATATAAAGGCAATACAAATCCTTAAAAGAGGAAGAAAGAAAACCTATCTATGCTAGTAGTGGCGGCAAAATTGGGATTGAATTTGGAAATTAAAACGAGTTTGGAGAGTGAAGAATAAAAAAGATTGTGATGATGAAGAAGGTATGCTCCTGAGTTTATCGATGAAGAATGTATGAATAGAGAAGAAGGTGATGATGTTGGTACTTGACAGTGACAAAAGAAGATGGGTCTCATATATTGACGGAGAAGAATTGTAACACCTACACTTTTCTACCCCTAATTACACAATATTAAAATAGTGGATTTTGAAATTTCCGTTTTAATTATTAAAAATCACCCGTCAAACGGACGGAGTTTTGTTTGTTTTTAGGACTTTCCCAAAAATTAAAATTTCCTGCAGCCCGCTTAACATTTCATAATTCACAATCAAGCCAACAGGCCGGGCCATCAGCATATGTATATCACATTAACAGTATATCAGTTTTCAGAGTATGCAGCATAAACCAGTTGTGGAAATTGTAGTTTCTCAAAAGAACTCCTTTTTCTCAAGGAGTTGTCCTGGACCTCCAAAAAGCTAATATTTACATATTTACATCAAAACAGAAAGTCACATATCCATCAAGTCATGAGGTCCAGGACACCATCACCCCCTACTAAAATAAGCCCCCTACTCTCCCTTACAGGGAGAGTACTCCTGCTCGGCCAGATCGAGTGTAAGCTCCGACTCAGTACCTGAAAAATAGTAAGGAGGTGAGTATTACACATAAATTAGTAAAAGCAGTTTCTAATATGCTATAATACCCCACTAAGTCAACCACAATTAACACAAGAATGCGTATAATCAAAAATCAATGTATACCATGCACACATACACATAAAACCATTTTTCATGCATTAAACGTTCTCAAGCTTCACACTCTCTCAAAGCTATTATCTGATTTTTATTCTTTTTCATTCTTATCAAATTTTCATTCTTTGCCATTCTTTTACAATATCCCTCATGCGTACAGTCCGATTCGAGTAACATCGCAGTCGGACACCGATTTGCGTAAAATAGCAGTCGGACGCAAGAGGTTGAGTCGCACTCCTTTGACGCGGACTATCCGATTCGCGTAAAATCGCAGTCGGGAATCGATTCGCGTAAAATCGCAATCGGCCACAAGGGAGCACTAAGTAATCCTTTGACGCGGTCCATCCAATTCGCGTAAAATCGCAGTCGGAAACCGATTCGCGTAACATCGCAGTCGGCCGCAAGGGATTACCTCTCAATTCTTCGTGGACTATCCGATTCGCGTAACATCGCAGTCGGATTCCACACATAACCATTTCTTTTGTTTTCTCTTTTTCGTGGACTATCCGATTCGCGTAAAATCGTAGTCGGATTCCACACCATATTGTAATTTCTCTTTATTAATCACTTCTCTCCTTAAATCGAATTATTTTATTATTTTTTCTTGATTAATTTCCTCCGTTGTAACTAATTAGTCATTAAATATTACCATATTTTCTACACCTCTAAGCAATAGAACATTAAGCAAAATAAACACATATACAGAGATAACACATAACATTAACAACAACTACATTCACATCAATGTCTACATTCTTAAATTATTTTTCTTAGTTTCTTGGCTTTATTTATCAATCTCATCAACTACCCTAAGGTGAAAAATACTAAACTAACAACAAATTCTTAGCAAGCACTATATACACACTTGAAACTTATCCCTAAAATAAGGTAATACTCACTCCTTACCTGATGAGAAATAAAGAAAAACCTTGATTTGTGCTCTAAAACCTAGGAACCTTAAACTTCCTTATCCTTGATTGCCACCTTAACAAAGCCAATACCCAATGTTGATAGATAACCCTATTGTGAGTGTTGTAGGAAGGGAGATTGTTGCTACTCTTCTCTTTTTATTGGTTAGGAGGCATGGAGTGGTGAGTTCTCCATGATCAAGAGCTTGAAAAAAAAACAAAGAGAGAGGGAAAGAGAGGGAGTGAGAGGCGTGAGGCTTGGTAAGGAAGAGGGTGGTGGATTTAGCTCATTACATTGCTTGATGTTTTTGATGATGATGATGTTGTTTGTGGTGCTTGATTTGTGGTTAATGGAAGGGAAATAGTGATGTTGCCATTGGAACCCTAGAGAGAGACGAATATCATGGAAGGAGGGAGGTGAAATGTGCTGCTAAAAAGATTCTTGCATGAAGAAAAACAATGGGTGGTGGGAAGTAGTGGCTTCATCAAGAAGCCACCCGTTTTGTGGCCAACACGGTGCCACGCGCACCAGACTTTAATCCCGCGCGCCTGGGCGCGATTTTACCTGTGAGTTTACTTAAAATGAGGGCTGGCGCGCCTGGGCGTGCTCCGGTACGCCTGGGCGTGCCCTAAGTTCTCTGACTTCGAATTGTTATGCCTTCTTCGTTAACCGTTGGATCTTTCTCAAATTTTGGGACAAACTTCCTAAGACCATATACTTCACATCCAACAGTGGAAATTGTATTTGGAGGCTTGGGCATTATATTTATAATTTCCTAAATTAGGGTGATCTTAAGATCAAAATACTCCTAAATTCCTCTTAATTTTGGCTAAATTCTACACTATAAACATCCTAAGATAATTACCATAATACACATACTTGGAAATTAAAATTGAGGATGTTACAATCCTCTCCCACTTACCAGAATTTCGTCCTTGAAATTCAGTTAGCAGCGAAAAAATGTGGATGGGATTCCTTCATTTTACTCTCCAATTCCCAGGTAGCTTCTTCCACATTGTTCCTGTTCCAAATTATCTTTACCAAGGAAATCTCCTTGCCTCTAAGTTGCTTCACCTGTCTATCCTCAATTCTGATCGAATGGACTTCAAATGTCAGATTCTCCTTCAAGGGCAAATCATCAACTGTAACTACATGCGACGGGTCATGGATGTACTTCCTAAGTTGTGAAACATGGAATACATCATGAAGATTGGTCAAATGAGAAGGGAGAACAATTCTATAAGCAACTGGTCCCACTTTCTCTAAAATCTCATACGGTCCCACAAACCGTGGAGTCAGCTTTTTGGACTTAATTGCTCGTCCAATACCAGTAACAGGATTTACTCTTAGGAATACATGATCACCAGCATCGAATTCCAAGGGTTTCCTGAGTTTATCAGCATAGCTCTTTTGACGATTCTGTGATACTTTCATCTGGTCTCTGATCATTTTGACTTTCTCTGACGTTTCTTGCACAATATCAGGACCGATTAGCAGGTTCTCTCCTAATTGAAACCAGCATAAAGGCGTTTGGCACTTCCGGCCATAAAGCGCCTCAAAAGGAGCCATCCCGATACTGGAGTGAAAGCTGTTATTATAGGTAAATTCTACCAAAGGCAAGAGGGTTTCCCAACTTCCCGATTGTTCAAGCACACATGCCCTCAATAAATCCTCTAGGGACTGAATAGTGCGCTTAGTTTGTCCGTCTGTCTGGGGATGATATGTTGTACTGAATCTTAATTTAGTACCCAGTGCCTGCTGCAAACTCTGCCAGAACCTGATCACGGTTAGATATAATGCTGGAAGGAACTCCATGCAACCTGACTTTATCCCTGATGTACAGTTGTGTCAATTTCTCCAAACTATACTTCATATTCATTGGAATGAAATGGGCACACTTGGTCAACCTGTCAACAATTACCCAAATGGCTTCACATCCTGAGTTGGTTCTTGGCAATCCAGATATGAAGTCCATGGCTATACTGTCCCATTTCCACTCTAGAATCTCCAAGGGCTTTAACAAACCAACTGGTTTTTGGTGTTCGATTTTGGCCTTCTGACACACCAAACATCGAGACACATAATTTTCTACATCCTTCTTTAACCCTGGCCACCAAAACAATCGCTTCAGATCCTGATACATTTTGGTCGTGCCTGGATGTATATTAAGTTTCGATTTGTGAGCTTCCTCTAGGACCATTATGCGTACTTCCAAGTCCATTGGGATGCACACCCGATTTCTGAATCAGATAATACCGTCGGAACCTTTCTTAAAGTCAGGCTCCGCTTCTTCTGCTGCTCTATCTAACCGTTTCAGCAATTCCCCATCATTAGCTTGTTTCTCCTTAATTAACTTAACTAATTCATTTGTAACCTGCAACATTTCTAGGACTATGTTGTTGTCTTTCACCTGCATGCCCAGATTAAGGTTGCTAAATTCCTGGATCAACTGTATCTCCTTCATCATTAGATTGCTAATATGCAAAGTCTTACGACTTAGCGCATCAGCCACCACATTAGCTTTGCCTGGATGATACTGGAGATTAAAATCATAATCCTTGAGGAATTCCATCCACCTCCTCTGTCTCATATTCAACTCTTTTTTATCAAAGAGATAGCGGAGACTCTTGTGATCACTGAAGACTTCGAACTTTGTGCCATACAAATAGTGTCTCCAGATATTAAGAGCAAAGACAACCGCGGCCAATTCAAGATCATGAGTGGGATAATTTTGTTCATGTTGCCGAAGCTGCCTAGATGCGTAAGCAATCACCTTTCCCTGCTGCATCAATACACAACCTAACCCTTGCTTTGATGCATCACAGTACACCTCAAAAGATTGGGCTCTGTCTGGCACAATCAATACTTGTGAGCTTGTCAATCTCCGCTTCAACTCTTGAAAACTGTGCTCACACTCTGGGGACCATTCATAAGGAACACCCTTTCTAGTTAGCATGGTGAAAGGAAGAGCTATTTTAGAGAAACCTTCAATGAATCTCCGATAATAGCCTGCCATGCCAATATAACTTCTGATCTCGGTCACTGACTTAGGTCTCTCCCACTTTAACACTGCTTCCACCTTAGAAGGATCCACCGCAACACCCTTCTCAGAAATTACATGACCCAGAAAGTGTACCTCTTCTAACCAAAAGCTACACTTAGAAAGCTTTGCATAAAGCTGGTTGTCCTTGAGAACCTTCAACACTGTTCTCAAATGTTCCTCATGTTCACTTGGACTTTTGGAATAATTTAGAATGTCGTCAATGAACACTATGATGAACGAGTCCAAGTAAGGCCTGAAAATCCTGTTCATGTAGTCCATAAAGATAGCAGGAGCATTTGTAAGACCAAAAGGCATCACCACATACTCAAAGTGTCCATATCGAGTCTTGAATGGAGTTTTAGGAATGTCCTCCTCTCGGATACAGATTTGATGGTATCCAGATCGGAGGTCAATCTTAGAAAACACTGCTGCTCCTCTAAGCTGATCTATCAAATCGTCGATGCGAGGGAGTGGATACTTATTTTTCACTATCACAACATTTAATTGCCGATAGTCAGTGCACATCCGGAGGCTCCGATCCTTCTTTTTAACAAAAAGAATCGGAGCTCCCCAAGGTGACACACTCGGTCTAATTAATTTCTTAGCCAAAAGATCCTCTAGTTGTTTTTCAACTCTTCCATCTCTAGAGGTGCCATTCTGTATGGTGCTATAGAAATTGGACTTGTGCCAGGCATAAGATCAATGCCGAACTCCACTTCTCTAACTGGCGGCAATCCGGGAATCTCTGCAGGAAAGACTTCTGAAAATTCACAAACTACAGGAACCTGACTGACATCGGACTTTTCATCCACTTCCATGGCCGATATGGAAAGATCACCGAAAATAACTGACTTCTAATGGCAATCAATTAGGACATGATACTGGGACATCCAGTCCATGCCCAAAATGATATCTAGATTAGTTAAAGGCAAACAAACCAGATTCACCTTGAATTCCCGCTCCAACACTCTAAGTGGGCAATTTAAACACATCATGGATGTGACTACCGCAGCATTTGTAGGAGTAGAAACAGATAATTTATAAGGCATTTCAATTGCAGATAATCCTAACTTCTTCATACAATTGATAGAAATAAATAATGAGTTGTTCCACAATCAAATAGAATACCACATGGAATAGCATTAACATAACCAATACCTCTAATCAGTTCATCTGCATCGTGACTTCCTCGCCATCACCTTCCCCTTTTTAAGTGGCTGACTGCCCCCAGCTTTCTGAGTTTGTTGCACCTTGGTCACATTCACTTCTTTCTTTATTGCATTCTTGGGACAATTTGTTGCGAAATGTCCCGAATCACCACACCGATAACAGACTACTTCCTTTCTCTGAGGATTCAGATTCCAGCATATTCCCCTGTGTGACCTTCCACAATGTGGGCAAGTCGGAATAGGATTAGGAGCACTCCCTGCTTGGCCTGATTTAGGCTAAGGGTATGGACCTGATTGCTGCACCGTACCTCTGCCCCTAATTGGACCGCCAGACTTCTGGATTGCTCTGCTTCGATCATTAGCTAGCTTCCTTTTAAGACCCTTTTCATAAGTACTTGCCATGTTCACTAGTTAGGAGAGATTGTCAATGTTATGATATTCGCAAGAGAGAGGAACATCATCACGAAGACCAGCCTCAAATTTAATGCACTTGGTGCGCTCATCCGCGTCCCTGCAACTGCCAAAATAGCGGATTAAATCCTCGAACCATGCTGCATAATCACTGACAGTCATAGACCCTTGCACCAGCTGAAGGAAAGCAATCTCCTTCTCCCTGCGAACATCCTCCGGAAAATATTTTCCAAAAAAGCGAGTTTTGAACAACTCCCAAGTAATTGCCTGATTAGCTATCTCCAATCTCCTCCTCTGCTGATCCCACCAGTGCTCAGCCTCACTGGTTAGCATATACTCAACCAATCTCACCCGTTGCTCAGCAGGCGGCTGAAGAGAGCGAAGAACCTTCTCGATCTCCTGGAGCCATTTTTGTGCCCCATCAGGATCATTAGCTCCTTCAAATCTAGGCGGCTCACACTTCCTGAATCGCGCCATCCAATCAATCTCAACAGGAACTGGAGGTTGAGGTTGTACCGTCGCCGCTGCTGCAATATTCTCCCCATGGTTGTGATGCAACTGTGCAATATTAGCAGCAAGGGCGGCAACCTGAGCCTGCTACATTTGCACCATATGCTCCAAGATAGCATAGGTATCCTCATTACCCGCCCTTCTACCAGCCATACTGTTAAGTCATAGAGGAACAAACTTTTAATACTTAGCAGAATAAATAATGGCATAAATATCCTAATCATAAATTCTAGAATTAGAAACATCGATTACTCGCTTGGTGAGTAATCACTGGAGTAATGAGCTACTCCCAAGGACGAGGAGAAACTGCTCTGATACCATAAATGTAACACCTACACTTTTCTACCCCTAATTACCCAATATTAAAATAGTGGATTTGAAATTTCCATTTTAATTATTAAAAATCACCCGTCAAACGGACAGAGTTTTGTTTGTTTTTAGGATTTTCCCAAAAATTAAAATTTCCTGCAGCCTGCTTAACATTTCATAATTCACAATCAAGCCAACAGGTCCATCAACATTCGTATATCACATTAACAGTATCTCAGTTTTCAGAGTATGCATCATAAACCAGTTGTGGAAATTGTAGTTTCTCAAAAGAACTCCTTTTTCTCAAGGAGTTGTCCTGGACCTCCAAAAAGCTAATATTTACATATTTACATCAAAACAGAAAGTCACATATCCATCAGGTCATGAGGTCCAGGACACCATCACCCCCTACTAAAATAAGCCCCCTACTCTCCCTGTAAGGGAGAGTACTCCTGCTCTGCCAGATCGAGTGTAAGCTACGACTCAGTACCTGAAAAATAGTAAAGAGGTGAGCATTACATATAAATTAGGAAAAGCAGTTTCTAATATGCTATAATACCCCACTAAGTCAACCACAATTAACACAAAGAATGCGTATAATCAAAAATCAATGTATGCCATGCACACATACACATAAAACCATTTTTCATGCATTAAACATTCTCAAGCTTCACACTCTCTCAAAGCTTAAGTCTTTTAGAATTCTTCTTGTGTTTTATCTGATTTTTATTTTGTTTCATTCTTATCAAATTTTCATTCTTTGCCATTCTTTTACAATATCCCTCAAGCGCATAGTTCGATTCGCATAACATCGCAGTTTGACACCGATTCGCGTAAAATCGCAGTCGGACGCAAGAGGTTGAGTCGCACTCCTTTGACGCGGACTAATCGATTCGCGTAAAATCGCAGTCGGAAACCGATTCGCGTAAAATCGCAGTTGGTCGCAAGGGAGCACTAAGTAATCCTTTGACGCGGTCCATCCGATTCGCGTAAAATCGCAGTCAGAAACCGATTTGCTTAACATCGCAGTCGGCCGCAAGGGATTACCTCTCAGTTCTTCGTGGACTATCCGATTCGCGTATCATCGCAGTCGGATTCCACACATAACCCTTTCTTTTGTTTTCTCTTTTTCGTGGACTATCCGATTCGCGTAAAATCGTAGTCAGATTCCACACCATATTGTAATTTCTCTTTATTAATTACTTCTCTCCTTAAATCGAATTATTTTATTATTTTCTTCTTGATTAATTTCCTCCGTTGTAACTAATTAGTCATTAAATATTACCATATTTTCTACACCTCTAAGCAATAGAACATTAAACAAAATAAACACATATACAGAGATAACACATAACATTAATAACAACTACATTCACATCTATGTCTACATTCTTAAATTATTTTTCTTAGTTTCTAGGCTTTATTTATCAATCTCGTCAACTACCCTAAGGTGCAAAATACTAAACTAACAACAAATTCTTAGCAAACATTATATACACACTAGAAGCTTATCCCTAAAATAAGGTAATTCTCACTCCTTACCTCAAAATGATGAGAAACAAAGAAAAACCTTGATTTGTGCTCTAAAACCTAGGAACCTTAAACTTCCTTATCCTTGATTGCCACCTTAACAAAGCCAATACCCAATGTTGATAGATAACCCTATTGTGAGTGTTGTAGGAAGGGAGATTGTTGCTACTCTTCTCTTTTTCTTGGTTAGGAGGCATGGAGTGGTGAGCTCTCCATGATCAAGAGCTTGATAAAAAACAAAGAGAGAGGGAAAGAGAGGGAGTGAGAGGCGTGAGGCTTGGAAAGGAAGAGGGTGGTGGATTTAGCTCATTACATTGCTTGATGTTTTTGATGATGATGATGTTGTTTGTGGTGCTTGATTTGTGGTTAATGGAAGGGAAATAGTGATGTTGCCTTTGGAACCCTAGAGAGAGACGAATATCATGGAAGGAGGGAGGTGAAATGTGCTTCTAAAAAGATTCTTGCATGAAGAAAAACAATGAGTGGTGGGAAGTAGTGGCTTCATCAAGAAGCCACCCGTTTTGTGGCCAACACGGTGCCACGCGCACCAGACTTTAACCCCGCGCGCCTGGGTGCGATTTTACCTGTGAGTTTACTTTAAATGAAGGCTGGCGCGCCTGGGCGTGCCCTGAGTTCTCTGACTTCGAATTGCTATACCTTCCTCGTTAACCGTTGGATTTTTCTCAAATTTTGGGACCCCATACTTCACATCCAACGGTGAAAATTGTATTAGGATGCTTGGGCATTATATTTATAATTTCTTAAATTAGGGTGATCTTAAGATCAAAATACTCCTAAATTCCTCTTAATGTTGGCTAAATTCTACACTCTAAACATCCTAAGATAATTACCATAATACACATACTTGGAAATTAAAATTAAGGATGTTACAAGAATAACGTGGGAGGGTAGGGAAATGGAAAATTATAAATTATAAATTATTAAGGGTATTTTGGGTAGATACAAATAGTATTAAAATGATGGTATTTTGGGTTGATGAAAAATAATATTAAAATGAGGGTATTTTTGGTAAATTACGTTAAGGATAAAAAATAATATTTTTAAATAAATATTTTAGGATCTAATTTTAAAATTTATAAATTAAAAAGATGCCAAAATGACATGGCAAAAAAAAAACCACATGGCTAATTTCTATTGGGCCAAGTCAAAAGGGTATAGACACCCTCTATTTTCAGAGGGTACTGAAGTAAAATCCTTTAACAAATCATCAATCCAATTATATAAAAAAAGTTCTGAAAAGATTTTATATGGACAAAGATCATCGATTGAGCTCACCAATGGTTGTTCGATCTCTTGACACAAAGAGGGGTTGTTTTAGTTCTAAAAAAAATTATGAAGAAATTCTTGATCCAGAAATAACGAAGATAATTCTGCATACATTGCTCAATTAAAGGAAGGTCATATTAAAAGAGATAAAATCAAGCACATATCTCCGACGTTTTTTATTCCACACATGAACTTCTGAAAAATGGTGTTATAAATGTCTACCAAAACCGTTCATGTGACAATCTAGCAAACTTTTTTTTTCCAAAAATCATTATCAACTAAAAATTTTGAGCAGATGATGCACAAGATTGGACTTCGTCGACTTAGAGTTTTGTTTATATGAGGGGAGAAATTAATACGCACTAAACTCTTTTTTCCTTCGCCATGATTTTTATTGCCTTGGGTTTTTCTTGTCAATGTTTTTAATGAGACACTTTTAAACACGTATAAGATATAAAGAATAGTGTACTCTTTTTCCTTCGTCTGTTTTTTCCCATTGGGTTTTGACGAGTAAGATTTTAACGAGGCACATTTCTAAAGTATGGACATATAAGGGAGAGTGTTATGAATATGAAGAGTTTTGTGGATGTCCATATTCTCCTCACCTTTATATATTCCCTAGTATGCTATAATCTTAATTGACTAAACTATCACTTTAGTCCCTCACTTTGCAAGGTTTTTCACTTTAGTCCCTGACTTTTCAACAATTCCTCTTTAGTCCCTCACTTCGAAAAAAGTTACTCACGTTAGTCCTGACAATTTTCTCTGTTCATAAACATTAACGTCTTACACAAGTAGCCGTTAAATAACATATACACACATGGCCGTTAACATCTTACACATGATACTGAATTCAAAAGACAAAAATTGGAGGAAGAAGAGGCTAAGGTAGCAAGGTCGCCAAAGAGGCAGCTGCAAATAAGGCAGCTGCTGAAGCTCTGACAGCAGCTGCAAATAAGGCAGCTGCTGAAGCTCTGACAGCTACAGAAAATACATTAGCTGATGAATCTGTGGCAGCAACACAACAACCAGACGTCGTATAAGTTATTTAACGGCCACGTGTATAAGATGTTAAGGTTCATGAATGGAGAAAGTTGGCAGGGACTAACGTGAGTAGCTTTTTTCAAAGTGAGGGACTAAAGAGGAATTATTGAAAAATCAGGGACTAAAATGAAAGCTCCTTACAAAGTGAGGGTCTAAAGTGACAGTTTAGTCAATCTTAATTTGGATTTATCATTATTCACTGCTTGAGTTGTATTGTAATGCTTATAAATAGGCTATCACTTTTTGTATTTGACATAGAGAATATCATATATATTTATCTTGCTCCCTCTCACTCTCTCAATCTTCATCCTTTACCAGTTATATATTATTGGGTTAATTTGTTTTATGACAAAAGTTAATGTTTTTGTAGGGTTAACCAATATTACCAACAACAACAACACCCAGTCCCTGCTGGACGAGCTTTAGCCGAGCATAAGATCGGCATATCAGGAAACCAACATGACCCCATACAGGTCGGAACCACACCGGTTAACCCGACCTCGAACTGGTTAGGGACCTCTGGCCTTAACCGACCTTCCACAGGTCGAACATATCTCATTTGACCTGACCTTCATCAGGTCAGACCCCCCATGGTCACTAACCGACCATACACTCGACCTCCGCCAGGAATACCCCAAGTGGCCCAACTAGGGATGAGTGTGCCTCCACCTGACCTCGGGACGTCGTATAGGTCATGTGTCATCCACCCAACATCCTTAAACGGGCTAAACATGGGAAGGGACATGCTGAGCTGTCCAGGTTCTAGAATATGTTGCGCTGCCCCTATTTTAGAAAGATCCCAGATATTTCCCTGAACCTAACATCAGCATGGAAACCCTAAAGGGCATCCCCTTTTGGACCCTATCCGTATGACCCTATAAAAGGCATAATGTTGCTTAGGGCTCAGGTACGTTCTCTCATCCCTTAGCTGTCACTATTTGCACACACTTTGTTGACAGAGGGAGACCCCGAGTATTCCAACTGAATATTCAGACATTTTCCATAACCGTCACACATCAATCCCTGATCTCACTCAGATTTCAGGACCACTAGTCATTGATCTTGAGGTCCCCTAGATTAGGGACATTTCCCATATAACATCCCAAATTTAATCCCAAGTTTAATTAGGAAAACTTAAGTTAGAATTTATGAGAAAAACAATAGTAACCCATGGGAAGGAGTTAAGAGTAATGTCTTAGAGTTAGAATTGGTCAAAATAGAAGTTTTGGGCAAGGTAATCGATTACCTTGAGAGGGAGTAATCGATTACAAGCCCTCTGGTAGAACTCTTTTTGATGTTGCATCAATGATAATCGATTACCTCATGTAAGTAATCGATTACCTTGTGATTTTAATGAAGTAATCGATTACTTGGTGTTGAATAATCGATTATCAGACCTCTGGTGAATCTTCATTTGATGTTGCATCAAGGAGATAATCGATTACTTTAAAGGAGTAATCAATTATCAGCTCAGAAAAGGGCGCGCCTTCCTCGCACCAGATTAGCAATGGCACACCGAATCCGCGCCAGCCCCACCAGTCCCGCACCAGTCAGCGCACCATTTTTCCCCTGATGCACTGGTGAGTGCCTCGCGCTCAGGCGCGCGTGATCAGATGGTGCAATCTCAGCCATCCGTTTTGGACTTGGTGACCAAGTCACTTTTTCCCCACCACACGATCTGGCCAGCCCAAGGCAAGGGGCATCATGAACAAAAAGGAACCACCACCAACACACCATAGTTCATCATCTTCTCCATTTCCCTTTTGATCCAAGAAGCAAAGCATCATCATCTTCACCATAAAACCAAAAGCCAAGAACACCCATCAACATAGCCATCATCTCCACCAATTTTCTCTTTAAGGAAAGTGACCAACAAATCCTCCCTCCTCTCCCTCATAATTCGTGGCTCCCCTCCTCTCATCTCCCTTGGGCTTTCCAACTTCAAAAACCATGGAAAACCACACACCCACTTGAGAGTATTGGTTGAAGAGAATCGGGAGTGCACCAAACTCAAGTCTAAGGAGTTCAAGGAGCTAGGGTTCATAAGGCTAAGGAAAGGCTAGGATTTTGGTGGCTTTCTCCCTTCAAAGAGGTAAGAAGGGAGGTGTTACCTTTACTTAGAGGGTATTTTTATAGCTTGTATATAGGGGGAAATTAAGGGTAGGGAATAAAATAGAAGGATGAACCTTAGGGTAATTGACTAGATTAGGATTTGATGCAAGTGAACTAAGAACTAGAATTTATGAATACGCTAGTTTGTATATGTATTTGGGGTTGATCTGACAAAATTGGGTTTAATGATGATGGTTGTAGAATATAGCATGGCTTGAAGGTTAATAATGATTATAGTGATTAGGAAGTGGATTATGTTATTAATTTTAGTGCCTTGATTGGGATCATAATGAAATATGAATGATAATGAAGAGTAAAATGTAGTTACCGGAAATAAGAAGGAAATTAGGAGAATGGTAAAGTAATTAAGAGAGTGCTAATTGGATAGAGAAGAAGGTAATTGAACGGTACGAATAAGTGTTTGTGATATTATGTATTATTATGGACCCTCCATAAAGGAGAGGAAATACATCAGGACCCTCCACTTACTTGTATAATCAAGTCTTCAATGAGGTGGTTATAGTTTTGATGACGACAATATAATTGGACCAAAGATTTAAAGGAAGAATTCAAGCTCATCAAGTCAAGAAGACCAAGTGCACCTATAGCTAGTCATTCTCATTATATTAATTGTAATTTTCATTTTTATATTGAGAGTGGGTAGTTCAGGAGTAAATCTCAGCCTAGGATAAATAATAAAAATGCTTGAAAAGGTTGGGATTTCATAAGATCGATACTTGAGAAGAGAATTGAAATAATTTTTAGAAAAACTTAATTTTTATCATCTCTGGTCAAAAGACTCGAGTAATACGAAAAAGACTCGAGTATTTTGCTTAAAATCAGAGATATAACCGTTGGTTCAAGTAAAGGGCATCTCTATCAGAAGATGGGCAAAAGTCTCGAGTGGAGTCAAAAAGACTCGAGTATTTTGGTCCTGTCAGCAAATTTTTTAACCGTTGGAAGAGGACAAGAATGGGATTTTAACTTTGTTTTACTCTCTCATTCCCTCTTCCATATATTCTATTCTGATTGCCTTTGTACCAGAGAAGAAGAACTAACAAGACACAAGCAAAAACATTCTCTTTGCTCATTCTCTCTCTCAAGTGAAAATTCTCTCTAACTCAACCATTCATTCATTGTTATTACTTTGTCTAAAGAGTTAGAGATTGTGCTTAATTGTTGTAGAAATCATTTGTTGTATTTCTCCACATACACTTATATATCTTGTTCCAAAATCTTGGTTGGTAACCAAGTGTACCTAAGTGGGTCTTAGGTTCATTCAAGTCTTGAGAGGTTCTCAAGCAAAAGTCTAAGAGGTTCTTAGCTTGGTGGAGCTCTTGAAGGTTTCAAGGAGCTTGAGAAGAGGAAGTCTTCATCACCAAATTCAAATTGGGGTAGAAATTCAAGAGTTTGGTACACTCTTGGAAGGGTTAGATTGAGTGAGGCATCTCAATAATCCATTGTAATATTTCTAACAATTTGATTTTAGTAGACACTCCTAAGGTTCTTAGGGGGACTGGATTAGCTCTCTTTATAGGGAGTGAACCAGTATAAAATTGGCTGTGTCCTCTTTTTATTGCTTTCTTTACTTTCAAGTAAAAACCAAACCTAAGTTTTCTCAAAAGGGACTTTTTAATTTGAGTAGTAATTCCGCAGCAATTAAGTTGTTTTCAAGTTGTTATAGCTTTATTTAATTGCTTACTACTCTTCTATTTATCTGCTTTGGACTGGTTTTAGTCCTATTGATTTATAGTGCCAATTTCTCAGAAACTGTTTTCTGCACTCTGCACGATTTACTCGAGTGTTCTTCAGAAGACTCGACTGTTCTTGCTATTTTACTCGAGTAGTCTAAAAAAGACTCGAGTGTTTTTGCCCTGTTTCAGAAAAATCTGCACAAAATCAATTACTCCTTAATTGCATCCGAAAATTAGTCACTATTGCATTCATATTACTATTCACCCCCCCTCTAGTAATTGCTAAGCCCGCTTGTTGGTTTCCAACAAGTGGTATCAGAGCTCGGTCGAAAGATCGAGCATAAAAGCTTTTTCGAAAAGATCCATTGGAAACTATGGGCTCTAGCAATCACCAAGAAGGATCCTCTTCAATAAACCGCCCTCCATTCTTCAATGGTGAAGGGTATGCTTATTGGAAGGTCCGGATGAGATTTTTTATTGAAGCAATAGATACCGATATTTGGGATGCAATATAAGATGGTCCATATATTCCTAGACACATGATAAATGGAGAAATCGTTGAAATTCCTAGGAGAAGTTGGAGTGATGATGATAAAAAGAAAGTATCTTTTGATTTGAAAGCTAAAAACATCATCTTCTCCGCCTTGTCCCATGATGAATTTTATCGAGTTTCTCAATGCAAGTTGGCTAAAGAAATGTGGGAAACTTTGGAAGTCACTCATGAAGGAACAAGTGAAGTGAGAAATGCAAGATTAAATTCTTTGACACATGAATATGAATTATTTCACATGTTCCCTAATGAATCCATTGATGAACTACAAAAGAGATTTTCACATATTATTAGTCACTTGATTTCTCTAGGAAAACAATTTCGTGATGGTGAAACTACTCACAAAGTTTTAAGATGTCTTGATAAAAAATGGCAACCAAAGGTGACCGCCATCAAGGAGTCTAAGGATTTGAACACTATGGACTTGGCCACCTTGTTTGGCAAGCTCAAAGAACATGAGATAGAGCTATCAAGACTTAGCACTCATGAGGAGTTGGATAAGAAGAAGAAGAGCATCTCTCTCAAGGCCTCAACCAAAATCTCAAAAGAGGTTGAAGATGACTCTACAAGTGAGAACTCCGATCATGCACTCAATGAGGAGGAAATTGGATTATTTGCAAAAAGATTCAATAAATTCCTCAAGGGTAAAAAGGGTGGTTCATCATCAAGAGATAAAATACCCAAGGATTACAAATCAAAGAACAAGAGCTCAAGTGATGGACTAAAATGCCATGAATGTGGAGGCATTGGACATATCAAAATGGAATGTCCCACATACTTGAAAAAGAGTGAAAAGAAGACCCAAGAGGGAAAAGGCAAGAGAGCTTACATTGTTTGGGATGCTCCGGAGAAGGATGCAAAATCCTCATCAAGTAGCTCGGATGACGAAGTTGCTAATCTTTGTCTTATGGCTAGGAGCAACAATGAAGCCTCAAATGACAATGGTGAAAGTGAGGATGAGGTATCATCTCAAAACTCTAACTCTTCCTCTTTCACTATTCCTTATGATGATTTGCTAAATGAATATAATGAAATGTTAACTCAATTTGAAAAACTTGCTAAAGTCAACAAGGAAAAAGTGAAGAAAATCTTGGAGTATCAAAAGGAAATCAATGAATTGGAAAAATATATAAATGACTTGAAACTCCAAAATGCATCCTTAGAACTTGTTAACTCTAGTCATGTTTGTGATTGTGCAAATCCTAAGGAAACTATCACACATTGTGAGAAGTGTTGTGAACTTGAAAATGAAGTTAAAGATTTGAAAAACAAACTCAACACACTCTCCAATAGTGATAGGAACCTAGATCGGTTATTAGTTCACAAAGGAACAATTCAAACAAAACCGGTTTAGGTTATGTCCACAAGAAAAAGAACAATAAAGTGGTTGGTTCATTTTCTAAAGTTGATTTTACAAAGAAACCAACTTGCTTTTATTGTGGAAAGTTTGGACATACAAACAATAGGTGCCACATAAAGAACTTTGAAATTCTAAAGGGCACTTATGTTTGGATTGAGAAGGGAGCAACACCCAAAGCTAACCCAAAGGGACCCAACATAATTTGGGTACCCAAAATGAGCAAATAATTTTGTCTTGTAGGTGTGCCTTAGAACGGAAAAGAAACTTTGGTATCTTGATAGTGGATGTTCAAGGCACATGACGGGAGATAAGCGGAACTTCATAGAGCTTACTCCTCAAGAAGGTGGATATGTCACTTATGGAGACAACAACAAAGGGAAAATTCTTGGTATTGGTAAAGTCGGTAATTCTTCCAACTTGGTTATTGATAATGTACTTTATGTTCAAGGATTAGAACACAATCTTTTGAGCATTAGTCAATTATGTGATATTGGTAACCATGTATTATTTACCTCTACTCAATGTCTCATAAAAGGTGACAAAGATGAAGCTATCAAATTTGTTGGTAAAAGGTCTAATAATACTTACTTGGTTGAATTGAACAATATCACCTCTTTGGTTTCTACTTGTTTAGTTAGCAAAGAGAGTGACACTTGGTTATGGCATCGTAGGACCGCTCACATTAATGTAAATCAATTAAAGAAATTACAATCCAAAGACTTAGTAGTTGGATTACCAAAGCTAAATTTTAAAATTGAAGGTGATTGCACTCCTTGTAAGAAGTGCAAACAAACCAAAAATCATTTTGGATCTAAAAATGATGTGACCACAACAAGACCATTAGAAATGCTTCATATGGACTTGTTTGGACCTTCTCAAGTAAAAAGCTTTGGTGGCAACTATTATGGCTTGGTAATCGTTGATGACTTTTCTAGATTTACATGGACATTATTTTTAAGTGCAAAGAGTGAGACCTATAAATCTTTCAAACGTCATGTTAAACTTGTGCAAAACCAAGTAAACCAAAAAGTGATTATTATTAGAACCGACCATGGTGGTGAATTTGAAAACTACAAATTTGATAGATTTTGTGATAAACATGGTATTGAGCATCAATACTCCGCACCAAGAACTCCGGAACAAAATGGAGTGGTAGAGCGGAAAAATAGGGTGCTAGAGGAACTTGCAAGAACCATGCTAAATGATTCTCAAGTACCTCATTATTTTTGGGCCGATGCCGTTAATACGGCTTGCTATGTCATGAATAGAATTTTAATTAGGCCCATGCTCAAGAAAACCCCCTATGAGCTATAAAAAGGAAGAAAACCAAATATATCCCACTTTCATGTTTTTGGATGCAAAGTTTATGTTTTAAACAATGGAAAAGATCATCTTGGAAAATTTGACTCCAAATCCGATGAGGGAATATTTTTGGGCTATTCTTCACATAGTAAAGCATATAGAATTTTTAACAAAAGAACTATGACTATTGAAGAATCTATTCATGTTGTTTTTAATGAGTCTTCGAAAGAAGATGGTGTTTTGAGGGATGTTTGTGATGAAGGATTTGATTTTTCAAAAGAAAAAAAAGAGAAGGAGAAATTAAAAGATGAAGGAGAAGTCAATGAAGAACTTGCTCCGGCTTGGAAAATGGTAAAAGCTCATCCTATTGACAATGTCATATGAGATATTTCAAAGGGAGTATTAACTCGTAGGTCTATCCTTAATATTTGTCATTTTGTCTCTTTTGTTTCTCAAATTGAATCGGATTCCATTAAAACGACGATTAAGGATGAACATTGGGTTATGGCTATGCAAGAAGAACTAAATCAATTTACTAGAAATGATGTGTGGGACTTAGTCCCTCAACCCGATGATCATACCATAATCGGCACAAAATGGATTTATAGAAATAAACTTGATGAATCCGGATTAATTATAAGAAACAAAGCAAGATTAGTAGCTCAAGGGTACAACAGAGAGGAAGGTATCGATTATGATGAAACCTTTGCTCCGGTTGCACGACTTGAGGCAATCCGAATTTTTTTTGCTTTTGCATCAATTATGAAATTCACTCTTTATCAAATGGATGTTATGAGTGCTTTCTTGAATGGTTTTATAAATGAAGAGGTGTATGTTAAGCAACCTCCCGGTTTTGAAAGTCATGAATTTCCAAATCATGTTTATAAATTGAAAAAGGCACTTTATGGATTGAAACAAGCTCCTAGAGCTTGGTATGATCGATTAAGTTCCTTTTTATTAGAAAATGACTTTCAAAGGGGAAAAGTTGATAATACCCTATTCATTTATTGGACTAAAGAAGACACCTTGTTAGTGCAAATTTATGTTGATGATATTATCTTTGGTGCCACTAACCAGTTTCTTTGTAGAAAGTTTTCTAACTTGATGAAAAAGGAATTTGTGATGTCTATGATGGGAGAGCTCAAGTTCTTCTTAGGACTTCAAATCAAGCAAGTCAAGGAGGGGAATTTTGTGCATCAAGGAAAATATTGCAAAGAGCTCCTTGAAAAGTTTGGATTGGACAAATGCAAGGAAGCCTACACTCCAATGAGCACCTCATGCTACCTAGACAAGGATGACTCAGGTAACCCGGTTGATGTTAGTAAATATAGGGGCATGATAGGTAGTCTCCTATATCTCACTGCATCTAGACCGGATATTATGTTTAGTGTATGCATGTGTGCTCGATTTCAAGCTAATCCTAAAGAATCTCACCTATCCGCGGTTAAGCATATATTTAAATATCTTAAAGGAACAATAAATACCGGATTATGGTATCCTTGTGATGCAAATCTTAGTTTAGTTGGCTACTCGGATTCCGACTTTGCGGGATGCAAGCTTGATCGTAAAAGCACTAGTGGTACTTGCCATTTATTGGGAAGCTCATTAGTGTCATGGTTTTCTAAAGAGCAAGCTTGTGTTGCTCTTTCAACCGCCGAAGCGGAATATATCGCCGCCGGAAGTTGTTGTGCTCAACTATTATGGATGAAACAACAACTATCGGATTTTGGTTTAAAATTAAAAAATGTTCCCATTAAATGCGATAATACGAGTGTCATAAACTTAACTAAGAATCCGGTTTATCATTCAAGGACCAAACACATTGAAATTAGACACCATTTTCTTAGAGACCATGTGCAAAAAGGTGATTGTACTATTGAATTTGTTAGCACATCAAGTCAATTAGCTGATATTTTTACAAAACCTTTGCCAAGAGATACCTTCTATCACATAAGAAGGGAACTTGGAATTTTAGATGATTCAAGTATTAGCTAATTGATTTGTGTTTTGTGAAAAATCACCAAGTGTGTCTAATTAAATGTGCATTGATGCTTGATGAACAATTGAACCTTGAGATGTTGTGAAATGTATGATTTTGATTGTGAGTGATTTTGCTTCCAAGTTTGTGTTGGTTTTAAATGTGTTAGTTTTGTGCAAATGTGTTCAAAATGTGTTTAAAATTGACTGTCTGTTAAAATCACTCGAGTATTTGCAATTTCACTCGAGTATTTTAATTCAAATTTAAATCAGTTTTAATTAGAAAAAGTTTTTGAGCATGTCTGACGAATTTACTCGAGTCTTTTCACATTTACTCGAGTCTTTTAAAATTTACTCGAGTCCTTTCAAATTTACTAGAGTAATTCGAGTTTTCAAATTTGCATGGTTTCAGGCAACCCAAAACACTCGAGTGGTTTTCAGACCACTAGAGTCAATTTCAGTACCTGAGAATTGAAACTCTCGGACTAGGCAAAATACTCGAGTCCTTTCCTCAAGACTCGAGTTATTTTACTTAGAACACTCGAGTGTTTTTCAAAACACTCGAGTATATCGGGAAGTTTTTATGCAGCAGCGTTTTTCACCTGCATTTTTCACGAACTCTCCTCCTTCTCACTCGAGTTCTCTCGATCTCTCTCTTCAAAAATCGTTTTGCATCACAAATTTTTGCTATATTTCAACTCTATATCACTTTCTCATCATTGTTTAACCATTATTTCACTCCAAATCACACTTTTTCACCCTTTAATCGCAAATCCCCTTTTCAAACCCTAACTCCCAAAACCTCAAAAATCTTCAATTTTTCTCCAATTTTGCAAATGTCTTCTAGAGGCCCAAAACGCCCGAGGAAGCAAAGGAAGGCTCCCACTCCTCCACCTTCTTCATCATCATCATCAAAGGAGGATGATTTCTTTTCTGCAGAGGAGTGTGCTCGGAGGGAAGCTCTATTTGTGTCTCACACTTATGGTGTTCAGAGTTGGACTTCAGAGAGTTTTCTTCAGGGTAATGGTTTTCTCTTTGTTCAAAAACTTAAAGATCAAAAACTCATGCCTTTCATAGAATTTCATGGTCCGGTATACATTAGGCTAGTCCGACAATTCTATGCAAATCTTAGGTATGTTGATAACTCTAGGTATGAATCCTGTGTAGAAGGAGTCCAATTTCAGATTCGCCCTAGAGACCGTTTTTGGTATGTCACGATCGGGGACAAACACATATACTACTGACACTGATGCAATTTTTAGAAGTTTGCTTCGCCCTGATCGTAGATACACTGGAAATGAGAAGAAAGTCGTTACCATGACTGCACCCAACCGAATCCTTCACTACATAGTGTCTCACCAATTAGTACCCCAGACCTCTCCTAATTACTCCAAGCCTACCCCATTAGAGCTCAGAATCATGGATGCCTTTTTGAATGATAACTTACTCAACAGGGCCACTATCATACTTTCTTGGATGGCGAAAGCTGGAAGCTCCAAACCTTCCCAGAAATTGCCTTATCCGATGCATGTCGGTAGACTCCTCCAGCACTTCAATGTGCCCATTCCACTAGATGAGGAGTTCTTTGATCCCTAGGAGGAGTTGCATATGATTACTGATGGGTTGCTTAGGCAGATAGGTATGCAGCTACACGGTGGTTGATATTATTGGAAGGATGAGGTGCGAGCTATGGAAGCTCAAGGGGCAGCCGATCACGCAGCAGCACAGCAGGGTTTAGATGCTGAGCAGCTGGCTCGGGAGGATGCTGCATTCGATCAGGCTGCAGGTGGTGGTGCTACTGTGGATGATCCTGCTGATCACATTGATTTCAGCAATCCGGCCTTTCAGGAATATCGGATTCACTTTGATGCTCGACTTGATCATGTTGATAGTCGCTTGGATAGTATTGATCATCGAGTGTACGAGCAGCAGGATAGTATTGGCCGGCTTGAGACACAAATGGGCGTACATTCAGCTATGATCTATTCACGTTTGGATCAGCATTAGTCTCAGATGAATGCTAGATTTGATGACATGATGGCTGCATTCAGTCGCCTCTATCCCCCGCCTTCTAATGATCCTCCTGCACCAGACATGTTTTGAGATCTGAGGACTTTGCACTGCATTTCAGCTTTTTCATGTTTTCCTGTCATGTTTTTCATGGAGTTTTTAGTTTTTTATTATGTTTTATTTTGGGAGTTAGTCGTTTTATTTGACCCCTGGGTGGGTGTTTTTCTGTATTTGTGTGTTGAATATTGGTTTTAGACTTTGGCTACGCTTTTATATAATCTTATGCATGGACTTATTTTGATTTAAACATGTTTTATATACTCCAATAGTCATGTTTAATATCTTGCTTCTATTCAGCGGGAGTTTTTGGTATCCTTCTTCTCTCCTCCGCCGTTTCCAAATGATACTTTTTTATTATGACAAAAAGGAGGAGAAAAGAGGAACGAGAAGAGCAAGCACATTTTTTTTCTCTGATAATATATGCTCTCGCTCTGATACCAAATATATTTTGTGCACTTGGTTATGGTTATTATGATATTATGTTGTGCTTGAAATTATCTGACAGGTTTATAGGTTCCTAAATTGAGGGGGAGCTCTCAAATGTGCGGGAACGGTTTAATTATTTTGTCATCATCAAAAAGGGGGAGATTGTAGAATCAAGTCTCCAATGAGGTGGTTATAGTTTTGATGATGACAATATAATTAGATCAAGGATTTAAAGGAAGAATTCAAGCTCATCAAGTCAAGAAGATCAAGTGCACCTATAGCTAGTCATTCTCATTGTATTAATTGTAATTTTCATTTTTATATTGAGAGTGGGTAGTTCAGGAGTAAATCTCAGCCTAGGATAAATAATAAAAATGCTTGAAAAGGTTGGGATTACATAAGATCAATACTTGAGAAGAGAATTGAAAATAATTTTTAGAAAAACTTAATTTTTTTCATCTCTGGGCAAAAGACTCGAGTGATCTGAAAAAGACTCGAGTAACTCTGGTCAAAAGACTCGAGTAATACGAAAAAGACTCGAGTATTTTGCTTAAAATCAGAGATATAACCGTTGGTTCAAGTAAAGGGCATCTCTATCAGAAGATGGGCAAAAGACTCGAGTGGAGTCAAAAAGACTCGAGTATTTTGGTCCTGTCAGCAAATTTTTTAACCGGTGGAAGAGGACAAGAATGGGATTTTAACTTTGTTTTACTCTCTCATTCCCTCTTCCATATATTCTATTCTGATTGCCTTTGTACCAGAGAAGAAGAACTAACAAGACACAAGCAAAAACATTCTCTTTGCTCATTCTCTCTCTCAAGTGAAAATTCTCTCTAACTCAACCATTCATTCATTGTTATTACTTTGTCTAAAGAGTTAGAGATTGTGCTTAATTGTTGTAGAAATCATTTGTTGTATTTCTCCACATACACTTATATATCTTGTTCCAAAATCTTGGTTGGTAACCAAGTGTACCTAAGTGGGTCTTAGGTTCATTCAAGTCTTGAGAGGTTCTCAAGAAAAAGTCTAAGAGGTTCTTAGCTTGGTGGAGCTCTTGAAGGTTTCAAGGAGCTTGAGAAGAGGAAGTCTTCATCACCAAATTCAAATTGGGGTAGAAATTCAAGAGTTTGGTACACTCTTGGAAGGGTTAGGTTGAGTGAGGCATCTCAATAATCCCTTGTAATATTTCTAACAATTTGATTTTAGTAGACACTCCTAAGGTTCTTAGGGGGACTGGATTAGCTCTCTTTATAGGGAGTGAACCGGTATAAAATTGGTGGTGTCCTCTTTTTATTGCTTTCTTTACTTTCAAGTAAAAACCAAACCTAAGTTTTCTCAAAAGGGGCTTTTTAATTTGAGTAGTAATTTCGCAGCATTTAAGTTGTTTTCAAGTTGTTATAGCTTTATTTAATTGCTTACTACTCTTTTATTTATCTGCTCTGGACTGGTTTTATTCCTATTGATTTATAGTGCCAATTTCTCAGAAACTGTTTTCTGCACTCTGCACGATTTACTCGAGTGTTCTTCAGAAGACTTGAGTGTTCTTGCTATTTTACTCGAGTAGTCTGAAAAAGACTCGAGTGTTTTTGCCCTGTTTCATAAGAATCTGCACAAAATCAATTATTCCTTAATTGCATCCGAAAATTAGTCACTGTTGCATTCATATTACTATTCACCCCCTCTAGTAATTGCTAAGCCCGCTTGTTGGTTTCCAACATTACTTTCTAAGTGGAGTGAGAATTATGCATTCATGACCCTCCCTATACGGAGCGAGAAATTATGTATTCATGACCCTCCGAAAGGAGCTAGAAATATACTCTCATGACCCTCCCTAAGTGGAGCGTGAAAATATATGAATAAGTATGTAGGTGTGAATAAAGTAACATGACTCTCCAATAAGGAGTGAGTAATAAATGGGAATAAAAGGGGAAAGAGATAAATGAAATAGAATAGGACCCGCCTTAGGGTGTGAGTAAATGGTTGATATTAGGACCCGCCGAGTGGTGAGTGTAAAATATAATAGAAGGAAAATGATAGAGTAAGGAAAGGATAAGGAAGATTGGAAGGAATATAAGTAATGAAATGGCTTAATAAGTAAAAGGGAATATGATAGGGAATGTAATTTAAGTAGATAACGGGTAGTAATCTCTTAGTTGTTCTCTATGTCATTCTAGAATGTATTTTCTAAGTTCTGTGTAATGATACCTTTCTTGCTATATTTTTGCAGGTGCAGAAGGAGCTTACGCAAGCATGGCCGGGCAGGATTACGCTCCACCTCGTGGAGTGTTGTGTAGTTAGTTGGGTGACCATTTGTTGGTCAAAAGTTTTATTTTGGAATTTAGAAATGTATAATATTTTGAAAACCAATCGAAGTAAAGAATTGTAAATATTTTTCTGGAATGATGTTCACGAAATGAATTGCATTTTGGCCTTGCTGGCCTCTGTTGTCTAGTTGAAAGTTTTTATGCAGGTTAAGCAGGAAAAGTAAATTTTGGAAATGTCCCTAAAACAAAGTAAACTCCGTCCGATTTTACGGATATTTTCATAAGAAGTAATATAACTAAGAGTTTTCATAATCAACTAGTAGTATTAAAAGAAAATTTTAAATTCTCATTTATCTAAGGGTAAAAGTAACTAGGGTGTTACATCCCATTTTTTTGATCCACTACAGTTTTTATATTTTTAGTTTAAACGAAAAAAAAGGACTGTAGAGAGATCATCTTTGCCCACGTGGTATCACGTGACACCATATAGCTAACCTCTTTCGTCTGATTAGGCTTTCGATGTGATATTTCAACAAAATTTGGTCGAATTTTTAGGAGAGGTGTATGGCAAACCCAGAAGCAACTTCGGGAAATCAGAGATTGAAAAAAAAAGGACTTGTGACAAAACGACTCTAAAGTTCAAAGTCTGGATACATAATTAAACAAAACATATTCTTCACAAAAAAAAAGCAACATCTCAAAATTGGAGTTTGGAGTTTTAGCTTTTTTTTTTCAAAAGTAAAATATGTATGTTTTTGTAATTTAACTTTGATGTCAAACATTTTCTTGATTTACAAAATATATTATTTTTCTAAAAATAAGTCGAAACCTCAATTTTTAAGCTTTACCGAACATGCACTTATAAAAAGGTAGTATATGTAGAAAAATAATTAAATACTATTAAAAATTGGAATGAAATCTTATACATAAAATCAAACTAAAGTTCATAGAAAGGTCTTAGGGAGGAAATATTAATTTGTTCCTTTTACTTGCTTTAATTGGTGCTTTAGGTGTTTAGAAATTAGAAATAATTCAATTATCTCAACAAAATATAACATTTGAAAAAAAAAAACTTGGATACGACTGTGCATATTTATTTATAAAATTTGAATAAATATTGTAAAATTTATGGAAGTAAATAATTTCAGTTGGGAGGGTTAATTCCCGAAAGAGTTAAATAGTATCCGGAAAATTAATCATCATACTCGTGTGGATAAATATCTAAAAAAAAATGGAATGACAAAAAACTTTGAAAAAAAAAAAGGAGGGGGAAGAAGCTTACACGGTACGCAGCAAAAAAGGCAGTCCCTCGTCCTACTCGTCCCTCAGCCAAACACGAATCTGACCATTCACCGAATCACCAATTTCTCAATTAAAAATCTAACGGCCAAGATTCAATCAAAACAAAAACACTAAAATGGACTTCCCCACACTATACCCCTATCACAAATGAAAAGTAACCCGCGCAAATTTGAATAACTCTGCCACACCAATCTCCAGTACACCATTTTTTTTACTCAAAATAGAAACAATTTAATTATTATTACTATTATTTATTTACAGTATATTACGACTTACGAGTAGTTTCAAAAATTTAATTATTTATATTTATTTTAATATAATAATTGTGATGCCTATATAATCACTATCAGCAAAGTTAAACTCATCAGACATCGAGACACGATGAAGAAGAGGAAAAGCCAAAGGATAGGGAAGAATAATCAGAGAAACAAGATGAATGTGAAGTGCGCTCTCACTTCATCAAAGCAATTGCAGCAGCTTCACATAAATAAATTTACTCATTTACCCTTCCATAACACTTCCACTTCTTCTTCTTCTTCTATTAATCCACCCACCACCTTCCAGAACCTTCTAGATCCGCAATCCCACTACGCCCCCAATCCTCCGGCTTCTTCCTCTCACCTCAAAAACGACGCCGTCGCCGATACCACTGTTGCCAGCGTGGACAATAGCAGTACGGACTTCATTCTCAGCCAGGACTTCTTCTGGTAAGTAACTTACCCTTGTCGTTTTGTTGTCCTAACGCGTCGTTTTGATGTAACCTGCTCTAAAGCACTGAAATTAATTTTTTTTTTTTTTTTTGGTTTTTGGTTTCAGTACTCCGGATTACATAACTCCTGATAATCAGAATGTTTTGAATGGAATGGATTTCAATAAGGTGATGCATTGAATCAATTTGAGGTTCATGATTATGCATTGGAGTTTGATTTGAAAAAAAAAATTGGATTTTTTTTTTTTTTTTTTTGTGCAGGAGAATACGCCGTGCCCTAAGTCGCCGGAGAAGCTGAATACTACGAAGAGTAAGAGATGTCGATTGGGTAAGATTAGCTGCATTGTTATTCTGCATTTGGAATTGCTCTAATATGTGCACTGAAGTCATGCATAGAGCTAAGTTTTGTCTTAAGAAGAAATGTGTCCCCTTAATTTAGTATATAAGAAATTAAAGTTCTCAACTGGGTCCTTAGTATGCTGGTAAAAATTGACCCTTGCTAACTAACAAGGCCTGACATAGTTTATAGATGATTTGATTAGGTTCTTTAAGCATAATGTTAGGGGCTCAGTTATCCCTGCAATGTATATGGAAAAAAGGTTTGTTGGTAGGGGCAAGAAACTTATTTTAGTGATCTCTGCGTTTTATTAATCATCAGCCGTTGGTTGAGAGATACCATTGGTGCACATCACATTAAAAATTGCCCCTGGCTGAAATGTACCAGTACTATTTCGAGCGGCATGTGAAATTCTTAGGTAATATGGACTATTTTGGGTATAGCTTTTAGAAACTCATATTAATGGCTTATGTGAGATATTTCTGTGACTGTGTGCATGTCTCTATTGGTATCTGTGTTTATTGGAAGTTGTTTTCATTTTTGAAAATTTGTTTATAGGAATGAGTATGCTGCGCACAGGATAAAATCTGCTTCCCGGAAAGTGTGCCATATTCTTTTACCATAGATTCTGATTGGCCAATAGATACCATCCCTCATCATCTCTTGTCATTAATTATCAGATATTAGTTCAGTTGGCCAATCGTAATCCTTGGCACAGGGTTGTACAACGGTTGTTATCTTGCTGTTTACTGAACATCATGACTTGCTGCTGTGAGTTAGGAATATGTTTTTTGAACTTTGAAGTGTATATTAGTATGGATAGTTGCCACATTTTCATTTAGATTTTACAGTTTTAGGACTGATAGTTTACAATCCATGTGTGTGTATGAGAGATGCTTACTGCAACAATGCAGAAATTAGATCTATCCAAAATTTTAAAAAGTGAAGTTTTTTGCTTTTGAATTTTTTTTCCTTCCAAGAGAATATAAATTCTTTAATTTGGTCCTGTAAATTAAGGATCATTCTCCTTTGTGCTCCTCATTAAAAATCTTCTAGTTCAACTCCTTTGTACATGATGGCATGAAATGTTTACTTTCAAGAGATGAACCTACCCTTTCCAGTCAGGTGATGATGTTTTATGGGTTACATCAAAAAGAAATGTAGTGGTGCACATCTCTCGCCATAAAGAGTGCAATGTGATCAACCACTAAAGTTATCTTATGATCCAATAGGGGCTGTTAGAACACTTCTAATGTATAATCGAATTTGACTATCGTTTTCCGATTCTTCATCCCATATCTGTAATTTTTAAGTTTCATAAACACAATGACCAGATAACTCTATCAAGCCACCGTTTACGAAAGATCTCTAGACTTAGCAGCTCCATTAGGTGGGTGAAAACCACGCTGAATTATCTTTGCTTAGACTTTGAATTTAAATTTAAAGTCCAAACATGCCTGGCAAAAGAGTAGAATCTTTTTGTTTTTCCTTATGTTTCTCAAACAGTCAAACATCTAAATTTATTAATCTGGTATCTCTAATTGATGTGTCTACTTATCATAGATGCTATCTCAGAAAACCCATTCAGCCAAGGTTTTTTTATTGACCATCAACAAGTTGTGGAACTTGGAAAGGACTCTGCTGTGGAGGAAGTAGCTGTTGAGAAAACAATAGCGGATGGTCAACCAAAGGCTCCAAATTATGTCTCACATTCTGCAGTTGCACTGCGCTGCAGGGTTATGCCTCCTCCTTGCATTAGGAACCCCTATTTGAAAGAACTTTCAGAAAAGGAGACAGATCCCTTCGGAAACCAAAGATCAAAATGTGCAGGTATAAGTTAATCATTTTGGAGAAAGTTGTTGCAACACGTGTGGTACTATATCTGTTGGGTTTTTGTTCACTTTTGTTGCAATTTTCTGAGTTCATAATGATAGAATTGCAGGTATCTTCCCTCCAATTATTGGTGGTGATGGTCTTTCACGCTACCGCACTGACTTTCATGAGATTGAGGTATTATGTTTCAAAATTGAATTGTAATTGCCATAGGTTGTTCTGGATTGGTATTGCCTTCAAACATTCAACTTTCTCATTTAATTTCTAACTTTTCCTTTTGTGATCAGCAAATTGGTTGTGGGAACTTTAGTAGTGTTTTCAAAGTATTAAAGCGAATAGATGGCTGCTTGTATGCTGTGAAACACAGCATCAGACAACTACGACTAGAAACAGAAAGGTGGCATCTTCAATTCTTCATACCCAAGAATGATTCTCCCCTTGGTTTTTAGCTACTTACAATAGTCTTTCTACATTGTAGGAGAAAAGCTTTGATGGAAGTTCAAGCTTGGGCAGCTTTAGGTTTGTATATTACATTTTAACCTCTTCTTTCAGTCTACATGGTGCCTCTAATTGTAATTTGTTTTCCTTAATTTCATTACCAACTTGCCTCTTCAGGGTTCCATGAGAACATTGTGGGATACTATTCTTCATGGTTCGAAAATGAACAGCTCTACATTCAGATGGAGCTATGTGATCACAGCTTATCCATAAACAAAGGCACTGCATTATTTACCGAAGGACAAGCTTTAGAAGCTTTATATCAGGTGAAGTCTCATTCGTGATTTTTTTAGAAAGTCCCTTTTTGTATAGGCTCCATTGTTTAGCATCTAAGGCCTAAGGGTTATTACTGACAAACAAGTAACCATATAGTGCCAATTGTTGATGTGATGGAAGTTCCTTTTCCTTTGTCTCTCTTGGAGGCTTCATCCCAACAAAATCCATTGTTGATATTCACATTTTGATTTGACATGAAATTTTGGACAGGTTGCCAATGCATTGCGGTCTATACACGAGAAGGGAATAGCTCATCTTGATGTTAAACCTGATAATATTTATGTCAAAAATGGTGTTTTTAAGCTTGGTGATTTTGGATGTGCAACTCTACTTGATAATAGCCTGCCAATCGAGGAGGGTGATGCACGCTATATGCCACAAGAAATCCTTAATGAGAATTATGATCACCTTGACAAGGTTGATATCTTCTCCTTGGGAGCTTCTATTTATGAGCTCATTCGCGGATTGCCTTTACGTGAATCAGGTTGTCATTTTTTAACTCTCAAAGAGGGCAAGTTACCACTTCTTCCTGGTCATTCATTGCAATTCCAGAACTTGCTCAAGGTAACTTTACATTTAATTGAAATTTGAAGGGGCTTGTGTTTGATTTAAGAGCTGTTAAAATATTCCTAACCATCTTTCTATGTTTTGTTTAAAAAAAAATCATATTGAAACAATGATATTTTTGAAGTAATAACATTTATCTGATGTTATATATATATATATATATATATATATATATATATATATATATATGTATGTATGTATAAGCATCGAGCATTCTAAGTAGCCAAAATTACGAAGAATACCAAGAATATAGAAATGCAAACCAAGGTATAATTGAAAGGAGGATGACATTTAATGAAAAACAATATGATAAAATAAAAAAGACAAGTTTAGATCTAAAACAGAAGAAATTCATCAACAGAGTTTAATGGATAAAGTATCAAAAATATTAAAAACAAAAAGAAGAGAAAAAAGTGCATGTGTAATACTATAAAAGAAAACCCCTATACATTCTAAGTTAGCAGAAGGAGTATTAAGAATACCATTATTAAATAAAAATATAATAGAATCAGAAATTGCTAAAATATCATTTAGAGATGAAATAACTGAAATATATGTAGCTGGAGTACAAATATTAGTAAAAGCTTATTTTCAAGAAGGAATAAATACACCAATAGAATTATTAATTACAGATGGAAGAATTATAAGTAGTGTGCAGGATAGTATATTAGGAATATTGACAGGGAATTTAATATACCAAAAATTAAAATTTACACTGAATACTAATTTTGCTTTATCTAGAGCAGATATCAATATGGATCAAACATTAATAGTTTATCATAAATTAGATGGAATAAAAATGCAAATGTCACCAGGTTCAAAAATAATAAGCATAGAAGCTATGATAGGATTAGTATTTACAAATGAGCATAAAATATATAAAAGAAATAGTGGTAAAGTAATTATAGACAAACAATTTATGCCAATATTACAAGAGCTTCCGCATCGAGCATTCTAAGTCTCTCTGCATTCTCTCATACACATCTCTTTCTCTTTACTTACTATCTTGAGTATTGAGAAAAATATTACGCAATTAATTGAGATTTAGCCCATTCCTCTATTCTTTTTTCATTGTCTAAGGCTAATATGTTTTTGTGATTCATTTAGGTCATGGTGGATCCCAATCCTGTGAAGCGGCCATCTGCTAGAGAGTTGGTAGAGAATCCAATTTTTGACAGGACCCTGAAAACATCAAAAAATTGATAAACCACGGTTGTTTTATTTTGTGGGTGCTGGACCATTGTGTATGTAATAAAAAGCGGTCTAGTTAATATTGTGGCCAATTTTGTGATATGTTCATGCACCTTATTTTCCACCAGCATGGTGCAAGTGTTGTAAATGCAAATGGTCCAGCCAGTCATCTGTTGTATAATGCAATGAACTAAAGATGTGGCAGTGGCAATTCGCAGAGAAACACCCTGGAAACCTCAGAAACAATTGACTCTCATTGTTATTATGCATTTGATCTAGGTTAATAGGCAAAGATTTTAAGGAAAGTTATTTAGTGAAGAAAAATATGTTGCCTGTGGGTAAGTTGTTTAAATTGCAGGTGCGGATTTTGATATGATTGAGGGAGGGGCTCCTAATAATTAAATTAAATTATATGCATTAGTGTCATTATTTTTCAAAAGTTTTTTATTTAAAAAATAATGTAAATATTTCTAACTAGTTGTACAAAAGTACGTGACAATAGTGGACTTAACATAAACGTATATTGATATATGCATATTAAAAAATTTCACATAATATTTTATTACAAAACATGATATATATTGTTTTCCCTTTTTTTTTTTTAAAAAGCAAATTAAATTGTATTAAGAAGAGTATTAAAAAATTTTCTTTCTCAATTTTTCCATTATCAAACAGGCTTGGACAAATTGACTCGTTTTGCCAAAGTTACCTCTCATCCCCTGGCCAATACTAGCATACCGAGTATTTTCTCCCTAACTCCATTTATTGGATGCCCATAGAGCTCCCACAAGTTCATAACATATATTTGGCTTATTTAAGTTTTTGGTCCCTGAAAGTTGACCGAGTTTTGGTTTTGGTCCATGTCTTTTTGTTTTTGACCGGTCCTGGTCCTTAAATGTCTAAAAAATTTGTTTTAGGTCCTTACCGTCTGCTTCTTCTGTTAACGAATGACGTGGCAAACGGAGGAGCCACGTCAGCGTTGCCATCTCCACTCCTCTACCTCCACGTCTGCAGCCACGTATGCCCCAACCCACCTCAGCCCTCACACGTGCGAGGCACGTGACTTCTTTATGGCAGCCCTTCTTCTTCTCCATTCCTTCTTCACAGTTCGTCACTCTTCTTCTTCACACTGAAAACGAAAAGGGAAAACTAAAACCCTAACTTTTTTCTTCACAAAATCAATAAGGGAAAATCGAAAACGAGAGAGAGTGTGGCGATAATAAAGATAAAGTCTTCTTCGTTCTTCTTCATCGTTGCTCACGTTTCATTCTCAGTCGCTGCCATCTGCATTTTTTGGTTCAACAACAATGGAGTCGTCTTCCCGAAGCTGCACTTCTGGTCCTTTACCTTATATTTTGAAGAAGAAGCGTTGTGACTGTGGTTTTGTGCATCTCCTAACCTCTCATACAAAGAGAAACCCTGGAAGAAGATTTTAGAAGTGTGCAAATTGGAATGTAAGTATTTCCCTTTCTATGTTCTCAGATCTACTCAATTTTTGTATGTTCTCATATCCACTCACTCATTCATTTCCTTTGTGATAATTGTAGAAGAAAGATGGACAAAAATGTGGGTACTTTAAGTGGGAGGATGAGACATCAGAGGAGGAGGGAGATGAAGTGAAAACTCCTATACAAAATGTTCTTCCATACAAAAGTGGGTCTGAAGTTTGTCAAGGGTGTGAAGTTTACAAAAGAAAAGTGGGTAAAGTGCAAAAGAAATTGGGTAATGAGAGAATGAAAGTAAGAATGTTCATTGTTGTTTGTATGGCATCATGAGCAATGACATTTGCCATTTGCCTTTTCTCAATGTTGGGTGGCCATTCCCAAGGGAAATGCATGGGATAGATTGCTCTAATTGTGTATTTAGGTTTAGTATTTGGGATAGATTGTTGTATTTGGGGATGTCTTAATGGTCTGGTTATGTAATTGTGCCTGATTTTCAGAACTTCTTGAATGATATTGAATGTAATTGGGGAATGAATGTTGTGGTTTGTAGGTTTTGTTATCTGTAATTTTCAGATCTTGGTGCAGTTATATGTAATTGTGGTTTGTTTTGGTTAACTTTGAGAAAAGAATGTTGTTTATTTTAAGTTATAATATTTTCAAGTAATGAATATTGTTAGAAGAAATTTCGAAACGAGAAATAAGCCAATAGTGCTCGCATATGACAGTGTGGCAGCTGAAAGCAAGAAATAAGCCATATTAAAGCAAGAAAGTGTGGCATCTGATTCATTCACAAATTTCAGACAAAGTTTATCATCCCTTTACATAGTAGGTCCAAAAAGAGGGAAAAATAAACATGTCTGCCCATAAGTTAAGTACATTTTCATCCCTTTACATAAAAGGTCCAAAAAGAGGGATAACTATACATGCCCATAATTAACATCCCTTTAAATACAGGGTCCAAAAAAGATGGATAACATATTGTTTATACCCATAAGTGCTAGCATATGCTAGAAATCAATGATCCCTTGAGATGTCCAAAACAAGGAAGCATGAAATTTCTTAAATGCTAGCTATATATAAGTTCAACAAAAAAGTGGCAGAGACAAATCCATAAAACAACCATATTAAGTAATTGCACATGACAATATAATCTTAATTCCAAAAAAAGTGTTGCTTCAAGTCCTGATTCTTTCATTTCTTCTCCTTAGTTGTACTGAACTGTGTGCTTGGTCCATCATTTTCGAGTGCCTTTTTCTTCTCTGCTTCAGCTTCCCTTGCCATTTGCTAAAAACAGAAAAATTGAACATAAATTCACAGGTTACAGAACATAAAAGTAAGTTCTAAACTCATCAACAACATAATGTTGATTCATTACCATCATGTCATAAGTGTTAGCAAAGCTTTGACCATGTTTTTAATTTCTGGTTCATTGAGTAGGTTCAGGATCTGGTTATAACACTCTGACTTTTATTAGTTAATTTTAGGTTTTAAATAAAATCAGAGTTTGAAAATTTATTTTTAATTATTTTATTTATAAAAATTCTTAGGAAAATCCGGCAGAGTTTCCTCTGTTTTTCGGACTTTCCCAAAGTTTCTTCGTAAAACTTGTCAGTCCAGAATATTTAAAAACATAGCGCACAATAGATAAAATATCCAGATCAGATCCTAGTTCCCAAGTAGTACAAGTTCAGGGCGTACAACTATTACATATTTTAAATTAAAAAATAGTTGTCCACTCAAAATAATATATACATATACATATATATATATATTCACTCCACGTAGTGGAATGAAAATCCTGCTCGGCCATGTCCCATGTAAGTGTGAGAACCTACAATCGGTGGGTGAAACAACTAGGACACACTAGGAGAACACCTAGAAGGGGGGGTTGAATAGGTGTAAAAGAAACCTTGAAAGATTTTCGAAAGAAACAAATCAAAACGATTAAAACAAATGATTTTCACAAAAATTCTTTAGCCTTAATCAATTAATGACATGAACTAATCAATTAATGCCTCTGTTAATGAATTAATCACTTTTCAATCAAATACGAAAATCAATCAATTAACATGTATAATAAGAGATTCAACGGAAACAATTAACACCAATATTCTTATTGATTACCTAGGTTATAAAAATGATTTTCCCCAAATCAATTTTGCACAATTAAGATTCAATTCAATCAATTATGAAAAAACACTTTTTCTAGGTTTTCAATCAAGAACACAATTAATAACAAGAATTGTAAAAAGTAGAGAGTTTAGAGATACGACACAGTGATTTATCCTGGTTCACTTTCATCCACTTGAAAGCTACTCCAGTCCCCTCTTCAACCAAGAGAGATTCTTCACTATGAGGAATTAGAGTTTCTCAAATTACAAGTAAATGCCTCACAAGACTCCCTTCTTGCTAGCCTACAAGAGATACCACACCCTTGCCTTGTAATCCTATTGATATCTAATCTAACCTCTTCTCTTTTGCTTGCCGATACCCACAACAAGACTTCCAATGCTTGCTTCACTACAAGACTTTCAATTGCTTGTTAACACAACAAGGCTTCCAAGTGCTTGATGAAATGCCACACCAAGGCTTCCAAATAACTTTGCTTGATTTACAACCAAGACTTCCAATTGTTGTAGATAGCTTGCCTCTTGCAAAGATTACAACTCAAATAAAAACAAAATAACAATCCTATGAATCTCTTTCAAAAGCTATGAAAAGATCAACATGAGAGATTCAAGGTTCTTGGTCAAAGAATGTAAAAGTTAAAGCTTTGATCTTGAGAAAGTGAGAGAGAATAGAGTGGCTTTGATTCTTTGTAAAATTGATATAAAAATGATAGGTAATTGTAATTATGATTCACAAAGGTTAGAAATAGGTTTATATAGAATACCCAAAAGTTAGGAATGGTTAAAAGTGCTTTTGAGAAGTGAAAAACTCATTTAAAAACAGTTACAGCTCGTGTTACTCGAGTAGCCAAGTCATTACTCGAGTAACAAGTGTAATCAGTGTTCACTACTCGAGTAATCTGAGTTACTACTCGAGTATTTGCGCAAGGCTTCAAAATTCTAATCGAGTAATCAGCCCCTTAATCGAGTATTTGCGCAAGACTGCAAAATTCTAATCGAGTAATCAGCCCCTTAATCGAGTATTTGCGCAAGACTGCAAAATTCTACTCGAGTAAACAAGTGGCTAATCGAGTAGTCAGTTCAAAAAACACTTAAAAACTTGTTTTCTCAAAATCTAAACCTTTTCTTTCAAACCTTTAAGCCACCTATTGATTTTAGGCAAAGTGAATACTCAAAATATGATATAATCATGACTATGAAAGAGATTCACTACCCTCTATATAACTCTACCCAAACTCATAAACTAAGAGACTTGTGAGGCAAAAGATAAAATAATAAAACTCAAACTACCAAACAAAGTCTTCATGAGTTGGCTCTCTCTTTATAACTTGATGTTTGTTGTTGCTTGTTGAGCTTGATCTTGATCAACACATTTAAGCTTGTTCAAAACCTTTTGGCATTTATCAAAACATTCTTCATGGATCTTGCAGTAAGCTCCACTTCAGTACCTGTAAAAATATAGCAAGAAGGGTAGCATTACACAGAACTTAAAAAGATAGATCCTAAAAGAGACATAGCAATAAACCGAGTCTACCCAATTCTTAACTTCCTTTATTCATTTAATTAATCTCTTCTAGATCTTTACTTATTCTCACGTTCATTTAATTTTCTATTCTCTTATCATTCTCTCATTTCCATACTTTATCCACTTTCCATTTGCCACTTATACTTAGCATTTCCATAATTACTACCCTTATTTATTTCCTCTAGTTCCTATATCATTCCCATTGTTCACTTTCTTATTTCATTTTCCAATATTCATTCGATTATCCATTTTTCCTTTCCCTTACCATTTTCATTATCTTTTCCATTTTTATTTCCTTTTTATTCCATTGTGTGTAACCTCAAACAGAGATCTACACATACCCGTGTACGCAACCGCAGACAGACGATCTGCATACACTCATAATTTGTCTACGATGTATTCAACCACAAGCAGATGATCTGCATACACCTACTATTTATTTACGAGGTATGCAACCACAAGCAGATGATCTGCATACCCCCACCACTTGTTTACGATGTATGCAACCACAAGCAGATGATCTGCATACACCAACAATTTATTTGCGATATATGCAACCACAAGCAGATGATCTGCATATATCCACCATCCTGTCCACAACTTTATTTACGATGTATACAACCACAAGCAGATGATCTGTATACACCCACAACTTATTTCCGATGCATGCAACCACAAGCAGATGATCTGCATGCACCCACAATTTTATTTACGATGTATGCAACCACAAGCAGATGATCTGCATACACCATTAGCCCATTTTCTTTTATTTCTTTTCGTTTTAAGTGTTCCTCTTTATTAATGTAAATCTTGCTTTTACTTAACTCTTATCCTGATCATATACTCTATATTTTAACTCTCATGATTAGTTATTAGTTATCTCCTTGTTTCCCTTATCTCATATTTTTATTTACTTAGTATTCCTATTCCATTACTCTCTTTTAATTAATTACCCTTTTTAACTTAGCTCAATTCCCCTATCATTTACAACATTTTATCTAACTTCCCTAACAACATACTCTCTCTTTACTTTGGTATCTTTTTATTAATTTCTTTTACCGGTTATCTACTTTTCTTTATATCTAATTCACGATTTTATTTCTATTTCCATATTCGACTCCACACATATTCCGTATTCCACATACTAATCCCTCTTTTATCCCATTTAAATCTTCACTTACTATTTTACTTTTTATCTTTTAGTTTATTAGTTCTACTCTTTTTGCCTATTAAATTTTCCCTTTATTCTTTTACTCCCAAGTTTAGTTTGTTTATCCTTAAATTTTCCCTTGTGTTACAGTGTATACTTTTCTACATTTTCGTTCAATATTAACAAACTCATATCCTAAATACACTCATTTATTCCGGACCTTGTCCTACACGTACATATTCCATTTCCTAAGGTGTGATTTCCATTAATAATCCTAAATATTTCATTTATGTCAGCAGGGACTACCCTAAGGTTCATTAACATATTACCCTATTCTTAGTCACCAC
Source organism: Crotalaria pallida (assembly GCA_037953625.1). Classification (NCBI taxonomy): domain Eukaryota; kingdom Viridiplantae; phylum Streptophyta; class Magnoliopsida; order Fabales; family Fabaceae; genus Crotalaria; species Crotalaria pallida. The sequence goes on from CM075653.1 coordinate 23,175,250, forward strand.
TATAGCATCCTAGAATTTACTTCTCAAGCAGAGGTAATACGACCCTTCTTACCTCGGGTTTTCTTTTAAACAAAGAACCTGGGCTGTGGCTCGATGTCGATGTCGGCGTCGGTGTTGCTCCTCGTTTGTGAGAACGATCACGGCTGGATCGAGGCCAAAGCTTCGCGCCTAGGAGTACCCAACACGAGCCCGGTGCGAATACGATCGGTAACTACGCCGGTGAGATCCGGTGGAAGGAGAGAGAAACATCAAGGGAGGAGGAAGAGAGAAGGGAACTCAAATCAATAGGGAAAGAGAGGGGAAGGGGTGTTCATAGTGGTGGTGGTGGGTGGTGGTTCGTGGTGGTGGTCACGGTGGTGGGTATGGTGGTGGAGAGAGAAATGGGGTTCCAAGAAGAGAGAGAAAGAGAGTAGGGAGAGAGAGAGAGCCACAAGAGAGAGAGATCAAGAGGGGAAGGGAGAGAGGGAGGTGCTTATGGTGGCTCTTGGGGTGGTGGCTGGAGGTGGTTGGTGGTGCTGGACGGAGGAGTGAGAGGGAGTGTGAAGAGAGAGGAAGAGAGGGTTGGAAAATGAGGGAGGAGGGAGGCAGACGCACCATTTTAAGGTGCTGGTGCGTGAAACACGCATCCGCGCGCCTGGGCGCGGAAAGGCTTGCGCCTGCGCGCGCGCTGCTCATCTGATGCGCGTTGGGAATTTTGGTCGCGCGCCTGGGCGAATTGGTGCCTCGCCTGGGCAGGTTTTTCACTGTCTGGTGCACCAATGAACAGTGCACCCGCCTGGGCGAGCTGGAAGCGCGCCTGGGCGAGAATCAGACTTCCAATCTTCGATTCGCCGTAACTTTTTCGTTAACCGTCGGATCGGGTCCAAATTTTTAGACAAGCTTCTTAACCTCTTAAACTTCACATCCAACGGTGGAATTTAATTTCTTTGCATCCTATAATAAATTCCTAATTTTCTCTTTTCGGTTGATTTCTAACATCTAAAATGCCGATTTAACTCCCGATTTTCGCCTAGATAATTTTGCCCCTTGCTACCAATGTCTCCTACACAACCCCTAATACTTATAATTACCACTCACCTTGCTCCCAAAATTCTTTAAGCAATTAATCTACCCATTCCTTACACTTTAAACTTATTAATTCACTAATTATGCTTGGATTTAAAGTAGGGATGTTACACTGGTCATTAGTTCTTGGAGCAGTATCAGTTGCAATGGGTTCAGTGGTGGCCATCATGGTTCCAGACCCCCTCTGCAAGTCATAGTAAGAACATAAGTGCTAATGAAACAACATCCCAATCTTTATAACAGTAAGAATGACATTAAATATACCTTTGACTTAGGTTCATGGATTTCAGAATCAATTGCCTTTGGGTCAATGCTAGCTTTTGAGCTTTCACCAGTAACAGCTCTTGTTATTTTCCCCCTCTGATAAGTAAAATTAAATACTTTGAATTAGGTAAATCATCTACTCAAACATGTTAATGCTATGAGTAAAATGCAACATACCTTGGTCTTAGACACTTTAGGCATTTCAGGTTTTGCATTGTTTGCAATAGTGGCACTCTCAGATGCAACATGAGACTCAGATGGAACATAAGAACTCTCAATTGGTGTATATGCAGTGGCACTCGCAATGTCAACTTGAGGCTCAAGGGCACTCTCAATTGGTGTATATGCAGTGGCACTCGCAGATTCAACATCTACCTCAGTGGCACTCTCAATTGGTGTATATGCAGGGTTGGTCTCTAATGGGTCATCATAGAACCATTCCTTATACCCTTGAAACTCACCATGAGGTGGGCAATTCCTGTTTGCTTTCATGGCTCTCTGTCAAAACAGCAACATTTTTCAACAAGCAAAAATAGCTAGTTAATAAAATAATACCCTAATAACAACAATAACATAAAGCCAATAACATAAAGCTATCAAGTTAATTAATATTATTTACCTTTGCAGCTCCTCGTACTGTACAAGTCCTGTAGTTGTGACCATACTCTCTACATTTACTGCATCTTCTGATTCTGAGGTTTTGTTTAGGTGCATGGGGTACTGCTTCAGGTGCTGGTGCTGGTGCAGGGTTAGGTGGGAGTGGTGCAGGGTCAGGATTTTGGAGTGGTGCAGGGTCAGATTGAGGGAGTGGTGCAGGGTTAGGTGAGAGTGGTGCAGGGTCAGGGACGTGGAGTGGTGCAGGTGCAGGTGCAGGGCCAGACTGAATGAGTGGTGCAGGGTCAGGATTTTGTGGTGCTTGATTTGTTTGTGGTGCTTGATTTTGGGGTGGTGCAGGGTCAGGATTTTGGGGTGGTGGGGGAGGTAGTGGACAGGTTCTGTAGTTGTGCCCTACAGTGTGGCACCTAGAACATGTATGTCTAGTGTGTGTCCTCCTCCATCTACTTTGATCACGTGGCTCATCCGGTTCTCTCCTCCTCAATTTCCTTGGTCTCTCGGGACCCTTCTTGTATTTTGGTGGCAACAATTCACCATGTCCAGTTTTGGGCCACATGTCTTGGCCATTTATTGGGCTGATTATTGGCCCATAGCACAACTCATATGCCTCCCTCTTATAATAGCTATGAACATATGGTTCTAATTCCTCACCCTTAAAACTAATGCATGAAACAGCATGCCTGCAAGGGATTCCTGTCAAATCCCAGAGATTACATGAGCATGTCTTCCTATTTAGGTTGACAGTGTATGTCCTTCCTTGTGGATGCACATGAGCAACTTCAAACAAAGAATTACCAGCCCACCTAGGTACCCAATTACCACTAGCTTCCACTTCCCTATCCAACCTTTTCATTGGTTTTGGCATCACATTTCCAGTGTATTTTGAAAGTTTCACCCTAAGTGCAGCAAATCTACCCATTAGATAAGTCCTAATCCATTCGAACATTGTGATAATGGGTTTGTCTCTAGCTACAAGGATGGTGCTATTAAAGGCTTCACTAAGGTTATTCATCAATACATCAGTCCTAGGGTAAAACCTAAATGCATGCTTGCACCATGAACTTGGTGGATACCTGTTCAGCCAATTATATCCTGCCTCGGTTTTATCTCTCATTTCCATCATCTTAGACTTCCACTGTTGTTCAGTAGTGGCCTTGGCAGCTCCCATCATGATATCTCTAAGATAAGTTCCTCCACTAATTTGCTTCTTGAAGTTGTTGTATAGGTGTCTGAGACAATACCTATGCTCAACACCATCAAGGAGCTCCTCAAATACAGATTCTAGCCCCTGCAATCCATTTAAGTTAGAAATATAAATTAGTAGGAAACTTTGTAAAGCAGGATTAGGAAACTAAGTAAAAATTTAATTTGAATTTACCTTTTCCTGATCTGAGATAAACACCCATCTGTTGCTGCTTACATCACCAATGTCATCAAACAGGTTTTTCAAAAACCATTTCCAAGTCTCCCTACTCTCTGTCTCCACTACAGCAAATGCAAAGGGAAATTATTGATCATCGGGATCCCTCCCAACTGCTATTAAAAGTATCCCCCCATAACTAGTCTTGAGGTGGCAACCATCAACTCCTATGAATGGCCTACAAGCAGCTAAAAATCCAGTCTTGCAGGATTCCAAACACATGTAAAAACTACCAAATCTAGGCTGAAGAGTTGGATCAGGCCTGATTAGCTTCATCTTGCAAGTGTTCAAGGAGTTTACCCTCCTTAACTCAGCACTGTAACTCCAAAGAAGACTATACTGCTTGACTGCATCCACCTCAACCACTCTTTTTGCAATTTGCTTTGCCCGGAAAGTGTAACATCCTAAATTTTATTTTAAATGAAATTATTGTTTAATACCCAAGAAATAACTGAATAAATTGCTTAAATAATTTTGGGAGCAAGGTGAGTAGTAATTTTAAGTACTAGGAGTTGTGTAGGGTGCATAGGTATCAAGAGGTGAAATTATCTAAGCGGAATCGGAGGTTAAATCGGCGTTTTAAATGCTAGAAATCAGCTAAAACGAGAAAATTAGGAATTTATTATTGGATGCTAAGAAATTAAATTCCACCGTTGGATATGAAGTTTAAGGGAGTAAGAAGCTTGTCTAAAAATTTGGGCTCGATCCGACGGTTAACGAAAAAGTTACGGCGAATCGAAGTTTGAAATTTCTGGTGCACGCCCAGGCGCACCAGGGTGCAATTCATGCACCAACTCAGTAAGATTTCTGCCCAGGAGCGCCCTCCATGCGCCCAGGCGCGCCCTGTGTGCACCAGCCATGAGAAATGGCGCGTCAAACCACATCAGCAGCACCAGCACGCGCGCCAATCCCTTCTTGACCGCACCAGCCACGCACCAGACCTGGGGCTGGTGCCAAATCTGTGCTCACGCGTGCCAATGATGCGCCCAGGCGTGCGCCAGATGCATCAGACCCGTTTTGGCGCACCAGCTGACCGCACCAGGCCTCCACTCCCGCACCAATCGCGCGCACCAGCAGCATCAGCTGGCACCGCGCGCCCAGGCGCGCCAAGACCGCGCCCAGGCGCGCACCAGTTTTAAAACTGGTGCAGCCAACATTTTGGTCATAATCGCACCACTCTCTTCCTTTTCTTCTCTTGGGCGATTTTCTTCTCCCATGCCCTAGATTCTTCAACACTAAAAATTCACCACAAAACCTACTGAATCATCCTTAGATAATTGATCCCCATCACACATAAACACTTTGATTATCATCAATTCCACCCTTTCGCTCTTAAAAGTCATGAATCCATGAATTGGGGTTCTAGGGTTTTGAGACCCCTTTTCCTATCCTTTCATTGTCAAGCTCCAAGTAAGTTAGATTCATGCTTTTCTCCTCATTTCATTCATGATACACGAATTTCCCACTCTCAATTTTAACTATTTGTGTCTCCGGGGTTCCATAGCTCATTCTCTCTCCTCCAAGGTTCCTTTCTCCATCAAATCCACCAAGAGCAAGTGGGATTTCTCCATTCCACCAACAAATTTCCTTCCTTCTTGCTCCAAGTAAGTAATCAGGCCTTTGATTTCTTCTCTCCCTCTCTCATTCGAATTCTATCTCATCTCTCTCATGGAGGTTTTCATTTCTAAGCATAGAACCTTCATTTTTCCTTGGGGTTTGGCTTGAGAATCATGGAATGAACAATAATTTTCTTTGTATGGCTTTGTAATAGGTTCTATCACCTCTTGTGGATTTTGAGCTCTTTGGTGGGAAAACCCAAGCATAGGGCACTTGGAATCTCCTTATCCTTAAGTGTTTGAGGTAAGGGGGTGGGTTTTGCCTTGTTTTAGGGAGTAGGTTCTAGTTAGTATATAATGCTTGTTAGGGTTATGTGTTAGGGGAGAAAATTAGACTATAAAACCCTAGGTAATTGAATATGAAATTCTAACTAAATAAATTTGTAGGATGATGGATGTAAGGATTAGGAAAAAGGAAACTCAATGATATAATGAATTATTTGATAAATGAAATCTGGATAAAGATCATATTGAAGTACATGAGGAATTGGGCAAAGTGATAGTGAAGTTCACATAAATGATTTCTATGATTATTGATTTCATTTGTAAAGTTGTGAATTAGATGATAATTAATTACCGTTGCAAATATATGTATGTGTGGTGGAATAAATTGATATAGGAAGAAAATGGAATGGAAACGAATATGGGTGTTGTTAAAGCAAAAATATGAGAAGGTGAAACTATGTATGTTTGGTTGAATATATTTGTACACTAAATGTGAAGATATAAATAAAGGAGGAAAAAGGGAATGAAATAATTACGTGTAAATTAAAAGTAAAACGATGGTGTTAATTATGTAACAAGTATGAGTTGGTTGGATATATTTGCTCTCTAATGATAAATTTGTCTAATTGTGCTAAAAGGTATTTAATATGCTTATTTGAGAATCATGAATGCAAATGAGAAGATTTTTGTAATTAACATAGGAAATGAGTACGGAATAGTTATGAATCAGAAATTGTAAATATGTGTAACTATGATGGAATGTGTATGATTGATTGAACAAGAAAGTGAATAATTCTTGACCTCTGAAGTGAGGCACCAAATATGGAGTGAATAAATGAATGTTGTGCTCGGAATTATGTGTATTGTTATGCTTTAAATCTTATTCTTTATATGTATAACCCATGTGGTGGTATGAGGTACCTTCCGATGTGGAGGTGAAGTAACCACCGGCCAAATTGTATGAGGTACCTTCCGGTGTGGAGGTGAAGTACAATGGTATGAGGTACCTTCCGGTGTGGAGGTGAAGTACCCATAGGCCAAATGTATGAGGTACCTTCCTGCGTGGAGGTGAAGTACGAATGTGTGTTGACCTTTGACCTGAGGGACACAAGATGAAATGAATGTTAAAGGTTGTTGACCTCTGACCTGAGGGACACCGGATGAAATGTGTATTGGTGTGTTGACCTCTGACCTGAGAGACACACCGTAAATTAAGAAATTGGAGTGTTGACCTCTGACCTGAGGGACACATAATTTAAATAAGGAAAAGTATGAGGGCCTCTGTTTTGAGGTAATAAATGGGTTGAATGAAATTTGTACATTGACCTCTGATTTGAGGTGATGTACTGAAATAAAGTAAGTATGTGAAAAGAATAAAAAGTAAAGAAAATGAATGTTGAAATGAATAATGGAAATGGATGTTGAAATGAATAATGAAAATGAATGTTGAAATGAATAATGAAAATGGATGTTGAAAGGAATAATGAAAAGGGAAATTTGGAATGGATAATTACTATGGAAATAATGAAATGAGTATGGTGTGCAATATGTGAATATATGCTTATTTGCTAATTGTGTTTGACCTAGCGGGTTGTTATGTCTAGTTAGAAACTGCTTTCTATTTCATGTGCAATGCTCACTCCCTTAACATTTTTCAGGTATGGAGATTGAGCTGGCACAGCCCCCGGCCGAGCAGGAGTACTTTCCCTTACAGGGAGAGTAGGGTTATTATGGGTTTTAGATTATAATATAGACCTAAGCCTCCTACATTAATTTGGATGTAAATTGATTATATATGTTTTGAATGAGGCTTAGGATGTTTTGCTTTGCTTAAGTTATAACTTTTGGTTTTAATACTCAAACTTAGTATTTCCGCTAATGCTCTGATTATTTTATGCACTCTGATATATTTGGAGCCCATAGGGCCTTTATATGATTTATATATTCATATTCTGAAGCCCTGCTGGCTATTGGTTGTTTAATTGAAATTGTTTATCACAGGTTAAATTTTGGAATAGTCCGAAAAACAAACAAAACTTCGTCCGTTTGACGGTTGATTTTAATATAATAAAAAGGAATTTTCAAATCCGTATTTTATTATAAGGGGGAATTAAGGGTATAAATCCTAGGTGTTACATCAATGGTATCAGAGCAGTTTCTCCTCGGCCTTGGAGTTATACAAACTCCAAATGATTACTCACCTAGGGAGTAATTGATGCTCATAGTAATAGTTTAGGATTCTAATAGGATAATTATAGTACTATGTATCTACTTAGTAATTGAGTCTTACTGGTCTATTCTCTCTGGCTAAGCAGTATGGCTGGAAGAAGGGCTGGTAACGATGGACTTGCTGCTATTCTGGAGCTTCTATCTCAGATGCAGCAGCAGCAGGGGGAACAGATGGCAGCTGCTGCAGCGGCAGCAGCTACAGTAGCAGCGGCGGCTCTGCAACCAGCTTCAGTTGAGATTGACTGGATGTCTCGATTCCGAAAGGATAATCCGCCTCGCTTTGAAGGTGGAAATGACCCGGATGGAGCACAGAGGTGGATACAGGAGATAGAGAAGATTCTCCGTTCTCTTCAACCACCAATGGAGCAGTATATTCGACTAGCTGAATTCATGCTGACCAATGAGGCAGAACATTGGTGGGACCAGCAGAGGAGAGGATTGGTGGCAGCTAATCCTGTGATTCCTTGGGAGATGTTCAAGGATCTATTCCTGGAGAAGTATTTCCCTGAAGATGTTAGGAGGGAGAAGGAGATTGCTTTTCTCCAATTGACTCAAGGGTCTATGTCAGTAGGGGACTATGCAGCTCGGTTTGAAGATCTCATCCGTTTTTCTGATTATTGGTATGCAAGTGACTGTGGCAAGTGTGTTAAGTTTGAAGCTGGGCTTAGGAGTGATCTTCGCCTCTCGTGTGAGTATCACAACATTGACAACTTTGCTCGCTTGGTCAACATGGAAAACACCTATGAGAAGGGTCTCAAACGAAAGCTAGCTGATGAGAGATCTCGGGCAAACCAGAGAATCGGAGGTCAAAATAAGGACAAGGGACCGATTCAGAAGTCTGGTCCACACTCTCATTCCGGGGTCACGTTTCCTAGGGAATCCGGACCAACAGTGAATGCTTATGGTCCAATACCAACTTGTCAGCACTGTGGCAGGATGCATAGGGGAGTGTGCTGGACATTGGGTCGAAAGGAGGAGTTATGCTTTCAGTGTGTACAACCCGGACATTTTGATTCAAATTGTCCTAAGAACACAATGAAGAAGGAGATTAATGCTGCTAAGGCACAGAAGGCCCGTGGTGGTCCATCATTACAGAAGGGGAAATTATTTACCGTCGAGGGTGACGAGGTGTACCCAGCTGATATGGCCGCAGGTAACTAATGTTTTCCAAGTCCATGCGTAATGCTTCTAAATTCGATTGTTGTGGAGTTAGTTTTCTCCTTAGTTAGCTAAATAGTGAGTTAGTAATGTCTTAGGGTAGAATTGTTTAAAATCATGTTGGATATCTGCCCTTCCAAATTCGATCTTGCTCTTATAGATAGCTATGAAAGATCTTATAAGGAATTCTTAAGTTTGAGAATTCTAGTATCAAGTGACCAATATTATACTGTGATGTTGTTATTTGATGTAATGTAAGGTTAGAACTGATCACTCTAATCCTTGCATTTGTCAAATGATGACATCATTGACAGAACCCGACAGTGATGTGTTGTTGGTGGACGTGAGGATGGGATTGATCACCTCAATTCTTGCATCTATCAATAAATGCTATCATTGTAACCTTTAGAGTGAAAGGAGACAACCAAAGTAGTGACTTCCAAGGAAAGAATTCTTGTAAGTGAAGCCAAGCTAACCTAGAGGCATTCGTTCAAAAGCTTCATATAGAGTTAGAGAGTAGATAGAAAATAGTTCTAAAGAAAGGAAGTCTTGGTGTATGCTACTTGTTCCAAAGTAGTATAGCTAAGTGCTAATCCCTTGGATGAGTTAAGAAAACTCTCCAGAAATTATTCTTAAACATCATATCAACTAAACCGATCTTGAGCAATTTGACATTTGCTTCGAATCTTTTCCAGGATCTTAGATAACCGTTCATAAGAATAGTCGGGATTTGCCAAAAATTTGTAAAATCCCTGCGTTAATACCAAACAATCTTGATAATTGAACCAGCCAACGGCAAGAGCCAACGGCAAGTGTCGTACCCTTCACCTTTGGTAGTTGGGTAAATCTTGGAACTGATATGGACTCCTTCCTTCCACATCTTTTAGCATGGGATGAAAACGGGTATTTCGACACTAAGTGGGGGAGTATCTCTTAACCTAAGTCAAGTTAGGGCGAATCGAGAAGTGACGGAAGGAAGAGAAGGGAAGTAAAGACGGACATCATGAACTCTAATAATGGGATGATTCTCCAATTAAAGGAATTGAACGGAATTTCGGGGACGAAATTCCAATAAGTGGGGGAGAATTGTAACATCCTAAGTTTTATTTTAAATGAAATTATTGTTTAATACCCAAGAAATAACTGAATAAATTGCTTAAAGAATTTTGGGAGCAAGGTGAGTAGTAATTTTAAGTACTAGGAGTTGTGTAGGGTGCATAGGTATCAAGAGGTGAAATTATCTAAGCGGAATCGGATGTTAAATCGGCGTTTTAAATGCTAGAAATCAGCTGAAACGAGAAAATTAGGAATTTATTATAGGATGCTAAGAAATTAAATTCCACCGTTGGATATGAAGTTTAAGGGAGTAAGAAGCTTGTCTAAAAATTTGGGCCCGATCCGACGGTTAACGAAAAGTTACGGCGAATCGAAGTTTGAAATTTCTGGTGCACGCCCAGGCGCACCAGGGTGCAATTCATGCACCAACTCAGTAATATTTCTGCCCAGGCGCGCCCTCCATGCGCCCAGGCGCGCCCTGTGCGCACCAGCCATGAGAAATGGCGCGTCAGACCGCATCAGCAGCACCAGCACACGCGCCAATCCCTTCTTGACCGCACCAGCCACGCACCAGACCTGGGGCTGGTGCCAAATCCGCGCTCACGCGCGCCAATGATGCGCCCAGGCGCGCGCCAGATGCATCAGACCCGTTTTGGCGCACCAGCTGACCGCACCAGGCCTCCACTCCCGCACCAGTCACGCGCACTAGCAGCATCAGCTAGCACCGCGCGCCCAGGCGCGCACCAATTTTAAAACTGGTGCAGCCAGCATTTTGGTCATAATCGCACCACTCTCTTCCTTTTCTTCTCTTGGGCGATTTTCTTCTCCCATTCTCTAGATTCTTCAACACTAAAAATTCACCACAAAACCTACTGAATCATCCTTAGATAATTGATCCCCATCACACATAAACACTTTGATTATCATCAATTCCACCATTTCCCTCTTAAAAGTCATGAATCCATGAATTGGGGTTCTAGGGTTTTGAGACCCCTTTTCCTATCCTTTCATTGTCAAGCTCCAAGTAAGTTAGATTCATGCTTTTCTCCTCATTTCATTCATGATACACGAATTTCCCACTCTCAATTTTAACTATTTATGTCTCCGGGGTTCCATAGCTCATTCTCTCTCCTCCAAGGTTCCTTTCTCCATCAAATCCACCAAGAGCAAGTGGGATTTCTCCATTCCACCAACAAATTTCCTTCCTTCTTGCTCCAAGTAAGTACTCAGGCCTTTGATTTCTTCTCTCCCTCTCTCATTCAAATTCTATCTCATCCCTCTCATGAAGGTTTTCATTTCTAAGCATAGAACCTTCATTTTTCCTTGGGGTTTGGCTTGAGAATCATGGAATGAACAATAATTTTCTTTGTATGGCTTTGTAATAGGTTCTATAACCTCTTGTGGATTTTGAGCTCTTTGGTGGGCAAACCCAAGCATAGGGCACTTGGAATCTCTTTATCCTTAAGTGTTTGAGGTAAGGGGGTGGGTTTTGCCTTGTTTTAGGGAGTAGGTTCTAGTTAGTATATAATGCATGTTAGGGTTATGTGTTAGGGGAGAAAATTAGACTATAAAACCCTAGGTAATTGAATATGAAATTCTAACTAAATAAATTTGTAGGATGATGGATGTAAGGATTAGGAAAAAGGAAACTCAATGATATAATGAATTATTTGATAAATGAAATCTGGATAAAGATCATATTGAAGTGCATGAGGAATTGGGTAAAGTGACAGTGAAGTTCACATAAATGATTTCTATGAATATTGATTTCATTTGTAAAGTTGTGAATTAGATGATAATTAATTACCGTTGCAAATATATGTATGTGTGGTGGAATAAATTGATATAGGAAGAAAATGGAATGGAAACGAATATGGGTGTTGTTAAAGCAAAAATATGAGAAGGTGAAACTATGTATGTTTGGTTGAATATATTTGTACACTAAATGTGAAGATATAAATAAAGGAGGAAAAAGGGAATGAAATAATTACATGTAAATTAAAAGTGAAACGATGGTGTTAATTATGTAACAAGTATGAGTTGGTTGGGTATATTTGCTCTCTAATGTTAAATTTGTCTAATTGTGCTAAAAGGTATTTAATATGCTTATTTGAGAATCATGAATGCAAATGAGGTTATTTTGGTAATTAACATAGGAAATGAGTACGGAATAGTTATGAATGAGAAATTGTAAATATGTGTAACTATGATGGAATGTGTATGATTGATTGAACAAGAAAGTGAATAATTCTTGACCTTTGAAGTGAGGCACCAAATATGGAGTGAATAAATGAATGTTGTGCTCGAAATTATGTGTATTGTTATGCTTTAAATCTTATTCTTTATATGTATAACCTATGTGGTGGTATGAGGTACCTTCCGACGTGGAGGTGAAGTAACCACCGACCAAATTGTATGAGGTACCTTCCGGTGTGGAGGTGAAGTACAATGGTATGAGGTACCTTCCGGTGTGGAGGTGAAGTACCCATAGGCCAAATGTATGAGGTACCTTCCTGCGTGGAGGTGAAGTATGAATGTGTGTTGACCTTTGACCTGAGGGACACAAGATGAAATGAATGTTAAAGGTTGTTGACCTCTGACCTGAGGGACACCGGATGAAATGTGTATTGGTGTGTTGACCTCTGACCTGAGAGACACACCATGAATTAAGAAATTGGAGTGTTGACCTCTGACCTGAGGGACCCATAATTTAAATAAGGAAAAGTATGAGGGCCTCTGTTTTGAGGTAATAAATGGGTTGAATGAAATTTGTACATTGGCCTCTGATTTGAGGTGATGTACTGAAATAAAGTAAGTATGTGAAAAGAATAAAAAGTAAAGAAAATGAATGTTGAAATGAATAATGGAAATGGATGTTGAAATGAATAATGAAAATGAATGTTGAAATGAATAATGAAAATGGATGTTGAAAGGAATAATGAAAAGGGAAATTTGGAATGGATAATGACTATGGAAATAATGAAATGAGTATGGTGTGCAATATGTGAATATATGCTTATTTGCTAATTGTGTTTGACCTAGCGGGTTGTTATGTCTAGTTAGAAACTGCTTTCTATTTCATGTGCAATGCTCATTCCCTTAACATTTTTCAGCTATGGAGATTGAGCTGGCACAGCCCCCGGCCGAGCAGGAGTACTTTCCCTTACAGGGAGAGTAGGGTTATTATGGGTTTTAGATTATAATATAGACCTAAGCCTCCTACATTAATTTGGATGTAAATTGATATATGTTTTGAATGAGGCTTAGGATGTTTTGCTTTGCTTAAGTTATAACTTTTGGTTTTAATACTCAAACTTAGTATTTCCGCTAATGCTCTGATTATTTTATGCACTCTGATATATTTGGAGCCCATAAGGCCTTTATATGATTTATATATTCATATTCTGAAGCCCTGCTGGCTATTGGTTGTTTAATTGAAATTGTTTATCACGGGTTAAATTTTGGAATAGTCCGAAAAACAAACAAAACTCCGTCCGTTTGACGGTTGATTTTAATATAATAAAAAGGAATTTTCAAATCCGTATTCTATTATAAGGGGGAATTAAGGGTATAAATCCTAGGTGTTACAGAAAGCCCTCCATGAAGTAATCTCAGTAGCATAATTCCTCCGCATCTCATTAATAATCTCACCGATCTTTATCTTGGTGTTGGATCTCACCTTGTCTTGTATCTCCTTGGCCACCCACTTAAAATTAGCATTATTATTGTCAAAAACCCTAGGACATGTGTGCCTATCAATAAGGGTCTTCAATCTAAATGTGGTAGTATTCCCACATCTGCTTGTGTATGCCTCAAATCCACAGCCAGCTTTGCACACCACTCTTTCCCTCTCCTTATCTTTCTTAACAAACTTAACTGCTTTTCCATGCAAGACAGAGTATTCCAAAATAGCTTCCTTGAATTCCTTTATGGAGTGAAACTCCATGCCAACACTAAACCTAAAATCTCTCCCCATATACTCCTTTCTATAAACTGGATACCTAGGTCTTATGTCTACATCAGAGTCAGATTCATCCTCCACTCCACTGTCAAGCTCATCAGTCATATACTGTTCTTCAATGTCATGAGACTCATCAATTAGATGCTCATTTCCAGGTTCAGGTGAATTACCTTCCACTGTGTTGTTGGATTGCCTTTGACTTTGAGGCTCAGTCGAATTACTGTCAGCATTTCTCTCCCTCGATCTTTGACTTCATCTTGTAGGCTGGCTAGGTCTTTTAACTTTCTGTTTCTTCCTCCTCTTCTTTGCAGCACCATCATTGCTTGCATTCTGTACATCACCATTCTCATCTGCAGCCACTTCATTGACATGTTCATTTTTGCTACACCTTGCTCAGCTGCAACATCATCATTCTCTGCTACACCTTGGTCAGCTACAACACCATCATTCTCTGCTGTACCATTATCAGCTGAACCACCATCATTGTCTGAAACAAACCCATCATCTAAATCCATCTCCAATTCCTCTTCACTTTCTCCAAAATGGACTTCTTGGACACTATCATCACTGCTAATCTCTGCCACATCTCCTTGGCCACCCTGCTCCCCGGTATTGCTATACTCCAGATGATGCACAACTGTGGGCACTGACACAATATTATGTTCTACATAAATGTTTACCTCACAATTGTGCTGAAGTGCGTAGTTTGCTAACTCACTAGCATGGGCATCATATGATAGTTCCTTCAGCTTTTCTAGACTTCCAGACACCGGTTTCCACCAAAGCTTTCCAGATTCCATGTACCCCAAATCCTTTAGTAAGGACAGTGCTTCAAAATAGCTCCACCTGTCAGGATCAATGCCATGGATGGCATTAACTTCTCCTCCAACATACGTAACCCTAAGTCCTTCACCAAATTTCCCACCATGGTGTACTACAACTGTGAAACTCATACCTACCTACATGCAAAAATATAATGACATATATCAGATATCAGAAAAGGACACGTTTCACATGCAAAAATAAACAAACATATCCCATTTGACTTAGTACAAAAAAAAAAACAAACACTAAAAAAACGAAATGGATACTGAAGATGACTTGGCTGAAAACGAGAATGGACTTGGTCCCCACAAACATTATACCAACATTAAACAAAGGTCTCCTTTTGCATTAAATATGGTGAACAAGCAATATTTATTAAACCCACTGCCGTCCAAACCTTATCAACTAATATCTTCTTAAAATAATAAAAAAAGGCAAATCTGATGTACAAAACAGGAAACCCTAACTTTTGTGGACATTAACTTGACATATGTAAACCCTAGGTGGACCCCAATATCACCACACATAAACCAACACCACAAAAAAAAGAATAAACAACTCACAAAACAGATTCCAAAACATAGAAAGAGGAAAGGAGAACAATAGCAGAAAAACGTAAAGAGAGTAGAGGCAAATAGGTGCTTCGATACGTACCTATGAGCTTCTCTCCTTCGAACACCACCGTTGATCACTGTCGTTGTCTCTTTCTACTTCGCCAAACTCTCGTTTTCGATTTTCGCTTTTCGATTTTGAGAGGAAAAGTTAGGGTTTTCGTTTTGTTGCTAATCTCAGAGATGTTGAGTATCAGAGCAAAGAAGAGTGAAGAAGTATGAAGAAGATTGATCGTTCGTGGTATATGGAACGTTAGACTTCGATGGGCTTTGGCCTGGGAAAAATCCCGCCATAAAGAAGTCACGTGCCTCGCACGTGTGAGGGCTGAGGTGGGTTGGGGCATACGTGGCTGCAGACGTGGAGGTAGAGGAGTGCAGATGGCAACGCTGACGTGGCTCCTCCGTTTGCCACGTCATTGGTTAACAGAAGAAGCAGACGGTAAGGATGTAACACCTATAATTATTATCCTCTAATACCCAATTAATAAATTATCCAAATAAAAATTTCTTTTTAATTTATGAAAATTCTCGCGTCAAACGGACGGAGTTTCCTTTGTTTTTCTGACTTTTCCAAAATTTAACTAGAGTTGCAACCTGTTACATATAATTATAATATTAACCAGTAGCCATCAGGGCTATCAACATATATCACATATCAGTGTCACGTCATGCACACATCAAAGCATCAGGTCAGGTACCGTGCATCAGAGTGATCAGCAGGTATATATATATATACAAGTAGCGGAAAATAAGTAATTTCCCCAAAAGGACTCCTATCCAAAAGGAGTCGTCCTGGGCCCACCCAAAATCTATATACAATATACACAACAAAAACAAATCAAATCATATCATCGGGCCCAGGACATCCCATGTCCTAAAACACAAGTAACCTACTCTCCCTGTAAGGGAGAGTACTCCTGCTCGGCCGGGTCGGGTGTGTGCTCCAACTCAGTACCTACGGAAAATAGTAAGGAGTGAGCATTACACATAAAATGGGAAAACAGTTTCTAATAAGACATAATAAAATACCAAGCCAAACACACCTAGCATTTATCTTACCAAAATAACACACTTGTCACATTACAGTCATTTTCAATACGTCATTTGGTTTCTTGTTTCAATCTTTTTCCACTTCGCTTCTAGTCATTATTCTCATAAGCATTTCTTTCTATTTCCTTACGTTACTTACATATTTCTCTTACAATTTGATAACTTGTAACCATCGTTGCGCACCTGCATCTTATAGCTGCGCACCTGCGTCTTATGCTATTTAAACATGATCGTTGCGCACCTGCGTCTTACAGCTGCACACCTGTGTCTTACGCTATTCAATCATGATCGTTGCGCACCTGCGTCTTACAGCTGCGCACCTACGTCTTACGCTATTTAAACATGTGTCCATCATTGCGCACCTGCGTCTTACAGCTGCGCACCTGCGTCTTACGCGATCTAAGCATTATGTCCTAGTTGCGACTTACTGCGCCGCACCTACGTGCACGCCTTACAACGCCTGGACAGATGTCTTACAAGATCTGGATCACACCAGTCTAGGCGTTCAGTCCCACAACCCGGACAACGTCTTACAAGACTAGAATTACCTTTTTATTTCTTAACATTTTAATTACCACTCTTTACTTTTTCTATTATACTGATTTAATAGCTATATATATTTCATTCCAATCACTTCACACAAGTAGGCATATTTATATTATCCAACATCACAATTTAAGCATATATTCCAAATATCCAAAGTTAGACATATATTCCAAATATCATGATTTAACTTATTTTGAAAATTAAACCTATTATTATCATCATAATTATTTCTCTTAACACTCAAACTTTAGTTATTAGCTACCCTATGATGCGATAATCAAAATTAACACATAACTCTTAGTACCCGATATATACATACTATAAACTATTCCCCAGAGTATGGTAATACTCACTAATACCCACTCCTTACCTCAAAATTGAGAAAGTAAAGAGAACCTTAACCGGGTTTGGAGCCCTAGAACCGGGATGCTTCAATCGGCTAGAGACCAACCAAGAGCCGCTCAATGATGCGTCAAAATACACCGGGAAGTGAAATAAGAAGGGTTTGAAAGCTCTCCTAGTCCTAAGAACAATGGTGAAGACATCAAGAGATAGTGAATCCAATGTTTGTTCTTAGAAAATAGAGGAAGTGACCATAGTAAACAAAATTAGTGACAAGCAATGATCAATGGGGAAGAAAACAAGAGAAGCACTTGACCAATCCTTACCTTAATGCTTGATTGAGGTGAGGGAAAAACCTAAGAGAGAGAGAATGATGATGCTTGCTGTTGATTAAAGCAAGAAGTAGAGAGCTTGTTGCTAGCTATGGAGTTTGGAGCTTGGCCAACAATGGAGCCTTGAATGAGGATGAAGATGAAACTCAACCCCCTCCCATCTCACAAGACAGCCACGAAGAAGAAGAGGGAGAGATGGGAATTTCGTGCCTTATTCATGAAGTGAGGTTATGAGTGGTTTAAGATGGTTTTGGGGTGGGAAAAATGCCCAAAACGCCCCCCACTCTAAGTTCCATTCGGCCTGCAGCGACCAGGCTGCGCCTGAGCGCGCCTTGCGGCGCTTGAGCGCGAGGCCCAGGTCTGATGCTGCGTTTTTCCTTTTTTTTTTGCATTGATTTCGACATAACTTCTTCGTTAACCGTCGGATCTTGCTCAAATTTGGAGACAATATTCCTAAGACTCTTTTCTTCATATCCAACGGTGGAATTTGTGTTTAGAGTTGTAGTTATTTTATTCCTAATTTTCTTAATAATCTATGTTTTTCAACATTAAATACCCTGATTCAACGTCGATTTATGACTTATGTTTATCATTCTTATTGTTGAAAATCTATTACTAATTTATTTATGCTTTTATTTAAAAATGAGGATGTTACAAAGGACCTAAAACAAATTTTTTAGACATTTAAGGACCATGACCGGTAAAAAAAAAGACAGGGACCAAAACTAAAACTCGGTCAACTTTCAGGGACCAAAAATTTAAATAAGCCTATTAAAAATTAGAAACAATCCAAAACAATAGAAACAATATTATGAATTTTAAAGTCTTAAATATAAAGCTCAAAACTACTTTTTAACAAATTAAACACATAAATTATATCAAGAACATCAATTAAGCATTTTAGTATGTGAAGTTGGTTAAATGAATCAAATGAAGTCACAATGCTCTATTGTAATTCATAAATTATAATTATAGGAAAAACCATTGACATAGAGATCTTTTTATCAGTTTCACATGTAGGTTTTTTTGGCCTCATTCTACCTTTGACAATTGAGTTACTCTTCATCTTATTTACTTTCTTTATGGTGGCATTTACTTGTCTTTTTCATACATACTCTAACTACCTAAGGCAAGGTTCTAGATGGAATTAACCTTACATTTTTTTTAAATGCCCTCATTTTTAATCCGATCATATTAAATGTGTTCATTCATCTAACACAACCATAGACAAACCCAAAAATTTTAAATTGCAAAGACATAAAATGCATAAGATATAGCACGAAAAATAATATAACATATTGCTGTTAAAAGTATATATGGACATCGAAGTAGAAAAATGAGATATATATATATATATATATATATATATATATATATATATATATAAAACACATTCTGTTGGCATCTCACTATATTGAAGTAGAGAAACATTTTTAATTTTTAATGAAGTACATTGAACAAGAAAAGTTGGATGGTTAACTCACACTAATCAGGTTTTTTTCCTTTTTTTTGTAAATGATTTAACACTTCTTCATATCATCTATTAGCGTTGATATTCCCACATGGAAATGAATCACCAATCATTCTGGGTTTTGCAGCTGACTTCTTACTTTGCTATGGTCATCTATAATAGCCAAATTGCTACCTAGTACTGGTCCCTTCTTTTCTATAATTTCAAAGTTGTCATCCTTGAAATTTTGTTCACTACTGCAGTACTGCGTACTTTGTGTGTAAACACGCCTAGGTGGTACTGAGGCAATGGCACTTAGATATTTTCAAACATGCATGTCTAGTAGGACAAATATCTCCTAATCAATTTTTTCAGCTGACAATTCTTACCTACGTATATTAGTTTTGAGTTTAATATTTGTACACTTTTTTACACTGGCGATGCATCATTCATCATCGATATGCATTACTTTTACTTATAAGTCAACCATAGTTAACCAATCAATGGTGGATAACATGCTGAAAGTGTAAAAAATCTTTACACTGACATCAATTTTCATGTTAAAATACATTTTATTTCCTAACTATTCTTTTCCTGGCTCTTAAGGATCGGTTGGTACACTATTAAAAATGAAAGTGAAAATTTTAAGAATGAGTGAAGGACCAAATGAAACTTAAGATAATTAATTAAGTGTAGCTAATTATTATAATTAATTTGGTAAATTTAAGTTGGTGACTTGGTATATAAGATGTATAAAATTAAACAACTTTATAAGAAGATAGCTTTCCTTTCCTTTCCTTTTTTTTTTAAAAAAAAAAAAAATTATTATATAAATCTGGATATATAGATTTCCTTTTCTGTTTGGCCCTAAAAGTGTAAAAGGCATTGCAAATTGCAGGTGGCAAGTGGATGCAAATGCCAGCATAGGTGTATAATTTGAATTGGAGACTACATGATCTGTTGAAAGAATAGGTTTTGAATATATTCTGATTGTGAGTGACGTGGTGGAATTGAAAATATATTAATGGCAAACAAAAAAATGGTTATTCACCAAATATGGGTTTCTACGAAATTCTATGTGTTATGTGTATCTAGGATATCCACGAAATCGAAAATGGAATTTTGTTTATTCAATTGAAAGTAATACTTTCTTCGTCTCATGATGGTAAAAATAAACAAATTTTTTTTTAAAAACACTAAAGTTAAATTAATTAATGAAAAAATTTAAAAATTATAAATATTAAATTCTTATTGATTGATCAATAATAAAAAATACATTAAATTAACATTTGATAGTTGATTAATGTGTTAGATAAATCATTAAATACATATCTCTTAATTTTTTTTTACTTTTTCAATTTATTATACATACAATTGAGTCCTTGAATTTCAAAAATATCTTCACAATATATGTATGAAATTAATATATATAGTTGAAAAAGTCACTTATTAATTATGATTGACATGAGTTGGGGCGAGTGGTAAGTGACTCGGTCTCACTTAAACAAGGTCTCGGACAAGAATGCAGAAAATTCATGTTGGGAGACTCACCTACCAAAATCTTAAAATAATCAAGAACTATTTTACTTAGATTCAAATAAACCCAAGTAGTCGGGACATTAAATTGCTGTTGGCTAGAGACTGGACTGTTACGGTGGGGCATATTATGAGGGAGGGAAATTTCTGTGCTGATGCTTTGGCTAAGGAAGGTGGGAAGTGTTCCACCTCGTTGCAGATCTTAGATGAAGCTCCTCAATGGATTATGCAGGCGTTATTTGATGATGCTAGTGGTAGAAGTTTTAGGCGTGTGTAGTTCTGTTTGGTGTTTGTTTAATTTTCCTGCTTACCAAAAAAAAAAAAAAACCCAAGTAGCTTAATTTTGATTTACTTTTAGTAAAACACAAATAACTTATGCTTTATACAGAGAAATTTATGAAAGAGTAACATTAAAAAAATTATAAATGAATTTTTTAATATATGTCTTTTATATATATATATATATATATATATATATATATATATAAAATACACATTTAACATATTTTAAGGGTTCTTTTGATGGATATAGGCTATGAAAGATAGGATAGAATAGCCTCTCATATTCTATTATTATTATCCAGGTGAGTCAACCATATAGGATAATACTATCTTGTTTAATTATCTTATATTGTCTACCTATTGTATTTTTAAGAGGAAGTAAGAACTGAATATCACATCCGAAAGTATTAAAACAAATCGTCATTTTCTGATACAAAATAATTTTTTAAAATATTTTTAACATGTTCTATATAACTCACATTAGAAAAACTCATAAGTGACTTTTTTTTTTCTCACATAATCTAATAAGCTCTTTAATTTTGGTAAATTTTAGACAAGTGGGTCCTAAATTATACATGTTTGATTTTTAAAAAACATATAAAGATGATTTTTGTTCGATTAAAAACTAATTTGGGTGCTTTGGGTTAAAAGTAGGCGTTTTCATGCTATATTATATATACTCGAATTAAAATTATGAATAAAACATTTATGACGAAAGGTAGGCGTTTTGTCCGTGTAAGACAGCTTAGTTGGTGGCTGCAGGAACTTAGGATTTCCTCCTCCCCAGGTCATGGGTTCTAGTCCCAGACCTCCCGTGTAAACCAAAAAAAAAAAAAAAGAAAAGAAAGGTAGGCGTTTTCATGCTATATTATACTCGAATGAAATTTATGAATTAAACATTTATGATGAAAAGTAGTCGTTTTCATGCTATATTAAGTAGGCGATTATAACTTTATTAATTCATCTAAAAAATTCATCCAAAAAATGAACCCGGTAAATATATAAAAAAATGAAATATATATAATTTTTTTTTTGGTAAATAGAAAGTTTGAATTGGGCTTCGGGAGCTCACCACGGTCAGGGCAACCTTCGGCTCAAAGAGCGCTTATAGAGGTACTTACAGATTACCCACCAACACCGTCCTCACATCGGTGGGATTCAAACCCAGTATCTTTCTCAACCTCAGACTCAATCCTTACTAACTGAGCCAATAGTTGTTGGCTATATAAAATTATTTTTTCATATCTTTCTTTTTTGAGGTTGTTTTGTTTATTCTTGACATTTCACGAAAAAGGTATCAATTAACAATAATGATTCACTAAAAACTAAAATGTCGTGGTCTTCTCTTTAATATATATAAAAAATAGGCTTATTTAAGTTTTTGGTCCCCGAAAGCTGACCGAGTTTTGGTTTTAATCCCTATCTTTTTATTTGACCGGTCTTGATATTTAAAAGTTTAAAAATTTTGGTTTTAGTCCCTGCCGTGATCCACTGTTAATTGATGACGTGGCTAACGGAGTGTCACACGTACGTCAGCATGCCACATGTCTTTTTTTTAAAGTAAAAGGTCCCTGAAAGTAGATCGAATTTTGGTTTTAGTCCTTATCTTTTTTTTGGACCAGTCAAGGTCCTTAAAAGTTTAAAAAATTTGGATTTGGTTCCTACCGTTAATAAAATACTGTTAATTGCTGAGATGACTAACGGATTGCCACATCATCATGTCAGATGTCTACATAATAATGAGCTATTGTCACAATGACAGATGATATGTAAGAACAGTAGGCATGTAATAACAGTATAACATTATAGAATAAGACATATTTTTATCATATATTTGGTTTATTATATAAACAAAAAAGACGAAAGACTAAAAATTATAATATTTTAGTTCATCTGAAATCCCACGTGTTGAATGTTATAACTTGTATGATGTCTGTGGGTTTGTTTAAGTTATTTGGTTCATGTAAGTTAGGCAATTTTGGGCCAACCGTGGCTAGGGTTCTGCATGCATTGCTGGGTTATCCATGTCATCTACCAACATGACAACAACTCATTATTGTGCAGACACATAACATGTTGATGTGTCAATCCATTAGCCATGTAAACAATTAACGGTATTTTATTAACGAAATGTACAAAAACAAAAAATTTTAAACTTTCAAGGACCTTAACCCATAAAAAAAAAGATAGGGATTAAAACCAAAATTCGGTCAACTTTCAAAGACCTTTTACTTTAAAAAAAAAATACATGGCATACTGACGTGACACTCCATTAGCCACGTCATCAATTAACGGTGAACCCCTATCGACATGGACTAAAACCAAAATTTTTAAACTTTTTAAGGATCAAGATCGGTCATATAAAAAGATAGGGACTAAAACCAAAACTCGGTCATACCAAAAACTTAAATAAGCCAAAAAATTAATATAAAAATCAGAATAGCAAGAATAGGAAAAAGAGTAGATTGATGAAGAAAACATTCCAAATTTTAGGTAAAAAAATTAAAATTAAAATTAAATTCTTAAATTCTAAAAATAATGAAAAATAGTGAAGAATGAGAGAAAAGACGTAATAAAAAAAATGCGAGCATATTAATGTTGGTAAAAATAAATTAAAATAGATGAAAGAAAAATACCAAAAATGTTTTTGGAAGAAAGAGGGATATGAACAAAGATGATATGAAACTTTTAAATGTATATATAGCAAATAATACATTTATATATATTCAATTTTTATTTGTCCAAAATGAATAAAAAATTCAACAGATTTAATTTTTATTTATCTAAAATTAAATAATGGTTTGAAAAACTTGAATAAACTATTTAATTTCAAATTGTAATATTTTGGTTGGGATAACTATTTGGAAAATTTGAATAATTTGCATCAAGCATAAAATCAAATCCTATTATATACAATGATTTGAAAAACTTGAATAATCTATTTAATTTCAAATTTAGATATTTTTGTTGGGATATTTATTTCACATGCAGATGATACCTTGGTTGGGGATAATGATTTGAAAATCTTATAATCTATTTAATTTCAAATTTTAATTTTGGTTAGAGATAATGATTATGTACCTACAATTGCTCTGGTGCAAGAAAAACTTCAACGACAAACATAGGGCTTGAAATTGAAAAGACGTCTATATAAAAATAGTAGATTAGTCACATCATCAATGTGACTTTTTGTGCAAGCATGTTGTTTGTTTTTCTCTACTTTCTTATTGGTTCATTTTATTTTGTGATTATCATGTACTATTGTCTTTCATTCTGATGATATATATTGGTAAATGAATTCGAATTGTTTTAATTTTGTTAGATAAGGATAAGAATTTAGTGATAATGATAATAATAATTTATAATTATAATTGTATAATATAATATTTATAATTTAGATTTTGGAAGAATAAAAAGTATGAGTAGTAATTGATTAAATTGATTTTTCTTTTTAACTGATTAGAGCATGTGAAAACTTAGATAAACTCTAATAAATACTTATAATAAAATAAGTAAACACAACGTAAGTTCTCATGAATTTAGAATGAAATAGTTAAAAAAATGAAATATATGATTCGAATTACTATTCACGAATTTCATTTTAATTTGTCCACTTTAATTTATGCAATATTCACACTCACAGATTGCGCTAATTTGTATACTAATTTGGGTAATATTCCGACACTTTCCTTTTATTGCTGCTCAGTTACCAATTAAAGCAATAAATAAAGAAAAATGTTACTTTTATATATATATATATATATATATATATATATATATGAGATTGGAGGAAGCACATGGCAGAATAACTCTTCAATCTTCATATGCTACAATAAAATTTACCTGCTGCAATAAATAAAATAAAATAAATTTATTATTCTTCTATCTGAATTTGTAACATCCCGACTTTCTAACTTTGATTCATTTATAATAATAAAATAGAGAATAATTTTTCGCAAACGATTTTCAGACTTTAACATTTCAAATGCGGAAGCAACTTGTGCATAATATCAGTACGACACAAAACATAGAAGGTTCACAACTTATAACATAGTACAATAGTTCAAACTGATATAATTTCTAGGGAAATAGACTAATTAGACTCTGAGCTACTTAAGACACTAATCGTAACCCAGAGCATGGTTCTCAAAACTCCATCCTTTGGAAA